>MXAW01000011.1:0-1417884 GCA_002554605.1 Helotiales sp. F229
TAACCCTAACCCTAACCCTAACCCTAACCCTAACCCTAACCCGGACCCGACCCGACCCGGACCCGACCCGGACCCTAACCC
This sequence comes from Helotiales sp. F229, assembly GCA_002554605.1. Classification (NCBI taxonomy): domain Eukaryota; kingdom Fungi; phylum Ascomycota; class Leotiomycetes; order Helotiales; species Helotiales sp. F229. Next base: position 82 of record MXAW01000011.1, read on the forward strand.
TAACCCGGACCCTAACCCGGACCCTGCGGGGCGAAGCCCTATAGTATCCCCTTTAATATCCCCTATAATATAGTTAGGGTGAGGGATAGGGTGAGGGATAGGGTCGGGGATAGGGTCAACATACCTAATATTAAGGTATAACGCCTGTAATTTACGGCGAAGCCGTGCAGGGCGCAGCCTTATAATATCCCCTATAATATAGTTAGGGTGAGGGATAGGGTCAAGGATAGGGTGAGGGATAGGGTTGGGGATAGGGTCAACATACCTAATATTAAGGTATAACGCCTGTAATTTACGGCGAAGCCGTGCAAGGCGCAGCCCTATAATATCCCCTATAATATAGTTAGGGTGAGGAATAGGGTGGGGGATAGGGTGAGGGATAGGGTCAACATACCTAATATTAAGGTATAACGCCTGTAATTTACGGCGAAGCCGTGCACGGCGCAGCCCTATAATATCCCTTATAATATAGTTAGGGTGAGGGATAGGGTCAACATACCTAATATTAAGGTATAACGCTTGTAATTTATGGCGAAGCCGTGCAGGGCGCAGCCTTATAATATAGTTAGGGTAAGGGATAGGGTGAGGGATAGGGTCATAGTTAGGGTAAGGGATAGGGTTAATATATAACGTTGGAATTGGGGTTTTAATTAGGCTTTTGCGCTTTCGGGTTTTTGTGCTTTTAGGCTTTCGCGCTTTCGGGCTTTCGCGCCTTTAAACCTTAAGGTTTAAGCTTTTGATATTTAAGTTTTTAGGCTTTTAAACTTTCGGGCTTTCGGGTTTTCGGGCTTTCGGGTTTTCGGGTTTTCGGGTTTTCGGCAATTAATAATTAGGCTTAGGGTCAGGCTTAGGGTCAGGCTTAGGGTTAAAGATTAGATTATATATAGGCTATTCCCTTCTTTTTTATTACTTTTTTTATTATCTCTCTCATTACTACCTCATCTCTCATTACTACCTCATCTCTCATTACTACCTCATCTCTCATTACTACCTCATCTCTCTTACTACCTATTTCACTACCTCTCTTATACTTCTCACACCTCACTTACCCTACGCCACACCTATCTTACGCCTCTCACACCTCACCTACCCTACGCCACACCTACCCTACGCCTCTCACACTACACCTACCTTACGCCACACCTACCCTACGCCACACCTACCCTACGCCTCTTACACTACACCTACCCTTTCGCATTCCCCTTAACACTCCCTTAGGCTATCACGCCTATTTCAGCATTCCCTTAAGCTTGCATTCCCTGAGTTTCTTTCTTTTACCTCTCCTATTCCCCCTACCCCCCCTAAACCATGCCTTTCAAATGCCCTACCTGCCTTAACGAATATAGCGATATTCTTGATCATATTCGTAAAAGACACCCTATTGACACTTTTACAGAGCTTCAGTTACAGCCTATAGGGCTAACTCCCTGTCCTCACTGCGCTACAGCGTGCAAAGGAGCCCATGGAGTTAAGACCCATAGCGCTAAAGTACATGGTATTACAGGCAATTCCAAGGTGTCAACCCAGCATCGAATCCACACCTCAGGCCCCCCTGCATCACCTTCAGCATTCTCAAACGCTGAAATCGACGATTCTACAGGCTCTCTTTACCCTGTAGTCCCCTTCCCTCAGCTTTTAGCTCCCTTTAGGGCAGCTACCCCTAAAGCTAGAGCCGCCTTAGGCCTCTCAAGCCCCCAATACCCTATTTCTTTAGCACTCATAGCCGCCCAATTTGTGTTTTCACCAGCTTATACAGGCCCCCGAAATGCCAGGCCATCCTCTTCATCACCAAGCCCTTAATTCCCTATATATTTAGTATCTATAGGCACCCAATCCCTTGTACTTTTAGCACCTATAGGCCCTCAACCTCCTGTACCCTCAACACTTACATCCCCTTAATCCCCTATATTTTCAGCACCTACAATCCTTCAACACCTTGTACCTCGTATAATCCTTATTTACGCTTAAGCCCTAATTATAGGCTCTCTACCCCTTGTAACATAGCGTATAATACCCCCCAAGCCTATTATCGGCAAACGCCAGGCTAGAACCCCCTCCCCAGGGGTAGAACGCCCTACAACTCGCCTTCGAAAAACCCCTGATTCGCCTAAAGGGCCTATAATCAAAAACAGCTCTTCAGACGACGACCTCTATAGGGCCTCTACAGCGCCTAGCTCCCTTACGCCGAGTTATAAGGATGCCTTAACAACCCCTCTTCCAATTACCCCTACCTTAAAAACATTCTTCACACTTAGCTTACCCTCCGATAGCCTTTATCTTCTATCATTATTAAGAATAGGCCTTTCCCTTAGGCTTAATAGCTTATCTCCAATCCCTATACCCTTTGGAGCCTCACCTACTCCAGCGCCTACCTCCCGAGAGAACCTTATAATTATAGGGTCCTTACCCTCTGCACTCTCCTTACCTAAGCGCCAAAAGCGCCCCTTCACAATTCACCTACCTTCCAAAAACACCACAATTCACCTACCCTCCAAAACCACTACAACTCGCCTACCCTTTGCCTTCACACTTGGCCTACCCTTTGCCTCCACACCTGGCCTACCTTTTAACCCCACCACTTAAGGCCGTCCCTGCAATAAATCAAAAGCTACAGGGGTAAAATAGCCTGTAGCTTCAGCGGCAATACGCCCTAATCACACTATTACATCTAGCCTACCCTTTGGCCTTTAGCACTTAATCCACCGACCTTAGGCCTTCTTAGCGCCTAAACCCTAGGCCCCTTTAGCACCAAGACCCCTACGCCCATAGGCTACTTTAGCGCTTATACCCCCTTAAGCCCAGGCTTTTTCAGCACCAAGACCCCTACGCCCACAGGCTTTTTTAGCGGCTATAAACCCCAAATATGCCCTGGACCACTTAAACGCTATAGGCCCAAGCCTACGAAAGCCTGTTATACAAACGCTATTAGCCTATAGTACAATACTAGTCCCTGAAAAGCGTTTGCACGCTAGGCAAGCTACCTTATTTACAAAGGCAGCTGATAGGGCGGCTTTAGCGTTTTTTTGATAGCCTAGGGAGAAGCAGTTATTGGACTTTTTATTGCTCCTTAGGGTATTAGGCTTAGGCTTATAGAAGGAAGAGGTTGCCAAGATGCTGAGAGCCTACCCTATAATACTCCCCGAAATTCCTTTAATACCCCTTGAGCCCTATGAGCCCCCTGTATCATCAAACGACCCCCCTGCAAAACGAGCCGTAAAACTCCTAGAGAAGGGCTATATTAGCCGCGCCGCTAAAGCCCTAATTGACCCTACGCCTATAGCGCCAGAGACACCAGAGACGCTAAACACCCTATATTCAAAGCACCTTATAGGAAACACCAACCCTTTTGGCAACGCCAACCCCTCCCCAGGCCAGCATATTACTAAAAAAGCTATTATAGAGGCTATTTTGTTGATTAATAGGGAAAAGGCCCCTGGTCTTAGTGGTTGGACCCGTCCACTGCTTGATATAGCGCTTATAAGCGCTAATTCCCCTGTTCTTAGGGCGCTTACACACCTAGCGAATATGATTCGACAAGGGACAGCTCCAGGCGTGGACCTCTTATGCGCTTCCCGACTTATAGGCCTTGAAAAGCCTGACGGGGGTGTACGCCCTATCGCCATGGGGGACCTAATTTATAAGGTAGCTATGAAAGCTATTTTTACGACCTTCTTTAGGGCCTTTATGCTACTACCTAATCAATTAGGGGTAAATAGCGTAGGAGGCGTCGAACCGGCAATTTTCCTCTTAGAGGAAGCAATTATAGGGCCAAATCGCCTAAACACTCAATACATCACCTCCTTAGACCTCGAAAACGCCTATAATCGCATAGGCCGTATAATAATCGCAGCATCAGTCGCTAAATACGCCCCTACCCTTTACCGAGCCGCCAAATGGGCCTATAATCAACCATCGATCTTTGTAATTAATAGCGGCCAAACGCTAGCTAGCGCTGAAGGAGTACGTCAAGGAGACCTTATAGCGCCCCTCCTCTTTTCTTTAGCAATTTGCCCTATGCTAGAGCACCTGCAAACCACCTTATTTACCACCACAATTATCGCCTATTTAGACGATATTTATATTCTCAGCCTTGAAACCACATCAATCCTCCCTTTTATTTTCAGAGCCTTTAGCGACTCCCCGGTAGCGCTAAATAAGGCAAAAAGCGCCGAACTTCCGATTTTAATACTTCGACGCTTAGGAATTAAAGCTTTAGGGACTTATATAGGCCTTAGACCTTATCGTGAGACCTACTTAGAGGCTCAAGTCGATAAGCTTGCCACAGCGCTCTTTGCCTTAAAGGACCTCCTTAAACAACACGCTTTTTTTTTTCTTAGGGGGAGTATACACCTTTTACTACGCCACCTTCAGCGCCAATTGTACTTTGAAGACCTCCTAGACACCTGGAAAGCGGCCGATACCCTAATTAAAGAAGCAATTCAGGCTTTAGCTGCCAGGGAGCTAGGGAGTACAACTACCTTAATTTGCTAGGCCTTACTTTTTATTCCAGTAAGGGACGGAGGCCTAGGGATTTCTCAACATGCCTTATTAGCCCCAGGGCTCTATAGGGCCGCAAAGGAGGCCTTTAGGCCTATCCTTTAGGCTATATGCCCTATTCTTTTCCCTGAACCGCCCGGCCGCCTTACACCAATAGCCCAAGAAGTGTACGCCAATACGAATAAGAGCCTAAAAGAAAGGCTCTTACCCACCTTATCAAAACCAATATTTAAAGCTAAGCTAAAGAACGCTAATTACTTAGGCCGCCATTGGCTTAAAGTCCTGCCCACGCAAAAACACAACCTTTTAGCGGACTTGATCGTCACTGAAGCTTTAAGAGCTAGGCTTTTACTCCCTGTAAAGGCCCCGATCTCCCCTTGTACGACCTGTGGCGCCTATCCCAAAATAGGCCACGAAGACACCTGTAGAGGTGCTGAACGCTGCTGGATTATATGCCACAATCAGGTTACCCGTGCATTTATCATTACCCTTTTTAGCCGGGAAGATTTAAAGGTGGAGTTTGAACTTAGGCCTGTATTTACAGCGTTTATAGCACCTTCAGCCCCTGAGAATAGCCGCCGGCCCGATTTTTCAGTACTCTTAGGGACCTTTAGGCATTATTACGACGTATAGATCGTTGCTATTAATAAGGATTTAGCTTGCGAAGAAGCCTATGCTATACTCACTGAAGCAGCTGCTGAAAAGAATCGGAAATATAGGGAATTAGGCGCTGCCTTTCACCTTATAATCATTTTAGTAGGGGGCCTTATGGAGAAGGAGACAGCGAAAGCCTATAAGGCCTTTCAGGGCCTATTAGGACTTAGCAAGGCTAAATGGCTAAACAGCTATATTGCTATAATTTTTACTTAGGCTAGAGGTATAGCAGCCATCTTAATTACAGCACACAACTAGCCTACCCTTAGTATACACCACACCTTACCCTTTACATACTCAGCCTACCCTTAAGCACACACCACACTTCACCTATCCTTCTTCACACTTAGCCTACCTTTTGGCACACATCACACTTACCCTTTATACACTCAGCCTACCTTTTGGCACACACCATACCTTACCTACCTTTTTTCATACTTAGCCTACCTTTTAGGCATATATCACACTTAGCCTACCTTTTGGCATATTTCACACTACACCTACCCTTTCACACTTTGCTTACCTTTTCACACCTTACCTACCTTTTTAGGGTTATTTGTTATTTATTTCTTATATTACCTTATGTATTTAGAATATTTTGTACTATAATTAGAGAGAGAAGAAAAACACTAGTGGCAAGCTAGCTTAGTTAGAAACAAATCAAACCCAAACCTTTAAACCCTAAAACCCTTCTTGGGCTTGAGTCTTTAGTTGAGGCATCAAAGGGCGTACAGTCGAACCCGGGGCCAATGGCTGTGCTATTGATGTCGAAGCCGCTTTCCGTATATTGGAGGGCAGGAAGGACGGTGCTGTGGTTCTTGGGCTAAGTCCCTAGACCTGCCTTCCGCACACCCCCCTTCCGCACACTCGGTTAAATTCCAACCTCCCCCCTTCTAACCTTAATAACTCTACAAGTCTTCTACTTCAATAAAATCGCCTGTACTAGTAGTATGCACTGTTGTATCAGAGTCTTCCTCTTCAATTTCCCGGTCACCTGCCTCAATTTGAGCCTGTTTAATCGCTTCGATATTCGCAAACTTCGAATTTGGACTAGTCCTAACCTTCCGTCTTTTCCTAGGCTCGAATTGCTCTAATCTCGCTTCCAGCTGCTTAATTCGAAGCTCTGCCTGTGCTAGAGTAAAGTCCTTTTCATTGAATCCTTTACTAATCGTTCTAAAGAGCTGACGTCGAGTTGGAGGATCTGCTTCGTCTAATTGGGAAAGAGTATCTATCTGTTGTCGAAGTTCTTTTCTTGTTCTAGGAGTCCCCCATGGTACAAATGATATATTATCGTTTATATCAAGTCCAGCTTCCTTAATTTGGTCCTCTAGAGATTCTTCTTCTTGATTATTACTATTTTTTAGGAGTAAACGATTCATTAATGGCTTAGCCATATTTTGAGGCCATAACCCAGTAGCTCTCCACCCTGCTTTGATATTACTAGCTGTCAAACTATCTTGGCGAGCCTTATGGTATCACCTTAGAAAGTTTCGTTTGCCAAGTGGTGTAGAATCAGTCAAAAGACTTAGGTTTCCAAGTGCTTTTCGATAAGCGTGTTTCAGTGGACAAAAAAAATCGATAGATCCAAGGATTGTAAGACATGAGAGGTATGTGGCGGTAAGGATAATAGATATATATTATGGTGGAAGCACAAATACATAAACTCGTAGGATTCATGACTCCCGTGACCGTCTAGAATAAGTAGTCTTGCCTCACTTAGGTCCTCCGGCTGAGTAGAGGGAATGAACACCTTGGTCAGCCATTCAACAGCTATATCATTAGAAGTCCAGCCATTCTCACTTGTAGTAAAGTGCCAATGTTCGTACGACTCCAATTCCGTAGGAAACCACTGTTGTTGTACTGACTTTGTCAGGGCGTGAAGTCAATGTATGCAATTGAACTACAGAGGCTTTCTATGTACAAGAAGGTTCGATTACCCTTCAATATTCAGGTCTTCCTCGCTCCTATATACTGCAATACGGATTACGTGTCCTTTACGGGTGTCAAATGTATTTGCCACAGCCCGTAGCATATCACATGACTTCCCCCATCCGTTGCGGTCCGTAAGTTGGCTTATGCGTCGCTGGAGTACTCCAAGACTACGCTACGGGTGCAACCCTTGACAGACTTTCCCTTGAAAATGACTAGAGGAGGAAGTGTTCGTCCCAAAGCGGAAATACCCTCGATAAAGGAGGTCCATGCCCTTGATCCAGGCTGTTTCTTTTGAACCTGCTAATTCTTACTTCCAACAACTAAGCCATTAACTCTTGTTTTAAAGAAAAATGAGCTAGTAAACAAGTAAGTAATATATCTATCTATATATAATAATCTTTTACTAATACCTTTTAGGTAAAGCCTTTGATATTTTGGCTTAATAATAAGGATAAATACCCGGTATTATCTTTATCAGCACGAACTTATTTACAAATACCAGTGACTTCAGCTCCTTCAGAGAGGTTTTTTAGTCAAGGAGCTAGAATTATTGATAAAGACCGAAATAGGCTTAATAAAGATACTTTTGAGTATATAATAGCTTTAGAGAGCTGGGGTCTTTATATTAATAAAGAAAATAAAGAGGAAGAAGAAGAAGAAGGATTAGAGGAAAATAACTTTGAAATTATAGACTAATTAGATTTCTATTTAGTTTATTAGTTTATTAGTTTATTAGTTTATTAGTATATAATTCTTTGAATAGGGGCAAGGTTTCAAGGGGAGCAGACGATTAGGATATAAAGGGCGAGCAGACCTCTGTATTTAAAGAGACAACTTGAAATCCTGAAAATACATTGAATCAACTTGATCTTAGAGCCTCAAGACCTATGCAAGTGTTCTGACGTCACAATAATAGTGTCATATAACTCCTCGGCTGTCTCTTTATCCTTAAATCTTTCTTGGTTCTCTAAGGATATACTAGACTTTAGAGCTCCTAGTGCCTTTTGATTCTGTAGCTCAAATAGGTCTAGTTTCTCTTGGTATTTAATGGCCGTTTCGAAGCTATGTGTCACTAATACATTCTTAGTAATTTACTTCTTTTTACCACTAGATTCGTCTATTTCTTCGCTTTGTCTAGCTTCAACCTTATAATAAAGGTTTCTATCAGGAGCCTTAGCTTTCCCGCTAATAAAAGGCATATAGCCGTTTATCTCCAAAAAGAGGTTCGCAGGTTAAGCCATTCGACGTAATTAGACTTCCCGATAAGCTTATCTCCCTTAAAAGTAGACATTTTGATAGACATCAAGAGCATGGCATATGCGATTAACGGCAGTTTCCCGGGGCCTATATGCAAATCAGAGGCAGTTTTGGTGGACAGGACATTGGATGGAATCATAACAATACCCCCAAAACGACTTCCGCACCCTTTACCAGAGGACCAAGCAATGAAAGGCCTTCTCTGGGCGCAAGAGTACTTCCCAGACAATTGGTTTGCGGGGGAGATTGACTTTGAAGCGAAATACCTCGGAGAAGCTTCGATGACTGCTGATAGGAAGATTTGCGTTATTTGGCTAGCACATTACTTGGTTAAGCAGGGATGCCTCTCTTTCGCCGACAACTGTGATCGACGACGATGGAAGCGATATGATAGAAAGCGGTGGGATTGCTGAGTGTTGCGAGTTTTAATATTATGTCGGTTTCTTCTATCCTCATTTTTTGCTATCATCGGAGAATGAGTGGCGGGCTTAGACTCACCTTTGTTAGGTCAATACTTAGGCTGAACCGTTAGTAATGTAGTGGCCTTTTAATGTCACACTGTAGCGAATTCTATTTCATAAATCTTGTTTACAATTAATGCCTTGGTCTCGTTAAGAGATTTTAAGATCAAGTAGTTAGACTAGCAGGAACAAACAGACAATAATTCTTTTTTATAGGTTCGTAAGACATACAAGCAAATTTATAAACTGCAGCGCAAAATGTAGGGACCAGTCTGTTCTACAACAATCGATAAATATCAGGGGAAATTTCGCCAGCCAAATCCAAAAGAATGTATATCAAACCCTTAAAGCCTCCCATTGTTGCTTAAATCAAATCGCATCTTAAATCACTCCTGCATTATACCTTGGGTTCCGAGTCTGAGGCGCAAGGGTGCTTGTGACGGATAGGTAGACGCTAGTACGTCTGCACAAAGCATGGAAACTTGAGTACCGAATCTAGACCCATGGAGAGACACCTTGTATTTTCGGATGTGGCGAGCAACAAGCTCTCGGTACGCGGGGCTGGAGTGAGTCAGAATATACTGGACAACAGAGCTGCCGTACTGGTCGCTTGCAATATCGACGAGCGGTATACGAAAACCGGCGGAGCGATTTTGGCAGACCCTATCCAGATATCGACTGAGGAACTCAACACCACCGATTACTAAACAGTGCCTAACAACTTTGGAAGCAAATCGGTCCGTGCTATATTCGATAGCATGTCGGATTATATGGTCGATGGCGCGCCGTCGATCAGCTACCGTACCGTGTTCGCAAATATGCTCAATACACCAGCTGCCAAATTTGCCATGACAAACAATGTCAATGTTGACGAAGAGTTCCTCAATACAAGGCCGCTAAATATGTCAGCGGAGGCCTTCGGTATTATACTGATTATCTTACCTTGTCTTCCTCGACACAATTCCCGAAGATGATTTGAACAAGGACCCTTCCAGAACAATTAAGCGCGATCTTGTGCCACATCCCGCAGAGACCTCTATTCAAGTATTCCATAATATGAGGACGCGGGCTTTCCCAGCGAACTGTTAACAATTTCTTCCAAACATGGCAGGCGTAAGGATGGATGATAGTGTCGGGGATGTGAGGGAGCAGTCTATTAGCCATGGCAACCTTATAATTCTCTGGGACATTGTCGACTGCTTTCTGAACGACGTGGCAGCCAAACGCATCCATGGCGAGGTTCAAAATGTTCTCTTCAACAACTTTAGCCATCTTCATTATTTGCCCTAGGCTTCCATATTCAAAGCAGCATTGGATAAGGAAGTTCCCAGCAGAGTGGATCATTAGAGGATAAGTTAAGCTAGCGTGATAACAGCCTCGACAATATCGTGCGTCTTCGCAGAACTAGCTATGAGCTTTTGGAGGAAGGATGAAGCCTGTCTATCGTTGTCGTAGATAACTTTACGGACAATAGAATGCCAGTTACAATCAATAGGGCGGCTAAGCAGACGCCAATAGTTCAGAGGGCCGGTTGGTATGTATACTTGGCCTCTGGTAATTTCCTGGGTGCGTGTTAGCAACGTTTAGGATAATTCAAATCTCGAGTCCAGGGCATACATTATTCCAAGCTCCTTCTGATGGGATGTAGTCGGGGGCGAGCGGCGAGAGTCTAGTGCTGTAGCAATTGCTGAGTCGGCTGAACATGCCGTTGTGACGATGCGTGTCAAATGAGTCTATTTCCCAGCCATGATCTGGCATGGGTGGACTCTGAGATATGGCAGCATCGGAGAATAGTTAGCCAGGGCCGTGATTTATCCAGAGGTCAGTGGAGAATCTGCGTCGTGGTGGCATGCCACTCGGGCCCGTAGCATCCTCCCATATAGGACGAGCATACTTGACAGTTTCGCTGGTGTTGGAGTGAGTCTGGTCGTTCCAAGAGTTTTGGGGCCAAGGTAATGAAGAAGGATAATCGATCCAATCTTGGTCTGAGAAACGAGCCAGCTGACGGAAATCTGTTCCTGCCCCAGCGAGGGACCCAATAACCTCGTCTATAGCATGTTTCGTAATTTCGACCTGAGAGCGCCTCCAAGCGGCCTCATTCTGAAGACGCAGAATCTCTTCAGCATTAGGCCAAGCCATGGCATTCCCAGCATGGAATACGATAGCTTCGTTGGTGGTACCTATAGAGGCTAGCTCAGGATATGGCGAAGGCATAGTTCTGACTACTTGCTTGTGTTCTGGTAGAGCGTTGCTGCGAATTTCTGGTTATCCACGAGAAGTTTTTCGGCGGATGGATGGCTGACATCTAATGATTATTAAAAAGAAGGCTGGGATGGCTCTAATAGACAGTTGCCTAACCACACGTAATATATATAAGCTTAAGGTTTCAACTCTTTCTTTCTCCTTTGATGGATTCAGCAGGAATTAAATACGGTGCGGGGACTAGTGGTAAAAACAGACTGCCCAATCAACGAAGTCTTCTGTTTTAACCTGATTACTCAGCTCCGAGCTCTGGAGCTCGGAGTCTAAACGAAGTATTTCAAAACCCGGGGATGATTCAGGACCATTCCGGGTGAATTGGTTTCTGAGGTTGAGGACGCCACGAAATGGGAACAAGCAGCACTGAAACCTTTTTTATAATAAAAAGTACCTATTCCTCCTACTAGTGTTACAGCTCTGGGGACTCCAACCATGGCTCGAGGTCGTGTTGATAAATTGCAAGCAATAGCATGAGGAGCAACTAATCAACTTGCCAAGTTTAATACTGTACGCTAAAAGCATCCTTATCTTACACACCAATTTGAATTAGCCGCAACTTACGGAAACCCGGACCTTTCCTACACAGCCATACCCGTTTTCCATGCGTCCCGTTTTATTTTCAATTCACAAGCACTATTCCCTCTATATCCTACTCAAAAAGAAACAGTCCTGCCCCTAGTCTGTCGTTGTTGTTTGGAATTCATCAAGTTATCACTGGTACTCAAAAGCCCTGTGCACATACATTACCCGTCCGGCTTCTGTAAGACCTCGAGCACTCTGGGATCCGAGTCAAGGCTACGGCTGGTAGACACAAGTGTTCCCTTATGTTAACAAAGCAGGTCACGGGTCAGATCACCAATCATTCTGGTAGATTGGTAGCGGAGGAGTTACTGTTCTAAGACTGTAACTACAGGTGCTTATATGCATCTACATGCAATAGGCAGAAGTAGGCAACAAAGGAAACAGATGAGTCAATCATCATGTGATAGAGTCCCGTGACTCATGGCAAGAGAGTACCAAAGAGGTCAAAACAGCTCACCGTATTCTAACACGAGAGCAGGATAGTGGAGGTATTGTGAGGAATTAGGAATTAAAATATGACGCCACTTAGGTGGATTGACTCCGAGGAGACGTGGGTTTTTTCTAGGGGTAAGCATCCCTTGCGATAATCTGTTCTGCGGCGATTTTTTTTGGGGGGGGTCTGCGTTCCGAGCGGACCAGCCATAGAAGAGGTAAGGACTTAACCGTCACACCTAGCTTAAATGGTTTACGTGATCGTGATAGTTGCATTCTAGGTAAGAAGGCTGAGACCCTGGTGTCTCTCCATGAGGAATCTGCCGATTTTTCATAATGAGATGTGCAAACCGCATGCTGTTCTTCCCCTGCCCCTCGAATTCAGTAAGGGAGGGCTCTTGATAATCCCTGAAAACGGAAAATGTTGGAAATCAGTTTATATCAGAAAAAGAGGAAGAACTTTAGCTTCTCCGAACTTCTAAGCTTCTAGAACATTAATAAAGCCATTAATACATATAACATTCATATATATATATATATTATGATTGAATTCCACTTATTTTTTCTTTAAACTTTATTCTCAATCATTTTCTTAGGCGCGATATTATGCTTTTTTAATCATGGCATTGTTTTAATATTTTCCTTTAAGCCAGAACTATCCACGGTTATCACCGTTGTTTTCGTAATTATATTATTATTCTAAAATAGCAATATACTCTCCTCGCTCAGATTATCTACCATTATATTAATATAATCCTTCTTTATACTATAGCCTAGAGTAATTGAATTGTACATAGAGCCATGGGTTTGTCGCTAGCCAAAGGTATAGAGGGAATGGCTATTGCTGTTCTTGCTCTTATTATTACTTCTACTAGATCCGTATACCCATAAAAAAGTTTCGAAGATGCGACGGAAAAGTGGTTTCAGGCATGGGAAACATACTACAATAATGCCCGTATTACACTTGGCTCTAAACAGACGTAAGTCATATGCCACTTCAAAAGTTTTAACCTAAAAAAAGAATTTACACAATTTAGATAGTAAAGTTAGTTGAGTCCTAGAAGAAATCTCTTATTTTACTATAATTAATAATAAAAGAAGTTTTAATTATCATAGCTACGTAAGCATTATAAAGTGATGTTTAATAAAACAGATTATGCTATTATGGAATAGGATAGCTTATAAGACTCTTAGACCTATGATATAAATTAGAGAAGCTTTTATTTAAAGGTTTATTTGGATATTTTATAATATAAATATTAGCAAGGCAGCGAAAATCAAGTTTATGGCGATGTTCGAAGCTTATATACAAAGATCAACAAAGTTTAATAGGGAAGTGTGAGGGGAAAGTGGGGCTTAGGAGAATAAAGTTCAAGACTTACTACTGATAAGAGTTAATATAATTGAAACCTTTAAGAGTAGTTCCGGTTTAATACGTTACGTGGACACTTAGGTCTTAGAAGAAAATCAGATTTGTGCATTAAAGGACGATAGTCATAAAACATACAAAAGTATAAACAATTAAAAAAGTTATAATTTTTGCCAATAACCTCTCATAAAACTTATTTAATATAATTTGCTATAAGAAAAGAATAATAAAGATTTTAATCACAATGATCACTTAAAAGTAAATAAACTAAGTTATAAAATTTAGCTTTAGGCCGATTATTATATTAGCAGGATTTAAATACGCAAAATAGCAGCCGGCCTTGTTTATTACTTTTAAAATAATAATGCCTATTTTAATTAAAAAAAACGCTTATAATAATATTAAAAATTATATAAAAGTAATATTAAAAGCTTCTAAATTATTACGAGAAAAATAATATAATTCTAATAATTGTTAATATAAATATTTAATAATTTAACAAGACTTTTACATCAAGACTTATATTATAGACTATTTAAATTCAAACAAAAATCTTTGCGCATACTAAAAAAAATACTAGCAATGTTATTATACTACAAACTCGAAAGATTACTGGACCTTTGTTAATATCTGGCTCATTCGCACCGAGTAAAAGCAATGTCGACATCTCAATAATAAATTGGCAAAATCTAGAACATAAAGTCAAGTGGAGAGCCTAAAGTTTAAATGAATGGCAACTGGTCAAAGGCAATGGTGTTGATTTTGGGCGTAACATGGATTGATAAGTGAAAGGGCGGGTCCCTTCCCCGCTCACGACCAACCTAGCGAGCTTCCAGGATTTCTGGAAACGTCCCCTGAGCTGAGCTTCTGCGTTGAGAACGCCGCGTACTGGACGCTGAATTGAGAAAACGAGACATGCACATGGGTTGTGAAGGTCTGACCGTCAGCAACCAAAAGCAATATGCAAGCCACAAATTGCGTCTAAGACATACATTTGATCGCTTCGGAGTACTACAGCACAGTAGCACGAGTCGAGTAAATTTACCACGAGTCCTCTGCCGCACCTGCAAGCCACTGCCAGGCTGCTGGGGCCGATGATTTGGTGATAGTTTTTTATTCCAGGAGCACGGATGATTTGATTTGGCCGAGCAAATGGAAGCATTCCTTCCGGAAGCAAGGTGTGATGCCATGCTCAAAGCATCATTGTACTGCAATCTTGGGGATTCTACAGTACTGTTGCTACTAGCATAACCCTATTTGTAACCCATAGTAGGTATGCCCTAGCTTTCTGAGAATAGGTAGGTAGGTGCAGAGGCAGGCAGGATGACCATCAGAGGAGAGGAGGAATTTATTGTAGGCTGCTGGGGTAAGGGCTGGGGTAAGGGTAGAGTCAGCGTGTCAATGAATAGAATAGAATAGATTGATTAATTGATTGATTCCTTTTAACGTGCTATGTAAGTCGATGATTATAGTAGCACGGCTAGAACCCTTAGGCCTAGCAATCCGGTGAAGTAGGGTCTTATATACAAAGTCTGAGAGTAAAAAAATAAGGAAGGCAGGAGCACAAAGTGCCCTGAAGGGATTATATTAGCCAAGCCCTAATATATTTTCCTTAAAAAAAAACCTCTCATATATTCCCGGAGACATTGGGGATCAGGTCCTAAGCAGGCCCTTTCACCTGCTGCATAACCAAAGTAGACATCTGTTCTCCTCTCCCTTTTCTCCTACCGCCCCTATTTTGCAAGCAGCCTTTCCCCTAACCCCCTTAACCCCCTTCTTCCGAATATACCATATTTTCCCTACTTAATCCTTTATTAATCCCACACAAGACTTTCCTTCTTAATAGTGTCCCTTCCATTTTTGGGTATGTATATGTTGATATAACCGGGCGCACTAAAATAGGCGGGAAAAGTAGTATGATATATAAGAAACCGAAAATCAAGAAAGCCATAAGAAAAAGCGCCTTTTGTTATACGTATAGTAAATCGAAACGAAATCAAAAACTTTGCGTTGCTACCCCAAAGGGCTCCGATCGATTAAACGTATTAAGCAATCAGTTCTATTAAACACTTTGATGTGATCCTATTCCTTACACAAATAATCGATTTCGATCTTTCGTTAATTTTATGCTTTGTCGTAATGGCTGCCTTTATTTTATGGTTACGGTAACCATAACTTTAACCAATTGCAACTTAATCTTAACTCTGTAAATACTCAAAAGAGTATTGGAGGTTCATAGGATGCACCGCGTATAGGTATTAAGTCGTCGCATCCCAGAATAGAATAGAATAATGCCAAGTATTCTATTCTAATCAAGCATTTTTATTATTATTCTATCTTATTCAAATAATATTTGATTATAATAGAATATTATTTGAATAATAGCTTGGTAATATACGCTAAACTCAGAGAAGTTAGTTAATAACATAAGCTAGCTTCTTCGAGTATTGTCGATTAAACCACAGGAAATACAGTGTGACCAAAATTAATCACGTTAATCGATTATTAATTGATTAACTTGATTAGATTAGATTAGAATTTGATTAATGAATTTTTGACTTGATTAGATTAGAATATGATTAATAAACTCTGATTAATTTGAATAATTTGATTAATATATTATTGTGGTCAGCCAAATCCCCAAACAACCATATAATAAAAGAAGTAATACTTAAGGCATAAGGAAAGATTAAGATATTAAAGAACAAATTAATAAGAACTTTAAATATTATATATTTAAAGAGTATAAATTATTAATAAAGATATGAGGAAAAGAATAGTATAAATTAAAAGTTTATAAAATTTAAATATATTAAAAGGTTTTTTAATTTTTGTTTTTTAATAAAAAGTAAAACTCTTAAATACAAAAATTCCTAAGGTTAGCCGAGGCATTTAATAACGTGACTTTTCCAAAGAACTTTGTGGTGGCCCCACCACAGTATTAGCTTCTTTTATATGCGAAGAACCAGCGCAGTTATATAATAAAAGAAATCAAAGGCTATCCCCATTATATGCGTCCCTCTCTTTAAAGACTTTACTTGCCCTCGAGCAATATATATTAAAAAGAAGTAAACAACTAATCAAAGCGTCTCAAATTGTTAGCAAGATGTTATACTGCAGCCAGTGCATGTAAAGTCCCGTGATTATTGACCTATCACCTTTGAAGCAAATAATCGCCTCGCTTAGCGGCTGTAGCCCTTTTTATATAAGGTCGACTCTCCTCCACCAACTTTCTAACTTCAACTCTTCAACTACAACACCTTTCCCTCCTTATTAACTTAGCTTTATTACGCCTTCACACATCTCGATCTCATCGCTCCTTCTTCTATTAATCAAGCAACACCTCTTATACCTTCTCTCTCCCCATAACGCCTTCAAAGAAAGCAAATAACCTTCCCCATAAGCCAGCTTTATCTCCTAGATTAACTTCACTATACTCATCTCTTACCACGGTAAGGTTCTCAAGCGCTCCCAATCATAACGTCAATTAACTACGCCTCTGGCATACTCAAAGGCCACCTCAACACCTTCATCGTAGTGCCTAGTCCCTTTAGCTTTATCGTCTTTACTCTTACCACGACCTTGGTATAATTAATAAAATTTACCATTATCTTTTCGCTACTACCTACCCATAGCGGTAACATCACTAAATATGTTTTCCTATCTTAACTTCTTTCTAATAACACCTCTATTCCAACTTCAGTACTTGAATTAACCTCTACATAGTCTCCAAACCAACTTTCCAACTTCACCATCAACCTCCCATCTTCAACTAAAGTCAACTTCAACACAAAGCCAACGCGTTACAAATCGTAGGTTAACCTTCCATACACTAGTTAAGCATAGTTAACTTATTATAAACCTTCACATCATCGTAAGCCATCGTTTACACACTGCTAATGGTCACCTTCAATATTCTACCAACCCTAACCCTTATCATCGATCTCCAAAGGTCAACTTCATCACTAAGTCAACATCCCTTAACATGGTAAGTTTACCCTCTCGCGACATTATTTTAAGCTCAATTAACTCGCCGTAGGTCTCTTATAAAGTGCCATCGTCGTTATCGTAAGTCTTAACTCGTGTTTTGAGCCGTGCTAAAAATGAACTTCAGGTCCTGGTGCTAACCTTCGCCAAGGCTGAGTATTGCCTTAGTATTACCTTGTTTTTCTTTCCTTATGCTCCCTTATCTCTCATAGGACTGGTGCTCACCGTATCTTCAGGTTAGAGAGAACGTTACTATAGTCTTCTTCAGGCTCGTAAACCCAATGGGAATACAAGGCTGCTCTATTCAATACCCGCATCAAACTCCACTCCTCGGGTTTAAAACGTGCGTATCGCGCCGTACTAATCTTCCCTTAGAAATAAGTCACTAAGTAGTTTTCAGGTTCCTCTACAAACGCGCTCTTATTACATCTGCGCAAGTTATACTAAAGGAAGCTCGTAATGTTCTCGCTCTTTCAGCTTCCTCATCGATTAATTGGTTGGGGTGGAGGCTAGCTTCAACACTTCGGTATCTTCGATAAGCGTCCTTAACACGTTTTCCTCTCCTCCTCTCTACTTCGAAGGTTTATAACAGAACACTAAGTGAAATAGGTATACTAATGGTTGAAATGCGTTAGAGCAAGGTAGGGTAGTTACAAAAGTCTTAATGTAGTGGAAATAGCCCCCTTGCATATAAGTATCTCTATATTATCGATACTAATAAAGGGTCTCTTTAGAAATAGCTGAGCTTTTTGGGGAATATTGTGGTGGGGCCACTTTATATTTCTTTAAAGAAGTCACATTATTAGATGCCTTGGCTAACCTTAGGCATTTTTGTATTTAAGAGTTTTATTTTTCGTTAAAGAACAAGAATTAAGTAACCCTTTAATATATTTAAATTTTATGAACTTTTAGTTTATATTATTCTTTTCCTTATATCTTTATTAATAATTTGTACTTTTTAAATATGTGATATCTAAAGTTCTCGTCGATTTGTTCTTTTGTATCTTAGTCTTTCCTTATGCCTTGAGTATTACCTCTCTTGTTATGTGGTTGTTTGGGGATTTGGCTTACCACACTATCTCCGGAGAACATAGGCGCGTCCGGGAACTTAGGATTGTTATGTGGTTGTTCGGAAGGAGTTAAAGCGTACCGTGCTGTCGTTCTTCGAGTTGTCTCGACCCCAGGTATCTCTGCCGTTTCTTGTGGTATGCGGTCGTCAATTCTTTGTGGGAAGTTCGATTCATAAGTTCGATGTCTCGAGCTCAGTTGCGCGATCACGGCCTGGTCCTGCTCATGCTCCCTCTTCAACTTTTCTACTTCTCGATTCAGGCGCACTACTTTGGCCTCTGCGGCATCCTTCTGCG
Organism: Helotiales sp. F229; assembly: GCA_002554605.1. Taxonomy (NCBI): domain Eukaryota; kingdom Fungi; phylum Ascomycota; class Leotiomycetes; order Helotiales; species Helotiales sp. F229. Next base: position 18,876 of record MXAW01000011.1, read on the forward strand.
CGAGTGCGGCGGTTCGTTCTCTCCGCAGATCTTGTATTTGATCTGCTAACTGAAGAATCTCATCTCGAAGTGTCTGATCCGTATTTCGACTTTGGTTCATCTTTGCTCGTTTTTGCATTGCCAGGAGAACCTCCCACCAGAAATCGGAATGGTTTCGAAATCGATGTAACGTTCGTGGGTGGTCTAGGATGAGGGACTTCCGAGCTGGTCGGAGAGGGTGATCGGCCGCAACATAATCCAAGGGGTTGATAATTTCCGTTGCGTCTCTGCCTGTTGCCGTGTTTTCAATGGTGTCGTCCAGGTTATCCTCCTGATTATCGTCGTTGCTTGGTTCATAGATGTCATCTTCGTCCGATGGGGAATCCCTAGAGACGGTTATCGTTCTTGTTGGTCTGCTGGGTCTCTGAGTGCCTTCAGAGTCTTGGTCGTCTTGGTTGTCGTTGTGATCCTGAGGTGTCCTTGAAGACATTCTGGTTTTCGGTGTTGATTATCGTGTCGTCTTGTTGTCGTGGGTATCTTAGGTGTCTTGGATGTCGTTGTTTGTCTGGGTTGGCGCTACGTAGTGTGAGGGTTCGGGTCGAGGTATGCATTGATTCTAGGTATAAGACGTAGCGCGAGGAATCAGAAAGAAGCTTGGAGCTCCTCGCGCTCTTAAATAATCTAAGCAAGATCACATGACGCTTTGACACCTGGTCAACGCGTCATCCCGTGACAGGTTCCCTGGACGATCTTCCTAGGAGCCGTGTGCTCCTAGGCGAACCGTGACAGTAGCCAAGGATTATTAATCCTTAAAGCTTTAACTTGTATATCGAAGTTTCTTTTATTCTCTTGTGAATATCGAATACCGACGATTATGTTTCTTATTTTTTTTCAAAGAGACATATCTAAAAATATTATTAATAAACAAATTATAATAAAGAGTTAATAAAGAAACTTACTATTATATTCCTTTTCCTAATTATTCTCTTGTTGATAGATATCATTATTGTTGGTCCACAGGCCCCTGCCGGAACATAGGGGGCACTAGGACCCTTTCAGGAGGCGATTCGGTAGCGTTACGGAGGGGTATATAGCTTGTTCTCCCTCACACTTCTTGAATTAACATGCATAACCAACCAAACCATTCAGACTCTATTGATATAACGATATATTGTGTGAATTCACCGGTACTGAACCCACAATTATGGTTAATATTATTATAAGTTTCTTTTACAAGAACTTTTAATATATCTTAAACGACTAAGTTAAGTACGTTAGCTAAACAAATTATATCGCCTTGAAATTTAATAGATTCTCTTATATAATACTGTTTTAAGGTATTACCCGCCACCATGCTCAGGTGATAGTCCGGAGAAGAGGGAATTGTGGGGGTCAGCGGGTGCTGGCTTTTCGGCTAAATCCAAGCCATCTTCCGAGGTGGCCGTGCTTTGCGGCCTATTGTCGGTGGTCGGAACTTTATTTTCACGTCCAGCTGTAAACCGCCACTATGGTGTATGTGGAACATTGAATCCACAATCGAGATACCACCTTTGCTGATCCCTCTGCTCTTCTTTCTTAGGATGTGTCAATGAACCGCAACCAGACTTCCACAATCGTCTCGTCTGTGTCGTCTAAGTGCAGGTCCATCTTGTTTTGTCCATCACTTGGAGAGCCGATTTGCGCAGAGAGCCTGTTCGCAAACACTTAGTCATTAATAGAACTTCTTTACTTTATATATTCCAAATCCTTTCTACAAGAAAAATATGCCAATGTCTCTTAGTATATTCTAAACTTAATACCCGAAAAAGGAGCCGACTGTCACGACTTTCAAATGGCATAAGATAACAGCCTGATTGGCACAAAATCCAAACTGCCAGCTGTAATGACGTCCAGATGCGTCAAGATACCGTTTGAATCCCGGATCCCAACTTGTGCTGCCGGGCTAGACATTCAACAACTCAACATTTACCCCCCTACTGTCTCACTGACATCGTCTTCGTCAGTAAGCCCCAAAGCAACTAGATGGCATACCAGGAAGTCACTTACTTATACGCACTTCGCGTTTTCCTCCGTGCGCTCCAAGCCACACCACACGAAAATTCTCCCAAAGGACCCTGATGACTGGTTCTGGTACCGTGCATCGCACCGCCAACCAATAAGCCCTTCTTTCGTCGCATTTGCACAGAAAGATAGGCAACAGGAAGTTGTGTTCGGCAACCAAACGTAGCTATTGATGTCAAAGGTAAAGTTTGTGCCACCTTCGTCGCGGATGACGGCTGTTGCGTTCCCTTGGTAGCCAGTCTCAGAGAAGCCTTGGAAGGCGAGGCTGTTGACGGGCGCGGTCTGGTTGTTGAGGAAAGTCGCTGTCGGGGAGGCGGATGCCGTGCTGGAGGAGGCGCTGGCGGATGATTGTGAAGTTATCGACGCAGCTGGGGTACTAGTGGATGATTGTAGAGTTATCGACGCTGCTGAGGCGCTGGTGGAGAGGGTTAGATATTTGACGTACGGTGCTGGCGCCACGACGTTGGATTGCTTACCTGCTCGATGGTTCCGAACTTGTCGTGGCGGGAGCTGGGCTGTTTGATCTCGAAGACGCTGCAGTTCCGCCAACGCCGCCTCCAACCGCGGCTGCGATGATGAGGAAAAGTACCACCAGGACGATGATGAATACCTTGAGCGTCAACCCGCATATTTTCCCCTCCTTCGCTGGTGGCTCTTCCGCACCAGGCGCCTGCTTCGCAGTCGTTGTAGATTCCCACGGAGCGGACCCATCAGGACTGATGGTTGTCTGCGGATATTGTCCCTGTTTCTCGAGCTCAGTGGGGACAACCATCTTTGACGTAGCGTCGTAAATAGCGGGATACTTGGGCTCATGCTCCTCGAGATGGTTCCTCTTGTACTCAGCTTCGAGATTCGAGAGGGCCTGTGGGGAAGAATCAATCACGACTTCAGGAAGGTTCTCGTCCAGTTGTGGAAATCCTCCATAAACCTGTCCGTATCCCGAGCTCAAAGTGGACGTTGGGGTTGGGGCTGTCATATTGCCGGTAGTTGTATTTATCCTGATTCTGATTGTTCATAGAGACGAGTGTAGCGACGTCAAAGGCGCAAATCGAGAGGAGAAGCCAAACGCTCTCCTGAATCCCCCTTGAGATTTGGCGAGGCAGGAACTTTGACTTATGATGTTGGCGGCTCGGGCGTCCTCACTCTCTATTGATCCAGTCGCCTTTGAGAATCTGGCCCCTGCAAGACTTATCTCAAACGTAAGTCGGAGGAACTTTCAGTGGAGGTCTCTGTGATCGGCAAAGTGCCCCTGGCAGCCCCTACATTTCTGCCAGGCTGATTAAGAAATAGTGGGGGGATCCTCAGCGTTCAATGCGGTTCTATGGAAAGATGCTTCTCACCGCCTACATTGTGCCGAGCTCATCGGCCGCCAAGATTCGCAAATACACCTTGGTCGAGGCATCTCGTGAACGGAAGGGTAATATTGACCGAGGTCGTGTTTCCAGGGCAAGGCTCTTGCAAGCAGCCATGACCAATGAACCGCACTGCGACAAAAATCAAATCTCTGAAATTGGAAGCGTCCGTTTGTTGTGACTGAAGTGACCTGAGATCGGTGGCCGCCTAGAAGCGGGTGGCACCGCTGTGGCTTCTGGCGGAACTTGAGACACCCGCATAGTGTTTCTTCCGACATCATCGCATCAGCACTTCTTGTCGACAACAAAGATGCTGGACAAATAGGGCCACAGTTAAGTCAACATACGGGAATAGGTAGATATACTTAGTGTTTAGGGCAATGCGTATTGTGTCTTTAATTCAAGTCTCCAATGCGCGCCATGGTATGTCTACATAACGCGCTAAAGCAACCCTCATAGCAGACACCACGCAGCCTTCTAGAACTACCATGCCATCCCAACACCAGCCTCCGACCAAACCAAATTTTGTCATCGCCGTTCCTCCAGGAAGATTGTTTCTCGTCAGGGAGAGGACCAGTGAGGTTCTCGCCGAATATGTTGTTAGCCACGCCCCTACTGCGTGGAGTGCGGAGGGCTCGAAGGAATTTTACGGATCTCAGCACATTTTGTGCTGATGAAATATCACTGAACTAAATACATGGTCTGAGCGCTGGAGGGATGTATATAAGGGGGCCCCTGGCCCCCTTCTTCGCTTTGCATCTTTCCTAGCTTCACTCACGCTATAATACGTTGTAGACTTAGCTTTTTCTTTAGCTTATCGATAGCTTTGAGCCCTTATTAGTAAAACATTACCTCTTATGTGAGGACGATTTCCCGCTAGAAAACATATACATGTGCCTCGACTTAGTCTATCCTGCCTTAGTATTTTTGTGACGCCCAGCTCTATCAAGACAGGGGGATCACGCAGAGTCCTATCTCACATATCCAGGAGGTATAGTGTAGACGAAGGGAGTCTCTTAGAATCTAAAGCGACAGAGGGAAGAAGGTCTGGAGGCCCCTGAGGATATATAGGAGATGCAGATGGCGTCTTCACTCCGTGAATCGTCGCCATCGTCTGGCCTATCGTCGGTATCGTTTCGAAGGGTGTTCGATGGTTGTTCAGTTGAAGGAGTATCGGTTTCTCGAGTGATTGCGACTGCGGTAGGCTTCTTCTTTGGTGCCATCTTGATACTTCGTACAAGAGCCGAATAAGTGACGAACTATCTCCGTAAAGGTAGAGAGATCAGAATGTAAGGTTCACAACGATAGGGAATCACTATTCAGGCTCTTGTTAAGGGTACGATAGAATTCAGACTGATCTCTAAAGTTCTATCACTAAAGAGCTTCCGAACACGTATATACTACCCTCCGAAAACGTGCCACCTTCGGAATTTCCCGTCACACTAAGCCTACCCGGGCCCCACAATTGACCTACCCTGCTCCACAACTAGCTTACCCTACAGCTCCTGACATAGTGTGGGCATCACTTTTTAGCCTCATGTTGAGAGGTGGAGCAACTTCCTCTTCGTGTTCTGTGTGTGTTAATGTGTCGTATGTCGAGATCGTGCGGTCTGATTGTCGTCACCACGTTGAAGATTTTAGGAGGGTTGGATATTGAGTGAGACTTCGAGTCTCTGGTGAAACGTAATGCAAATGCATTGAGTTACGAGCCTGCCAGCACGGGTCCGTGCGCTTCAGGCTATTCACTCATAATAACATTAATTTTATGTATAATAAGAGCATTTAATTAGGAGTAGATTACCTGTGGCGTTGCATAAGTATATTAATCTAATGTTTTTGCTTTAAAATTAATTTGTTAATCCAATTTTGCGATATAGTTTTTTAATTTTTTTTAATTGCTTATTGCATTTTTTTAATTATTATAAGCTGGTGGAAATGCTTATGAAGAGCTTGCTTAATTTGATGCTAATATTTTTTAATTGGGTTTATATTTGGTAAAGTGAAAGGATGAGGCATAAGAATAATTTTATGCTTTATACGAAATTTAGCATAGCAATTTGTTGAAGATTTATGCTTATGAGCTGGATTTCCATTTTTTATAAATAAAGGCTTTGCAAATGGTCGAAGAGTGTGTATAATAAAAGCAAAGGCCTTAAGGATTGCTTGAATAAAAAATTCAAGCAATTGATAAAAGTAATTTTGCTATAAAAAAGCTTTTTTTTTTTGCCGTGGCCTTTTATAAAAACAAGCCTTAATTTGTACCTATAATCAATTGCTTCTCATGCATTAATTAAAGTTATATGGCCTTAATAGAATTGATGTTGAATATAAGTATTGCAGAACTGTTTTAATTGGCCATAATTAATGTTTCTTATTACTTTTTGTTTATTTATATGGTCTTTAATAAAAAAGGTAACTTTGTTAAACCAGAGGATTTTTAGCCATTTAATTATTTAAAAGATATGAGCAATAGCCTATAAATATTGAGCTTTGATTTATGCTATTGTCAGGTACGGCTTTTAATAAGCTATACAATAATAATAGCCTCTTTAATGCATCCTACGCCAAAAGGTGTCCACTAAGCATGCAAGCCCCAATTCCTTTTGCACTTTTCACTAGTTCATTATGCGAGTTTCCCATTTCTCCATACAATATATAATAACCTTATTAACCTTTTAATCAAAAAAAAAATGCAGATCCTTTGCGCATAAGGCGGATTCGTTTTAGGGCTGCATAGCTTAAGATCTTGCAAATAATGCTTTCTTCAAAAAGTTTGCCAAAAAAATCGTGATATTATTATTATAATACGCAAACAGGAACCTTCCCAAACCAATGCAATTGGCGCATAGCCTTCTTATGTTTAATCGCAATCTTATAATCTTTATCATGCTTTTAATCATCAAGTGGGGGGGTTGATGAAGCCATAATTAATGATTTAGGGGTAAAATTAAAATTGTGTAGGTGAAGAGCCTGAAGCGCACGGACCCGTGCTGGCCGGCTCGTTAGTGATGATAGTACCGCGGTCTCAGGTTCCTATGCTATTGTGAGTGGACAACCTATAAGCGCGAGGTGTCGTGGTGTTGTTTTCGGTGCTGGCTTAGCGGAAGTGACAGGTGTCACTTCAGATCGACCGGAACGGGCGGTCGCTGGGCTAGGCATGCCATAAATGAAATTGCCTAGCCCAAAACACTAGTTTTGACCCTTCTGAGGGACTTTCGAGATGCTTTGAGATGTGCTTTCCAAAATTTTGATTCGTGCTTTTTGTAGCTCAAGGTATTAAGTAAGGCTGCCGCTAGTGGATCACCTGAAGCAGCGCTTAGCCTATTCCAGCATAGCACTTGCGGGAACCCTGCCAGCGGGCCCAAAACTTTTACGGTGTAGGGCGAGTTTTGAGTCGAAGCCGATTTTGCCCGTCAAACTTCAAGTTTCAATCTTCTACGTACCAGCTTCGACGAACTGGTCTGTCAATTTGAGAATACGCCAGGCAGGAACAAGTTGACTCACCGCCGTTCTTAGGTTCGTAAGTGGCCCCTTTCTTTCTGTCCTCCAACCAACCTCGCAGTCCATCGCTATCCGGCCAGGGCGTCTTCTTGAATCTCGTGCGGCGCGTCTGTCAATCCTGAGTCTGCAAGAGGCAGTGGCCATGCGCCTGGCCTTGCTCTCTTATCCGACACCCATTGGAGTGATAGCGAGGGCTGTAGATCAGCGCTGGCGCTCTTACAGTAGGGTGCATTTAGTTTGAACCCCCCCCCCTTATCGCCAAGGGACATTTATTTGATTAAGTACTTATTTATTTTGCTGCTTTTAGATTCAAAAGATAAATAAACTAATATTTTGTATATTAACTTTTAGCATCAATTACAGCTTATGCTTGATGATACATAATAATAGCTAATTAATACAAAATCCCATTATCAATAACATGCTATGCTTTTTATACACCTTAAATTAACACATCCAAAGTTTTATTAATATTAAGAGCATACTTAAGCTTAAGATATAATTAATATAATTTTACTTTTATTAAAGCCCAAAGGTTTTCAATTAAATTCAAATTAAGAGAATATAAAGGCCAATTCATAACTTAAATATGCATTTTTTAAAGTATATTTTTCATAATATTTCCTTAATATAAACTTACACTATTATACATAAACTCTCCTCCTTTAACCATAATATCAGAAAAATATGCTTAATATAATTATTAAATAACCCATAAAGTAATCCCTCTTCAAGTTACCAATGAATCACCATCAAAAGGTACTAATTCAGTCCTTTAATTATACCTAAATGCTGCCCAAAGCATCTTTTTAACCCCTTTTCCTAAGCATCGAATTAGTTATATATTTCCCTTTTAAATTTAATTTTAAAGGCGTACAAAAGTCTAAATAAGCTTATTTTCAACTCCTCTTTTAATAATATACTTATTAAACCACAAAACACACATCCAGTCATTAAGTGTATATACTTAATATCAAATAACCCATTCAAGTCAAGTTTACACATATATAAGTGTTATAAAAGGGCATTTCTTCTAAATCCATTTTTTTATCCATCAATCAAAAAAGGCTTTACATATACCGCTTTTTATAATTATTATTAATTTCTCAAAATAAATCTCACATCTTAATATAAAGATTAATATAAGCCATTATATCATATACATAATTACATTACTTTTCAATTAAAGCTTAAAGTTAACCAGAGCATAGTCTCGATTTTAAGTCTTCTTATAAGTGCTCGCGTTAAATTATCATACAAATCGTTTTAAAGGAAATCTCTAAGTGCTTTAAATATATACGCTTAAAACCCCATCCAAAAAAGCAAAATTCAAAGATTTAAGCACGTGTTTAAAGAAATAACTCCTTGCAAAAAGGCATATTAAATAACTCAAAAATTAATAATGTTTTTGATAAGTTTAAGTCTTTAAAAGCAACAAAGTAAACAAGTACCTAATCAAGTAAGTGTCCCTTAGCAACAAGAGGGGGGGGTTCAAACTAAATGCACCTTACTGTACAGCCTCCCATTTGGCGCGCAGAAAATATTCAGTAGTTCACTCAACACCTCGTATATCACAACCTGGGCTAGCTTTTCCACCACTCATTATCACAACGGAGCCAACTATATCTTCTGACACCTTCAATAGCTATATTTTCCTTCATCACTTTGTGCCAATGGAGGCCCAGCCTTTAATCAAAGGGTACATGGACCTGGCGGAGGAACGTCGCCTGACGCGAATTGCTGAGGATGAAGAATCGAAAACAATCCACGAGTCCGAGCAAAATCAGATCGATAAAGAGATAAATAATGCACATCAACCAGTCTTCGATACGGACAAGGAGATTGCCTCCATCGAGAAGGCAACAAGCGAACTTCGAGCCGAGCTCGAGCGGCTGGAAGGGAAGCTTCGAGATTGCCGTCATACACGAGCATCGTTGGCAGCTGTCGAGAAAAAGGAGAAGCGGCGTTTGCTGGGTGAGAAGCAGCGCGCTTTGGATGACTATAATAGCAGGAGTGAGGAATTGAACACGATCCGGGAGAAGATGGACGCTATCGAGAAAGACAAGTTGGTTGCTAAGCTCCTGGAAACTTACAGTGGAGAGGTGGGTATTGAACTCGCCCGCACTGCCTGCAGCCTTGCTAACATACCAAGGTTGATACGGCTGGCCTCAAAGAAGTTGGGGGCCTTGGTGGGGAAGCCAGAGCCACTTCTCCGCCGGACCAGCATCCAGAATCCGTGAGTCCAGTCCCTGAATCCTGCCGTTCGTGAATTCCCTAACTTGTTCAAGACCAAGCGCAAAATTGAGACGCCTACATTCGATACTGGTGCCATAAAGCGTTTTAAACTGGGCACTCCTGCCAAATCATGTGAAAATGAAACAGCTTGGGTTCAGAAAATGCGGGACCAGGATATCTCCGAAGTTTCGCCCGACGGTACAATAGGCGAATCTGACAATCAGGCGTCAATTCCTCCTAACAAGACGAAGTGAACTGGGGAGTCGATTGCAAGTATCCATCGACGAGCGTTTGTTTGTGTTGCTGAATTAGGATTAGCAACCTCCTATAGAGCAGTCCACTATCAGCGGACCCGTTGTGATCCAGCGAACTATTACTATAGAAGAACTCAACAATGATCATTACATTGTCCCACACAAGGAGAGTTGGATCATATTGAAGTGTGATACTTGCGATATTCGGTTTAATTCGAATCCTATCCATGGTAAGCACCCTCAAACTACGCTCAGATGGTGTTGCTAATGGTAGAAATCTGCAGGCGCTGCGAAGCATCTCGCAGGCAAAAGACACAGTCTCACGAGATCTCATAATCAGGCCATTTCTCTCTGTGCCTTTATTGGTATGGCGCTTCAACGTTTTCACCCCCAGTAGTTGGCCGTCGCTAAATTGTAACATAGTTATAGATGCTACGCTTGAAGCAGTCAACGAGAACAATCGTATATGCAAAGAATTAGAGGCAAAGGGTCGTAAGCCAAGGAACATGGTCTCCAGGGCGCACAAATCTCGCAAAAGTTCCACCCCGTACGAGCAGCTTTACACGAGCCCATACAGGGCTACCGCGTCCGGATCCGAAAGTGGTGAAGCTGCCGCCAACTCGGCCCCTGTTCAGGCGGAGGAGCGCGAGTACCACACCACTGCCCAACCTGGCGAGATCTATCTCTGCAAGTTCGATGAATGGCCACTTTGGCCAGTTATCGTCATTGGCTGGGAGGACGTACCCTCGAACATTCGTCAGGACAGGCCGCATTCCATCGGTAGTGATGGGGTCTTAACAGCGGATTATCAAAACGGCGGTCCCAAGGCAAACGAGCTTTCCCCCGCTGTGCAATTTTTCGATGACGATCAGTATGCTACGCTGCGCTTATTGAACTAATTAACTGACGCTTGATAGGAGTTATGCTTGGGTGTCGAACTATAGTCTTCGAAATATCGACTTCAATAATCCAATCATTCCAGCTCTTCAGAACCGACGCGAGGTAGTACATGCGTATCAGAGGGCCAAAGAGTATTACGAGAAGACATATGGACCCATCCCTCCTTCAGGTGTGCACGCGTGAATATCCTTTCTCAACTACTGTCCACTATCAACTGACTCTATCAAAATCAGGTCGAGGCAATGATATCCGAAGCCGAGGACCCGTTGGCAAGTCCGAAGTTGGGGCCAACAGCCAGCACCTTGCTGTGTCATCGAGTCTAACATTATCTGGTTGTACAACTGTAACTGTGGGATTTCAACGACCTCTAGCTACGAGCACCATGCCCGACCATAGAGAGTGTATTTCTTTGCCTGCGAGTCCGACAGTATCCGAGCGAGCGGGTGGCCGATCTTCCCAACGCGGAACCTCTCCGAGTAAGTTGTTCCGCCACCGCAAGCACGAGAAGATCAGCCTGCTGACTCTAAGAAGATGGCTTTGATAGTGTCAACGGCGGGAATTTGGCAGGCCTTGCTGGGTCCATACCACATGTTGAGGCTACCAATGGCACACGACATCCCAATGAAGTGGCAAAGTCGTCTTCACCTCAAGTTGTGTAAGCGAAGAATTTCGCAATCACGGCACCAGATCCCGCGCCTAAGCCTGTTGAGGATATTACCGGGCAAGCGGTAGCAGCCGTTCAACTACCAGAGGGACAGGCCACTACCCAAGCTGCGAAAGATCGCCCAGCTCTCAAATCGCTTCAAGTGGAAAATTTGCCTCGAACTAATGAACAGGTTTCCCTAGCCATTGCATCAGAAGAGCCACGTATTTCTCCGAGACTGGATCGTCCGCCAAGTGCCTTCATCCCTCCATCGCGTACAGCGCAATCAGGACATTTCAGTATAGATTTTATAACTGAGTAAGCACATTGTGTAGGCGTATGCAGGTATATATTCAAATATAAATCACGCTCACGTTGTTGCCTCTCCCGTGTTGATGATTGCTTGCAACAGTGGTACAGATCTCGTCCAAGATATCTTCCGTCATATTCTTTAAGTATGATAGTAAGAACGGCGAATAGTCAGTACGTTGGAATACAGGTCTATCTCAAGCCCTCAATACGCTCCATGGTATGCTCAATGTCACATAATTTGACCCTGGGACAATCCATCTTTCCAAAATAATCCTCGACGTCTCCAGTATTTCCCTGATATTGACCCGTAAGACATCCACCCAATCTTCCTTTGATATCGCGGTTCAATACAGGCTGGGTGGTACAGCTCTAACTCCCCAATTCGACGTCTGACTTGCGGTCTTGTGTACCTCCCTCGCTTAGTCTAAGTCTTATCACTCCAGAGGATAGAAAACCATTGCTCTTCTGTCCAATTCTCATGCTGCTCCGCCTTTGCAAGTCGATCGTCTTGATTGCTTTTAGAGAGAGGAAGTTTTTTGACGTGCAGGTCGTCGTACCAAGCCTTTGTTAAACGCAGCTCGAATAGCCTTAATACCTCAATCCCTACCCTAAGAGCCCCAGCATCTCCGGGCAAGGGACGCGCCGGTACTCTTTCGAGGCTACCACCCGATCGATCAATGCTGGGGGAAATATTTGAATATAATGAACAAAAATCACCCCATTTTTGACTTCATTCAACACAACTTGAAAATATACTCTTTACAGTTGAACAAAATATAGCCCATTTTCACTGTTCATTCATTTTTCAATGAAAAATCGGCCTTAGCATCCCGATCACGTGTACCAGTAAAATGTGGGTAAAGGAGGTTCCAACCTCATCGCGGGGTAGTATTTTACCCCGCTATCCGAATTAGTATTTCTTATTTGTAAACAACATACTTAATATATTATTGATTTGACACTGTTTATCTAATTTACTGTCTCTGGCAGTTCTTTTGATATAAAATTTATGTCATTTAGATAATTTTTATTTTTAAATTTTATATAATAGTCTGTACACTTCCTGTTGGCGCTCTCGCTTACAGTCTGGGAAAGCAAGTGTCACAGCTCAAATAGCCGAAGCATCATTCCCCACCAAAATCACTATCAAAACGCGTGTTTTCTACATCGCAATTATAATAGCGCTTTACTTGTTTTTATCAAAATTATGTGCCTGCTAATATTATAGAATACCTAGCGACGAATTATTACAAAAAACATGCGACAAAGGCTAAATACGATATAGCTTTTGTTAAGGCGCGAGAATAGGCGCTAGAGAATTTAACAGAGCTTCTAAAGATCTCAGCGCTTATATACTACGTTAAGAAAGACGCGTTGAGGCAATCTCTATTACGTAGTAAGAAGCAGGTACGAAATTAGTAAAAAGGATTCAATTAATATGGTAGAAACAATAAGATTTTGATAGTATAGCAGGAGGAGGTTATACGACAATATTGTTACGAGCAATAGGAGGCTGGCTTAGGCGCGACATTTAAGATGATTTTAGGTGTAATTACACACCTATAAGCTATAAGATCTTTAATCCTAAGGCTTTAGTTATTATTAACTTATGTGTAGCAAATGAATCCTCCTTTACTAGCTCCGTTAAAACGTTGGTTTTCTAGTTGGTTGCAAAAGAATTCCCTTCTTTATACGATTCACACCAAGCCAATTATATATGTTCGTGTTGATTTACATATAGAGGACGATGTTAAGAAGTGGTTTAAGAAGCTGGAAGATACAATGAAAAAGTACAAAATTGATAGTAGCAAGAAGCTTTTAAATATAAACGAGTTTGGTATTAGGGTTGGATGTCCGATAAGAGAGCGAATTATTGTCCTTATTAAGGTCAAAGAGCTTTATACCTCTAGTCCTAAAAACCGTAAATCCGTCACAATTATTAAGATTGTACGTGCAGACAGCCGGAAGATGTTGCCTTTGTATATTATTACACTAGGGAAGAAAATAATAGACAATTAAATTCACGAGCACTTGAATAGAGACGAGCGAATAGATTGTTCGAACACGGGATATATTAATAATCGCATTATAATAGACTACGTAGACCACTTGATTCAATACTCTCACGCTGGTCTAGATAAGCCGTAGAAACTCTTGCTTTGTAACAGCTATAAGTCTTATCGATACGATCCATTCGTTCTTAAGTTATCAGAGAACTGTATCAAAGTCTTCTGGTTTCCTTCTTATCTCACGTATATTCTATAACCTCTTGATGTTGGTATCTTCTGTCCTTGGAAGCATTTTTATAACCTGTGTATTTAAGCCGCCTTACAAAGCCTTGACTTTGAATATACTATCACTTCTTTCTTTTGAGACCTTACTAAAATCAGAAAAGATACGTTGAAGGTTTACATAATTAAAAATGCTTTCAAAAAAGCTAGAATGTAGCCATATTCGCTAAAGCTAGTTTGTAAAAGATAAGAGCTTACGGAAGGAAGAAACGAACAATTCAAGAGGTTGAGAATAAAGATCAAGAATTAGATCTCCCGAAGTTGCTTCTTATACGGCCAGATCAGCTATAGAATATTATATATACTATTCAATCCTTTATCAGAAGGGACCCGACTTGTTGAGATTACAACCGTGCACTCTATCAACAATATATAATCAGGGCTCTGCCTCCCATGAAACAGCAACCAATTCAACATGCTCTATACCTTTTAACAACTAGAACCCAAGCAATCATACATAATCGCACCTTGGTGGAGACCACCAAACGTTCACATCGCGCCTGACAAAAAGCGTGGAAAGGAAAAGCATGACTTGATTATGAATAAATTGCGCGCTTTAGCCCTTGTTTTTTATATGGACAGCAATTGTATTAACAATAAGGTTGGCGCTTTAGCCGTAATAATCGATGGCTTTATTATATATTGGTTATACCTGGGCCAAACGTTAGAGGTTATTGTTGACGTAGCCGAGTTAAGAGGGATTCTCTCGGCGCTTGAGATTGTATATAAGAAAGACTATAAAGCCATCATAGTTTTTACAGACAACCAGGCAGCAATTAAATCCGTGGCTAACTCAGACAGTTAATTTGGCTAATATATTCTCCTTTAAATATTATGAATAATAAAAAACATAAAACGTAAAAAGATAAAGCCAAAGTTTCATTGGGTCCCGGCTTATATAAGCATAAAGGGTAACGAAAGAGCGGACAAGGCAATAAAGGAAGCCATAGGCTGGCGAAGGATTAAGGACAAAGGGCGGTCAAGGGAAGTTGACATTAGCTAAATTGTTTATAAACCGCCAGGTTATTCGTTTGTAGCGGCAATAAGAGTAGTTCATAACTTACTCTTGCTTACTAAATGGAAAGGGGGATGGACAAATGAAAAGACGGGACAAGAGTTATATAAGATATGCCCGGAGCTAACAACAAAAGTTCTTTTATTATATAAGTTAGTACTTAGATCACTTAGCTTGTTAATAGTATAATTACGCATAGTAAAGATAGGTTTACGATAATTTCTGTTTTTTAGGAAAGTGCCGGATGTGGATAATGACAAGTGTGAATGTAAAAGAGGCTTATAAATCGTACGTCATATTCATTTCTTTTGCCTTTTTTATCGTAAATTACGGCGGGAAAGATGGGGATAAGAGAGAACGAGGGAACAGCAGGACCTTAAGAAAGTATTAGGAGCGTAAGCTCTTGTATTAAAAGCAATAAAATTTATAAGAAACACTGGGCTTTTTAAGTAATTCGAAGCCATTTCATAGACACCGTAATCATAGGCTATGCACTGGGAATAATTTAGGGTATAATGAACTAGAAATCGGACTGGAATAAGGAAGCGAAGTAGAGGGGATGAGATGCTGGAACCATGACAGCCAGGTAAGAAGAAATAATAATGATAATGATGATAATGAAGTTTATTCGCCCGGTTTTAAACCTAAAGGGCCCTAATTTATATTACATAATCCACTTTGTTTAGTGTTTCCATGACCTCCTAAAGCCCGTACAAAAATGCCTCTTCCAATATCTTCCACTTTCGGTAATTGCCTTAATCAAACAAGGTCTCGTATGTAATTAATAGCAAATAAGCTTAAAGATTATCCCTTCAAGTGTTTAATGTCTTATCATTAGTGATTAAAGCAAGACCTACTAAGGACATAAGGGTGCTAGGGATTAGTCGGGGTAAAAGAATGAGATGGGATTTACGGTTATGAAGTATTAGCTGCCTATTTTACCTTTATGTCTAATCGTCTTATGGCAATGGCAAATTTGATTGTTACTCAAACCGCGTTTATATTTGGTGTCTATTTTTTTGGGTCAAATAAGGATTTCCCCCCCAAGTAAAAGGAGAGATTGCCTCTTTTTGTGTTTATTTATGCTAATATTTGCGTTTAATATACATCTTATTTCATGTATCAAAAAAGAAAGTGCTTAATCGTTTCCCTTGCTTAGCCGTATTAGCATTAATCTGATTCCATTATTTCAACCCAATAAAAATATCCATTAAGTCGTGCCATTCCCATTCGGAGTTATACTAATACGCTTGCTTTTTTCCGCTTAAGACTATCATAAAGGATATGAATGTGTTTACCTGGCAATATTATATCCATTTCTTTTAAGTACTTTCCTACTCCATTTAATAAGGTCCTTGTTTCTTCTTTTGCTATGGCATTGTTTATGATAATGGATTTGGCTTATAAATATTATCTTTGTGGTGTTTGACCTCGCTTAGTGGCTTTTCGCGCTATTTCCTTTACTCTGCCGCCTAATTCAAAGCTCCCCTAAGATGGGATCCACATTATAAAAACAGAATTGCCCCTTTTTCTAAATCTGCCAATTAACTCATAAATCTTTTTAATGCTAGCTTGCCCTGATTAATGTTTTGGTTAACTTATTACTAAAAGGGCCCCTTGGTTATTAATGACAATAGTGATTTATCTTCTCACCAGATATAGTAGGAGCTGTTCCATTGCCATAGCAATTGCGGCAAGTTCTGCTATATATGGGTTATATTCCGTTCTTACTCCTAAAATAGCTAAGTATGTAATCAGCTCTCTACCCATTATAATGCCAAGGATATCATGGATGGCTCCTCCCATCCCAACTCTCCCTTTCCTCGCGGACCAGCTTATCGCAATCCATATACCGCAAATAAAATTCGCAGCATCTATGGCCTCCTCCGTTCCAAGGTTAATTATAGACAAGAGTCGTTCCTCCCACAGAGCTATCACATACAGCTGAATAACTTCCATCTTATCTATTAATATATTTTAATACGCGCAAGCTATCCTTTACAATAATGAGATAAATCTTCAGAGTTCTCTAATATTCAATTTCAAAAGCGGGTTCATCTTAAGTAACATGTGGAAGTTGACCCATAGCTTCATGGCTCTCTCTACATGCCGCTCAGCTACTGTGCGTATTGACCAGGTGGTGTCAGAGACCATCCAGTCAAGGGCCGAGATATTCTCTTCATCCCACTGCACACACCGCAGGCGATATTCTAGCGTCCCGCCCTTGAATTCGCGAACGAGGGATTGTCCAGGGTTAGGCCGTCTGTCTCTGGCGATCAGGACGAAGTCAGACATTGGAACAGAGAGGTTAAGTGTTGAGAGTGGGCCACAGAGTCTCGTCGGGCCCCCTGCAAAACCTCTCACGACTTGGTAGAATTTACGAGATGGATCGCCCTCTGGCGTTTCTGGCAGAAAGGGCTGAGAAGGGACTAAACGCGGACTGTGGAGGTGAGCTTGATGTAGCGCTGTCATCTCTGGGTTTATTCGTTGTGGGCGGTCAACAAATCCCAGAGGAGGAATGAGTGGATGCCGAAGTGGGTGAGTCTTATGCCTGAGTCCCCCCTTACTGGATTTAGTAGTAAATCGTTACCGGATTCTCTACTTAATAAACATGCGTTAATATAACCACCATTTCCTATCCACTTTAAACCTGCTGTATTCGTTATCTAAAAATGACCACCTAATTCGATTCTCCATCGGATTATTCATCATGGTATTTTAATTAATATCAGGTATTTGCGTAAAATTGACTTACGCCTAAGAATCCATATTCACTAATATTAAATCCTTAAACAATACCTCCTAGGCTTCTCGCACTAACCCATAGACCACGGGCCGGACCTCGGCTATGTTGGGTCAAATCTACTAATATAGAATGATATTCTTAATCTACTAGATGCACCTTTTGGCTATAGTGGTATATTTAATCTTTAATTTATATAATCGGGCCTAGAAAATCCATTACATAGGGGTAAAATCTCTTTTACCGTTAGCCATAGTCATAAACCGTTTTATCATTTTCCTAATTAAATGGTAATAACTGACGGTTTGCTTGTGAACAATTACTTCGGTAATTTTGTTGTTGTTTTTTTATAACCGTCGTATAGCCTCTTTCTTTTTCTTATATACCTCTTAAACAATTATTAACCGGGCTAATTTAATGATGGCCGAATATTTCAGCGTATAATCCTCGGCATTTAATTAATTTCCATTGTTTTTTATGCTTAATATTGTCAATTCACTAATAATAGCACTTTTATACTTGTTGTCTTATAATAAATGGTTTAATAAATTAATATATAATTGTAATATTTCTTATTAAATTACCTTTATCTTTTTAATCTCTTCATCGCTTTCGTCCTCTTTATCCTTTTGATTTTCCCTTTTGTGTTTACTCCTTTCTTTATTATCGGACTTCTTTGTTTACTTACTTTCTTCATCTTTCTATTTTTGAAACTTCTTAATCTTATCCTTCTCATTTTAAATGTTAATTGCCTGGCTATTAGTTAACTAATATGTTAAACGGTCCTCTGGCTTGGTATCCTTTGCATGAAAAATATAACCTAAAATCTGTCTTTATACCTGGGTATATGATTAAACGATTATAATATCCATCCAATTATTAAACGGCATTTAGGTCTTTTACTTTACCTCATTCTTGTTGACCTTAAATAACGCTGTTTACCTTATAACCTCTTGCACCGTGGTATACTAGGCGCCTTAGATTATTTAATCGAATGCCTTATATAATGTTGATTAACATGAGTCACATAATAAGTCACACGTGATTCATTTATTATAAGTATCATTTCTACCTAGCTTTTAGTATTAGAGCCTATGGCTACCTATCGTTCGGATGGCTTATAAAAGCCTCAGTAGCTGTAGTCTGAATTAATTAGTCAAATCCTGTTTACTACACACAACCCCGCCAACTGACATATAACACCTACAATTCAGGTTCATCATCTCCCACGGGATTAATTAACTCCCGTAATTTCTCCACGTTTAAATCGGCCATATAGGCTTATTATTTCACACGGCGTAACCATAGGTTTGACTTTTTGGCTTTATTAAATTTTTTGATCTCTTGACGTTCTTTTGCTTTTGTTGCCCGTAATGCCGCTTTTATCTTTCCTTTGGCTACTTTGAATTAATTAATCCACGACTTGATTTAGGCTCGACTAAGAATTTGCTTTATATCCGTGGCTTGTACCTTAAAATACCCGGATTTAGCTTTTTAGACAAAAAACGCTAACATTTGACGCTTATTCGCTACGGCGTATTTGAATCTAAATATACAATATACTTCTTTCTTCGTCCTCCTTTATTAGTGCTTTTTTAATCGTGTTTATTAATGTAATATGCTCTTATTCCACCGACTATAAAACCTATTACGCCATATACCTTATTTGCTGTTTCTAATATACATTATAATCCTCTTGTTTTCGGTTTGACTAACTCTTTTACTAAACTAAACGTACATAAGGAATATAAAAAATCCTATTATCATAATACTTCTTTATTCCTAATTAATCTATCTAGGTTCTAATAGGGCTTACATATATATTCCAAATTTTAGGACCTTAAATACCGCTCTTATATCAAAAACTAGAAACACGACACCAGCCTCTCAAACTTAAACTAGCTAACACCGCTACTCTCCTCCAACAGTAGCCGAAGCTGCTCCCCGATCGTCCTGGGCTTCTCTCCTAGGAATGATTTACTTTATTCCCGCAAATGTTTAACTAAGTCCTTCTACGCTACCGACTAACAGTTCCGCGTATTAGCACTAGGTAGAGGCCGCTAGTCGTTGTCGGTATTAAGCCACTTTAAGTCGATGGTTACTATATTGCCGCGCACCTCGTCCATTTGTATTGTGCTTGTTTTCCACGTCTACATTATATAGTGAAGTACAAACACTTAGCAGTAATAGAGGAGTGCCTCGAGCCGTCTTCGGATATCCACATCTATTAGAAGAATATTAATGTTAAATCGCCTGCGGCTGATGTAGTTATCTCTGCCCGTGCCGAGCGACGACTAGACGAGGATGCCTACCTACTAGAGCAGCGGGTTCGTTTAAAATGTAGCCTTTAGGTCGGTGATTAATTCCATAAGTAGCTCCTCAACCGCATCTTCTATAGGACCCCGGGTTCAGTTGGGGCTCTAATTAATCCACCGTGCTAAACCACCGCCTTTATGACGTCTATAATGCTATTATAGAGTCCCTTGCTAAGCTTTAACCCTATCTCCTCTAGTGTGCCTTTATCGTAAGAGTGAATAAGGAAACACACCAGCCCGGTCTAGATCGAGTTCCCCCGTCGCCGTTTTTATAGGTTCACCTTGGCAGCCCAGCTCTCGAAGGGTCCTTGCGCCGTTCTTAATCCCGCTTAGTTAACGAGAGTACAGACAAGGACCGGCTACCGCTTTACAAGAGTCTCTAGCTCGTTAAACATTAGCCACGCCGCCTCCTAAATATATTAACGTGTCTTTTAATCTTGCTTAAACCGCTTAGCCCGGGCCTATAGTGATTCCGACCCTCTAGGCTCTCAGGTCACGACCTTATAACAGGGCACAAGTTCGGGCTTTAGTATAGTACCAGTTATAGAGAGAAAAAACTAATCCAGTTCGTACAAATGGCCTCTTAGACCTGTGAGCTAAAGGCAGCGGGAAATCCGCTCGACTCGAGCCACTGCTAATATCGAGCACGGTCGCTTTGCTTAATAGGGGCCACATCCTATCGCTCGTTAAACCATTGTGTGGGTGTTAATAATTATGTTAATTCCTAAAGTGCCACAGCGCGTGCGTTTGTCGAAGAGGTCATAATCTAGATTCTTAATTCTTGTAACAACCTAAAAACGTAATATTCCGGATGTTAACGTCTAGTAGAGATAAGCCTCCATTTTATATATTACTGTCCCGCATTAGGCGGTGAGCACGGCAAATCACTGCTCTTGCCTACACTATTCACCTTCACGTGACTTCACAGTGGCATTAAGCCCTAATACTATTTAAGCATCATACTTGCTAGTAAGGAATGTTAGGCATATAGTCGTGGTAAATAATATAACTGCCTTATTTAAGTTTATTTCTAATAATAATACTTTACTTTAAGCATCCTGTATATGATTTGTAGCCTTAGATTTAAGATTCAGAAGACTCATCTCTTGTCTTTGTACAGCTCGAATCTATCCTTTGCTTTTGGTTTAAAGATAGCTCCTTAAAAGCCTTCTGCTTCGTAGGTAGCTTAGAGCTAGTCCTACTCTATTCTGCCGTTCTAAGTGGTTTAGAAGTAGAAGCGCGGCTGCCTAAATACAACGTAAACCTAAGCCAAGAATGCCACTCACGGCTAATCTAACGGTATTCAGCTCGAGCTGATATAACATGCCCTGGTGCCTCTTCAATCCCACGAGCGTAAATAGCACCAGCAACTAGAGTCGTGTAATATAACTGTTTGTTTACTCACGTTAGCGTCTGTCTAAGATTATAGTCCTTTTTAAATTTCCCTTGCTTTAGATGTCGGCGCAAGATAGCTATAACTGTATGCCGTTATACTTGAATTTTTGTTAAGGTGCTTAGATGGATCTTAAACTCGCGGCTAATTATATTAGAGAGTCGACTACTTTGCCAAGGAATTATGTGATTATCTTTGATCTCAGACCCTTATAAAAAAGGGGTTGAGATACTATGGAACGACTTATCTACTGTGACCGTGCAGATTAAAGGGCCAATTAAGCGAGAACCCAAAACCTTGTATTTCTCGTGACTATTATAAACACTTATATTTCTACCATTTTTGAATCTATTTACATAGAAATTATACCTATAGATTTGTTAAACCTTTTTCTTTAATTATATTAAAAAATCATAATTATAAGGGTAAAACTGATCTTAATATTTTGTTTGCCATTTATTCGCCGTGATATAAGCTTTCATTTGATGGCTTATGGTTTAATATAAAGCATCGAACCTTGCTTTTGGAATCGCAACCCAACACATCTTTAAAGCCTTTTCCATGTTTTCTTAATTTTGTTCCCCTTTTCCTTTTGACGCTAAAAGTTTGGGGTACATTTTTGTAAGAAGCTTTTTGAGGAGGTCCCAGATGTGCTTGATCGGGTTCAAATCTGGGGAATAAGGAGGCCAATTAATATAAGTTATATCATGTTCTATGAACCAATCCCGAATCTTATGAGCAGTATGGATTGGGGCGTTGTCTTGTATGAATATATAACTTGGATTGTCTAATTTTTTGTATTAAAGATCAATTTGTGCATTTAAAATTTTAATATATGAGTTTGCTGAATACCTATGCTTTTTAGATTTAAAATCTTGATTCATGATATATAGATTTGATTGCCTGTGGTTTCAAAAGCATTCTTAAATTATAATGGACATTGTTTTATGCGCGGAGTAAGTTTGAATTATATTTTGATCCCATTTTTGCGCTGGAGTATGGAATACCTATTATTGTTTTTGACCCCGCCTTTTTTTTGATTGAATACTCGTTACTTCATATAAATAACCCCTATTCTTTGGAGGTTATATGCCTATGCTTTATATATTACGCAAGTTGAGTCGCCGTATGTTCTTTTGTAAGTTCAGGTCTTTTTGCAGCGTTCTAATTGCGTATGTTATGCTTTTGGAGTTCTCGTTTGATCGTAAAGTCCGAATATTCCTTGCCTTGGGCTTTTTGAACCTCTTGATAAGTGTCCTTTAGGTTATTGATAATATGGCGAACGAGGGATTATAAGTTTTGTATAATATAAGTTTTCATAGTACCAGGTTGAGTCTGAGAGATTCCTTTAGGGCGAAAATGTGCGAAGGCAAGGGTAGACCGGATAGTTGATCGGGAGACTTTGAGGAGAGTCTGAATACCTTTAGTTTTTATACTATTAGCATAAGCCTGTTTAATACGACCTTTCTTGTATGAAGTGATATCCTTCCCATGAGCAATATTTGGCGATATGGCATTGAGAAGTCTGCGTTGTGGTGGCATTCTGTTGAAGGATTAATAAGGAAGAGAAAGTCCTGATGTGAAAATTCGCGGTTTTACGCGTTTTCAGCTAATTAATCTGACCTGGTACAGTAGCGCTAACATCTCTAGTCGCTAAGCGAATAATAAAACTAGCCAAAGGTAATAAACAGCCAACTCACTTATTTCACGTGGGAGATACCAATGAATAATCTTAGTTAATCCCTAAATGCTGTAGCCTTTGTGATAGAATGTCACAAAACTGATTAGGCCAT
Organism: Helotiales sp. F229; assembly: GCA_002554605.1. Lineage (NCBI taxonomy): Eukaryota > Fungi > Ascomycota > Leotiomycetes > Helotiales > Helotiales sp. F229. The sequence goes on from MXAW01000011.1 coordinate 41,663, forward strand.
TTTTAATAAAAACACTCCACCGAATTCTATGAGTGCTATTACATAATTGCAGACTAGTGAGCTCGGTGCCACGCGAAGGTTGTCCGCCTGTAATATAGACGATAAAAAGGAGCCGCTCAAGGAAAGAATCCACTTGCTTGACGTAACGATAAACGGCTTACTTCTTCCACTTTGCACTCTGCTTGCTTTCGAGGAACTCATCTTGTAGCCAGTCGGTCTTAATGACTCGGGTTAACAGCCAGTCTTTATAGCTATATAAGGCTGAGTTTTCTACGTGTTTAAGGAAGTTCCAGCCTGGTTTATTAATACTTAGATTATCTTTAAGGCTACGGAGATTAAATTTAGGGGTGACAGACTCGCGATTTATTATCTTAATAAATTAATAGCAGGTCGTGGAGTTGGTCTTATATGATACTCACTTGCTTAGCGACAAAGGACTTAAGGTTCGTTATTGTCACCTAAAAGTCTTTGTAAGTAAGCTGTTCGCCGTCGTCGGTCTAAATAATATGTCTTAAGGAAGTTGTCGTATCCTGGATTTTTTTGCTATAAGTACGCAGCTTTTACGCCCAGTTTATAGGGGAGCGGGTCCCGTATACTATAAATCGATCCTACATCACGTCAAGGATGTCGGCTGCGCGATCAACCTCGTCGAGCTCAACTGTAAGAACGGACCGTTAAATGACAAGTAGTTGGGCTATCTTAATAAACGTAGAGAGGTGTGAGGTGTAGTTTATAGCCTCTAAGAAGCAGCCATCCTTTCTAATGCCTAAAACAGCGAAAAAGCCAACAATAACACTATCATAGATATCCTTATAAAGAGCGTGGTCTAGTAAGGTAATATAAAGTAAGAGTGTGGCTTTATTTAAGGCCCGGATCTGCGCTATAATTAACTCCTGGCCTATGCCGTTATCCTCCCGTTGCTGTATTACCTCTGTACTCGCTTAACGACGCTGTTAAGTGTCACGGTTTGGGCAATAATAAGGCAGCAGTGTAACGATAGTTGTTGCTGCTGCTAAACAAGTTAATAAAGGAAGCAGAGTAATTGCTTTCAGACCTTCTTATATGTCCTATCCTTTAACTTATATAGGAGTGGGCGGTGAGCGCTTCGACGGCAAAGGAACCCATTAACTCGATGCTAATTAAATACATTTACTTGATCTTCTTAAAGCGAAACACGGGCTTGCTCAATAATACGGTCAAGGGATTCTAGGATAACAGGAAGATGATAGTCGGCAAGATTTACGGTTTGGGTTATTACAGATCCAGCCGGTCGATAACAGTCTAGGAAGCAAATTAGACGAGCTACTTGACGAAGATCGTGTCCTTAAGTATAACGAGCCTATTAAGTAGTGTCTAACTAGGGGGAGGCCTGAGTATAATAACGGTTATACCTAGGAAGAGACGGTTCCGCGGCACTAAGCTTCTGAGCTAGCTAAAGCGTGATTTAGTCCTTAAGACTAAGTAGAATTGGGTTCGCCGTATCGCTACCGAAGTTGACGACTGTACTTGCCGGCTTAACATCCTTCATAGGCTCGACAACGAAGTACCGGAAGAAATTGCTTCGATGGAAGGTCTGGCAAGGGACAGGGCTAACTGTAACCTTAGAGAAACATATATCTAAGGTAGCAGATGCTGCTCGAGAAGCTTTACTCGGCCGTCCACCCTTCTGACTACTAGTCCAGGCATAAGTCTCCTTTAAGTGACTCCTTATTTTCCCCTCGCTCCGGCAGACGTAAGATTAAGACTCGTAAAGTCGACACATAATGCCGTTAAGGTACAAGGCAAGGTAAGGGATAAGTAGGTTACTTGGCGGGATTACTATCCGCTAAACCAACTCAAGTGCTTTAAGGCGCATTATACTAACAATTTAAAGGCAATCCTTTATGTCCCTTAAAGTAAGCTGGCCTTTATGTACACTTCGTAAATGGCTTATAACGGTGTTTCGTACTAACGCATATTTGCAGGAGGTGTAAATAAGGACCTTATAGGTTAGGTGAAACTGTAGGAAGTCTATTGCAAACTGGAGAGTAAAGCAGTGTGTGAGATAGTGTGAACCAATATATTGCCAAGCACTATTTCTGACATCATAGGGTTCTAAAAAGGAAATTTTGTTATAAATAAACATCGTGTTGCTAAGGTTATTATCTTGTTGCTGGGCAATTATCGTGCACGTGCCCTAAGCTGGCGCGTTCGCCATATGGTAATATATTGACCGTATACTATCTCACACATTGGAGTAAAGAGTAAAAGAGCTTCTGCAGTGATTGTTCGAAGTGAGGCAGCGAGAATACCAATACAAGAAGAGCAAGAGAATTGTCACGATAATATTACTACGCGACGGACACGCACGCGTATCCCTGGAGGCAGTATTTTCTTTTTCTTAGTCAAGACGAGAAATAAGGTCGGCAGAACTGGGGATATAGCGGTTAGGGGGCGCAAGGAAGACACCGCTTACCTAATTAAGCGAGGCGGTGTAGAAACTCCAACCCAGGGCTGAGTTCGTTGAGCCATATTGTTTAGCCTTAACCCTTACTAACTTATCTCTATAACCCTAACCCTTTTTAAATACTTCTCTAATTACTCCTTTAACACTTGTTCTAACTATTTACCTATTCCCTATTTAGCCATTAACCTTAATCTTATATCTCTTCTCCTGTTTAATTATTATCTTTTATTTTAACCTTAAAATGATTTAATCCTTTTCTTTCTTACTCTCTGCTTTTCCTTTAATCCAACCTTCTACTCCTTATTTAACCTTTACTCTTAATAATTTTATAACCCTATTCTTTATATATAACTATTTTAATTAATATTAATATTAATGTTCTTTTTCTTCTTATAATAAATTACCCTAATTACTTTCTTTTAAACCTAGTCTTTATAACCTTAACCTTACTCCTCTTCCTTAATGTAACGTTCCTGGGTTCTGACTGGTACTGGTCAACAGGTCGGTTGGTTGGTATCAGCTATGAAGTAAAGTAAACAAGACGTTCGGGTTCTCAATAGGAATTGAGACGTTACAAGCAATGGTTAAACTACTATATGAATTTGAGCACGAAGCTCTACTACCTAGGAGACTATCTACTCGTTATATAGAACTTCGGTTCCGAGTGCAAGCCATGCAAGACGTCTTGCAGAACGCGCGCGCCCGCAAGCTTGTCTAGCAGGCTAGCATATCACGTGACCATCGTCCACCGTGATACACATAACTATTATTAATACAATGAGTGTGGAGGATGGTACTACTCGCTTGTTCGTACCAATCCTTTGTTGGTGCCAGGCCCTGGATAGTACCAACTGTCACGGGATAACGCGTTGATCAGGTGTCAAAGTATTATATAATCTTGCTTAAATTATTTAAAAGCGCAAGAAGCTTTAAGCTTCTTTTTGATTCTTTGCGCTATATCTTATATCTAAAATTAATACATACCTCGACCTAAACACTTACACTAACTCCCTTTTGGTGCCAAAGACCGACTGGTGCCAACCACTTGGTGGTACCATCAGTATCCTGGTGCCAACACGTGATTTGTACCAAGGCTGAGCCTGGTTCGTGACACTTAACTTGTCTTACTTTCGATAGCGGTTATCAGTTCTTAAAGTCATATTTTAAATAGTTAAAGGTTATACTAATAACTCTTATTATATACTTGAAGCTTTAAGGGTTATACTATTAATAGTCGTTTTTTTAATAATAGTATTATAAGTTAATAACAAGGTAAGGGTTAGGGTAATGCTTTTATGGTAAATTTTCTAGAGGCTAATATTAACCCTGATATAAAAGTTAACTTAATTCTTAAGGAAATAACTATTATTTTATAAATTAATCCTTCCTTATTTAATACTTTATACCCTAAAATTATAATTTAACTAAACCTTAAAATCCCCTCTTATTTTATCCTTACGCTTAGCTTAATATAACTTAAACTGAATAAGTATTTACTATTTTATATTCATCCTTTACTTCACCTTGACCCTATTAGCGTTTGTACTCCTCTATTTCTCCACGGCTTCTCGACTTTATTAGCGGTTGCTTCATATTTTTACCGAGATTACAAGTCACCGCATCTTTCGTTTTAAGTACGTCCGAGCTGCCGAGCTTAGAGCTTGTCTCTTAGCTATTTATCTTGCATAAATAGCCTCTATATTCTTTAACATTCTAGGGTTAATATAATTCTATTATTATTTTATATTAAACGTGCAGAATAAGCTTATCCAAACTCTGCTAGTGCAAGCGCCGCTACACAGTTAGCTTGAATACACTCGTTCCCCCCAAGTGATGTCGTCTCCCCTAGCCATAGCATATATTCTAGTTCGCTTTGAAAAGAGCGCTGGAAATGCTTCTGCAGCCACTCCTCGCCTCCAGGCCGGCAATACACTCCGTAGCAGAGCGGCATCACCATGTTAGGGAAGCGGCACTCGGTCTCCTTATGCTCTGGATCTGCTACCCGATAGATATCTTGTGGCTGGTAACACTGCCAGCATGCCACATACCGCCCGATCCACTCCTTGTCCTCTCGGTCCCGTGTATGATACGCCTCTTGCTTAGCACGGATCCACCGGAACCGCCGTGAGCATTTGCCTGGCGCATGGTCGAACTTGTGGCCCTCGATCCGGCAATAAAGGCACAGCCCTACCATAATCTCGAGGTCGCTCTTATAACGATCAAGGACCTGCTCTCGGACATGATCCTGCCGTAAGACCTCTTCAGTCCCGGTGAATTCCATCTTTACTCTTTGCGGCAAGGCAAATACAACGTCGGCTAGTCGCGCTTCTGTATGGGGCTCGCGGCAAACCTGACACCTCTCTTCACCCGGCATACACCACCGCCAATCCGATTGAGCATCTAAGAACTGGCTCAGAATACCACGGGAACAGTATTGCTTTGTGAGATAGAGCTGCATGGCCTCTCGATCCGCGGACAAGTGTCCATCAACCTGAGGCTTCCACCCGGCATGCAGGAGAACAATAGAAAAAGCCTTACTTCCATCCCGCCCAGCTCTCCCAGACTCCTGAGAGAAATCAGTCAGCTAAGCCTCAGCTTATCGGGTCCATCAACATGGATCACCCAGCGGACGAACGGATAATCAAATCCGATCCTAAAAGCAAATATAGTTATAATCACCGGCTAATCTCTATTACCAAGCCACCCAGAAATGATTACAGCTTTCTCCTCTTTAGTTCCAAATCTTAACGTGTATAAGGGACACTTAAGAATATCTACAAGCTGGGCTACTTCCTCCCGCGTCCGGCAGTAGATAATGATCTTATCGCGGGAATGGTCAAAGATCTCCTACTGGGGCCAATATGCCTGTACTAGGTCGGCAGCTCTCTCAATCAAAGGCCTTAGTCTGGTCTTAAAGCTGACCATATACTTAATATTCGACCGATTAATCGATTCCCGAATAACCCTGGGTTTCACCAGCTTATTATGCTCAATAAACTCTTCTTGCATTATAAAAGATAAGGTTGCTATCAGCCACACTATTTGCGTCCTAATTTGCCGAACGTACCAGCCCAATTGGGCCATGCATGGCTAATAATCGCTGGCTGTAATGGTGAGATGACTCTCATCAATAATAATGCGGTCGAGTTTTTACTTACTAACCTGGATATGACAGTATTCACGGAAGCCTTGAGTACACGCTGCTTCGGCTAACATAATAACTAGTAAAGCGAACTGCTTGCAATCTACCGTCCAAATCAATGGCCGGATGCCTACTTCGTGAAAGCGTCTTAGCATATGACCCCGTAAAGCAACCATTAGCAAAACTAAAATGGTGGTCCTAGCATCTACAATAACAGCACCAATCATAACAACTATCGTCTTGCCAAAGCCAGTTCCTATTACCAGAACCACTTGCTCGGCTGGATGAGGTCCCATGATGGCAAGAACGCCATTCCGCTGACCGGGAACCCGGAATTGCAAGTCCGGTTTGTTATATAACTTCCGTGCCACAGCCAGTAAGTCAGCCTCAGAATAAGCCCCCCTCCGGCGAAGCTGACCACGCTTAGCAGCATCAAGCATTCGCAGTGACAACGTCTCTGAAGCGCCTCGTGGTCTCTTCCCATGGAGAATATGATCAAACCGAAAGAACGTCCGCCAGCTCTCAGATGCTCGGTAATTCCGATGCAATAAAGCACTCATAGTGAGAGTGGTGGTGCCAGCATATGCATGATTAAAAGTATGGTAGCTGTGATTGCTTAGTTCAGCCAAGGCAACAAGATCCAACTCGTCCTCAATATCCTCCCCGACGCTCTCCTCAAGATCGAAGTTCGCCCGTTCCTTGTGTTGGTTGGTATGAGTCACATGATGAATCACATAATTGATTCATCTATCATCAGTGTCATTTCTACCTAGCTTTTAATATTGGAGCCTACGGCTGCCTATCGTTTAGATGGCTTATAAAAGCCTCAGTAGCTGTAGTCTTAATTAATCAGTCGAATACTGTTTACTGCTCACAATCCCGCCAACTGACAGCAGGGCCTTGGGGTCAGCCTGGAACCGTTGTTTGCACGCTTTGCCTGGACCATTTTTCCATGGCTGGCAGGTTTCTTGAAGGGCAGGATGCAACGATATTTGCGACGCAGCACAAGGATAGATGATCCCACAGGCACTGAGATACCACCATCCTTCGCATCGGCAGAGCAATGCGAGAGTTTTCTTGTCAAATCATCGAAGTCTCGAAACTTTAGTCCGAAGAAGCGTGGGAGACCTGAAGACAACGGCGCAGAGGAGACGAACTCTTTGCATGAAGAGGAACAACGACCACGGAAACGCCATCGAGACTCTAAATCACTCCAGGACCTATCGCCTGTAGAAGCAACCTCGGTCGAAGCTCCCGATGGCTCGATCAAGAGTCCAAACGAGCCTTTGCCTACTACACCAGGGGCACCAGCTCAATACAATGACCCGACCACCCTTAGGCAGGAATGGTTGCAGGGGGAAAAACTGCGGTCTGATCGGAACAAAAGGTGGGAGGATGAAATGTCGTGGGCCGCGAATGTTTACAAGGGCAATGTTACACTGGGCGAGGTGGATGCTGAGCGCTGGCTGGAGTTCAATGGTGGGGAATTTCAAGATGATTATTTGTTTGAGACAATCGGGAAGGGCTGAGTGGAAAATATATATATATATATATATATTTTTTCAGTGAGGCCCGATGCAATGAATAGCGAATATACCCCTTTTGAGTTTTTCAAGAAGCAGCTAGCTTTTAGATCCATCTCGTGAGCGTCCACTCATTCCGTCTCCGTTTTCCTCTGTTCCTCTCTTTCCCTTCCAAGTTCCCTTTCGCCCCCAAACACCCTCTTCCTTATCCCCATCCCTATTTCGTGCCGCTCAACTTCAACCCACTCCTCCTCTCAGCCCCGTCTCTCTTGTTCCTTATTCCTATTCTCCCTCTCCCTCTCGCTCTATTTGCCTAACTATTATTCCCGACAAAGTTTTGCTTGGGACTTGGTGTTACAGCCCTGGAGACAGCAACCATATCTCACGTGACTACCAGCGAGGTTGGCGTAAAACCTCCTCTTCTTCCCTCAACCTGAATCTTCTCTCCTTAGCTTTGTATTCTAAGTTACAAATCGACATTATCCTTCTCCCTTGGTGCCGCTTTTCTCGTGCTGTCATAGTAAACGTGTGAGAATGGATCTTACGTGGTCGAATGTGAGGTATACGAAACGACGCTATTACTGCCATTTGAGCGAATACTGAGGTAGAGAGGGAAAAGAGGAAGGGAGAAGAGAGCTTATATACAGGAGAGGGAAGGGATCCACTCTGCAACTCTTGACCCCTGAGTCAAGGCCTGCCACGTGACGCAACATGCGCTCTGAGCCGAAGGCTCAGAGCTGAAAGCTCCCTCCTATTCTCCAATCTAGTTCAGAACCGTAACAAGCTTAGTATACTCGCATAGCGCAGTCTATTGCACAAAGCAGGTTTACCCATATATTTTGTAAGGTTACGTGCTGTCACAATTTCAGACAGGCGGGAATTCAAGCGGGAAAACGAGTCTTCCAAGGTCGCACAGACATCAAAGGTCCAGCCTCACACCTCTAAGACTGGGCGGCGGCTGTGCAATCGCAAGGCTACACTCGTCGCCGTTCTTTGCAATGTTGTCCTCTTTCTTCAATGTTCTCCATAGAAGGGATTCAGAGCTATTCGCTATCTCATCCATCACTCCCGGCGACACGATTTGGCTCGTGACGCAATGATCAGAGAACAAGAAGTGTTGCTACGAAACGAGGGCAGCGATGTAGGGACCGCTCTTGGCCTCGCATCAATGCTATGGAGTTGGCGTTCCTTTGGGAGACTTATTCCTGGTGATATCATCCGGTCGTCCCGGATTTCCACCTGCCGTGTTATGTTGTCTGGTTTTCTTCATTGGACTATCTTCATCTATCTTGCGACCTGGCTTCCCACTTTCCTTTCCCAGGACCAGGGAAGCCCTGCGGTACTGTTAGAGGATCTAAGGTGTCTTCTTCCAATGGGTAGAAGCGACATCTACAACTCGAAGCTCAACCTAACTGGCAACGAGCTTCCCGGACCTACTGCCGCAATGGAAGCACTACGGTATTATGAGACTTGCTACCGAGGTGGATATGTTGTTGGCTGTAATCGACTTGCCCGCCAAAAAATAGAATGGACTGAGAGCCAGCAAAACATCGAATGTCAACATTTCGAATGCGGAGGTGACTATTGTCGCTATTAATAAGGAGCGAGTAAAGTACGATAAAGCAGTAGATGACCCAGTCTTTGCTGCTCATGTCCTTCACGAAGATAATTTTTATCGTGCGGACACTGCTGTATCCATGATTGCGTGCGCAGAGCAAATAGAGATTTGCCACACTCCGACTAATACATGTTCCGGATTGCAAGGGGTACCTTACGACAGTGGCCTTTCCTTGCTTATGCAAGAGAATACAGACTGTTATCGAAAAGGAGATTGTCGCTTAGGAGACGTCAGGGGGTTGATAGGTAATGAGTCAGCTTACTTAACTGAACTTTACGGAGGCCAGTCTATACGCAATACCATATGGCACCTAGGACCACAGATCCTATCAGCCCGACGATACGATATCGGCCTCGGTAACGGGATCCAGAGAGCCCCTTCCAATCATTTATGGGAGCAAGAAGTCCGCACCTGGTTTGGAATGTCCCTAGCACAGACTCAACTCTCAGTTCTCCAACAATCTGCCCTTTTATTCCTGCCAGAAAAACGAATCAACTATGCTCAGGAGCTAGCAAATCTAATAAATAAATCTTCCGAAGAGAAAGACTGTTTCATGATCAAAGTTCGCTCACCTGAATATGCCACATTCAGTCTCGCGGGCCTAATAATAACTGTTCTTGTTTGCACCCTCATCTCCACGCTCAGTCTTTTGGAGGGCGTCTTGCAACGCATCCTATTCCGGAGACGTCCACATCCTGTTCTGGCGTGGGAGCTAGACTCTGCTCAGCAGCTTGTTCGCCAACTTCATGAGCATTTGAAAGGAGCATTCTATCGTCCTTCAGCTCTGGATCAGGTCCCGATCGCATACGGCACCCTTGGAGTGCCTCATTTACGACGGCAGAATGGCAGCAATTGGATTGCAAGCTACGCTGTGCCGGAACAACCCGCTTTATTACAAGGTACTGTGTTGAGTGATGTTGTGAGAACTATGACGAGTAAGTTTAAGAGTACTCGAAGCAACTTGTGAAGGCCGAGTTGACTAACAGCGCCTCCACAGTGAGTGAAAGAATAGGAGTTGTAGGCACTGGCTGGGCAGATTATTTGATTTTGCTTCCCCTAATATATGTTCGTCTCTATTCGGCGTCCTCCCTGGATTACCAGAAAGCTTACATGATACTTCAGTGTCGTAAACTTGTGACTTGGACGAAAAGTCAAATACGAGCTACTTGTACATGGCTAAAATGGCTATTTCGTCGACTACCACTCAGGTCAACATCGCCGCTCAATTCCAGACCAATAGACTCGTTACCTTTAACGCAGTCAACTCGAGATGGATTTTCTGATTCTTCCGGCTTTGATAGGATTTGAGTGTTATCTGGAGGCGTGAGATGGTGCTTCGATTTGACGGGGTGGTCCGAGGAACCTAAAGACCTTTATGCTGCTCCGGATTATGACATAATACGCGGAAATCGTCCAAGCTTCAAAGTCGCGTCCAGGTCGGGTCGTATTATGACATAATGCGCGAAAATTATCCGTGCACTAACCCTAATTTTACTCCCCATATCCCCTTCTGACTTTGACAGCCCTTTCTCTTCCTGACTATAGAAAATCTGGATAGAATTCTAAATCCTAATAGTATTCACCCGCGCATTATATGATTGATTGATTGATTATGTCATACACGGATCCAGTAGTCCGCAGGGAATGGTCCAGCTTCGGCGCAGTTGCCGAAGTGCGCCTTACCACATTGGGTAGTCGCAATTTCACTTTATTATGATAATGTGACCAGTAACCTCCTTTATTAGATGGTTTAGCTTTTATTTACGATTATTTATATAAGCGTTAAAGGAGTGCTTTGCTTGTTTTTTAAGGGTATATTAGGCTTTTCGGCTACTGCTCCTAATAGCCATTTAGTGTTTTTAAACCTTTAGTTTTCCTTTAGTGTTTTATTTTGTTTTTGTGCGTTATATAGCAACTCCAAAATTACCTAAGGAGGTGCGTTTATTTTATAAATCGTATTACCTTTATAATTAATTTTAGCTTATTCAAGATTACCCTTAGGTTTATTTGTCCTCCCGTGCTAAATTCCCTTTGTTATAAGTTGCGATATTTCCGGCACCTTATTAAGATGTAGCCTACGATTTGTCGTCCTTTGCCGTAATCGTATCTGGGGTTATTAAACCCTAGTACTTTCCTTTTTTATAAAAAGTCCCTTATCCTAATTTTTTTTATACGCATTTAGATAAGTATAGCGCTTTGCCACTTCTTTAAGCCGTAGTATATTCGCAGGACTTTATGTGTTAAATATAAAATATATTTAAATATAATTCGTTCCCACGTTTTTATTTCTTAATTATTTCTTTATTTAGCTTTTATTTACCTTATAATCTAGGTCTTTAAGGTTGTTTGTGAATAGTATGTCTTTAATTGCGTAACGTTCAAGGTTCCTAGGTTAACTCTTAGGTGTTATCTAGCTGTTATTTTAGCTGCCTTGTCTATTGTTTTATTTCCTTAGATGCCCGTATAGGCTGGGACTTATTTTATCTCAACTAGCGTCCTTCGGACTCTTTATAACTTATTCATTAGTAGTATTGCCTCCGTAATAATATACGCGCCTAATCTGCCGGTTAAAGTCTGAAATAACCTGATAGCTGCTTAATTGTTTTGTAAAAATGACCACTTTATCTCTTTTATTCCCTTTCTTTATATTATCGTCTGCGATTTGAAGAGTTAAGTTAATGCCTTATAACTCAGCTGTGTATATTATCGAGGTTTTACTATTCTTTATGTGCGTTATTTTTATATATCGGGTTAAGGGCAATACGATCTCGTCGAACTTCTCTATGTTTATTAAGCTAGTCATTATACCGTGCGCTAGAATTCTATATGTTGGCAATCGTATACTTATACCTCTTTTAATCCGGTTTATTTAGTCGTTTACGAATTGTTTTAAGGCCTTTATATCGTTTTTGTTTAACGTTTTGATGCCAAGGTCTCCGCTTTTTAATTAGTTAGTTAATATAACGCGGGTTTATTTAATATATTTGTTCTTACTTTATTATAACGGTCCGTTATTTACTCGGTGTAAATATAGAAGGCTGCTGTTGATTTTTAATGATTGAGAAGTAAGTGTATTACGTATTAAGTAAAACAGTTATTAATATGGTTGAGAATATTATTTGAAGTTGAATACAAAGCTCTTATTTAATAATAGACGTACCGGTTTTATATAAAACCTTCGTTTTTTTTTAGATCCTTTTAGAGTTTTAAGCTTTAAAGCTCTTAAAGCCTTAGATCTTAAAGCTTTAAAAGATCTAATTATTACATGACTTTTATCCTATAATATTTCTTAGTTTTAGCTTTTTTATACAACAAGAGTTATCGAGCCTTAGGGTTAAGACACGCGTGATGCCCCTATTAGGTATATCCGTAACATTATCCCTTTCCTAACTTAGCGTAGTCCTTATACTTAAGTATGCTAAAGGAAATATCAACGACAGCCCACGGTTATTTTCTTCTTTTATTATACTTTCCAAGACTATTAAATATAAATAATATATAACCCTTATTAAAACGATTAATTTTTACGGTTTTCTTATAATGCCTTATTCTAACTATATTCGTTATTATTATAATTATATAATTTTAAATAAGAAGTCTTAGTGTTATAAGAAGTGTATTTATTATAATATAAAATATAATGCCTTTTAAACTTTAATTAATGACTTTTAAAGCTTACGAATAAAGGAAGATCGTTTAAAGTTTAAAAGGGATATAGCCTTTAAGGCGGTTATAGTTAGTTTTACTCATGTCCGCGAGTTTAAGCTCTGTTAAGCAGAACTCCGTGAGAAAAGAAAAGAAATGTTTCGTTATGGCTTAAAAACTCTAAATAAGTTAAATATTATTAAAAAAAAGATAAAAGGGAGGTAAGGGCACGAAAGGTAAAAGAGCAGAAGCGGCGTGCCTCTTTTATTTCTTAACTCAACGACGTGTTACTTAACTTTTCGTATGTTGACAAGGCGTTGTTAAACTTTGGGGATTTTTTTTAAAAAGACTTAAGTTTTATTAATAAAACCTTTAAAATAGCCTAAAGTAGTGGAAGTTAAACTTGGGTTTTTAAGTGTTTTTTAATTATGAGTACCCTTTTTATTTAATTAAATATTTGTTTTTATTATAAAAGTTCTAACAGTTAAGAATAGTCTTTATTTTATATTCGGCGTTTAAATTAATCAGTTGTATTTTTATAATAAGAGTAAGTGACGCTTTTAGTGGTGTTAGTTCAAGGAGAAATATGTGGAATACTAGGTAAATGTTTATTGTTTTTAGAAATATTAGCTAATAATTGATTAGTCCTTTGACTTTTGTAATCTTAAATAGTCTTAGTTTTTTATGATTTAATTTATGATTTAGTCGTTTAGTTGTGATATTCTTTTAGAGTAAGTAGACTTTATCCCCCTCTTTAAGCGTTAGTCTTATATTATGCTTTTTGTTATAATAAATCGTTAATTTTTATGTTATAAATAAAATATTAGTTAATAATTCTTTATATAGTTGTTTTGGTTTATTCTCCTGTAGCATGGCTTTTTACGTAGTTTTTTAATTTGTAATTAGTGTATTATATGCCGTTAAGTTGTACCTGTAATTTGCGTAGAACGGTGATATTTTAATGGTTTCTTAATTCGCGCTATTATATGTAAACTGGGTAAATAGGAGTAATTGAATTTAGTTGTTTTATTTATAGTTTATATAATATTAAAAATAAGTCTTTATTATTTAATTAATTTGTTTTATTTATATACTTGTTTAAGGGTAAAAAGCCGTTGACATTTTTTGTTTTATTTTTAAAAGTATAATTAGAGTTTTCCAAAACCTCGAGGTAAAGAGCTTATTTTTGTTTAACATAACTTCGTTTAGTATTTTATGATTTGTGAAGATTATTTAGAAGAATACTTATATTATAACGGGTACGTTTTGCGTTCTTAGTACTAATACTATATATACGTATTTAGTGAATTTATCTATTATGACATAAATTAAGTCGTATATAATTCTAGTGGTTAAGTCTTTTAAAGGTAGTAGTTTAACTATAAAGTTTAAAGCGATTAACTTTATGGGCGTAGTGGTGTCGTTAGCGATTTTATGAGCTTATATAAAGTATAATGTGTTACCTTATTCTAAATGTATGTGTCGTATGACGATATTATGTTTTTAATTACTTTCTTTATATTTAAGAAATAATATTCTTTAAAGAACCTTGATAATGTCTTGGCAATTCTTTGGTGCCTATGGGCTAATAGCTTATGTTATTCTTTAATAAAGTCCGCTTTATTTTGTGTTAAGACGTAAACTCGTTCTTAATATAAGAGAGTTCTAGTGATAATGAAGGAGAATCTTTTATTTAATTGTTTTTTTTACTTAATTATTACTAGGTTTTAATTATAGTTTTTTTAGATTTTCTTAAAAAGGCGGCTTGTTGTTGTTAGTTGTTTATGATTAACGACTAGTGAATCGTTATTTTTTTATAATACAGTGTGAGATTTATGCGTTTTATTCGCGAGATATTCTGGCTTTTATTTAAAGTATTGGCTTAAGCGTTTTCCGTTCTTTTAATATAAGAAATTCAAAGTTTCATAGTAAAGAGTGTTTTATATTATTAAATTTAACATTGGTTTAGTTCTTTAGTAATAATAAAATAAATGAGATTTTTATGATTTATTAAGATTTGTATTTTATAAGTCACGCCTTTAAGATAAACCCTTTATTCGTGTATTACGTTTATAATTACCAATAACTCTTTATTATATATATCATAATTAAGTTTTATTAATGATAGTTTTTATAAATAGTAAGCGATTAGTTGTTATTTGTCGTCTTTACCTAATTAGTTAAATACGGTACTAATGGTATAATCTAAAGAATCCGTTTTTATACGTATTCTTTTATTAAATATAAAAGATGTAAAGACGGGTTTTTTAATAAACATTTCTTTAAAAGCCTTAAAAGCCGTGTCGGTTTCTTTTATTCATATATATTTTTTTATCTTTATAAGTTAACTCCGTGAATACTTTAACGATCTTTGAATAGTTCTTAATGAATCGTTTATAAAAGTTAGCGAATCCGAAGAAAGATTATAGTTCTTTAACATTAATAGGTCTAGTTTAATTAATAATTATTTAAATCTTTTTAAGATTTATAATTAATCTTATAGTAATAACTACGTAGTCTAAAAAAGTGACTTCTTTTATATAGAAATTATACTTCTCTGGCTTAAAGAATATAATGGCGGTTTTTAATTTTTTAAAGATTGTTGTTATGTCTTTTATATATTATCCTTTGTCTTTAAAGTAAACTAAAATGTTATCTATGTAATAAATATACATTATATCTAAGTATGGCCGTAAAACATTGTTAATTAGACGTTAAAATGTAACCGGTGCGTTAGTTAAACTAAATGACATAACCGTATATTTGTAATAATTGAAACGAGTGCGAAATGCCGTTTTTTTTTTACCTTTAGTTATTTTAATAAAGTTATACGCGCCTCTTAGGTTAAGTTAAGTGAAGATCTTGGCCTTTATGAGCTTGTCTCGTAATTCTTTAATTAATGGTAATATATAACGATCTTTTTTAGTGACATCGTTTAATTAATAATAGTTAATATATATTTATCATCCGCTGTCCTTTTTCTTTATAAAGAGAATGTTATTTCTCCACGGGGATTTGGACTTTTTAATAAACCCTTTCATTAAGTGTTTATTAATGTAGTTTTTAATCGTTATTAAGTCCGTTACCAAATATTCCTTAAATGGCTAAAATATTAACTTAATACTTTCTTTTAACTCGATCTAATAATCGTAGTCTTGGTGTTTAGGTAAAGCCTTAATGCCTTGTTCTTTTTTAAATAATACCGTAAACTTATGGTATATTAATAGTATATCTTTTATTAGTGGACCCTTATTTTAGTGTCCGATTTGTTCTTTAAAAGTGGTATAAACTTTTCGAACGATTAATGTTTTTACTTTGTCTTAATAATAGTTTTTATAATAACTAAACATTAATTATCTCTTAACTTAATTAATCTTTAGATTGTGCTTTTTTATTTAAGAAAGTTTAAGGATAATGTCGTATATCTTAATTCGAGTAATATTAAATTAGATTCTTTTAGAATAACTAGCGATGCTTATATATAAAGTCTAAGTTCACACATTTACTGTCTTATTAACGGCGGCATTCCTATCAATGAGTACTAATTAATATTCTTTTTCTTTTACTTTAATTAATAATAAATGTTCGAGTATAATAATAAGAGATATAAAATTCCTTTATGCCCTAAAGTCCACTATAGCCTTAAGAGTTATTCTTTTGATTTTTGTTTTTACGGTTAAGTAGCGGTCCCCTGTTATCGTTAATTAATATATAAGGAAATTTTTTTAATAGAAGTCTTTTATTAAAATGTTTTTTAAACCCAGTGGTTTAGTTTTATAATTATAATTATAAACAGTTAATTTATTTTTAAGATTTGAGTTAATAGAGTAAGGCGTTTTTAATATATCTAAGTATTATTAATTATGTTAAATTAAAGGCGCCGTCAATTGCCTTTTAACATGACTTTTTAAAGTTCTCTTTTTTTTAATTTACCTTATTTTTTAAGAATAAATGATAGTTTTTAAAGGATGATTTATATATGGGTTCAAGGACAGTTATTACCGTACTTAACTTATTTTTATTTAATGTATTTATAGTCTTAATAAACTATTTAATATTTCTCGCCTTACTGTGGTTCTCTTATAAAGACTAGTCTTAGTTCTTCATAAGTGACTTTCGTGACTTCGTTAATTTAGTGTCAAGAATTTAAGGCTTAAAGGTATAAGTTCTCTTCCCGTTGAGTGACTTTTTAAACCTCGTTTTATAATAGTCCGGAGAACAGTAACTAATGTGGCCTTGGGTTTAAGACTTAGTAAAGCTCCTTATTTCTTTCTTTTCCATTATCTTATATTATACTATTGTCGTTTTTTACTTAGGCGTGGATTTTGTTATTTTTAAGTTCATTAATAATTATGTGTTAAAAGTTTAAGGCGTTAAACTATTTAATAAGGTATAATAGCACAGGGATATTAATGATATTATAAGTACTTTGTCCTATTGTATTAATTTGTTTTTTTTTAATTATGACTTTCTTTAGCGGTAGGAGTTGATTATGTGGCCTAAAAGACTATAATTAAAGTATAGTTTATTTCATTAACGTTTATTTATGACTTTTTTAAAGAGCCCGCCGTTATATGGCTTTCCTTTAAGTTGTTTTTAAAAAGTAATGTTTAGTTTTATTTTTTAAAGGTAAAAGGGTTTTTTGCCCCCTTTGTTTTAGTATATGTGTGCCTTAGAGTGATATTGGCCTTTTCATTTAAGAGCACGCTTGAAGTTATAATTGTTGATTTTAACAATTATTTTAATGAGTTTTTATAAGTCAAAGGGTATGTTTAACCTTGTGACTTTATTTTTGACTTTATTTTTCAATCCTTTATAATATTACGCCTTAAGTGCTTTATCGTTTTAACTGATTTAATTAGTAAACTACTAGAAAGCAGCGGTATACGTAATTACTAACTTGATTTATTTTAAGTTTTAAATGTTACGTTTAGCCGTTTAGTTCTGATTAAGATCACCAAAGACGCGGTTAATATGTCTTTTAAACCTTTTAAAGCTTAAAAAGATCTTTTAGGATTTTTTAAACATAATAATAAAAACCTTTTTTTTTTAGTTTTATTTTTAATATAATCAAATAAGAAGGTTTTAATTTAATTAAATGTAGCCTTACAAAGAAAAGACGTAATCTAAAGGACTTTGTTTATATCCGTAATGAACTAGTAACCATTAAAACCAGTGTAAAGCTTTATTTAAGTAAAGTAAGTTTTAAGTTTAAATTGATTTTTATAATAAAAATTTAAGGATATAATTTTAGGGATATTTTTCAGGTTAAAGGTATTAATAATAGTTAAAGCCTTAGTAAAAGAGTTAAGAGTTATATTATATACGTGAGTCGGTACTTTTAACAAAAAAGTGTTTAAAGTGTAACGGTCTATTATTTATTCAGTGTAAATATAAAAGGCTGTTATTAATCTTTAATAATTAAGAAGTAAGTGTAATATATATTGTCGGTGCAGTACCGGTGGATCACGCAAAGATATATTGAGCAAAGGGGTTAATATATTCTTTAGTGAAGTGGGTGGTAAAATCTGTGTATCTCTAAGAGAGTGGGAGAAATCTCCTACTATATACTCCTTCAAATGACCCCTATAACATATCCGTTACAGCTCCGACTACCCCCTAGAACTATCAGATCCATTACTCCTAGTAGTTAAGGCATAACCCCTGAAGATTATTATGGTATTATTTAAATGGCGCTTTTTGTATAGCATAAAGAGATTATATAACTTTTGTGGATTAATACCAGCAATACTTTTTTTGGAAAAATAGATCGGAATTTTAATATAATAAGAAGAAAGCAGGGGTAATATAAACCCTAATAAGCTAGAAAGAAATGTTTTATAAAGATAATGCGCTGAAAAGCATAATAGTACGCAATATATAAAGTAAAAAAGAGCCAAAAATAGCAATAATATAAGAAATGTAATATTAAAATCATTAAAAAGAAAGACCAAAAGATACCAAGAAATAGAATAATACAATAACTTATAGTACGGGCCTAAAAGAGGTCTGAAATTTATCTGTAATAGCTTTATATTAATTATATTAAAGGAATTGTTGATTCAGGGCCAGAAATTAATAATATGTAGGTTAAGCAAGGTTTATTAATAACCTAAGTAAGGTTCATAGACCTTTTTATTATCCCCTTATTTTATATATATTTTAAGGGTTCCCCAAAAATTCGCTTTTTTTTTAGCAATAATAAATTACCATTAATATATCAAATCCATTGATCTTATACCAAAGCTAATGTAATTTTAGAAATCTTTTAATCAACAATTTTAATTTATTAATAATAAGTTAATTATTTCCCAAATTAGTATTTGAATTTGTTTTAAAGCTGTTTTAGTATTATATCCTAATATTAATAATAATATAATGCCAATTCCGGTGCCATTTAACGCCTTCGTAATTGCCCACTGCAAATATTGCGTTTAATGCATTCGCGCTTAGGCACATGGTTTGAAGCATTTTTATGTTTTTAATAATATTAAGTCGAAAAAGTGCAATTATTGTATTAAGCAAAAAAAGGAATGCTGCCTTATAAATAAATCCTTAAGGACTACCCGTGATCCTGGCTTATAAATTAATTATGGATTTTAAAAGGGATTTGAATATATTCTATATTTAATATAAATATAGCTTCCTTGGTTTATTAATACTAAGTTTAATATTTTAATTTGTGTGGCTAATGCTAAATTATTTGTTTTAGCAAACCTTTTTACTATTATAGAATCGATTGCCGTTATATTATTAATTGCTTTAGCAAAGGCATTAAAGACAAAAGATTAGCTGGCGTTTGCTTTATTAAAAAAGATTTAGGCCTTTTAAATTGAATTAGGTTAGCTTGCTAATACCTAATTAATATATAATTTGATGTAATATTCGTTTTTAATTAATAATTAATTTAAATATAGAACTTAGGCGTTTAAATTAAGAAAATGGCGATAGCTTTAAGCTATATTAATAAAATAATATTTGGTAATTATGCTTAGGCCATAAAGGCTTAAAGCAAGCGCAAGGCTTTTGCTAAAGCGGGACCTAATATCAAGCGCCCTTATTGCGGTATACTAGCAGTAAAGGAAAAAGAAAAGGAAAAGGGTTTGAAGCTATTTGCAAATGGCTTATATAATATGGGTAATATATAGGCCCTATTTTAAATTAGCTTTATGATAGGTTTTTTATAGCAATGCTTTCCTTAAACCCTTATATGGGAATAGCCCTTTGTGGTAAAATCGGCAATTAGGTCCTTATCAAAATATTATTGTAAGGCTGCCTATTAATGCTTTGAATTAAAGGATAAATAAATGCGAATTTAAGATATCTTTTATTTTCGCAAACTAAATAATTATAATATGCAAACAAATAAAATAAAATAAATAAATAAAATAAAAAACGCATTTTAAGGAAAGTATATGTAAAAAAAAAGGTAATAATTATATGAACTTCTTTATTATTAATCCAAATTAGCTTCAATAGATTTCTAAACCCATTCTTCCATCCTAATAATAAGCATATTAATATCAATAAAATCCTAAAAAGCCTTATTTGGAATGGCTTTTGTCATAGCATTAGCAAAATTATAAGCATTATTAATTCATTGCATTTTCATAAATTTCCTGCGTTTATATGATTGGCGAATTGCCATTATATCAATCATTAAACGCTTTTCCTTCGTAATACCAAATTTAATAATATATTCATATAATAAGAAAAAATCTATATAAACGATGGTAGGAAGCCTTAGAAAATCAAGCTTATCAATCATTATATTAATAATAATTGCTATGGCGATTAATATATCAACGCCGGCTATCATAGCATTCAACTTTAAAGCAAGCATTGCGCAAATAACTCTCTTGCACTTAGTAAAGCTAATATAAATAATATTGCTATTAAAGATAAACTTAATATTCCCTTTTAATTTGGTTTTAATTGCTATTACAAAATCAATTTAAGAACTTAAATCCTTATTATTAGTAAAGGAATTATTAATAAAGATGTAGATTTTTATTAAATATAAGTTTATAAAGATGTATCATAAACCTTTTTTTTAATTATTTATTTGCTATTGGAAATGCAAATTTAAGGTTTTAGCATCATTTATTATAAAATCTTAATATTAAGCTGCTATTAAGAGGTCAAATATGGCTTTTGGCTAATAAATTATAGCAATATAGGCTTTATAAGCGCATTGCTTTATATAAGCCTTTTTATAATTATTTTTTTTAATATTAATTAATTTTATTTTAGCCTCTTATTTTTTTTTGAGATATATAAAAATCGTTTTCCTTTATAATGATAATGCAATTATTAAATATAAGAGGTTTGGAGGCATTTAGGACCTAAATTAGTTTTGTTAAAAAGTTTGCATTTGCAATTTTCATTTGCTCTTTAGCTAGAAAATCATTATCTCCCAAAATCAAGGTATTATTTGTTTGCATTTTAATTATTCCAAATTTTTAATTATTTTTAGTATTAATTAATAAGCAAAAATTATATATAAAGGTTTTTATTTATAACTTTTTAATATAATATTTATAATAAGTATTAAATCAATGATTTCCTAATTTTGGAATGCTATATAATAAGAGTATTATTATAAATATTATGCTAAAAAGGAATTTATTTGCAATCTTTTAAAGAAGCTATGCAAAGATGTTTTGCAAAAATTTTGTTTATGCTTATATATAAGCTTGGGTAATATTCTAAAATGCTAGCCATAATTTGGATTTATTTTAAACCTTTTTTAGCTGCCTAATTACAAATGCTAAGAAAATAAGCAATTATTAGCTCACACATTAAATTATTAAAAATTAAATTAATATTTCCCTTTTGCTTTTATTATTAAAGCATTAAATAATAAATTTTGATTTTTTATATAATATTATTATTTTTTTGCCTTTTACTTTATTTACTATTCTGAATTTGAAAATGCATTAGCCTTTTACTTTAGGGTTGTCCTTTTGAATAAATGTAAAAACCCTTTTTTTAATAAGTGCCTTATATTTCATTTAATAAAATTGCTAAAATAGTGCTCCAAAAATAGTGATCTTGCTTTTATTTTAAAGTTTAATAAAAAGCTTTTAATTTCTTATCTTCTTTTTAATCAGAAATATCTTAGCATTATAATTATTATTAATTATTAGTAATTTATAAATGGGTTATATAAATGAAAGCTTTATGGTAATTCGGGATGATTTTGGTATTAATTTAGGCATGCTATTAATTAATAATCCGGGATTAGCAATTATTTTTGTGGAATTTTTTAGCAAATTTTCTTTTTAATGCTTAATGCCCAACGTATTTATATTAAATGGGCATATAAATATTAATCAAAATATGCGAATTTGATTATTATTCATAGCAATCTTGCAAAATTTGCCATTTATTCCTAAGAACTTATATAATCCTTTTTATCCCTTTTTTTTTAATACTAGGACTTAATTTTTTAGATATAAATCATATACCAAAATAATATTAAGGCTGTTTTAAGTTGCTAGCATATTATTAATTTTGCGGGTTATATAAATTTATCTTACTTCTTTTATTGCTTTTTTAATAATAATAGCGCGCTGCTTAATGAATAAACTTAAAAGGTCTAGCTTTGTCATTTTGGGGTAAGCTTCAAAAATGAGCAATATAAAAATCAGCTTATTAAGTTCAGCTATATTATTTACTGCTTTAATTGCCATTTGCAATTGATTTTTATTATTTAGCTTAAGGTGCTTTTTCATAATAATTTCATAAGCATATTAAAATAAATAATGATATCTTTTCATTTTGCTAATCAAGTGATGTGCTTTTATAGGGATAAGCTTTAGAGTACTTTCAATACAGCATAAAGAGCTGCAAAATTCCTCAAAATTAAAATTAGTCTTATAATCATATATTATAAAATTAAGGGGTTTAATATATGTGTTCATTTATACTAATTTAAAAGCATTAAATATGGCCTAAGTCATAGCTGATCCAGGTCTTTTTTAAAATAGCTTTATTGCTTTAAAGCTGATGGCTTTATTAATTATATGAAAAGCATATTTTTTTTCAAATTATGCTATATTAATATAAATTATGTAATTAAAATTTACATTATTTTGCAGCTTAAAACAAAATTTATATAAAGCATTTGCGTGTTTTTGGCAATGCTTACATATTTTTTTAATTTTAAGCATAATATTAAAATTAAGAATATAGCCAGCCTGATTTAATAAATATTATAGGCGTTGCACCAAAGGGTGCCCAAATTGCCTGTATAACCTCCGAATCTCCATTTTAATTAAATAATATGCATTAATTATACTAATTAATAAATCTAGTAATTGCTAATGCTGGTTTAAAAAAAGCCATAGATGGCCTTGTTTTTGCATAATTAAGTATTTCTTTTTGCTTTGAATTAATATATTTCATAGGTTATTGTATTAGGCATTAAGCTTATTTAATTGCTGTAAGCATATTAGGAATAGGATGTTTGCATTTATAATTGTAAACTTTATTAGTTTAGCAGGAGTATTAATTATTGCTATTCCCATAAATGAGCGGGAATCGGCTTTGAATATAATCCGATTTTGCCTTGCTTAGCTTATATTAAGCTTGATATTTTAAATTTATTATAAAGCTTGCAATTAATTAATGCTTTTAGTGTTTTTGTTTAAGGCTTCAATATCAATAAATAAACCTTAAAAAAATCGATCTATTTATTGTATTATATAAGCCTTATTTTATGGAGGTTTCCTAATCCTACTTTTTAAAATATGGGCCGCTTTCCGCTCTTCAAGCTATAATAGCACCTCCCATATATTATATTTAATATTACTTATTATAAATATAATTGTGAAATTTGCTATATCATTGCTATTATTGCTATTTAATTCCTTTTAAAGATTATTGTTATTTAATAAAGTATTTGATTTATTATTATAGGATTTATCCTTATGTCCTTTGAACTAGGCCTAATTTAAATTTAAATTAGGTTTATATTTTTTAGCATATGCTAAGTAGGCTTTAAATAAGTTCTTTATAACTTTTATTTTTTTTACTTTTTAATTAGCAAAATATTTTATTTTTGTAGCATTTTTTTTTTTTAAAAATATCAGCTATTATGGCAATCCTTTTTTTTGCATATAATGCACCTAAAATAGCCTGGCCTAGGCCGGAATTTGTTCCCACGCTTATTATCTTATAAAAACTTTATTCTCTTATTCAAATAATATGCACTTTTATTAGCGACATAAAATTAATGGCAATTTGAATCCGATCCAAAGGCCTTTTTAATTCATAATCCCAGCTTATATATTATTTTAATGCTAATAGCAAAGCGGAGGCTGTTTATTAAGGTAAGGAACATTGGTGGTGCCTTGAATAAGGCTATCTTAAAAAGTGGGTTGCCTAATACTTCCTGCAATAGCTTATTTTAAAGCGTTTTGTTATTTTTTATATTATTATTTTTAAGACTTAATTAAAGGCTTTGCAATTCCTTGGCAAAGCTTTTTAATTAATTTAGCATTGGTTTATTTTTTTGATATGGTTTAGCTTGAAATAATAAGAATATTAAGCCAAATTATTAGTTAAGGAATTTATTTGCATGCTTCTTTATTTTAAAATTGCTTTGGGTAGTTATAATAAGATTTTTAAAGGAATATCCCTTATTTTAAAAATATCAATAATAGTACGTACTGGCTTTATTTTATAGCATAAACAAAAAAGCTTGATTTTAAATGAAATTATTAATGGAAGCTTGCTAACATAAATTAGCGAAAATATATAATTTCTTATTAAGGTGGTTTTTAGCGCTATTATATTAAAGCTTTTTTGAATATATCTTGCTAAGATTTATTAAAAACTTGGCTTGGTTTAAGGATAATAGGTTTATTATAAACCATAAAAGCCATATTGGTTTGGAATAAGGTTTAATAAGTTTTAGTGCTATTATAAAAGGGGGTAATATTCCATCCTTTGGGTAAATACTTAATAATGGTGCTGAATTAAGTAATGCATTATCATTTGATTTTTATTTTAATTTATTTTTAAAAGGCCTCTTATTAGGGGTAAATGAGAATTCCCTTTTTGGATTAATAAATGGCGTTGCATTATACAAATCCTTTTCCGTGGTATTAACTTTGATAAGGGCAGGGGTGCTAAGCGAGTTGTTTTAATATTTTGGTGTAATGCCTAGTATTTCTTTTCTTGATGCTAGAGGTGTTTGAACCTTTTTGGTTTTTAGAATAAGGAAAAAAGTAGTTTGCGTAGGTATAGGGACCTTTGATTGATCTTGAATAGGCTATATAATAAGTATAAATATATTCTGGACATGATTTGGGATAAATTTAGGGTATATTCGATTTTGCATTTTCAATTATTTTTTAGGCTATTTGTTTTTTTTAGCCCTTATTATATCTTTTAGTACATTCATAATCTTTATTTCTTTGGCTTTTTGCATATAGCAATTATAAAATTTAAGATCATTTTTTAATTAAATCCTTTTCTGCCTATGTATTTTTTTGAAGTCGGCAATTGTTCATTTGCTAAAGAACTTCTAAAAATCTTAAAATAAGTACTCTTCCTTTGTCTTTTTATTATAATAATACTTGCGGAACTTTTATAAATATTTTATGTAATTGGCTAGCATTTCTTCAATTTCTAATAATATATTATTCACTGATTCTTGAGTTGATGAGATAATATTTTTCTGCTTTTTTATTGGCTTTGCTATGTGCTTCCCTAATTGAGATATTGTATTAAGGTAGGTTTAAAATTGGTTCGGGTATGATTCCCTAAATAATTTGTTGGTTTGGTTTTAAGGTATTGATTTAATAGTTGTTGCTGAGTAATTGTTGTGTTGTATTTGCTATAGGTTGTATAATTATTAGATTTTTAATTGGTTAAAGTGCTTTTATTAATGTTTTTAAAAGGGGGAAGTTATTTGTTTCTTAATCTAGTTAATGGCTAGGCCTTAATTAAAAGTACAAATGATTAAGTGCTTTAAGTTGATTTTGCAATCTGAGATTTTGCTGTTTATGGTATAAATTAATTATTGATTAATATTGGTGCAATACCGGTGGATTACGCAAAGATATATTGAGCAAAAGGATTAATATATTTTTTAATAAAGTGGGTGATAAAATCTATATATCTCTAAAAAAATAAAAGAAATCCCTTACTATATATTTCTTCAAATGACCCTTATAATATGTTTATTACAGCTCCGATTATCCCCTGGAATTGTTAGATTTATTACTTTTAGTAATTAAGGCATAATCCCTAAAGACTATTATGGTATCATTCAAATGGCGCTCCTTGTACAGCATGGAGAGATTACATAACCCCTGTGGACCAACATATATTAAGTAAAATAATTATTAATATAGTTAAGAATATTATTTAAAGTTGAGTACGAAGTTTTTATTTAATAATAAACGTGCCGGTCTTATATAAAACCTTCGTTTTCTTTTAGATCCCTTTAAAGCCCTGAGTTCTAAGGCTCTTAAAGCCTTAGATCTTAAAGCTTTAAAGGATCTAATTATTACGTGACCCTTGTTTTGTAATGTTTTTTAGTCTTGGCTTTTTTATATAATAGGAGTTACCGAGCCTCAGGGCCAAGACATGCGTAATACCCCTATTAGGTATGTCCGTAATAGTGTGTGGGAATCACTTATATTTAGATTATTAAAAAATTTTTAAGGAAAATGGGTTGGATATTAGGGCTTTCCCAAATAAAAGAGGTTTATTATAATGTGATGACATAAATATTATTGTATTATTATGTTATATACAAAAGATAATAAACGGGGATAAAAAGAAGGTTAAAAAGAAAGGAAGATTATATACATATGCCAAGCCTTGAATTAACACCTGTTTTTAATATATGACTCATTTTGGTATAACTCATTTTTAATAAGTCTTTTTTTAACCGCCTTTTAACGGATTAAGCCAAAGCTTAATAACCTTTATATTAATCAAAGGAGATTATTAATTTATTTACTCTGAAAATTATAAATACTATAAAACAACCGTGCACGTAAAAGCACGGCCAATAAACTAGCTTTGTTAAACTTATTATGTTATGAATATTTATGCTAATAAAAATCTAATAAGCGCACTAGCTTTTTTAGGCAAAGTTTAGTTTAAATAAATCAATTATGTGTGTATATCCCCACGGTATATCCCTTAAATACTTTAAGTACTTAAAACCTTAAAAAAAAAATTTATTATTAGAATAAACGTTATAAGTAAAATTTGGCACTTTTAACGCTTTTAACATAGAATCTTTTTTGGTATATGGCCTTTGTCCCCAATTTTTTTAACATAGAATTTTTTAGCCAAAAGCGTCAAAAGCGCAGAAAGCCGCCGCCGCCGGCCATTGGCCATTAGATTTTTTTTACAAATGTATTAATAAGTATAACGGATTTGCACCGTTACAAGTGGGGCTTTTTAAAACTTTTTAGTACTAAACGCGATATTCCCGCGCTCCCGTACTTAAGCGAGGTTTTGTTACATGTCGTACAATCAACACCACCCTTTATTATTATAAACTCTTTAAGCGTCACGAGACCACAGGTCACGACGCAGTCAAAGCTCGGTCCACGTATTAATGACCAATCACGGGAGGGCAAAATTTAAGGGATTTTTTCACCACTGGGAAAATCATGTCCACATAGTGATTTACACGTGATAAAGTTAATGCCTAAGGCTCCTAAAATTCAAGAAAACGTAAAGACAGCTAAAGCTGTTAATAAAAAGCGCTGTTGAGGTAACCTTGCTTAGCTGGCTTACTAATACCTAAATAGGACATCCCATCCGAATGCCCTCCGATCCGTGCCAGTCGTCACACTAGGCTCCAAAACCCGAACGCAACGCCCCTATCCCTCCTTACCAGTCCGTTGTACATTACATTTCCGTTTCAACTGCGAATTATTAGCCGTGTCCACAAGTCTGTCAAAAGGAAACTTACTCCCAGGTTCCTTCCCCTTCATACTGAATCTCCCTTTCAATCTGTGCCCAGCAACCTTCATCTCATCCTTCAAGAACTTCATGTGTCGCACAGCCTTGATATTCATTGTGCCTCGTTGCTTGCGATGTAGTTCGTACTTCGAATGGACCTTGTCCTGCTTCTGACGACGCTTCTTTAAGTCTTCATCTTCAATCTCCGAGTCCGTCAGATCTTCCTGGATATTCAAAGACTCCCGATCATCAGAAACGATGGATGAAGGAACAGAAGTGTACTGTTTGAGTTCGGACCCGAAACCGGCCCATTGTTCGTCGGTAGATGTCTCGTGGTAATTGGAGACTTCTTGCTCGTAGCCTGGTACTTCACGAGGGACCTTGACTGGGTCTGGTTTGTCTTCTACGTCAGATTCTTCGGATCTGGCTTTTGTGTCTGCGCCGGTTCTGGATTTGATGGTACCGAATTCAGAGATGGCATCGCCGTTGATGCTGGTTCCTGCAGCTGTGACTTTCCCCTCTTTGATGAGTTGCTTCACAGTGTCGGGAGTTTCTCGTTTAACGACTCGGGTGCGATAGCCTTCAGCAACGGTGCATAGCCAGGATTCATATGTTTCTCGCTGGTCATTATTCTTGAGCCATTGCAAATGCGTTTCGTCCATTCCCATTTTGAAGCGAACCGTCATCTTGATCGTACCAACTCTCTCGGCTTTGATCTTATCCATTTCAATGTTGGCGATGTAGTTTTGGGTCATCTGCTTTGGCATTGGAGTCTTGTAAACAGGAATGCTGAGTGCTGTCTCCTTGTTGTCGATCAGGTCAGTGAGCCAGTAAATAGCGTACGCAACCGCCTTGCGGGATCCTTTGTTGAAGAATTCCAATTTGATTGGAGACTGGTAGCGACGCCTGACGGGAGCAATGATGCGATGCTTCTGCATATCGCGATGGGCTTCTTTGATTCGCTGGAGATTCCAGGCGGTGCCTTGAGGGTCCTCTTCGATCCAGCCACGAGTAATTGCGGACTTTCCCACGTCGGTGTGGACTGCAATTCGGGACTTCGAGAGCAGGCCGCTGTCGTCGTTCTCCACCAAGACTTTGTCTCCAAGGACCTCGAAGGATCCAAGATCCCAACCAAGCATATTTCGGGGAAGTTGCAGACCAACAGATCTGAACAGAACAGACACCATTATTCTTCCGTATCCCATACCACCGTCAAGGGCAAAGATGCGGGTTACTTGAGATGATGTGTGGAGGACCTCGCTCAGTTTGATCGTGATGCAACCGAGGATTGGGTCGTGCTCACGATTGAGACTATATCGGCAGGTGATGGTGAACACTGCATTGCGCCAATCTCGGACGAACCGTTCTGTTTGAGCGTTGAAGATTGGATTTGACGCATGAACCTTCGTTCGGGTACGGAAGACGAGCTCATCATCTTGAAGAACGGTGCAGTACGAAGATGGGAGCTCATCACCTTCTTCATCGGTATTCTCTCCAGTGATCTGCGCAGGAGTCCAAGGTTGATAACTTCCAAAACTTCCAGATGGTCTTTCAACTTCGAGGTTCTCTATCTGATGGATGAGAATCGAACAGATTCCAGAAGGTAGGGATGGATCCGGGGGTGTTGTGGTCACGCCAACTTCCTGTGCAGTTGTGACGGTTCCCTTGTCATCCGCAAACTCGGGACGATCACGGATCTCAGCTGGAACGCTGTCATCCTTTCCATCGGTCTTCATTGATGCCTTGAAGTTGGCACGAGGGAAATATCCAATGTCCCAGTACAAATGGCCTGGCAATGTCTCGCCTTTGTCGTCCTTGAGCTCATCACATCTCTCCACGATATTGTTGGCGTATTCCTTGATCAGATCTCGTAGATCGAATTCGATATTACCAACCTTGTCATCACTCGCAACTGTATCAGAATCCCACAGCTCGACGGAGAGTTTCTCGCCC
This sequence comes from Helotiales sp. F229, assembly GCA_002554605.1. Taxonomy (NCBI): domain Eukaryota; kingdom Fungi; phylum Ascomycota; class Leotiomycetes; order Helotiales; species Helotiales sp. F229. Next base: position 70,930 of record MXAW01000011.1, read on the forward strand.
GATGTGAGTTGATCCTGGTACACCAGCAAACAAGTTTGCTCGTTCCATGATGGGTCAAGCTCTTGCTCAATAATTCTCGTGCAGTAGACCGGCTTGCCAAACTCCGAGAATGCCAGCGTGATGAATGGATCACTCTTGCCTGATTTGTCTTGAGCGGGGATGCCTTCAGCACGCTTCAGCTTGACGTAAATCAAGCCGATCGCATCTGTCTCTTTCTTGACGGCGTCTCCTTGGAGGATTTTCGACATGTCCATGATGAGTGACTTGGGAGCGACGTAGATGTCTAGAGCCGCTGCGATCGAGGAATTGATGAATCCAGATATCAACGGCAGATCAAGGACATTGATTCCCTTGGATGTGAGGGGTACAGCGGACGCATCGATCTTCGGAAGGCCCATGAACGTAAAGGTAAGGTTGCGAAGGAATGGCGGGTTTGGAGTAAGTTGGAATCGAAGACGGACGGTACCGATGATGCCATTTAATTCGACAAAGATGGGTAGCGGGACACCAAAGAGTCCTTGAACACCGAGGAAGAAAACGACTTCGAGATGCAAGTTCTTTGCCTTTCCGATGACACCCTTTGCTGGAATAGCAGAGTATGCGAACGAAGCTTCCAAGTTGTCTGGAAAGTCAGCGGGGAAGCGGAATGGAGCTATATAACTTACAATACTTCATATTGGGATCATCTTCTCCTTCCAACTCACGCTCCTCATGCTTCTTGTCCATTTCTTCCTTACTGAGTCCTGTGCCGCTTGCCATTTGCTTTCCGTGTCCTTCTTCCTCATCTGCAGATGGTAAAGACCGAAGCGAGAGAACCTTGAATGGTTGATCCCCCAGCCCGATCGAGGAGACTTTGACGTTTTGAATCAAAGCAGGTGGGACAGATGCTTGCATAACATCCTCCAAAGTATCTGCCATTGCTGCAAACATCTCTGGATTGATCAGACCCCAAACAACACCGACCAATGAGTTCATCCACTCGACAGATTCGGGGACTAGAGACTCGGTGGCCGCCGTTGCTCTCTTTCGTTCTGCATCCCAATTGACTGCATTTGCACTTTCTTGAATCCCACGAAGCCACAGATGAATCCCCGAAGAGAGAATGATTCCAGCAAATATTGATCCAATCAACCCTTTGGTTCCACCACCAAGGAACATCCAGTTTAATACACCCAGTCCCACAGTTGCAGCAATTGTTGTGTAGAGAATTGTCCCTTCGAGAGCATAGAATGACTGTTTGAGGTCGGCAATTGGTACTGGGTGGTAGATGACTTCATGGTTTTTGGAATGGTGGAGGAGATCTGAAGTCTTGTCGGGATTTGCTTCAGGAGGAGCAAGGTCGTCGAGGACTGCTCTGTAGTCTTCTCCGTCTCCTTGTGGCAGATGGGATGGTGGAACACCCGGGATATCTTTTGGTTGTGGTGCACGATCCGAGTTGATTGCAGCTTTGGGAACTGTGATTCTTGGTCGAGCAATCGAATCTGCGAAATCCCCATCGACATCCTGAATGATGACTTCGTTCTTTGTCGTGGGATCGATTACTCTTCTTCGAGATGCAGCCTTTGCCTTTGCAACTTTCTCTGGGTCTTTTCCGGCTGCGTCTTTCGACGCATCAGCATTTTGAAGGTTGAGTCGTTGTGCAAGTTCTTCCCCGAGTTTTTGAATTGTAGGAACCTGGGGATGTTAGATAACGAGAGCTAGGTATGTATAATTTTTGGCATACCTTGTTCCTCGCGGAATATGGCTTCATTGATTGAGTGATTGATTGAATGATTGAATGGTTGAATTATTGCGTGTATAGGTGGGTGGTTCCAAGTCGTCGGTCTGTCTGTCTGTCTGTCTGTCTGTGTGTCTGTCTGTGTGTCTGTCTGTGTGTCTGTCTTGCTTGTTCCCCGATGTTGAGGCTCCTCTCCTTTCCTCTCCCTCTCTCCTCCCTCCCCCGCCCTCATGACGTCAAACTAAAGCTCATTCATTCCTGCCGTGCTGTTGTGGGAGATCGGCGCTAGGATTCTCGGGACTGTCCAAGTTTGTGGGGAAGGATGAATGACGTAATGTATGTTGAGAAGACCCTCACAACCCTCACAACCCTCACAAAGCTGGAGGACACAATCAACGATGAGTGCCATGCAATACCTATACCTAAGGAAAACTTTGAAGGTCTAGCCAGATTCAATGAAGTTATTCCCAAGGTTGAGAGAGTCAGTAATACCGTTCACAGTTGAATCCAGTCTTGAGGAATTGCGATCGTTCTGGAGCAATTGAATTCGAAAGCATCCATACCCTCCTCATTAAGGACATCCCTCTCATTACCTATCTACCTACCTACCTACTCCTTACCCGAGCTTCTCAACACAGCTGTCAACAGCTCCCTCCGTCCGACATCAACACCATGGCTTCAGGACCGGATCAATATGATACTGGAGCGACAGGAGGTACAATACCGGCTGCAGTCCTCCTGGGCAAGGGGGAAGATTTCCCAGAGATTGGTAATACTCCCAGATATTCCAATGGGGTCGAGAAGCCAGCAGAGAATACCACAGAGACACCCACAATGAAGCCAGCCGGTGGTTTGTACAGTACCAGGGAAGGCATACAACCAAAGGACGATGTCCATGGAGGCGGAATTGCCAGGAAACCATTGCCTTCAGAGTCTGCATCTGTCCTCGAATCTATCCCCACGAATACCCAACAACCATCTGCAGATACAAGTTTGGCAACCGGCAAACCGCTTCCTCCCACCCCAGCGGCGAGCACTGCAGACCTCACATCTCCCCAAACAACTTCTGTCACATCTCCGCCTGCAACGAATTCCGCAAATCTGACCGCACGCAACATACACACCGACGTTCCCCAGAGAAATGAAGTTCCTCGAAGTGTTAGTGGTCATCCTCAACCCGTCGAACCAACACAATATGGTCAAGCATACTCTGCACGAAATCCACCACCAACAGTTGAAGCCTTCCGAGAGAGTGAGAAGAAACGACAAGAGGAATCGAGACAATACTTTGCAGAGGGAGGGAATGAAAAGAGAAAGGAGGCAAGCAGGGCCGCTCCAGATGCAACTGGTCATGAAAGTACAACCGAGGAGAAGGATGGAGCTCGTGCTGGTGCAACAGAGGATGTTCCAATTGGAGCCGAGAAATCGAATGTTCTCTTCCAACCAACTCCAAATGTTGACCTCAGTCAAGTATTCAAGGCAATCCATAGAGATGCAAGGAGTGTCTCGTACGTAATCTGTGCAGCTGTGGTCTTGTTGGACTGGCTGTTCATCGGGGGTGGATGGAAGGGTCTCTTCAAATCCCTTTTCCCAGCTGGCGGAGTCGCTGCAGGTGTTTACTTCATTCTTATCAATGTCGGAGATAGTGCCAGCAGTCGTGGCATTGAACAAGCAGAACCAAAGGTCGAGAAGTTGAGATTTGTTCCGGAATCAGTCGAATGGATGAACAGTCTGGTGGGAACACTCTGGCATACACTCCAGCAGGAATTCTTCGACGGAATCGCGACCCAAATCAACGAAACTATCAAACCACTCATTCCAGAAGGAATCCCGGTCGCAGTCAAAATCGCCAAGCTTGGTCACGGTGCTGTTCCAGTTCGAATTTTGTCCATGCGATCTCTCCCAGACTGGGAATTCGGTGACTTGGTCCCTTCTCATGGGGATCGAAGAGATGCGTCACCTGCGGATCAAGCCAAACGAGACAAGGCGATCGAGCGGGAACAGGGAGGTGTTTTCTACAATCTCGAAATTGCGGTTGCATATCATGAAGCCCCTCTACGACCACGAACCGATGCCATGCATGTTGACATTGTGGCGATGCTTGGCCCAGTACCGCTGCCAATCTTTGTCCAGGTCAAGGAATTCGTTGCCACGGTTCGAGTTCGACTACAAATGCATCCAGATCTCCCATTCTTGAAGAACATGACATTTGCCTTGACCGAGAACCCAAAGGTCAACACCGCCGTCTCGCTTGGTGCCCCTTGGGCTTTTGATATTCTCAACCTTCCTCTCATAGACACAACCCTCATCTCTCAGATCAATGCCGCAGCTCAGGATTTCGTTCAGCCCAAGTCGATGAGTCTTGATATGACTGTCTACGTTGGTGGATCGGACCAGAAAGAAGAGACCGACGCCATTGGGGTGCTCTTCGTCAAGATTCACCGTGCGAGGAACCTAGCCCGACAGGATAGTAGAGGACCAGGAGCAGATCCGTACCTCACGATTGCATTCAGCAAGTACGAGAAACCAATGTACGCCACTCGAATCATCAAGGGTGATCGCAATCCCGTTTGGGAAGAGACTGCCATCATCATGATCAAGGCTGAGCACGTCAAGCGAAACGAGAATGTCTTACTTCGTCTTTGGGATTCCGATACAACTGGTTCGGATGATGTGTCTGGTGTTTGTGAATTCCCACTGCGTGAACTGGTCTTAAAGGCAAATGAAATGCAGAAGAGGGAAGATCAATTGCAGGGTGATGTTGAGGGAACAGATGCCGAGGGTATTCTAGAATGGGAGATTGGATATTTCCCTCGAGCCGAGTACCACAAAGCATTACGCACAGACGCCAAAGACCCTCGAGATCATCGCGGCGAGAAGATTGAGATTCCTGAAGAAGAAAAAGACCAGAACGCCCAAAATACCGTACCGGATCCAAATCTGCCTTCTGGGATCTTAGGATTGACGATTCATCAATGCATCAATGTCGAGGTCAGCAATCCTAACAAGAAGTCCATGGGCTATGTCGAGGTTCAGAAACAGGACGATGATGGAAAGGATGAAGGACATGCAGAGAACATCACTATCGATTACATTCCTTCCCTGTATGTCTCTGCAGACATCAATGACCAGCTGGTCTATCGCACCAGAGTCAAGCACATCAGCAGCACCCCGACCTACAACTCCTCATCCGAGATGTATATCCGAGATTGGAGATTGGCAACTCTGAATCTTTCGGTATGGGATACCAGGAAGACAGATGATTGCCTCGTGGGTGTGGCATCTGTGAAGTTGTCTGACATCTTCCATGAATCGTCTTCCGTTGTGAAGTTCTACGATCTGAAGGGGGGTGAAGGAACTGGACGGATTCGAGTCAGTATGATCTTCCGGTCGATGAAGATGAAGCTTGAAGAGTCGCTTTTGGGGTACTCTGTGGGATCATTCGTGTTTTCTTCACCTATCGTCGCTACCGGGAATATGAATAACAGCAAGATCAACATTCGGGCGGCCGGATCACGACGTGCGATCAAGACAAGCAGAGCATCGGACGGCGGACATACATGGACACTGGACAAGCCGAAGAACGTCATCCCAGTCAGCCATCGGTATTTGAGTCCGGTCGTCATCGAGTTTGTAGGCTCTGGACTGACTGAGAAGATTGGCGGTCCTCTGGGAAAGAGCAAGCACTACGCCATCCTCTGGCTCCACAAGCTCGTCGACAACAAGGAATCCACCTTTACACTCCCAATATACAAGACTAACAACAAGGACCGGCTGCTGCAGAACGTGGTCGATTCGCCAGATGATACGATGACACTGGACAAAGTTGGCGAGGTGACTTTCGCGGCCAAGTTCAAGGCCGGGATTGACGAGGCGCACGAGGAGTTCCTGGATGGGCATAACCAGTGGTGTACGTTCAAGGCGTGGAAGGCTGCGCGTGAGTCCGGTGAGTGAGTGTGGATGCACCTCTTGCGATGATACTGCTGACTTGAGATCAGGCCAACGAAACGATCAAGCCACTAGAGAGACCAGTGGGCTGGTCGATGAGCTTGCGAAAGGGATCACGAAGAGTATGTCGATCAGGGTCTGATGGGGGGAAGGATCGGAGGGATGGCGTCTATTGTAATTCAATAGAGTTTTGCGCTGGTTACTAGGACAATGGATTTGATTAGACTATCTTTTTGTTTTGTTTCTTATGTACTTCTCGTGAGTCGTTCGTCGAGTATGTCTCTTTTGTTCCATCCCATGCCCTTACCTCATGGTCGAGGGTGAGGATAACCATCCGGTGATACCAGCCGGTCGCATAGCCTCTCTACCTTCTCTGAATCTCCTCTTTCATCTCACTCTTGATCCTCGTAATAGTCCCCGATCCCCCATAAACAAGCGCTGTATAAACCTGCGCAACACTCGCCCCCGCATTTAGAATCTCTAGCGCCTGCTTCCCATTCGTGATACCACCAGTTGCAAAGATAACTTTCTGCTCATGTGACTTCCCATTCACAGGGTCTTTGATGCCAGAAACCATCGCGAATACAGCACTCGAAACGGTTTCTTTGGTCGATTCGAGCTTTTCGGCGATATTGGAGCCGGGTTCGTCACCAGATGCCAGGCCGCCGATGGGTTTGGCGGGTGTTTCTTCGGAGGGTTTAGGTTCTGGTGGTGGTGGTTGTGGTGGTGGGCCTTGGTCCAGGACTTTTCGGTATCGCTTCACCAATCCGAGGGTTCTTTCGAACATGTGTGGACCAGAAAGACCTCCCTTCTCGCCAAGAATCGCTTTTTCTTTTGGTGTCAAGGCAAGGTCCCTGGGAAGGATGTTGTTTCGTCGGTTTGTGGTGTTACCGACTATGACTCCATCTACGCCACTTTTCCAGATAGCCTCCACAATTCCCTCAATCTGCTCATCTTGGTCTTCGTCTGGTGATACTTTGACCATGACTTTGGGTGGTGATATCCTCTTCACTGATTTAGCTGCTCCTACTACACCTTCGAGAATTCTAGTTAAAGGCTCTACTCGCTGTAGTGTTCGGAGGCCTGGGGTATTTGGACTGCTGACGTTGACGACCACAATATCCGCATAAGGTGCTACTCTCTCAACGCAGTAAACATAATCTCTCTTCACAGCCTCGATATCATCATCCCTTGTACCCTTATTCTTAGCAACTTGCACCATGAGCATCTTCCCCTCCGTCAAACTCCCAGGCGGCACACCCGCTCCACCACTCAACACAAACTCCTCAGCATCCTCTCCAATTCCATACCCACTGCGAAATGCGAAAGCGCGTACTCGTTCTCGCAGCGTCCTTGCCATGTCGTCTGCTCCTTTCGAATTCAATCCATACCGATTGATCATCGAGTTCCGACTCGGCAGTCTGAAGACTCTTGGTTTCGGGTTGCCATTCTGCGGTAACGGCGTCGTTCCTCCAACCTCTACAATTGCCGGACCAAGCGCAAACAACGCATCCGGAACCTCAGCCAACTTGTCTATCCCCGCAGAAGTACCAATTGGATTCAGCAGCTTCTGTCCGTAAACCATCACACTCAGATCTGCTCCATCCCTCTTCGAACTCCTTTCCCGGGCGTGCAGATTCAGAGAATACAGCGCTTTTAATGCTTTGGTACCAGCATGATGTGCATCCTCCGCATCGGGATAAACCCACCGCAGTGTGGGAACCACCAACCATTGATGCACGCTCGCGCGCGTGTCGGTGATGTATAGGTAGCCAAATACTGCGAAGAGGGAAAGTGATGTGCCGTATAGCAGATTTTTGAGTCTGGTGACGAGGGAGCTGGCTTCTGCTGCTGCTGTTGCTGTTGTGGAGGCGGGGCGAGAAAATTGGACGACGGCGCGAGGGACGACAGTTGGCCGGAATTGAGAGAGAATAAGGCGTGTGGGGGTCTGCGAGAAGCGTAGGAGACGCATTGAGGTGAGCGCCATGATTGAGAGGAGAGGAAGCGCAATATTGGTGAAGGTGGAGTTTGTGGCGGTGGATGTCTTCAGTCGCAAGTCGCAAGTCGGTACACTGTACTGTACTTCCGTACAGTACTGTAGTTTCCACCTCATCATATCTCTCTGCAGCCAATAGTGGGGCGCTCTATGGATGACATAAGCACCGGCCCTCGATACCCTGGTACCTAGCCCCGTTGCCGTTGCCGTCGCCATCCACACATCCTTCCCATCCATCACAACACCATCCGTCCATCCATCCTTTGAGGGTTTCATAGTTCCTATTGACCTCATGCCAGATAGATACTTTACATTGAATATCTGCAAAGACATTTCCATCTGAATCACAGACCCTGATGCGCAATACGGCACACCTTCTGAGGCAATGACAGATCCCCCACCGAATGATAGCTTCTCACTCCCAGTCGCAGAAGCCGAGAATCCAGACGAATGGGAATACGAGTACTCTGCAACAGAAACCGAAGTTTGTCATCTTCCATACTGTATCAGTCCATGAAGCTGACTGCTCCAGACTTTCTATGTGACTCTCGATCTCACCACCCCAGAAGTGCCAGCAACCCAAAGACAAACTGGTCGGAGAGTAGCCACAACCCAACGATGGACGAATCCGGGTTTAGGCAAGCACCAGCGCATGACACGCCTTCCAGAGGAATCTGGCTTCAAAATTGCGACTGTCCTTTCAATCGATGACAACGACTCGGCGCAGAATGCAAATTCAGGAGAAGAGGAGCTTGAGAAGCACGATGGAGGAGATGTCGAGGGCCGGCCAAGGAAACGCAGAAAAAGGAAAGAGAAGCTTGTCCCGGAAGAACGAAGAACCACGGAAGTTCAGATCCTCGATTTACACAGCATCAAGCCTTTGGTTTCTTACGATGGACATATCTTTGCATGTAGGTGGTCAGAGAATATTGGGACGGAAATGCTGTTTTTGCCACGGGACAGGGAGATTACAATTCCGGTGTTGAGAGAGCTCCCAGGCTGCGAGGTAGACCTTCTCGCTGCTTCGTCTGCTCGGATCACTGCCAGGACAGCACACCTCGCGAGTAAATCTGATAGAGAATCGAAGGGGGTGTCAGCAAGAGGCAAAGGAAGACCAAAGGCAAGGGGCGGAGCAGCCGCGAAGCCAACAGTTCGTATCAACCGGGGATCGAGCTCACAAAGAAATACACAAGCAGAATTTCTGGAGCAGTTGATTGACCTGAAGGAGGATATTGGAGAGGAGGATTATGTCACTGTTCACGCAAAGGCTAGGTTGACGAATTTCAGGTGGAGGAAGGAGATGCAAGCGTTGAGAGAGATGGAGCGGGAGCGGCTGGAGAAGGTGATTGCGGAGGGTCGAAATGCTGCGGAGATCGTCAAGGCGAGAGAGAGGTTGGAGCAGATGGATGAAGAGGATGCGGATTTGCGCAAGGTGGAAGAGGAGAAGGGCATTACCGCTGGACCAAACACTAACACCAAACGCAAGCGGCAAGTAGGAAGACCGAGGAACGATCCCGTTACGCCTTTGGAGTTGGCGAACGCAGGTAATGATGGTAGACGTTCGGTTGATCAGTTTTCTACTAGACTTGATGGCAGTATGAATCACCAAGGGACGCCGTTTACTGAAAGTACGGATACAACTACTCCACGATCTGGAATGGAAGATGGGGGCATGTCTGGAACTCCTGAAGAAGTTCGGTTCCAGGAGGATCATCTGTCTGACCAGGATGCAGAAGGAGAGGAGGACGATACCATGTGTCATTACTAAGACTATTCTAGCATCACAAGGCTCTCCCTTCCTGGGCATGATCAAGTGGGAAGCATGCATACATACGTGAGCAGAGAAATCCTTCAAAAGCTGGTGGCATTTCAGCGCAGGGCCGAGCCGATCCCCGAAAATTGTATTCAGCCCCACCAACACCATCTCAAGCATCGCAGCCGCCTCCCGACTGGATGACCTCGTACAAAGTCGTCATAGGTAGGTAGTCTGCCCTGTCATGAATCCTAGGTCCTTTTGCCCGCAGTCATGACCACTCGTTTAATTCCTGAAGTCAAATGACATGTTGTGAGGATTGAGGAGAAGAACCTCTCGGGGTCAAGCCTCAAGGCCAGATCTCCAAGGCCCGGCCAAGGTCAATGACGACGAACCAGGCCCAAACGCCAGGTGTAAAGCGAGCAGCGACTGGCTTAAACGAGGCAAGCTGCCTATTTTCCAGCGAATACTCCGTCTTGCTGCTTATGCTTTAACATAGAGCAATGTCGCCTTATCAGAAAACTGGCAGGTTCAGCCCAACACATGTTCCGTTCTTCTCTTCTTCTTCTTCTCTTCTCTTCACTTCTTCACTGTTGCACCTCGTTTTGTGCGGCCCAAGGCTTCGAACTTATTGCCTTTGATGTACGAGTTATCGCATGCCTGGTGCTATCGTTAGCTGACTGACGATAGTTTACTGAACCAGAACATCCAGAACAGGAACAGAGGGAGGAGCACAGGGTCGCAGATAAGCTTTGCCAAGTCCTTGGTTCAGAAAGCTTATGTCTAGGCCTCACCAGGGAGGAAGTGAGGCATCTCGAAAAGGGCATTGACGCGACCTCCGAGTGGCAGGGTTTGAGACATCTTAACTTCGGGGATTGGTACATGCGAAAGCAGCATGTATTCCCGGGTGCTTGTTACCGTCTCCATCTGCAGCTGGGCAGCTGAGTAATGAGCATCAAAGGTGAATCTCGAGGATACCGGTAGCGGATGTGAATCGTTTGGACTCCTGAAAAGTTGGCAAACGTCATGATCGCCTTGGGTTTCATGAGTTTTAGACTTCATCTGATCCGAGAAGTTCATCTTGCGAATGTCTTTCCCAGCTCAAGAACGTCTCAGCCATAAAGTCGAGTTGCTGCCGATGGCATGTTGGAGCAACACTCCCTGCATTCCTTGGACTAGACAAAGCTGCTTAGTACCACCCAGTTGGGCGATTAAATCGACGAGGCTACTGTATCTCCATCCTGAGTCTTACTGCACCTTCCTAATAAGTAAACAAATGAGTTCATACTTAGGTCCAACGATCTGTTCTACTATCTTAAAGCACATCTGATATGTAAAGTCAAGCCTACTCGTTCATCTTTCTTCCAAACCCTTCCCACTCTTCCTTAAAGCCAAGTACACCCCTCCTCCTCTGCTCTGCCCTCTGAGAATGGATCACCATAAGCGCGAGGACTATTATCCGGACCAGAGATATCCGGTCTCCTCCGCACAATCGGCGGTATAGAAGGCGGAGTTCTGCCGATAGCTGCAGGCGTGTAAACCTGTCCATTAGAAAGTAGACCAGCGCCGCCACTGATATAGGCATTAAAGCCAGCCCCGCCATGTTCACGTGCGGCTGGTTGAGGAATGGGACGAGGAGATTGCTGGTTCCAGGCGCCGCTTGAGTTAGACATATACGCTTGGGCGTTGACCCAGTCGCCGTTGTAGGGGTTTTAGGACATGGCTGGAATTATTTCTTGGTTGTTGGTTTGTGTTGGTTTTGTGTGTTGCTTGTTGAGATGTTTAGTGGTTGGAGTTGTGAAGATGCTTGTGTTCAAGTTTCTTGTGTTAAAAGAAGAGGAAACTGAACTGGGAGAAACTAGCTTGGTATTTATACTATTTCAGCCCTATCTGCTGCGAGGTATGCGATTCTCGATATGCTAGTTAGAAGCGGTTGGCAACTGCTAAATTAAGAGCTAAAAATGTTATTCGATGCAAATTTGTGGAACTAACTGCTATTTTAAAACGAGACGGAATCGCACTAGGATATCAACAACAACACAATGTTATTTATGTGCCTATTTGAAGTAAATGAATGAGATGAGATGATCTGGGCATTATTACCTCGACAATTGAACTTACGATATTTAGATATCCGTTTCTTGGTGTTTGAGTGAATTGGAAAATGGAGGAAAAGAAAAGAGAAAAGAAAAAAGAATCAGAATCAATTCTAGAAGCTCAATGTATGCCAAGCTTAGGGTATTTGAAATATGTGATTGGTTCTATTGAGCGCTGCTGGGAAGATTCCCGAATTCTTCCAGGACTGTTGGGAGTGAAGGCTGCCCTTCGTTGCATGGATCGTTCAAACAGATCTCCAATACCATCAGCAATTAAATACTGCCGAGGCCAATCATGTGCTCGGGGACACAGTTTGTTAACCAGTGTGATGTCCTGTGTTGCTTTCATGCCGTTTCGCAGCTGAGTGTATCTTCCAGGCCTGTATCCTATCGAAGGCGCCCTTGCATGGTATTTCCAGCTGGGTTTGCTGTTTTCCCCATCTTCGCAGGGCTCTCCTTTCGAAAATCGCTCCACGTGAGATCTTCGTACGGCTGCGAGATTCATATCTCATCATTGTTCATCCCTTTGCGGTAAAATCTTTTGCTTCTCGGGTCCTTCCAAGACCTTCCTTTCCATAATAATCCATGGGGTAAACGCCACCATTCCCCTTAGCCCAGTCCTCCTTCGCACCCAACACAATCAGCGCTTCATATGGCGTCAAAAGTGGTCTAGAAAATGCATAACCCCAGTCGATGCTCAATCTTGGGCATGCGACCTGCACCCAGCATTCCACATCGTCCATCATAGCCAACTTTCCAGGGAAGATCTCGCTCAAAAGAAGGTTGATATATGGAATTCCTTGGTCCTCAAGCTTCTTCTCGATTAACGCCATTGTATAGGGATTTCCTTGCCGGCCGAGGGAGCCGAGGATGAGCCCCCATTTCTTAGCGGTCTTTGCAGTCGAAATAGCTTCTCGGCGCAGAGTGTGCATTTCCTTGTGGTCGTAGCTTTCTCGTGTGAGCTTCCTGGAATATGGGTCATACCGGTAGGCTGGAATCGTGGGATTGTGTATCATGGCACTCTCCAGGTGAAATCTTCCATCTCCGAGGTACAGAATTATATCCACCCTATCCGTGGATGTAAGTCGTGGTGATGTACATCCCAGAATCTCTCCTTTGCTGAGTGGCGCAATTTGCGGGATCAGAAGATTGTATCCTGCCTTTTCCAGAGGCGCCCTTACTCCATGCAAAGTCGCATTGAATTGAATCGTTCCAACTATCGCGATAGTCTTCCCAGACGGAAAGTTCTTTTCCAAGGTTGCCAGCAGATGAGTCGTGTCGATACTGATATCTACAAAGACATACAGCGTCTTGATCGTCGTAACATCAACGGGAATGAGGCAAGAATGCGCATAGTGTACTAGCAGATCACACCCAAGAGCTCTCGCTGTGTAGTCATCAATACAGCAGGCTCCGTACGTAACATCCCCCATTATGAGCGTCTCAATGCCTGGGCAAAATTGGGTGAGGATGTCTGATATCGTCGTCGCAAAAAGTAGCAGGCCTTCTGGCATCTGCAAAGCAACTTTCTTCGACCCATTTGTTCGTATTCGGTGTATCGTCTTGTGGAGTTCGAAGGAGTAGTTTGGAGGGAGGAGCGCGATTGCGGCGTTGATGTCTGGGTCGTTTAGAATCTCGGGAGGGACCTGGTTGAGAGTTCGAGGCGCTTTCCTGGGTTTTGATACTGCGCCCTGTTTTAGTCCAGTCCAATCTCAACTTTTGCTATTCTTACCTTGTATCGCACCGCTTTCCTCCATCGATCCAGTTGGCTCATTCTTCAGTGCGGCCTCTGCGGCTTGCCTCCTTCCCACGAAGCGCTTCTTGGGTATCCTCTGCACCGCTGCCGCTTCTTCTATTTGCTCTTCAACAACATCCACGGCGATGCCCAAATCTACCTGTGCCCGAGCTTCCTCCATATTTACCGTTTGTGTTGTTGTGATGGCCAGGACAGAGATCGGGACATTGAGGTCCAGAAATTTACCCCTCCATGCCACGCTAGTGAGTGGTTTAGCCGATGTTACCCCGCCACATTTTTCGACAGCCAAGCAGATCAGCAAGATGATATCGCCATATTGCATTAGGTTGCACTTGAGTCAACAAGCATTCCTGCCAGGTCCGTTCCAATTGATTTTGATTGAGGAGGGGAGAATCGCGGATGGCCTCGTCAAATTACATTCTGCCTTTGACTGATCGCGTGTCCTGTCATAATCAAGGTATGCAAGGGGGGGACCTAAGCTCCACCCGGCGACCAATTCTTGGACGGGCGATGAGTACAAGGCTTTCGATGTGCCAAACCACCAGTGATAAGTAGTTGCCGCCCCTGCTCCTGCTCCTCCTTCTCATTCCTCTTTTTGGCCAATTTTCGATTGCAGTTTAAGTCAAAATACAGAGTATATCCTACTAGGCTAACAACATTTTGTTTGCCTAGGTAGTCTCAGCCTTCTCCTGGATCAAGCTTCTGGGTCAGTTGTGCCAAGGGCACGAGGGTGCATCATCCGCCAGTTGCCAAGACTGCACAATATCATCCTGCCTCTTCAACAGAGCCGCCTCTTGTCCATCACCATGCGGCTTTCATGGCTGCTTGCACTTCCTGCTGTACTCTCGACAGCTTCGGCTCTCGCTATACAGAAGCGAGATGAGGACTTCTACAGTGTGCGGACACATATGCACAAAGATATGAGTGGGAAGAAGGGTGATCCGACGGAGAAATATTTTCGTAAGTTGTTGCGTGCCCCTTGGTTTAGACGCCTACTAATTCCGGCGGCTCCAACAGATGAGAGTATGTATGTATTTCTCCTTATCCGGACGCTACCGATCGATTAATTAAAGAAAGCTTGAATAAGTGCTAACTAAGGCTATAGATTCCATCCACATTATGATGGCCGGTATGTCCCAGCAGCTTGGTTGGACCTGTGGTACCCGGTACAAAATACTAACGGCTCCACGACAGATTCGCGGACCATCAATTAGGCTATCGAGAACGAAAGCAAGCTTTATCGAACCTCATCCAAACATATCTAGCAACATTCTCGGACATAGGCGTGGAAACATGGTTGATGCACGGTACGCTACTGGGCTGGTGGTGGAATCGGAAGGTACGAGCAAATCGGGACATCAAATACAATCCAGCTAACGATCTATTCGCAGATCCTCCCATGGGATTCCGATTCCGATGTGCAAGTATCTGAAGCTTCGATGCACTATCTCGCGTCGTATTACAACATGTCTGTCTTCCACTACAAGACCCCGCGAATTCGGGAAGGGAGGGATTACATGCTGGAAATCAATCCGCATTATGTTAATAGAGAACAATCGGACAAGCTGAATGTGATCGATGCGAGATGGGTGGACACTACAAGTGGATTGTTCATTGATATTACGACTGCACGGTACAACCTTACGCATCCGGCAGGAGCGGGAATGTTGAGTTGCAAGGACGGGCATGAATACAGGGTAGATTCCCTATCGGAAGGTATAGAAACGTACTGACAATATCTCAGGACTCGTACATTTTCCCTCTACGAGACACATTCTTTGAAGGGACACCTGCCAAGATCCCTTTTGCCTACAAGGCGCTTTTAGAAGCAGAGTATAAACAGAGGGCATTGACGAACATCGAATTTGAAGGGTATGAACCTTGAGTGATCCTTAAATGCTTGTACTGATTTATTCTCAGCCACCATTTCGACGACCAGAAATACGAGTGGATTCCAGTGCCCGAAAAAGTCGAAGCCGAGGAAGAGCCTAGGAAGGAGGAGGCCAGGACAGAGAATACGGTTGAGCTAGCCAAACAAGCAGCGCTAGTCACCCAAGAACAACAGAAGGTCAAGGAGGAAGCAAAGACATCTGAGCCACAAGCTGCGGCTCAGAAGGACGACCCAACCCCACCTGCTGTTGAAACACCAGCCGAGTTATCTCCAGAGAAAGCTGGAGCTTCGAAACAAGCCGAACCGCAACAACCTGCTGCCCAACGTGCCGTTGAGGAGAAAGTAGCCAAGAAAGAGGACAAGGGAGAAGGGTTGAAGAGAAAGACAGAGGAGAAGCGAAAGGCTTTGGAAGAGGAGGCTATTGCGAAGGAGGAGAAGCGGCTTGCGAGCCAGAAAAAGGCAGATGAGAAGACCTCTAGAGGTGTTACTGAGATTCATCAGGCGTGATGAACCTGCCGATACCAGTTGAGATTATGATCACATTTACCAACATATTCAAGCCTGTGCCCTCAATGCAATAATAACCAGGCGACCATGTGCTAGTTGTGACAATACGTGCGTCACACAATGTTAGCTACTATCCCCTACGCCTAATATTTGTTCAGAGGTGGAGAGAACTGGAGCCAGTATCTAGGGTGTCTATCCAATAATTTGACTGATTCTGAACCCCAAGCAGGGCTTTGAGTCTCACAGTATCTGCTCAGCTCACTGTGTTAAATTAGTAATTATATACTAAAAAACCCTTTCAGGGCTGACAAACCTTCCCTTAACCACTTGACCAGCGGTGAACATCTGCAAAATCTCCCTTATATCGGGTAGTCCAGCACCGTAGTGCATGCTTGCACCCCTTTTGGACGGAATTATAGGTACTAAGATCGTCGGCACATTGTAAAAAGCGATGACAGATAGTTTGCTCGTCGTTGAGCTTTTTTGAAAGGACCGACAGGTGCAAAGCATTAACGCACCACTTGTGACCGCAATCTAATATTATTAGTAATTATAATACTACATCCTTTTACTCACTTACTATGTAGAATAGAGAACGGCGACTGGTCCCTCTTATCCGCAGACACCTTCCTGAGTAGTTCCATATTCAAATCCTCTCAGGGGGCCGCAGTAGCCGCAGCAACAGCTACAAGATGGTAGGCGTAATACTTTTTTCCCTGGACTTGAATGCGCGGGTGATCTTTATTGTTTTTATTGCCAGCTTCGTAGAGTTTTAGCTTTTCTGCTATAGTTGACTTTTTTTGTGTCCGGGTCCACAGTGAAGTACAATGGCCAAAAACTGTCACGGCATTTGAGGAATATAAGGCATCATTATCGTTAAGTTGCTTAAAGAGACCTGGAAGATTTTAATTGGAGCTGATCGGCAGAGGAGTATTGGTATTCATATTAAATAAACCAATGCGATAACAGAAGAGTCCAGTGTCATAACCTCTAAATTCTTGAACAAAGGTTGAGATAATAATGTTTGAGCTAATTTTTCTGGAGATGATAGGGGTAAGGCCAGGTTTTTCTTTGCCTTTTGGTGGTTGTATCCAGTTTCCTTGGACCGGGATTTCTTGCTGATGCCTCCCTTCTTGACGACATGGCCGCCTTTCGATAACGACTTCATGATTCGGAGAGAAAAAAAGCCAAGGCTATGACGGATCGGTTTGTTTACTCGTTTGTTTATTTTCATGATAGAGGGACACCCAACTTCCAGGCATCAGCCCTGGTGATTGGCTTGCGTGTAAGTGGGGCTAGCGTAGTACAGATCACCACTTCGTGGCCTGAACCTCAACCTTCAAAACCTATTCTTGTCAATACCACCAGATACCATTACGCTTAACCTTCTTCAAAATCAACGTTTCCTCTAGTGATCGACGCAGGGAAAGCAGGAACTCTCGCAGAGGTTCGAGCCTTTCATCTTCCAGCTTTTCCCAACAATTGCTGCTCCAAAAGCCTCAGAAACTGCATCAGAACCCCTGCAGCAACCCCGCGCCTGCGGCGACGAACCTACCCCTCTGCTGCTCGACTGCACACCTCCACGACCTCTACACTTCGAATACGCTGGTTGAGCTCATTGGCATCACTTATCTGAGCTGGAGGCTACACTCAGGAAGGGAATATAAGCACAGCTCTCGCTGCTGCGCTGCATAAGGACGCTGCTCCAGGTTCGGAAGCGCCCCAACCAAATTAGAACCAACACCTCACGCTCTGCTCCGCAATTGTGCCTCATGAGCTCTATGTGTCTCACCTCCGTGAGGTTCTAGGAATTCTTATCAATGAGTGTAGAATATGCGCGCCCTGGAAGACTTTAAGCAAGTCTGGGAGGTCCAAGTGGTTGAAGCTTCAATGGCACATCCCCGCCAGCGTGAACTTGCTTGGTACTATAGTGAGCGACAAACCTGGGTCCATATTGGTCAACAGATTTTCATCTCATCTCGCCCCCTACTAACTGATCTTGGTTAAGGTCAAGTTCTCCGTTCCATTTTCTGGCGGCCAGGTGCCACCACGCATTGAACCCATCCCCGGCTGACTATAATTGCAAGAAGATTACCGGAGAAGTGCAGGCCATTTCGATCTATGGCCTGGAAGAAGACACCAGCTCGAGTCGAGGAGAAAGTTTCAAGGCGCCAATAGATGCACCAGGCCGTGAAGAACTCCTACACACTACAAGACACCGATCAGGTACCGATTTGTGGTAGAAGAGGCCAAGAGGCTCAAATTCGGGACAGGAAATATGCCAGTGAAGCCCCGAGAAGTGTACTGAGCACTGATTTTTCCGCGAAGGATTGGTGGCCAGATGCCTCAAATGAACTCACAGGTGGTAAGTAAGTGCAGATACTGAAAACTCAAAACTTCCCGTCGAATCTGTAGAGCACAACGACCCTGATCAAATACCTGGTCAGCTCCTAGCAAGACCCGAATCTCTTTATGGGCGTATTGATTTTCTCATCAAGGAAAACTGCGATAAGCTTCAAGCGCTTCACATTAATACCACACGAGTTCAATCCAGCTCTACGTCCACAACCCAGGTGACTGTGAACTCATCCAAGAATGTGCGAGTCATGATCTAAGGGGTCGGCTTTTGTGCGGATGAGAGCAAGCTCTCCAATGTCGGCGATTGGGGATGTTTCCGGGCAGAAGATTCACATGCTCCAGACCAGAACCAAGCAAACTCCTCAAGCTAGGCCTCCAGATACAAACATGAGGCGTAAGTCATGATCAAGGAGGTCAGGCTTCATGCCTGTAGGTAATAAGGCTCAATTCCAGGTGGCTTGAGATTGAATTTGTTCAGGAAATGGAGGAAACACAGGTTTATTCTGTTCAGTGAAGGTAGCTCTTACACTGGTTTGTACTAACTTACAGAAGAATAGAAACTGTGTGCTGTACAGCGTACAACCTTTGCCAGGGGTCTGAGGAATAACATACGAGTGATGCTCTTGGGGTATGGTAGAGATGAATAGATATATTTGAGCCGATATGGCGCTTCTGGGACAGTCCACGGTATTCGTTGGTTCTAAATATTGGCGAGTTATGCTGGAAATTTTTACGAAAAGTCTCGATCTTGCCACGGTGTCGTTCCAAGCGGGTCTCAAGATGTCCCGTGCAGTTTTATCAAAGTGGCAATCCCTTCAGTAGCCAAAATATAACGTCCTTTGTTTAAGTATCTTGGTTTCTTGAGAACGGGACTGCTGCCCTGCTGTTGACCTTCACCAATCTATTGTAGAATCACCATCCCCGATCGTCCGCCACATTATCACTTCCCGTCCGCAACTTCAAGGATTTTGCTTATATCAAATCCAAGCTCAGGAAGTAGATCATCCAAGGTCTTGTTGGAGAAGGGGGCTACATCCACCCCGCAGACCGCACCTTGCTCTGGTACAACTCCGTCTTCGAAGTAGGCTTTCACCACTCTGGCTGTACAGAGAGAGGGATGACTCAAACTACCATGCTACAAATAATCAGCTTTACTCATCACACACACAATTGCACGTACTCCAAAGCCATCTTGCCGAAGCACCACACTGTCCACAAATCCCGAGCTGACATTGAAAGCTCCTTTGATTGACGTTGCCGAATCGAATGTATTCCCAATCAAGACTACCGGATTCTTGGTTCGAATATTCTGGAAATCACCTCCATACCGTTCCTTCGGTTCCATCTTCCATTGAGCACACATGGTAAGCAGAACGGGAGAATTATCCCCCATGATCTTACTCGATTGCTCCAGCAATTCGATGTCGGGGAGCAGATCTTCCAAGCTATCCTTCCGATATTTCTTGTCGGCACAGTGAATTCCATACGGGGAATCATCCCCACTTTCACCACTCAAGATAAGAGGCGTCATTGATGCAAGTTCTGCTGCTGCTTCGAGATATTGTGTACCATTGTTAACGAGGAGTCCTTTTAAAACCCGGGCGAAAGATGGGAATCTCTCCACGTTGTAAAGACTCGATCGGATCATCGTTTTTACTGTGCTGTATTCGACAATGGTTCCTTCAAATTCGATCGGCCTGTACTTGAGATCGTATATGAGGTTCCAAATTGATGCTTCGAGCTCTGCAGTGTTCGTGTTGTTTGCCGCGAGGGCGCAACCACTTGGCGCTGCGAGGCATGCCCCGAGAAAGGCAGAGAATGCCATATCAGCATCCGAGAAGGGTTCTGGCTCACTGAGAAAGATTAGAGAGATTCCAGAGGGAAGTAGACGACTTACGGTCCGTTATAAAATTGATGTGGATTCATGACTCCATCCAAAACTACCTTGTCCATGCGGTCTGGAAACATTGACACGACAGTGGCGCCGAGTACAGTCCCATACGAAAACCCTGTTGATGTTAGCTTTACACCTGCTAATTTTTAAAAACTTACCCCAATATCTGAGAAGTCCATCTTCTCCGAGCGCATCAACAACCTGCATCATGTCTCTTGCTGTGAACGCGGTACCGATCAGAGTCCCATTCTCGCCAGCATTTCTGGCACACTGCCTTGTAAAGACTGTGCTGGTAATCCAAGTAGCCCCTTTTGCTATGTCGGAAGAGTTGGTTAGAGCTGTACCAGTCGCTGAGACTGCCAAAGCTGCTTCTGTTTCGTTGGAATAGCATTGGAATGTCAAGGTGTTTGCGGTTCCTCTGTGTTACTTTAGCGACGTGCCATGTCAGCGTCTGAGATCTTACCTTGGATCAATGCCAATCAAATCATGATTTCCCCCCGTGATTCTGTTTGGTCAGCGTAAGCTACTTGTATTTGGATATTCTTACGCCTGTAGGACGTGTGCTCTTCCTGCTAGACTTCTACGAACTTCCACTCCAGGGCCCCCAAAGTTGAAGAAAATACTTCCTTTGGATGGTCCATTGATTGCCGGAACTCTGAGAAGTTCGAGATTGAGGGTTCGGTTCGAGGTGGTGTTTGTGTAATCGAATGGAACTGTGAGATTGGCACAATCTATTGGAAGAGTACCATTGATGGAACAAAGGCCCCAGTTGATGCTGAGGTGGTTGAGAGGTGTAGCTGTTGCTCCAGCCAGGAAGAGAAGTGAGAGCTTAGAAAACATTCTGTACTTTGGACTGAGTGAGAAATCCAGAAGTAAGGTGCGAATTCATTGGCATTAAATAACTAAACTGTCTTTACCTTGAACCATGGACGCTGCGTCATTGAGATCCTTCTGCACCAAGACCAATAGCCGCGAGGCCAACATGCAGGACAGGAACTCCTATTCCCTCTCAATTTGGGTGGTTCTTGACATAATTCCAAGACTCCTCGAGCTTTTCATGAAGTAAAAAGTCATGACCCGTCTCTCCAAAGATCATCTTAGCTGTACTCCTCGGGGCTGGCGCATGATCTGACCGTTTTATGCCTAGTACAGCGGGACGTGAAAGCTTGGCTGCAGATGTCAGATATTCGCTCCCAGGATTGAATTAGCGACAGTCAAGCGGACAGCATCTGATTCGAGTCCTAGGGACTTCTGTGATTGCAGAGGATTCAGTCGGAGTTGGCAGCGTAACTTCTAGCAATGATCCATCTATCCACCTGGCGGGGATAACGGACGGGTAAGAGCTCGCGCATAGAACTGCACGACAAAAAATGCAGTACCCTGCAGAGCCACACCGGACGGAGATCTTTACATAAAAGACAGTCAGTCCATGAGGGTGGAGGGTTTCAATGATGTCGATACCGAAGGCATTAGGACGTAGCTGCTGGGGCTTAAGCTTGAAGGCTTTCGATTATCGTAGTTCATTCTAAGTAAACAAACCCTTACTGGGTTCCCTGAATTCAGCTTTGAATTCTTGCCCAAAGGGTAAATTTTCTGCCATGTAGACAACACAGAGAGGACTTCGAATCTCCCCAAAAAGCAATCGAGTCCTGAGGACTTGCCATTGTCTACTTCGAACCTCTGGGCAATTCAATGACTTGGAAGCACGGATCAATAAATAGGACTTACGGAACCGAAGCGAGTCCCTGAATATCTGACTCAGCTTCAACAAAACAATGTCAATTACCACCGAACACGAAATGATAACATCTATTCTACATGGCGTCAATATCCCGCAATTGTTATCGCTCAAATGCAAGTCACAGCCCATCCAACGGGTAATTTACACGCCCGCCACCGCCGAAGCAACTTCACCAATCGCCTCGTTTGTATCTTTCTGCGACGCTTTCGCAGTCATGGCTGATAGGACAATCATCTCCAAGAACAAATCATCGACAGGAACAAAAATCTCCAACTTTCTCTCCCCAGATCCAGGAAACCCTGCCGATCTGAGTGAGGCTAACTTCATCCCACCGTCATCCTTCAGTTCGAGCCCACTTCCTGTCAATTGATTGACAGTCCATTTGAATTTACCGACAGGAGACACGAGTGTGAAGTTCCCCGACAACGAACTTTCCCTCAACGTCCCTGTCTGTCCGCGATGGTTGAGGTCGATGGTCGAAGAGAAGGTATGCATGATAGCATCTCCAACCTTATTCCCTGGATCGGGATGTCCGCGAAAGACCGATACATTTGGTTTTGACGTTGAGTTGACAATTGTGAACATCGGCGGTACATCTGCTGGATATCCGATTGGATGCACAACAAGATGTTTTGAGGAATATGGTGACCCGCGGATGGAAAATGTCGAAGCTGCGGGAGGTCCGCGGGAGGGAGAGGATACGAGTCTTGAGATGTATTTACTCATGGCGTAGAAAAGGTTTAACAAACTTCTGGATGGGTTGAACAAAGACGCTGTTGAGTGGTTGGATGATACACTTCAACTTGGTAGAAACTTTCATCGACTGTTGTAGGGTATGGATGTCGGGTTTATTGACTGCTTTCTCGAGGGGCCATGATGGAATCCTGATAGGAATATATATTAATGTGAAGCCAAATACGATTCTTAATTGTCTCGATTCTTTCTGAACCCATTCAGCGCTGACTGCAATGTCATTCTGCTGCGCCATGATGCGAAGCAGAGATGTGGTGGTAAAATTGACGTACGCTGTTAACATCGTCCATTCCATTTTGGGACATACCCAGCGCTCTGGTACTTGTTACACATGTTGTCGGACATCGACCAACAGCATTCATTGGATTTGTGAGGGTTTGCTGACAGCCAAGATCAACTCACAAGGCAAGGCTGTGGTGATGCTGCCAAGTATTTGTTGCGTCACTTGAAGCACAAGGCAGATCCCTCAGCCCTGTTCACGAATACCGCGAGGGTGCATTGGATGTTGACTGGGTTGATCGGCATCTCCGCTGCGCGATTATAAGAAGGCTTAACTCCCACCTCACTCGGGCACCACCAGCGGGGTCAACGTCCGAATTCAGCCAAACCACGCGCTTCACAATGCCTGGCGTTCCTTCAAGTCGGGGCTGCGATGCATGCCGGAAGCAAAAGAAGAAGGTTGGTTGAGCCCATCGTCGAGAAGAAGCCATCTAAACCTTCCAGTGTGACCAGTTGAAGCCAGCTTGCTCAAGATGTACAAGACTCAAAATTGACTGCATAGGCAGTGGATTACAGCGGTACAAGTTCAAGAACCAGAGCACCAAATTGGAGGTGGTTCCGAAGTCACAACCAGCCTCAGTTGTCCGCCCGCCCAGTAACGGGAGTACCGTGCTCCTCAGTGACTTCATCTCTACTTTGGGGATCATTGATGTGAGGTACGATTTGACCTACTACGGGGGTTTTCTCAGTGACATCCCGCGTCGATTGGGAACCAATGATGCCTTGGATGCTTCCGTAGGTGCTCTGGCTGCATCCTTTCCGTACATGCACACGAAACAACTGTCCCCGGATATGCTGAACAAGTACGGACATGCTCTGAAGACACTAAGAATATATCTGAGCGATCCCGCCAAAGCATACACTCCAGATAGTTTGTGTGCTATTTACCTCATGGACATCTGCCAGGTAAGACCCACCTTTGTCTCCCAAAGCTCGGCTAACAACTCAGTCCTGGATTGGGAGAAGAGATGATCTTTTGCACAGTCATGGGGAAGTCATGGCACACTTCTTAAACGCTGCACCTGTCGATAAATGGACAAACAGCTTCGAAGTTGAGATGTTGGTGACTATTTGTGCCGCGGTAGTAAGTCAGTCACCCACCCATTGGTCGACCTCGCTGAACAGTGACCACCAGGCTATGGAAAGTTTCGCCAATCCAAGAATCCAACTGGACGAATTCTTTGCCAAACTTGAAGCTGTGCATGGTAAACAATATGGGCCACGAAGATACTTCGACGAGCAAAGGGTGCCATTGAGTATCACTCTCCCTAGCTTGGCGAGTATGGGGAAATATTTCCGAGATCCAGAGCTGTACATTGCCGAGATTGCAGCCATGTATCAAGAGTCGCTCTTGGATTACGAAATGGCACGACGACGGCTGGCTACAGCCTCTGAGTCTCTGGCAACTATTCGGACGCCGCTGGAATCGTATCCAGTAACAAAACAATATACAGCCATCCAAGCAATGGTCGGCTTGATCGGGTCGATTGTCCTGAATCTAGGAAGCGTTCTTCGTGTCTTCTCGCCAGGTGATCTAGTCCTGCCCGCAGAAACGACAAGAATCTCATCGGAAATGATGGTGTTGGCTCAGGATGCCATTCAATATCGACCTCTAGGGTCATCTTATATACCATTCTGTCTTGTGTCTGCATGGGCCGCCGTGGATGGGAGATCAGAACAGGCGGAAGTTGAGAGGATGCTGGAAGAATGGCAGAGTGATTTCCAGGAAACGAGGTGGATAAATATGGCGACATGGTTGAAGAACGGATTTGAAGATCTACGGCTTCGATTGATGTTGTCTCAGTTGAGGGCAACTCCGACCGATTCGGTGGCGATGATACAGGACGCTCGTATGGGCGGTCCAAACTCTTGTTGTATTCAGTAGATAGAGCGGAGCAACAATTACACAAGATTCAGCTGAAACCACAGAACTTCGCAATCGTACGCTTCCGTAATAGCCTGCGCCGTCGCAAATTCGAATCATGACATGTCGTCAAACATCCCCACTAAATATACTCCTCCTCCCAAGAATACCCGTGCAAGATAAATACATATATAAACGTGCCCAAACGCCTCAAGCTTCAGTTATGTACCCGATCTGCCTCTGATTCAGTCCCCCTCCTTGAAATGTTCCTGCCAAGGTTGTCTGCCCAGCCACCAATTGCTTCTGCATCTTGATCTTTGCCAGCTCCCTCTCGTGTTGCTTCACCAGGACACGATCCTGTTCCTGGAATGCGCTCCCTTCAATCGCCAGTCGTGTCCTCGTCCCGTTATTTTCGATTTCTGCCCTCTCTCTCATCGCTGCATTTTCGATCTGCGTCCGCTTTTCTACGAACTCGATCTGCATCACGCTTCTGGCCCTTTCCTTCTCCGACTCCTCTGCCATGATCGCACGCTGCGTTGACACTTGAATATCGCGCAACTGCCTTTGATGCCCTTCATCTCGAAGGTACTTCTGCTTGAGGAATTTGTCACGCTGGACATCTGCGGCCATATCAAGCTGCATCTGAGTATTCGCTTTGTCTGTCATGACTTCTCTCTCCACTGACCCCTTCTTCTTCTCCCGTTTGATCTCTGCTTCGGTCATGATATGCATAATCTCAACTTGCCCAATCACAGTAGCGCGCTTCAATTCAAGCAACCTCTGCACATCTTCCCGCTGTTCTGCTTGTCTCTTGAGTCTCGATTTCTGAAGCAGGACTTCTGCTTCGATATGAGGTGGCCCGTTACAGTAGTCTTCCGGTTGGATATCATCGATCGAACTCGCCCAGAATCTATCTTTCGCACGTTTATTTCGAAGGAGTTGAAGGAGTTCCTGTCTCTGATGTTGCGGGCCACCGAAAAGCCCCTTATCGATATACTTCGACAGCGAATATGTGTACTTCTTGTCAGTGTAGAGGAAGGCATCTTCGTTGATGAATTTCCACATCATTTTCAATAGAACTGCCAGGATGGCAACGGGATTCGATGAGTCCAGTGCATAATGGAAGATCGTTTTCCCAGAGTAGCTGACTTCTCGAATGTTGGCATCATTCACAACCAGGCAGTGAATTCCATCCTCGAGCTTGGCAGACGATGGCGAATTATCCATCGCTCTCAGGCACAGTTCTGCCAAAGCACTTCGACCTTCGTGGCGGTCGCAGGGGTAATCCACCTCATGTCCATTTTTGATCAAGGTTCGCATTGCGTCGCATCGGAGTTGTCTCGCAGCATCGTGGAGACTTCCATCGTCCGTCTCGGCTCCTGCTTGAAGAACGTACCCCATGATATCGGTGTTCGTTAGAGATCCTGCGAGGTTGAGAGGAGTTATTCCTTCCGCGTCAGGTTCGGTGACGTTGGCACCCTTGTTGAGAAGCTTCAAGACGACGTCTGCTCGTTGATTTTGGATTGCAAGAGTAAGTGGGGTGCTTCCAGACTTGGATCTGAAGTTGATGTTTGCCCCTTCGTCGATCAACATCTCAATGATAGCGGCCGATATTCTCTTTTCGGGCTGATCCAGTGCCCAACAAAGTATTGGCCAAGGTTCAGCATTTGTCTCGTGGCTTCGCAATTGCCATTGGTTGGAATTGTACCCGATATCTAACAGAGTTCGAAGGATTGTCACATCTCGTGGGTATTTCCCCAAAGCTTGGAACAGAACCGGCTGCATCTCGACGTCGGGATGTTTGAAAAGGACGACCTCGTCTCTTTCTTTTGCCGATAATGAATTGCTGAAAGCTTCGAGGGCTGTTTGGATATTGACTTTGTCCGCGGTAGAAGAGAATAGATACGGCATCGTCATGGCTTTGCTGTCCACATTAGCCGATGGAAGAAGCTTCTGAATGAGAACCACGTCCATTTGTTGAGCAGCACGTTGCAACACCAGTCCACGCTGGTAGTTTGCATCAGCTCCGTACCGCAGAAAGACTTCCAAGAAATCAACAGCAAGAACTTCCGCGCCGGTCTCGGATTTCTCCACTGCTCGGTACAGAGCTTCTCCAACAGCGTCACCAGACGCTCCCTTTTTTAGCATCAATTCCACGATAGCAAGACCAGTTGCAGACTGCCAGAGAGGACCAGCATTCATCATGTCCCTGAAAGCTGTAGACATAAATTCGGAAGCCCTAGGAGAGTTGGCCAGTAACGTCAAGGTTCTGAGATCCAGAGAGCTTGCTGCATATACCATGGACTCCCCCAGATCGAAGGCACCCGCTTCCAAGAGAATTTTGATGAGTTTACGGTCAGCTGGGCGCTCTTTTGTTGCAGTCGTAAGAGCCTTGGAGACATGTCCGTCGATCGCTTTCCCCGCCTCCAGAAGCATCTCCATCACCTCGCACCTATGATCTCGGGGGAGCTGGACAGCAATTGTCCACGATCTCGCCAGAACGTGCTGAGGTACGGGCCGAGCCAGAAGCATATTCAATGTCTTTATTGAACCCTGTTGCGTTGCGATCGCCAATGCTTCACCATCTCGCCACTCGAGGGACGCATTACAATTGAAAAGTAGTTCCGCAATCTTAAGGTCCTTGTCACCACCTTGAACTGCCTCAACTAGCGCAGCGTCTATTGCCTCTCCACGCATGCCAGCACCAAGAAGTGTTTCCACAACAAGGAAGTAAGCGTCCGGTTGATTTCTGATCGCAGAAGCACCACCAAAGCCACTCGTCAATGTGGAAAGCGTAGGCTTTCTCTTGACTAGTAGCTTCAGGATTGCATAGTGCCCAGAGCTTGCAGAAGAGTGAATAGCTGCACCGTTTTTGTGTTCGACAGAAGCGCCAGATTGAAGGAGGAGGTCAGCAATTTCAAGATCGCCAAGATTCACCGCAAAAAGCAAACCGTCCGAGATGGCTGGTCCAGGAACTCCAAACTTCAACAATCGTTGCATTACTATCAACCTTTCATTCTGATCTCTGAGCTTTAATGATTCTTGGAAAGCTGTAACCTTCGTTGCTAGTGTAGGCATGACTGGTTGTGGGCTGAGCAGCAAATCCAATCCCTCCCTGAAGACTTGCCGTACCACGAGACGGAACACTCGGCCATCCTTGAAGTTGACATCGGCATGAGGGATTAGCAACTTCATCAAAGACAAAGCAGGAAGTCCTTCTTTCGCGGCTGTACATAGACCTCTACTGACCTCTTCCCCAGTAGCCCCAGCTTTCAACAGCTTTTTGCACATCAGATATCTTATTGGATCTTTGAGCGCAATCGCCGACGAGAAAGCTGCGGAGAGACTCTTCTGGTTTGGGCGTTTCGACAGGATGAGATCCATGATGGCAGCATCGGAAACAGCCAGAGATACTGCGGTCGCATCGTACGAGTTTACATCTGCTCCAGCAGCGAGGAGGACTTCGATGACCGCGAAATCTTGTTTGTTTACCAAAACGGATTTAATCTCTGCGATGAGTGCCTGGTCCATTGCATCCTGTGGCTTCAATCTCCAAAGTAGTGCTTCGACCTTGATGCGGCGGTTCATGTCTACTGGTGGCAGGTCCACTGCAGAATGCAATCCTCGCTCGATTGTTGACGTATTGGGAACACTACCCTCACTTCGGAGAACAATGTCGAGGATCATAGGATCGGATAACCTTGTGGCGAGAACAACGGCCAGTCCGCTCTCGTAGTTCGCGTTTGCTTTTCCATCCCTGCAAAGGAGAGCTAGCAATTTGATATCATCTGGACAATTTCGAAGGACTTCTATCACTGCAGCAGCGATTTGTGGAACATCAAGGCCGCCTGAAGTTGCAGGACCAAGAAGTATTTTGACAAGCCGAAAACGAACCCCACCACTATGAATCTTCACAGCGATTGTTATTGCTTCTGCACAGCACTTGGCAGTGATGCTCGCAGCAACCAAGATGTCCAGGATGTCGATCGCTCCATGCGAGACGCATGCGAAAAGGGTTTCATCCCCCACAACTGCGCCAAATTGAACGAGCAACTCAATCAGTCGTGGAGACTTGTGGTGGCTTACGACGGCAGCATGAAGTGCCTCGTTGATTTCTGGACCCTGAGCTCCGCTACGAAGGAGAGTCTGGACAATTAAGAAATGATCATTCTTGTTAAGATTTGGCGGTATAGACGAGAATGCAGTCGCAAGGGAAAATTGTGTGGGACCACCTTCCAGAGCCAGAAGTTTGAGCATCGGTATATGGCTTCGACTCACAGCCAATTGAAGACATCGCGCAGCATTGTAATCGACGGAACAGACAGGATTGTTCTCGTCTCTTCCATAGGAGACCAACAATTGTGCCGTTTCGAGGTCGTTTTGCTCTGCCGCAGTGATCAGAAGCTCGTTACAGAACGTTCCACTTGCACCATTCACCAGTAATTTCGAAATTATGGCGACTCTTTCCATGGCCTGACAAGTGCGGGGTATGTATTGTACCAAATCCGAAGCATGTTCGGGTGTCAAAACTTGGTCTTGCAGTAGAACGCCGACGAGATCTCCTCGATTCCGTTGAATCGCATGCGCTACCGCAGATGCTCCATTGTGATTGATATCTGCATTGTGGGACAGAAGGAGTTGTATCATGGTAATGTCTGCGAGGAGAGTTGCTTTGAAGAGAGCTTCATTTGATGCATTTCCTGCTGGGCCACCACAAAGAAGCACTTCGACAAGTGGGAGGCGTGAGGTAGGGGAAGTCGTTTTGGAGAAGATGGATCCAATAGCAGCATTTAAGCAGTCTCCGGATGGACTGTTTTGGCCTAGAGTTATGGCAGTTGTGAGATCGATTCGATCCATTTGAACGGCATGCATGAGTGCTGCTCCGAAATCATAATCTGCATCTGCTCCAGCCTGGATAAGAAGCAGCACACAACCTAGGGATCCACTCATCGTAGCAGGAAGTAGATTCCTAGTAATGCATTCGACCGAAACTCTCATTCTTGCACGCAGAAATAGAGAGAGTAACTCAGCATCTCCATGCTTGGCTGCACTGGTGAACGTGCTGTCGAACAAGCCCGAGTTGGCTCCTAGAAACAGTCAGCAGGCTTTCAACTCAGAGACATATGTGTTACCATATCTCAGTAGTATCTCAATAATTTGTAAGTTCCTCTTCTCGATAGCAATATGAAGGGCTTGGTCCAGACTCGATTGATCTGCGAGAGGAGCAAAACGTTGAACGAAATCAGCGCGGCCAATCTCCGTTGCAGCATGGATGAGTTGGCCTCGTTGCTCAGCACTCTCGGTGTTCCTGATTCGCTTGATCATACCAACACTTGCCCTCCTTGCCAAATTGATGTTCCCTTCCACTGCACTGAATCTTCCGAGCAGCACTTCAATAACCCCCGCCAACCCATTATCTGACACCACACGGGACAATGCTCCGTACAATTCATCGTAGGTGTAGGGAGCCTTGGAGTTGCGAGTGGAAAACCTTCTCAGTCCCTTGGATTGGGATTTGCCCGCAATCTCCTCAATCTTCAGCTGACCAAGAATCGCATCCGCTTTTCGCTCATCAGCTGGGACTTTATGTGGAGGGACAGGCTGAGGGGTCAAAGTTGCCGAATTGGAACCCAGTACAGCGCCAACTTCTCGGGCTATCTGTTGAAGTCGCAAGGCCCGCTGTGAGCTTGAATTTCCGTCCATATCGATAGATCTGATGCGGATGGAGGGGTATCGATGATTGCGTGTCCAAGTCAGACGAGGCTGGCAGCCTTGTGTCTCATCCGGGATTCTTCTAAGCTTCTCATGTCTAGGCGAAGTGATGACTAGAACGCTTCAAGGTGGTCTTTGAGTTTTGTTTTTCTTGAACTCTTGTAAAAGTAGTCGATGTGGGATAAGGCGATGATGATAAAGCTCGACGTTGCAATTGTGAGAGGACGGAATGGGTGATCCACTTCCTGCATCGCATTCCTGGCGGAAAGCTTGCCGTTTCCGGTACCAATCAAACGCTGAAGAGCATCAGCCAAGCCCCCAATATGCTTGTAATTCTTCCTGTAAAATCACCAGAACTTGTATCTACGTGGACAAAAGGACGATCAGAATGCCTGGAAGGCTCGAATAGAGAGTTTCAATTAGCCTGAGGTGCAGCTAAACCAAGAGTTGCGAAGCATTCTGGTTGTTGGTTTTGCTCCGAAATCTCTGCTATTCGCCGCCATCAACCAGACTGCATGGTGCCCGTTTTGCCGTGGGCTGTGCAAGCGCTCAGCCTTCTGTTTCGAAACGAACCTTCAAGATGGAGCTGAGCCTCACGGATAATCGTTTGATCATCAAAACCTTCTGAAGACTGATCCTCCGAGATAGAAATATGGGCACTACCACGTCTGTGTGAGTGTTCGAAGAGATATATCCCCTGGCTGGCTTCCAGAGACCAATTGTACTGTACATCTGGATCCATACGGCATGGGGCTTTTGGATCAAACCCTGCGATTACTGGCATTGGAGTAAGCTTTTCTTTCGTAAAGGATCTGGTGGTTCAGGACTGACGCGCGTTCAGAGAGACATATCCTTCGTCTGCTTATCCCTCTTGGCGGGTGCTTTCGAACAATGGTTCTGCGATCGACTTCGGATCCACAAACTCCGATGGTTTCTTGAACCTCTGGTCGTAAGTTTCAGCGACCAGCAGATTGTTCGAGGATTGTCTATGTCGATTGCGACTTTGTATACCTCCTCTGCATGCACTGTCGACGCATCCCGATAATAACATACTTTGCTACTTAATCTTGATGATTATCGTGTCGCATCTGTCATCAATATTAGTACTACGCTCTCCATTGTCAGATTTGCACTTGCATTCGCCCGGGTCTGCTTCGCAAGCATCATATTCAGCAAGAGTAACGGACAGCTTCCCAACCAGTGTTTCCAATGAAAACTTGATACTTCCGTTTGTGTGTTTCCAACTCCCCAGATGCAAGCCTTACTCGGGACTTGAAGAGATTCCTGGACCTCACCAAGGGGCATTTCTGTGTGGTCTGTATATTGAACTATATCATTTGAGGGGGTGGATGAAAAAGGGGTGGATGGATGTCTTCTCGATGCTTGCAAGAGGACGGTCAGTGGACATTTGGACAGCTGCTTCCTGTCTTCATACTTGGGGCAGCCTCACTCTCAGTTTTGAACGCATCCAATGGTATTTCGGTCCAAATGTTGGTTTCACAGCTAACTCTTCGCAGGATTTCAGGAAAAAGATGTACAAGAGAGAATGTCAAAATCCTCCGGAGTATTCTCGAACCGATACAGAAATGGACGATTTGATAAGATAGAGTAATAGCTGCAGATAGATGTGGTGGAGATCATTGCGCATGAATGTGCTAAAG
Source organism: Helotiales sp. F229 (assembly GCA_002554605.1). Classification (NCBI taxonomy): domain Eukaryota; kingdom Fungi; phylum Ascomycota; class Leotiomycetes; order Helotiales; species Helotiales sp. F229. Next base: position 102,856 of record MXAW01000011.1, read on the forward strand.
CATGCAAACATTTCTCAGTCCAAGCATTACAGGCAACATACAACAACTGCTGGATCCCTTGGAGGCACATTCCGGACTTGCTGTGCTCTTCCAAGGTCGGCCTCGGGGGATATTATCGCCGAACAAGACTGGAAAGTGGCTAGCTAGGCGGTAAAGGCCAGGCTGTAAAAACTCCGCACAACGATTGGTCCTACTTCGAATACTAATGTAATTGTTCCAGGCGCCTACCTCCACTTGGAGAGCCCGCGAGCTCGCAGTGTTTTCTGGTGGGTCACAGCATGCGAACAAAGCCTCAAGCGAAACCCTTCACGAATTCGAGATATGAGCTCAAATAAACAACACCATTGTCCATGGCATACGCAGTGAGAAACAGCCCAGGACCAGGAGAGCGAGCTCCCACCTGCTTTCCCTGTTAACTCGAATGATCTGCCATTGGAGGGTGGGAGGCAAGAGCATTGTGCAGAAAGAGGGAGTGTTATTTCGAACTCGGAGGCGGGACTCTTTGAGCCGCAGGTAAAAACATGACCAGAAAGGCATTAACTCGTGGGCAATCCCCGCTGGCTCTGGAGCTACCAAATTATTCCGAATCCTCAAGAGGTGTCTTACTGGAAGACTGAGTGATGGCCATGACCTATACAAAGCTGCAGAATCACCTGCGTCTTTGCATTGTATAGTCCCTCATTCGCAGATAGACCTGAGTTCGAATAACCTCCATCGACAATGTTCATATCAAACATCGATGGCCCTCAAGATGGCTACAACCCATGAATCGATCCCATGCCAACCAGTCCTTCTTTGACCCGCCAGCAGGTATAGAATCCATATTGCAAGGGCAATATAATCACAGACGCTCGAGTCGAGTTCTATACAGAGGGTAGCCTTCGGATCGGCTGGAGGGGTTGGGGAGAGTTGAGTCGGCCGCTGTTCGAAGTTCGACGAGGGAGGCGCGAGACGTTGTACTTCATGGGACACCTATTACGTGCGAATTGTCCTCCAACTCCCAAGCGCAGTCCTCTCGTGGTCCCATCACATAGGATATCGAGCCGCCCCGAATATGTAGTCTGAACCATAGGGGTCGTGTTCATTAGGTAATGTCCAGATTTGAAGCAGCCATGACATTTCTCCGACAACATTCGGGAACATCGGGCATCTGTAAAGATTCCGAGGATATGGAGACTGGTTCCCAACAAGACTAGTGCTACGAGATGCGAAACAGGGAGCTCCTGACTGTGGAAGGTGCCAGTATTCGAGCCGGTTGAAGGGAGACGCGCTCGCACACTCCATCCGATTGCCTCAAGTTGGGTCCATCGCATTCCATCGTGGCAGACCTTGGTCCTTCCTATTATCCACCAGATCTATCGATATCAAGAGCCGCTCGCTTCTGCAGGACATGTTCGCTGAGGAGGAGGGCAGAGGTTGGGAGTACGAAGGAGTATTGTTGTGTTGCTTTGCAGCTGTTCCGCGGTTCGATGTTATAGCCAACCCGTAGACAGGCATAGTGTTGTCGTCGTCGCAGAACTTGTGCCAAAATCGACAAACTGGGAGCTTCCAATAAGCTTGTTTCCAGCCTGCAGATGCTTTGTGAGTTGTTGTTGAGGTTGGAGGTCTTAGATGTGGAAAATCACGCCGAGGCATCCTGATGCAGCTTCCCACACTTTCTCCTGCAGCCGCATTTCTTCCGGCAAGCGAGCCCCTATTCTCTTTCCAAACACCAGAGATCTTCCCAGCTCATTGACAACCAAAAGCCTAAGCCCAAGTCTAAGTCCAAAGTCATGCGTGCATGTCAAGTCTATCTTAACTTTTTCATGTGAGATTGGTTTCATTCGGCACACACAGGCATGTGATAAACATTTAAGCGGGACTTCTCATTTCTTAATACTTCTTATGGTGCCTCGGTGTTTTCTACGACTCCATTTCCTCGCGCTACCCCGCAGTGTAAGACCGACTTAGTCGCCGGCTGACCATTCTTTAGAGTTATTGTTTTCTTTCTGAACAATCGACAAAGATCTGCAGCACGATGAACAAGTACTACTTCGGCCAGGGACAAACCGAGGTTTGGATTATGGCGTTGTGGGTCGTTCGGTAGATCTCTTTGTCTTAACGGCGCGAATCCGAGGAAATGTTAAGAGAATATAAAGTCCACCAGGACGACAGTTGAATTTGTCTTTCAAACGTCTCAACAGCAGCTCGGGAGAAGATTTACAGTCACAACTATTCAGTTCGTCGTCTCGCAACATTTCAAAGCAGCCCAAGAGCAAGTCACACTCCATGCTTCTGTTCCCTCCACTGACTCTTGCAGCACAATGCAACTCGCTCTCCTCTCAGTTCTAAGCCTCTTGGCCTTCGCATCGGCAGTCCCTCTCCCTCAAGGCACTCCTCCGATTCAAGCTTGCACAGAGACGGATAAAGGAGGGTCGTGTAATGCTGGAGAGCTTAATGGCTTCTTCATAACTGGGACTTGCACTACAATCCCGATTCGAAGCGACAACTCGCAGTTTCTTTGCCTTCCTCTCCTTGGCACTTTGACGGTCACTCAGCCTGTTTAGTCGGGGAAAGGGCTGGTTCATGGGAGTAGATATGTTTGGGTGGTTGGAGGTGTTGAGAATAATGGTCTTGACTCTTGACCTTTTTCACTGTTTGAAATGCCCAGCAATGTAATCAGGCAATACGAACAACGATATATGCGTTCGACGACATATGTTTCTACCCCACACTTGCCATCTTGTCTTGTTCATCAATCCAATGAGATGCCTACGCACTGGCCCGCTCTTGAAACCTCAACCCATTCGGAGTTCCCTTCAATTCTACAATCATCTGCTCAGAAGCTTTCATCATCTCGTTATTAGATATGGTCGTTGACATTCTTTGACGCATCTGATCATCGCAACCATGGAACAAGAGGGCCAAACTTGAGCATCTCCAACTCCGAGTAGAGTTCCACAAGCTACTGCGTCGGCAACTCAAAATTGTGCATGTCAACAGTACAATAGTCAGACCCACCAGCCCAGCAGGCAGAGACATCCAAACCCAGTTAACATGAATGCATGTCTGCGATCTCTGCACTGTACCCAACACTCTTCCAGACCCACGCTGACGGATTACAGTTGTCATGGCACTAGCTAGACCGTGGATATACTCAGTCACAGAGTCGATATCGGCCGTGCCATTACGATACAGCGGTTTCAACCAGATAGAACCTGCGGTGATCACTGTGTTACTGGTCACAGCAAGAAGTGGAGATTCGTCAAACATCCAGGAGAGGAATTGGTTCAATGCCAGCGCCGGAACATAGTCTAGCATCCATACACATTCGCTAGGATACCATACAGTTGGTTCTTCGGGATGGATTTGTAGAGTCTTATTAACCGAGATAGCCACCGGCGTTGAATCGGTAAAATGGTCAGATGTTTGACAGACCTGCCAGCTGCCGTTGACCAAAATGGTATCGGCTGCAAGTGAGTAAGTCAAGTTGGCCGTAGTAGTCACCTCAATGGCCGAAGAATTGGTTCGACGGAGTGGAAGGGTTGAGATTATGTCCTCTTTTGGCTCAGACTTGAGGATGTTGCTTCGGTATGTCTTGATGCATGGATATAGCGAGGCTCGAAAAGCCCACGGATGCTTCTCACAGCTTTCGCTAAGGTGTATGTCGCCGTCCATGACATGACAGGATGAGTTTACCTTGAGCATGAGGGTGTCGAATGTGAAGAGAGCATCAAAGGGAGGTGTAAATCCTGGCCCGTTCTCCAGGACCTTTTTCGGTTGTAACATTTTCCAGTGGCTATTGGCGATCGTCACCAGTGACTGAGCTGGTCCTGATGTCGCGAGATTATCTTGTCCGACATCAGCTTCGGCGTAGCTTGAGTTATCTGCTGGCATGCCCCAGGAGAGATCTGGGAGCCAGTACCCAACAGTTATGTTCTGGGTTATGTTGGGCCTGATGTGACTCGTGAGATCCATGACAGAATAACATATCCCGAGAGTTGAGAATGTTGCATTCTGGACAGCAGGAAATGTGCAGTTACCTGTTGAACAGTCGAAGTCGATGTTTGATGAAGGATTGACGGGAGGATCAATGGTTCCCATATACATTGCAGCGGCCATAATGCTGTCCAATTCTGCAAACCCCGGTTTGGACAAAAATCCTCCGTTGGTATAATTGTTGGTTCGGGGAAGGCTAGCACCACTCCCCGGGACTGTGTCTATGCAGGTATAGTACTGGATAATTTGCTGAGAGAACGGGTCGATGGCAAGGGCAAGTATGGTGATCAAAGCCCCGAAAGATGCGAGATAGCTGATTGAAGTCAGCAGGAATTGCTAGATGGTTTAGAAAGACATACTGTTTACGCGCTGCGAGCATCAGGATAAAGGCTCCCCAGGGTCCTCTCGTGGCGCCATCGAAGTTCTCTAGGTCTGCTAAGGCGTGCGGCTCGCTGAACCAATGCCACTTGAGTTGACTTATTGCTGTACAAGAGTCAGCAATGTTGAATAAAGATATCGCCAGATAAGTTACCTGCAGCTACAACAACCATCAAGGCAGCTTTCATGAGAGCAGTGAAGACAGAGATGAGAGAGTTGATAGAGATCGAATATGGCCAGCTTGGAACGCTTTTTTCCTGATGTATCATCAAGGTGATGATCATTGCAAAGAGCATGAATGTAGCCCAAAGGCAACACAAAGTTTCAAAGATCCATCGATCTTCGAAACTGTTGATAATACGTGTGGTCCGCTTAAGTGCTTGTGGACGAGTATTGGCCTGATTTGTTGAAGAAGCTGTTGGTATGCTCTGAACACTAATTTGGCGAAGGGATCCATCGCTTTTGGAGTCTACTTTCGAGCCATCGATGGAGAGTTTTGTGTCAATTGGCTCTGTAGACACTGAGATCGAGCAGACGTCGGGGATTTTGAGATCGCGAGCCGAGGCTGGCACTGGCTGGGCATCTTGTACAGGTGCATACTCGATGTGCTCTGTTGTGGCCTTTTCGCTTGTCATCTTATGGGTAAGAAGGTAGTGTGGAAGCTTAGGAGTTGCGAAGTTAGATATGAAGACTAGGTTATAAACTTCGCGGCAGAAATAGTCGTTTATATGTCATTTTTCCCTGATGGCTTTTGAACCTTGAATCTTGGAATCTCTGTAGGGCATTCTCACTTGATATGAAGGCAACATCTTGCCAACCTCGGGTAAGAGAAAAGAAACCAGACCCCATACATAACAACAAGGCTGCAGATCTTTTGACCCAATGGACAGAAGGGACCAGGAGTATGCAGTGTGTCTGCTTGCCGTTGGACATCTGCGATGCGTCGGAGCAGACATCCTGTGGTAACACCGGCCAGCCGCACAAGGCTGCAATCGCAAGTGCCGACTCCTGGTGATGTCTGCAGTCACTGCGTGGATTTAGACATCCTCTTCTTTGACTGGCAGAAGTCAGAACATAATTAAGGGGCCAAATTCAACGCACATGCGGTTGGAGTCCTGGGTCATCAAGACGTCCACAGACCATAGCATCTTCCGGTGGCCTTAAGGGTACTCTCCATGAAAAGATGAACAACAATCAGGCTTTGATATGATTGAAGACCACTAAACAAAGACATTGGAAAATAAGGTGCACAATAAGGCTAGGCCTACCTACTCTTACTGCCAGCCTGGTAGTGAAAAAAGAATCATGAATCGGAAGGGAGGTGGAATTTTCAATTGCCCCCAATCTGATGATATACAACCATGCTGATCCCAATGCGACGCTGGGTTCATTTTCGGACCACACCGACAGCCCAAGGCTCAAGGCAGCAGCCAAGCCCCCAATGGCGGGCTTCACCAGACACGATGATGCGGCGGGTAAATCCTACGAACCGTCGTCTACGGTCTACAGGACCAATGCTGTCGCGCAGAACCCCCAGGAGGTTATAGCAAACTCATAATATTCATGCACGTCAGCTTCCAGAAAGGAAGGGTTGAATGGGGTTGTTGGTGCCTGCTGATGGTGATGGTGATGGTGATGGTGATGATCAGGCTGGAGAGGAGCACCAGGCTTTGGCCAGCGAGCGCAAACTGCAACGTCGAGTGCGTATTATTCTCAAAGTCGTATAAATTCTGGCCAAGCGCTGCAGATATCTGAAAAAGTTCACCGAATCAATGAGGATGTCTCAGCTAGCCCTATATAGTGCTCGCCTTGTGCCCTGAGAAGATATTGGGTGACGTTATCTTGAAAGAAGTATCGGAGGGTTGCAATCCCTCAGTTCAACACGATTTGCATGTGAGGAGTCGAACACAAGTTTGAAGAGATTTCGAAACGACGCCGCGTTGATATGAATCCGCACAGCTTGATCGCCCAAGGGTCTTTGCCGCTACCTCCAGGTGAGTGTTGTGAATGTAAAGTGCAATAACTTCAAAATATACCTTACGTTAAGGAGGCTCCAGGACTCCACCTAATGTGATTGAAGCACAATTAACTCAAAGTAATTCATCAAATCAAATTACAGTTGAAACCTTCCAATTCTATTCCTCGCCAGCTCGGTGATTCAAACAAAATGGCATTCCCTGGCCCGTAGTGCACCGTAATATTGACTCTGGGATTGACACTAATGGGGTTTCAATCAAGGTTCCTGGCTGCTTAGCACTGGTGACCACTCCAGTCTTATGATTGAGCTTGTTGACTGAATTTCTCGTCGCCGTACTGAGCCAGACATTGCCCTCACCATCAACGGTGTTCCCGGTTGGGAAGCTCAGAAGACTTGTGTGCTTGGGAAAGCTTTGATCTCGCCGGTCTTGATGTTGACTCGACCGTTGTAATTTCCGGCGAAAGCCGTGAACCAGACGTAGGTCCCATCGACATCTGAAGTCTCAGCACGGATGACCGCGCATGATGAGAGCGGGATGGGAATATTGTATTCAATAATCTCTCCTGTGTTGAAATCCAGACGCTCAACCTTGTTGGCAAAGAACTCGCAGAACCAGGCATATCCGTCTGATGCGACATAGATACCGAGGGGTCCAGCAAGTAGTGTAGGTGGCCGAAAGTCGATGAACTCCTCGGTATCATATGTGAAGTAAGAAATTACCTTGGCTCTTGTCTTGGTGTAGAGCATATGTCCAGATTAGTATTGACCTTACAAGACCGGGGAGAAACTTACCCCCTCTGGACTTCTCTACATGTCGTTGAAAGGTTCCAGATTACTAATCACAGTTGGCAACTCGCTTGTACTCGGTGGTGTAAAGACTTTGATGTCTTTTGTCGTCGGATTGATCTTGACAAGTTCGTTTCTGATTCCACTTGCGGCATACAGAGATCCATCTCTTCCTGGTTGGATAACACAAGGTTTAGCCATCGGGTCCAGACAGATGTCGGCAATGGTGTTCAAACATCTTCGACTACGACTGCTATTGACTGACATGGTATTTCGACTCTTGTAAAGGCTGGAACAGGAAGTAATACCTTGAAGGCATGTACGAAAGGGGGTTTGCAGTGGGTCTCGTCCACCCAGGTATTCTGTCTTAATGTTTAAGGTAATTTATGGAGAAAATTCTAGAATTCCAAACTGTTGATTGGACGAATAACCTTGTTGCCTTACAAGGGCGGACGAGACCCACTGCAAACCCCCTTTCGTACTTGGTACCCCTCGTCTCGTTCCTCCGGCAAGGACTAAGGTGGCAAGATTTCATGCCACATATGTTCTTGTGAGCTTGATTATGAATTGAAAACTCCAATCCTTTTCATTCGTTTGTGGCTGCACGGCATCTGAAGAAATCTAACGTATAGCGGTCACGATTGTATACCTTTGACTGATGGTTTCGAGGAACAGGTAGTCTCGTCTAGCCGGTTCTTGCCAATCACTTGATAATTATGTGGCATTGAAGTATCTTCCGAGCATTCTTCTAGACTCAAAGCGACTAGATTCATTCTTGAAAATACGTATCTACCATCTAATACTTGGATATACCCAAGCGATCAATGATCCGGCCAAGAATGTGATCAGGATCTCCGCTAGAGGTAGATATTCGGTCTTCAGGAATTTGACCACCGGAATTGAAATTGGGTGCACGTCCATACCCATGACTGCAAAGCAGCTCATGATAAGTTGCCATGTGAAAGGTGTATGCCTCATTCCAGTCTCTGGGGTATAACGAGCGATTCGACTCTGTATTCCCTTGCTGCATCCAACCTGTATAGGCATCTGATGCTGACGTATTGTCCTAGCTGGGTCAAGGTCGTGGCGAACACGTTTCGATAACATTTCGCAGAACAGCTCCCCTCCCTTCGCCTGGATGAGTGGCCTTGTGCCGTTTAGCTCTGCATCTAGAGCTACGCTCTGTTTGGTAGCTGTCGAAGTCTTCGAGGGTTGGAAGCACACTGCGACAATCTTACCGGGTAATCTTCCAGCGTCTCGCTCGGCGACAGTAGAATTTGGTCCGAGCTTGTGATATCTGCTCCCATAATAGCTGCACTTTGTTAACAGATGTCCTCTGTTCTTAGTCATAGTCCACTCACGAAAGAATCATCCTTTGCAGCTGCTGCCACTCGTTCGAATTCAAGCAGACTCCTCCCTTCTTCACCCAAGTATTCAGGTACACTGCCGCAGTCTCCTCCAGGCATAGGAACACTTCTCTGAACGCGGGATCGTTGACATACCTGGAGGCAACTGTGCCATCTATCAGGGACTCTATTACCTTTCTGGGCATTGTGATGATGATGTCAAGCATCAGCAAGGACTTATAGTCCTCCACCATCCTATTGAACATCGTGGGGACTGTTCCCAATGTCAGCAAAGGCACAGCTGATGATGAGAGAATCGTTTGCCTCTTGGAATCCCTTCACCTTCTTCGTCGTCTAGCTCGACTTGGGACGCTGCCAGATCGCTCTGCGCGTTGAGAGCCATCGTGTATATCAGCTGCATGAGGTCCTCCAATGTCCCATTTGGAGATTGAAGAATTTCCAGCAGCTCTAATCTTCTGCGGGGCAGGTACGGCATGTATGCTGTCTCACCCTTCTTCGTATCCATCCTTTCTTCTATCGAAGGAGGCATGATGTTGTGTTGATTGGTGTTGTGTTACGGAGTCAATGTCCAAAGTTCGCTGGTGACATGCGGCGGTACAGGGTCACTAGCGCCAACCACAGCAGCCCAGACGTCTTGGTGGCCCTATCAGAATTGTTAGGCCTCTTATCCATATCACGAATTGAAAACTATCATCATTATTCCAAAGAACGTGATCTGCAAAAAACATCTTAACATGTTTTGGTTTATCAAGGATAATTATGTTCAGCTGTTCAATACGAGTTTAAACTATCTATAATACATCATCGAAGTCACTGTCAGAATCACATATCGGGCCATCTTAGTTACGTGGATAGATTGAGATTGATTCGTGTAAACTACACTGCTAATCAACCGTCAGTGGGAATTCCTTAGAGGTTGTGCTCGCGACTACCAGAAATATTTCAGTTGTCGATCCTTTGACCTCTTGGTCTTGCCCGACCTCTATTTTGAGATGAGAACCAAAACCAAGTTCTCCTAGTTGAGATGTGGAGCGAGTAGTGTTCTACCATCTGCTTCCATCGATCTCGTTTCAAACATTTGATGCTCGAAATGAGGACCCGAGGTCTTCTAGTTCCTCAGCCAACTCACTGACTAACTCTTCTTTTCCCGGTACGAGGTACGGCTGTTCACTAGCCACTGCCATCAACCAGACTCTTCTGAATCCTTCCCGCTCATCTGCATTCACCATCCTTATGCGTTGAATGAGATCCCAAAAGTCTGAAGAATACTGACAATCCGGTGCGGGAATATGGTATGCCTTTCCCGTCGAAGAGACATTCGAAATTGATTCTCGAAAACGGTTCCAACCGATCTGGTTGCGCCATCTTCAGAACAGAGTTGAACAAGGTAAGTCCAAAAAGGTTCTCACCGGTACCGGTATGGTACCCGCGCAAGTATGGAACAGGAGTGTGTAGAAAGTATCGATCCGGTGGACATCATCGACTCTTCACGGCAGTGATCTTCTGATGCCCTCCTCAAAATCCTCCTCCTTCTGCTCCCGCAAAGAATCGTCCAATGCTTTCTGCAACTCGAGATTCTCACGCCTGTCGAAAGCGAAGTCGTCGTCGATATTCCAGTCTGAGTCCTCGGCCAAGTTTTCAGCCTGTTGTCCCGCAGCTCCCTTCGTGACTTCTGCTTGTACACTTCGAAGCATCTCTCTGAAGAAATTGGTTTCTTGGATAGGAGTATTGAATCGAAGCCTCGATATAGCTTCTCGAGCAGCATTTACGTCGACCTGCGACAGTCCTCTAGCCTCTGGGAAAGGGCAATTGTTGTCTACGATTTTGTCCACAATCCGACGCTTGGCTCTAGGGGTACCGGAGTTCTTCGCACTGGAATCCGATCTGCGTCGCTTGGTCGAAGGCTCATCGCTCTCGCCATTATCACCATCTATCTGCGGCGTAAAGGAAGCTGATATGGGAATAGATGTACTGCTGGCCACCAACTGATCTCTTCTGTTGCGCAGCTAAGTGTTGAAGTTCTCAGACGATCTTAGGGGTTGACGGCGGAGTACGAATCTCCTACCATTGGTCCTTTCTAGTCTGAAATTACCTTTGGGTTCATCGTTGGTCGAGGATTCTTGTCCCTCAAGCTGCTCGATCGTTGGACCAGGATAGTCTCCTTCCGTGTCTTGGACCGCGGACAATCAGCCAGGGCACATGCAGGATGGGAATAAACTTACAGAATTCTAACCAGAGCATGTTGTTGTGCAACAATACTCTTTCGGTTCCAGTCCAGCCCTCTTCTCTCAATTCGTCCCAGATTTGAAAGCGACGCTCTCCGAACTCTTGGGCATTGAACCACAGCGGGCAACGGCGATGTTCTCCATGGTTCAAACAAAGGCACATCCACGGGACCATGCTTTTGTAATTGTCGTAAGGTTCCATTTTGCCGCGTTGATATGTAGCTTTGATGAATGTGTTAATTGTCTTGTGTGGAGAAGCCGGAAACCAAAAACCAACAATCTTCGTGTGGTGGTGATGAGGGTTTTCGCTTAGCCTGATCCCCCCGCTAGAGCTTTCTCACAGGACGAGTTCACCTTTGCTCCAAATTACAAGACCTACTCTAAATATATAATGAATATGATTCATGGCCTGTGTTTATTTAAGCTGCGAATACAACTACGGTGATGACCTGGTGTTGCTTGAGCACGGGTGTTTACTTTGTTTACTTTCAACATGATCAGTAAATTAACTTTGGCACACAGCTCTAGGAAAGATAGCTCCCAGAAAGTTATCCAATTGGACCATTGAGACATAAATTCAATGGAAAAGGTCAGTTTGTATATGTAGAAATCTCTCGTATATCGAGCTGGATGTGCTACTTTGATTCAAGTTAATTGAGGATACAGCATGGTTATCAGGTACATCCGTTAAAAGCATCCGAGCATCCTACTTACCGTGAAGCTAATCAACCTAATTCGGATTTGTGTCTTGCTTCTACTTCTATCTTTCGATGCACTGATATCTCACCAGGTATTACATCATGTATGGCACAGTATCAGATATGAATGAGATCTATTTCCTATTGATGTTTATCGTTCCAACAGGCGTGCAGAAGGTCCCGGTTTAGGATGTCCATATGCATGCACTGTCTGTATTGAACGATATTAGCTGGTCTTGACGGCAGCCATTTAACTTGGAGCCATGGGCCACCTTGATCTAAAGTGTCTCATTCCCATGTCGAATAAGCTGGCATCCCTTTTGGCTGTCAGCTGTCTTCCAGAAACCTGCACGTATACCATACTCGGAGCTGCTCTAGCTGCTCTAGCTGCCAATATCGAGTACGGTACCACAACTGTGCCCTTCGAATGGGGCAACGGATCGAAAGCCCACCCACTCGCGATGTGACAATCAGTACTTCCCCAATTGTGGATCTGCCATCTATTGAACACTGTCTCCATCGACCATCAGTTTGGCGGTCCGCTTCCAAACGATTGTGTAGAGGCCGGCGTTGGCTGAGATGAACCCGAATCTCGAAGAAGCCATGGTCGAGCCTCAAACTCTTTCGCATCCTTGTCCAATTCTTCCTCATATCCAGCCCAGTTTTCGAGCTTGGGCACTCGGTAGTAGTAGAGCATGAAGGAATGACCAGGATCCATAATGGACCACTGCTCAGCATCCAATAAATGGGGCTCCTTGCTTCTATATGCTCCTACCTCCATTGGAACTACCTCTGAACCGTTTCGATGATATGTTCGAAGTCAGTCTGCGACATCGTTACCTCGTGCCTGTCTTTCTACAGCGCACAGCACATATGCTGCGTTTTGTATGACGACTTGGCCATCCTCCACAATTGGTGCTTGGAACCCCAGAACTCTGAGGTCCTTGATCGACTTCAGTGATGCTCGCTCGACGTATTTGATTTAGAGAAAGCTAAGTCTTGCACTTAAGAACACCAGTTCTTTTCCTCCCTCCAAAACCCGTCCGAATTCCATTTCAATGGCATGCGACAGGGTATCTTTCCCGCTGTAGTCGAATGACCACCGCATTTTGCTAAAATCCATCGAGTATCTGGAGAATCGACCCGTCTTCGAGACCTTGTAGACTTCGCCGCTGAGATGCTTAAATTGAGGAGTTGTACGGAGGATGTTTTTCATGGAATCATGCATGACGAGATCGCGAAATGAGTATGACATTTTACCACAGAAGCCCTTCCGATTATTGGGATCCAAGACATTCTGAATCTCCCTTTTAACCTTGAATTCGATGGTTCGATCCCAACCGATGTCCAACTCTACAGCCCTCAGGAAAGCTCTCTCAATCTCAGTGAGATTGCTGGCCTCGGGTACCTGGAAACCAAAGCTCGTGAGGTGTCGAACTAGCGTAACCACCGCGTCGATGCCTGTAGTATCAAAGGTTGCTCGCTGACCAACTGGATCAGTGATTACTCCCCCTTGACTTTTGGAATCGTCCTGCGTGAGGAATCCTACGGGATGGATGTGTCTCAATCTCAGCGCAGCCAGCTGGTGCTTGGGCTTGTTCTCGTATCGTTCGTATATTGTCGGAATATTGTCCATATTGGGCCAAGGGAATGGTTGTACTCGCACTGTTTTCAAGACTCTAGTCAGCAGATGATGCAAAGAAATGTTTGTTTACCGAAGGGAAGTAAACAATAGCTTTTGGCTAGGAGTGCAGGCCGTGGAGGGCATTACCTTGGTAACTTTATGGAGCAATATGAAACCTTCGCTACAGTAATGAGAGTCCTGAGTCAAGTAGTCTCGCAGCATCGTGCTCGTGACTCAACCTCGCCGTCGCCAAAAACGCCGTACTGATTTTGACACCCACGAAGACATTTATTTTCGCGATCTCTCATTTTCGAAATTTACACAACATCAAACACCACCACCACATACAACGATGGCATCCAAAAACCCTGCCACCGAGGGCCCCGACCCACCATGGTTTTGCACTACGAATCTAAAAGTGATTCAAAAACTCCTCCGAGAGCTTCGTGAGGAGAGACATAACCCAGCAACTCAGGCCGAGTTGGATGACGTCCCAAAGTACTATCGGATAGCCAAGCAGAAAGCTGAGGCAGACGACCAGTACAAGGACCAGCCATTTATCGCCAAGTGGGTCGCGGTGACCGAGACGTATAAGTACTTCTGTGAGCATTGCCTACTCAACTTTCCCAACTCTGGGTAACATTGTCATAGTGGAAGGCGACAATGTGGACGGTTATCCAGGCACAGATTGCCCAATACCTTTGACCCCTTTCCAGATCAAGAATGGGCCATGGGCCATGGGCCAAAGACCCAAAGGTGTCACTCAAGGCAGCGCAGAATGCTCTGCTACCAACACACCCGAGGTCATGCAGGACAAAGGCAAAGGAAAGGCCGTTGAAACGAATGGTAGCTCAGCACAAAGCACCGCAGTCCCGAAGACCGGCACCCCAGCATCAGCGAGGGCCACCATCAAGAACTATATTACGAACTCTTACGTTGGTGCATTCCAAGCCCCTATTACAGCTTCAGCTGCGACTGTAATTCCGACTCAGCAGAAGCCCGCATACGAGAACTGGACAGCACCGGACTGCAACTATTTCATGCTAGAAAAGTTGGACCCGCAGAAGCATAGGCTCACTCTCAAGAGTCTGCCAAGCGGTGCTTCGATGTTCTGTGTCAAAATTGAAGCTCCACTGCAGTACGCATCCAGGGCTTTCAAAGTTCACAGAGGGTCGGTGCAGAGACATATGGTTGTATGATTGTGCTGTTTCGAGCACGAAGGGAACTCCATGTGTACTCTCAACCATTCGAACGAGTAACGCTGACAGAAGGCATCGTCTTTCGTCTCACTACGGCTCGCGATTTTATCGAATCATGGTCGGCTTCGACTATCGAGAGAACAGGCACGAGGGAGGGTAGCAAGTCCCAGGCTGTCATCGACCTCGATATCTATTTCGACTACTGGCATTCCAGGAATTACCCGACTCACAGGCAATTCGACTTGGCTCTGGATCGCCAACAGCACAAGATCACAGAAAAGCAGAAGATCATCACTCGACCTGCTGGCTTGAATCTCAGCCACGGCATAAACATCACCGTTGCCGCTGCTGGATTCCCCGGAGATGAAGTTCAATTCGTCAGTTCGTACCCGACGACAATTCAGGGCGTTCCAACTTCTCATCGCTTCCTCCCCCAAACTCTAATCTATTTCCGCAAATTCTGGAGTATCTTGCTGACTCTCACTCCCTTATGTTTAACCTGACGTGCTTCTAGTATTACCGTCACGGAGTTCTATCAATTTCGCACGAATGCTTCTACATCGCCCCGAGACAAAGGCGCCTTTAAGCGAACAGAGCCTCGCCAAGACTCAGGGTGTAAACATGGCAACCATATTCGAAGTATAATCGCGTTTTCAATTCATTACAACTGAAAACACAATTTTAGTGAACTAGGAATCCAACATGTTTCTAACTATGAACAAGCTCTCTATGGAAAGATATCGAAATCGCGTGATTGCAAAAAGCAGGATCCTTTCACTACAAACAACAACCATGACTATGCTCGATAAAAGGGACGAGCCTGATAAAAGGGACGAAGGCTCGTCATGGAAGATGCAGGCCATTCAAGCCTTTGCGGCAGCTCCGATGGTATTTCCTCAACGAACTTCTGGTTGATCCTGAAAAGGTCAAATGGACCACCTCCACCACCACCTGCACCTGGGTCTGCCGATTTGCAGGCGTAGACATAGTTGACTGTAAACAGACAACCATTTCCTAGTTTGCAAGAACCACACTTTTCGCATCCGCCGGGCCTGAGAAGGTTTTGATAGGTATGCCACATATCGTTGCCACTCATAGCGCAATTGTCATTCTGCAGAAACACGCCGCAGGATCGAGTTCCATCACCAAAGCAATTTCCATCTGGTCGATTATCGCTGAAAGAGAAGAGTGTCAGCATTCATGTTATGCATACGACAAGAGAATGCTAGGAAAGAAAGAGAAGCTGCAACTTGAAACTTACCCTGTTCCGTAGGTAAGGTCATCTGTCCGAATCAAACTATTAACAGCAAGGTCACACCATTTGAGAAAGTCTGGTGTTGCACACAAGCTCGAGCCTAGACAATCGTAGGCTGGATCATCGTCGCAAGGTGTGCCTCCACACTTGTAACTTCGTAAAAAGCCACCTATAATATTTTGGATCGGGGCATACCCTTAACCCTAAACGACATATTAATCTAGTAAGGCATCGGTACCTGCGATGATCAAAATATTAGCATTTACACATATTTGCATGCCTCGGGAGTGTTTTCTGAAGTGAAGGCCTCCTGAAACAATCAACCGGAGGGGTTGGTCACTTCCTAGCAACTTACTACCTAAAGGCACTCTCCAAGTATTCGTGTATCCAGATTGCTTTTGTGACATTTCTGCCTACAGAGTCCACCCCCAGTCTGCATTATCTTTGCTACCCTCGACATAAGCGCCGGTGTACTTATACAAATCTGAACGGAAATCATTGCCTTCAACCATATGATTAACGAGCTTATACTCCAAGTAGGAGCCGGTGCTTTTGCCTGCATCAATGGGCCAGCCCTTGAAAGCGTCAGCTGCCTCGTGTGGCCCGCCGATAAATAGGCGTACAAATGCGTTGGGCACCTGATCAAGACTTTAGCATGGCAGAAACACAATGTATTAGGATCCATATCAGGATCAACAAAGAAAAAAAGGTTACTAATCCAGAATCATTGAGAATTCAAGGGCGGAAAGTTACGTACCAGGATGTCGGCGGTATAGATGAATATATCACCGTCCTTCTTATAATTGACGTTTGTGATTGAGCCTTCGGCTGGCAAGTTATTCGTACTTACTTTGAGTGACTTAGATCCTCCTCCGCTGCCTGAGGACATGACGTTCTGACTTCGAAGGATAAACCAGATGTTCCAGGCTTTAGCGTACCGACAACAGCTTTTGTCAATGAAGGTGGCATTCCCAGGACTAAATCACCTTTCAAGTAGACCCTATACCCAAGAGCGCCTGGTACTGCCGACCAACTGATTGTAATAGATGTATAATCTAAAGCGATGACACTTGCATCACTAGGTATGCCAGCGATATATGAGCCACCAAGTGTAGTTGCTGCATCCTTCCGAACAATACCACCAGAAATACCATTCATTGCTCCCCTCATATATGCGTCGTTAGGGACGTTATCGTAAGGATTTGGATTATCGTCGTCCGTTAAATGCAGATACCTGACATGGCGCTTCGCGGAAATTACAAGAACCTCAGCGACTTTGTCTTGTGGAACTCTGTGAACGATTTGCCAGAATTTCCTATTGTCCTTTGGTACCCAGGTATTTGGAGTATATGATGCATTTGTGTAAAACTCGTAGCTACTCTTAAACGTTAATAACGTGTCTATAGTATCTTCGTAACATTGAATGATAGTCAAACCAAGGTTGAGAACTGTGTAGCACCGGGATATTTTCGCTTTGTATAGGCATTGATATGAGCGTAAAGATCGGAGTAAAGATTATTAGGGCCGCATTCTGGCCAGCCTTCGTCAAAGAAAATCCCACCGATATCGTCATATAGTTCGTACCACTTATCGACATCTTGTTCGATTTGTGAAGCCTTATTCTAAAGATTAGCGCAAGGCTCTTCAAAATTCCACATTCACAATTTAGCATAGCCCTGTGAATAAGGCTTCACAAATCAAACAAGATGTCGATAAGTGGTACGAACTATATGATGATATCGGTGGGATTTTCTTTGACGAAGGCCTAAGTACCCACTTCGCACATACCTAATGACAGTCTCGCCCGACTTAGTTACCTGCTGGATAACCGAATTCCATGCTTTGTCAATCACATAATCAGGCCCATTCAAAACATTGGCAACCAGTATGCTGAGTTTGTTCGAGTCATACGAGCTCATTCGTTGCCAAGCAGCTGCATCCGCCGCCGGATTGGTGTAAGACGCAAGAGCGAGCTGTTGACCCCCATTTGAACCCCCGCTTTGATCGTTGAAGACATCAGACAGCCACTGCTGTTGAAATGATGTCCAGGATAAGTCCCGAGGCTGGCCGCCTGGGCTATTAGGGATGGTCTGTATGCAAGGGCAATTCATGCGTGGTGGCTGAGGAAATAAGCAAGTGATATCCGGCGGGCCCAACATGACTTACTATTACGCACAGCCCGAGTATCTGACCTAGACAGTTGAGGTTTGAGCACAGAGGCTGTGAAATGGAAGTCAGCTTGAGGGAAAATGAGGGGAAATGGCTGGACCAACAGAGTCTTCTGTCAATTGTTCAGTTCCGTTACATCCTTCTTCATCCGGATCCTTGGGCTTGGGTCCAAATCCAGCAGCAGGTATATTGACCTTTGCAACAGCTTTGAGAGACTGGTCCCCACCGTTGAGCCTTGCATTCGCTTTGAATACCCACGCAACATCAAAAATAGCCAGCCAGACGATAGTCTTGGCCACTTCTTCTTTGGTTAGCAATGATGAGACATACTTGACCAATACAGGAGCTGCATCTTGAGCAAGACTAAATCCAGCGTCTAGCCATTTATTAGCGGTGATGTAAGCGTCAAATGTGCCGCCGTCTATCTTTGTGTACCGGAAGACACAGCTCAAAACTAGAGATGATCAGCTAAGCCTCGTAGCATGAGCTCAACAAGATGTGTGCTACCATCAGTCACTTGGCGACGCAGATTCTCTCTACTTTCTATTTCCCGTCGAAACTTGGTGGCCGCAAGTGCGTCACAGGCATCGATTGCCGTTTCCATTGATTTCGTCAACGCATTTAAAAGACCCTCGGGCAATATTACCGATACATCCCCAGTATTGTGACCATTTACTGCCGCAGTAGCAGTTGCAAACATACTTGAACTGTGGATGTACCATCCATAGACAAGTATTCGGTATTCACTCCAATCCACTATTTCGATGTCAATCAGTTGATCTAAGGATATACATGTGAAAGTTCAACGGTCCGCGACAATGCATCCGGCATACCTTCCCCCTCCCCGCCCCCCGGTGTTCCGCAATTGAGGCACAGGACAATATCTAGACCCGTTTTCGGACCATGGTCAGGTTCAGGTTAGTAGATGGGGTAGCATTGGGATTTGGATGTGCATACTGTACCTAGACAATAGGTGATTAAATCACGAATGGAAAGCACGCACCGTGGAGCGTGGACCCCCTTGTTGGCCCAAGCTCGTCTCTGCAGAGTTGGGGCCACAGCTTGTGGCACACCTAAGCGAGATGCCCCTCACACACCCTCATGCTTTAATATTTTATAACTCAATAATATTACATCCAATTATTTTTAAATTTATATTATAATTTAATAAATAATAGCTAATCCTTTTAATGAAATTATATCCTTTAATTTATAGGTTAATTTCTTAATATATGGCCGATAATCATGTGGATTAACTTGATCTTAAAGCCTCTAAATCTCCCTTTTTAATTGCTTTATAGAAGTTGGTATAAATGGCAATTTCTTCAACTTTTTTTTTATCCATCGCCATACCTTTTTAATAACATTTAAATTTGGTGAAAAAAGCGGCTAATTAAACCCTTAAATCTTGTGTTTTAGCTTTAATAATTAAGCATGTTTTAAATAAACCTTTGAACCATTTTTCATAAAAATATAATTAGGACCAAATTTATTAAAAAGCGGAAAGACGATTAGCTTAAGAACTTAATATAAATACGCCTTAGAATTGATTCCTTTTAAGCCTTTTTTTTTAAGAAACATAAGAGGCGATTTCCAATCTTAGCCTATTGCCCCCCAAATTATAACCAACACTTTCTTTGATCGATATATTAATTTAATACAATCAGAACACTTTTTTTCGTTAATCCGTCGTATTATCCAAATCCGGCCAGCTTTCCCAAGCTCAAATGAGCACTTATCTGATCATATAACTTTTCTTTAGTCCTCTTCCCCTGGTCGAAAGGCTGCCTAATCACTTGTTCCCCATTAGCAATACTCAAAAGCAAAGGCTAATCGTTTCTTTGCTTGTTTACAAGAAATAAAGGGCCTTGAATACGCAATACATTGTTGGTAGCCTTTCCAACATAATTCTTGACGAATTGTACGGGCAAAAGCTTAAATTCCAAGGGCTCGCTTAACCTGCTCAAAGGTCGCTTTTCATGTTATGTAATTGCTTGCGATATATCTAATAATTTGACGAATATCTCATAAAGTAAGTAATCTCCATTAATATTGCTTGCCTTTCCAAGTTGTTCAACTTGATTTGGCTTTATAAATATGTCATGCAATCGTCCGAGGTATTCCTAATTCATAAAAGATTTGATTTCATGATTTGCCGTTTGCGCAAGCTTGGCGAACTTTAGCTCATTTAAGTATAGGCCAATTTTTATTTGGCTAATGAATTAAAAAAGAAAAGAGAATATCTATCGCCATCTTTGATTTTAAAAAAATTAACTAAAAGATTGAATTATAATTAAGAATTAAAAATAAGGGGTCAGAAATTAAGGTGGGGACGTAATTTCGCTTAGGTGTGCCACGAGCTGTGGCCCCAACTCTTACAGTACTTATACAGGACCTGGAAGAACGCCCGTCGATCGATAGAATAGTAAAAGCTTGCTGCGCCCCCAACACCACCCACTTGGCCATTCCGTCCTGGAAAATATTTACCTGACTGATGTTCCGCACATTCATTCTAGGCTGGCTGTCTTCTCCTGGCTTCCATCATTTCTTGTCACGATCCTCGTCCGCCTGAAACCAGTCCAGCTGCAATTAATATTGCAACACAGTCGGCATTGTTGTGCCGAAGTACCTGCCCTGAACATGGTATTATTTGGCCTGCGGAATTGGCTCATATCTCTCATTACGCCAAATCCATGTGGAACCAAACGCCAACCCGACTGCTGCGATTACGACTTGCCACCCTCCCGTCTAATTCATGATCGTCTCCTGATAACATGACCTTCAACTCCGTGTTCAGGTTCAGCTCCAGAACAACGCAACGCTGTCTCTTCCCTCGACCACCTTTCGGCGGCCATAACCTCTGCCAAGACGCCCCTCCTCGAGCTTCTACCCCTTGAGATCCGCCAAAAGATTTGGACTCTTGTCGTAGGAGGTGAGACGTATCGTCTTGCAGAGCTGTGGGATCTTCGGAATGGCCTTCGCAGTGTTTGTACTGACCGCACGTGCGAGAAAGGATGCGCACGTGAAATGACCGAATGGATACTTGACAACAACAGACCCCCTCGGCCTCCATTGTCAAGACATACGAGAAATCACCTACGTCTCTTGACATTATGTAGACAAGTGTAAGTCTCCTTGACCGTCTTGATGCTCCGATGCCTTTTGCGTTCAGATTACTGACACACTGATTCCACAGCTACACTGAAGCTATCGATATTATCTACTCATCAAACACTTTTGAGATCACTCACGCATCATATATGGAATACCTCCCTTTGTCCATTCTGCCTCAACGTATGAATACCATACGCACTTTACGGCTAACCTGCGACTTCTCCGGCGTCCCTCCTATTAAAGCCAACATTCGGGAGGGCCAGTATTTTAGAATTTTGCATAAGCGCTACGAAAAATGGCAGAATATATGGCGCATCCTATCTGAGATGGCTGGCTTGCGTCGACTTCATTTCAACTTGAATGTTAACTATGAGTGGGAGACGTTTAATCGAGAGAGTGCAGCGGAGTTGTTGGGACCAGTCAAACAAGTCACTCGGCCGGATTTGTTTGTGTTGGCCCTTCCGATTCCAGCGATGTACGAGGGTATGACATGCACTATTAGAAGATCTTGGGCGGCAAATAATGGATGGGAGGGCTCAGATCCGTGGGATGATTTGCCAAACTGCAAGATTCGAAGAATTACCTCCAACGAGATGTGGTATGAGAATTTCTTCTAATACATGTCCGCAACAATGCAACTATACTTCCACGAATGCAAATCATTCCTCGATGATGACATTTGTTTCTACATGCAGTGGCACACAGAGCATCCTGTCTCTCTGCCTCTCTTTTACTTTCAAATCGCTTGTAGTCTGGTACGATTCATGGAGATGTTGATTTTTAAGCGAACCACTAGTCACTTGCAATGAGCAAGGTGCTGCTGCGTCTGGTCCTGGTCCTGGTCCTGGTTCTGCTGCAGTATTCTCGGCCATCCCAGACACCGAGTTCGCACATGGTCCAGCGCATACTCGCAGCTTGGATCTACTCAGAACAAAGGCTGCATTGAAGTTCCAGGATAACCTCGAGATGAATGCTTTGTCTGACGAGAGAGATCTTGCGCACTTCCAATTCCAGAGTATGGAGGGGGTGAACTTTCACACTGTCGAATTCTCTGCTCGTGTCAAGGCGATCAAGTCAACTGGCAAGTGGGATGAAGCATTGAAGATTCCACAATTCAGTGGAACTCACAGCAAATGCGAGCACTTCTTGACATGTCGTGGTACGATAAGCAAGCCAAGCTCTATTGGCACAAACTTTCACCAGAAAAGCAAAAGGCTGAGGCAATCACCCTCCAGCTCGTAGACTGGAAAACTGCATTGCTCACCGACGCCGAGGTCTGCGCTTTAAGTTCAACTGTTGCTATGATCAGCAATCATGATGAGCTCGTTCGTCAGAAGAAGGAAGTGAGAAAGCAGCGAAAAAGGCAGCTGATGAAGCCGCTGTCGCAGCTAAGAAGGAGAAGAAGCTATACAGCGAAAATATCTTGAGAGAGTGCAAGAAGTCCCAGGAGCAGCAGAATGCTGTCTATGGAGCTTCTGTTTCAGAGCCCAAGCCAAAGTCAGAGTCAGAGCCTGAGCCCAAGGTCACTCACCCTCCGGTCCCAACAAGAAAGCTTGCGGACAAGTTCAGACTGAAGGATCAAAAGAAGCTGACTGCTACTTCAGACTCTTCTGTCGCTGAATCGTCCAAAAAGCCCCAAGCAGAGACTGTGGGACCCATCGTCACTTCTAGCACAGAAGACCCTGCCACCAAGCCAACCATTCTGGAAGGTCAACTTGCAGGTGGTGATACCGAGGCTATTGCTTCAGCTGCTTCTATCCCCGAAAATTCCAGATCGGAATCATCAAAGGCAGAGACGCAGTCTCCCACCAGTCCAAGCATCGAAGAGATTGTCGATGAGACAGCCAGATTGGATGTTTCAGGAACAAGCGGCGATTTGAAGACTTCAATCAACAATGCTTTTGACACCGCCTTAGGTGTGGACAACAAGAGTGATGGCGGAGTCGTGGAGTCCGAAGCCGGATTCGATGAGGAGGATGTCATTGAAGACCAGCATACCGCAGGCTCTGATGATTCCAATAACTCAGGGACCAAAGAGGTCGGGGCGGCGGAGGTGACTGAGTGATTTCGCATACTTTGAAATCACCCACTCTACCTCCCCTTCACATCACCCTCTCCTGGTGGAAGGTTTATTCCGGCACGCATTAGCTTGTCTTTTTATGAATGAGCCTTGTCTTCCAAACAACTGACCAACCTATGCATGCACTTTGTGAATGATTGTGAACATATTTCTTCCTCCATGATCGCAAGCATAGCTAACCCAGTAACTACCCGGGGAAGGGCTCATGTAAATCCACTTTTGATAAGAAACTGTTGTTATTCTTTGCCCTTTGTGACGAGTAGTGGGCCGGACGAGTTGAAAGAGCCGCACCTTCTCTACCCTCATCAGTAAATTTTGCACACAAAGAGAACACATCAACAGTACACCACATGTCTACTTCGAAAGCTACGACCCCTAGAATAACATCTCGCAGATCCCGAAACACCCTCACGGCTGTTCACGACATCAACCGAACATTCAATCTCGAGTGAGGGCAGGAGTGGAGGGCGCAATGGAGAATGTATTGCACGACCGCACCGATCTGCGAACGCTCTCCAAGGCTTTAGTACGAGTAGGGTTCAAATAATTTCTACCATATGATCCCAAGGGGCCGGGACTATTTCACTAGCAGTGGCCGCCATCTTCATGGGCGGAAGTTTGCTGGAATCCAAACATTCCGATAGCACTCCCCCGTCAGCATCCAGAATATCCTATGCGATGATAGATCCTCTCAGTCCTCCCCCGAGTGCCGCTCAGAGTCGAGTCTCTCCGCTCACGTACACCATGTATCTCAAACCGTCAAACTGACAGCCTATCCAGCTTCCAGTCATCCCTCCTGCGAATCTTCGAAGAGCCCGAATCGACTCGACAGTCGCAGAGAAGAGTATCACCCTATATCTGTACAACATTAGGATCTTAAATCTAAACGAAGTCACAAATTGAACTTGGATAATGGGGGTTTAGCGAGCCTTGCCTAGCGGAGCATAGTGGCACCTCGAGCTAGTTTCCCGACCCCTCGCGAGCTCTCCTCACTACAACTACCTACTGTCTCCTCTTGAATTTTAGCAATCTCAAACACCACAAATCATTTTCGAGGCCAGCAACATGTCATCCACGCAAACAAACCCGCAGATAGCAGATCCGCAAGGATCAAGCCTGCAAACCCAGCCTCCATGGTATTTCGAGACGAAACTAAGAGACATAATCGAGAGGGTGAGCCAGATTGGTCATCCTCTCTCACATGTGGAAGTGAACGAGTTGAAGGCTTACTACCACGCCTGCAAGGCTGACGCTGCATTCCTTTTGCCTGGCCAGCAATTTCTCCACAAGTGGTTCGCTGAGGCCAAAGTTTGGCAACGATATTGTAAGTTCAGCCAAAACATTCGCTCACCTTCAAGCCTAACCATTCCCAGTGAACATGCCGAACATCGAAGCCTACGAGCGTCCCCGACCACTCCCGTTGACCCAGAATCAGATCGACAACGGCATATGGGCTGATGAGTCGAGCTCCACATAACGCGATCTACATCCAATAACTGGCCCCATTTCAGGGTCGGTTGTGAAGTAGGTCAGCAATGAGCAATGGAATGTCTTTTCGTCGCAGCATTCTGGGCTTAACTGGCAGCATAAATTTTCACCTGAGGCTTTCTATACCAGGAGGCTACCACATATCATCCCATGTCATCGGATGGCAGTCAAAAACCCCCAGCACCTAGATGGAAATTCATTGCCATTTACTAGATCATGAGCTTGTCACCTTCAGGCTATCATGAAGTCTCTGGTACCAGAGAAGCCTCGTTGTTTCGCAGCATTGGGTCGTTGTTATTCAAAAGAGCTTTCGAAGAGAGAAGTACCAGCGACGGCAGACTCGCGGAGAACAGTCAGTTAGCGTGGCATCAGCGGTAGATAAGATGAGCTTACCAGCACTAGCAGGGCAGTATGATACTTCATACGATGCTCTTTCTCTCAAGTAAAGCGGGACTTGATGGGATTCATCATCTGGAATTGTGGGTTGTCGTCCGGTCTGAACCACAATCTAAAGTTCCAGTACTTTATAGTATTAATTTTTGAGCATTTGTTGTAGAAGTGACAACCAGACAATGTGCCTCAATTGACCACATAAGTCTCCTCCCCACAGTTCGTGCATGCCCTGTGGTAAGGCGGCCCATACCACTCTGCAGATTCGTGTTCTAGGTGTTCCTTCTCAAAACTGCACAGAACCAAATCCTGTTCTGGGACATACATGAGATCATGACAAACTGACTTAGAGTCCCACTAGATATAAGGTACTTCTGTCTTGTCTTTCTCTCTTTATTCAATCCTTTCTCTTCCATCATCATCATCATCATCATAATCATCGTTGAAGATGGACTCCGACGTCCGGATAGCTCGAGAAATCAACAAGCAGACACAGGAGATTTCGAAGGTCAAGGAAGGGTATGATAAACTCCTCCGACGACTGGAAGACCCTGAACTAGCGGGCCATGCAGCGACAGTCGAGCTCTGTAGGGGCATCAAGCAGGTGTACCAGGCCCTGCAACATGCACAGGATACCGGGAGGTCTATACAAGGCCTCTCACGATCACTGAAGCATGAGAAGAACGGATTGGACCATGAGCGGACTACCGTTAAACAGCAGAAGGATGAATTGGACTCCAAGGTGGCCATCTCAACAGAGGTATGTGCAATGCCGATTTCATGCCTCACATACTCCCCATCTCGCTTATGAGCCTCGGACGGAAAACTGATGCTGACTTGTTGTTCAACAGATCCAACACTTGGACTTAAAGATGGAACAACTTTCATTGATTCATGCGACCTGCATCCCTCCGAGTGAGAAGAAGGAACTGGTCGAAAAGAAGCATGCCGCTCTGCACCAGGTGTCAAGTCTTCAGACCGAAGTTGAGACATATTGCAAGCAGGTCGAGCAGCTGAATCGGGCGAACAAGAGCATCAAAATGAAGCTAGAAGACTTAGAGGAAGAGAAGGCCAGCAAATTCACGAGCATAGCCATCTTGGAGCAGCAACTCGCGACATCACGGGAGACCAATAGCTCATTGGAGGACCGATTGAACACTTGTACTGCAGCCACGCAGATGAAGCACAAGCTGGCACTCGAGGTTGCAACTCTTACAGCCGAGATCGCGAAGCTTGAAGGCAACGCGAGGGCAGGCAAAGATTGCCGTGCTAATGGAAATAAGATGAACGAAATCATGTCGTCGGCGATTTGATACCCATATCATTTGCAAGTAGAGGAAAGGAGGAGTTTGCTCAACCATGTAGGATTAACAGCAATCTAGGTGTTATGAAATGTCCCATCGTACCCACACCAAGCTATCTTCTACAACCCATGTCGGAGTAAAGAAAGAAGAAGCTAATCTGTATCGTCACTGCAACAATCAGTGAATACGAGGAAACAACATTCTGCTGGTCTTGTCTGTCTTCCGGTGACGCCATATATCGGGATATATACCCAGACTCAGGCTCATCTGCCTTTATCTGAACACAACACGAGGCTCCTTCACATGCACTACACATCTCTTCACCTTCTACCGCGAGAACACCTTCATGACCCATGGAGGCAATCGAGCTTAGAAAACGCCGCTTGGAACGACGTTCCAATGGCAGCTTTGAGTAGCGCCAGTAGTGTTGGTAACTACCCGGACAGTTGAGGATCCGTGCTAGCTGAGCTCGGAAGACGTATAGGTCTACACCAAGTGGTGGAAGAATTTCCGACGCAGTTGATTTCTCAGTCTTCAGGAGTTTGGTCCAGGGTTTCCTGGTTGTATCTGCAGCCGGAGGAGTGATGGGGTCCACCAAGCTGATGCCACGCTTCCGATATGGTAGTTGTGTATTTGTTTTTTCGAAGGTGACCTCCTGTTCAAGGGGTTTGAAATGAATGGATTTTTTGCTTCCCGCCTGCTGCATTGTTTGCTGCTTCCTGGTCTTGCAGGATCCCCTTGTATAGCGGATCGACTCGTTTGAACTCTGACTTCCAGTGCTCCATGTCCTTCACTGCTTGGTTTTTCGTCTTTCATCTTCACCGACGTTGTTGAGTCGTCCGGCATATTATTGATGTCGATCGGGCTGATGTTGTCAGTGTTTTGAGAAAGAAGAAGGCGTCTGAATGAAAATTATTTGCTGTGGTGGAGAGGTAGAGGTAAGCGAGGAAGGCCACGTGCTCAACGAGGCTCGGATTACAGTTCAACAGAAGGACCTCTGGGTCTCGCTTCATTGACTGTTGGCTCTTGTCTAAGTTTAAAGTTTATTGCCATTTGGCTCCAGGTTCAAGTTAATTTAATACGTAAATATTGGCTTCATTGCAGTAGAGAAGGCTTGTTTACTTCTGCAGTTTAGCGATCCGTGAAAGTAAACAAACATACTATGAGCGTTTAAATGTCTAGGGAAAGGCATTTCTGCCGAAGCGAATGTTCTGAAGAGCAAATGCAACTTTAGTTCTGTCCGGAGGCTTTAATAGCCTTGTTGCCTCCAGCCTGTTGCGACGTCGCCGTCGCCCAGACAGCGGCAAGTAGATTAACCCCCCCCCCCCCCCCCCAAAAACCAACGTCGCAATCCCCATGAATTTCACAACACCGCTAGTATCACGCAACAGCGATGGAATCAGAAGCACGAAGTCTCCCTGAGGTTTCTGATCCTCCTTAGATGTTCAGGCCTCATAAATAGAAGGTGAAACGCGATCGGGAGAGGCGCCGCGCGGCAGATGGAAAGCCCATGACTCCAGAAGAGGCGGAAGCTTGCGTTCTTTTTGGGAAGCTTAAGAATAAGAGATAAAGGGCACATGGCACAACCAGACTTACATGCAACGCTTGGATGCTGAGGCTAAGACCTGGCAGCATTGTGGTAGGTAGCAGACCCTACCCTGTCTTGTGCTGTGAGCACTGATATCTTCCCAAGGGAATCATCGAAGTCTGGAAGGATATCACAAACTGTCAACTCCTCTGTCTGCGTACCAGATCAGACATGACCGATGGGCTATTGAGCCTCCATCGAACAACCAGGTTGGTGGTTCAGGGAAATCGCCAAGTACTTTCAATGGGAAGGTGAGCCTGGCTATGAACGTAGCGGCTAGGACATGCAAAGAAGACTTTGCGAAAGGCTGAGGTGGAGAGACTTCGAAATATCTCAATTCAGTGCAACCGAATGCTGCGGTGAAAGCTTTCGACCCAAATGCAGGAGCAGAAGAATAATCGCGTCTTGAGTGGCAAATGTGGGATGATTGAAAGAGTGTGGCAACAGAAATATATGCGTCAGCCCACACAGGAGTTGCATTCCAAGTTGTCAAGTACTGTACAAACTGGTATGCTGCTGAGTTAATATGGATTGACGACTCGTTTCGAAAACTAGTTAGCTTGGATTGGTATCGGAAGCTGGCTAGAATGTATGATCTGGAGAAGACTGAATTCTGATTGAACCAGAAGGTTGAGAATGGCTGACTAGAAGTCGGCGGGACTCAGTGACGGTTAAATTGCCGCAATGCTCAACGCAGACGGCATGAATGGAAACCATGTCACAATGGCCAAGAAGCAGAGGAAAAGGGTGATATTCT
Organism: Helotiales sp. F229; assembly: GCA_002554605.1. NCBI lineage: Eukaryota > Fungi > Ascomycota > Leotiomycetes > Helotiales > Helotiales sp. F229. The sequence goes on from MXAW01000011.1 coordinate 131,234, forward strand.
CGGAAGTTAAATAAACAGGCAGGGGATTTGACAAAGCGGAGACTCGATGACCCGGACGATTCCGATTCCGATTCCCAAAGAGACTCTGGTTTTTAACCCGAAAGGAGGAAGATATGCCACAATACTGCTAGCTTGGTATGGGTGGATGTTGGCTGCTGAGGCGTTGTACCGCCCGGCTGTTAAGCAGGAGGACGCTGCTGAAGAATCCTTGGGATTTGTTTCTGAGGTTGTCGGCACAACTTGGGCTCGAGCGATCCGGTATGCTGATGAAGATGTCGAGGACGTGGTCGAGGTTGTCAACATTAAGACTGAGGAGTCAGTTGCGATCAAGAGGGTTGCCTCATGACAAGTAGGCTTTGACTGAGACAAGAGCTGCTGTTATGCTCTACTTCACAGCGGAGATCAAGTCAGCGCGATGGATCTTGTGGGTGGCGAGGTCAGGGACAAAGAGAAACCGCGTCAATGGCAATATGCGTTGTCAAAATCGAGGAAGCAAAGGGAGGTGTGGAGGAAGAGAAATCAAGACGCTGCGACTGAATGTCCGGTATAGCTCTCTCCTTCTCCTCCTCCCCCCGGCAAGGCTTGGTGATTTGGTATTGTAGTTGCAGAAACGAACTGTAACTCTTCCAGTACCGCCAAGATTTGACAATCAACGTCCTGTCTCAATTAACCTCCCCAACAAACCGAAACGTACATCTCATTGCCCCTCTCTACCCGTAGATAATCCTACACCTAACAACCTCATACCGATCCGTCTCATACGCCCTCAGCCTCTCACATTCCTCCCCACTCTCAACTACAAACGCAACACCCCTCGCCACGTCCACCTCTTCTCCATCAACCAGCGAATTGTATTTCCCACCCGAAGTCCCCATCTTTCCACTCTCACAAACGCTTTCTTGAGATCTAACTCCGTCTCGACGCCTCGTTGCAGGAACGCAGAAGAATAGCTGGATCAGTGAGAGTGCCGTAGAAATATGTTACCGGATAATCATCTTGCCTCTGGAGGGTCATGGCCACCATTTCCGTTACCAGTATCGTTGATTCGATGTAGCGGAAGCGTGGTATCAACTGCAAGCATCGGATGCCAGGAGACGGGAGATAGTTCCGTTCCTTGGGAGCTGGCTCGACGAGTCTGACGATTGTGTGGTTCTCGCCCTGGAGGGACGGTGTGGAAAGGATGATAGAGCGGGTGGAGGAAGTAATGATGCAGAATTGAGTAGCGTCTCTGTCTCCTTCTCTATCGCTTCCGGTTCCCTCTCCGTTCTCATTTCCAACCTCAGAAGAATCGTTCCAGCCATACCAAACCTCCAGCAACTCCTCCAAGCCAGCAATCTCCTGAATCCGCTCAGCAGTCAGCTCGCCGTCCAGCTTGATGAGATACCTCGCCCTATCCTCCCTATCCTTCACCTTGACCTTCTCGCCCCTTAGCACTGCATTCTCGCTGTTCTGTACTCTCACAAGTCCATTATTTTGTTTTAGCAAGAGAGCCGAGTGAGTACTCATGAGCCTCTCTATCCCACCCATACATCTCCTTCTCCTCTCTGACTAACTCCCAATGCTCATGGCTGACTTTCTCCCTCATGATATCACCTCTCCACTCCTCGATCGCCCCCTCTGCTTCGGTGGCTGTGAAAGAACAGAGGGTTTGGTATCTTGAGATTGTAGATGCTGATGTCGTGGTTAAAACAGATGGATTAAACGTTGAGTCTGCTGAAATAATGGTAGCGTTCAAAGCCACAGTTTCGAGGGTAGAGAGGATGTCCATCGTGAGGGTTTCATGGGTATGTTCCTGTTTTGCAGATGAAAAAATTTGGCTTGAACTAGTTTGTTTGGGATGGAGACAAGAAAAAGTCGCTGGCGTCGAAGATATTGAGGCATCCTTCCTTGTTGGAAGGAAGTAGCCACGCACGCACCCAGTCGCTGCGGCCGGGAGTGAAAGATCATCGTCAGAACTGCTTGCTGGACAAGACATGCCCGTCAGAACTGCTCGCGGTCCATTTTAAAGGATCGGGATGTCACCTCCACGGTACGAGTCAATATCTACCTAGAATAGAATTCATTGACGGTTTGGAGGCCTGAAATTTTCCAGAGCATGAATCCTACAGGGGCCGTTCTTGCTCGGAAGAAACGAAGCATCGTCGAACCTTCGGTCATAGTTTAGCTGATGAGCACGTCCAAGCACGTACATTGCCAATACGACCAAGACAAATCGCGCATTTACAATGATACGATACCTTAGAGAAGACCAGGCCTGGAGAAGGAGAGGGTACATCAAAGACGATTCGACAATCCAATGCAATCCAATCCAATCCAATCCAATCCAATCCAATCCAAGGATAAGATGAGATGAGATAGGGCAGGTTGCAAGCAACATTCCAGAGGATGAATCCCATCAGGGCCCGCCTTTGCTGGCAAAGCATGACCAAGCTTACCGTAAGATCACATAGTTTACAACAGGTCAAACGAGTGACGGGCGTGCAAGGCTCAGTGAGAGGGACGGCGGACCGTCGAAACCAGACTCCCAATCCAGGTCCGAGAAGGAGGAATATCCCGACTCTACCAGCGACCAAACGGAGGAGAGCGGATCAGATAAAGGGGACTGGCTGGGCACCCATCCGAGGTTGAACCTCAAGTCCAGGTTCCGTTTGGTGACGTTCAAAGCCTCTGCTACGCTACAGTATCCAGGACTTTCATCCTTGACTTGACTTGGCTGGGCTGGGCTGGGCTGGCCATCACGAGTTCACCGAACTAGGAGAAACGCCACGAATGCATGCGCTGGATATGGAGTAATTACCTAGCTAGGTGTAGAAGAAATCAATCATCACGATGGGAATGAGGCCCGCACTTATCTACCTAATAGTTGCCCGTAGACAGCTGGGTCTGTACACCATCCATCTCACAGCCACCTCCACAAAGACGAACATCTATTCACGGCTTTTCACATTGCTGCTATCTTTCTATCTAGCCCCTTTCCTTGCCTCCTGCACATCCAGCTGCCTGTCCAGTCCAGTCCAGATCAGTCCAGTGCATAATCCCCTCATCCCCGTCCCACAACATCTCACCCCTTCACAGATCCATCAAGGTCCCATCCATACACACATATAACAAGCGATCCGGTCCAGTCCAGCAGTTCAGTCGCAAATGTATACACGAAAATATCAACATTCGCAGCCCACAAAATCCCAGTGTAGTTGCTTGCAAGTCGAGCATATGGCTTTATTTTTGTATAGAAAGGGAGATCCCTGCAAGCAGAAATCTCCAAGAAAGTTTCCACATTGAACACCTGAAGCCGGAAATGAAAAACTCCTTTTGCCCCCATAAATCAATCGTTTGTTACAATCATCTCTGTGAATAGTTAGTATAATCCAAACAATCATGGAGAATGACTTACCCTTCCTCGTCTAGAGTTGACTTGTTGTTCCTGCTGCATGTATCCCATTCCTTGCATACCCATCCCAGCATACCCGTACCCCATTCCAATATTTCCAAAGCCCGGTGGTCCAAATGCACTTCCACCTATCATCGGACTTGGTTGAGGTTGAGGTGGCTGAATCGGAGTTTGGTTGCGATAATTCTCAATAGAAGGACTACTGTATCCAAATCCAGATTGCATAGGTGGGTAGAAGTTGTTCATCTGAGGAGCAGCTCGTGCCAGAAGAGATTGCTGGTATTGAAGTTGTTGCATGTTGATGGGAGGGATCTGAACAGTTGGATTAAACAGTTGAGGTTGATACTGGTATCCAAGATTTGAATCCATGCTATCAGTTCTCTGCATACCCATGTCAAATTGAGGCTGCGGCATCTGAGGAAAGAATTGATTTCCGTATTGTGGGGCGACATGGGCTTGACTGTGGTTCGATCCAGGTCTCTGGCGCTCGGTTGAATGGCTGGATGGTTCGCGGGGCCCGGTACTTCCATTTCGAGTAGAAAGTCCAACTTCATCCATCAATCTCTTGTATCCTTGAGCAGGTTGAGCCTTGAGTCTGATGAGGACGTTTCTGACATTCTCAACAACATCTGATCGGATAGATTCATCGAAGAATGGAGTTGTCAAGACCTTGAAGATTAATGTGGCACCACAGGCGTGATCGGAAAGGATGGCTTCGAGTGTCTCGTCATTCTTGGAAAAGAACAATGCCTGGAGGATGGTATCCCGGGCATCGGCCTCAAGCTTCTGGTTGATGACCTTGAGAACTGTAAGATACGCAACTTTGTGGGTGCAGAGATGGATAAGGTTGCTCTAGAGGTCCAAAATTAGCCAAAAATCGACACGAGTACCTCACGAGGAGCTCCTAGAGGAGCTCGCTTGCAACTCTGCAAGTCTCGCGCGGTGAACTGAGGTTAACAGATGAGCGTCAAGTGCCTGCTGACTGTTGAATGGGCGTTCACACTCGTGGTCGTAGAAGCGCTTGGAGTCTCTGTTCTTCTTGTTGGTGGCGTTGCTGCTGGCGATGGTCTTCTCTCGGTTGGCCTTGCGAAAAGTCTCGGTGTTCTTCCTGGGAGTTTCTCTTTTCCGCCCTGGGCTCTGCTCCTTGATCTTCTTGAGAGACTTGGCAGAACGAAGAGATTGAGCAGCAGCCTGAGCAGTAGCACGCTCTATCAATATAGCAGCCATTTCCTCCTCGCTGAGCTCCATATCGCCAGCAACAGGCTCCATCGGAGGGGTATGATAGCACAATCCTTCATATTCAAAGTCTTCAAGGGCCCAGCGCCTCAAGCAATACATTTCAAGACCGTACTGGGTGTTGATCTTGATAGTCCAGAAGATGAACAAGAAGACAGTCTCGAGAAGAAGGAATAAGACTCGAAGATGGGGTACTTCAGTGACTGGTGGTACAGGCGTTGAGACCAGTATGCCCTTGTGTGTAATCTCATATCCATCCTTAAGAGCGGCAGCGACGTGCTTGGGGAGGAGACTGCCATTGTCATATGACCACCAGCGAGTTGAGACACCACGCTCACCATGGGTGCCTGAGCCGATGTAGATCTTCGGAGTACAGTATGGCTTCTCAAGTACCAGGGAGTAGATGGCCCAGATCTTGTAGCACTTGTTTGGTAGTGACTTGAATCAGGAGACTGAAGGTGGTGAAGCCGATTGCATAGCATCAAGCAGACCAGGTGAGAAGGTCAGGGAATTGGAAGACATCATTTCCTCTATGGCAGACCGGGTAGTGAAGATCTTGTCGAAGATACCGTTCTTCATTGCCTGCTTCGTGAGACGCAGACATGTCCAAGCAAGAAGTGCGACCAACTTCAGGAGATTGGTGCAGGGGGTAGTATCGACGCCGTCGGTTACATCCAAGGTAGTAGCAAGACCGTCGGCATCTTCCTTCCAACCCAGGTTGGAGTCAGATACTGCCTGAGATAGAGCAGACTCGGAACCAGAAGCAACACTCGAGAGTCTGGAAGACATGGTACTTCAGTTGCTGGTGATGAGGGCTGAGAGTGCAGTAGTCGCTCGGTGTGACGCAGTACCCAGGTTTTGCAGGCTGAAGGGAGGAATGAGCCAGGTACAGTGGGCGGCAGACAAGCTGGACAACTACAACAGCATCAGTTCCAGAACCAATGGCAGACTTAGGAGTGTATACATACGTGGTAGAGAACAGAGATCTCTGAGCACCGGGTTGGTAGAGACTTGGGTGAGGTTGCTGCTGGTGATGAAGGTGGGAGAATGTCGGACGGCGTCCGACGACCAGGTGAGAACACCAGAGCAGCAGCAGACAGGAAGGCGCATTGGATATCTGGATAGCTGGTGCCGGATTTGGGAGGGAGGAGCCACCATCATAATGGTCCCTTCCCAAACCCGGTCACGTTGGGGTACATAATGGAACAAGACTTACTTGAAGCAGCGGAGCCAAAACAGTACGGCGTTGTGGGAATGTGCAGGTATCCAGGAACCAAGTGAGAAGAAGGGCACCATTTGCATTGGTGGCCAACTGAACACTGTGAAGGGCGATTACAGCAGCAAGCATTCGCTGTTGGTCCTTGGTTGAATGGTGACTCTCAAGGCAGGCGCGCATGGCGCGGGCTCCGTAACGACCCTGAGCGATTTCCCACAACTGACTTATCATAGCTTGGAAGATGAAGTCGTTGTAAGGAGACCCAAACTTCAAGCAGCACTGGAGAACATAGTTCCCGTACTGGTCCAAGAAGAGTGGTACAGTGTATGGCTGCAGGTACTTCATGATCAGGGTCATTTGGGCTGGTGTTTTGCTGCAGGAGTGTTAGCAATATGGTTTCATGAGCCGGGCTCAGAAGCCTCTTTGGGAAAGGGGAGGCACAAACCAGCATTCGATTATCTTCTGTGCAGCCCATGTACCGTTCTTATGAACACCAATTTCAGCCATGTGAGGAGCGATCTCAGTCAACATAGCATCCCGCATCTCATCCGAACAATGTTCAAACAATTTCTGAACAACCGTGTTTCCAAGGTAATCCGAAGATAACTCTGCAATCTCTGGCAACATCTCAGTAGCGATATTCTCAATCTCAGCCTGTGACCAGCTTTGATTGTCGATCCTCTTTCTGATATCACGAAGCTTGGGAGCATCATGAATTCTGTTGTGGGATGGTTCGGAAATGGCTGGGATTTCGGATTGATATCCTTTGAACCCAATGGCAGACTCGAGACTGCGAGTAATCTTGATCTTGTCATCCGGAGTAGCACCAAACTCCGAAACAATCTTCAGAATCTCCGACTTCATGTCTGGAAGAGCTGGGATCGTCAACGGAGCGGTTCCTGGTCGGGAAATAACACCGGCATCTCCATTGGCACCATTCTCCTTGAATGGATCGGGACTTGGTGAAGGGAATGTTCCATCAGGACCAGGAGTACCAGAAGGAGAAGGTGGCTTTGCGAAGTTGATTCGTACAGGGCCAGCACCAGGGAAGATTTCAGTGCCATTCATCGACTGCTTTGCCGACATTGCACTCTCGAGACGCTCGAAGTTGACGAATCCACAGTTCTTGTGGGTAAGAACACGAGCCGAGATGATTGGACCATGTGCCTTGAACATTTCCATGAGGGTGGAAACAGTAGTCGATGGTGGAATGCTTCCAAGCCAGAGAGCTCTGGTTGGTCCTTCCAGATTATCATCCGGGTTGAGGTGATCATTTCTGCTGTTTGATCTGCCAATGGACATGGCAGCTATAGCAGTCGGAAGATCATCATACTCTCTGGCCTCAGTCATTCCCAAATCCGAAGCAGTGATGCTGCTATCAAGTCGAGAAGCCGATGGGTAATAATGCTTCAACAAGCGGGAAGTTGGAGATTCAAGAACACCTGCAGTTCTAGCTCTTGGTCGATTAACTGAGGCTTGATTGGCAAAAGCTTGAACAGCCAGATTGTGCTGTTGAATGGCAGCATTTGTTGCTGCAAGTTGCATATGCAATTGAGCTTGCTGTGCCTCGTATGGTGTCATATTTCCAGATCCATACTCCTCCTCTTCCTCCTCGGCATACTTCTCCTTTGCATTCACAGAGTATGATCGGAATCGGTTCTTGTTGATGTCCGCAATATTCGCGAGGAAAGGATTTGCCAATTGAGCTCGGGGTGGTTGTGGGGTATCTGCCAATCCAAGGTAATCCAAAGTTCTCATCTGCATATCGGTCTCTCCAGTTCCCTCCCTCGAAAATGACGATTGTGCTGGAGAGCTTGGTTGGTTGGAACCTGCGCTGGCGATGCTGGCAAGTGTAGATGTACGCTCTCTTCCTGAAGCCCAATTTGTAGAGAAAACCGAAGGTCCGAAAGGTCCAGCACCATTGGAAAATTGGCTTCGTTGTGGCATTGATCCAGCACGTAGTCGGGACAGGAGAGCAGCATTGCTAGCTGTAGCGTTGTGTTCGGGCATTTCTCCAATCGATGATGGAGAAGGTGTTTGAAAAGGACTGTGCGATGGAGTTGGTCGAGAAGTCTTTGCGAGAGAAGGCAACGGTGCCAATCCATTTGTAGCACCACCTGGAGAAAATCGAGATGGTACCGTTCCAGCTCTTGCTCTTCTCACGGTCGAGGGGAGGCTTTCGGGTGTAGGAAGTTGTGCGAAATCAGGGAAGCCATCGGTTGGCGATTCGGGGATGTTTTCACGGAGAGGAGTCGAGTTTCCACTGGTAGGAGGTCCCCAAACATTGACTGGCAAACCTTCCTGTGCCTGAATCTCTCGTGCTCTATCATCATTAGCCAAAACCCACCAGATCGAGCAACCTGCCTACCTCTTGGAGAATAATCTGCTCGCGCTGCCACCCAGATCGTGCGATGGAGAGCCGGCCCCAGATCGCGAGTTGTTGGCCATCTTCCCTGCAGAGTTCAAGCCACCTGGCAATCCAAAGGGAGATCGTAGAGCGTTTCCGCTGGAAGGTTCTGTCGGGGAATTGTTGGCAGTCGAAGATCCTGAACGGGTGAGACCAGTCGCCGGGGGTAGGTATCCAAGCGTAAGGTGTTCAGATCTTGCAGATGACATTATAGATTATTCGTCCACCAAAGATCTCTCGAATCTTGCACGAGAGATGGGGTAGGGAGTGTATTCGAATGTATCGCGAGGATGGCTGTCAATTCGATGACAGAGATTTCGGACGTGGCGGAAGGAATCGAATCTATCGAGGCGAAGGGTCGATGCTTTAAACTGCCAGGGATGTCTTGTTGGAAGGATTGTGGATACGGCGGACTCGTGTTTGAGAAACGTTCTGACGAAGAGTTTGATCTATTAAAAAGGGCCGCTTTGAGGTCACTCGACAACGGCGCCGCGGAGAAGATCGAATTTCGAATGGAAGAAGGGAAGGTAAAGGTAATGAGATGGTGCCGATGGAGTCGGTTGTCCGGTGAAGTACTGTACTCTGAAGTCTGCAGACAGTCGAGAATGCGAATAATCGAGTGGGGGGTTGACTGAAGGAGTGCGGTGCGCTGAGACCGAGTTCGAGTACTGGCGATTAAAGGCAGAAAAGGGGATGTTGCTATGCTGTTGATGCTTTGCTGGCCAACATGCAGTCGGTGATCATTAATACAGGAAAGCGAAGCTGGACGGTGAGGTCGAGAAGACGTGAAGTCGTCGATCGATAGAAAGGAAGGGAGGGAGGGAGGGAGAAGAGGTTGTGGTCGAAGGAGGAGGAGTGGTGTTGAAGTAGATGGAAGGCAGGGCTTGGGAGAGGAAGGGGTCGAATCGTGGATTTGCGGGTCGGGGGCTAGCGTGATGGCTAGTTTGGTTCAGTTCAGTTCGGTTCACTTCAGTTGGATTCTCGCTTGTGTTGCGTGTGAATTGCATGCAACAATGGAAGAGGATGAGGATGAGGTGAGGTGTGCGTGTGTGGGCTGGCTCCTGGGAACAAGAGAGGGACTCACTCAAACAAGATGGGGAGAGGACTGAGGTAAGGGCAAGGGTAAGGGTAAGGGCAAGGATAGATTGGTAGAGAATGTTAGAGAGAGGCTGTTTGGAAAGTGAAAGTAAGGAAGAAAGAATAATAGAACAAGCAGGGCAGGCAAATGGGGATTTCCAGACACAAAGACAGGGCTAGGGCTGCCAATTGACAGTAAACTTCGCAATAAACTTCCCAGTAAGCTGGATGAATTGGACTCACTTCGTCAATTTGATGCTAAGCTAAGCCAGAAAGAACTCTCATCTCCAGTCCAGTCCAGTCCAGTTCCGTCCAGCTCAGGCTCATACAACCTCTCTTTCTGTCCCATCTGGCCTCTCCTCTCCTCTCCTCTTCTCTCCTCTCCTCTTCTCTCCTCTCCTCTCCTCTCCTCTCCTCTCCTCAACTCAACTTCTCTCTCTCCCTCCCTCTCGTCTCGCCGTAGACAGACTGTTGTCCCTGCCCTGGATTCCCCCCTCCCAGGCTGGTTAGTGGCTATCGTGGCCGTGTTTCAAGAGCAGGATGAGCCAACAGCCCCTGGACCAGAGACCCAACACAGATTCTAGCGGGCGAGTGACGGCCCCGGAAAGGGATCCACGACGACCGGGATATCTCTGGGCATGGTGGGCATGGACTGATGCTGATGTTCATGCTGGTGTGTCGATTCTCTATTTATATTCCACACTTACAGATTCATCCGTAGGAATGGAACGAAACTTCTGATATCTTCTTAATTGTGTAGGTATATTCCAATTCATCCCTTAGTTGTACATATCTTCCGGTAAATGTCCACATAATCCGTCTGCATGATGCCAATCCGGTCCAGTCCAGTCCAGTCCAGTCGGCCAAGTTGGGATGGGATGGGATGGGATGACATGACATGAGATCTATCCATAGAAAAAAGGGGCAGGCCAACAACCATGCATCACATCACGCATTAGACCGCGGTTTCATATAATTCCGTCCACAACCTTCCTTCCCCGTCAAGGCCATCCGTCAACAGACAGCCTCATCATCAACCACTCACTCCTCCAACAAACTTCCACTTCTTGGCACGCTTCTAGATCGTTTGAGTGCGCGTAAACTTCGTCGTCTACTTTATTTCTTACTGACCTTCTCTTCAAAGCAGGCAGGTACGGAGTCATCTTCTAGAAAGGTTCGATTGATGGCGTTGACTTTTCCTGCACACACACCGCATTGTCATCGATACAACTTTTCGGCTGTTTCACCTGTTTCCATTCCGTCATTTTGACCTTTCTTCACTTCTGTGTTTGGGACATCCGACTTCTTGTTTCGTACGAATCTCGTGCCGCCGATTCGGGCATTACAATCAACAGGAAAGAGCGAAGAACCTCCAGCCGGATTCCGAATAGAACACATTTATTTACCCGTTCAAACCCGCTGAACCTTTCCTGTGAGCAACAAACTTTCCCAGCTGTTCGGTTGGCAGTTTCAAGAAAATCGGCTATGAAGTCCGACCGACCGACTCCAGTTTCTGATCAGGTTTATTTCTATTTTCATCATTCCGCTCTGTTGGATTCTGAAAATACATGTCATGCCTGCCCTGTGCCCGTCTCTGCCTTGCAACGTGTCTGCTTTGCAGGATACCGGTATCCACCAGCATGACATGACCATTCGATGCAGCCAGCAAATTTGCTCTTCTAACCCATCGCAACGAACTTTCCCATATCGATCGAGTTGTGAAGAGTAATCCAGAGTCTCAAGTAAAGAGACGACACCGGGACACATCCAGCAACTAGCTTACCGAGACGAGCGAGAGAGCATAAAGGGGTAGTCAGATAAACACACTGCAGCCAGCCTCTTCCATGAACTAGATGTTTGGATTAGATGTGAGATGGGATGGATGCTTTGCTTTGCTGTGCTACTGCGTTATGCGATGTTACGGTGTTTTCGGTACTATGCCTTTTTGCGAGATTGTTTGACAGTACGGAAGGTACAATGTGGTGTTTGCTTTCTTTCTTGCTTGCTTTGTTGCATGATACTTCGCCTTCACACTTCGCCTTCACCCGCGCAACGCAAGACAAAAAAGAGTCGAGAGAGTCATGAACTGCGCCGGGGGAGGGCGTGAATGTATGACGTGGAATCTACTCGTCTGTCCCATAAATCCCTCGTTTAAGGTACTTCCGTACTTGACAATAACCTACGCAACGCCGTCGCCTCCTTTCCTAGGTAGGTATCATCCCCGCCGCAAAAATGACATCCCATCTCATATCTCACACCAACACCATGAACATCCTCCTCCTCTAAAAATCCCAAAAGGGGTAAACACCCGTCTCGTCTCCTCCTCGTCGTCCTCTCACGCAAACACCACATCACATCCCTCACCACGACCGAACCGCGCATACGAAGTAGGTAACCCATCCCACCCATCCAATTGGCCCGACCACCAAGATCTTGTCTCCCGCATCCATCGCACCACGGCCTCTGATTGACGCACCGTTCCCGATCTGCATTCCTGAAACTCTAGCGTCATGGCTGCGACGGGACTCACGGGAGAGTGAAATGGGGCTGGAATAATCTGGACCCATCTCGCCAGAGGGCAAGTCGAGCCGATTCCGATTTACCCGAGAGTCGGGGAGTCAGGGCAAGCTTCGGATTGGTGAACCGAGCCATTTGCTTGGCGGGGGACTTTACGGAAATAGATATGAGAGCCTCAACTTAACCATACATGGGAGGGCGTTTATATCTTCACAAGTATAGGTGAGAATGTTTGTTTATTTATTATTACACACGATGAAGGTTTGTTTCAACATCCCAACCGAGTCTAAAGGGAAACACCCATTCTAATTTCTCACGTGGCTTCCACAAGACTCACCTCACCTCACCTCACCTCCCCTCACCTCCCCTCAGCTCCTGGACATCCAGCGATCACCCCGCATTCTCTTGACGTTAATAGTTGAGATACCAACGGTACTATATGCCGTTTATCTGGCTACATATGCATCTCCATCTCCATCTGCAGTGATCGGTCTTAGTCTTAAACATGCCGCTCCAGACAATCTTGGGGATTTCCACCAGTGTGCTAGCGGAATCATCATGAATGCGAAAGCCACATTCTTCGACTGGTCAATTACCTAGATCGGATGCTCCCCCCCCCCGCACCCCCATCGCCCACAGAATATATCATGAATACTTAGAAAAGGACCAGGGGCATTGAAAGCTAATGTATGTAGTAGATAGCATCTTTCCTGGGAAGACTGTACACCAGAGTGGTTCGTTCCGCTTTGAGGGTTTGCATCTATCTAGAAACACGAGAAAATTGCCTCGCTGGTAATTAAGCATCCTTATTCATCTACTTGAAGTTCTCATCAGCATTTATTCAAGCTGGTTTTGTTCAGAATTTTAGATGAAAGATGAAGTCTCACTCGAAAGCGGTTTGGTTTGCCTCAAAGCCAGTCTTCGCTTAATCACCAAGTCAACAATCTCATCCGTATGTCTGCGATGACATCAATTCTAAAAGTGCTCAGTCATTGCACTTTACTCAATTACATCCCGTAGGTACTTGATTGAAGAGTTGATTGATGTCATTTCAATAGATCCAGAGTTTGATTAAATATTCGGCCAAGGAAGTTTGAGGATTGGGTCGAAGACCTCCTCCGTAAGTAACATAAACAAGAATGAAATAAAATGGAAAAGTTTACTTCTCATGATGTCGAAGTACTGCCAATACATTTAATAATTCCAGATTTTTATGATCTGGCCTTTCGATCCTGCCCAGTCCTCAAAGATTACTTCACCGGGCCGTTCAGTAAATACTATGCGGTGCCATTGATGAGCAGCTTCTTTCCTTTTTCGTGAATTTGACATTCAGCCACTCTTATTCACCTAAACGACGCGATATTCATTCAGAAATCTGCCTTCGCCAATTTCCCTGTACTCAATATCATCTAATCCTCGACCTACCCTCGACTCCTTCCACATCACCACTTCCCATCGAAAGCAACCCCTCGCATCGAAACATCTCAATCACCCTCCTGACAGCTCCCTCTTCCCCCCAAATGCCAGTAACCATCCACCCCGCGCCTCACGGCGCCAGCCCCTTCAGGAGAGACTGGTTCGCAAGCTCCCCCCGCAATCTCCTCCAAAGATGCGCACCGTTCGAAGACGAGCAAGCCAAGGCCCTCTGCGCAAGCTCCTTCGGCGACCTCACGCCCTCCTCCAACATTGTACACGCCAACAACGGCTTCGTCGACACGGCCTTCGAAGCCTACAACCAACACCATCACCTCTCCATCCGCCCGGACGACATCTGGATCGCCATCATCACCCAACTCAACATCTACATCAACGCGCACGCAGGAGAACTGCGAGATCTGTTCGTCGCGCACAATGGGCAGAGGACCTTGGCCCTCGAAGTCACCCGTGGCAATAAGCCGGATAGTACCTGGGGATTGGGATGGGGAAAGTTCTGCCACACAATGACGGAGCTGATCGCTGAGAATATCAAGGACCCGAGCCTGCGCGAGTGGATCCTCCCGAACTTCAGCACAACGACCGAGGATGACCAGGCCGTTGCGTCGATCATCATGATGGCCACTCTGCAGAAGTACTTCGCTTACGAAGCACAAATACGCTGTGGCCTTCCCTCCGTCACGCTTCTGGGCGTGAAGGAGGACTGGGAGAAGATGGCGGCCAAGGCCGAGCGCCTTGCTTCGTTTGGTGACGAGCCCAAGGTCTTCTACGAGCTGTTGAAGCCGGTCCTCGCGCGTTTCGTCAGGTCGTTCGATGAGCCCGATGAGCAGGAGACGAAGGATTTCTGGCAGAATATCGTGCACTACCTGCCAGGAGGGTCGGGACCGTCGTATTTGAGCGTACGCTCTTCCTCTCGCGGGAATGGGTGACAACTGACAATTTTCAGGGTTGGATCACAGCATTCTGCTTCTGGGACAATGACGCAAAGAGTCTACGCAACGCAGAGAGTCTTCGTGTCCGCGTAGATCCGCTTCTTGATTATACGCCAGCCGCGGTACCCAAGCAGAAGACCTGGAAGACCTCGTTCTTGAGCTCCCTCGTGTCCAAAATCAAGCTCAAAAAGAAGATCGAGAAGGAGATACGAGATTTGGGACACCTGTGTTCTTATCCAGTTTATCAGCTCGACGGTGTTCAGTACCATCGAATCAGAACTGGCCAGATCCCTGCTGGTTGGGCTTCTGTTCCCCTCAAGTTGAACGATAACGGCTTCGAAACTGACACGGTTCTGGTCGCTGGACTGGTGGGAATGCAGGCCAGTAGCAGCGGGAAGCCGATGCAGAACAGGGCTGAGGCTGGTTTGGATTCGCTTTCGGTGGTGAGCGGATGGTGGATGTACGAGAAGATGAGTGAAGCTGAGATGAGTGAAGCTGAGATGGGCGATGTGAAGCTGCGATCAATCAAGGTTGAGAAAGCAGAATAGATGAAGCATGAGCCGGCCGATTTGAGCGACGATGAACAATTGGGTCCCTATCATCGAAGTGTAGTCTTCGAGGTTTGCTTGCGTAGACTTTCGACGTTTTGGGCAGTCTTAGTAGCCAGAAATAAAAGCTATTGATTTTCAACCCTGGTCCGGATTCGAACTCCTTCGAGGACATGATGCTATTTCGATTGAAGGTGGCTGGTGGATGTATGAGTGTGTAGATGGATATATGGGTGAATGGATGAATGTATGAGAATTGCTGGAATGAAACGACCACCCCGAATCGAGATCTTATAATGATACCAGGACTTGAAGATTCTGGGAACTTAAGTTGAAGTTTGGCATTCGGTATGAAGACCGGAAAAGCTTACGGCGAATGTTGTCCGCCAGTCCATTCAGGTTCAGGTCTAGCTGCGAGATGTTCTCCCAATTAAAAGCTGACCAGCTCATCTCATCTCATCTCTTCCCATCAGATCTAGCCCATCACCTCATCCTCAAATGCATCCTATCCGCTCGCTCGCTCGCTCACTGCTCACCATCTCAACCCCCTCAACGTTCAATGCCCACAATCTACAAACAGACCTGCCTGTTCAAACCCGTGCCTAAGGAGGACCTTTGAGCAGATCAAATGCAACCGCCAGAGCATTGGCAGAAGTTAACAGCGAGATTTGCAATGGAAGGGGCGAAAGAAGAGTAAGTCGTGTCGCAGTGCAATGTCTGCATACACCCCTCGCAAGCTGGGGTTGAGCATTGTCATGAAGAACAGCTTCAGACGAGGGTGGGGATTGGAGAATATTGGATATTCATGTTCGCCCCTGTCTACTCTTTCCGGTGCGGTCTCTGCTTCGTAGGTAGGATGATATTGCCCTCGTTTTTTTGGTGACAGGGAAACCCTCATAAAGTGTGAGGCACCGCTTCGTGTAGCTGGATGATCGGTGAGTGATATGGCGTTGAGTCAAGTCAAGTCATTCTCAGGGCGGTGCTCGATTCCCTCATCTTCTCTCGTCCAGCACATAAGCGGCGAATTCGATATCCTCATCCATCAAGACATCTCCTCCAGCTCCGTTGGCCTCAATCTCATCCCTCATCTTCCCACTCCAAACCATTCTCCTCCTCCTCCTCCTCCTCCTCTCCAACCCTTCAAATTTCAATGCCCACGATTAACAAACAACCCACCCTGTTCAAAGCCCCTACTCGACACGGAAAACGAATGCAGCGACAGAATCGTACACGCGAAAAGTATATACGGGAGCGTACAGACGAGGAGAGTGAGTGTTTGGTTCTGGCTCTGGCCACTGATGGGCGAGGATTTGATTTGTGCTGATGGCATTTTGGCTGATGTCGTGGTTCAGAGATCCTGTCGTGTGAAGAAGGAAAGGGGAAAATAAACTGAGGGCGAGACGAGAAAAGTCGACTGGGTGGGTGCCACACACAAGAGTTTGTGTTTGTGTTTGTTTTTTTGAAATAATCCCTATGAAGCAAACGGTTGAAGAAGAAGAAGATGAGAAAATCAAAAGAGCGACGACTGTCCTTCCAACACTGGAGATGTCGGGGCACAAGTCTGTTAAATACATGCATTCCCATCAAGCAATCTAGATACCCATACCGCCACATTCCATTCAGGCACCTCAGACAAGCAATCTCCCAAGCCTTCCACAGGTTGTCACCGCTGGTCGTGTGTCTGTCCTGGGCGGTGGCGGGCCCGACTTACCGATGGAGACCTGAGTCGTGTAAGTGCGACGCTCTAGATTTAGAATTGTGGTGCGCTATTTGTTGAGGTGTGACATTGAGGCTGGTTTTGTTTCATTTTTTCGGGTGGGTTGAATATTGAGTGTCTGAGATTAGGGGTGTTTTATTGGGGTTCGATTCGGCGGGTAAATTTTGGGTGTGGGGGATGCGAGAGTGGGGGTGAAGAATAGGGGTTAGGGGTTCTGTAAGACTAAATGGGGGTGTTTGGCGAGTGAGGGGAAGGGGATTGTTTACTTCTGAATCAATGACTTAATGGATGGGGTAGAAAAGAAGGCATGTTGCCTTTCAATGTTTAAATCAGTAGAGGCAGTGATTTCAAGCTACGTTTGAAGTGGCAAATATATTTCTCCTTACGGTTGCTCTATTAACACACTCAAATCAAATCCTATAAATTCCCTGTTAATTCCTAGAGCAGCTTTAAATTCTTCCCCTTTAATAGACGGAAAGTCGTTACCGAATAACATTGGACACTGGAGCGAGGGGTACTGTACACGCAACCTTGGGGATAAAATCCCGGAGTGGCATTCCAGCAAGAACAAAGCTTCTTGATACAGGAGTGAACATGACTTTAATAACAAAGATGGCAACAGTAGGCAGGAAGTTATTTATAGATGGGAAATATATTGATGGGGCTATTGCGTGTTACTGTCGTCTAAGCAGATGAACTCGTGCAGATTCCAGCGCGGGTTCAGGAGCTGAGTGAAGAGGACCCCTTTCGAGTTCCCCATCATTTCAGCAGCTTCAAAACCGAGAGCTCTTCTCAAGGCTTCGCGCACGTCCCACTCTTGCAAACAAGATCATCGGCACAATCATCTCCAGTCGAACAAGCAGCACCTATTTCTCATCGTCAGTCACTTGCTCTCTCTCTTTCCCCAAACTCCAATAAGTAAACCAAGAAGCGATCAAGCAAACTCACATAAACAATGCCCCACCCACGTGCACCCGCCGCATTTCTTATTTGTACAGGCTAGATCACCATCACAGTCATCTGCAGTTGAGCAAGTGGCTCCTGAGCCGTGTCAGTTGTGCTTTTGAGACGTAGCATGCGCACGAGAATGAGAGGAAGAATGAGAGGACGAATGAGAGGACGAATGAGATCGAGTGGGGGATGAAGTGAAGCAGGAGTCACCAGCACAATGCCCTGTCCAAGAGCAAGGCGTACAAGTAGCTGCAGGCGGTGTGGTCGTGGTAGTCTTCGTGGTCGTGGTACTAGTCGTCAAAGTCGTGCCAGTCCCAGATCCAGCGACCCTCTTGACGAGTCTATCCCCAAGTGTGGCGAGACTGGCTTCGAATTCTACGGCGTTGTTGGCATTCCATTTCGCTCCGTCTTTACCTGGAACGGCGTCTGCGCCTGTGAAGGCGAGGTAGAGGACGTCGGTTTCGTCGTGGCCGTTGTTGCCGTTTACGACGTTGCCGAAGCAGAGGGTGGCCATGCTGATTGAGGCTTCTCCAATGACGGCACGTGGACCATCATCGCCGTTTTCGTCGCCCCAGACGCCGTAGAACTGTGCGGTGTGAGCAGAATATTCATAGACATTGAGAGTAACAAGATCCCAGGCTCATGCTGGGATCTCAGGGGCTTTAGAGGCGGAGAAGGGAGACGAACCATCTTCCCATTCCCGCAAACGACCGCCATCAAACTCAACTCCCTGACTCCATCATTTCTAGGGTTATAATTTATGAACCCAGGATTGGTGCCTATATTCCCAAAGACGACGTAAGGGTGGATGAAGGCATCGAGGCCAGAGACGCCTTTGTTGTAGGATTTTACGGTGTCTTCGAAAGACGTGTGGGATTGCGTGTCTTGGGAGGAGCCGCAACGACCGTCATCTGCTGGGCCGTGTTGGATGCCGTCGCAGTCCTGGGGGTGTTAGTTGAGGTTTACTCTACTTCTATTCTGAGAAGGAATTGGATGGAGGCAGGTTCAAGGTGGGAAATGAAGAGGAAAATGGGAAAGAACTGTGCGTGACGTACAATATCCATATCCGCCAACGCACCACCCGTTCCTTGGAGATAAATCACACCTTCAGAAAGGTGATCACCACAGTACGAAAAGGCTACATCATATCAGCTCAATTCCCTCACTCTCCTTCCCCTTTCCTTTCCTTTCCTCTCCTTTTCTGTCCTCTCATTTCTCTTCCTAAGAGATCAAAAAGCGTACTTTACAAAAAGAACTTACAATTCGGCGGATCATCCTTCGCATAAAACCCCGTCTTCAATTTATTCGCACAGGTGCCCGCTCTCTTGACATTATTATACAGCGCCTGGATATTCGCAGGGACGTCGCGGGCAGCGACTTGTGTCGTGAACAGCGCGAGGCTGAGGAGTGCGAGGGTTGGTGGGAAGGGGAGTTGCATTTTGGAATAATCTACGAACTGAATATCCGGATTGGATGTATGGAGTGAAATATTCGATAGAGAAAGAGAAATTGAGAAATCAAGAGGGAATGTGCGGCTGGATAAATAGATTCGAGTAAATCGAGTAGCATAGTGTAGGTCAGGAACACACGAGCTAGTATTTCCATTCGTGGTACATGTCCGTTCTTTGGCTTAGTGAACACCACTGGGTAGGTACCTAACACGAAGTAAACCCACACCACACCACACCACCCCGACTCAACCGAATCAAGAAGCAGGTACTGTAACACAAAATGGAACGATCGAGCTGACACTTAATAATCTCTGTACATACCCTACATCTCCGCCTCCTTCCCAATCAGTGAAGTTCCACAACCCTTCCCGACATTTTCAGCCCCAGAGTCTTGGCGGCATGCTTGTTTACTTTACCCGGGCGGGACGATGGTTACGTACAATGCTTATTTATTTCCCTACCTGCATTTTTTCCCTGCACGTAATCCCTGAAAATCGAATGTCTTTTTTTCGCCTTTCTGTGCGGTCGCTGATGTGAGATTGGGGGTTGAAATAAGGCTGTGAAAATGGGCTTGCCTTGCATTGCTTTGCAAGAGGGGAGGTTCAGCTGAAGCTGGATGCGGGAAGAGGCTGTCAGACTGCAGAGGAGTTTGGTACACTGCCTTGCCATCGTAGCCTGACACTTTGCACGGTGAAGGGTAAATACCGCCTTGAACGGGGGCTAGATTTCCAGCCCCCTTTCGGCTTCAAGGCTGAGGATAGGATTTACTGACTGCACCAGGGTTTGTGAACTGATCGACTCAACTCCGCCGACCCTCTTGACGCAAGGCTGGAGGATTTCAATCCCGGCCCCAGATGTTACTGAACAGGACACAGATAATTGACGCAGCAAAGGTTTCTTCATTGGAGAGGAAGGAAGCCTCCGCTCCGACTCAGTACGCCCCACTAGTCCATCCATCTTCGCACTTCCACTAACACAAGGCGAAGCCGGGCAAGAGAAAGAAAGATGAATGGAAAAGATCACACCAGATCAAATCAGAGCAAATCAAACCAGTCCCCAAATTCAATTCTAGATCCAGACCCATACCCAGACCTAGACCTAGACCTAGATCCGATCAGAGCATCTAGATCCTACCAGACTTCCCCTCAACCAGAAACACAATTCTCTGGGACGGTCTAAAATAGTTGCCGACGACGAGACAGTAAGTGTGGTACAGTCAGTACTTTTGCTCGCCACTCAATGACAAGAAAGAAAGGATAAAGATTTAACTTCTGCGAAGACAGGACGACGAGACAGTTAATAGTAATAGGAAGACTAAGACGAGTTGGAGATAAAGACGAGGAGGCGGGAGAGGAAGAGGGAGAAGTGAAGTCCGCCGTTCTTCTTCTCTCTTTCGAACCTCCATGCACAATTGGAGAACGACTTAAAGTTAGAGATAGAGACAGCTAGCGTACGAGCGAGATAGATAGATAGATAGATAGATAGATAGATAGAAAGATAGAAAGAAAGATAGAAAAAGCGACAAAAACGCAAAAGAGAAACTCATTACCAAAACATAGCCAAGGCTCGAGTAAATAAGTAAGTAAGTAAGTGAGTGAGTGCATTATACGTTGCACTTTCCATCACAACACCGCAACAAATTCACGGTGCGGGGTAGGTAAAGAAAGTACGTAGCCTCGTAGCCAACAAACATCTCAAGGTACACACAACAATCGAGGCACCTTTCCTTCCCCTCTTCTCATCTAGCACAGCTGATATCAATCCATGTACTGTGCATCATATTATATCATATCATCCGCCATTGTATCAAGCATTTCCCTATATATTCTTCAGAACTGCGAAGGACGGGGTGGAGAAAGCGGAGATCTACCCCCCCGCCCCTCCCTCCTTACAGTAAGTAAGTAGATTTCAAAGCAAGGAACCTGGTTCGAGATTCGAGAATGTGAAGTCATAAGGTACAGTACAGAGAGCACAATGCCGAATGTTCCGAGACATGCATGCATGCATTTGTCTTTACCCCACTTGCCCCGACCGACACGACTACCGACTACTTACACAAGTCTTCCCTTCGATTGTCATCTGGAAATATAAGCTCACGTCGTTCCGGTAAATGCGTGCAGGTAAGTGTGTACGGACTCTCTTGTATTGTGGTATCTCTCTCTCTCTCTCTCTCTCCATTTCCATTTCAAACAGACTAAACATTTCAACAAATAGGTAGTCTAGAACAAACAAACGTCTAGTCTAATCTTGTCTATCAGAACCAGAAAAAACGGAGTGACCACCCATCAATTAACAGACCAAATCGAACAAGAGGAAGGAAAAAAAAAAACGCCAGATCCCATCTACACCAAGATCATCTATCCATCCATCCATCCATCTATCGGCAAGCTCTCAAAAGCCAAAAGCGCGATCGATCAATCGATTGATATACAAATCTATATCCGCCCCAACATGTCTGTCTATTCTAACCATCAGCCAAAAGAGGAAGATTAGCTCTCAACTGAGCAGATTGCGATAACCGTCTCCTAGCATCCAAGTTTCTCGAGCTCGACATGGCCGTAGCCATGGCGCTCTTCTCCTTTGCCTCGACGACCGGCGCAGATCCGGAAGCCAAAGCCACGGGTTGCGTCTCGCCCTCGCGGTTGTACAGGTTGCGGAACATGTACACGCCAGACCCCTCAGCACCCTTGGTCTCCTCGACGAACTTGCATGCGCGCTGGTTCTTCCAGAAGGCGGTCCAGAAGGGCGTCTTGACGTCCGCGATGTAGTGCTTGCCCATCACGCGCTTGATGTGCTTGGAGGCTTCGCCGGCGTGGTAGAATGGGATGGTGGAGATCAGGTGGTGGCAGACGTGTGTGCCGATGATGTCGTGGAAGAGATGCGTGTCGATGAAGCCGAAATCGCGGTCGATGGTTGCGGTTGCGCCGCGGGCGAAGGTCCAGGTCTTGTTGTCGTAGTGAGGCATGGCAGCGTCGGTGTGTTGGAGGAAGGTGATGGCCACTATTATCGTCAGTAAGCACTCAATTCTTGGGAAGAAGAAAACTGACCAATCCAGTTATTCACCCACAACCACGGAACCCCCCAAAGAACGATTACATTCCAGCTTCCGAACATCTGTCCTGCGGCCACAAGACCAGCAATCATAACAGCCACACCAATATCCGACAACACGATCAAAGGCAACTCGTTCTTCTTGAAGAAAACACTATCCTCGCCATAATAGAAATGCGAGATCTTCGCACCCTTCGCACCGTTATACTTCTGGCCGGTCAAATTAAAGAGCAGGTATCCAGGCCACCCGAACAATTGATGAACGAGATCATGCCACAGAGCAGCAATTGGAGAATCCTCAGCCAGCTCCGCAAACTCAACCAAATTCGCCTTGGCCTTCGCACCGAATTGTGTCTTGACCCACGAGTCGCGCGTGTGAGGCACAAACGCCGTATCCCTCTCCATGTTTCCCGTCGCCTTGTGATGTTGCGAGTGCGAGAGTCTCCACGAGTGGAATGGCACAAGGAGGAACGAGTGCATGATCAAACCCATGGTGTAGTTGAGGTATTTCGATTTGGAGAAGGCGCCGTGTCCGCACTCGTGTGCCAGGATCCAGATACCGGTGAAGACGAAGCCTTGGACGGTGGTGTATGCTGCCCAGGCGGCGAATCGGAGGTATGGGTTGGGAAGGAGAGGGATGTAGGTGACGGCTAAGTAGACCAGGACCGAGAGGTAGAAGTAATCGCGGACGACGTAGGCCATGGAGCGGAGGATGGAGGGCTTGAAGCACCAGGCTGGGATGGCGTCGTGGATTTCCTTCATGGTGAAATTGGGTAGTTCGAAGACATTGCCGTGAAGGTCGAGATGGGTCAATTGTTCTGGTGGGACGGTGGATGTGGATTTAGCTGTCGTAGCTGCTGGTGCCGGACTGGCAGCTGAGGGAGCCATGATGTGTGATGGGAGGTGAGAGGTGGGAGGTGAGAGGAGGGAGAGGGAGGTGAAGGGAGAGAAGAAGCAAAAGGGTGTCGAAGGGGATGGAGGGAGGAAGGAAGAAGGAAGAAGGAAGAAGATGGATATTTTCTGGATTTGAATTTATCTGTCCTGTCCCGAGTAAAATACCACCTGGGCTGGGCTGGACTGGACCGGACTTGGACTGGACTGGACTGGACCACACTACTCCTACCAAGGCTCGGGTAGGGTCCATTTTATTCCTCAACCCTTTTTCCGCATGGACCGCGTCGGGTCGAGGTGTCACTGTTTGGGACTGGGGATTGGTCGGCATTTGAATAGTGGAGTGGAGGGGAGTGGAGTGGAGTGGATTCGGATGCGAATGTGATATGGGTATGTATGAGTGAGGGAGGAGGGAGGGAGGCTTGAAACATTCCAATTGACAGGAGACTTGTCCTCGGGTTGCTTTGGATATGTCTTAAAGCTACATAATCTGACAGGTGCATTAATGACCTGCATCTACTCTACTGTTCAGCCCGTATATGTTCGGCGTCTCGATCAATTGATTGTTGAATTCTCATCTAGATATAAATACAAATACAGATACAAATACAAATACAGATACAAATACAGATACAGATACAAATACAAATACAAATACACCGCTTCCCTCCCTCTCTCTCTCTCTCTCCGTTATCTTGGCTTCCTTGGAAACCATCTTCACAGCCCTCCCACATGTCAAACCGACCCCCCAAAAAATGCAGGTGCGACATGCAACGGCATCTGCATGAAGGGTCCCACTAGTCCCCATCAAGCCAAGCAGGAGAGAGACCCTTGACTCGCTGGTGGATTTGATTGGGTCATCTTGATACCGATGTCTATTCATTGGCTCGCTTCGGAAATCGAGATCTCAACCATTCTGGTGAGTGGCCGAGGGCCCCTTGATGGATCTGGTGGTAAAGTAAGTGGGTGAGTGAGTGGATCGAGGGGACAAGGGCGGGGAGGAGGACTGGGCTCCATCTTTCCTTCTTCTTGCTTCTGCCCTGCTTCCATCTTGTACAAGTACACCGTGTTTCTTTATATCAAGGCGAAGACTCGAGAGAAAAGAAAGGAGTTCCAATTGATGCATTGGAAGAGCAAGCTAGAAGTCACGAAGAAGGTCTATCGTTTCAATTATCGTTCGGTGGCGTTTCTTGAACTCTGTCAAGTGTTAGAGATGTACGTGCCTGACTAGTTTGAAAGCTGCAGTGCAGTCCCTACCTACTGTACCTCGTACCTTACTTAGGTATGATTGACTGCCTTTCCAGGGTCGAGATGTAAAACTTTCTCTCGATTCATTCTGCACGCCATATCCTACAAAAGCCCCCCCCCCCAATGAAGTCGAGTGGCTTCGTTCGGACGGACTTGCATACAATATACTACGTTCTGCTTATTCGTGTCTTTTCCTCTTTACTTCGTTTTCATCTCTGTACAAGCTTGAGAAAGTCATTCGAGAGTTCGATCGCGAGAGCCGGGAAATGGCCACATTTCCATGAAGAGCGGTCTGTGAATCGTGCCATGCATGCATGCATGCATGGATTGCGATATTTTTTCGACCGAGAAACCGTTGAGAACCTGTTGCCAAGAAACGTGATTCCGGATCGTCAGGTCCGGTTGTTTTGGTATCGTGTAGATCATTGGGGGAGAGATAGGAGGCGAGCATGTGAGAAAAAGATTTGGAGAGAGAAGCGATTTATTGTTGAAATGCATAATTATTTTTGGTCGAACAAAACAATCAATTGGAAGGATTGGCTTAGCTCAATCATTTCTTTGTGACTGGACGCACTCGCACTGTCTGTATTCTCACGCATGATGGGAGACGCATTTCGAGTGAGCTGGGGACGAGCACATAATTACCCACTCCTCGAAGGTTCAAAACCTCTGCAAATTGGCTGCATGGGAGGAAGGGAATTATCAAATGGCTGATCCTTGAGTCAGCAGCTGAAAGTCAAGACAACCTGAGCTGCCCCCACTACCATCGCTGCTACTGCGTCGCTTTCTGTATCCTCATTTAGTTTTTTACTGCATTTAGTTCTTTACTCCTTTCTCTGAGGAGAAAATCAATTCATTCAGAGTTTAATGACTTGGTTGCATCAGCGCCCTCGCTTCCTCGCAACACTTGGTAGTCCCCTCGCACTGTAGAAAGAAGAATCGTGGAACACAACGTCAAGAAACAAGAGGTTGCGAGATGGGCAGATATTCAACCGTGAATGTACGAAAATCTTTGATGGGTGTGTCTGTCGATTGAATTTGATACTTCTGAATAGGGTTGAGATTTAAAGAAGTCGTCGGGTAGAATCGATCCATTTCCTCGCGGCCCGTACCAGTTACTGGTTTGGAACATGGGATCATTTGAAGCGCTCCAGTAACTGATTTCCATGCAGCAGAGCAGAGTCCAATTGGCACCTTCAGCGAGTTGCCGTGTGAAGTGTAGGAAGAAACGGGAGCCGAGAAGTGGGAGCAATCACTACCGATCAGGGCATATGATTGCATACCGCCGAGTCAGTGGTATCTGGTAAACACTGGGGATCGACTTCTGGCTCAATGTCTGGTTCAGACCGTGACTCTAAAAGCGCCAAATCAACACCGCCAACGCAAAGCCGAAGTCTTCAGTACATATCCCCCACCACAATCCCGCAAGATCTTCCGTAACACCACATCCGTAATCCCCGACAATCAGCACGATTCCGAACGGTCCTTCTCTGTACTGCACTGTCCATCCATTTCCGCGCTGTACTCAGCTGGATCAAGCAGGAAGCCTATCCGATCTTCGGCTGGAGTTGACGTTGGGAGAGAATACGCGAGGTGAAGACGTCAACAACCCGAGACCTCACCTTTTCGCGAACACCATGTTGTCTCTCAACCCAAAGCTCCCATTCCAACGTTTCAAAATCGCATCGACAGCACATCCACCGCAAAGATGATTCTGCTTTACGTCCTTAGTCTCCTCTCCCTCTCCTCTCCTACAACACCCTTACCAGCCACCACACCACCCCTCACAGGTCCAACCTGCACCACACTCTCAATCCCCATCTCAGTCACCGCTAAAAACGCCCATTTCCCACCAGATTTCACGACAACTTCTCTGCTTTCTATCGTCGGCGCCCTAGGAGCCGTAGTTTTCGACTCCCTGATCACAGATTCGTACACGATTGTGAGCAGGTATTGTGAGCCCGAGGTGCTGGTGGAGAGTAGGAAGGGTACTGTGCAGCTGCTTGTGCATGGGGCGACTTATACTAAGAGGTGTAAGTTTGAGGTCATAGTATGACATCAAAGGGAAGAAGCTGATGTGGATAGACTGGACGGGTGACGGGTACGCTGATCGGTATTCCTGGGTAACTGCTGCGTCTAAAGCGGGTTATCCTACGCTTGCTATTGATCGTCTTGGGAATGGAGATTCGTCGCATCCTGATCCAATTCTCGCTGTTCAGTAAGTGTTTTCCTTGTTCTAGACTTCATGTATAGAAGGATATGCTGACCTGACCGATCAGATATCCCGTGGAAGTTGAAACCATCCACCAGATCATCCTCAAGCTCAAGGCTGGAACCCTTCCCTCTCCATTGACAGGCCGTAAATTCACAAATGTCATCTACGTAGGCCACAGCTACGGCTCAATCAGTACGTCTCCCTCCCTCTTCCCACCCCTTTAACCCCAAACCCCTCACCCAACATCTCGTCCCAAAACAGAAACTAACACCCTCTCCCACCAGTCGGCAACGCCCTCGCAACCCTCTACCCCTCCGACACCAACACCCTCCTCCTAACCGGCTGGTCCTCCTCCTTCATAACCCTAATCCCCACCGTCCTCGGGACCGCCATCATCCTGCCCGCCTCCCTCGCCCTCCCAAGGTACCGCTCCCTCCCCCTCGGCTACCTAACAATCAACTCGCAGCCCGGATTCCGCGCCCTCTTCTACTCCCGTCCAGAAACCTACGACGCCTCACTCTTCGCCTACGACTTCGCCAACCGGGGGACCATCTCCGCAGGCGAGGCGGTGACCTTGGCGTTTGGCGTGAACACGGCCTCGGCGTACACGGGCAAGGTCCTCGTGGTTACCGGACAGCAGGATGCGGTATTTTGTAATTTGTTAGGTGTGAATCTACTGCTTGGAGGGTTACTGGGTGCGCAGAGCGAGTGTGGAGATCCGAAGACGGGGTATTTGGGTCAGAGTCGGGCATTGTTCCCTAGGGCGAGTGTGTTTGAGGGGATGGTTGTGCCCGATGCAGGGCATTGTTGGCAGTTGCATTATTCGGCTGAGAAGGCGTTTGGGAGGGTGCATGAGTGGTTGGGGAAGCAGGGACCTTGAGGAGGAGGGGTGGAGATGGGTTATGCTGAGATGGTGACTCGGGAGCTTTCCGGATATTGGCTGTAAGGATTGCGATGCGAGTGGAGGATGGAGGGAAATGCTGGTGCCGTTGTTGATGTAGATAGTCATCATTGAATGACACTGTCTTTAATCGCTAGAGCTTTACTTCCTGTGGATACTCCAATTGCGATGGCTCTCTATCCATCCAGGCCCCTATTCCTTCGATCGTCTGTGACGAACTGATCGAGGAAAGGAATCACACATCTATCTGCCTTGAACGAAGCGACGGTCGTTCCCCTCGCCTTAAAACACTTCACCACTATTCCCACGACAGAAAGTCAAAGTAAACAGTTTGTTGTTCAGTACAATGAAATGGACTGTAAGGTAACTCAGGTGAGCTGTTGTGGTATTCTGGAGGTAAAATGATGGAATGAATGATCAGGCAGTTGAGGAAAGAGAGCTGGAGAGTCATCTGGGAAGCCTCATCACGAGAAGCTTATCCCCCTACCTATGAATTATATACGCAGGTTATTAGCCAAGAATCAAACCAACCCGTGATTCCGACTTCATTCCATCAGAAGAAACCCCGAAGTCGAAGACTGATCTGATCGTTTCCATCAAAGATCTGCATCTAGACTCCAGAAACTCAGCTTGGCTTTTCACCCTCACCCACAACCAGAAAAGGTCGAAGAAGATACACTCGCTCAAACAGCTTAACGGATTGTAAGTTACACATTTCACTGGTCTTTACAGTTCCTGATGCTTTGGCGGAGGTGGAGAGCTCGTCTTTTTACCCCCAAGATCTGGCTTGCGGGCGAGAACTCGGACATTGCGGACTGTTGCTTTTGGCTCTGGGAAGTGAGGAGATATGCATGCTTTTTGATCGACAGGCCTCTCTTTAGAGTCTAGGGTCCTACGCGGGGGCTTTGGGAGCCATGGGTGGTGTGTGAGAAAGGGGATATGGAGATGTGTAGAGTGGAAGGAGAAGGACAGGAAATTGGAGGACGAGGGATGAATTTGAGACCCGGGAACAGGAGGAAGGTCTGCGAACTTGACCGGACGAGAGGGCTGCCAATGTGCAACCTGGAGAACTGAAAGGTACTTCATAAGTATCATTATGTCAATAAAAGATCTCTCAAACTTTTTCGATTCGTGATCTAGCTAGGTCGAATCATCAAATAAGTATACGAATCGTCCATCCGACCCCATTCCCCACCAGGTCTGAGCTTCCACGACTTCCATTCCAACAAACCACACTCTAAAACACCGTCCCCTTCGTCTGCGAAAGCTTCGCCACATTAATATTCCTAATCAAGCAAACCCACAAGAAAGAAAGGACCATGATACACGTGCCCGCAATCAGCATCTTCTCCTGCGCATACCCATACGCCTTCTGAATCCCAATTCTCGTCAGGCTCCCAACCTCATAACTCAACTGGGCATCCAGATCCCCGTAGATGGTATCGAAATCCACCTGAGCCTCCTCAGGCAGGAAACGCATCAACGCACCAGGGAACGTGTTCGTCCAGATAGCGCCACAAATGGAGTTTCCGATCGCGCCGCCGATGTTGCCGGAGACGTATAGGAGGGCGAGGACGGCTGCGACGTGTTGATGGTCTGAGGCGGCGAGGACGGCGAGTTGTTCGCAGAGGATGATTATAGCGCCGCCGACGGAGATGAAGATCTGACACATGACGATGTAGCCGATGTATTGATTTGGTTTACGGAAGTGGATCATGAGGCCTTGAGCGAAGATGTAGAGTGGGACGGCGAAGTAGAGAAGCCATTTGAAGTAGCCTGTTTTGCGAATGATGAGACCGACACTGAGGAGTAGTGCGCCGGAAAGGACGTCGAAAGTTGAGCTGACGTAACCGGCTTCGGCGAGTGTGAGGTTGGAGACCACTTGGAGGAAGGAGGAGAAGTAGGAGTTCCAGCAGTAGTAGGAGATTTGGTAGGTGGTGCAGAGGCAGCAGGCGCCGACGACGGTGCGGTTCGTGAGGAGGTTGATGTTAAGGAAGGGTTGTTTGGCGAGGAAGGTTTCGTGGAGTCCGAAGAGGATGAGGAGGACGAATCCGAGTACTATCATGCCGATTATGTAACCGGATTTCCAGCCTTGAGGAGCAGTCTCTGCGAGGGTGAAAGGGAGGAGGAAAATGGTTAGACCGGAAGCGAAGAGGAAGACACCGAGGGCTGGAGATGTTAGACGACAATGCTTCATGGGCGGCAGGACTTACCATCAAATTCCTGCACGTAGAACCAGATGTTTTGAGTCAAGGATCTGCCGCTACGTTCACGGACTACAAGGCCATGGCTCTCTGCCTTCTTGAGATGGATCTTCAAGATGATGAAAAGAGGAGCAGCGACGAATGGAAGGATGATGGCGAAAGCACCGAATCCCCATCTCCAGCTGACTTTGTAGTAGAACTCATCTGAGACTTTGGCACCTGCGAATGCGGTGATAATGTATGGTGAAGAAGTGAAAGCGTATGCGAGAGCTCGGTTCTTGAGCTTGGTCACATCGGCGGTGATGACATCGACGCTGTAGATGAGACCTCCGAATCCGATGGAGTAAAAGACCTGAATTGTTAGTTGTATAGATGTATCGGGACGAGAATCCTACCTGAGCAACGCAGAATGTGGTAAGTCCATTACTGGAAGCCATAAGAATCATGCCCAAAGTCGCAAACCCAACCATGAGAAGGAAACCCTCTGCACGACCCCAAAGATCCAACATCTTGGCAAGTGGGATGTAGATTGCTGCAGTCATACTGTTGGAAACAATATAGATGACAGTCAACAACGAATGTGCTTCGAAAGCACTGGTTGCGAAAGGTACGAGGTTGTACAGAATGGACGATTGCATGGCGTTAACAAAATACAACATCCACATGCTGTTAGACTGTTAGTTCTGAAAAGTCGATGAGAGGCAGGACTAACTTGATGAGTACAGCAACGAGGTATGGTTTGGTCCAAGTCAAAGTAACAGCTTCAACTTGCTGAACACCGCGTTGTGCATCCTCAGCAGGAACGACATCCTTCTCAGGATCATCATTTGCTGGCTCGTGGGTATGAGCAATGCCATCAGTGACAGTGGTAGGGCTCTTGTCATCTGTTGGCAGGGTCATATCCACTGCAGCAGTCTCGTCCTTCTTGCGAAGGAAGTCTGGTCTGAATCTCGAGAAGGTCGAAGATGACATGGCTGTTTCGTCGATGATGCTGATCTTGAAGAAAACGAAGCAAAGCTCTGAAAAGGCAGGGGGAGCTTAGCTACTAGTACTCCCTGGACTTGGCGACGCAGTTGCAGTACGTCGACACCAGACCCATCGAAAGAAGATTGGGACGACTCCACTAGTTGGCATGATCATCCATCTCTCCGCGGTTACCAACGAAGCTATGTGAAGAAAAAGGAAAGGCACATCGGAAGTCGGGACCGAATCCAGGGACATGAAGTGAGCCATCTATTAGGTTTAGACGAGGCTGGATGTTGGTTTAGGGAGAGCTAGTTCTTACTGGCCTGTTGAGGCTTTTGTAGCGAGATCCCTTGTAGTCGCAAATGTATTTCATAGACTATGCATGTATGTGGAGGGTTTGCCCGAGACCGACACACCACAAAGTAGGGGACGGCTCGTTCGGTTGCATCCATTGGTGGGGGAATCTGATGAAGTGGGGGATCCAACTGATTCGGGCAACTTTTTATCTAATCAGATTCGAGATTTTCACACGCCAGACCGGATCGGAAGTAACCTGGACGGCCGAAAAGTGTCAGTGGATCAACACTTTTCTTCTGAATCTCAGGAACTAGAAATCAGAAACCAAAGGTTGGGATATCTTGATGATAGACACACCCACGATTGCTTGTCACGACTCAAGCTTCTGTGCCGCTCATCTTTTCCTGAGGCACCCTTCGACAGAGCTTGTCCACGGGTGTATTTGACAAGTTTTGCTGATTTTTTTTCTCTTGGACGAAGGGCCGGGTCATTTGATAAGATGAGATGATCTGATTAGATGATGCGATGCCGCTCGTGCCGCTCGCTTCTGGAGGGGCGTTGAGGGCGTCCACTTGAAAGTGGTTCGATGTGGATATCGTTGTTCGTCCATGGGGCTTTGTTGTTCTCGTCTTGAAATCTGAGATGCAAGCGGTCGTCTGCATGGCTGTTGGGATGGAATTAACGGCGAGTCTGCATATTATACAATGCTGCAGAAGCGTATCCGAAGGTCAAGGTTGTGAAGTATCGTCCCTGACGCTGCCGGATAGTGCAGGGCGTTCCAGAAAGCGATGAGATATCCCTAAAATCCAGGACGAAGCTCAGTTAACAATCAAGTACCTATCCCAGGCTGCGATTCCCAATGAAATCTGGGGAGGAAGAACTGACGATCCGCATTCCTTCTGCCATCCTCATCGTCGCCCCAGTTCCTTTTCCCACGACTCCATAACTCTGATCTCCACATTTCCAAACCCATCTTTCTTCGCCAAGCTCCCAAGAAAGCCTTCTTTGCAGAATTTTCCATCATCCCTCCGTCCAACTCCCGCAGATAGAAGTCCGCCAGGCATCGGCAATGCATCGGAGCTACCCCTCCTCTGCATTCTGCACACACGCCCCCCACACACACCCAATCAAAACAAAAAATCTAATCTGATTAGATCAATAAATTAGGTTATCAGATCAGAACTTGCATACCCGCCCGCTCCCTGCCGTGCGCCGAGCCTTGATTGGCCTTCCTCGGCATCCACACTGCGGGTTGTCGAGACTTCGTGTTCAAAGTTTGCACTTGTGATATGTGCTGGCATGCGGTGTGTGTGAATAGATGGGGATTTGATCTAATCTAATCTGCGGGACTGAGAGGATTGCGTGAGAGATCCACTTGTGACTGTGCAGCTGCATCTGTGATTTCCCTGTGGTTGCAGAGATCCTTGAAATTCTTGGGAGGAAGGGGAATTCAATTGTTCGTTCCACTCAGTTCAGCCATGGACTCAGAGTGACTGCCGGTATGAGCCGTAGAATGCCTTTTTTGCTTTCTGATTCTTGGGAACCAAGACAAGGCGTTCTCTTATTGGTTTCCATCTCGTTGGTTTCCAGGAAGAATATCATCGCTTCCGATCTCGGATTGTAGACTTCAAGCCGATCGGAAGTCAAAGGCTGAGGAAGTAAAACATCTTGACTAGCAAGGAGCGGAGATGTGCAAACTGGAAAATGTGCGCATGCAGCTGCTGGGTTATCCAGACCCCTCCCAGAACCACAGAAGCCCAGTTGACTAGCTCGGTAGTCGTAGCTAGTCAGGTTTGACGATGCAATGCTGCTTTAACAGCACCGACATGCAGCTTCACCCCAACATCAAGGTAGCTTGGCTAGCTAGTAACCGATCGGTAGGAAGGTGGTACTGCAAATCGTTGTGAGGGTGCTGTCAGATGTCATTGGATCGGTGTACCGTTTCCTCATCTAGGTCGGGACAGCTGGGATGGGGGAGCTGCTTGAGAGAGCTAATCATCTAGAAGAGAGCTGCCCGCTCTACTTGAGTACTTCCTTGGCTCTTGTTTTGTTTTGCATGAAATCATACACTATCTTGCTGGTTGGTGAGTCTTTCCTTTGATGGAGTTTGCTTTTTGTGAGACCAAATTTGAGACAGGGAAACTTCCCGGCCTGATTTTTCGTTGGCGAGCAAGTAAGGATATAAGGATATGACTGATTGATATAAAGTAACTTGTTGGTGTATATGTACAATATCCTGAGCTTTAACTTGCTGTACTGGAACTTTACTTGAGATAAACGGAACGAACGAACTGAGCGAAGGGAGCGTCAAACAAACAAACTAAAGAACCGAGAGGAGATTGAACAACAGCACAGCCGGAAAAATGGGCTCAATCCAAGTCGAGGACCTTGCCAGCCATGCGGGAAATACAATTCCTAGCATCAAAAACACCAGAACATTCGAGATTCCCAGACTCACATCTGCAGCCGAGGATACAACACCAACAAACACACGCGAAGAATTGATCTTTCTGTCTTGGCTCATAGTGCTTCTGCGGACTCGTGAAGGAACGGTCGATTACGACTGGACATATGTCTCCCGTGAAGGTGGATTGGAGCAAGAAACTGTGATGCGGTGTTTGAAGATGGAAGAGGTGATGCCCGGGGTGGAAAGTACGGTTGGGGGGGCGAGTGTTGCGATTTCAAGGTATCTGCAGCATGTTGCGCCGAGGAGTGCAGAGCGGAAGAACGTTTCGTTACTGCTGAGCAGTGTTTCTCTGGCGGATGAAGAAAAAGAGGTGAGTTTATCCTGGCAGCTAGAAATCCAATGCTGATTTGGAAGGGTCTGCAACTCGAAATCCGCTTCCAAGACGGCGTGCTCGACGTCCAAGCGGTGCGATATCCGAGCAATATGCTTCCCTTCACAATCTCACATCACATCTCAACGCTAGTCGACACAATACACGCCTGCATATCTTCTCCAGCTGCCACGATCTCATCACTTCTCGCCCCAACACCAAGCGATCTCTCGTCAATCTGGAGCTGGACATCCCCACTCCCGCCAACGTACAACTCCTGCATGCACACGATGATCTCCGCACGCGCAACATCCCACCCCGACAAAATGGCAATAGCGTCATGGGATGGTAATTTAACATATGCGCAAGTCGATCGGTACTCGAGTATTGGAGCAGGGCGACTTCGCGAGATGGGTGTGAAATTACACGATTTTCTGCCTGTATGTTTTGAGAAATCAAGGTGGACTATCGTGGCTATTCTGGCAGTCATGAAAGCTGGTGCCACAATGGTGATGATGGATCCCTCACTTCCAGTTGCGAGATTGCAGAACATGCGGGATCAGGTTGGCGCGCAGATGATTGTGTGTTCGCGGAAACAGGAAGATTTTGCAAGAGAGATCTTGCCGGAAGGACATATACTGATTGTGGATGAAGAGGCGTTTGGAAAGGACGAGGTGTTGCCAGTTTTAGAGGAAGTACCCTCTGATACGTTAATGTACATCATCTTCACATCTGGAAGCACAGGAACACCAAAAGGCGTCAAAATTTCGCATGAGACGTACACCAGCAGTGCGATTCCGAGGGCGAAAGCGGTTGGATACACTGAGGAATCTAGAGTCCTGGATTTCGCTTCGTACGCATTCGATGTCAGTATCGACAGTATGCTTCTGACTCTTGGTAATGGCGGTTGTCTTTGTATCCCATCAGACGAAGATCGACTAAATGATATCAATGGAGCGATGCGACGGATGCAGGTCAATTATGCAGGTCTGACACCCTCGGTTGCCCGGATCCTAGAACCGGATGTTATTGCCTCGCTTAGTGGACTTGGTCTTGGAGGAGAAGCTGCCTCACCGCGAGATGTCAATTTCTGGGGCCAGGTTACGCGCATCATAATTGGATATGGTCCTTGTGAATGTACAATTGGGTGTACCGTCAATAGTAGTGCTGCGACAGGCAGAGATTATATTTCGATCGGACCCGGGAATGGAGCGGCGATCTGGGTTGTCGATCCGAATGATCACAATCGGTTGATGCCTGTTGGTGCGGTGGGAGAGTTGCTTGTCGAGGGTCCAATTGTTGGACAGGGGTATTTGAACGATCCTGTAAAGACTGCCGCTGCGTTTATCATTGATCCGCCCTGGCTTACAGCCGGTCATGAGGAATTCGCGGGTCGAAAAGGCCGGCTGTACAAGTCTGGAGATATCGGAATGTATGATCCAGATGGTTCTGGAAATATTGTGTTTGTTGGGCGACAAGATACGCAAGTGAAATTGCGTGGACAGCGGGTCGAACTCAGCGAGATTGAAAGTCAGCTCAAAGCGAGACTTCCATCGGATGTCAATGTGATCGCAGAAGTGATCACTCCCCAGGGAACAGGAGGACAACCAACCTTGATAGCTTTCATCGCACCTCAATCAACAAAGGGACTTGGTAACGACGAGTTGAAGCTGGCGGAATTATCAGAAGACCTCCGTGTCGCATTGGCGAAAGCTGATGCAGATGTAAAGGAGACTTTGCCACGGTACATGGTACCGAATGCATATATTCCACCGAGCTACATACCTGTTTTGATCTCTGGGAAGACGGACAGAAAGCGACTAAGGGCATTCGGAGCGACAGTGAATCTGCGACAATTGGATCAGGGCTCGTCAAGTACTCCAACTCGGGGGTTGAGTGAGATTGAGCAGCAACTGCGACAAGGATGGGGCGAAGTGTTGAAAATCGACCCTGAAACGATCAGGCTGGAGGATAACTTCTTCGCTCTGGGCGGAGAATCTTTGACTGCGATGAAACTTGTGTTCGTATGCAGGTTGCAAGGTCTGGATCTCTCTGTGACTAGTACGTTCGGCAATCCGACACTTGAGGTGATGGCAGGCACTGTCAAGATTAGCAGCTCCGAGGCAAAAGTGGAGACTGCAGCATTTTCCATGATATCTCAAGATGTCGAGAGTGCACGTCTTGAGGCAGCACAAGCTTGTGGATCAGATCCATCAACTGTTGAGGATGTTTATCCCTGCACACCGACTCAAGAATCCCTCTTCACATTCTCTATCCGGTCAAGCAAAGCGTATATCGCTCAAAGAGTCGCATATATACCGTCAACAATCAGTCTCGATGCTTGGAAAAAAGCATGGGAAGATGTCGTGGCAGCAAGTCCCATCTTACGAACTCGCTTGGCACAGATCTCAGAACCTGGTCTTCAGCAGGTTGTACTCAAAGGGAGCGTATCTTGGAGGAGTGCAACGGATCTGACTCAATACCTCGAAGATGATCGCTTAGAGAAGATGGAACTTGGGAAAGACTTAGCCCGATACGCCATCGTCAATTCGAACGGAAAGCATTACATGATCTGGACTGTTCACCATGTCCTCTATGACGGGTGGTCGGAACCATTGGTATTGAAAAATGTAAGTAATGCCTTGCAGAACCAACCATTCGAGTTGCAGGCACAGATGAAAGACTTCGTCAAGTACGTGCGCGAAACAGATGAAGTTGCGATGCAGGATTTCTGGCGACGAGAGTTGGATGGTGCTGTCGGACCACAGTTCCCACGTCTTCCATTCAGAGACTACTTGGCCACTCCAGATGAGTTCCTTGAGCATCAAATATCGCTCGAGACGGTGGCCGGCTCACCCTTCACAATGGCGACATTAATTCGTGGTGCTTGGGCTCTTGTTGCATCACAGTATACAGGAAGTGATGATGTTGTGTTTGGTGAGACACTCATAGGTCGAGATATCCCTCTTCCTGGGGTCGAAGGTATCGTAGGCCCATTGGTTGCAACAGTACCTGTACGAATTCACATCCATCGTTCGATGACTATTGAGTCATATCTCCAGACTGTCCAACAAAGTATCCTAGCCCGCACACCATATCAACATATGGGCTGGCAAAATATCCGAAAGGTCAGCAAAGATGCTCAACATGCATCTGAAGCAGGCACAGGTCTGGTGATCCAGCCAGAACCAGAATATGCTGGAAGCGAACTTGGATTTGAATACGGGGATGTTGTCCGCGAAGCACTCCATTTCAATCCATACCCTCTCATGGTAGCATTCGGGATCCGTAAGGGCGGGTTGAGAGTTTGCGCGAACTTTGACAGCAATTTGATTGAAGTTGCCCAAATGGAGAGAATGCTTGTGCAACTTGAGATTGCCTGCTCTCAATTATCCAAGGGGCTATCGAGAAGACTGGATGAGGTATCCTGCTTGCCAGAAACCGAGTTGAACAGAATCTGGCAGTGGAATCAGGCACCTCCGCTAACTTTGGACGATTCAAAACTTCGAGCGAATGCATCTGTACAACTAGGGTCAGCATATCCCCGGGCAATTATTCCTTGGCTTTGCGATCCAAGGAATTCGTCACTCTTGTCTCCGATTGGATGTGTGGGTGAACTCTGGCTTGAAGGTGCCATTCCGGGCGAAGGTGTGGAGTCTCCTGTTTGGCTGTTGGCTGGAAGCTCCGACTATCCTGGCCGTACTGGAAAGGTCCAAGCAACTGGCGACATGGCAGAATTACGAGAGGATGGAAGTTTGGTGTTTGTCGGCCGCAAAGAGAACATCCTCCCAATTCAAGGCCATGCTGTCGATATCCCCGGACTGGAGGCTCATATTGCAAGAATCCTTCCGCCTAACATCCGCTCCGCAGCGACATGCAGTTCGGCAGACGAGCTAGATCCAATATTGATTGTTTTCATTGAGCTACAGAGTGGTGAGGGAGAGACCATTGAGCTCCTC
The DNA here is from genome assembly GCA_002554605.1 of Helotiales sp. F229. Taxonomy (NCBI): domain Eukaryota; kingdom Fungi; phylum Ascomycota; class Leotiomycetes; order Helotiales; species Helotiales sp. F229. The sequence continues at coordinate 168,620 of MXAW01000011.1, forward strand.
TCGGCGTCACACGATATATCCTGCGATTCCGGGCTCCAAACGACGGTCTTGGGGAAACTCTCAGCCAGTCTTGTTGCAGATATCAAAAGGCTGGACAAATCCATCGAAGAGTCTTTACCATCACACATGGTTCCTTCATTTTATGTTGCAGTAGATAAACTGCCAACTGAGGGGTGCATAATCGACCATGCGGTACTCAAAGAGCTTGCTTCAAAAATTCCGGCAAACGTCCTTGCACAGCTGGCTGGAGGATTCACGCAAGCCTGGATGGAGACAGCACAGAGTAGCCTCACTGCCACAGAACGTATTATTCGAGACGCTTGGGCAAAGATCTTAAGCATCAATCCAGAGCAGATTGACGTAGAAGATAACTTTTTCCGATTGGGTGGTGACTCTGTCCTGGCCATGAAGTTGGTATCCAGCCTTCGTACTCAAGGGCATGTGCTGTCAGTTGCAGATATCTTCAATCACATGCGACTTGGTGATGCTGCTAAGGTTCTGAAAGTCAATCAGGTGTCTCGGAAGGTCGAGCCATACAAACCATTCTCAACTTTGAGAGGTTCAGATGTGGAGCTGTTCTTAGCCGAGGTCGTTCAACCAAAACTTGCTGACCCAGGCTGGATTATCCAAGACGTCTCGCCAGTGACAGATTCCCAAACCCTTGATATCAAGGGAACAATCCAGGCACTGCGGACATCCATACAATACACCATGCTGTATCTGGAGAAGGGCGTCGATCGAGAGAAATTGTTCCGTGCTTACAAAGACCTAGTCAAGACCCACGATATTCTGCGCACCGTTTTCATCGAATATGAATCAAAGTTCTTGCAAGTTGTGATAGACGAGCTGGACTCTCTAATAGCTAAGCATCAGACTGAAGGCGATCTCGAGAAATATGTTGCCGACTTGTGCACGACTGAGATTGAATCAGAACTCCAGCTTGGGTCATCATTCCTGAAGACCCTCCACGTTGAAGGCAAGGATCGGGAATGCCTGATCATTGGTCTGTCGCACGCTCAATACGATGGAAACTCTCTGCCAATGGCACTTCGAGATCTGGAGGCGCTGTACAGTGGAAGCAAGGTCGTAGAATCAGAACCTTTCTCCTCGTACCTATCACGAGTTGGTGACGAGGGTGTTCAAAGGAAAGCCATCTCATACTGGCGCAATCTCCTAAATGGTTCAACACTATCCATACTGGAGGGAACTTCGGTACAGCCAATGGACAAAGCGATATTTCAGACCAAAGCAGTCGACATATCCAAGCGGCCCGAAGAGATCACCACAGCAAATTTGCTCACGGCAGCTTGGGCACTGGTTCTCGCACGTTGCCTCCAGAAGCCAGATGTGACGTTCGGCGGCATCACATCTGGCAGAAATATCGACCTCGCAAACATCGAGAATGTCATGGGTCCGTGTTATCAATTCACGCCAATCCGAGTGTCGTTCGAGTCGCAATGGACAGCCAAGGATCTCCTGAACTTCGTCCAGAGGCAAAGTGCCGAATCTTCAGCTCACGACTTCCTCGGCTTCGACAAGATATCGAAAGAATGTACCGAATGGTCGCCCGAGGCCCAATTCTTCGATTCTATTGTCCATCACCAGGACTTTGAGGATTTCGATACCATGCCTTTCGCGGGTGGCTCGGCGAGAGTGGAGATTCTGAATCCTCATGGCAATGCTGCGTACCCTTTGAAGGTTGTCTCATTTGTTCGGGATGGACAGACTTGTGTCGGGGTGGTTGGAAGTGAGAGAGATGTTGCGCTTGTTGATTCGAGCCTTGAGAAGTTGGCTGCGACTGTGCAGGAGTTGGCGACGAGTGGAGACCACGTGTTGCTTGATGAGAAGTTATTCGATAGAGTCGTGGGCACATAGGCATGCAGTGGCAGGTTGTTGGGTATGGAAGTAGAGTTATGGGTGATGTTGAGGACATTGGAGTGATGCTGTTCGCGGGGATGAGAAGACTCTCGCTGTTAGAGCGAGAAGGTCACGTGCTCACGAGAGAACGATTTCATTTCTGTGCAAACTCCCAAGGAGTTATAGTTTTGTTGCTTTGGCTATCATTTACTAAGATATCCCTTTAAATAATGAAAAATTACTTTCAAATTTCACTGCCTGGAGACCTGTTGTCTCCTGGTCTCCAATTACCTATGCCTGAGGTCAATGGAATGTAGCGCCTCAAAACCCGCATCCAAATTCTTCCAACTACCTGGGTAATTGGGTGATACTCTCTGCTCCCATCTCTCATCTCTCATCTAAGGTAGAACACAACATCAACACACGATCCATCCTCAACGGAACCATATACTTTCCAGTCCATGGTGCCTGTACCTTACATACCGTCTTTCTATCCAGACGCACCAGCTACGAGGGATCGCATCCAGCGCGTTGGGCGGCAGTGTTCAACGATCCCTCGCCATCCCAAATCCAACTTCCTGTAACCAGTTAAGCTTCACAAGCCCAGAAGCAAGAAAAACAAAAGCGGCAAACTTCCTTGGGATCCTTAAGACCCTCGAATTTCCACTTCTTCTCGTCGGTCCAGACACATCCGATATCGCAATGGTCGACCCCTGGGGGCTTCTCTCCTCACACACCTTTCCTTTCCACGGCGATTCCCTTGATTCAGGCAGGGCAGCGTAACCGACTGTTACCCCCACTCATTGATGGCGATTGGATTTTATCTAATCTTATCAGATGAAAATTTTCTTTGCGCTTCGTCGAATCCGTCTAGATCAAGAAAGCGTGAGCACATGGTACTTCGTCGGGGAGATGCTTGCTGCATGATGCATGCATGACACCTCAAGAACGGCATCGGCGAGAGTTCAAAAAGGAAGCTTGATCAAGGGCCTTTACGTAAAGTGAATAGTCGAAATGGCAACATCTGGATGCAGGAATCCATGCTCGCATGTAGTACCGAGCCGTACGAGGACCTAGTCCACTCAAGCATTTGCCTAGCTAAACTCGAAGTATGGCCGATCGATGGGTCTCTGGGTTGAAGCTTGGATTGGTGGGTTCGTAGGTCTTTGCTGTTCTTGAGAATTCGATTCCTGCTCAGTTCGGAATTGCCAGCGACAAGAACTCAAGAGTATTTTGCTTCGTCTCTCGGTGGCATAACTCGTCACAATGGCGTTCATCAAACAACTCGCCGGCTACCCGAGGCTACTTCTGGCTGGAAACCCTTCGGCACGCGACATTGGAACACTTCTGGTGGCTATCGTATCAGCAATCGGATCAGGAGTTCCTTTCCCAATCATCGGTATCATTTTCGGTCAACTTCTCGACGATTTCAATGCAGCAACCTGTGATCAAGCAGAGACAAGCTCAGGAGATGACGAACAAGGGAGCGTCAACAGCAAAATCCTGTTGATCGTGTATCTCGCAATTGCTCAATTTGTTCTGATCTACCTCCATTTGTTATGTTGGACATTGACTGGAGCTCGACTGGCACAGAGACTACGAGAAACATACCTTCAGAACCTCCTCCGCCAAGAACCATTGTTCTTCGATAATCTCCCTCCTGGAGAAGTCGCATCTCGACTTAATACCGATATCCAAGCAATTCGATCCGGTACATCTGAGAAAGTTGGGATATGTCTCTCCAGTTTCTCGTTCTTCGTCACTGCTTACATCGTGGCATTCATCAAAGATACGAAGCTGGCAGCAATGCTGATTTCTTTGATCCCGGCATACTTTCTGATGTCGTTTGTTGGAAGTCATTATATTGAAAAGTACTCTGGTCTCATGTCAGATTATGCTGCAACAGCTTCATCCATTGCTTCAGAGGCTCTGTCAAATATCGTGGTGGTCCAGGCTTTCGGCGCGAACACTCGATTGGAGGAAAAATTCTCCAAGGAGCTTAAAGCGTCTGAACAAGAGGGATTGAAGAAAGCGACTGCAGTTGGAATACAGTCTGGAGTACTGTATTTTGTTGCCTACTCTGCCAACGGTCTGGCTTTCTGGCAGGGAAGTAAACAAATTGCAGCAGCAGTGCGTGGAGAGAATGGAGGGATTACAGTTGGAGCCGTGTTTACAGTAATCTTCATCTTAGTTGAAGGTAAGTTGAGCAAATCCTGCTAAAGCCCTCTCTAACACATGCTAGCTTCCCTACTCCTTAGTCAAGTTGCGCCATTCCTTCACATGTTCGTCGCGGCTGTTGCTTCATACCAGAAATTGATTGGAGACATCGATCGAGTTCCAACCATTGACGGCACAAGTGAATCTGGACTTCGACTTACACAATCAGAAGCTGGGTTCGAATTCAAGGATGTCTCATTTACCTACCCATCCAGACCAGAGATCACGGTTCTGGACAAAATCAACCTCAGTATCCCTGTCAACAAGCACACAGCAATCGTCGGCCAATCTGGAAGTGGAAAGTCAACCATTGCAGCTCTAGTTGGAAGATTGTACGACCCAACGGAAGGAAGGATATTGTTCGATGCTCATGATCTCAAAGATGTCAATGTTCACGATCTGAGAAGTTTTCTCAGTTTGGTACAGCAGGAGCCCTCACTTCTGGATCGATCCCTACTTGAGAACATCGCGCATGGGTTGATCAATTCGAGCAATCCTAATCATGCTCACCTGAAGCCTACGCTACTTGGATCTGCCCTTGCAGATTTGGCCAGCGCAGTCAGAAATGGGGAGACTCTCGAGGCGGCTACTGAGAAAGCAGGTTCAGAGGTCATTGAGATTATCAACTTGGTTCAAAAAGCTGCTGCGCTTGCAGATGCAGATGCGTTCATCGTTGCATTACAGCATGGATATGGCACAGTTGTAGGTTCAAGCGGTCGTCTGATCAGTGGTGGCCAGAAACAACGAGTTTCCCTTGCCAGAGCGCTTGTCAAAGACCCCGCTGTTCTCATTTTGGACGAAGCAACAGCATCTCTTGATTCGAGAAGTGAGCAGCGAATTCAGCGAGCTATTGCAGGGATATCAAGCGGCAGGACCATGATTTCGATTGCACATCGCCTATCAACAATTACCAATGCAGACAATATCATCGTCATGCACAAGGGCAGTATTCTGGAGCAGGGAACACATTCTGAATTGATGGCCAGGAATGGATCGTATGCCGAACTGGTCAGATTACAAACTATGGGATCTCACCCAGCAAAATCCGGCGCGGATGGCATCAGCAAGTCCGATATGGAATCTATGACGGATATGGATACCGAGAAGAGTGTCTCCATGGATGCCGAGAAAGCTGATTTAGTTGTTAGCGAAGCTGCTGTTGAACCAGAAGAGGAAGAACCCGAAACCCCATCCAAAACTCTCTGGTCACTGGTGAAAGGTTACGCGCCAGCATTACGACCACATCTCCTCATGATCTTTATCGCTCTTGTCGGATCCACAGCTGTAGGTGGTGCATTCTCAGCCGAAGCCGTCATCTTCGGAAACACTGTCGGAGGTTTAAACCCCTGTAAGAGCGCGGACAGTATACGCAGTCGGGGTGAATTCTATGGGCTCATGTTCTTCGTACTGGCTATCATAGAATTTTTCGCCAATTTGATCAGTTGGGCTGGCTTCGGTTGGGTTTCGGAGAAGACGGTTTACACGGTTCGGGTTCTGTCATTCAGGTCGTTGATGGAACAGGACCTTCAATGGCATCAATCGAAAGGACGGACGCCCGCAATGCTTCTGTCTTATATCACCAGAGATGGGAACGCATTGGCTGGGTTGAGTGGTTCTGTCGTCGGCACTTTGTTCTCCATCACTGTCAATCTCATCGCAGCCATCATTCTGACCCATATCATCGCCTGGAGAATAGCATTGGTCTGCTTAGCTCTCGTCCCACTCCTACTCGGAGCTGGTCTGATGGAACTTCGTGTTCTCGGACAATTCGAAGAGAAGCACGAAACGGCATATACGAAATCAGTGGACATTGGCGTCGAAGCAATCACATCTATCAAGACCATTGCCTCCTTCTCACTTGAAGAAGAGACTCTACAAACATACCGCAAATCACTCAAAGGACCTCGCAAAGAAACGTTCAAGGTCACTGTCCAAGCAAGTCTCTGGCAAGCACTCACCTATTTCCTGGGTAATCTCGTCAATGCCCTCGCGTACTGGTGGGGAGCCAAACAGATCATTGCGGGGAATTACACGCAAACGGAGTTCCTTATTGTGGTGTTCTCCCTTCTGGTCAGCGCTCTTCTATGGAGTCAGATGTTTGCCCTTGCGCCGGAACTGTCCAGTGCGAGAGCAGCAATGGCCAGAATTCTCAGCTTGATTGAGATCGGATCCGATAAAATGCAAGGAAGTGTCAAGAAGCTCATCGCTGATGTCGAAGCCACAGGTGAGAAGCGATCATCTACGCCAACTACCCAAGCATCAAGTGTGCAGCTCCGGGACGTACATTTCTCTTACCCCGCTCGTCCAGACATCAAAGTCCTAAATGGTCTCTCCATCGACATGAAGCCCGGGAAATTCTACGCCCTGGTCGGACCCAGTGGTGCAGGGAAATCAACAATCATCTCACTCGTTGAGAGATTATACACGCCTTCATCTGGGGGGATATTCATCGACGGCGTCGACGTAACGAAACATCGCGACGTCTCATTCCGCGATAACATCGCACTTGTCCCACAAGAAAGCGTCCTGTTCGAAGGCAGTATCGAATTCAATATCAGTCTTGGTGCACGACCTGGCCATGCAGTAAGTAGAACCGAGATCGCGGACGCCTGCAAACTAGCCAACATCCACGAGACAATCATGGCTTTACCAGAAGGCTACGACACACTCTGCGGACCTAACGGGAATCAGTTCTCCGGTGGGCAGAAGCAGAGACTGTCGATTGCGAGGGCGCTGGTGAGGAAGCCCAGTTTGTTGATCCTGGATGAATCGACGAGTGCGCTGGATGCGGAGAGTGAGAGGTTGTTGCAGGATGGATTGAGTAGAGCCGCGAGGGGGATTACGGTTATTGCAATTGCGCATCGGTTGCATACTATTAGGAAGGCGGATGTGATCTTTTTGATTGAGGAGGGGAGGTGTGTGGACAGGGGGAGTCATGAGGAGTTGTTGGGTAGGTCGGAGAGTTATAGGGCGAACGTTATGCATCAGACAGTTGCTGAGTGAGGGTCTTGAATTTGGTTGTGTATTTACAGCGGCATTTCTTGGGATTTGAATATAGAAAGACCATGACGGCGAGAATAATGAAATGAAGTCTTCAGAGTCTCGTAAATACCCTTTCTCTATGTTTTTCAACACCGAGATTGTCTCTGTCTTCCAGTTTTTCGTCTTTCTTGAAGTGGGAATTTTGGGACAGAGAACCCATCACAACTCACCATCCAAATGGCATACCAAAACCCACGACTTTCTCTCCCCTTGCCCACAGCTCACAACCCTCAACCAACGACCCACGGCTCCCAAACCCAAACTCTTCCACCTTCCATAGACCCGACATCGGAACCACCTCCCCTTGCTCTCCTTCTCTTCACATGCTTCACGAAACTACATACTAACCAGAACCAACTACCCTTCACAGATAGCTCCACAAATCATCCCTCCTACCTCACCTCCCGGCCATCATCGGCACATAATAAAAACCGCACATAAATATGCAAGCAAGTAGACGTCCTGCTAGCCTGCCTACTGGACCTGCACAGCAGTGGAGACACGCGGCCGGGTAATCTAATCTAATCAGATGAGCGGAAAGATAAAAAAATAAATGGGAGGTGAACATTCTCGCTTGCCGCTGTAAGAAGTCCATTGACAAGGAAGAAGAAACTCTGAACTGATCAGATCAGATCGGCGGATCTTATCAGATTTTTTTTTCTTTCTTTGGGCCGAGCCAGGGTCGGGCTTCAATGTGTTGTCGTTTTTATTACGTTTACTGCAGGAGGGTCGGGGGTGTGAAATTGTGGCACGCATGTGAAGAGAAATGAAGATGAAGTTCGAGCTTGGCCGATCTCGGTGGTGGGGTGGATGGGTGGCATCGGGGGACCAGGTACGAGGTACCTCCTCTGCTGCTGTCATCATCGTCGTAGTTGTTGTTCAATAATTTGTTTCGGTAATATTTCCAAGATTTAGATCATTGGCAAACAAATTGAAAAAGCAAATAAACGGAAGACTCGAAATTTTAACTGATCGACCGGAAAGGGAAAATCATCCGGATAACTCTGAGCATTAGGATACCGCCTTCTGTGCAGTCGGAGTTTGGGAATAGCTTCACGCTCACAAGATTCTTGGTGATCGATACGATAGCTGGAGTTATCTTCAATCAAATTTTTTTTTTCAACTCCCAGCCAACACCCAACTGCTTTCAAGTTCGTAAACCCTCAAAATGGGCTCCAAATTCTGGCCCAAAGGCGGTCTCCCAGGCATCTTGCACCACTACGTACCCAATCCCCCCTCCAACCTAAAATTTCAAATCTAACATCCCCAGACCGAATCCCTAGTAACATTCGAATACACATCCTCCGTCCCCAAACCCCACGCCATCCTCTTCATCGGCGGTCTAGGCGATGGTCTCGCAACAACATCCTACATGGCTGACCTCGTCACCGCACTCTCACCAACCCCCTGGTCCCTCTTCACACTCAACCTCTCCTCTTCGTACGGCCAATGGGGAACAGGACATCTCGACCGCGACACCGACGAGCTCGCAGAATGCATATCTTACATCTCTGCGTACAAAGCATCGCAGGCGCAGAATGCAGATGCGAAGAGGAAGGTGGCCGTGATGGGTCATTCGACGGGCAGTCAGGTCGTGCTGCATTATCTGCATCGTGAGAATCCACATAAAGGGACATATATCTTTGATAAAGATCTCGTGCACGTCCAGAGGCCGGTGCTGGACGGTGCGATCATGCAGGCGCCTGTCAGTGATCGGCAGGCGATTCATTGGATTTGTAAGGAGGGGTTTGGGGAGAAGACGTCGAAAGAGATGCAGGCAGTTTATGAAGAGTTGTTGAAGCTTGCGAAGGAGGCGAAGCCAGAAGATGGGGATTGCATGGTGCCGTTGAAGTTATCCAGTGTGATTTATCCGCATCCTTTGTCATTTCGCAGGTTTTTGAGTCTGTGCAGTCCGGATAGTCCTGAGAAGCCTGGGGAAGACGATCTTTTTAGTTCGGATCTGAGTGATGGGCATTTGAAGACGACGTTTGGGATGGTGGGTGAGAGGGCTTTGTTGAAGGGAAAGTTGATGGTGTTGTATTCTGGGAAGGATCAGAGTGTACCGGATTATGTGGATAAGGAGGCGTTGATGGCGAGGTGGCAGAAGGCTGCTGATGAGGGAGGCGAGAGGGTCGGAAGGGGAAAGGTTTGGGATGAGGAGTTCACGGCTGTTATTCCGAATGCGAGCCATGCCCTCAGTAATGATGATCAAGCTGAGCCGAGGAGGTTTCTGGCGGAGAAGGTGTTGGGGTACTTGACGAGGGTGGAGAAAGAGTAGATGGTGGGTGTTCTCCAAAGCTCAGCATCTATAAAAATCCCGATGACCGAAAATCTTCGAACTTGATCTCGATTCGTCAGCGCTATTCTGAGCATTGAGTTTTATTATCACCTTGACAATGTTGGAATTTCTGGTCCAGAGTAACTATGGTTTCATTGCCGTTGCCAGAAAGCTTCCGAATTGGTGTTGTTGGCTTTGAGTCTATCGGAAGCTCTTGTGCTTTTCAAACAAGTTCGTCAAATCAACCTTTTCTAGAGCTGCATGAACTTGGTTGATGTTGGCGCTAGGAGCTGAATTCTGGGATAGGAATTCATGCTTAAACCAGTGCTCAGGATCCCAAATACTCAATCGGAGGTCAAGACTTCTTTTAGGTAGATTCTTTTCGACTGACTTGCTTCCCATTCACACCTCCTCTCTTCGCACTACATTTCTCTTTGTGCGACTCTCCCGCCGTCTTGACCGTGCTCAACCGGGCTTGGGATTGATCGGCTGGAAGAGAGCTGTGCTGTTCACACGCATAACCCACGAGAACGGTTCTTTCCTGTATACCATGTCCTCGTTCACCATATTTAGCGCAAAGCTCAATTGCATGTTTGTAATATAAACAGCGGCATATCGAGTACCGCTCGACGACGACATAACACATGGTGATGATGCTCAGGCTGGCTCTTCCGGATCTGGGGCATTTGCTCAAGTCGCCTGCGATTGATGTACAACCTGAATGGAGAAAGAAAAACGGTTTGAGAATTGACGACAGCAGCAGTCTTCTATCAATCTATCCTCATGCGCCGCATTGTACCTGGGAGGCTGAGTCTCCAAATGCATGCACAGCCGCACCACCGCCTCAGGGTTGCACCCCGAATGGTCTGCAGTACCACCTAGATGAATGCAGGTGCAGACCGGGAGACCTTAAAACCAGAGATATAGATTACTAGAAGAATTTGCCGCATTTTGGACACTGATATGACTTGGGAAGTAAAATTGACAGGAATAAAATTGCAAAAGCAGCAGCTTTACCATGTGACTATAGACTGAGAGGGGTATCGTTAACAACAAATATACGCCATCCTGTTTCCCTTCACAAAACTCCTAAACATCAAATACAGCAAGACCTCGAATCACAAAGAAAAGAAAAACAGAAGGAAAACACCAAGAGGTCCGCATTCCAACGAACCTGGCAAAGAAACATCCTACTTCTCCCCCTCACCGTCCTCCTTCTTCGGCCCAAATTTCGCCCCAAGAAATTTCGACCAAGTGAAAGTCTCCACGGTTCCCATGATACCGAGTGCGATGTAGACGACGATTTTGACGGTTCGAGTTGCGCCCAGTTCTTTGAAGCTTGCGCCGCCGAATGAGGGGTTCGGAGGTGGTGGAGATTTGGAGGAGCTGGGGTTTTGGGCACGTCGGGGGAGATTGGTTGAAAGAGATGCAGTTGGCTCAGAGGACTGAGAGAGTCGTGATTTGATTGTTTGTTGGATGAGTGATCGATGGATATGACTGAGGAATTGGGAGTGAGGGACTGAGGAACACAGGGGTGCTGCGGCGCGGACGAGAGATGTGCGCATCATGACTTTGCAGCTGAAATGGATGATCGTTGGCGACAGGAGAATCTAATTGTAATGATATAGAAGATTTGAAGTTGGATTGATGTTTGAATGAGGAGGACGAGAAAGGCGTTGGTAATAAATCATTCGGGAGGTTCAGGAATGTTTCGGGCGGCACAGGCAGGAGCGCTGTATCAAGCCTGTTCGGGGCCTTTAAGTGATGTTGACAATCTCGCGGGCTGATACGGCTGTTTGTTAGGACCCAATGGTTGTGAAACGTAATTTTGAAAATTGAAAACGCAAAACGTAAAATAGTTAGAAGTACTTTAAATTTATAAGTGAATATGATTAATTTTATGTATTTTTATTAATCAATTTTTTTTAGTTTTTATATTATTAGCCATAATTTTAAATTTAAATTAATTTTTAATTTGTTGTACAGAATAGGGGTTTGTCGGCTGGTAGCACCAACAGAGCCTTAATGGCGTTGCAGCCAATCAAGATTGCTTATGTAATTAGATCTTTGGAGCTCCCTCTTAAGGGGAGCTTTATTATATTCCTTTATAATTCAAGACTTTCACACTTCCTAAAGCTCCTCCCTTATGGTACTTAATAATTAAAAGCCATAGCCTTATTTCATAAGTTATTAAGGTATAATTATTATAGGTCAAAAAAAGCAAGGATAAGTGTTGAAAAATATTTACCGCTATTTAAAAGACTTTTTAAAAGCATACATTTTCCCTTTTTTAATATAATAACACTTATTCAAATTCTTCAAATGCTTAATAATAATAGAATATCTTTTCAAAATATATTAATTAATAAGGATAACGCTTTATTAAGCAATTATTGTTAGTGGCCGCAATAATGGATAAGATTCTAATATTATGCCCAATTTAAGGGCATTATTAATTTTATTAATTTAAATAAATATAATATTTTAAATCTTTTTAAATTTTGATTAATAGCTTTTAATATTAACAAATATATATAAGCTGAAATAAATAATCGATTTGCAAGATGAATGGCGTTAATAAGCAATAGCAAGCGGAAAATATATTATAAGTGGGAAATTGCTAATAAAAATAAGAAAAGGATTTTTATAAAGCCTTTATAAGCTACCAAATTATAAAAGGCGACCTTTAGCAATATTAAAAAAATTTGGGAAGCTTGCATAAGAAAATTTCAAAATAATTTCGCCTAATGGACGCTTCTTAGCATAAAGTATTAATACTTATTTAATTAGGTAAATAACATTATTAATATATTAATCCTAATAAATATTATTAATAATAATAAATTAAAGAACTTTATTAAACTTTAAGCATTAATCAAATTAATTAAGCAAAAGCTCGCTTTTTTGAACGCTTTTATATTATTATTTATTATTTTAGATTATTAAAAAGCTTTAATAAATACCTTTAAAAAAAAGGAAAATGAAAGCTTGCATTTAGCATAAGGAATAGCAAAAAAAAATATTATTTTGCTAAAGCATATAATATTTTGAAAATGCAAAGCATTTTAGGTATTTAAAATTTCCTTTTTGCAGCTTTAGTTTATACTAAAACATAAGCCGCTTAAGTTTTAGCCAATATTATTAAAAATAATATTTTAAAAAGGGAATATTATATAATGCTTAAGAAATATGATTTAACTTTTGAAGCTAATTTAAAAAAGCATTTTAAAAATGGTTTAAAAAATAAAAAAATAGCAAATAAGCTATACGCCTTCTTAAAAAAGCATTCAAAAACTTTTAATAGCTTTAAAGCTACTTTTAGTGCCAAAAGCTTAAGCACTTATAATAAACAAGGCTTATTTAATTAATCTTATTTTAAATAATCAAAAAAAAGCAATTATTTTTGCAATTCCAAGAATGGCCATTTTTAAGCACTTATTAAATGCTAAAAATTATAATATGCTTATAATAGCGGCTATATAAATAAACTAAAAAATTGCCTTAATAATAATAAAGTTAAAAAAACTTGCAAAAAACTTAAAAAAGCGAAATACGCTAAGCTATAAAAGGAAATTGCTAAAAAAGATTGGAAAATCTTCCCCATTAATCAAATTATTAAAAGCATTGCCTTAAATAAAAAAAAGAAGAAAAAGCCATTATTATCAATAAATAAAAGCAAATACCCTGGAAATATTAATGCTATTATTATTGATCCAAAGCTTTTTAATATTAATAAAACAATGGGAATATATGCCGCAAATTTTATTAATAATTGCAATGCTTAGCATTTTATTAATAATAAAAAAAGCTTATCCCAAGCACTTTCATAAAATTTAGGAATAATAATTATATAAAGGCAAATATACAATGCCTCCTAATTATTAAATAAGGCTAGCAACTTTTTAAAAATATATTAAAAAGCAAAAATGATTTAAACACATAAAATCTAATTTTAAGCAATATCGCAATTATAATTGGTTTTAATATTAATATTATTTTTAAAGCGCTTTTATTAAACATTAAAATTTGGTATTTAAGGAAAAACACCATATTAAAATATAAGGAAATTTAAAATAGCATAATGCTTTAAAAGCTAAAATAAAAATATAACTTTACCTTTTTTAAATACAAGCCTCTTAATTACTCTTATTGCCCTTATAGCCTAATAATAATAAAGCGCCCTTTAATCATAATATATCCAATTTTTCATTATAGCTTAAAATAAGGTTCTTAATTAAATAAAAAGCCATTGCAAGCTTATTATATAATACCAAAAATATAGCATTTAAAAATGAATCATTTTAAAAAAAAGCACTTTAAGCGCTGCTCTACGCAAAAAAAAAATATAATTTAATAATATTTTTAAAATTAAATGCAAAGATTATGCTATAATATATGCTAAAAACATTATTTCAAAAAGGGAATCTAAAAACAAGGCAATTAGACCATTTTTTAAAATCTTTTAAAACCTATTTAATTTCCCCTTAAGCTATAATAAAATGCAATAATTATTAATAATCAAAAACAAATACAATGGGAAGCTATTTAGCTAAACCTTAATAAGCAAATCGCTAAATTATATTATGCTAATATTATAAAACTTTAAGCATTAAATAAAATATTAATATAAATTATTTATTTATATTATTAAGCATAATAATAATACTTTCATTATTATAATCTTTAAAACAATATGCTATTAGGATTGAATAACAAAAAAAAAGATCAAAATAAAAAACCTTTTAGCATACACCAAAAAACCAATCGGCAATTTAAAACGCATAAAATAAAAAATCATTATTAAATTCATCAAAATGCGTGTTCAAGCAAAACTCCCAAGAAAACTATACCCAAAAATATATAATGCAGCGATTTACTTATATAACAAAACATTACTTGCATAATAAAAAATAAAAAGCCCAAATCAAATGCTTTAGGAATAGTTTTGGGGCTATTTTTAATAATATAATCCATTAATTATGAAAAGGCTATTAATTAATCTAAAACCAAATTAAAGCGGGGAATATGCGTATAAAACGCATGCTTATTTAATAAAAAACAATAAAAAAGCCAAAAAAAACAAAAAAGGCTTTAAAATTAATCTTAAAAAACATTTAAGTTATTTAATTAATTATATTGCTTTTAATATATATAAAATTTAAATGCCTTAATTATGCCATATTATTATAATGCGCAATATTTGCTTTAATAAAACAAAATTTTATTCTTTAAATAAAAAGAAATCAATTAGCCAAACCGCTTCTATTTTAAAAAAGCTTATTATTATAATGGAAAAAAACAATGTTTTTTTAAACATAAGGCTTAATATAAGCAATATTATAAAGAATATTGAAAAAAAAACAAATAGCTGCGCTAAATGCTATTATTGAAATGTATGCTGAAAAGCCAATGAAAATAAAAATTATTATACCAAAGGTGCTTTCCCCGCTTATAAGAATACTCCTTTTGGCAACAAAACCACCTGCAATAATACCAATAAACCTTAATCTTTTTAAACTATTAATAAGCTTAAGGATAACGAAAACAAATAAAATAGGAATAATTTTTTATAAGAGCTAAAAGGGGGAAAGCAATAATATGATTTTTTATAAAAGTTAAAATTTGAAGGTGAATAAAATGATTTTTTATAAAAATAGTATTGAAAATAATAATGAAGTTTTGATTTCTTATAAAAGGTTGAATTTAGGCGCTTTAAAATTTGCTAAAAATTAAATAATCAAAAATTAGCTTGGGAAAAACGCTTTATATAATAAACATATAAATTTAGGTGTTAAGAAAGCGCGCCAAATATACTCTTAAATTATAATATTAAATTAAAAGCCATAAGACTTTAAGCAATAAATCCCCAAATTATTAAAAGCTTTGCTTATAGCAATTAAGATAAACAACAATTTTTAAATATTAGCTAAAATAAGCCAATAATAGCAATAAAAATAAAAACGTGATCAAATTTATGCAGTATGAAAAGTATAAAAAAAGCATAATAAATTCGCAATTTAAAGCTATTACTTTATGATAATAGCTTTATAACAAAATAGCCATTTGCGCATAATAAAATTTGCTAGCATATTTTATGAAGCTATTCCAATATAAGCAAATGGCAAAAATATAATTATATTATATGCAATAATGGCAATAGCTATTTTAAGTATTAAAATAAAAATAGATTTTATAATTGCTTTTAATTCACATAATCTATATTAAGGAAAGCTTTTAAAAGCTTTAAAAAACTGGAATAAGCTAAATAATCATGCCTAAAGCAAATACTTTAAAAAAAACGCCAAAAAAAAGATTGCTAATTTGAAAGCTTAATATTGCTAAAAAATGATTTTTAGGAAAAATGCTATTATATAGCCTATTTTACTAAAATAGGTTTTTATATACAAAATCAATTTAGCAAACAAATTAACTTATTATTGCTTTTGCATTATAATACAAGGGAATATGCAAAATAACTTAATAATTTTTTAATATATGCCATAATACTTGTAATATGCTTTTTTAAAATAATAATAATGCTTATAATATAATTTAATTTAAAAATAAAGCAATTTAATATAATTAACGCATTTATTAATGCTAAATGCAATAAGAAAAGCGCCTTAATATTATATTATCTCCTAAATAATTGAAAAAAACCTAGAATAATAATGGAAATTAATCAAGCATTATACGGCCTAAAAAATTTCCCTGCATTATAATATGGCAATTTTACGGCAATATTAAGCAAATTAAACCTTAATCCTTTAGCAAAAAAGTCATGTATTTTCACAAATTCCAATAAAACAATCTTTATGGCGTTTTACATTAATAATATTTAAATTTTATATTATGCTTTAAATAATAATAAAAAATAAAAAATCATTAAAAGATTGCATTTAGCTTATAAGCTTATAATATTGGGAAATATGGAATAATTCTTGGGGATGCATATAGTTAGAGATTGGTCCGCAAAAATGATGTTTTTGATGCACAACACTTATATAAAAAAAGTGGCTTGGAAATTTAATATAATAAATGGGAAGTGCCCAAACACGCCTTTGCCAAATTATGACCTAATCAAAAACCCTGAAATTATTATATTAAAGCAAATTAAGGAATATTAAGAAAAGATTAAATTAATTTTATATATAATTATTATGCTAAGGCCAAATGTTGCATTTGCAGCTTTTTAGCTATTACACTTTTTGATGAACTTAAGCATTTAATACATAAAAGCAATTAAATAAATTATTAAATACTTATTTGGATCACGCTTCTTAGCAATTATTTATTAATGCAAAAATTAAGAAATATATTTATTAATAGCCTTAAATGCTTTATTCGCAAATAACAAAAAATTAAAACGCTTTTCCCAAGATTTTATTATAATATTATTTAAAGGTGCAATCGTTTAAAAAGCCTTAAAGCAAAATACTATAATTATTTCAATAATAAAAGCGGAATTATTAAAAATAACAAAAATAGCAAAGGAAATGATAACGCTTTAGCGCTTTTTTAAGGAATTAATACTTGATGTAAAAGCTTTGTGAAATATATTTTATAATAATAAACAAATAATTTAATTAATAATTAAAAAAATTAATGCATTTTAATAAAGCTAAAATATATTAATATATAAAATATGTGGCTATAATAAAAGCACAAAAGGGAAAGCTTTTAGGTAATATATTTTCATACCAATAATATGCCAGCAAATGGCTTAATAAAAAACCTGGCCTAATAAAAATTTAAGATATTCATAGCTCTCTTAAACCTTCAAAATGCTTAAGCTATTATTAAAAAGCTTACTTAAGCTAAAAGTGCTAAGGCATATTTATATTTATATTTAATATATTTTATATATTATTTTAAATTAATATTATAAAAAAACAATAAGCATAAAAAAAAGTTATGTAAATTTCAAAAACCCAATCCTAAGCTGTTATTTTAGGATTGCAAAGCTGCTTTAATATTCCCGCAATCTTATAATAATATAAAAGAAACGTTTTTAAGCTGCAATTTTGGGATTGCAAAGCCGCTTTACCATTAAAGTAATATTCTTAAGCTGCGATTTACGGATTATAAAGCCACTTCTATTTATAAAAATAAAAGCAAAAAATTCATTAATTATTAAGCGGCGCTAGCTAAAACATCAACCTTTGCTAAAATAAAGGCGCAAGCGGTAATATGTGCTATAATAGCGGCAATCAAAAGTTCATCAATATTAATAGCAGCAATTATATTATTATTATCACTTACCCCAATGCCAAAAACAAAGCAAGAAAAAGGCATAGCGGTTTCTTAGCAAAAAGAGGCTGTAATTTATTAAATATTATTTTAAAATAATAAAAATAATACTTACAAAACAACAAATCAAAAGCAAAATCATTCTTTTCCTTATTCTTATTTTTAGCTTCCTTAATCTCCTTTTTTTTAAGGCAGCCTTAATAATAGCCCAATGGGCGGTAAGGGACTATGGCCGATTAGTAAGAGCTTTACATATTGCTTTTACATAACATTTAATATTATATAAAATAATATACGTACGCAAAAGCTCTTTAGCATTAATTTTGCTATTAAATAAGCGGCAAAAAAGGGGGCAGCAGCCTAAAGCGCGGCAGTATAATCAGCTTTATTATTTTTATAATAATAAAAATATTACATTAATAATGCTTTATTGTAATAAAAGTTGCCTAACGCGCTACGCATGCTATTGCAAATGCAATAAAAGCATAGCATAGCATAAGCTTCCCCAATCATAATGCAATGCCAAAAAATTAATAAAAGCGGGAAGGGCAAGCGAAGAAAAAAGGTAGCAGCCCAAAAAGCGCCGGCCAATTATATTATGCATATTAGCATATTGATTTCAAACTTTTAAACATTTAAAACCTATTCTTTTTTTTAATGCCTTAAAAGCAATAGCAAAAGCGCGCTTTTTAATATAAGCCATTTTTAATAATATAATTGCTAAAAAACGCAAATTCCTAACACAAAAGCTTTAATATAATTTTATTTGCTTAATTCCATTGCCCCAATAATAATGCCTTTATCATAATCAATTATACCAGCATTACTTCCAATTATATAGCAATCTGCATTTACGCCACCATATTATACAAATTATACTTAAGCATTCTTATTGCTTTTATAATTGCTTTTAGCCAAAGGGGTATATTATACAAAATAGGGGTTTATCAGCTAATAGCACCAACAAAGCCTCAATTGCGCTGCAGCCAATTAAGACTGCTTATGTAACTAAATCTTTGAAGCTTCCTCTTAAGGGGAGCTTTACTACACTCCTTTATAATTCAAGACTTTCACACTTCCTAAAGCTCCTCCCCTACGATGCTTAACATAATTTTATTTTAAATATTTAAAGCTTTTTAATCATTATTTTTTATTTATCTTATTTTATATATTTGTTATGTTATAATCTTTATTAATATTATAATAATTAATTAAATTATTAAGGTTATTAATGGAAAAGCACTAGAGGTGGTGAATTTATTATTGACAGCTTTAGCTGTCTCTAAGTTTTCTTGAATTTTAGGAGCCTTAGGCATCTACTACTTGGTCACGCGGAAATCCCTATACTAGCTTGATTTTCCCAGTAGTGAAATTTTTTCTTAATTTTACCTTTCTCTAATTGGTCATTAATACATAGACCGAGCTTTGACTCCGTTGTGATTAGAATGTGACTTTTATAATGTTTTAAAAGTATAATAAAAGTGGTGTTAATTGTACGATATACAACAAAACCTTAGAAGTGCGGGAGTGCGGGAGTGCGGGAGTGCGGGAGTGCGGGAAGTTTAAAAAGCCCCACTTTTAATAGGAATTTATTTAAAAATCATATATTATTATGAGTTTTTAACTAAAATATAAAATAAGACCTGTTTTAGAATTAGCTTAATCAGCTTATTAAAATGGCCTTTTTAAATGTATAATAATTATTATAATTATAAAGATATTGATTATTAAAAAAATAATTCAAAAGAAATTTTATTTAAAAGTCGTACATCACTATGAGTTTTTAATTAAAATATAAAATAAGACCTGTTTTAAAATCAACTTAATTAGCTTCTTAAAATGGCCTTTCAGATTTATAATAATTAATATAATTATAAAGATATTAATTATTTAAAAAAGATTATATAATTAATTAATCGAAAAATTAAAATTAAACTAATTTTTATCTTATTTTAATATATAAGTTAATAAATAACTATTTATAAAAAATGTAATTAATAAAGGTTATTAAAATAAAAAGTGTATATTTAAAAATAAACATATTATTATAACTTAAATATTAAGCTTAATATATAATTTAAAGTAAATATTAAAGATTTACTTTAATGATTTCCTTTATAAAAAATCGATTTAAAAATTAATAAATATATGTATGATATTACTTATTAAGTTATTTAAAAAGTTTAATAATTTAATAATTTAATAATTTTAATAATTTAATAATTTAATAATTTAATAATTTAATAATTTAATAATTTAATAATTTAATAATTTAATAATTTAATAATTTAATAATTTAATAATTTAATAATTTAATAATTTAATAATTTAATAATTTAATAATTTTTTTTAATAATTTAATAATTTAATAATTTAATAATTTAATAATTTAATAATTTAATAATTTAATAATTTAATAATTTAATAATTTAATAATTTAATAATTTAATAATTTAATAATTTAATAATTTAATAATTTAATAATTTAATAATTTTAAAAATAAGCTTTTCTTTAAGTTACTATAATTATAATTAATATAAAGGCCTCGAAAAGCCCCCGGAGGGCCCCCCGGAGGGCCTGCGGAGTATTAAAAATTAAAAAATACTTATTATTATACTTATTATTATAGTTATAATATTAATTATAATATTACTTTTAATAAGATTATCTTAGAGTTAAGTAACATTAAAGCTGTCACCTATTAATCTCTGATTGGTCCCCTAGTAGATTTTTTTTTTACCTAAAAATAAATATAGTTATAATATGGCGTTAATAGTTATAGATTATTTATTTAAACAATCTATATCTATTCCTTGCTTTAAAACGATAAATGCTAAAGTATTAGCTAGGCTATTTATTAAATATGTCTACCGCTATTACGGAGCTCCTGAGAAAATTATTAGCGATAGAGGCTCTCAATTTATATTGTGGTGGGGTAGTGTGTGGCGCAGGGGTGTGTGTGGCGCAGGAGGAAAGCACGTGTATATATAGTCTGTCGGCTCAGAGCTTCAGAAATCAACATTCTTTACCTCCTCCACACTTGACGATTTTGACGATATTTCGGGCTCTTCCCGCTACAATATTAGTATTTTGGAAGGAATTTTGTTGTATATTAGGCATTAAGCTTAAATATTTTATAGCTTACTACCCTTAAATTGATGGCCAAACAGAGGTTATGAATTAATATCTATTATAAAGGCTACGAGCTTTTGTAGACTATTATCTTTTATGGATTTTGCATAGTTAATTTTACCTCACGCTAGCCTAGGATGGCTTAGTCCTTATGAGGTTATTAATGGGCATCTACTAAGGACTTCTTTTAATTGGAAGCTAGCTGATAAAGATATAATTAAAAAAAAAAAAAAATATTAATATTAATAATAATATTAATATGAACTTAAATCCTATTACTAGATCTGCCAGTTATTTATAGGCCTTGAAATCTAATGCTAAACTACCTTTGGAATTCCCTTTGTTAATAAGAAAAGGCTTAAGCGAACCTCTGAAGCTTAGCGAGTTTGTATAGCTAAAGAAAGCAATTAATGCGGATGTATCCTATATAATAATATTACTAGCTGGCTCCCTGATGTAGGATACTCTGATTCTATTGATTTTGGGCCTAGAATTAATGTTTAGCGAGGGTTTGGACATCTTTAATACGCCCCGCGATGTAAGGCCCCTTATTAAAGCGTAGTGCTTGAGCGTATAGGAAGCCAAACTAGTGGCAGTATAAATGTAAAGTTATTTTTTATTAGCCAAATAATATCTAAAATAAGTATAATGGCAATAGATTTAAAGTGCGAATATATATAGAAGGCCAGTCGACTTTAAGAAAGACAATTATGTATGATTATTAACTTATAATCTATACTCAAATCAACCTTTTATTAAACTCGATTATAAAAAATATGGTTCTTATAAGATTCTTGTCTAAGTTGGACTAGCTTATAAGCTAGAGCTCCTTATTATAATGAAAATTCACCCAATTATTAACCCCTTACGCCTTTAGAAGGCCGTTTAATTAGAGAACAGTAATTGGACTACTATAAACACAGAGTACGATGAGGATAAAGTATTTAATGTAATTAAAATTCTCTCTAATAAATAAACTAATGGCAAGCTAATAATGGTTCCTCTTTGGAAAGAAGTTGAATAGTAATATTATTAAAAACCATATAATGCTTTAGGCTTTAGTAATGCCCCCTTTATCCTGCTTAAATGGTATATTTGCAGTGGCATTATCTTATATAAATAGCTTTCTGACGCTATACAAGCCAAGTTGCGTAATAAGCCCTATGTTTTCACATCTGAGGAGCTAATAACAAAAGAAGGTTGGAATATATTATACTACCAGCCAATTTCCTTTTTTAAGATTACTAAAATAGATTACTACCCTAAACTAAACCTAAAATTAAACGAACCAAGTAATAACGAAGTTGTACATATATTACTTAGTACTCCTAATCGGGCAAATTCAGCTGCCTCTAGCTTGCTTAGCCCTTTGCCAATAGCTGTATTAATACCAACTTTGCCAAAACCTTTAATTGTATCTCTATCTGCTAAATGCCTTGATTTTGAAGCTTCTATTAAAGTTGCGCTAGTTAGCGCAGGTGGAGCGCTAGAAGTCTTTCCAGCTAATTAAATCCTTATTCTTTTAAAGTCTTATAAGCCATAATTCTTATAGGACTTATTACTATACCAATTTAGCTATATGGCTGATAATTATAATGTAGCTAACCCCTTTTGGCAAATCTATAAAAATATGCTTAATAAGTGGGCTTAATGGACCTATAAATACTATATGGAACCAATAAGCGTTCGCGGAAGAGCCTTGCTTGAAAGGGATATTAATAAATACTATTATTATTGGGATTTTGATTGGAAATTCATTATTTAAATGCTTAATAACGACAACATTAAGTCTATAAAAGATTTTTATGGAAACTTGATTGGTTTACTTTAGGAATTAATGTCTTTAGACTTGGAATAAAGTGTTCCCTTTGTTATATGCTTTCTTTTGTTATTTATTAAATTTTTTCTATTACTTAATAGTTTCTTAAGAATAGATTAATGTTTTTACAATGTTTTTTGATTTTGAACGGAAATATACTCTTTTTACTTTTATACTTTTCAGCTTTTAAATCTTATCTTTCCTTTATTAAGATTCAATTTTTTTTAAAGCGGGGGGTAATATAAAAGATCTAGATTCTGTCCCTTTACGATGCTATTATTATTAGTCTGATTAGCGAGCCTAAGCGAAACAGCTGGTTTATTTTATATGAGTTTTAGCCCCTGCATTTGTTTCTACTATATTAGTTGTAATACTAATTATTATACTAATGATTTGTTGTACGGGATTGGGGTCACGTGATGGTCATATGATTAAGGTGTATATATATCATAATACGCACTTTCAGAAGTGGATTCACTTTTGGGGTGTCGTATTATGTACAATAGTTAAGAGCCACAACTTCTGCCAAGTTGACTTGTTGATTTTTGGCCTCTGATAAGATCTTAGTATGTATAACTAATTGAATTGTGTCCTTCCCATTGATAGGCTGGTTTAGTGGCTTGTAGGCTACATCTACGCTACTGCAGGCTGGACTAGTGATAATTCCAACGAATAATAATGTGATACGGAAAGTAAAGCAGGTTTTTTAAAGTGTGAGAGATCTTTATAATCACTGGAAGTGAGAAATGTGTAAATGTATTTAATAAATTAAATTAAATGTTACCCTTTTTAAAATAAGACTATAAGCTAGAGATATATACATAAAATGCTTATGTAAGTATATATTAGATTTCATTAAATATATTAACATAATAATAAAGCTTATTATACGATACACCCTTATGATAAAATGTTATTCGTAAGATTAAAAGCTTGTTATTTTTAATACATAATATGTGGTTATAGTTAAAAAGGACAATTATACCAGTTATATACCTTGGATTATAGTGCACTTATTATAGATCATATATATAACTATATATAAGCGCCGTATAAATTTAAAAGAAAAGAAATACATAGGTACGTAATTAATACGTGTAGTAAAATCGTATAATATAAACAATTGTCACGTCTAATATAAATATAACACCCAATAGTAAATATAATATATAATAAATAAAAGTAAACAACAAATACGTAGTTAAAATATATTAAACTAATATATTAAAATATATAAAAAGATATATAATCATAAGCTTAATATAAAAGAAATAAAAGATTGTATATTATTGTTATCTTATTTGATTTTAAGTATTTAGTTTGAGTTTAAGATAATAAGGCTTTGCGCAAGTACTCTTAATGTCAAAATAAGATTAGATTTATATAATTGATATTATAATTAAGTGATCTAAGAATTAAATGATTGTTTTAAATTGAGTTTATAAAAAGTAAAAGTAAATCAAACTTATTCATTAATTAAGTCAAGATTTACTTTATGTTTTATTATACGTCGCTTATTAATTAGTGTGTTATTAAGCGGCCCGAGCACGTTAGCCAGTGATTAAGTAATTGTACCTATTGGGCTATTAATTATAAAAGGAGTGTTTACTTTAATAAATAATAACTTTCTTTTAATATTAATATTATATATATTCGTGCTTATGCTTCTGTTTTCTGCCTCTTCTCTCTTCTCTTCTTTGATTTTCACATATATTATTTGAATGATTTATATTATTAAGATGCTTTTTAAATTAGCTAAAAAAGTAAATAATAAGTATTATAAGCTTTATATTAGTCAAGTGAATTTTATATATTTATTTTATTTTTTATTATGTGTTTTATATATTGTGCTTTTTAGCTTTAAATATTAGGTTAATTAATAATATAATTATAAATGGATATTTCCAAAAATGAGCTTATTTAAACATCCTTTTTTATATTACTTTTTATATAATAAGTTATATGTTTAGATTCTTTTTTTTAAGTCAAAAAATCCCTTTTATTTAGACTTTAATAATATTTTACTTATTCTATTTTCCCGTTGTCGTTTTATATCTAGTGGTAAGTTTAGTATAGTCTTTCTTTTTATTTGTATGCCCTTTCCCGTTTAAATTCTTGTTCCCTGTAAACGTTTTATGTTTTCTTGCTTTATTCTCCTTTTTTTTACTTTTGCTTTGTTTTTTGCTTAGGTTATTATTTCTTAGACTTTTAAAAGTAAAGGCAAAACACGTGAAGTGGTTAATAAATATAATGCCTATATATTTATTAATGAAAAGTCAAAAAGACCACAATGTTTTAATAATAAAAACTTAAGTCAAAAACATTTAATCGTGTTTTTGTCATCTGTTTTAAATACATTTTTGTATTCTTAAAAATCTTTTTATAAATTTTATACTTTTTCAAAGTATAATTTAAAATTTAAGGCTTTATTTATTAAACATAAGTATAATATGTATTTTTTTATTATATTTTATATTTGTTTTTATTATATAATTATAAGTAAATGTTAATATATATTTATAAGTTAATAATTTATTAAGCCTTGTTTTTTATATATCCGTTTTATTATATATAACCGCGGTAATAAAGGCAAATGCTTTGTTAATACCTTTTTTATTAGTTTATACTATTATAATTATACTTTTAAGTATATTTATTATATTCTTCTTCTTTAGATCTTTTAGTATAGTATTTAGTTAATCTCTTTTCTTAAAGCTAAAAACAACCCTTCTTTTTTAATAAGCCTTTTTAAAAAATTTATAAGTATTTTATTAATATTACATAAAGTGTCCGTGTAATTTACACAACCCTTAAGACTTTGTTGAGGGAAGGTAAATTAAATAATAAAAGTAAAAAAGATGTAAAGAAGATTAAGATCTTATTAACTAAGTCTTATTGTCTTAGTACTAGGTATAAAAAAAAGGATAAAAATAATAATGATATTATTAGTAGAATTAGTGCTGTTATTGGGAAAATTTCTTAAAAGGATTAGTTGTTGGCGGATTTATTAGAAGGAATTACGAAAATATTACGCTTATAAGTGAGCTTTTGTTGGGTTTTGCGTGGACTTAGGGTTTTTTTTTGCGGTTTTTTATGTTAGATTTTTAATCTTTTATTTAAAGTAATGAGGGATACTTATTTGTTGAGATTAAAAAAGTTAATTTAATAAATAAAAGTGCGCATAAATTATTAACATATTTTTAGTAAATGTATTCAAAGCTTTTTGACTTGAGATTTATAATTCTTAAAATTTAAAAGAGCTTTAAATTACTTAAATTTTTAATGAGACAGATTTTTCATAAACTTATTAATAGGTATATTATTTGTTAATAAATACGTAACCTTAAATAAGCCTTGAATAAACTTTTATTTAAACTATGTTTTAAATATTTATATAACAAAGTTTAATGACGATTCTTTTGCTATTGTTTATTATAAGCCTAATTGTTTATTAATTATTATAAAAGATTTTTTAAGTTTTATTAATATTCAAAGACAAGTCCTTAAAAAATCATTAAAGCGTTATAGCTTTCTTTCTCATATATTCAAAAAACAATAATTCCGCTTTTATTGTGGAAGTTATAATCGTGGATTATTGAAATGTTTTTCAAATCACTAAACCATTAAATATTAAGATTATATATCTTTATAATAATTGTCTAATTTTAGAATTATTTATAAATAAAACATTAAAAGCAATAAACATAACCTATATTTAATTGCTTTTAAATATAATCCTTAGAAAGCGCGTTTTAAATAGGTATTAAATAAGCCAATATATAGCTATAAAGTGCTTTAGTTTAGGGTTTATGGCAAATTATAAGAGTAAGGCTGTAATATATATAACGTTTAGTCGTGTAATGATTGTTATATATAACATAGACCTAACCCTTTTTTAATATACTTTGATGACTTTTTTTTAATGTTTAACCATTAAATTTCACAAATTCGATTTAAAATAATGAGGTTGTAAAACACTTCCCATTTATTTGTTTAAACTTATAAGTGATTTTTTTAATGTATTAGTTATAAATAAGGGAAATAGTCTTGCGCTTTTAGTTATATATTATTTTAATTTTTAAAAATTATTTGATGTTTTTAAAATTATATATATTATATATTTAGTTAAACTTTTTAATGAGTTTTTTGTTAAGCTTTATATTATTTTAATAAAAGAACATTTAAATGTTATTAATGTAAAATAATACTAAAATTTTATATTTAAGGTCCGTGAATATATAAGGCTTTTTAAAATAAGGAAATAACCTTAGATTTATTAAAGTTTTATTAATATGCTTATATTAAAAGTAAGAGGAGTCGTATATTCCGTAAAATGCATAATTAACTTGTAATACCTTTTTTGACTTTTAAAACCTGAGAAAGAATTTATAATATATTATTTCCTTGTTTATATTTTAAAAAATGTTAATAAATATGTTAATTATATTAAAGCATTTGATTTTTAAGTTAAATTTAATTATAAACGCTATGGCTATTTTAAATGATTTGGCTATTAAAGTACTTGTATATATTAAAATAATCGTAGATTTGTTTTAAAGGTTTCTACGCATTATAATATATGATTAATATCTTAAAATATATCCGTTTTTATTAGGTTTATATTTAAATACCCATATAAATAGTATGAGCGTTAATATAATGTTTAAGTTAAAATATTCTAGTGTTTAGTATTTGTGCTTGTTTATATTACCTATTTTTAAATGAACATTTTTAATAAACTATGTTTTTATTAGGTAATTTTTAAAATTGTTTTACCTTTTAGGCTTTAGCGGAAAATTTTGGACCTTAATTTTAAGAAGTAAGATCTTTTTTTAATAATGGCTGTCTTTTTAGGCAATTTACTTAAATAATTACCATGATTATTGTGTATATCGTCTCTATTATCTGTCTTAATTCTTTTTGCTTTTCTAAAAACATATATTGATCAGGTATTAATTTATTAAATATAAGATTTATATATAATATAAAATTATTATATAAGTTAGAAGAGTGCTTTTTTTTAATGTATTACCCTTGAAATTGTGAATACTTTTAAGATTAAAGTGTTTTTGTTAAGATCTTGTTTTTTTAAAAATTGTATTAAATATAACAAACATTTTAATATACTTTTTAGATTATTTCCCTTTCTCTTTTATAACTTTTAGTGGCTTGCTTTAAGTACTCGGGGATTTTGGTTTAATTAATTGAGCTCTAATTGTTATAATTTAAGAGTATGTTAATGCTCTTATTAATTTAAAAGATTCGGATTCTGATTCCCTATAATTTAGGGGTAATACGTTTTAATATATACTTAGATTATATAATAGGATTTAGACCTTAAGTTTTAATATTTAAGGCGGATTTGTTATTTAATCTTAGGGTATGTTTAATGTTTAATTAATGAGTTATATATGCTCATTTAGACAAAATGCCTTTGAGTCTAAATTTATGCCTAAATCAGGCCTTATGTCTAATACACCCGACATTTATTCTTTTTTTTTTGCGCGTTTTTATTTAGGACAAATGTTATTTTTAAAGTCAAAAGTTTAATTTGAGTATTAAGGTCTTTAGTATGATTTTTTACCCTTAAATTCTATATTTTAAAAGCTTTTGTTTATTGTTTTATAGTCATTAATAAAGATTCTAATATACCTTCTCTTATAATATTTTATTCCCCGATAGTTTTATTTTTTACCTTAAAAATTCCAGTCTAATTATTGATTAGCTCCTTTTCTTTTAATGAGCTTATAAATCGATTGAACTTCTAAGACTAAAATCTCTTGCTTTTCTTTAGAAAAGGTATAAAAGCTTTTTTTATTAAATCACACGTTATGAGTGATAATGATTTTATTAAGGCATGATATTTAGATCTTGTAGATATTTAAAGTAATGTATTTTACTAAGTATTTAATATGTGTACACGCGTTAGTTTTAAACGTTTTCTTATTTTTTTAAATGTTTATTTTACTATTAATACGTATATTTTACATTTAAACATATAAATTCTATTTTAGTTTGGTTTAAAATTAATATTAATTTTAATAATAAGTATAAGATTATATTATTAAAAATAATTATAAAACTACCTATTGTTTTCCTTAATAGGTAATTGCCAATTGTTTATATGCTTTAGGCTTTTATTATACAAATAAATACCTACAAATGCGTATTTAATGTTTAATTTAATAAAAAGATTAAATCCTAACTACATTTTTACCCTTTTATTGATTACTTCTTGGTTAGCTTTTTTAGTACCGCCATTTGATTCATAGGTTATAATTAGAAAAAGCTCGAGTTTAATTCTAAGTTTAAAAACCTATTCCTTATACTTTGTGAATCTTTTAATTATAATAACAGCCTTTTCTTGATCATATTTGATTTTGTATATTAAGAGTCTAAATTGCCTTTGAACCTAAAATTTAAAGCTTTTAATATATCTAAAAATCTTATTATACTTTTTTAAGTACAAAGCATATTTAATTAATATTTCATTATATTCATATTTGAATATTAATAGTTAAGATATGCCTTTAAAATAACTTAAGTAATCAAAAAGATTTTATGTAATTCTTTAAAATAAATATAGTAATTACTAATAAATCGAGTAAATTGAATTAGCGTTAAAAGCATAAGTGAGTACACATTATGTCGTACAGAATAGGGGTTTGTCGGCTGGTAGTACCAACAGAGCCTCAATGGCGTTGCAGCCAATTAAGACTGCTTATGTAATTAGATCTTTGGAGCTCCCTTTTAAGGGGAGCTTTATTATACTCCTTTATAATTCAAGACTTTCACACTTCCTAAAGTTCCTCCCCTACGGTATTTGATAGTTAAAAGCCACAGCCTCATTTTATAAGTTACTAAGGCACGATTATTATAGGTTGAGAGAAGCAAGGATAAATATTGAAGGATATTTACCATTATTTAAAAAACTTTTTAAAAGCACATATTCCCCCTTTTTAATATAATAACACTTTTTCAAACTTTTTAAACGTTTAATAATAATAAAATATCTTTTTAGGATATATCAATCGACAAGGACAACGCTTTACTAAGTAATTATTACTAATGGCTATAATAGTGAATAAGATTCCAATACCACACCCAACTTAAAGACATTATCAACTTCATTAACCCAAATAAATATGATGTTCCAAACCTTTTTAAATTTTGATCAATAATTTCTAACATTAATAAGTATATATAAGCTAAAACAAACAATCGGTTTATAAATTGAATAGCATTAATAAGCAATAATAAGCGGAAGATATACTATAAATGGGAAATTGCCAATAAAAACAAGAAAAAGACTCTCATAAAGCCTTTATAAGCTACCAAACCATAAAAGGCGACTTTTAGCAACATCAATTTTTTTTAGGAAGCTTGTACAAGAAAATTTCAGAATAATCTTACTCAATAAATGTTCTTTAATATAAAATATTAATACTCATTTAATTAAGTTAATAATATTATTAATATGTTAATCTTAACAAATACTATTAATAATAATAAATTAAAGAACCTTATTAGACTTTAAATATTAATTAAATTAATTAAATAAGAGCTTGTTTTATTAGATGCCTTTGTATTGTCATTTGTTATCTCAGATTATTAAGAAACTCTAATAAGTGCCTTTGAAAAAAAAGGGAAAATGGAAACTTGTATTTAATATAAGAAGTAATAAAAAAGGTATTATCTTGCCAAAGTACATAATATTCCAGAAGTATAAGGCGTTTTAAGCATTTGAGATTTCCTTTTTGCAGCTTTAGTTTATATTGAGACATAAGCCATTTAAATTTTAACTAATGTTATTAAAGACGACGTTTTAGGAAGGGAATATTATATAATACTTGAAAAATACGGTTTAGCTTTTAGAATTAATTTAGAAAAGTATTTTAAAAACGGTTTAAGGAGTGAAAAAATAGCAAATAAATTATATGCCTTTTTTAAGAAGCGCTCAAAAACTTTTAATAATTTTAGAATTACTTCCGGAATTAAAAGCTTAAGCTTTTATAATAAACAAGACTTATTTAACAAATTTTATTTTAGATAACTAAAAGATAATAGTTACCCCTACAAAACTAGCCATTTTTCAATACTTATTAAATACTAAAGATTATGATATGCTTATAACAGCAGCTGTGTAAATAAACTAAAGAGTTATCCCAACAACAACAAAATTAAAGAAATTTATAGACTCAAAAAAGCGTAATACACCGAGCTATAAAAGGAAATCGTTAAAGAAAGTTAGAAGATTCTTCTTATTAATTAAATCATTAAAAACGTTGCCTTAAATAAAATAAAAATATTATTATTATTAAATAAAAGTAAATATTTGAAAAAAAAATTAGCGCTACTACCATTAATCCAAAGCTTTTAAATATTAATAAAGCAATGGGAATATATGCTATAAATTTTATTAGCAATTTATATATACTTTTAAATAATACATTTATTAATAATTGCAGTATTTAATATTTTATTAATAATAAAAAAAACTTATCCTAAGCACTTTTGTGAAATTAAGAAATAACAATTATATGAAAGCAGATATATAATGCCTTTTAATTATTGATTAAGGCTAGCAACTTTTTAAGAATATATTAAAAAGCAAAAACAGTCTAAACACACAAGACCTAATCTTAAGCAATATTGCAGTTGTAGTTGGTTTTAATATTAATATTATTTTTAAAGCGCTTTTATTAAACATTGAGATTTAGTATTTAGGAAAAAATATTATATTAAAGTATAAAGAAGTTTAAAATAGCGTAGTACTTTAAAAGCTAAAACAAAAGTATAATCTTATTTTTTTTTTAAATATAAGCCCCTTAATTATTTTTATTACCCTTATAATTTAGTAATAATAAAATGTTTTTTAATTATGATATATTCAACTTTCCGTTGTAATTTGAAATAAGGTTTTTAATCAAATAAAAAGCTATTGTGAATTTATTATATAATACTAAAGATATGGCATTTAAAAACAGGCTATTTTAGAGAAAAAGCACTTTAAGCATTGTTTCACATAAGAAAAGAAGTAAAATTTAATGATATTTCTAAAATCGAATATAAGGATTATATTATAATATATGCTGGAAATATTATTTTAAAAAGGGAGTTTAAGAATAAGGCAATAAGACCATTTTTTAAAATCTTTTGAAATTTGTTTGATTTTTCTTTAGGCTATAATAAAATATAATGGTTATTAATAATCAAAGATGAGTATAATGGGAAACTATTTAGCTAAATTTTGGTAAGCAAATTATTGAATTATATTATATTAATATTATAAAACTTTAAGTATTAAATAAAATATTAATATAAACTGTTTATTTGTATTATTAGGCATAATAATAACAATTTTATTATTATAATTTCTGGAATAATATGTTATTAGAATTGGATAATAAGGGAAAAAATTAAAATAAAAAATCCCTTAATATATACCAAAAAACCAATTGGCGGTTTAAAACGCGCAAAATAAGAAATTATTATTAAATTCATTAAAATGCGCGTTTAAACAAAACTCCCAAAGAAATTATACTTAAAAGTATGTAATACGGCGGTTTATTTATATAATAAGGCATCATTTACATAATGAGGAATAAAAAGCCTAAACTAATGTTACGGACATACCCAGTAGGGGTATCACGCATGTTTTGGCCCTAAGGCTTGGTAATTCCTGTTGTATAGAGAAGCCAAGACTGGGAAAACATCACGAGATAAGGGTTATATAATAGTTGGATCTTTTAAAGCTTTAGGATTTAAGGCTTTAGGAGCTTTGGGGCTTAGGGCTTTAGAGGGATCTAAAAAAGACAAAGGTTTTATATAAGATTAGTACGTTTATCATTAGATAGGAGCTTTGTGCTTAACTTTAAATAATATTTTTAATTATATTAGTAATTGTTTTATCCTGTTCGTGATACATTTATTTCTTGATTATTAAAAATCAACCGTCAATTTTTGTATTTATTAAGTAAATATACAACCATTATACTTTGAGTATCTTCTTATTAGAAATATTAACTTATATATATAATATGGCTATTAGCTCTTTTATTGAGGCTTTGGCCATTGCTAATGCTTTTAATCTAAAAAATGTTCCTAAGATTGCATCCCCGGATTTTTATTATAAAAATCAATTTAAGCTTAAGGCCTATCTTACTTAAATAAAACTTTATATTGGGTTTAATAGCTATTAATTTCCCACGAACATAAACAAAGTCCTTTAGATTATGTCTTTCCTTTGGGGGGCTGCCTTTAATTAAATTAAAATCTTTTTATTTAATTATATTAAAAATAAAATCAAAAAAGAAGGGTTTTTACTATTATATTTAAAAAATCTTAGAAGGTTTTTTTAAGCTTTGACAGGTTTAAAGGGCATATTAATCGCATTTTTGGTAATATTAACCAAAACCAAATAGCCAAACGCAATATTTAAAACCTAAAATAAATTAGATTAGCAATTATATATATGACCGCCTTTTAATAATTTGTTAATTAAACCAACTAAAATAATAAAGCACTTAAGGCACAGTATTATAAAAGATTAAAAGATAAAATCAAGAATAAAATTGCTAAGTCAAATATATTCTTTAATTTATAAGAACTTATTAAAATAGCTATTAAAATTGATAATCGTAATTTTGAACATGCTTTTAAACAAAAAGGCCAATATTGCTTTAGGACATATATATATTAAAATAAAGAGGGCAAGAAACCCTTTTATTTTTATAAAATAAAATTAGATGCTATGTTTTGGAAATAATCTAAAGGAAAGCCATATAATGGCAGGCTTTTTAAAAAAGTTATAAACAAATGTTGATAAGATAAGTTGTGCTTTGATTATGGTTTTCTAGGTTATATAGCCAATTCTTACCGCCAAAAAAAGTCATAGTTAAAAAAAAAGCAAATTAACATAATAAAACAAAGCGCTTATAATATTATTAATATTCTTATGCCATTATATTTCATTAAGTAACTTAATGCCTTAAGCTTTTAATATATAATTATTGATAAATTTGAGAATAATAGAATTCATGCCTAGGTAAAGGACGATAATAATATAATATAGGACAGTGAAAAAAAAAGAGATGAAAAGCTTTGTTAAGTCTTGGATTTCGGGTTATATTAGCCATTGCTCTTTGGGCCATTATAAGGCGAAGTCTGGGAAGTTATTTAATAAGAAGAGAACTTATACTTTTAGGCCTTGAATTCTTAATATTAAATTAATGAAATTATGAAAATTACCTATGAGGAATTAAGGCTGGTTTTTATGAAAAGATTATAATAAGGCGAAAAATATTAAATAATTTATTAGGATTATAAACATATTAAATGAAAATAGGTTGAGTATAATAGCAGCTATTTTTGAATTTATATATAAATTATTCCTTAAAAATCATTGCCTGTTTTTAAAAACTAAGATAAGCTGGAAAAAGGAGAACTTTGGGAAGTTTTGTCAGAAAACAGCCGATGGCGCTTTTGGTTTAATATGGCCGACAACATTTAAATATATTAAGAACGTCTTACTTTATTAGTACAAATCCTAAGAACAAATTAGCTGTTTATAATTGTGGCTATAGAATTAAATCACTGAGTTTAGAGAAACATTTTGATAGAAGACTTTTATTAAGAGGATTTCTTTGTACATCAACTAATGGCAATAAGGGACCATTATTTAATTGTAAAAGCAAAGATTAAAGGAATAACTTTTAGGGCCATAGTAGACTTTAAAGTACAAAGGAATTTTATATCTTTTGCTATTGTATTCAAGTATTTATTATTAATTAAAGTTAAGAAAAAGGGGTACTAATTAGTACTTGCCAATGGGAACGCCGCCGCTAATAGGATAATAAATGTACAAACTTAGACTTTATATATAGGCATTGCCGGCTACTTTAAAAGAATCCAATTTAATGTTACCTGAATTGGGATATATAATATTATTTTTGGATTTCCTTAAATAAAGAAACATAATTCAAAAATCAATTAGGTCAAAAGATAATTGATGTTTAGTTGTTGTAAGAACTGCTATTAGGACAAAACAGGAACATTGATTGTTTGAGAGGTTTGTGCCATTTTTGAGGAATAGATTAGATACTAAAATAAGGGTTCATTAATAAAGGATATATTATTAGTATATTACAAGTTTATGGCATTGTTTAAAGAGGAACAAAGCATTAAGGCCTTGCCTAAACATTAGAACTATGATTATTGGATTGAGTTAAAAGAAAGTATTAAGCTAATATTTTAATTATTTAGGGAATATTTGGTAATAAATTTAATAATAATTAAGAAATATATTAATAAACATTTAGTAAAAGGATTTATTAGGGAATTCAAATTCTCATGGGGGAATAATATTTTTTTTGTAAAGAAGAAGAATGGTGGATAATGAATATATATTAATTATTATTGATTAAATAATGCTATAAAAAAGGATTGTTATGTATTATTATTGGCTAAGGAATTATGAGATAGGCTTATAGGGGCTAAGATCTTTATTTAACTTGACCTAAAAGGCGCGTATAATTTTGTTAGGATAATTGAAGGGAAAAAAGAAAAAATAGTATTTTGCACTTATTTTGATTATTACGAGTATATGATTATACCGTTTGGTCTAACCAATATATTAGTCATATTTTAGTATTTGATTAATAATATTTTGCGGCTATATTTGGATATAATATGTATTTATTATTTAGATAATATTTTGATTTATTCTAAAAACAAGGAATAATATATAAAAAACATAATAGCGATTTTTAAGAAATTAAGAGCCGCCTTTATATTTTTTAAATTAGAAAAATACAATTTTTATATGAAAAAAGTTATTTTCTTAGGCTATGTGGTTATTATTATAAGATTGGCTATAAATCTTAAAAAGATTTAAGTAATTATTGATTAAACTGGACCTATTAATATTAAAGAATTATAATCTTTTTTTAGATTTGTTAATTTTTATAAACAATTTATTAAGAACTATTTAGGAATTGTTAAAGTATTCATAAAGCTAATTTATAAAGACAAAAAATATGTATGAATAAAAGAAGTCGACGTGGCTTTTAAGGCTTTTAAGGAAATATTTATTTAAGAACCTGTTCTTATATTTTTTATATTGGATAATAAAATATGTATAAAGACGAATTTTTTGAATTATGCTATTAGCGCCGTATTTAGCCAATTAAGCGAGGATGGGAAATAATAATTAATTGCTTATCATTTGCGAAAACTATTATTAATAAAACTTAATTATGATATATATAACAAAGAATTATTGACAATTGTAAACATAGTACGCGAATAGAAGATTTATTTCAAAGGCGCTGCCCATGAGGTATAAATCTTAACAAATCATAAGAATCTCATTTATTTTATTATTATTAAGGAATTGAACCAATGTTAGGTCCGTTGGTATAAAACACTTTTTATCATAAAACTTCGAATTTCTTATGTCAAAGGAACAGAAAATGCTTGAGCTGATACTTTGAACAAAAAGCCAGAATATTTTATGAATAAGATGTATAAATCCCACATTATATTGCAAAAGGATAGCAATTCGCTAATTATTAATCATAGGCAATTAATAGCAATAAGCCGCCTTTTTGAAAAAATTTAAAAGAATTATAATTATGACCTGGTAATAATTAAGCAAAAGAAATAGTTGGGTAAGGGATTCTCTTTTATTATTATTGGGGCTTTTTTATATTAAGGACGAGTTTATGTTTTAATATAAAATAGAACGGACTTTGTTAAAGAATATTACGGGCTATCGGCTCATAATTACTAAAGGATAGCCAAGACATTATTAAAGCTATCTAGGGATTATTATTTCCTAGGAATAAAGAAAATAGTTAAGGACGTGGTATTATTATATAATACATATATTTAAAACAAAGCATTACACCATATTTTATATAAGCTTATAAAATTATTAATAATACTATCACACTTATGAAAGTTAATTGCTTTGGATTTTATGGTTGAATTATTATTTTTAAGAGATTTAATCATAAAAATCGAATACGATTCAATTTGTGTGGTCATGGATAGGTTTATTAAATATGCGTATATAATACTAATATTAGGAACCTAAAGCATACCATAAATGGCGCAGGTATTCTTTTAAACGATTTTTATGAATTATAGAATATTAGACAAAGTTATTTTAGATAGAGACAAGCTTTTTATTTCAAAGTTTTGGAGAACCCTAATTATATTCTTAGAAATAAAATAGAAAATGTTAATAGCTTTTTATTTTTAAACAAATATATAAATAAAACAAATTAATTAAATAATAGAAACTTATTTTTGATATTATATGAATTATAAATAAAACAATTGGGTTTAATTATTTTTATTTGCCTAATTTACATATAATAGCGCGGATTAAAAGATTATTAAAAGATTATTATTTTATATAAATTATGGGTATAACCCGACGGTATATAATACACTAATTATGGGTCAAGGAACTGCGTAGGAAGCTATGTTATAAGGAAACAAATTAAAGTAATTATATGAGGAATTATTAGTTAATATTTTATTTATAATATAAAGATCAACGATTTATTATAATAAAAAGCGTAGTATAGGACTAACGTTTAAAAAGGGGGATAAAATTTATTTATTTTAAAAGAATATTGCGATAAAACGATTAAATCATAAGTTAAATTATAAGAAACTAAGGCTATTTAAAATTGTAAAAGTCAAAGGACTGGTTAATTATTAGTTAGTACTTCTAAAAACAATGAACATTTACCCGGTATTTCACATATTCTTTTTTGAATCAGTATTATTAGGAGCACTACTTGCTTTTGTTATGGAAATACAATTAATTAATTTTAACGCTAAATATAAAGTTAAGATTATTTTTAATTGTTAGTATTTTTATGGTACGGTTAAATATTTGATTAAATAGAAAGGGTACTTATAGTTGAAGAATACTTAAGAACCTAAATTTAACTTCTATTATTTTGGGTTGCTTTAAAAGTTTTATTAATAAAACTTAGGTCTTTCTAAAAAGAATCCCCAAAGTTTAGCAACGCCTTATTAATGTACAAAAGGTTAGGTGGTATATTGCTAGGCTAGGAAATAAAAGGGGTACGCCGCTTTTGCTTTTTTGCCTTTTGCGCTTTTGCCTTCTTTTTTGTTTTTTTCTTTAATAGTATTTAATTTATTTAAAGTTTTTAGGTTACGACAAAGCATTTCCCTTCTTTTTTATAAAGTTTTATTTAGTAAAGCTTGAGCTTGCGGACGTAAATAAGACTAGTTATGGCCGCCTTAAAGGCTATATCCCTTTTGAACTTCAGGCGATTTTTTATTATTTATAAGCTTTAAAAGTCGTTAATTAAAGTTTGAAGGGCATTATATTTTGTATTACGACAAATATACTTCTTATAACGCTAGGACTTCTTATTTAAAATTATGCAATTATGATAATAATAAACATAATTAGAACAAAGTATTGTAAAGGAATCGTAGGAATTAATTGTTTTAATAAAGGCTATATATTATTTATATTTGGTAGTTTTGGAGGGCATGATAAAAAAAGAAAATAGCCGTGGGCTATTATTGATATTTTCTTTGGTATATTTAAGCATGGGGACTACGTTAAGCTAAAAGGGGGATAATATTACGGATATACCTAATAAGGGTATTACATATGTTTTGGCCTTAAGGCTTAGCAATTCTTATTGTACAAAAAAGCTAAGATTAAGAAAATATTATGAGACAAGGGTCATATGATAGTTAGATCCTTTGAAGCTTTAGGATTTAAGGCTTTAGGAGCCTTGGGGCTCAGGGCTTTAAAGGGATTTAGAAAGGATAAAGGTTTTATATAAGACTGGCACATTTATTATTAAATAAAAGCTTTGTACTTAATTTTAAATAATATCCTTAATTATATTAATAACTGTCTTACCCCGTACGTAATACACCTACTTCTTGATCATTAGAGATTAACCATTAACCCCTGTGTTTACCGAGTAAATACACGACCGTTACAACTAAATGCTTTAGGAATAGTTTTGGGGCTATTTTTAATAATATAATTCATTAATTATGAAAAAGCTATTAATTAATCTAAAATCAGATTAGAACGGGGAATATGCGTATAATCCACGTGCTTATTTAGTAAAAAACAATAAAAAAGCCGAAAAAGATAAAAATGGCTTTAAAATCAACCCCAAGGGATATTTAAGTTATTTAGTTGGTTATATTGCTTTTAATATATATAAAATCTAAATGCTTTAGTTATGCTATGTTGTTATAATACGTAATATTTGCTTTGATAAAATAAAGTTTTATTTTTAAATAAGGAGAAGTTAGTCAGCCAAATTACTTTTACTTTAAAAGAGCTTATTATTATAATAGAAAAAGACAACGTTTCTTTAAACATAAGGCTTGATATGAGTAATATTATAAAGAATATTGCGGAAAAACAAATGGCCGCATTAAATGTTATTATTGAAATATATATTAAAAAGCTAATAAAAACAAAAATCATTATATTAAAAGTGTTCCCTTTACTTATAAAAATATTCCCCCCGACTATTAAATCACCTACTATAATATTAATAAATCTTGATTTTCCTAAATTATTAATAAACTTAGGAATAACAAAAAATGAAATAGGAATAGTTTTTTATAAAAGCTGGGAGATAAAAAACAATAAAATGGTTTTTTATAAGAACTAAAAAGAAAAGAACAATAATATGGTTTTTTATAAAAATTAAAATTCGGGGGTAAATAAAATGGTTTTTTATAAAAATAATATTAAAAATAATAATAGAGTTTTGACTTTTTATAAAAAATTAAATTCAGGCGCTTCAAAACTTATTAAAAATTAAATAATTAAAGATTAGCTTAGGAAAAACGTTTTATGTGGTAAAAGTATAGATTTAAGTGTTAAAGAAACGCGCTAAATATATCCTTAAGTCATAATACCAAGTCAAAGGCCATAAGACCTTAAATAGCAGGTCCCCAAATTATTGGAAACTCTGCTTATAACGATTGGGATGGATGATAATTTTCAAACATTGGCCAGAGTAAGCTAATAATAGTAACAATAATAAGAATATGATTAAATTTACGTAATATGAGAAGTGTGGAGGGAATATAATAAATTCGCAACTTGGGGCCATTATTCCATAATATAAGAATATAGACTCGCTTATATTATAGACTCACTTATACTCACTTATACTCGCTTATACTCGCTTACACTCGCTTATACCTAAGGACCTAAGATCCCTTAAGAACTAAGGTCCCCTAGAGGCTCCTAGGGTCCCCTAGAGGCTCCAAGAGGCTCCAAGAGATCCTGTAACTCTTGGATTGATGCAAGGCCTTGGCACTAAACCCAAATAGGCAATCAAAGCGATAATTAGGACCTAGTATCAGCTTAAGTTTGATAATCAATTAAGCAAGGAAATCAAATAAGTGCCGGTTTTAAAGCTATTAACTAAGGTTTTGGAGTTATCAAAGCAGAGGCTTGGCTATTAAAGCAAAGACTTGGCATTAAGCCCAAATAGGCAATCAAAGCGATGAGAGCCGAGGAGAGCTTGGCATTAAGAGTAATTAAATAAACCTAGAAATCCCCCCCTCAATACAATCATCATTCGCACCAATATCACTTCTTTTTAGGTTATGAGATCCCGAGCATAACCTCTTTTATTCTACCTTAATTCAACCAATCAAAAGCTTTTATTTTACCTCATTTATACTTATATACTTTGCTTATACGTTATATTCTTTGTTTTCGAGTTCTATCGACTGGTTTAAGCCGAATTCTACTCCTTTATACCTTTTATTCTTGATTCTTAAGTATAAACCTATACTTCTCCTATTACCTATCTTACCTACCACATCTTCTATCACACATATTTATTAGCTGATCTAATAAAAGATATAACCTCTTAATATATTAATAAAATTTGAAAATATAATTAAAGAATAGCATTTGATTTTCACTCAAATATTAAATATTTTAAAGTTTCTTAGCCAATATAAGGTATTTTGCCCTATAACTTGTTATACTCACACTTCATATATTCAATAATCAATATTCAAAAATACAGATTCTTTAAATAAACTAATACCATCAAACCTTCAAGTAATACCTTTTTTTCACTTATATTAATATTTTAAAGTTTCTTAACTAATATAAGGTAATTTGCCTTATAACTTATCAAACTTACACTTCACATACTTAATAACTAATAATAAAAAACTAGACTTCTTTGAATAACTCAATTTTTCATAAATCTTAAAGTTAAGTTATAATACACTTGAGCTACCCTTGAAAAAAGACTAATATATAACAAATATGTCTTCTAATAAGATCACTATGGCTAAGCTTAATAGCTCGGCTAATTACCCTATTTGGGCACTTCGCATATCGGCCTTCCTTACTAAGGAAGCGCTAAATGCTATTATTATAATAAATAATGTAAATGATAAAATTAATGATAAAGCTCTTTCCAATATCCAATTGCTTATAAAGGATGGCCCCCTTTTGCAAATTCAATAAATAACATAAGCTTTTGAAGCTTGAAAATCTTTTAAAAACCTTTATTTCTCAAAAGAGTTTAGTTTTAAGTTTTTAATATGTAAAAAAAAATTTAATAGTTAAAATATAACTCTATGAAGGAATACTTAAATAAGGTAAAACAGCTAAGCAATCAGCTTAAAGCTAAAAACCTTAAATTACCTAAGCAGGTAATAATAGCATGGGTTCTTAATAATTTGACTAATAATTATGATGAATTAATGTCTAATATAACTCAATCTTTAAAAACTAATATTAATTTTTATACCTTTGAATCACTATTCTTTAATTTATTAAACGAATTAAAATGTCAAAAATTAAATGATGCTAATATTAATTAGGCACTTATAATCTTAAATGGCTATAAAAGGAAAAAACCCTATAAAATTACCAAATCCGGCGCTAGCAAAAAGTATTGTACCAATTGCAAGCAACATAGCCATATAATATTGAATTGCGCTTTCTTATTCCCTGAGAAGGCGCCGAAGGGCTGGAAAAAACTAGGAGGGAATAAATCAGGTAATAAAACCTTTATTATAAAAAAAATTGCATGTGAAAAACGAGATGATAATATAAATGTTTTATATAGCACTTCAAGTGCTATTGGTGATTTTGGTGATTTTAATTTTAATATTAATTTTATGAAAGATATATAGGTATTAATGATTATGCCTTTTATAAAAACTGACAAAATAATTAATATTAATAATATAGGCCTTGATTTAAGCTTTTTAAATAATCATGGGATTGGGAAATTATATGTAAATAATTAAATAAAAACCTTTGCATTTGATATAGCCGCAATTAAGCATATATATTGTAATTTATTATATTTTAGTGATTTTAAAACTTGTAATAAATTAATAAATTGGGGAAAAGCTAAATAAATAATTATAAAAAAATATGAAAATATTTTTATAAAATCAAATATTAATAATAAAATATATAAATTACAAGATTGTTTTTATATGCCTAAGTTAGGAATAAATTTAATAAGCCAAAGCCAATTAAATAAACAATATTATAGCATATTTAATAACTCTTTTTTTTATATAAAAGACAATGAAACAAATGAGTTAATTATAAAAGGATTAATAAAAAATGGATTATATATATTAGATATAATTCCTTTTAATAATAATAATAATAATAATAATAATAATAATAATAATAATAATAATAATAATAATAATAATAATAATAATAATAATAATAATATTTTAATTATAATTGAGAATAAAAGCATTAATAAAATGGACCTACATAATAAATTAGGTTATATAAGCTTAGCTTATTTAAATAAAATAATAAATCAAACACTTGGTTATAATAGTACAATATCAAATAATATAATAAATCAACAAATATTAAATTGCAAAATTTGTCTTCAAAGTAAATTTATAAATAAAATAAATAAGATAATTAATAATAAAAGTTTTGAATTACTTAAAAAAGTTGCAAGCGATTTATGTGGGCCTATTACGCCTGTTACATATAATAAATATAAATATATTATAATATTTTTAGAATTTAAAACCAAATATCTTAAAATTAAGTTATTAAGTAATAAATATGAAGCCTTACAAGCGTTCTTAGAATATAAAAATAAAAATGAAAATAATTCTAATAATAAACGTATAAGCATATTTGCAACTGATAACGGGGGGGAATACGTTAATAATAAATTCAAAGAATATTTAATAAACCATAATATTACTCATCAATTAGCTCCTGCTTATACAAAAAAACCAAATGATGCCATAAAACATATAAATCGTACTATTCTTAATAAAATAAAATGCTTATTAGCCTTTGCTAATTTACCTAAAATATTTTGGGAAGAAGCTGCAATTACAGCTACTTATTTATATAATAAAACCCCTCATTCAGCAATAGATTATAAAACGCCATATGAGCTTAAATTTAATAAAAAACCAAATATTGATTATATTAAAACCTTTGGCTTTATATGCTTTTATAAAAATAAAAATAATCATATAACAAAATTAGAACCAAAAGCTAATAAAGCAATTTTAATAGAATTTAATTATCCTTTATATAAAGTCTTTGATATAAACAATAAAAAACCTATATGGGTCAAAGATATTAAAATATTAGAAAATAAATTTATAAGTATTCTTAAGAATAATATATTTAAACCTTATAATAAAATAAATATAAAAGAATTGAAAAATAATACTAATAATAATAATATTAACACAAGAATAGTACAAAGACGTATAAATAATAATAATAATACTAATAATACAAAAATAACAAGAAGCCAAACTAATAATAATAATAATAATAATAATAATAATAATAATAATAGTAATAATAATAATATTTCACAATTAAGTTATCCTTAAGTAATAATAAATTCTTCAAAGCAGGCTTTAATATTACAATATAACCCTGATATTATAAATAACCTTATAATAGATTTAGCCTTAATAATAAATATAAATAACAAACCTAATACTTATAAACAAGCTATTAATAACCCTAATAAAAAGAATTGGATAAAATCCATAAAATTTAAAATAAACAAATTAGAATTACAAAATACGTGGAATTTAATTAAATTACCATTTAATCAAAGCTACCTAAAAGGTAAATGGGTTTAAATCCCCCCTCAATACAATCATCATTCGCACCAATATCACTTCTTTTCACATAATAATAGCT
Source organism: Helotiales sp. F229 (assembly GCA_002554605.1). Classification (NCBI taxonomy): domain Eukaryota; kingdom Fungi; phylum Ascomycota; class Leotiomycetes; order Helotiales; species Helotiales sp. F229. Next base: position 212,454 of record MXAW01000011.1, read on the forward strand.
TTATAACAAAATAGCCATTTGCATATAATGAAATTTACTAATATATTTTGTGGAATTATACTAACGTAAGCAGATGGCAAAAACATAATTATATTATATGCGGTAATAGTAATAATTGTTTCGAATGTTAAAATGAAAGCAGACCTTATAATTATTTCTAATTTATATAACCTATATTAAAGGAAGCTTCCAAAGGTTTTAAAAAACTGGAATAAGCTAGATAATCATGCTTAGGGCAAATACTTTAGGAAAAACGCCAAAAAAGAGATTGTTAATTTGAAAACTTAATATTATTGAAAAGTGATTCCCAAGGAAAATATTATTATATAACCCATTTCATTGAAATAAGTTTTCACATATAAAGTCGATTTAATAGGCAAATTAATTTACTGTTGTTTTTGTATTATAATGCAAGGGGATATGTAAGATAATTTAACGATTTTTTTAATATATGCTGCAATATTTATAGTACGCTTTTTTAAAGTAGTAATAGCGCTTGCAGTATAATTTAATTTAAAAGTAAAGCAATTTAATATAATCAACGCATTTGTTAATGTTAAATGCGATAAGAGAAATACCTTAGTGTTATATTATTTTTTAGATGGCTGGAAAAGACCTGAAATGGTAATAAAAATCAATTAAGCATTATACGGCTTAAGAGATTCCCTTGCATTATAATACAGTAATTTTACGGCAATATTAAGCAAACTGAATTTTAATCCTTTGATAGAAAAGCCGTATATTTTTATAAATTTTAATAAAATAATTTTTATAACATTTTACGTCGACAATATTTAAGTTTTATATTATGCCTTAAATAATAATAAAGAACAAAAAATCATTAAAGGGTTGCACTCAGTTTATGAGCTTATAATATTAGGAAATATGGAATGGTTTTTGGGGGTATATATAATTAAAGATTAGTTTACAAAAACAATATTTTTGATGCATAATACTTATATAAAAAAAGTGGCTTAAAAATTTAATATAATAGATGGGAAATACTTAAGTATGCTTTTACCAAATTATGATCTAATCAAAAACCCCGGAATTATTATATTAAAACAAATTAAGGAGTACTAAAAGAAGGTTAGGTCAGTTTTATATATAGTTATTATGCTGAAGCCAAATGTTGCATTTATAATATTTTAGCTATTATACTTTTTAATAAACCCAAGCACTTAATATACAAAAGCAATTGAATAGATTATTAGATATTTGTTTAGATTACACTTTTTAGCGATTGTTTACTAATATAAAAATTAGGAGATATATTTATTAATAGCCTTAAATACTTTATTCGCAAATGACGAAGAATTAAAACGCTTTTCTTAAGGTTTTATTATAATATTATTTAAAGATATAATTGTTTGAAAAGCCTTAAAATAAGATATTATAATTACTTTAATAATAAAAGCGGAATTATTAGGGGTAATAAAAACGGCAAAGGAAGTAATGGCGCTTTAGTACTTTTTTAAAAAATTAACATTTAATATGGGAGCTTTATAAAATATATTTTGTAATAATAAATAAATAATTTGGCTAATAATTAAAGAAAATCAATGTATTTCGACAAAACTAAAACATGTTAATATATAAAACATGTGGCTATGATAAGAGTATAAAAGGGGAAGCCTTTAGGTAATATATTTCCTCATTAACAATATGCCAATAGATGGCTTGATAAAAAACCTGCCTTAATAAAAGTTTGAGGTGTTTATAGTTCTTTTGAATTTTTAAAATGCTCAAGTCGTTGTTGAAGAGCTTACTTAAGCTAAAAAAGTGCCAAGGCATATTTATATTTACATTTAGTACATTTTATATGTTATTTTAAATTAATATTGTAAAGAAATAACGAGTATAAAGGAAAATTATGTGAATTCCGAGGACCCGATTTTAAGCTATTATTTTAAGGTTATAAAGCCGCTTTGATATATTTACAGTTATATAACAACACTAAGGTAATATTTTTAAACTACAATTTTGGAGTTATAAAACTGCTTAATTATTAGGGTAATATTTTTAAGCTGCGATTTACGGGTTATAAAGTTACTTTTATTTATAAAAGTAGAAACAAAAGGTCCACTAATCGCCGAGCGGCATTAGCCAGAACATCAACCTTTACTAAAGCAAAGGCGCAAACAGCAGCATGTATTACAATAACGGCAATCAAAGGTTCACCGACATTAATAATAGCAGTTATATTATTACCACTACTTATCTTAGCACCAAAAATAGGGCGGGGGGGCACAGCGGTTTTTTGGTAAAGAGAGGCTATAATTTGTTAAATGTTGTTTTAAAATAATAGGAATAGCATTTATGAAGCAATAAACCGAAGGCAAAGTCATTCTCTTTTTTATTTTTATCCTTAGCCTTTTCAATTTTCTTCTTTTTTAAAATAACCTTAATAATAACCCAATAAATAGTAAGGGCCTATGGCTGATTAGCAAAAGCTTTACATATTGCTTTTATATAATATTTAATATTATATAAGATGATATATATATGTAAAAGCTTTTTGGCACTAATTTTGCCACTAAATAAACGGCAAAAAGGGCGGTAAGCAGCCTGGGGCACAGCGGCGCAACTAATTTTGTTGTTTTTATAATAATAAAAATATTGCATTAATAATGCTTTATTATAATAAAGATTACCTAGCGTATTATACATACCATTACGAATATAATAAGAGCATAGCATAGTATAGGCTTCCCCAGCTATGGCGTAACGCCGAGGGGTTAATGGAAGCGGGAAAGGCGAGTAAGGGAAAGAGGTAGTAGCCTAAGGGATGGCAGCCTAAGGGGCGCCGGCTAATTATATTATATACATTAATATATTAATTTTAGATTTTTAAATGTTTAAAACTTATTCTCTTTTTTTTAATGCCTTAAAAACAACAGTAGGAGTGTGCTTTTTAATATAAGCCATTTTTGATGGTATGATTATTGAAAAACGTAAATTCCTGGCATAAAAGCTTTAATATAATTTTATTTGCTTAATTCCATTGCCCCAATAACAACGGTTTTATTATAACCAATTATACTAATACTACTCCCAATTATATGGCAATCTGCATTTACGCTATTATATTATATAAATTATATTTAAGCATTCTTATAGCTTTTATAATTGTTTTTAATTAAAGGGGTATATTATATAAAATAAGGGTTTATTGGCTGATAGCACCAATAAAGCCTTAATAGCGCTGCAGCCAATCAAGACTGCTTATGTAACTAAATCTTTGGAGCTCCTTCTTAAGGGGAGCTCTATTATACTCCTTTATAATTCAAGACTTTCACACTTCCTGAAGCTCCTCCCCTACGGTACTCGACACATTATTTATACTTTAAATGTTTAATTTTATTCGTTATTTTAACATTTTTGGCTAATTTAATTAATTTTTTTAATATATTTAGGCTTAAATAATTAATGCGTAAATGCCATACTATTTTCGTATTTAATTGAGGGTTCTTATGTTTTTAGGTTGGCTTTAATACTTGTTTAAGCTTTTATTTTATAGTTATATAAATCATAGTTCTTATAAAGCTTAAGGGGACTTTACACAAATAGTTTAAACGTTTTTTATATTTAAAAAACATAAGGTTTTATTAATGTTTTAATTGATGAATAATAAAGTGATTTATCATAAATTTGTTATTATTACCTTAGCGTAAAGTATAATTTATTTTATAAAACCAAAGATTTTATTTAAATAAATGAGCTTTTAAAATGATGTTAATATAAAATCCTTTTATAATAGTTATATTATAGAAAATGAAATCATATGTTTAGTTATTATTACTTATGAGGGTATTTTTTATGATTCGAGTTTTATACCCTAAAATAGGAAATTGGCTATTCCCTGCTTTTATGATGTTGTTTAGCTTTATCTTAATGAAAAATTTAAGTTTTAAAAACGAGATATCATTAATTAGGTTAATTATTTTATAATTATTCAAAAGTATTAAATTAAAAAAAGGGTGTGGGGTATTTCCTTAAAGAGAGTAAACCTTTGATTAAGCCCTTTTTTTAAGACTTAATAAAAGCATTAGAAACGCATTATTTCTTGATTTTATTGATTTATTAGAGATATTTTCTAAAAACTTAGATTTAGGTTTCCCTAAGCTTTTTGAGTTTCTTGATTTTTTAATAAGATCTTTGATTAATAAAAACAATGGCTTATTTTGGCTAAATTGGCTTTATAAGCTTTTTTACTTGTTTTTTATAAATCATTAATAGATTTCTTTAATTTAATTCTTGTTTTACTTTAGACCTAGTTTAAGCGATCCATTAAGAAGTGTTTTAAAAAAAAAATTATAAACAATAAATTAGAGTTTTATATAATAGCTAAAGGACTATTTATGTAAATCCTTAAAATATGAGTAAAACTATTCTAAAATTTATTAATCTTATATACTTTTTAATTTTTTGCCTTAGGCCTTAAATAAGCTTTTATTCTTAAATCTTGCACTATTTAATCTTTCTTAAAAAATAACAAAATAATCAATATATGGTTTATTATTAATAAACTTACAGTATATCAAATTTATTTTATTAATATAAAAAAGGCGGTACAATTATTTTAGAATATATAAAAAGGGTTTTTAAACTTGTTAGTTTTTTTAATCTTTTAATATTAATTAGTAGATCATTTATTATTAAATTATTTAGTAATGATTAAGAAGTTTATAAGCCCTTAAAATCTTTTAATATTAATAATTTTATATAATCTGGCCTTTTAAAAAAAGGCTTAATATATTATAATTTATTTAATTAAATTAATTTTTAATTTTTTTATTTAAGTAAATGAGGCTGTATATTTTTATTTAATGTTAGCTTATAAGGTTTAATCCATTTATTAGAATATAAAGCAAAAAAAACAAATAAGCGCTTAAATATTTATGTGCTTTTTTAAGACAAGTTATAATGTGACAATACTAAAGTACTTGTATATTATAATTTTTTAGATTTACTTATAAAGTTTAAGGTATATAATCATTTAGGGTTACTAAATTGCGCAATTTAATTTCTACTTTTTTTCCTTATTTTTAATATTAAAAGTGTATAATTCTAGCTTATATAAAACCGCTATAGCTAAGGTCCTTGGGATTATAAGAACTAGAAGATTTAGAATTGATTATTTAGCCTTGCTTTTACTTAATATAATAGTAAAGGTCTTATTTTGAGTATTGTTTGATAATGAGGCCAGAAGATCTAAGTGAGCCTTTATTACTACAACCTAAATAATGAGGTTTATGTTATATTAAATTTATATAATTTAAAAGTTACTTTATGATTGAATAGTTTTTGTTATTACGATTTATTCGGCGCTTTTGGGAATAAAATTGAGGACTTCTGTAGGAATACAAGTATCCGTTGTATCAAGGTTGACTAAAAGCCATAATCCGAGGATATTTACGCTGAATATAAAATAAATATATTAGTTGGCTTATTATTTGGGTTTTTTATAAACGATGTTTATATTTAGCATTTTAATATTATTATTGTTTATGGATATATTAAAGTAATTAAGCAATTGTTAAGCAAAAGAATTAAAAGATTAAAAATGAAAAAAGATTGTAGATTTAATAAGTAAAAGATTTGAATAAAGTCTAATTTTGTGTATACATTAAGTAAAGGTGATAACTTATGGCTTTTAATTGTGATATAGAAAGTAAAGTAGGGTTTTTAAGGTATAAGAGATTTTTACAATTATTAAAAATGAGAAATATATGAGTGTGTTTAATAAATTGAATTAAGCGTTACTTTTTTTAAAATAAAATTACGAGTTAAAGATATATATATAGAATACTTATGTAAGCATACATTAGACCTTATTAGATATATTAATATAATGATGGAGCTTGTTGCGCAACAATAGTAATTAGTTCAGAGGTAAGTATAAGTGGGCTGTATAAGTTGCCGTAATAAAGACTATTGTTTGCGCCTTTGACGCCACTTGTGGCTTGCCTTTGGGGGGGTGTTGTACGGGATTGGGGTCACGTGATGGTCATATGATTAAGGTATATATATATCATAATACGCACTTTTAGGAATAAATTCATTTTTAGGGGTGTTGTATTTTGTATAATAATTAAGAACTATAACCTCTGCCAAGCTGATTTGTTGATTTTTGGCCTCCAATAAGATCCCAGTATATATAACCAATTGAATTATGTTCCTCCTATTGATAGGCTAGTTTAGCGGCTTATAGGCTACATTTACGCTACTACAGGCTGGACTAATAATAATTCCGACAAATAGCGATTAGTTCAAAGGTAAATATAAGTGGGCTGTATAAGTTGCCGCAATAAAGACTATTGTTTGCGCCTTTGATGCCACTTGTGGCTTGCCTTTGGGGGGTGTGTTGTACGGGATTGGGGTCACGTGATGGTCATATGATTAAGGTGCATATATATCATAATACGCACTTTCAGGAGTGGATTCACTTTTGGGGTGTCGTATTATGTACGACATGATTCATCTGCAAAAAGATTTAGTGGCAAATGGCGGCCAGCGGCGGCTTTTTGTGCTTTTGGCACTTTTAGCCAAAAAGTTATATGTCAAAAAAATTGGGGACAAAAGCTATATATTAAAAAAAATTCTGCGCCAAAAGCGCCAAATTTTACTTATAGCGTTTATTTTAATAATAATAAAAAGAATTTTTTTTAAGGCTTTAAGTACTTAAGGTATTTAAGGGGTATACTATGGGTAAATACACGTGATTGACGCTAATCAAGGTAAACTTTGCCTAAAAAAGCTAGTACGCTTATTAGATTTTTATTATTATAGATATTTATAACATGGTAGGCTTAGCGAACCTAGTTTATTAAACATATACGCTAAAGTGCAACTTTCGGAACGGATAAATCGATAATCCACTCCGATCGGCACAGAGGTTATTAAGCTCCGGCTTAATTCGCCAAAAGGCCGCCAAAAAAAAGACCCACTTGCCAAAAGGCAGCCTTTTATACCAAAAGCGCCAAATCATTAAAATGGCCGTTTTGGCTGATTGGTTAATTTTTTGGCGCCGATATTTTTTGTTGATGTTAGAGATTAGTTATAAACTAAAGCTTGATTAAGTTAGCTTTGTAAGCTTCTAAATATATATAAAGAGGTTGCTTTCCTCCTAAAGGGCTCCTCACTTTAGTATTCGCGCTAATAGAGAGATATTACTTGGTCGTATACGCTCGCTTCTAAAGCTAACCACTTCGGGCTATTATACTAGGATAGCTTTAATAGCCGGGATTTCTAAATTTTAGAACTAAGGCCTAATAACTTTAAAACAAGCGTTATTAACACGTATAGAATTAACGTATATTTACTTCTTAATCTTAAAAATAAAGTTCCGTGCTAAAAATCGTAAAATCTAGTGTCTCCTGAGTAATAGGTAATCCCTTTAAAAAGATAGGAGCCTTTAGCTAAAAACCTTAATTTGTATATATATAACTCTACAGCTAAAAGACTCTTAAGTAAATACCTAATTGGCCAATTGATTCTTAACTACTATAGGTAGCCTTTATAAATAGCTAACGGCCTCTTAGTGTAGTAAAGTCGTCGTCATACGATTACAAGTGTCGTCTTTAGAATACCTTACTTAAGCGAAGCCTTTCGAGATGACTTACTATTTGCTATTTCTTTTAGTATAGACCTAACGTTATATTCGGTATATTAAGGCTTTATAATAAGATTAATTTACGTTCTAAATTTTAAAGAAATCGATAAAGGAAGTAGAGAGAAAATAATTATTAAAGTTAGTAGGTAGATATAGCGGTGAGGTAACGAACCTGAAATCAGTAGTCTATGCGCCACAGGGCATTTTCAGCGCCTCACCAAACGGTGTGAGAAGCGAAACCAACGAGTATCATTTCCAAAATTCAAAGCAATTAAAACACATATTTTTACTATAATTTCATATAACGCAATAAATTAATTGCAAATAAGTTTTTAATTAAATAAAATTATTATTTTTATAATAATAATAATCTTAGTTAACAAAGTAAGAGCAAATGCCCTGTAGCGCATAGACCTATGATTCTGGGTTCGTAAGCGAGGGTAGGCGGAATAGAGGGGTGGGCGGAAAGGTGAGGTCGGACGTTATCTGGAAAGATTTTACCTGTGCCTCCAATCAAGAACCTTGCAAGTAAGCCGCCTGGATGGGATTTACCTCTAAAGTCAACAAATGGTAAACGCAAGCTCGGATTCAAATAGGTCAGGCCTGCTTGGAACGTGGTTGGCATGACTCAGCTTGTTAACGTCGCCCACTTGGGAGAAATTTGCTCAGTCTTAGAAACGACGTCTGGTGATCTCGAAATTGCAAAGTGCTTCATTTCAGGCATCCAATCTTCATCGCAATGAGTTTAGCTGAAAATTCAAGTGCTTCAGCTTATCAAGAAACGCTTCAGTACACTTTCAATGGCATTCCAGTCATGGACGTTGCGTGGTATTTACCTAGGTGGCAGTTGAAACTCAAGCTACAGAAATTAAGCGAATTCTACTGTGCCACGGCTGTCTCGATGCGACGTACTTCATATCAAAATTAGTCGTAAGATACTTAATAGACTATAATTCTAATATTAGTTAAATCTACCCTTATAGCTAAGAACTTAATATAGGTAATAGTTAAATCGGCTAGTAGGAAGCATGTTTCTGCGACCAGGGTCACGTGATATGCTAGCCTGCTAGACGGGGCTTGCGCGCTCTGCAAGACTGTCTAGCAGGGCTTGCACCCAGATTTATAGTTATATATATACTGGCACGTCTGTCGACTAGATAGGAGCTTCGTGCTCAAATTCATATAGCAGTTTAACCATTGCTTGTAACGTCTCAATTCCAATTGAGAACCGAACGTCTTGTTACTTTACTTCATAGCTGATACCAACCGACGAGCCTGGACACCGCGTACTAGTCAGAACCAGGAACGTTACAGTTAGTGGGTTGTTGATGACAGCGCAGGCAGGTGGACGAATTTCAAGACTTGACCTTCGTGCCGCGCCAAAACGCTCGGCTCCGTGGCTCGCGGTGGACACAAAAACCCGTACTAAATAAGCGACCCTAAGACAAAAGCCTTTCTCTTTACACTTTAATTTAAATACCTTCCTATAATCGCAGGATAATAAAAAGAGTACTGGTGAATTCGCAAGAAGGCAAAATATCAGTAACTTAATTTTAGTCGGTTTTCAGATAAGAGATCAATCATAAAAATTAAAGGCGCAAAATCAGAGGATTTCTGTTTAGTACGGGTTTTTATGTCCACCGCGAGCGTGGGTAAACAAGGTTAAATGCTAGCGGGGGCTCTCGTTCTCGCTAAGGCCTGCAATTATTGTCCAGGCCAAGAAACCCTATTTGGAATCTGCCGGTGAATTAGAGGAGATAACTGAGTGCGGTCAAGAGTGGTTGTTTTATCGGCAAATACCTGCATAGTCACCCAGATAACTTCTACTGTAGCCGAAATAGCTGCCATCGGATGCATACTTCTAGGACGCAGAATCTAACATCCCGATTTCATCTCACGCAATACCCCATCCAGTTCTTCACAGAACTCCTCAACCTCGCTTAAGGTATTGTAATGCACAAAGCTCACTCTGATCAAACCCTCTTCATCCAAGCCCAAAACATCATGCGTCGGTCTAGGCGCCCAACAGTTTCCCGAAACAATTCTAAATCTCCCCTTCTGGCAGATTCTCTTGACCACTTCTCCGGATGACTCTTGTACGACCTGGAAAGTGATGACTGAAACTCGTTTAGCTGGATCGGCTGACTTCTCGCCGAAAACACGAAAGATGTCTGGTTGGCCATTGAGATAGTTGAGGAACTGCTGCTGAAGAATCGTTTCCTGGGCGATGATCTTGTCCCAGCCAACATGGATTAGATAGCGTACGATTGGAACAAGTCCAGCTTCCAACTCAAATGTGTTACAGCCTAGTCGAAGACGCCAGTCCAGACCGGGATAATCACTAAGGAAGTAATGACTGATACTAGTCAAAGAGCGCTTCTGCACGCTGCGACGTCCATATAGCTGTGCGATATGTGGCCCAAAGACCTTGTACCAGCTGAAGCAGTAGAAATCGACATCCAGCGCTTTCACGTCGACCGGACGATGGGGTACAAAGGCGACTCCATCAACGATGAGGATGGCGTTGGGAATAGTATGCACTAGATCAGCACTTGGCGGATGGGATGGATAGTACCAACAACGTTGGAGACGTGATTGCAGGTTACAAGTCTGGTCTTGGGGGATAACAAAGGTTTGAGCGTTGCAAGGGAGAGGCACGCGTCATCGCCTGGAGGGGGTGCCCACCATTTGATGGCGATATCGAGGTCTTTCGCAAGATGCACCCAGGCTGCGGCACTGGCTTCGTGGCAAAGACTGGAAACAATCATTTCGCAATCTGAGTTGAGCATTGGCTTCAGTGCTAGGCTGAGAGATCAAAATAGAGAGGTTGTACTTTGTCCAAAAGCTGTTCAAGAGTTAGCAAGTCGCACTTGATATTTCTGTAATGTACACTCGTAGCAAGCTTTCGATGTTGTCAAAATGCAATCTGAAACTTGTATAGGGTACAGCAGCGGACAACTTAGAAGCGCCTGAAAAAAGCTTGAATGGCTTACCGATCTCATCTGCAGATGCATTCACGAACTCAGCAAGTTCCTTGTAAATATCGTCGAGCTTTTGTGTCTTCTTCTGGCTTGCGGGATCATCATGACCTAGCTCGATAGGAAACGAATGCATGTATTCGAGTGTGTTCTGGGCTACACCCGGTGCACCACAGTCCCAGCGGCATTGTTAAACGGTATGATTCCTTGTCCCAAAGCTGGAAACTGCTCACGTACGCTTCGTACATCAAGTGCATCGATTTGGTTTGTCAGTGAGGCCAGCAAGGATTCAGGCGTGTTCACCAAAGCTGGCTTGGGAAGAAATCCGACACCGATGAGGTACTCAATGTTGGCTCCGATTGTAGCTGCAACTCCAGGGGTCGACTCAGAAGGTCCATTTCTTACTCCGATAGGTTCATCAAGCGCCTCGAGCATGTACATCAATGGAAACATGACATGCTTCTCATTTTTAATCGCAACATCTTGTCTGATCCGAGAAAGCCACTCTCGTCGGCTCAACGGTTGAAGGTCAAAGCCAAATTCGTCTCTCAGAAGCGACCAGAGCTCCTTGACTCTTATCCCATCCAAAACCTTGGTGACCGGCTCAATATTCGCGCTGAACACGCTTCGTAGAATGATCTGTGACACAGGCGTTTTGCCAGTAATGAAGATCCAGCTTTCGGCATCGTCCTGATTGTAAAATCCAGTCTCGACTGAAGCTGCGACAAGTCTCCAGATAAAATCTGCCTGGTTAGCGATGCATCTTTCCGAATCGCCAATAATGAAGCCGGGCTTGACCACACGAACGTTTTTTGCTGGCGATTCTCTCTTTCCAGCAAATTTTATGACAACAAGCTCAGAAACTGCTTTCGAATGGGCGTAGCCTGAAGCGGTGATCGCCTTTTGAGCATTCTTTGCATCATCTCGGTCATCAAAACTAAGTTGTTGACCACCGGACACAAAAACAAAACTGGCTAGTGGCTGCTTGCGGGCGTTGACTGCCTTGAGTAGTTCGACTGTTGACGAGACGTTTGTCGCCCTGACGCTGTCATAGTCCAAGTTGTAGTGAACCAAGGCACCGTTGTGGATAATCGCATTGATATCAGTAGATGTTTGTCCCTGAAGTGACTGCCAATGGTGCTCACTCAATCCCAGCTGTAGTTGCGAAAGATTCCCAAGCCAGAAATGGAGCCTAGACAACAAGCCATCTTTCCACCAACCAGCCGCAGTGGCTTTCTGAATCAGCCGTGTCTTGGCGTCTGCCTGTGATGATCCTCTACCCAAAGCATACACATGAACTCGAGAGCATGTAAGTAGCTGACGCAGTATTTCGATGCCAAGAAAGCCAGTTGCACCTGTGATAAAGACTCCAAGAATTTCAGATCCATGGTAAGTCGGGTCTTGCATTGGTGAAGTAGAATGGAGTCGAATGGTGTTCGCGTCGTGGACATTCGAAAGTAGATCTTGTTCGGTAAGTTTGGAGTGAGTGTTCTTGTGACTGTCGACAATCGAAGCAATTGACCGTATTGTCGATTTTGAGCTGAGAATATCGTTCACGGTGACTTGGACGTCGTAATTGGTCTTCATATATGCGTGGAATTTCATGATCTGAATAGAGTCGATGCCCCCTGATTGCAGGTTGAAATCCATTTCTTCGAAAGCTTCCCGCCGAGAAACATCATCTTCAGCAACAATCCGTGAGTACTCTTTTGCTAGGGCTCTCGCAGTGAACTCATGAGGGAGTAATCTATTGTTCTGGCTTGGGTCGTTGTTCCTGGGGGCAAGTGGATCCGAGATCACTGAATGCATGGCGGAGATCCATTTGTTGACCAAAGCTCTGTCCAATTTCAAGGAAGGAGTGTGTGGTATCTCATCAACCACGAGTAGTTCGTTGGGAATCATGTACTGTGGTAGCCGTAAGGATAAGAAATTTTTGACATCAGCCAACTTCAAGCTGGCATGCTGTCGGATCGAGAGTGATGTGCGTTTTGTGTTGTTGCTTCTGTATTTCTCACATTGTACGATGGCGACTAACTTGTCTTTGAAACAACCCTCTTTGACCAAGGTGACCATTGATTCGAAAACTTCTAGTGAAGCGTTGAGATGGTGCTCGATTTCGCCGAGCTCGACCCGTTGACCATGATATTTGACTTGATTATCTGTTCGGCCGATGAATTCCAATTGGCCATCGAGAGTGTCGATACTGTACCGAAGCAAATCGCCAGTCTTATAAAATCGCGTTGTCGGTACCTTGGTGCCAATTGCCCAAGAAGGATTCTCTATGACAGATTCATTGGTCTTGGCTGGTTTGTTGATGTATTCTCGAAGTAAACTCGACCCTCCGACAACTAGTTCTCCAACTGCTCCCAGCGGAACTAGCCTATCGCAGTTATTGGGGTCAACAAGGATGCAAATCGAGTTGTCCAGTGCATATCCAAGAACTTCGGGACGTTCAGACACTCGTCCTGCGACACAAGGCCCTGTTTCTGCTGGTCCGTAGCCCTGATAGAGCGACACGCTTCCGCTTTTCGCCCAATTTTGTAGTACATCTTGTCTTAAAGCCTCTCCGCCAAAAATGAGAGTTGTAATTGTGGGGAATTTTGCCGGGTCCAATAAGTTGGCAAGCGTTGGAGTGATGAGAGCCAGTGAGACATTGCAGTCCGTGCAGAACTTTGAAAGATTGAACCTTCGATCCTCTTCACTCGGTACGCAGATACATCCCTGGAATGCCAACGTAGTGAAGATATCCGTAATGAAGATATCCCATGTCGACGCCGCAAATTGCAGAGTTCTTGCACCTTGGTACCGAAAAGCTCTGCCCTCTGCTACCACTCGTCCTGAAATTGCTCCATGCTCAACAATGATTCCTTTCGGCGCTCCAGTTGAACCCGATGTGAAAAGAATCAAGGCAGGATCCCCGGGCCGAACTAGAGGTAGATCTGTGCTGGATCTGACTTCAGTCTCGTAGGTCGTCACAGTGTCGGAAGAGATTTGGACAATTGTTTTGGCAAGATTCGCAAATCGCCAAGCTTGGGAAGGAGATACCACGACCACATTCGCATGAGTTTCTCTGCATATCTCCTTTGCTCTTGCATCTGGCTGAGAGGGATCGATAGGAACGAATGATCCACCTGCTTTGAGGATAGCAATGAGAGCAACGACCATCCACTTGCTCTTCTCGAAGGTGACAGGAACATGATGACCCTTCAGCACACCTGCCCGTACAAGTTGTCGTGCCACGCTGTCAGATATGGAATCCAGCTCCGCATAAGTAAATGAACCATCCCATGCTTGCACAGCAGTCGCATCAGGTGCTATTTGGACCGAGTTGCCGAAGAGACAGTGCAAACACGTTCGACTTTCGTAGAACTGTGCAGGCATAAAAGATTGAATGGCTCGCTGATCTCCTCTGCTTATGAGGTATTTCGAAATCGTTCGAGATTCGGTGCCCATGCAAAGCTCCAAGAAAGTATCCCATAAAGCCGATGCGAATTTGTGAGGCACCAATGGTTGTTGGGTACGTAGGCAAAGTCCCTCATGACCTTGTTCCGACCAGTGGAGGATGTAGCTGTAGCCATGGTTGTCTTGGTGGGCGTCATCGAAGCTCACAGCAGTGTTGAATTTATTGCTATGTTCTGAAACATCGCAGGTGGCGTATGTTATTTGAGGACCATGCGATTCGACAGAGGAGTTGGGAGACCAGCGCGAAACCACCATTTGAGCCTTTGCTTTTGATAACATGTTCACTGGATCAGACTTGTTGCCAATAAGTGCAAAGGCAACGAAGTCAGACACAGTGTATAAATGCAGCAGCATCGCCCAGGAATTGATCAAAACATTTCGTCGTCGTTCTGACGCTAACTGTAACGTTCCAATCGATGCGCATGAAAAGGATTTGGCCATTCTAAGAGGAGGAGTCTTCGCATCGGATCGGTTGACGAGTGTGGGCAGGTGTGTCGATGGGATATTTGAGTCAGAGACAATATTGGTCTGTGAATAAAGCTTGTTGTGTCCATTGCTGTGGCCGTGGACTTCTGACAATGCAGATTCGACTTCACTGTCCAGCTGGTTATCGCTGCGTACATTGGGTGGTTCCATGTTCGAAAACTAGCAAGTCAGGCCAAAAGATGTAGGAAGCCAGGTGTTTCGTTATCAGAAATGCAATGTGATGTCTATAAAGGATATCCTCTATGTGCAAGGCCTAACACCAACGAAAGTCAAAATATTCGGTAACCAGAACATTGCTAAGCGAGTTTTTTGCGGTTGCAATCGGGCGTTGTGACGTTCGAGAGAGTAGTCACCTCTTTTCGGACATTCGGACCGAAAATTTGTGGGGCAAATTGCGCCTTGTGTTCGGTGCTGCTGAAGTGCTGGGTTGGTAATACAGTAGCTCTCGCTTACAACAGAAAGGGAACAGACTATTACTCTGAAGATAGATTTAGTTGTGTTTAAACCCTCATCGACTGTGGCCATCTTGCGGAAAGACGGGATGAAATTGATATAATTGTAAGCTTAATTATACTAAGATGTTAATTGCAGGGACAGGACGATAATGTATTACGGTAAATGAAGTCTCGTACGGAGGGGGTACAAAGATTCCGGGGAGGTTGTTAATTTGACATAGTTGTCGTTGGCTGACCCTAAAGTCATCAAAATTTTGATCCTCGTCTGAGTATGACCATTCTGATGATTGGGCTTCCGCCGAGTGGGCGTTGTAGCAGGCTGATTTGAGGCGGCGACAAATAGAGATGAGGTCCTGGGAGTGTTGCAGTGTTTGACCAATGGCCGGTGAGGGCCTTCCACACCCTTCTCGTGCCGACGTAGTTTGCACATAACCTTCTTCCCGTAAGAGAGCCTCGTTTAGTTTGGCCAGATCCTGAACGCACAATTGTTTTGATTCGCCTTTTTCGCCGTTCATTTTCTGGTGCGTCCACGTCTGGCTATCGGAAATTGGACTGGCTCTATCGATTTCCAAAGGTGGTCCTTGTGTTGCAGACAGCACAACCCGAGGGAGTCCCGGTTGATGTTCCTGATTGATGTTCGAAGTGGTGTCATTTTGATCAAAATTCAAGCCCATGGTACCATATTCTCCACCAGCTAAGTCCTTAAACCCAAAGTCTTCCTCTCCGTATGCTCCCAGATCTGAATGAAGTATCCTACTGTTGGGTATGGCAAGATCCATACCCAAATCGCACCAGCCTGGGTTGCTGTCGTGAAAGTGGGCAAGCCATTCGCTGGTTGCCATTGCCGACGCACCGATGCCTGTAGCTGATGCATCTACATCACTAGCTGTCTCCTCCACCTCTAGGCTCTTCTCTGATCCGGTTGAAGTGGTTTGCTGGTGATTTTGGGCAATAGATTGGTCAATTCGTGGTGCTTTCGACCCAGATCTGGGTGATGCTGGACTCATCAACACCGAAGGAGGTCCATCAGGATCCGGAGGCGATCCCGGTACGAAAGATATTGTTTTGCCGTTATTTGCGTCTGAAGTAAGTGTTCGTCTTGGTGCAGGTCGGATACTGTAACAAACAACTTTGGCTCTCTTACACCGCTCGCATGGAATCTCACTGCGCTGGAGTCGACTCCGTGACTTGAAAATTGGATTTATCACGCCGACGCATCTGAGTTTCTGACCTCGACATCGGTCGCAAGCGGCTTGCCGACCGGTTTCATCTTCCATGGCGTGATGGGAGATGAGCGAGTGGTACAGTACTCGCGTAGTCGCTAGTCGCTTTCGAAATCGTTTGAGTGGCCATTTTCAGCTACCTACCTATGTATATCCTTCCATCACCACAGAGTCGAAATCGCCAACCAACAAACCACCCCTCGATGTTCAAAGAGACCAATGCAGCTCTACTCCGGTACGTCTGGATTTTCGGCCCCTTCCTTGTGCAGGCGCAGTTTGCTGTGCCTCAATAGGGTCGTTATCCCATCGACCGGCTATTGCATGCTTTTCAATGTGGATACATTTTCAAGCTCTGGATGCCCTACGGAGGTGCCAGGGCTAAAGTTTGTCTCACCGCCCTGGGCAGAACATGGGTTGAACCAACCAACAGTGCAGTCGCCAGTCGAAGAATTACCACCCTTCCGACGTACGCAATTATCCGCGCACCAAAAAGAAAGCATTTGCAGACTGCTCTGTAGTGACTGAACATCCGACTAATTTTTGCTGATTATAAGTATGAGAGTGTAAAGCTGCTTCTGGTGAGTCTACAGTGAGCTTTTGAAGAATCTTAATCAATAAATGAAGTTGCAATTCAGTGTTGAAAAGTGGGTGCTCTGTCGACTTCCTGCTTTTCTCGCTTGTTTGTTGATTTGCGGATAATTGCGTACCTACAGTACACCAAGCCTACTCAACAACATCTTACGGAGGTACAGCGGCGAAGTGTTACCCCTTGGTTTTTTAGTGTCAAACGCTTTCCCTTGCAAGTCAACCACAACAATAGGAAAAAGTTAGGGAAAAGCTTTCCTCCCAATTCCCCTTGGTTTGAGAAGTATTCTTGACTTTTTTTTATTGTTTTCCTACGAGAATTCGTTGATTTCTAGGGGTTCAAATCTTGAGTCTGGGCCCCCCCTGTCGACTAGGGGTAACACTTAACCGCTGTACCTCCGTAGTTTGGGGATAACCGGTCAGCGGCCGATTACACATACTGCCTAAGCTCGTGCTCCAGAATATGTGGTTTTCTTGCTTTCCCGGAAACAGATTTTGCCTGTCATTCTTGCTGGGGCCAATCAGAGCCTATCAAATTCAAAATATTGTGGTAAAGTAAACACAATGCAACAAACCGACTCCGATATTGGGATCTCTCAGTGCACGGTTATATTTAACTACCCCACTCAACGGATCAGGTCCACTGCTTTAACGAATACGAGAGACTGAAGCCCCCCCGGAGACCCACACTATCAACAACCCCCCCCCCCCCCCCCCTCCGGTAGTCAGTGGAAATAGTTAGACGTTTGGAATGGCTTACACGTTTCCCGCGTATTTCTGAGAAAATGGGCGTATATCTGAGTTTCCTTGGCAAATTGGACAATCTGGTTTGAGCTCGATTTTGCCCTACTTTAAATGTCCCTAACAAATTTTGGTGGGAATAAACGTCTAAGGTATTCCAAACGTCTAACTAAATCCACTGACTACCAGAGGGGGGGTATGGTGGTGTGGTGGGTCTCTGGGGGGGCCACGCTGACGATTACTCGTGGTTGGGGTAAATAAACCCTTACCCTGTCTCTATCAGCACGAGCCTCAGCAAGGGCTCATACCCAATAGTTCTTCTGGAATCAGTCCAATTGTGGGGGAGAATCTACTAGAACCACTCTACAGGGTAGGGGTTTATTTATCCTACTTACCAAGTACTTCGTCGCAAGCCAAAAGAACACACCCTTAAGAGGAATTAAGTGGAGATCTCGCTGTTTTATTTAAACTCTAATTACTACTTCATATATTACCCATTAGCCATAATTATGTTAAAGCACTTTTCTCGTATAATTTTAATTAAATCAATGATTTTTTTCTTATTAATTAAATCTTACGCTTTTTATATAGCCTTTTTTAATCTTGGATACAATAAATATATGTTTAGGTAATAAACTTAAATATAATTCTTTATTTAATTCTACATTATCTTAATTGGATTCAAATTGGGAGAGTTTATTAGCTATCTTATAAGTTTAATTCCATAAGCTTTAAAAACCTAAGCCATAAATTAAGCCATGTGTTCTTTAACATTATTTTATTAAAACTCAAACTCGAGATATTCTGTGACGCTTGCCCTATAAAGACCAGTATCACATCATAATAAAGGCCTCACATATCACGTAGGAAATAATAAAAATAATCAAAATTTTCTTAAAATCTATAATTAAAGAAGAAAAAAGGTAAGGAAAGAAAAGGGATTATATATAAAAAGCATTATTGAATTAATCTCGCTTAGGCGCTTAGTAATGCCTAATTAAGAAAGCTCCCTTAAATGCCCTCCGATCCATACTATCCGTCACATTACCCCCCCCTCCGGAAAAAGCTCGTTTTTGAGCGTCTATCCATCTCCTTATTTTTATTAAAATGATCATAATTGTTTATTTTATTATAAAACGCCTTAAGCCATCAAGGTAGCTTTATAAGGGGACTTGTTTGCATAAGATTATTAAAATAGAACTCTTGAATCTTTATAGGAGCATACTTAACATCTGAGGCGCTATACTAAATAAAATCAACATCTTAATTCAGCTAAGAGACTCTGTAGGAAAAGCTACCACATTACTTTTAATAGGCAAATAAATCCTCGATTTCCCATTCAATGTTTTTAGTAATATTAATTAGCGAAGGTAACATAGTTTATTAACTTATTAAAGGGTTTTTAAGGTCTTTCTTAAGCTTCGCCGCAGGGAAAACATTGTGTACTTTTATATTTGCTAGCAATTCTAGGCAATATAAGCTTTTAACCTTTTTTAATATTTAGAATAAACTGTTAATAGGAAAGTCTAGTTTCTTTAAAAAGCGAGTAATTAAAAAGTAACGCATATTAAGCCAAACAAAATTATTTATATTAAAGTCAATTACGTAACAAGAGCGGTTATAGGACCAGGCCATTTTTACTTAAGACCCTAAAAGGCTAAACCTAATTGCATTCCATGCCGTGCAATGGCGTATGGCATATTCAACAACTTGCTATATATTCAATTTATCAACGGGAAATATTAAGTCTAGTAAATTAATCTTCTAATCCTAATCAACGCGTAATACATATTCATGAACTACCTCAAATGGCAAGAGGCCTTTCAGAGAATTGTATAAGAGAGACATTTAGGCATAATTCATAATAGGTAAGAACTTAGACTAATTGTTTTAATAATAAGAAACAAAGGGGCGGAGTCTACGTTAAAGGTATTAGTTGTACATTTTGATTTGACCATTAGTTTAAGAGTGGTTAGCTATGGAGAGCTGTTTTTTAATGTTAAGGATTAAGGAGAAAGCTGTCTAAAAGCGGGAGATGAATTAAGATTTTTTATTAGAAGTGATGTTAATTAGGGGGCTAAAGTATTTATACATATAATATATATACAGTTTTACAAAATTACGCGCATTTAAGGTCTTTCAATAAGGGATGTTTACAACTTATTTACTAAAATGGTTAATGAAAACAAGAACATTGTCAAATCCATGTTTGTTTTTATTGAAATTATAATAATCCATAATAATATATTCTTAAGATTAAGATGGGATGGGGAAAGGTTAAAGGAAGCCGGGTTTTTTATCTCAAGGGATTTGAATATGTCAACAAATGTAATAATTGCAATAATATTATTAAATTATTAATATGATATTATATTATTAATATTAAGAAAATAAAAGTTATAAGGTTTTTTTAGTATTAAGGTAAATTATGTTAATGTGATTATATATTTCTTGGATGAGGAGAATGTGAAGATAAGCAACATTAGGGATTATAAGGCAGCTATTAAAAAGTAGTAAGTCGCTTTTTATATTAAGCTTATTCAATTAATTTAATAAGGCTTGCTTTTATAGTACTTGGAGAGAAAGGGCTATGCGGTTGGCTTTTAATATTTGATATATTATTGAAAATGCTAAGGAGAGATTTATTATTTTAATATTAAGAGCAAGACTATTGTTTTGATTGAGAGAGCGGAGATTCTTGGCCACGAGTATAAGGTTTACTTAATCTTGGCATAAGAGCTATTATAGGCGCTGTGCTTTTTTGGCAAAGTTTTATTTATTAAGCTTATTTGATTTATGGGAGAGCGCGTTTGCTAACAGATTATAAACACTTAGCTAATAAATTATCATAAAATGGTAATTGGCTAGTAATTTGGCCTATTATGCTTATTAAGCATTTAATTATTTAAAGATCATAAAGTATTTTAAGATTTTGTGGTTCATAATAATACGGATTTGATAAGGGGTTCCCGCGAATTCTGCTTTTTAATAGGTAAAAAAGCGTATAATAGCAAGCATTTTTTTATTATAAACAATATAATTAAGCTTTGCGAGGAGCATAGTTTTTGAAAAGAAAGTAACGGGGAATTAGTTTTTATTATGTTATTAAAAAAAAACCTTTATAATAACTTTATTACTTGTATCTATTTTTAAAAAGCAAGGCAAATATTGCTAATAATGCCGAAAAAGCAGAGCCAATATGAGAATGTGTTTTAAGAGGTTAAAAGCATTTTTATATTTGCGGGTAAAGCGGAAAAGAACATTATTTTTGATAAATTAAATAAGAGGTTTTATTATGATATTATAATTTTTAATAAAACGCCTATAAAAGTTGTAAAAACCAAAAAAGGATTATACACTTTTAATAATATTAAAATAAATCTAATTATTAACAATAGCAATTTTTTTGGGATTAACTTTTAATCCAGAAATTAAGATAATAAATCTTAAATATTTTATACAAATAACGGTAAATTCACTTTTTTTTAGATTTACTTGAAGGCTTGCGTTAGAGAGTTTTTGGAGGATTTTTTTAATATATAATTAATATTTTAGGGGATCTTTGAAATAAATGAGGATATTATTAAGATATATTGTATAAAAATTATTAAGGTAATTAAAGAGGATGTTATTTATGTAATGCTGGTACGTGGCAGGGCTATTAATGAGTTCAAATGGAAGAACTTTGTATTTATATATTTTATATTTTGTGCAAAAGGTTGTATATTCTTTTGATATTGGGTTTATTTATATTTAATGGAATATTTAACAAATGTTTAGCTTAGTGAAAATATAAACATTGGCTATTTTAGCTAATATTTTATTAATTAGAGGAAGGGGATATTAATTTTTATGAGTAAGGGAATTTAGTATTCGAAAATTAATATATAATCATAGAGATTTATTTGGCTTTTTAATAAAGAGAATGGGAATAGCAAATAATGCCTGAGATAATTTAATGAACCCTTTTTTTAAATTATTGGTAATATAGTTTTTAATAGCTTTAAGCTTTATTGTAGATATTTTGTATAATGGGAATATTTAAGAGTTGTTTTGTTTTTGCCTTTTAATTTAATGGAATAATTATATGAACAATGCGGAGGAAGTATATTATTTGCTGTTTTATTAAATACATAAGTTTATTTAGTATATTTAGGTGGAATTATAGGTTTAGAATTTAATTTAGCTAAGGAAACAGCAAATTACATTAAGGATTGGCAATAAGTAATAAGCTTAATAATTAAATTATTAATAGCAGCGGCAGTATTGTTTTTTTTTGCGTTTTTGCTTAGTTAAAGACTTAATCTTTTGAAATATTATTATAAATATTTTATTTTCAAATTTTCATTTATTTAATAAGTAAAAAGACACGCCAATAATTAAGTAAATCTTAATGGGTAGCTTCCTTTAAAGTCTTTGTATTTTGGCCTTTTGTTTTTTAATAGTAAAGGCATTGGGAGGGGGCATTAAGTCAATTATACTTGAGTTATTAGAAAACTAAATACGCATTTTGCAGAGTAAAGCGGCAGAGTCACGCAATTACGTTTGGCATAAGGAAAAAGCAAATTGGGTAATTTCATTATGTAGTAGTATTAATTTCGATAAATATAAAAAAAATGTTTTTATTAGGAGAAAAGGAATACATAATTATTATCTATGAAATTACGTAAAACAAAAGCTATGCTTATTACCTATAATATAGTTTATTCTAAAGCAATGTTTTTATTAATATTTACACTACTTTCTTTGCTATTTTACACTTAGTTCAATAGCCTTTCTATATCTCAATATGTATAAGAATATGAAGATGTGGCAAGGGCGGAAATGGCAACAAAAATGGGTTTGATAGCAGTAGGCGTTGATATAATTAATTAAGCTTGAGACTAAGGTAAGCGGCGATAATAGCTGTTAAAATTAATATGTGGCCTTATTATTGAGTAAAAAGAAGAAAGAATAATATGTCTTAATAGAGGCGGCATTTTCTTGAGAGTTTTTATTATTTTATTATATAATATTAAAGGAGAGGCTGCTTTAGAGGCTGCTTTGGAAGCTATTTTGGAGGCTGTTTTAAAGGCTGCTTTATTATGCGGAATCTGGCGGAGATTAAATTATATTTGCTTTTTTTGCGGAATGATAGTATGAATAAAATTGATAACAGCAGGAATTGACGTAATTAATGAAAAAAAAGCCATAAGTCTTATTTAAAATACTTTTATAGCTTTAATATTTTTAAAAAAATTGCTTTTATAATTAAATAAAGATTGACGGGAATTAAATGATTAAATACTTTTAATTTTATTAAATTGAGTATTGCGTTTATTTTAATATTAATTAAATTTTTGATTTTATTATTTAGCGTTTTTTTAATAGCGTTATTAAATGCGGTGGTAGCAGAGATCTTGAATTTCAATTGGAATATTGTAAATGGCAGTTGGAGAAGAAGCTTTTGGCTAAATAATGCGTTGTTTGGCAGCATTAAAAAAAATTTAATATTTTAATAGCTATACTTTTTTAAAAATAATATTATAATATCTTAATTAAATGATGAGGAAAAGGATAAAAGCTTGTAAGCGCTTATTTATCATTAGGTTTAATATGGTATAATAGCTGATTTTCCTATTATTAACATTATTAAATCCCTTAATAATAATAGCATTTGGCAAGGAATGAATTAAAGGTTTTTTAAAAAAAAAAAAAAAAAAAAAAAATGCAGTCAATAAAACAATAATCATTTGTTTTAAAATTAAGAAGTGCAAATAATTTATACAATAATCTATTCTTAATAAGGATTATTTAAGTAATAAAAAATTGTTTATTAAGAAGCTTTATTAGGTTAAGATATTGCATATCTTTTAATATACTTAGGAAGGAGTTTTTTCTTAGGCTTGGCCTTTTGCTGAAGGAGGTGGCATTAGCTTTTTAATAGCATTTTTATACATATTTTTATTATTATTTTTGGATTGATTATTAAAAAAATGATTAATGTTAATTTTATTGATTTTATATAAAGTAAAAGGTTATTAAAATAATTATGTGGTATAATAGCAAGGTGCATTTGCTAATAATTGGGCGCAAGGGATATTAATACATATAGGAAAAGTTAATAATTTTTAGTATTGCTATTATTAAAGCTAAGAGCTTTTTTGTTTATAATATTCTCTTATTTTATAATCGGTGTGGTTATTAAAAGGAATTGAAAACTAAGAAATCATATTTATGGTTTAATAAAAGTTTGGTTTAATAAAGGCTGAAGATTTGGAAATTGAGTGGAAAATCCGCTTAATTAATTAGCTTTAATTTTTAGTTTAAATTATTTTTATGTATTCTTTTAGTGATTGAGAGGTCTTATATTGCTGAAATAATTATTTACATAGCCGGGGGGGAAGCTTATTTTGTAAATTTATTTTTAAAACAAATTTATTATTAATATTGGTAGTGCGAATAAAAGTTTTAAAGTCGTGGTAAAAGTTTTAAAAGAAGCTTTGGTAATTTATATAAAGAGCGGAATATTTAAAATAGGCTATCTATTTATTATAAGAATTAGATAAAAACAAGATAAGTTATTTTATTAAATTTAGGGCATTTATAAGCGTATTGTTTTTATTAAATTTGGGTTTTAAAAAAGCTGGTTTTAAGAATATCTATGTTATTTCTTTGATTTGATTTAATAATTAGTTTTTCTTATGTTTTTTGTTAATAAAGTAAATAGTATAATGATGTAGAGCGTTATGTATTTGAACTTTTTATAGTTTTGAGGAATATTTAATATTATTGAAGAGTTTGTTTAAGAGATTTGAAATCTTTTTAATATGAGTAATATGAGATATAAAAAAGATTTTAAAGAAAAACGGGACTTGAAAGGTGTTTTTGAAAAAGGGATAACATGAAGTATTATTATAATAACAGCTTAACTTGCTATTATTTTCATTATTATTATTATTTAAATTAAAAGCAGCAGTAGTTTGCTTACCCTTATTTTTAATAGGGATATTGGTATTTTTTTTGATAGAGAAAAAAGGAGTAAATAAAAAGAGGCTGTTTTTGAAAGAAATAGACTTAAAAGGAGCACAATTTTGGCTAAGGCTTTGGAGTTGTTTTTATATAATAAATAAGTCTTTACCTATTTATTTAAAACGCTTTTTTTTATTTAGTCTTTTTTTTATCTTTTTTATTGCCTATGTATTTATAATAATTTGGCTATTTTAGGGGATAAGCTATACTATGCTGAAGGAAGAAGAGGATTGGGAGGAAGATCCTATAGGGGGAATGGATAAAGCAGAGGTAAAAAACATATCAGCATTTTTTATTAAAAAGTGCTTTATTATAAAAGGTTTAGGCTTTATACAATATGTTAGGAATATATCTATATAAAAGGGGATATTATTTTTTCGGTTTAATTAAATCAAAGAGGCGTAAGAAAGGGAAGCCAATGTCATCAACTTCTTTGGGTTTATCAATTATTTAGGTGTCATTTATTAAACTATACTTGGTATAGGCTTTTTTTGTAAAAAACTCTTTTTATAGTAAAAATTTATAAAAAAATAAAAAAGGGGGAGGATATTTATTATCTTCCTAAACGAATTAAAAAAAGTTATAAATAATATAACGCTTGCCTTATAAAAACCAGTATCATATTATAATAAAGGCCTCATATATTATGTAGAAAATAGTAAAAGTAATCAAAATTCTTTTAAAATTTATAACTAAGGAAGAAAAAAAATAAAGAGGAAAAAGGGATTATGTATAAAAAGCGTCATCGAATTAATCTCGCTTAGGCGCTTAATAATGCCTAATTAGGAAAGCTCCCCTAAATGCCCTCCGATCCGTACCATCCGTCACATATTCGTGGAATATTAAATCTATAAGTAGGATTATAACCCCGGAATAGCTTCTAATATTAATTGACTCCTAATCCTTCTCCTAAAAGAGCCCCCGGATACGATTTAATTTACTACAAATCAACCCCTAAAATATCCATTCAATTTTCCGTTAATCTTTTCGAGTTATGTAATTCTTATGGTTTTACTCTCTGTTTTTTCAAATAACCCAAGTCTTCATATACTTCCCTAGTTATACTTAAGTTTCATTAATAAAAAGGACTTTATCCCACTATTTTTTAATTCAATCAACGTACTTTTCAACCCACGTTAATCAATTAAAAGCGTGATCTATAATAAAGGGACATTTCCTTTTTTCAACATATCAGCCAAACCCTTCCTTTTTTAAAATGATCTAAATTACCTTTTCTCCACAATCCTAACTTAACAAAATAAAGATATCTCTCCAGGATGTCTCTTAATTAGCCTTTAAAGCTATAACCTAATCAATTAATCGTTTTTAGGCAAACGTATTTAAAACTACTCGTCGTTTATAAACCTTCTTTTACAGTGTTAATCAATAACGTAAGGCCCATTTGATCTAGTTAAGAATAAATAAAGTCTAAAGGGCGATTTAAGAAATAATCCAATTGGCATTAAAGTAAAGAACGTGAACACATAATCAATTGTCTTATATAAGTTCAAAGGCTCGTTGTTTTAATACAAAAACGTAAAAAGTAGTCTTTATTATAACATAATTAAGATATAAAAAAAAATTAAAAGAGGCTTAAAAGTAGCCTTAATATTCTTTAAATCGACCCTTGAAAGACCCTTAAAGTGGCAATGTTACCCCCTTAAAAAAAACCCTGAGGGTGTGTTCTTTTGGCTTGCGACGAAGTATGTTGTTACTGGTGCTACCTTCGTGTATCAGCGGGTCTACTCCGGGTAGCAAGGGTGCTCGGAGTGGGTGTGCTCCACGTAGCAAGGGTGGGTGCGAGCCTATTATCGCACTTGAAAACATGCTCACAAGTCACAAATATTCGACCTCGGACTTTGGGTACTTCTACCCTCTTTCATTGGACGGATAATACCTCCATATAGTGGAGAGAGTTGTTGGATACTGATGGGTTGGCATACTGTGCCTTGATAAGCCGAATTTCGTTGAGGAAGGTCACATCTATATTGCGGAATTTTCATTTGATATTCGTCATTCGGTCTATCATTTCGGTCTCTTGGATTTTGGGCTAACGAGCATTTCGGTCTGTCGGAATTTCGGTCAGTACATGCGACTGTGCTGACCCCACTGCGTAGCAGAAGTTCGTTCAAGTCTCAGGCGAATCTTGATCCGGCCTTGTTCATCGTTCCTCGATGGTATGGGACGAAGATACCTTCAGCACATTGTCAAACGTCCAGCATCCGTAGTTGTATACCAAACAACTAATAATGTCAGAGGCAAAGAATGATGATCATTGCTTAGACAAAGGCATGGAGATTGCCCCTGCTGAATCCATGTATGTTTTGATTATTCTTGAAGAGCACGTTTGTAAGGCAGCAGCTCTAACGGCAAGGTCACAGCAGATGTGGCCACACGGAAAAAGCATCTCCACCGAGCATCAATCAGCTTGAAGGAGAAGATCCCGTGTCAGAAGTATTCAGATCCCCGGCGCAGACATCCGACCGTCGTATTGCTACGGCGAGCGAGGTGGAGAACCTTCTCCATGTTGTTGATGATATTCCAGCTCAAACATGGGCAGTATGTGCAATAGGTATCTGTGAAAGATTCGTGTGGTATGGTGCCACTGCACCATTGCGTACGTACATCCGAAAGAGTCTCATATCGAGTAAATTAGTTGATCGTGATGACAGAAAATTACTTGCAGCATGCTCCAGGAGGGGGAATCCCAGGTGCACTCGGACTCGGCCAAGCCATCGCCTCGAACATCGTGAATGCATTGATGATATCGTCTTATGTAACACCAATTCCCGCCGCAGTGATAGCAGATAATATGCTCGGCCGCTACAACACGGTTGTCTTATCTGCTGTGTAAGTCATCAGCGAAGACTAACCCGTTTTCAACGCTTATATTTTGCAGAGTAGAAGCCATCGGAGCTTCTGTGCTATTGGCTACCTCATTTCCGAAGATATCGACTACTGCTGGTCTACCAGGAGTAATCGTTGCAATCGTCTTTCTCTCCGTAGGATCCGGTGCTTTCAAGACAACCGTGGTCCCTCTCATAGGTAAGCACGATATGAAATCCCAGCGCTAGAGGCTTTTCTGACTTGAGATCTAGCCGACCAGTATGAGGAGACCAATTTCCGTATCAAATTTCTAAAGTCGGGTGAGAAAGTTGTTACGAGCAGAGAGCTCACAATCACATATATATTCAATGTCTATTATTGGTAAGTCATGATTCACACGGGTAACAACAACTCAAATATACTCACTTTACCATGGTAGGGCTGAGAATGTTGGGGGAGTTTTCGCCGACAGCACCCCAATTCTGGAGCGATATGTTGGGTTCTGGGCTGCATATCTTGTGCCATGTTTTGTCATGTGGTGCGCACTGATTCCAATCTTGGTGGGAAAGACAAAATATAGTAAGTACACTTGAGTGGTGTTTGAGACCTCAAATACGTGTAAAAATTGACCGGCGAAAATAGTCAAGCATAAACCAACACAAGATATAGTCCCCAAAATAGCTGCAGCGCTCTGGTGCGGGATAAGGCATGGCTTTAATATGGATTCTGCAAAACTGGCATCTCAACTCTCTCATCACAACCGAGTTGTGTCTTGGACTGACGATCTCGTTGAAAACATCAAGACTAGTCTGCTGACATGTCGTGTACTGTGAGTTGCTCCTCGTTATTTTACCTATACAATATTCAGCAGTCGCGATTTGCTAACAGTGCAATGCATACAGTCTCTTGTTTCCCATCCACTGGCTCTGTTTCAATCAAACATTCAATAACCTCATCTCGCAAGCTGGCCAGATGGTGACCTACGGTATCCCAAACGACATGTTGAAGATCGCTGGTGCTCTCGCAGGTATTATTGTCGCACCGATAATCCAAAAAGGTCTGTATCCATACCTCACTCGCCATCGTATAGCCTTCGGTCCGGTGGCACGCATCACTGTTGGATTTGGCATTCTCTCTTTATCGATGGCATATGCTGCAGTAGTTCAGCATCTCATATATCGCACTGGACCATGCTACGACCACCCTCTCAGCTGCCCAGCTGGCCACAACAAGATTCCAAACAACATCAGTGTCTTCTTACAGTTACCGATCTATTTCAGTGGTGAAGTTGCCGAAGTTTTTTGTTGCACAACAGGCACGGAGTATGCCTACAACCGAGCTCCTCAGAGTATGAAGAGCTTAGTACAGGCCATATGGCTTGTGATGGCAGGTATTGGGAGCTGCTTAGCTTTGGGTCTTAGTCCGCTAGCTCAGGATCCGAGGCTGGTAACGTTGTATTCTGTCTTGGCTGCTTTGATGGCTGCGAGTACTGTTCTGATGTGGCTAATCTTTGGCCATTTGGACAAAGAGGAGACGGTGATACTTTGAGAAGGAAGTTATATGGGTTCAACGGTTCAGCCGTTATAGTTGTTTGCGCACCGGCGCGTCATGTTGTGGTTTCTCATCAGATGCCACGATATGAGCCTCGTACATGTCTTCCAACTTCCCGAAGCATTATGTGAATGATCATGTAAACCAAATATTTGAATCACAAACATCTTTGTCTAAGCCAAAAGTGGCAACAGTAAGCAAGTCACGTACTACTTATCTTGGACAGGGCGGGGACTGTTTTTAGTTCCTTACAAGACCTGATTTTCAACCTTTGATACGTTCAACGAGAGCATCTAAGAAGAGGTTCCTTGCTTGTGATAGCTTGCTGGTTGTAAGTACTAACTCTAGCTACCCCAAGATAACTCGATATCAAAACGCCTTTTCAAGGCCATAAATAAAAGCGCCGTTGCCGAAAATCGGTGCCCACTTATGTCCTATATATAAGTTGAGCCCGATGATTCGGGGTCGGCTCAATCGATCCTAGAAGCGAAAAAATACGACACCGAACACTTTATCATGGAAAAACCTCAGTGCATACAGGGCAATATCATACTGCGCAGATCCAATACAAACATCCTTCACAGCTTTCACAATCGATGTACAACCTATTTCTCTTTGAAGATTTGCGTTGAAATACATGACGAAACCATGTCGTCCAAGTCAAGTAACGTAGACGTGCTGATCGTTGGTGCTGGTCCAGCTGGGTTTGTCGTCCATTACCAAGTCTAAGACTTAGCTTTTCTAATTTTGTCTCGACAGTTTGACCGCTGCAAATTGTTTCAATGGAACCAGCCTGAGCGTAAGAATAGTCGACAAAAAGTCAGGCGCCCTTACTCTTGGTAAGGCAGACAGTCTAAAGAGTATTTCGATCGAAGTTTTTGACAGCTTTGGACTTGGCGACGCTATCCTAAATGAGTGTCTCCGCGTTGAGGAAATCGTTCTGTGGGATGCCGATGTAAACGGTGTTATTCAGCGGACAATGACGATACCCGACCGTGTGGAGGAGCTAATGAAGCAGAGAGAGGTGATGTTAGATCAAGGTGGATATCCTCAACCAATACCCCAAAACTCCGAGAAATCAAGCTAACTACAATATTATCTAAAGGGATCATTGAGCGCTTGATGTGTGAGAACCTCAAGAAGCATGAAAGCGTTCAAGTGAGCTGGGATACGTGCCCAGTCGATCTACACATTGACGGGGATCTTTTACAGTTGGACCGCTTCAAACACGGTAAAAATTTAAGCGCTAAAATATCAAAAATCTATTTAAATCATAATTTGCGCCTTATTAAATAACGATATTTAGCCTTTTAATTTTCTTTATTTTATTATGTAATTAAAAAATTATTTTTTAATATCATTAGGTTTTGGCGGGATTTGAAATATTTTGGCGGTTTTTTCTTAGCACTAATATAACTTTTTTTATTAGGCCCGATTTAGATAAAAGTGGGTCTATTAGAATCCCCTTAATTAAGGCTGTAATTTGGATTAGAAAGATTTATTAAATGTGGATGTTTAATATTTAATTTATATTTTGATTTTTTAATTTAATGATTAAGCGAATAAAAATATCTTTAATTTTAACATCAATTCTACGTTATATTCTTACCTTTTTAATTATTACTATTATTACATTTTTATAAGAGCTAATATGGCTCTTTCTAAGCGAAATTGAAGCGTTATGCTAGCAAAGTCACTTTCTGGATTGCTTATTAGGCTAATTATAAAGCGGCCTTATCAAAAAACACCTGAAATTGCTTTTTTTAAGCACATTTTACCTATCCTTATGGCTTATTAAGTTTGCTATTACTTTTATGCCTATTGCTTTTAATAATAGTTAAATTAATGAATTAAAGGGCAAGGATAATATGCGTATTTAATTAATTAATAAATTAGAGAGTGAAGAAGAGAGTGAAAGTAAAGAAGAAGATGATATTACTTATGCTAATAAGTATTTAGATTAAGATTTTAAAGAGCTAGGCCTGGATAGATTAGATAAGGAGGAGATTAATGAATTAGATGCTGAGAATAAATTATTAATAGAGTTTAAATGCTTTAAATTCTTTAATTAATTAATAATTGATTTAGAGGGTAATTGGAATGTGCCTTCTGAAAAAGTAATTGTAAATTCTTTTTTAAGTAAGTTTTTTATTCTTTATTAATTTAATTAATAAAATTATTTATTAATATATATTTATAGGAGAAGCTTATATTTCAAAGCATGCTAAAGTTAAAGAAAAGTTAATTTGTATTTAAGAGCGTTTATGAGCTCAAAATCATTAAAATAAGCGTTAAGCTAAAAGGTTTAAAACACCTTTAATTATTCAATTAATAACTCAACAAAATATTAGTTCTTTTTTTACATTAAAGCCTTTTATTAAAAAAAAAATATATTTGAAAATATTAATAAATTAAGCAATAAAAAAAATAAAAAATTTAATTTATTTATAAAAAAAGAACTAGCAGCTGAAGATAATTTAATTGAGTTAGATAATTTGAATGATATAGAATTTATTGATAGTGGATAATATAAGCTTTTATTAGACTCGCTAATTGATGATATTATTAATACCTTTTTTAAAGCTTTTTTTATGCCAAGAACTTATAGAAAGGTATTAAACTTAATTAAAAAATAAATTAATAATAAGCAAATTCTCTTATTACTTTGGTTATGCTTCAAATACTTGCTTATTCAATAATATATCCAAAATTTCTTAAAAAAAAGTTCTTATAAAAATTAAATTAAGGCTTTTCTTCTTATAGCTTAAAGCAATTACCTTATTGCTAATGGAAAAACTCTTGCCCACAAAATTAGAGCCTTGTTTTTTTATTATTAAGCATATGAATTATTATTAATAGAAATTTAAGGAGGTAAATATAAGAATTGGTTTTATTTAGATAATGAAGATGTTTTTCAAACTTGCCGAATTTGGTTATTAGCTTAAAAACTCGCTATAATTACTTTTAAAAGCTTTTAACACATTTTTAATTCGGAAATTATGCCTTATTTATTTGCTAGCGCAAAAAAGGCTAGAAAACCTCTTATTGGATATATTACCGGTATATGTAAAACCTTTGGTAAAAAGCCGAAAGAGTGGAAACCTTTTGGTAAAATAGTTACTTATAAGTGATTAAATTAATTTGGATTTTATATTATAAAAAAAAAGAAAAGGGTTTATATTAATGGTTATAAAAAAGCTGATGTAATTGATTATTGTTAAATGATTAATTATATCTTTTTAATTAGGAAGTATTTATTAATTGATTTAAAAGGAATTTTTACTGAAGATGGCTTATTACTAGTTGCTTATAACAAATTATGAAGAAGACGCTAATGGAATACTACAATTTTTTACACCTAATTTATCTTTTGAAGAGAGAGAATATGTTATATATTATTATGATAAGAGCTGTTCTTATGCTAAAGAGTATTTTAAGCAAATCTGGTTAAATAAAAATTAATAAAAGATGCCTTCAAAAAGTAAAAGAGGCTTTATTCACTGCTTTAACTTTATAAGCTTTGAAGGGAGGCTTATAATTAGCCAAAAAGATGCTTGGCAAATCATTTATTTTGGAGGATTGCAAAAAACGCCTTATTAGGATACAAATCAACTGCTTAATCAGGTTAAGCGAGCTATTAATATATTTGAAGAAAAATACCCGAATAAGGTAGCCGTTTTTATATTTAACCAATTAAGTGCTCATGCTAATAAGGGAGATAGAGCTTTAAACGCTTTTATGATAAATTTAAATAAAGGCGGAGCTTCTTTACCTTAAAAGGTTAATTTAAGTTATATCTTCCCTTTTAGGAAATAATTAATATAATTCTTTAGAATACAATCTTTCTTCCTAATATTAGCGAGGCTAAGTAAGCTTATGGATTAATTGGGACTTTTTAAAAGCTTAATTATAAGGTCAAAAAGACTATTAAGATGGTAATTAAAAGCCACCTTAATAAGAAGCAAGTTAAAAAAATGGTAATTGAAAAAGTCCTAAAGGGGATTAAAGCAATTCTTGCCAAAAGAGGCTGTTTATTAATTGGTAAGTTAATTTTTTTTAATATAATATATTAATTAATTAATTATTAATAGGTAAAAAATGCCCAGTTATTAAATGCTTTAGTGAGGCTAAAAAGAGTTATAATTCAATTCTTTCTTAACCTCCTAAAAAGCCTATGACTTATTGTTTAGTGAGAATCCTAGCTAATTATAAGGATTTCTTTGAACAAAAGTTAGCATTTGAAGAGATTTTATTGGTTAGAGGCCATAAATGCTTATTTTTACCAAAATTCTATTATGAGCTAAACCTAATTAAGATGTATTGGGCTTATTATAAGAATTTTTACCAATAAGTCTGGAAAGAAATGTTTCCAGAGGTATATTTATAATTCTCTTTTATTTTATTAACTTATTAACTTATTAATTTATCTTTTTTAGGCTAGAGAAGCTTGTTTTAAAGCTCTTGATTCTTGCCCTCTTAATATGCTACAAAAGTATTATAATAAAGCTTCATATTTTATGGATGCTTATTATAAAGGGCTTAGCATTAAACAAGCCGCTTGGTGTATTAAGAAGCAAAGTGGCCATAGAACCATTTCAGAGATTATAATAAGGGAATTTAATATAATTCCAGAGGGTAGGCAAAAAGTGGACGAATTAGCTTGATTAATTGGATTTTGTATTTATTTACTAGCATGGTAGCTAGCTCAGCTGTTATAAAAATGATTTATAAAAAGAGTTTAATATTTAATATTATTGCTTTTATTAAGAGAGAATCGGCGGCTATTAACAAAATCACCAAAAATGTCTAATTTAAAATAATTTATAAATAATACTCTTTAAAACAGGTTAATTACTTATAGATAATTTCCGCTTAATTAGCCATACTTATTAAGTGATGGCATTAAGGTACATTAAGCGAGATTAATAATATTTAAAGAAAACGAAGAGTTTAATAAGAAAGAAGTTATTTTATAATCGTAATATAACACTAAATACGCTAGTTACTAAGCAGTACTATACTTAAACCAATCAAGTAATTATTACTATTATTATTTGTATTTATATTTATATTTATATAAGAGTTATAATTAATTATTAATATTATTAATATTTTATATTATTGAAAATAATATATTTATCAAATAAAGTGGGTCCAGCTGATATATCTGGAATTCTTTTCTTATCAAAAGCTATATTTGCATTAATAACGATTTTATAAACAAAAATAGTTCTAAAATATTCATTATAAGGTTTATAATATATATATATATATAAATTAAAAATCTCAAATATTTTGGCGGTGCCAAGACCTTACATTTATAAGTACCTAAATTCGAGGACTAGCCCGATTAGGACAAAAGGTGGGTCTTTATGACGCTAGCATTCAGGCGCACATTTTAGGTTAAATAGATATTTTTTAATATGACTATTATATTTTTACCGTGTTTGAAGCGGTCCGACTGTACATGAGCCAGCAGCATACCCTATTACCGCGATCCTGGAAAACGGTCTTGACGGCGTATGAGAAACAGTACATGCAAAATATGTGATTGGAAGCGATGGTGCTCGTAGCTGGGTACGAAAACAGCTCAATATCAAATTTGCAGGAGATCTGACAGACTCAACGTGGGGTAGGTAAAGTTTTGGACATTACAAACTCAATGGTGCTGGCACTTAACAGGAGTGATGAACGTCACGCCGAAAACCAACTTCCCAGACATTCGCAAAGTTTTCGTGGTTCATTCCATCCATGGAACTATCATGGGCGTACCGCGGGAGAACAGACTTGTGCGACTTTACATTAGCATGGACGGCGGAAATCGACATTCTTCGCTTGACGCTAAGAAAATCAATGCAGATAGCATTCTGAAAGCAGCACAGGCCATACTAGCCCCCTATACTCTCGAGGCAGCCAGCATACCTTGGTGGTCAGCATATTGTGTCGGCCAGCGAGTCGCAGATGAGTTCTCCCGCTACGACAAAATCTTCTTGGCCGGCGATGCAGTCCACACACACTCTCCGAAGGCAGGTCAAGGTATGAATACTAGTATACAAGATGGTTATAATATCGGCTGGAAATTGCGCTACTGCCTGGAGAAGAAAGGTAACATGAAGATATTGTCCACATACCAGGACGAAAGGCGGCCCGTTGCTCAAGCTCTCATTGAATTCGACAGGAAATATCTGGAGTTCTTTGCTCGGACAGATGTCACACCGGATGACTTTCTGATAACATACCTCGCTGGCCAGAAATTTACCACCGGTGTCGGAATAAGGTACCCGCCTTCGATTATTGTGAGAGATACTGAGACAGCAAGCTCGACCCACCCTGCCGTAGCCACGAACCTTGTGCCGGGCATGCGCCTGCCAGACTTCCAGATGGTGAACCAATCAGATGGCGTACCTATCTTTGCACACCACCGTTTCACCTGTGATGCGCACTTTCGTATCCTCGTTTTCGCCGGCGATATCTCTAAAAAGGGTTCGCAGGTGCGACTGGATCGACTAGGAGACCGGCTCAGTGTGCCACCGTTCCAGACCACCGGGATAGAAATCTTCACAATTCATAACGCTAAGAGAGCAGATATTGAACTGATGGATCTACATCTTGCCTTTCGGCCATGGAATGAAGATCAAGGCTGGGATTATTGGAAAGTGTATGCTGATGATGAGAGCTATCATCATGGACATGGTCATGTGTATGAGAGATGCGGTATTCACCGGGAGAATGGTGGTTTGGTCATACTCAGACCAGATGGGTATATAAGTGGAATTTTCACTCTTGAAGAAGTGAGTGTTATGGGTGAGTTCTTGACTGGGCTGGGTGAAATACCAAAGATCTGTAAGGCCTAGAAGTTGGGATTCTTTCGCGATTATTCCACCGTTGCTGTCAAACAGGGCTCGTTGGTGGAGATAACTGGCATTCCTTTGTAATGGTTTCGGGCTTTGGGCTGGCTTGTGGTCTTTGTTGAATTTTCATATGACTCTGTTCTTGGTCGGCTAAACATGCGCGATCACATCCTGAAGCTCCTCCTATTGGTCTTGTACTTTTCAGGTACGCATTGTTACTCAATTAGGTCCTCAATTTGGTCTTTGCCAATGGTTTTGAACCGGACTCTTGACTTTCCCGTTTGCTGCTGTTAAGAATCTTGGCCTGGAGCTGCTGGGTTTCAACGATTTTTTTTGGGAACACTCGTTGATAGGTTTTGGCATGCCAGTCCCTCAGAGCACAGAAAGAATGTAGCATCGTGAGCTACGAATGGGGCGTGGATTCATTGGCGATCATCAATATCGTTTACTTTAAGAATATAACCGCAATATTAGTAGATAAGACAGGCTTACAAGTATGATTGCCAGAAATGTAACCAAAACAATGAGAGTTATCGACAGCATTATAATAGAAACCGTTACCCTTGTTTTAAATAACGCCTTCCATATAACCACAGTAAGGGGAATTATGCTCCGGGTCACAAGTCTAAACTTTACAAGGGCAGGGAATAGAGAAAGCAGCACGCTTACCTAAAACCTTATTTAAGCGTATTTTAGTTTATAAACAATTAGCTGACACTCTTAGATCGATATTAACTTCTCAAACTCACGGGAGAGGAGGTAGTGCTTAAGCGAGTAGATTGATGAAGTCTAATACCCATCTTAGCAAAAAAACAACATTGTTTAATTAGTTGGTTATGTTTGTTAGAGATTGAAAGTAAATTAAAAAATTATTTTTTTGTTGAAAGCTTAAGGTTTATAGATAAAAAAAAACTTTTCTTTATTTGTATAATTGCGATTATTTACCTGATTCTATTATTTCTGATAGCCTCGCTTAATAGTCAATCATAATAAGAGCAATTCCCATTTATTGTTTAGTTAAGGGGTGTGTCGTATAAGCACGGCTGCAGCTCGGCTAATTGCTCTTTTGGCATTGCAGACTTTTAAATGGGGTTCTGCCATAGTACACTGCTTTAAAGGAGCACTTCCCTTTTACAACTCTTTACATGTACATTAATCAATTCAATTAACACATTCCATCAAATCAACTGCTCGCAGAGCCTTAGTCTTATTTCGCACGTCACTTATAAAAGTAGGAAACACCTAGGCTATTATAAATGTATCAATAAAAAACATGGAAATAGCCCCATTGGCCCCCCCTCCACGGACTGTAGCCGAACCGCTTATTGAGCCTAGCCATTCCGCTACCACCTAATCTGCGCTTCCCCTTACCCAGCCACCGGTAAAAAACGTGGAGATTGTCCCATGGGCCTCCCTTTCAACACAGCCGTTTGTAGAAAACGCGTATACCGTTATTGCCGCAAAATCAAAAAGTCCTGATAAACGTCGCAATATCAGTTCGAGAAGCGGCTTTATTAGCCTTATTATACCGTAGCACCGCTTAGAGCAATAAAGAGAACGCTTAAGCTTACATAATAAACGGCGTAAACGGGACTTAACCAGTACTTGTAATGGAGATACCCAGGTCAAAGATATTATTTTCCCAAAAGCTGTGTAATAACTGCTTCTAGTAGGCCCACCTGCAGATAGCGCTTAAGCTGCCATTGTCTTATCGGAAGATGTATTAATAAAAGACATGGAGATTGTCCCATAAGCTTTTCCTTTAGTAGGGCGGCTAATAAAGAAAGGTGCCGCTATTGCTTTAAGGTTAAAGAGCCTAGATGGACGTTGTAAGATCACCTAAAGGGACCGCTCTATAAGCCTTACTATTTATATGTACCGCTCAAAGCGACGAAGATAGTATTTAATCTTATCTTATCGTGAAAGACGGCGGAATCGAGGCTTAGGCACTTCTTGTATAAAAGACATGTCTACAAAAGACATAGAGATTGTCCAATAGGTTCCCTTTCCACAGAGTATAACTGACCTGCTTATAAAACCTAACCATTCTATTATTATTCCGTTAATATTTACGCTTTCAGTTGCTTAATTATCAGTAACACTTATATTCAATCAAAAGATCCGAGATAAAACCGTCTTTGTGTTTTTAGGTATTTAATTATCTGTGACACTTATGTATATGTTTAGTAAAGAAACTCAAGGTGAAACCGTTCTAGTTGCTTAATTCGCGTTTAGTCAAAGGACTTAAAGTGGAATTGTTTTTACACGTTCAGTTATTTAATCAGTTGCGGTAATTATATCTATGTTAAGGCAAGAGATTTAAAATCGAACTATTTCTACGCTTTTATGTAACGGTCCAATATTTACTTGATGTAAATACAAAAGGCTGCGATTAATCTCTGATAATCAAAAAGTAAGTATATCACGTATAAGGTAAAATAGTTATTAATATAATTAAGAATATTATTTGAAATTAAGCATAAAGCTTTTATTTAATAGCAAACGTGCTAATCTTATATAAAACCTTTATTCCCTTTAAATCCCCTAGATTCCTTAAGATGCTAAATCCCCAAATCCCTAAATCCCTTTCATTAATATAAAATCCCAAGATCCATGGATTTATCACATAACCCAATGCCCATTATAATCTAAATTATTATTATAACTAAAATTATGATTATAATATGTGCAATAATATTAATCATTATTTTATGCCATTTTTTGATTAATACTAGCCCGTAGATTATACTAATCCCTTATTAATATTAATATTCCCATAATATTATTCATTTAATAATATTATTAATATTCTAATGCCAATTATTTATTAATGCAAAAGGGTTTATAATATTATCCCCTTTTTTGCTTAGCATAGCTTTTATGCTTAAGTATAATTTAAAAATTATTAACGGCTACCAACAATCATTTTTTTTATTTATCATGCCTAATGTCATAAAAAAATCAAATATTGCTTAAATAAAAAAGAAATAAAATATCCAACTTGCGCTTTGTATTAAAAGCGCTGCGCGCCATATAAAGCCTTGTTTTTTTTTGCCGCAATTTTTCTCGTATTTGCTTTTTAAATTTATTTATTTTAAAAAGATGTTTAAAATGCATTTGTTTTAAATATAGCAATTGCAATTTTTTAAGGTACGCCATGAAATTTTCCTAGCCTAATTGGCCGGTGTGCCGATTTAAGCTAGGCAAAACAATAATCTCCGTTTTTTTAGCGCCTTTTTTTAAGTTTGCTGCAAATATTCTTAATTCTTAATTCCTCGCTTTTAAATCTAATGCTTATTTTGCGTCTTTTTTTAAAACGGGGGCTAATATGCCTAATTTCGGTTTTCCTTCTTTTTGGGCAAACTTGGATTTTGAAAATAAAATTCCTAAAGCAGCTTAAGGCAATGGAAATTAAATTTAGATTTTTAAATATTTTTCAATTATAAATATCCTTTTTATTTAATCAAATATTTAATAATGCTTCAAAAATACTAATAATTTAAGATAATTTCAACTTCGTATTTTGCATTTAAATTAATTAATTGTATTTTAATGGCAAAAGCGGATAATGCTTTTAATAGTGCTAATTCAAAAAGGAATATATAAAATACCGGATAAATGTTTATTATTTTAGGAAGCGCTAATTAATAATTGATTAATCTTTTAACTTTTGTAATTTTGAATGGTCCTAGTTTTTTATAATTTAATTTATAACTTAATTATTTTATCGCAATATTTTTTCGAAATAAATAAACTTTATCTCCCTCCTTAAGCGTCGGTCCCATGCTACGCTTTTTATTATAATAAATCGCTAATTTTTATGCTATAAATAAAATATTAGCTAATAATTTCTTATGCAATTATTTTAGCTTATTTTCTTACAGCATGGCTTTTTGCGCAATCTTTTAATCCACAATTAGTATATTATATGCTATTGGGTTATACTCATAATTTGCATAAAATAGCAATATTTTAATAATTTTTTAATTTGCATTATTATATGCAAATTAAGCAAGTAAAAGCAATTAAACCTAATTATCTTGCTTATAATTTATATAATATTAAAAATAAGTTTTTATTATTTGATTAATTTGTTTTATTTATGCATTTGTTTGAAGGTAAAAGGCTATTAACATTTTTTATTTTATTTTTAAAAATGCAATTAAAGTTTTTCAAAACTTTAAAATAAAAAGCTTATTTTTGTTTAAAATTATTTTATTTAATATTTTATGATTTGCAAAAATTGTTTAAAAAAATATTTGCGCTATTTATAATGCGCTTTAAGTTCCTAATATCGATATTATATACGCATATTTAATAAACTTATTTATAATTATATAAATTAAATTATATTTGATTTTTATAATTAAGTTTTTTAAGAATAATAGTTTAATCACAAAATTCAAAGCAATTAATTTTCATAAATATAATAATATTGTTAGCAATTTTATGAGCCCATATAAAGCATAATAAGTTGCTTTATTCCAAACGCATATGTTGCATAATAATATCACGTTTTTGATTATTTTTCTTATTTTTAGGAAATAATAATCCTTAAATAGCTTTAATAATATTTTGGCTATTTTTTAATAATTATAGGCCGGCAGCTCATAATGTTTTATAATAAATTTGACTTGCTTTTAAGTAAAAATATATATTTGTTCTTAAAATTAAAGAATTTTATTTAGCGCAAAAAAAAATCCTTTATCCAGCTATTTGCGTTGTTTGGCTATAATCAAATTATTGGCATAGCTTTTTCAGGTTTTTTCCATAATTAGTTAATTAATTGCTGCCAATTATTAATAATTAATAATTAGCAAATTATTATTTTTTCGTAATATGATGTGGGATTTGTGGGTCTTATTTATAAAATATTCTGGTTTTTTATTTAAAGCATTGGCTTAAGCATTTTCCGTTCTTTTAATATAAAAAATTCAAAATTTAATAATAAAAGGCGTTTTATACCAGCAAACTTAATGTTGGTTTAGTTTTTTAATAATAATAAAGTAAATGAAATTCTTATAATTTGTTAGGATTTGCATTTTATGGGCGGTGCCCTTAAAATAAACCCTTTATTTGCGTATTGCGTCCACAATTGCTAGCAATTTCTTATTGTATATATTATAATTAAGTTTTGCTAATAATAGTTTTTGCAAATAATAAGCAATTAATTGCTATTTGCCGTTTTTGCCTAATTGGCTAAGCATGGCATTAATGGCGTAATTCAAAGAATTCATTTTTATGCGTATTTCTTTA
Source organism: Helotiales sp. F229 (assembly GCA_002554605.1). NCBI lineage: Eukaryota > Fungi > Ascomycota > Leotiomycetes > Helotiales > Helotiales sp. F229. Next base: position 253,494 of record MXAW01000011.1, read on the forward strand.
TTAAATATAAAGGATATAAAAACAGGTTTTTAAATGAATATTTTTTTAAGAGCTTTAAAAGTTGCGTTGGTTTTCTTTATTTATACGTATTTCCTATTTTTATGGGTTAATTTTATAAATACCTTAGCAATTCTTAAGTAATTTTTAATGAATTGCTTATAGAAGTTGGCGAATTTAAGAAAAAATTGTAGTTTTTTGACATTAATAGGTCCGGTTTAGTTAATAATTGCTTAAATTTTTTTAAAATTTATAATCAATTTTATAATAATGATCATGTAATTTAAGAAGGTAATCTTTTTTATATGGAAATTGCATTTTTTTGATTTAAGGAGCATAAAGGCGGTTTTTAATTTTTTAAAAATTGCCATTATGTTCTTTATATATTGTTTTTTATTTTTAAAATAAATTAAAATATTGTTTAAATAGCAAATGCATATTATGTTTAAGTATGGCCGCAAAATATTGTTAATTAAATGCTAAAATGTAGCCAATGCATTAATTAAATCAAATAGCATAATTATATATTTGTAATAATTAAAATAAATGCAAAATGCTATTTTTTCTTTTTTTTTCTTAACCATTTTAATAAGATTATACGCGCTTTTTAAATTAAGCTAAATAAAGATTTTGACCCTTATAAGCCTATTTTGCAATTCTTTAATTAATAATAATGTATAATAATCCTTTTTTATGGTATTATTTAATTAATAATAATTAATGCATATTTGTTATTTGCCGTCCTTTTTTTCCGCAAAAAGAATATTGCTTTCCCATAAGGATTTAAATTCCTTAATAAACCCTTTTGCTAAGTATTTATTAATATAATTCTTGATTATTATTAAGTTTATTGCTAAATATTCCTTAAGTAACTAAAATATTGGCTTAATATTTTTTTTTAATTTGATTTAATAATTATAATCCTGGTATTTAAGCAAGGCTTTAATGCTTTATTCTTTTTTAAATAATGCCGCAAATTTGTAATATGCTAATAATATATTCTTTATTAATAAACTCTTATTTTAATATTTAATCTATTTCTCAAAAATAGCGCAAACCCTTTAAACAATTAATATTCCTGCTTTATTTTAATAGCAATTCTTGCAACAACTAAACATTAATTATTTTTTAACCTAATTAATTTTTGAATTACGTTTTTTTATTTAAGGAAATCCAAGAATAATATTATGCATCCCAATTTAAATAATATCAAATTAAATCCTTTTAAAATGGCCAGCAATGCTTATATGCAAAGTTTAAATTTGCACATTTATTATTCCATTGGCGGCAGCATTTTTATTAGCAAATATTAGCTAATATTTTTTTTTTTAATTAATAGCAAATGCTTAAGCATAATAGCAAAAAATATAAAATTCTTTTATGCTTTAAAGTCCATCATGGCCTTAAGAATTATTTTTTTAATTTTCGCTTTCACAATTAAATAGCAATCCCTTATTGCTGCTAATTGGCGCATAAGAAAATCCTTTTAATAAAAGTTTTTTATTAAAATATTTTTTTAAACCTAATAATTTGGTTTTGTAGCCACAATCATAAATAACTAATTTATTTTTAAAATTTAAGCTAATAAAATAAGGCATTTTTAATACATTTGGGTATTATTGGCTATATTAAATCAAAAGCGCCATTGGCTGCCTTTTAATACAATTTCCCAAAATTTTCTCTTTTTCGGCTTATTCTAATTCTTAAAAACAAGCAATAATTTTTAAGGAATAATTTGCATATATATTCAAAAATAGCCGCTGCTATATTTAATCTGCTTTTATTTAATATGTTTATAATTTTAATAAATTATTTAATACTTTTTGCTTTATTATAATTCCCTTATAAAGATTAATCCTAATTTCTTGTAAATAATCCTTATAATTTTATTAATTTAATATTAAAAATTCAAGGCCCAAAAATATAAGTTTTTCTTTTGCTAAATAATTTCCCAAACCTCGCCTTGCAATAATCCAAAAAGCAGTAGCTAATATGGCCCAAGGTCCAAAATTTAATAAAGCTTTTTCTCTCCTTTTTTTCCATTATTTTATGCTATGCTATTATTATTTTTTACTTAGGCATAAATTCCGCTATCCTTAAGTTCATTAATAATCATGCGTTAAAAGCTTAAAACATTAAGCTACTTAATAAAATATAATAGCACCAAAATATTAATAATATTATAAGCGCCTTGTCTTATTGCATTAATTTGCTTTTTTTTTTAATCATAATTTTTTTTAGCAATGGGAATTGGCTATATGGCCTAAAAAATCGCAATTAAAGCATAGCTTATTTCGTCAACATTTGTTCATAATTTTCTTAAAAAGCCCATCATTATGCAGCTTTCTCTTAAATTGCTTTTAAAACATAGTGTTTAATTTTATTTTACAAAAATAAAAGGGTTTTTTGCTTTTTTTATTTTAATGCATATATATCCCAAAGCGATATTAGCCTTTTTATTTAAAAGCATGCTTAAAATTATGATTATTAATTTTAATAGCCATTTTAATAAGCTTTTGCAAATTAAAAAATGCATTTAATTTAGCAATCTCATTTTTGACTTCATTTTTTAATCTTTTATAATATTATGTTTTAAATGCCTTATTATTTTAGCTAATTTAATTGGCAAATTGCTAAAAAGCGGCCATATATATAATTGCTAATTTAATTTGCTTTAGGTTTTAAATATTGCGTTTGGCTATTTAATTTTGATTAATATTGCCGAAAACGCAATTAATGCATCCTTTAAACCTTTTAAAGCTTAAAAAGATTTTTTAAAATTCCTTAAACATAGCAATAAAAACCTTTTTCTTTTTGATTTTATTTTTAATATAATTAGATAAAAAGGTTTTAATTTAATTAAAGGCAGCCCCATAAAAAAAGATGCAGCCCAAAAAACCTTATTCATATTTATAAGAAATTAATAGCTATTAAACCTAATATAAAGTTTTATTTAAATAAAATAGGCCTTAAGCTTAAATTAGTTTTTATAATAAAAATCCGGGGATGCAATTTTAAAAACATTTTTTGAATTAAAAGCATTGGCAATAGCCAAAGCCTTAATAAAAAAGTTAAAAGCCATATTATATACGTAAATCAATATTTTTAATAAAAAGGTGCTTAAAATGTAATAATCCAATATTTACTTAGTATAAATACAAAAAACTGCGGTTGATTTTTAATAATTAAGAAATAAATATATTATATACAAAATAAAACAATTATTAATATAATTAAAAATATTATTTGAAATTAAGCACAAAACTCCTATTTAATAGCAAATATGCTAATCTTATATAAAACCTTTATTCCCTTTAAATCCCCTAAATCCCTTAAGATGCTAAATCCCCAAATCCCTAAATCCTTTTTATTAATACGGAATCCCAAGATCCACAAATTTATCACATGACCTAATGCCTATTATAATCTAAATTACTATTATAATTAAAATTGTAATTATAATATATGCAATAATACCAATTATTATTTTATATTATTCCTTAATTAATATCAGCTTGTAAATTATACCAATCCCTTATTAATACCAATATTCCCATAATACCATCCACTTAATGGTACCATCAATATCCTGATGCCAACTACTTATTGGTGCAAAGGGGTTCGTAACATTTTAATTACCAAGCCATTTACGGCACTTATGTTCATTTCCGGGTAAAAATAGTTAATCGAAGACATAATCATCTCTTTATAGGATGTTTCATGTTTCCTTTTTTGTTATTAAATAAAAACAATAATAAAGTCGTTTGTAGTAATCTCTTTTATTAATAAGGGTTGTTTCTGTATATGTAAAGCTAATTTAATTGATCCCGTTTTTATGGTTAATATTTTATAGTTATTGTCCCAGGCTCTAACCCTTGCTCTTATAAGTAATTAAGGTAAGCAACTCAAAATAACTACTTTTATAACTATCCTTAAGGAGGCCTATGTTTAAAAGCTTAATACAATGCTTGTGGTCCCAAGGCTAAATACCAAGGAAATAATTCGCTAATTAAAAGATTTTAAAAAACCGGACAAAAGATTGTATTATAAGGAACGTCCGCTTAATTTTACCATCAATGAAATAGTACAACATAATAGTAAACTTATTTAGATTTCAATTTAAAACGGAAATGATTAAAAAACCGCAGTAAAAAATATCACTTATAACTAAACAAATAGGAAAATAAGATATTATATATATAAGATTAAAGATATCCGCCCTTATAATTAGGAAAGAACTTGTGTCGTACAGAATAGGGGTTTATCGGCTGGTAGTATCAATAGAGCCTCAATGGCGCTGTAGCCAATTAAGATTGCTTATGTAACTAGATTTTTAGAGCTCCCTCTTAAGGGGAGCTTTATTACACTCCTTTATAATTCAAGACTTTTACATTTTTTAAAGTTCCTCCTTTATAGTACTTAATAGTTAAGAGTTATAGCCTTATTTTATGAGTTATTAAGGTACGATTATTATAAGTTGAGAGAAGTGAAAGTAAGTATTAAAGGATATTTACCATTACTTGGAAAACTTTTTAAAAGCATATATTTACTCTTTTTTAATTTAACAACATTTCTTCAAACTTTTCAAACGTTTAATAATAATAAGATATTTTTTTTTAAAACATACTAATTGATAACAACAACGCTTTATTAAACGATTGTTACTAATGGCCGTAGTAGTGGATGAGATTCCAATACTACGCCTAATTCAAAGGTATTATCGACTTTATTGACCTTAATAGATATGACGTTTTAAATCTTCTTAAATCTCGACTAATAACTTTTAACATCAACGAATATATATAAATTAAAACAAACAATCGGTTTATAAGATGAATGGCGTTAATGAGTAATAATGAGCGGAAGATATATTATAAGTGGGAGACTGCTAGTAAAGATGAGAAAAGGACTTTTATAAAGCTTTTATAAGTTATTAAATTATAAGAGGCGACTTTTAGAGATATTAAGGAAATTTGGGAAGCTTGCATAAGAGAATTCCAGAATAACCTTGCTTAATAGACGTTTTTTGGTATAAAGTATTAATACTTGTTTAATTGGGTTAATAGCATTGTTAGTGTGTTAATTTTAATGAACGCCATCAACGATAATAAGTTAAAGAACCTTGTTGGATTTTAAGTATTAGTTAAATTAATTAAGCAAGAGCTTATTTCCTTAAATGCTTTTATATTATTATTTATTATTTTAAATTATTAAGAAGCTTTAATAAGTGCCTTTAAAAGAAAAGGGAAAATGGAAACTTGTACTTGGCATAAAAAGTAGCAAAAGAAGTACTGTTTTGTTAAAGCATATAATATTCTAAAAGTATAAGGCGTTTTAAGTATTTGAGATTTTTTTTTTGTAGTTTTAGTTTATATTAAGATATGAGCTGCTTAAGCTTTAGCTGATGTTATTAAAGACGATGTTTTGGGAAGGGAATATTATATAACGTTTGAAGAGTATGGTTTAATTTTTGGAATTAACTTAGAAGAGCATTTTAAGAATGGTTTAAGGGGTGGAAAAATAGCAAATAAGTTGTATGCTTTTTTTGGGAGGCATTTAGAAACTTTTGATAACTTTGAAACTATTTTCAGTGCCAAAAGCCCAAGCACTTATAGTAAATAAGGCTCATTTAACCGATTTTATTTTAAATAGTTGAGGGAAAGCGGTTATTCTTGTAATTTTTAGGCACCTATTAAATGTTAGAAATTATGATATGCTTATGATAGCGGCTGTATAAACAAATTAAAGAATTATCCCAATGATAATAAAGTCAAAGAAATTTGTAAAAAACTTAAAAAAGTGAAGTATGTTAAGCTATGAAGGGAAATTGTTAAAAAAAGTTAGAAGATTCTTTTTATTAGTTGAATTATTAAAAACGTTGCCTTAAATAAGAAGGAGAAGGAAAAGCCGTTGTTATTGATAGATAAAAGTAAATACCTTGGAAATGTTAGTATTGCTATTATTAATTTGAAGCTTTTTGACGTTAATGAAACAATGGGGGTATATGCTATAGATTTTATTAGTAATTTATACGCATTTTTTGATAGTACATTTATTAATAATTGTGATACTTAGTATTTTATTAATAATAAAAAAAAGCTTATTTTAAGCATTTTTATGAAGTCAAGGAATAATAATTATATAAAGGCAAATATATAATGCTTTTTAATTATTGGTTAAGGCCAGCAACTTTTTAAGAATATATTAAAAAGCGAAAACGGTTTAAATACATAAGACCTGATTTTAAGTAATGTTGTAGTTGTGGTTAGTTTTAATGTTAATATTATTTTTGAGGCGCTTTTGTTAAATATTAGGATTTGGTACTTAGGGAAAAACATCATATTAAGGTATAAGGAAGTTTGAAACAACGTAATACTTTGGAAGCTAAAGCGGAAGTATAATCTTACTTTTTTTAAATATAAATTTCTTAATTACTTTTTTTTACCTTTATAATCCAATGACAATAAAACGTTTCTTAATCATAATATATCTAATTTTCTGTCGTAACTTAAAATAAGGTTTTTAATCAAATAAAAAGCCACTATGAACTTGTTATATAACGCCAAAGATATAGCATTTAAAAACGGGCTATTTTAAAGAAGAAGTACTTTAGGTATTGCTTTATGTAAAAAAAGGGGTAGAATTCAACGGTGTTTTTAGAATCGAATATAAGGATTGTGTTATAATATATACCGAAAACGTTACTTTAAAAAGGGAGTTTGAGAATAAGGCAATAAGATCATTTTTTAGAATCCTTTGGGACTTGTTTGATTTTTCCTTAAGCTATAATAGAACATAGTGGTTATTAATAATCAAAAATGAATATAATGGGAAGTTGTTTAGCTGGATTTTAGTGAGCAAGTCATTGAATCACGTTATGCTGGTGTTATAAAACTTTAAGCATTAGATAAAATATTAATATAAATTGTTTATTTATGTTATTAAATATAATAATGATATTTTTGTTGTTATAATCTTTAGAATAATACGTTATTAGGATTAGATGATAAGGGAAGGGATTAAAGTGGAGAATTCCTTAGGATATATTAAAGAATCAGTTGATGGTTCAAAGCGCGTAGGATAAGAAATTATTATTAAATTTATTAAAATGCGCGTTTGAGCGAAACTCCCAAAGAAGCTGTACCCAGAAGTGTATAATGCGGCGATTTATTTATATAATAAGGCATTATTTATATAATGAAAGATAAAGAGCTTAAATTAAGTGTTTTAGAAATGGTTTTGGGGCTATTTTTGATAATATAATCCATTAATTATAAAGAGGCTATTAATTGACCTAAAACTAGATTAGAGTGGGGAATATGCGTATAAGGCGCGTGCTTATTTAATAAAAAACGATAAAAAAGCCGGAAAAAACAAAAGAGGCTTTAAAGTTAATTCTAAGGGATATTTAAGTTATTTAGTTAGTTATGTTACTTTTAATATATATAGAATTTGGGTACCTTAGCTATGCTGTGTTGTTATAATGCGTAATGTTTGCTTTAATGAGACGAAGTTTTATTTTTTAGATGAGGAGAAGTTGGTTGGCTAAATCGGTTTTATTTTAAAAGAGCTTATTATTATGATGGAGGAGGACGACGTTTCCTTAGACGTAAGGCTTAATATAAGTAATATTATAAAGAATATTGCGAAGAAATGAATGGCAGCATTAAATGCCATTATTAAAATGTATTTTGGAGAGCTAATGGAAATAAAAATCATTATATTAAGGGTATTTCCCTTACTTATAAAAATGCTCCCCCCAATGATAAAACCACCTATAATAATACTAATGGACCTTAATCTTTTTAAATTATTAATAAGCTTAAGGGTAATGAAAATAAGTGAAATGGGAATAGTTTTTTATGAGAGCCGAAAGGTACAAAACAATGAAATAGTTCCTTATAGGAACTAAAAAGGGGAGAGTAATGATATAGTCCCTTATGAGAGCCAAAATTTAGGGGTGAATAAAGTGGTTTTCTATGAAAATAACATTAAAAACAATAATAAAGTTTTAACTTCTTATGAAAGGTTGAGTTTAAACGCTTTAAGATTTGCTAAAGATCGAATAATTAAAGATCAACTTGGAAAGAACGCTTTATGTAATGAAAATATAAATTTAAGTATTAAGAAGGCGCGCTAAATATACCTTTAAGTTATAATATTAAGTCGAAGGCCATAAGACTTTAAGTAGTAGGTTTTTAAATTATTGGAAATTTTATTTATAGCGACTAAAATAGACGACGATTTTTAAATACTGGCTAAAGTAAGCCGATAATAGTGACGATGATAAAAACGTGATTAAATCTACGTAACATAAGAAGTATGGAAGGAGTATAATAGACTTGTAATTTGAGGCCATTACTCCGTGGTAGTGGCTTTACAATAAAACAGCCACTTGCGTATAATAGAGTTTATTAATATATTTTATAAAATTACTTTAACGCGAATAAATAGCGAAAATATAATTATATTATATACGGTAATAATAATAATTGTTTTAAGTGTTAAAGTGAAAGTAGATTTTATAGTCGCTTTTAATTCACATAACCTATATTGAGAAAAGCTTTCGAAGGCTTTAAAGAATTGGAATAATTTAGATAACCACGCTTAAGGCGAACACTTTAAAAAAGATGCCGAAAGAGAAATTATTAATTTAAAAGCTTGATATTATTGGAGAGTGATTTTTAGGGAAGACGCCACCATATAGCCCATTTTATTGAAATGGGTTTTTATATATAAAATTGATTTAATAAATAAATTAACTTGTTATCACTTTTGCATTATAATGCGAGGGGATATGTAAGACGATTTAACGATCTTTTTGACGTATATCGTAATATTTATAATACGCTTTTTTAGAGTGGTAATAGCGCTTATAATATAGTTCAACTTAAAAATAAAACAATTTAACGTAGTCAACGTATTTATTAACATCAAACGTGATAAGAGGAGCGCCCTAATATTATGTTACCTTTTAGATGGCTGGAAAAGACCTGAAATAGTAGTGGAAATTGACCGAGCATTGTATGGCTTAAGAAACTCCCTTATATTGTAGTACGGCGATTTTACGGTAATATTAAATAAACTAAACCTTAATCTTTTGGCAAAGGAGCCGTGTATTTTCATAAATTTTAATAAGATAGTTTTTGTGGCGTTTTATGTTAATGATATTCAAGTTTTGTATTATGCCTTAAACAACGATAAAAGGCAAAAAATCATTAAAGGATTATATTTAGCTTATGAACTTATTATATTAAAAGATGTGGAATGGTTTTTGAGGGTGTGTATAGTTAAAGATTAGTCCATAAAGACAGTGTTTTTGATATATAACACTTACATAAAAAAAGTGGCTCAGAAATTCAATATAATAAATAAAAAATGCCTAAACACGCCTTTACCAAACTATGACCTAATTAAAAATCCTAAAATCGCCATATTAAAACAGATTAAAGAGTACTAAGAAAAGGTTAGGTTAGTCTTATACATAGCTATTATGTTAAGGCCAAATATTACTTTTATAATGTCTTAGCTATTATATTTCTTAACGAACCCAAGTGCCTAATACGTAAAAACAGTTGAATAGACTATTAAATACTTATTTAAATTACGTTTCTTAGCAATTGTTTATTAATACAAAGATTGGGAGATATATTTATTAATAGCCTTAGACGCCTTATTTATAGATGACAAAGAATTAAGACGCTTTTCTTAGGGCTTTATTATAATGTTATTTAGAGGTGTAATTATCTGGAAAGCTTTAAGGCAAAACACCGTAATCATTTCAACAACGGAAGCGGAGTTATTAAGGGTAACAAGGACGGCAAAAGAAGTAATGGCGCTTTAGCGCTTTTTCAAAGAACTAACATTTAATATAGGAACTTTATAAAACATATTTTATGATAATAAATAAACGATTCGGTTGATAATTGAAGAGAATCAATAAATCTTAATAAAACTAAGACATGTTAATATATAAAATATATAATTATGATAAAAGTATAAAAGGGGAAGCTTTTAGGTGACATATTTCCCTACTAACAACATACCAACAGATGGCTTGACAAAGAACTTGCCCTAATAAAAGTTCGAGGTATTTATAGTTCTTTTAAACCTTTAAGACGCTTGAGCCGTTGTTGAAGAACTCACTTGAGCTAAAAAGTGCCAAGGCATATTTATATTTATATTTAATACATTTTATATGTTATTTCAAACTAACATTATAAAAAAACGACGAATATAAAGGAGAGTTATGTAAATTCTAAGGACCTGATCTTAAGTTATTATTTTAGGGTTATAAAACTGCTCCAATATACCTGTAGTTTTATAATAATATAAAGGAAATGTTCCTAAACTACGATTTTAGGGTTATAAAGCCGCTTTATTATTAGGGTAACGTTTTTAAATTACGACTTACGGGTTATAAAGCCACTCCTACTCACAAGGGTAAGAATAAAAGGTTTATTAATCGCTAAGCGGCATTAGCCAAAACGTTAACCTCTGTTAAAGTAGAGGCGCGAGCGGTAACATACGTTACGACAACGGCGACTAAAGGTTCACTGACACTAACAACAGCAGTTACACCATTACCATTATTTACCTTAATGCCAAAAACAGGGCGGGGGGGGGGGGGCATAACGGTCTTTTAGTAAAAAAAAGCTATAATTTATTAAATGTTGTCTTAAAATAATAAAAATAGTATTTATAAAGTAATAAACTAAAGGTAAAATCATTCTTTTCCTTATTTTTATTCTTAACCTTTTTAACCTCCTTTTTTTTTAAGGTAACCTTGATAATAACCCAATGGGTAGTAAAGGCCTACGGCTAATTAACAAAAGCTTTACATATTACTCTTATATGACATTTAACATTATATAAGACGATATATATACGCAGGAGCTTTTTAACACCGATTTTGCCATTAAGTAAATGGTAAAAAGGGCAGTAATAGCTTAGGACGTAGTAACATAACTAGCTTTATTATTTTTATAATAACAAAAACACTGTACTAACAACGCTTTATTATGACAAAGGTTACCCGACGCGTCACATATGCTATTGCGAATATAATGGGAGCATAGCATAGCATAAGCTTCCCTAGCTATGGCGTAATGCCAAAGGGTTAATGAGGGCGGGAGGGGCAAGTAAAAGGAAAGGGTAGTAACCCAAAAGGCGCCGGCTAATTATATCATATACATCAATATATTAATTTCAGACTTTTAAACATTTAAAACCTACTCTCTTCTTTTTCAATGCCTTGAAGGTAATAGCAAGGGCGCGCTTTTTAATATAAGCCATTTTTGATAATATAGTCGATAAAAAACGCAAATTCTTAATACAAAAGCTTTAATATAATTTCATTCGCTTAATTCCATTACCCTAATAACAACGCTTTTACCACAATTAATTATGCTAGCACTATTCTTAACTATATAACAATTTACATTTACGCTATTATATTATATAAGTTACATTTAAGCATTCTTAAGGCTTTTATAATTACTTTTAGCCAAAGGGGTGTGTCATATAAAATAGGGGTTTATTAGCTGGTAACATTAATAAAGCCTTAATGGCGCTATAACCAATCAAGACTACTTATATAATTAGATTTTTAGAGCTCCCTCTTAAAGGGAGCTCTACTACATTCCTTTATAATTCAAGACTTTCACACTTCCTGAAGCTCCTCCCCTACGGTACTCGACAACTTGTCTTATTATTGAAAAATACTTTTATAATGCTTAAAACAACTCTTCCCTAACAATTTATTTTTATCTTTTAAAACAAGCTAGTTCTGTCTTTCCTATTAATTTTTAAACTTTTACGGCGGCACTTTTTATACTTGCCCTTTCATTTGCCTTATTAAACTAATGCCTACAAATTCTATTTTACTTATGGTTTACTTAAAGAGTTTAAAATACGTATTTAATACCTTAATATAATCAACGCCTTAGTTACTTTTTTTACCTGTTCATCAAAATTTACCACTTTTCCAGGGACTTTTACTAAACCCTTAAGGTAATTCTCGTCAACCGCAAGCTTTTTTAATATTACTAATTTAATCTCTAACATATATTCTTTAATATCTAGCTCTTATAAAAACTCAAGGTTCTTTCCTAATTGTTTTTTAAGATATTAGCACTGCTTCGCCTTTGGGTAAAAATATAATTCCTTCTTTTTTTAAAACTTATTTACTTAATTATTAAATATCCTTTAAGTACAGGGCTTTACTTTTAACATTCTTATAGAACCCTTTATTCATTTACTCATATTAACTTAAATTATGGCTAAAAGCAACAAAATGGTACACGGGTAATGTTTTGGTAACCCCGCTTTGGATATGACTTTTAAAAGCAATTAAAGTTAAAATAAACCATAATATTTTAAGGGCCCCGTAGCTTTTAACATGGTGTTTAAAAACAATTTAATTTAAAGAGTATAAACAATATGCGGCCTAAGGCTGAGTCCTTAGAATAGAAGTCCATATAAAAATCGCTTAGGCATAGTTATCTTAATTATTTGTTAATTTTAAGTTGAGCCATAAAAAGCAATTAGCCAAGAAGCCAAATGTGGCTCTACAAAATCCAACCGGCATTTAAGGCTAAAGGAAGCTAAAACCGGTCTCCTTTCTGAAATAGCATTAATCGGAAATATTAAAAAGCGTATTCCAAATTTAATAAATTACTAACATTTACAATAAGCGCCTCAAATATTACACCTTCAACTTCTTTTTATTTTTAATATTCAATTAAAACTATACCAAAAGCCGTGAATTCGTTTAACAAAAAAATAGAATATAACCTTTTAAATCTATCCGATATTCAAATAATAACCGACCATTAAAAAACATCTTTTACAAATATTTCCTATATGGCCAAAGCGGTACAAGCGACCTAAACACTAATTTAAAACAATATCCAGGCCGTACTTTTCTTATGGCTTACACTTGCTAAGTACGTCGTATTCCTTAAAATGTTCACTTCACTTAAAAAATCACAAACTCTAGTTAGTAACAATAATGAAAAGATTATTTAAAACGCGGTTAAGAACGTACCTCTTTTATTAATAATAATATTCTATTATATTATTAGAACAACTAGAACAAGTTGGCTATAATAGATTTAACAGGATAATGCTATTTAACTAATTATACACTTATTCTTATAAGTTTATTATAGTTATACCAAAAGATTTAAGTACTAATTGAATAACCAAAAGACTAAGGTTGCTTCATTTACTTGTTGGCCTTATTACCACTTTTATTAACATTTACACTACTCAAGGTGAGCACTGGTCCGTCACTACCAAGATTACGATTATTGTAATTGGTGTGTGTACAAGTAATATATCTATATTATATTTAATGTATAATCATTGGATTTTAAAAAAGGTAAAAACGCCTTATGATAGAGCGTTTACTTAGCGGAGTCATTCTTAAGGTGAGAGCAAAGCTTTGATAGGTGTTTTGTTACAAAAGGAAGTGTTTTGCTAATTTAAATTAGATTAAATTCTTTTATAAATTACAATAATTCATAGGAAATAAATAAATCGCCGGCGTATATTATAATAACTTAAAAGCACATGTCCCATTTTACCAGCTTATTGCCTTAAATAAATACATATAGCTAATGCTAACTATCTACCTTAATATAACCTTATACCTAAATAACTTAAATCGATAAAATCTCTTGACTTTTTATTTATTCATTTTCACTTTTCTTACTTTTATTATGTTAGATTTAACTCGTTTAAGGCATTTAAAGTTAAAAGTAAATCCCTTTATTTAATAGTCTAATTATACGCTGCGGTATAGCTTAAGTCAAAAGCGTATATGTAATTTATATTATATAATGCCGAATATCAAACAAGGAACCGGATTTGGCCTTTCCTAAGAGGACCAAATAAGAACTTGCACTAAAAATAACTACTGAACCTTGATTTTAATAACTAAGTAACTAATTCAAGCCCCCTGGAGTTACCCCCTAGAGTTATGACGCCGGCCTCGTAACAATAGTTAGCATTATCTTGTATAAATATTCCAAGGAGTTTAAACAATATCAATCACTTATCTTAATATCATTACTCTTTTCTTTTAAATAATTTATTTAAAATGTAGTTCTTAATTACTTTTCCTTTTGTTTTTATTCTTGTTATTTTTGCTTTTACCACTCTTACCCTTACGATTTCTTAGTAATAAAACAACAAAATACAATTTGTTGTTGATTTAACAAACCAATTAAACAAAAATATTGTTTATATAACATAATTTTTCGGCGTTTTCTTAATATTTAATGAATTAGTTTTAACTACATAAGCACACGTAGTAAAGACAACCTTCTAGGACATAACAAGTGTTATACTTACTATTACTTAAGAATTATCCAATAAAACAATAGCTTAAGTAATAAAAGCCAAGCTTATCAATAATAACTTTTACTACGTATTTTTCTTTAATTTTAAGATTTTATATACGGTATAAAATTAAACATCTTAACTAGGAATTTTTCTACTATTCTTATTAATGTATATAAGTTAATCAAGTAATCTATTTTCCGAAACCCTTGGTTTTTATTATTCCGACGCTATTCTTAAGATTAACACTTTTTTCTAAATTATTAGAAGTTTTATTAATAACAGTATCACTATTATCGCCTTACCATTAAATAACTACTTAAATTAAAGAAAAAGGCGGAAAACAAAATATTTTAAAAAAGGCTAGTTCTTTAACATTTCAAGAAATTACGGATACGGTTATTATTTAATTTTGGATTTTTGTAAAGTTAAAGCCTTAAAATGGCTACTTGAATTATTAAGTTAACAGTGTTTATGTGAAATTAAATAAATTAACTATTAACGTCCATCTTTGCATAACAAAAAACCTTCCGTGCCGAAAAAAATAATAGTTACTTTGATTTTAACTCTTAAAAAACCTATATATAATGTAATAGCAACAATACCTTATATGATTATTTACAAGTTATATTCTATGGCTTTTTTAAAACATTTTCAACCTTTATTACTAAAGAATTATATTAAATTTGTCGCTGTTACAGCGGATTTTTAAAAGGGTGTCTTCTTACAATAAAACACACTTTTTCTTATTACTGCTTTATCATTAAGCTTTTATTATTTTTAATACCTTTAAAAAGGTTTTAATTAAGCTTTAAAGCATCTTAACCACATAAAAAGTTGTTATTAGGCTTGCGGCTGTTGTAGCATGTAAATCTACATAAGATCGCCATGCGGTTTAGTATTTTGGACCAAAGGTTTTCAGCCCTACATTATCCAATACAGGCCGTAATATTTACGCCTTAATCTTGTCTTAAAAGCCTTAGGCATTTAGGCTAAACTTCACTTCTAGTGTTAAATCGCAAAAATCCGAAATTGCATTTAATCCAGTATTAACCACATTTTTTTATATTTATTATAATGTTATATATTAAATCCTTAAACATATTGCTAAGTGGCTGCAAGGCTTGTATTATGCTTACTACCATTAAGCTAGATCACCGGAAACCTATCATATATAAGTCCGCGTTAAAGAAAAACACAAATATCATTAGCGAAGCAATATACTTTAAGGTAGTAACAAAGCTTTATTAGTTACTTTAAAACCAAAAACAAACCATCCAAGTACTTATTAAACACTACTTAAAGCTTAGTAATTAAAACACTTATATTGTTTCCGTAAAAGATCAATGGATTTGTGGCAGTTTTAATATTTGTATACCTATTAAAATACAATTAACCCGCTGTTATAAGCTCATCTTTTATTGTCTTATGCCACATAAGTTTGCTAAATTCCAGTACCTTAGCACAGTGAATAAGAAATTAAGCTCTAAAATAAGAACATATACCTAAATACAACTATAATGCCCTAATATCCACATTCTATACTTATACGGCTTTGGTTTCACTAACTATCGCTATATAAATTAATATACCTATTATCTAACAAATTCCATGTTAACTACTGTTATATAATTTGTTCATAAAAAACAAAAACCTTTTTACATCTGCCTATGGCATATATTCTAACATCGTCTCCGTAATCTTCTTCGATATCACACTCTCTCGCCTTATAATGCCCATCTAACAGGCCAACAATTTTTTACTATATATATAATACTTAAATACATTAGTCCTAATATAAGTCAAATACTCTTAAGCACTTAGGAAAAATACAGAAAAAATCCATTTTATAGGCAGAATCTCTTTTAAGACATAGCTTATTTAATGCTTTCTTTGGCTAATATCCCTTAGCTTTGAATCGGGTCATTTCAGTTTTATGTTAATGGAATAATAACATTAACTAATCAACCGCTGTCTTACTTTGTGATTATCTTGAAAAATAAGAATGCGCAGAAAACAATACAAAAAAACAAAACGTATATCTATACTAAGCCGTTTATTGTAAATATGCTTACACTCTATAAGCACAACTTTCTTAACAATCCAATCGTAGTTTATAATACTAAAAACTGCCGTGATCAAATGGCGGCTAAAGCATTACTAAAAATGTTATCACATTATTATATCGTGTAAAAACGCCGTAATAAACCCTTTTATTTTTAATTCACTAACCTTTATAAAAGCAATCTCTTTATCAACAAACAATAAAACATTACTTATATAATAAATCTTAAGTAAATCTGTGCTTTACTTGCAAAAATGCTTACTATGCCTTATTAGCTTACAAAACATGATATCAATAAAATAATAAGCAATAACCTCTATGAGTTCAATAAGGTTCGGCAAGAATTTATGAACCTTTTTAAGGTAAAAGAGGTCAACACAACCTCAAAGCAAAAGCCTACCTTAATAAGTATTATATATAAAAATTAAGAGTTTAATAAAATATAGTTTTGGCGTTATTTTATATTTATAAATACCATGATTTCTTTTATAAAAGACCATATTTACCTTAAATTTTCTCGTCTGTTTTCTAAGACTAAAAAAATTCTCTCTCAATATTGATATTAAGGTTTTACTAAAATTATTGAGAAAAAAGTTATTAACTATGAAAAATATAAAAAAGGATTAGAAATATTATTTAATAAATAAACTAAAAACTACAATAACTAGAATCGACTCAAGAACCAGCCTAGACTACTTTCCTTGCCCTTTTTCCCTCGCCTCTTTTTTTCTCGCCTCCTTTTCTTTTACCTCCTTCTCTTTTGCCTGCTTTTCTTTTGCCTCCTACTCCTCTTTCTTTTTCTTCTCTCTCTCCTCTCTCTGCTTTTTTCTTTTCTCTTTACCCTTTTTAAAGCTCTTGTTAAATAATATCATCATCTTATAACTTGTAATCAACTTTTAAAAAACAATTAAAAAAATAAGTATTATTAAATATTAGATTTTTTAGGCATATATATACATTTAATTTTTTCGCCTTGCCTAAGATATGATTTCATTAAGTTCTGTTATTGGCTATAATGAATTTTGTTTATGGCAGCCGTTTAATAAAGCCGTAAGTTTAATAATAACTAAAAAATATTAATAAAAAAATATTATGAAGTATAATTATTATGTTATTACAAGGGCTTACTAGCGCGGTCGCTTATGAAGCACTACCTTACAATAATGTTAAGATAAAACAAAAATAATAAAATACCGCTTGTAAAACAATAATAGGCATATGGCTATATATAAAAGCTTTTAAAATAATGCCACACTTAATGTGATATAAGGTAACAAAAAGTATAATATGCCTACGGGGTAATTTCCACTAAAAATCGCCACTTGCTTTAATCTAAAGTATTAACCCATATGGCAATCCTGCATAAATCTACACGCCACAATAATCATAAAACTAATAATAATATTTTGTATAATAATAAAAGGCTAAAAGCTTAAATGAACTTTTTTATAATTATCATAAATAATAAAATAAAAATGGAAAGGCTATAATAAAAAGGTTTAATCACGCTATAAAAGGACACCGTTTATAAATCAAGCGTAAAGGTAATAATGTAAACGTGATTTTTTAATCGAAGACATTTAAAGTGTTTAAGAATAATCAAAGAATAACCTATAAAAAATTACAAAAAATATTATAATGTGCATACGTTTTTAAAATGATTAAATTTTAAATACCTAATATTTTTTTAATATATAAGGTTTTCTGTTACATAAGAATAAACGTTATATAATAACCTTAATTAAATGTATTAACAAAAAAGTTTGTAATCTAATTTACTTAAATAATTATATAAAAAAGGCTTGTTAATTTTCTATTAAGCCTTTATTCACTTATTTCTTTCAAATAGCAAAGCTTTAGGTTAAGGAACCAAATTCGATTTCAAAGATCTTGTTTAACGCCTACTAAGGATTTTTGGCTTCCCAAAAGTTTTTAAGGGCCTAAAACTGGTTCCGAGGGGAGCCCGTTTTAACACATATTTAATAAAAGTATACGTATTCTGAAATAATTAGTGTAGTTTTAATAATCACCTTTCGGTTTTATTCAACTTAAGGTCACGCGTATTATAATAAATATAATAAAATATTAAATAATCTCATTTGTAATAAATACACACGCCTTTTATTATTTCACGCAAAGTTTATTCTAAAATTAATTAATATTTAAGATGTGAAAATCTAAAACAAAAGCGTAAATTAATAAGATAAACTATTATAATCCGCTTAAATAAAAACATATAAATCTTTATATTATTATACATTAAAGCTAATCATACACTAATAAAAGGTTATATTAACAAAAGCATTATTATTAAACAAAAAGTTTTATATAAAATCAAAGAAATATTAAGTATTATTAATACCTGTAATAATGCAAATCACTAACTTAAGGAGGGTATTAGCGTCAAATATATCTCCAATGAAAGTCAAAAATTAATTAAGTCTAATTTTATTAAAACTTAACCTATCCGCGTCAACAAATTTAAAAGCATTTTTAGAGAACGTTGCAACAATGGCAATAACAGGTACTGGCTTGTTTATTATAAGTTAAGTTAATAAAGTGATTATGGTTTAGCTTGATAGACTTACCGCCGGCGGCTATTAATACGCCGGAAGATTAATAATCGTAGTTAGTATATAGTGGAATAATAAACTCCACAGTTTGCTAAGTGCTAAAGGCACTTCTTTTTTGGTCTTAAACTATGATCAAAACGTAAAAAACGTTGCAGGTTTTTATATATCTATAAATGGTAGCAAAAAGCGCTAATAAGGCATAGTTAAACTTTATATTAAAAGGTAAATTAAAAAAGGTTCTTAATAAGTCTAATAAATAAGTTGTAACGTGAAAAAATAAGAATAAGTAAACAAGTGTTATGAAATACAATCTCAATATAAATATAAATAATGTATATCGTCCAACAAAAATCCCGTTTTAGTATGAAAAAGGGTTTTAAGTGTAAGGAAAATACTAGGCTGGACAAGACCCACTTAGAACCCCTTTCCGTACCTACTTATGGAAGTATTCATATATAAAATGACCTCATAATATAATATAATTATATTTACTTTTAGAATTATGAGGGGCGGTATAACTCTAAATCCGGAGTTACTATTTTTATTATTTAATTAACTGGATTTTCAAAATCTCAAAACCGCAAATAAAGGTTTTGATAAAATGACAACAGAAAGCCTAAATTGACTTTAGTAAAAAAGCCGAAGCCGGTAACCTAAAAGATGAAAAAAAGGGGAAAGGAGCCAAAACTAGCCTCTAGATGCTTTCGAGCATAAGGATCCCGTTTTAGCGCTTGCTTATATTTTTAATTATTATTAATGGACCTAGCATATATAAAATTAACATATCGCAAAGCTGTTAGAAAGGGGGGGGGGGACCTAAAGGGAGATGAGAGAAAATAGATTTGGAGAAACAAAAGTTACAGTAGCTTATAGAATCGGCTTCGCGTTGTCTCGCTTAAAAATAAAGTGAGCACGGATCACCTCGGCCTATTTTGGCTTATGCCGGGCTACCTCCGTGTGCTAGGAAGTCTGTAAGACACAAAAGGCGGCAATTCTTACAGTACAGTACAGTACTGTAAAAATTGGAAATATTTCAAGTAAAAGTTGGATATACAGGAATGGCATTTGGCTTCGTGGGGGATTTTCGCTTCGCAGAAACGTCACATATACCTATGTTTTCCAGTGGATTTGCAAAACTTGGTGGTTACACTAGTATGATTCTGGTTAGCCGATGTCAGATTATGCGCTGAAACATTCACGTGAATAAAATTGTAGGTTTCTGCCTGAGCATCCACCTCACAGAAACTGGTGCCTAGAATTATTACAAGACAATTTCAGTTTGCAGCTGGTCCACCACAACTACGAAAAAATCTCTCCTCTAACTGCGGCTTTCGTACTAATCATGCTGCGTGGTACTAACGAAAATGTTGCCAAGACTAAATCGGCCGTTTTCACCACTCCAGAAAACAGTCGCTTTTACTCCAAGAAGCTATATTCTACGCTGGATCCAAAACGGCTGGAGATTCGACTTCTACAACTCCATCCCCAGCGACTCAAGCCAACTGACCTTCGAAGCGTCTTTCCGCACTGGATACGACCTGGGACTGACGCATATCGACTGCAGGAGCCTTCACTCAAGCCCCTGATCGTGGATCAGGAACTGGCAGAATCTGTTGACATCCCGAGCAGTGTGTCTAAGAGCATTCGAACCAGCGCATGCAAGCAACTTATCAAACCGCTGCCCAAAGGTTGGAAAGCTGTCAGCTTTAATTCCCGTAAGTGTAGCCACATAGCTTCATTGTAAATGTATAGTCGCGCTGCCCTGAAATCTGGATGACTGCGGTGGACGAAAATCTTTTCCTATGTTTGATTATATTTCAGGATCTAGATAATGCTGACGATATCCACTATAGACCTAGAGAAATACCGATATTCTGACTCCAGCTTCAGATGTCTGAGTGAGAAGGCAAATGTACCGGATATTCTGTACTTTGTCAACTGCTATACGGGCAAGTCCCAGTGGGAAGTCCCTACACAGGATGCACCTGAAGTCCCACCAGACATGACAAAAACATTCATTGCCTGCGAGCTGCACGATAAAGTCCTATTGACAACAATGTCAGGGAAATACGCAGCTCTCTCCTACTGCGCCGGGAGCTCAAAGGAAACGACTAAGATTATGATTGATGGCATGTGGTTTAATGCATTTGCGAACCTTGAACATTCATTGGAAAGCTTTCGCGAGCAATTACAACAACCCCGAGGATCAGAAACAGAGCTGTTGATCTGGACAGACCAGGTGTGCATCCATCAAAGCAACCACTTGGAAAAGTCTTGCCAGGTGGCGTTAATGAGACAAATATATCAGCAAGCTGAGCATGTTTATGTTTGCCTATCGACAGCGTCAACCACGCCAGCACTCCTGAAATCGGCACGCGAGGGGATAGCCACTTTCAGACGTTTCTTCCATGAAAGTCATATATCTACTTCTCCAGAATTGAAAACAACGGCTCAAATCCAGAAGGCTTTGCTCAATCATTTCACCAAACTGCTTAGGACTGAAGCAGAATCGTCTCAACTCAAACTGTGGTTCGATTTTGTCTTACATGTGGTATCTGTCCCATGGTGGAGCCGTGCATGGGTAAGTTGAATCAATCCTCTCAACTTGCTCCTAATTTATTCACACCTTTATAGGTTTACCAGGAATTCATCGTTGCTTCTCGGGCTTATTTTCTCTGCGGATCACACTGTCTATCCTGGCCTGAAATTTCCCCTCATCTTACCCTCTTCTGCTCTACCTTGTCAAATGAAGTTGATGGCTCAGAGTCTACTGATAAGTCTTTTCGAGATGGTGGAGAGACATGCAAAACCGAGGAAGCTACCACTCTGGAGACAGCACATTTCTTTGCAGAACATATCGGAACTTCAAAAGACACCAAAGCCCACAGAGATCGGGTCTCCTACTTCGTCAAATCCAAATCAGAATGGACTGGTGCGCATGGCCTGCGCTCGATTCTTGAAAGGGCATCATATTTCCGTAGCACCGATCCAAGAGACCTTGTCTATGCATTCGTAGGCTTGGTTGAGCCCTCAGAAACGATACGCCCAGACTATAGCGAAGAGAACAATATCTGCCATATTCTCATCGCTGCCGCTGAGAGACTTGTAGCTTCGGAACATAAGCTTACGGTCCTTGATGACGCAATCATCCGTGGCCGGCGTGGAGAACGAATGCGCCTCCCTTCATGGGTTCCAGACTACACTAGCCGAATTACCAGTAACTCAGATATCATCAAGGAACTTATCAATGGGCCAGGAAGAGAATTTCAGGCATCAAAAGATTCACAAGCGCAAGCTATAGTCTCGAAGTCCAAAGGAAATCTTGCAGATGCGAAACTCAAGATTCGGGGACGCCGTATCGATAGTCTTGCCTCCATTATATCGGATGATTACAGCTGGTCTTGCACATTTATGACTCTTTCTGGACTCAAGGTTACAACTACTTCAAACGCAAGGGTTGGTGACATCCTATGGGTTTTGTTTGGAGGCAAGACAGTTTATCTGCTACGCCAACAGGACGAAGACTATTGCCTCATCTCAGCTGCATCACTTTATGAGGAGGTTGATAATACGAAGTGGGTACCGTCAAACATCATGTATGGGAAGTTGATGAATCAGAGTGGAGTCGTGGACGAATCTATTTCGATAATATAAGTTGATTGCTTGGGCTTTTCTCCTTTTGGCCGCCGGAACAGATGGAATGACTAGTTGGGGGGCTTCTCCTTCATCCCATAAACAGCGAGGCATGGTAGAATCTGACTACCGGATCAAGGCGCTATATTTATTTCTTTATTACAATAATCACAATGCAGATTAATATTGCAAATGCGGACATTAAACTTACGCGAGTTAAAGTTGTAGATAAGACTGTGTGGAGCCAGGAGTGATCTAAGTTTTGGCGGGAAAAGTGAGGTTGATCAAAGGTATCACTGTACGGTATACAGGTCTCCTTAATCTGCTTACCAGATCCTGAGCCTGCTGGAGTAGTAGATGCGATGGAGCGTGCGGATGCGACCCGTTCCGGCGTCAGCCAAAAGTGGCGGAGATGGTCTGTGGTCACATTGTTTTTAAGCGAGACAGCGCGAAGCCGATTTTGCAAGCTATTATACGAAAATTGCAGATTTTATTTTTAAGGTCCGGTCTGACGGACTCAGCCTCGATTGCATTGGAATTATGTTTTGTTTGTTTTCATAGTGCTGTCTTCTTAAATAAGTATAAAAGGAAGCTTTCTTTGCTTAATTTAAAAATACTTTATCAGCTCATTTCATTTTTACCATTTTATATTTTCACAAAATCACTTAATCATTTTATTCTTCATTTACAATTTTTATTGTGAAATAGTTGTTTTTATTATATAAGCTTCTTTTTTTTTAACTTTTAAACTTTTTTTTTTATAATAATTTAATTTTAATTTTATTATTAATTTTCATTTTTTTTATAATAATTTTTTTTATTTTTTTTTTATTTTTTTTATTATTGTCTGTATTATTTTAATTACACTTTTATTTTCATTAATCTTAAAATTAAGTTAAATTAATTTAAGAAATATTAAAAGAAATTTTTACAATATCATTTATTATATATATATTTCTTTTATTTAATCTAATTTTTTTTTAAAAACACTTTTATTATTATTGTTAAATTAAACTAAATTCTAAGAACATAATCTTTATTTATTAAGTATTTATTTATTTTTATTTTAAAATATTTTTATTATTATTAATAATTATAAGTTAAAATGAATTTTAAATTTTTTAGTCTTAATGTATTAAGTATTTTTTTTATTATATTTAAATCAATTTTATTCAAAATTAATAATATCATTACCTTATAATAGTCTTTTATTTTAATAATATATATATTGGCTAATGCGTTATATTTATAATTCTTTTTTTTATTTCATTAAATATTATATTAAATAAAAGGATTAATAAAGTTTTAATAATTCTTGTTTTTTTATTATTTTTTAATAAATAGGTTTTAAATTAATTATTAAAAGCCAAAGGTTATTATATTTAAAAAAGTACATAAAAAGATACCTGTGTTTTGTGTATTAATTTTAAATTTGTTTAATTCTTTTTATGGTTTTTTTATAAAATTAAAAACAAATAATAAAATAACCTTTTTTAAAAATAATTTTATATTTAATTTTATTAAATTATAAACCATAAATTAAATAATTATAATTATTTTAGGAAATTCTTTATTTTTTTATTTTTTTATTTTTTTATTTTTTTATTTTTTTTATTTTTTTTATTTTTTTTATTTTTTTATCTTTTTATTTCTTTATTTTTTTATTTATTTTTTTATTTTTTTATGTATTTTTTATTTTATTTTTTTCATTACCTTTTTTGTAATCTTAATTAAATTCATTTACTTTTATAGATTCTTTTATTAATTTAAGGCTTTATAGTTTTTTTATGGCAATAATTCTTCAAGAACTTATTTATTTTTATTTTTTTATTGTTTATTTAAGTTGACTTACTATTATAAATTATATTTTTTATTATTTATTTTTAAACCTTTTTTATTGAATTAAAGTTATATTATAGATTTTATATATATTTATATATTAAGTCATAAATGATATTAAATTTAAAAGGGCGTTTTTATTGTTTTTTTAAAAGGCATTATAAGTAGCCTTAATTTTTATTATTTTATGGAAAGGTTATTTAATTTTATAAGAAAATGTAAATATTATTTTTTATATGTGGTTATTTATTATCTTTTATATTTGTTATTATTAATTGCTATTTTTTTTAATTAAATATTATTATAAAATAAATTTGATATTTTTTTAAGAATAATTAATAAATATAATATAAGATTTCTAACATAAAAGATAATAAGGTTAATTGTATTATAAAACGCTTATTATAACTTTTTATTTTTTATTATTATAAGCTTTTTTTATTATAATTTTATAAAACTCATAATTATAATTATTTAATAAAAAGTAGGCCTGTTGGTCCACAGGGGTTATGTAATCTCATTATTGCTGTACAGGGAGCGCCACTTGAATGATATTATGGTAGTTTTCAGGGGTTATGCCTTGGCTATTAGGAGTAATGGATCTGACAGTTCTAGGGGGTAGTCGGAGCTATAATAGACCTGTTATAGGGGATATTCGAAAGAATATATAATAAGGGATCTTTCTTATTCTTTTAAGAATATATAAATTTTATTACCTATTTTACTAAAGACTATTTTAACTCTTTTGTTTTAATATATTTTTGTGTGATTTACCGATATTATATTGATATTAATTAGTAGTTAATCTATATTATAGACAATAAGGTTTCAGATTGTAGAGTCGACTTAAAGTACTTAATTATTTGTACTTTTAATTAGGGTTTAGTTATTTGACTAGATTAAGGGATAAATAATTTCTCCTTTTTGAAGACATTGGTAAAAGTATTTCGATCGATTAGGAATTTAACAGTTATATAACTTATAGTAAATATAATACAACAGTTATTTGACGATAACTGTTAGATTAGTACTTTAAAACCGGATTAATGGATTATTTAAGGAATTATATTTGAACCGACTTTGAACTTACCCTAATATTGTTACGGCTGGCCTCAAGGTGATACTGAAGCAAGAGCTACTCTAGGGGAAACACTAGAGTAAAAGCTTCTTTTGTATTTGGTTCTAAGACTACGCTTAGTATTTAGAAGAAAAGATAAAAAAAGAAGATTTCCCTTTTAATTAGCTAAGGTTTTATATATTTTTCTTGAGAGAAGTTAACTTATTCGGTGGCTAACCCTCGCTTAAAACTATGGGTCATACCAAACTCCTTTTCTAAAGTAGCCTATCATATGACTTTTATAATAGCTTTTTATAATAGCTTTTATATATAGGTTATAATATTACCTTCCTTTTCCGAAGAACTGTGTCCTTGTAGTTAATGTTATAGGTTTATTGTCCTTTAACTTATTGTAATTATCGACTTTAGTGTTATATGCCTTTAATTATTGAAGTAAAGCTTTTAGAGGTTTTTTGGTATTTGAGTATTTAAGATAGAAAGCTTATAATATTAAAGGTATTGTTATAATGTTAGAGTAAAGGTATTATTTAAGGTCTTTGTTAGTTTTTATTTACTTAATTTGGTATTTAAAAATATTATTTATTAGTTTAGAGCCTAATATAGTTTTAATTTCCTATTTATCTTGTTCTAAGAAAAGTTAGATTGGCATTAGTATAAGTCGTATTTGGCCTAAAAGAAGGTTATTGATGTGTTTTTGTAAAGAATAAGAGTAAAAAACAAAATAGATTTTTTAATTTTTAAAGAATTTGACTTTTTAACTTTTTCTAACCTTTGCTAATATTTTAACAGGTTTATACTACTTATTTGATAACTTTTGTAAAGGCCTATCCATTTTTTAATTAGCTGTAAAAATTAATATTATATTTTTTATATCTTAATCAATTTTGCGGCATATATAGTTCACGAATTGTTTTATCTTGTTTTATTATATTTAAATAAAGGATTATATAAACTTTAAGGTTTTTTTTAAAAGGCAATTTTAATAGCATCGTCTTTATTTAAGCTTTTTATTGCCGACTTTAGAGGTTTTAGATTATATATATTATACGAGGTTTTTGGTTTATAGCCGTTTAAGACTTAAAATAGGGTCATATTCTTCAAAGACTTGTATAATAAAGTAAATTATATAATGTTTAT
Organism: Helotiales sp. F229; assembly: GCA_002554605.1. Classification (NCBI taxonomy): domain Eukaryota; kingdom Fungi; phylum Ascomycota; class Leotiomycetes; order Helotiales; species Helotiales sp. F229. Next base: position 280,162 of record MXAW01000011.1, read on the forward strand.
GATTGGCAGAAAAGAGCTTTAATTGTTTTGGTAATATATATAAAATAACCGAAGTTGTTGTTTAATATATTGATTTATAACTTTCGTTTGGCCATCCATATTTGGGTTATAAACTGTAGTAAGCTTTATTTCTATACTTAGAATACGGTAGTATTTATTTCAAAAAGTTGAGACGAATTAAAATTCTTTGTTTGAAATAATAAAATCGGGTATTGTAAAGTATTGACTTTAATAAATTAAGAAAAAGTTAACTATACCTTTAATGGTAATAGTTTTATGGCAAGGGATTGAGAAGGGCTTTTTTATAAGTTAATTTATAATTATAAAAGCAGAGTTAAAGCTATTCTCGTTTTAAGGTAATTCTGTAAAGTCCATTGTCAAATATTGATATAGTTTAATTAGGATTAGTAAAGGGTATAACAAACTAGGGGTTTTGTCTTTATAAGCCTTTATCTTAAAGCAATTATAATTGGTAATATATTATATAATATTATTACTAATTCCAGTTCAATGATATTTGTAGCTGAGTAATAACTTGACTTTACTAATGTTTACATATACCACTTAAGGCTATATGTATACGTGTCAGATTAAGGAAATATATAACTCGGGGGGTTCTATTGGTACTTCAAGGCGTTCTTAAAAAAAAGCTTTTTTTATTAGAGTTTGTAATTTAAACTATACTTTTTGGCTTTTTCTTAGAAGGGCTCAAAGTCCAGGGAGGTTTTATTTACAGAAATAATTTAATTAATAATATTGTAACCTTCAATATCATACATTATTACTAAAGTAGAGTTAGGAAGTTCTTTTATTAAAAACTCAGGCTTTAGTTTTTCAATAGGTAATAACTCTATATATTGCACATTGTCAAGGACTTATTGACTAATCTTGTCGTTTAGGATTAGTTGTTGACTTTATAAAGCGCGCTTTTTAGTTTTTATTAGGGAAAAGTCTTGGTTTTTTTGGGATAAAGTATTAACTAAGGTATTTATAATGCTTATATGATATATAATTGTAAAATATAAGTTAATAAAAAATTTGGCCCATTTAGCCTGTTATATTATGAAGTCCTTTGTTAATATAAAATGTTTTAACGCCCTATGATCGGTATATACATATATAACCTTTTGTACTTTTAATAACTTGGGTTTGTATTGTTTGAATAATTTAAATATAGCCAATAGTTTTTATTATAAATTAGATAATTTAATTTGGTATTAATCATTGTCTTAGAAAAAAAACCAATAAGGTAAAAAAGTTCATTGTCTTATAATTAAGAAAGTATTTTAACTATTATTTCATTTAAAGAATCAGTTTTTAAGTACGTTTACTTAAAGGCGTTATAATAACAAAGAATAAGGGCTGATTTAAGAGCCAATTGTAAGGCTTCTTAGGCTGTTTTGTATTTGTTATTAAATTAGAAAAGAATGTCCTTTCTAGTAAGACATGTGAGAAGGCGACAAATGCGGCTATAGTTTTAAATAAATTATTGGTAAAAGTTGTAAAAACCCAAATAACTTTATATACCCTATATATTAAAAACGTATTCCTAATTGTTAATTATAGCGATTTTCTTTGGGTCGATTTTAATTCTATTCACTTTAATAATAAAGCCTAAGAACTTTGTTTTTAGTATTCTAAACTTAGACTTTTTAATGTTGGCTTATAATTTATGGTTTGACAGAATTTGTATAATTCTTTTGATATATATTTTATACTTTTTTAAAGAGTTAAAATAAATCAAGATATTGTTTAAATATATTAAACAAAAGTTATCTAGATATTTTATAAGAATGTTGTTAATAAAGCGTTAGAAAGTAGCAAGGCTATTAGTAAAGCCAAAAAGAAATATTTTATATTTGTAAGATCTGTATTTTGTGTAGAAGGTTATAAAGTCCTTTGAATTAGTGGTTATGTGGATCTTATAAAATGCCTGTTAAATATTAATTTTAATAAAGATTTTAGCTTTAAAAATATGTATTATTATTTTATTAATTAGTGGGATTAAGTAAAGGTCCTTTTTAGTCAATTTATTGAGTTTCCGGTAGTTCACACAAAACCGTAATCCGCCATCTGACTTTTTAGTAAAAAGAATAAGAACTATAAAAGGGGTATTTAAAAAAGCAATAAATTCTTTATAAAGGTTTTCCATAATATATTACTTTGTTTTAGATAATTGTTTGTTTATAAATCAACGAAAGGGCTTAAAAAAAGAGTATTCTTAGTCGTAAACTCAATTTTATAATCCACGTTTGAGCGACGGTTAGAAAACTTGTTTAAGGCTTTATTAGAAAAAAGTCTTTTAAATTCCTTATATTATAAAAGAAGCTTTTAATAAATGAAGTCCTTATTTAATTAGTACTTGGCTTCTCGTGTTTATTTAGGTATTAAATCATTATTTATGGTAAAGAGTTTTATATTAACTTATTTTTAGTAATATATGATTTTTGTTTTAATTTTATAAAAAGAAAATATAAAAGTTTCCGTTTTTGGTTTGTTTTTTCGTTATTGAAGGTATAAACAGTATATAGTCGTTATTATAATGCCATAAATGTTTATTTTGTTTATCTTTAACAATGACTTGACTTTTTATAATAAAACAAAAGGTTTATTAATACTTTTAGGAAAAGGTGTATTTGACATTTAATAGTTTAAGAGTAATGTTTTTATATTAAAAAGTTCTTGTTTAAGTTTGTGTATAAACGTAGAAAGTTAGGGGTTCTTAGGTTAGGGCGGCTGTTTTGCAGGTTATTTTGCAGGTTGCTTTATATCAAAATTAGCGATTTCGGCTCGTATACGGCAATACTCGTTTTAAGCTAATAATTGATTATATTGATTAACGTCTTTTTAATGTAATAAATCAATAACAGGCTTAATATATGTTAAAGAAAATAAGAGGCACTTTTTAAAATAAAGTTTTTTGGGTATGTTTTTTAGCCATAAGAGTTTAATTTTTTTTAAAATAATCTTATTTAAGATTATAATATTCTAAGAATTTCCGATTTATTAATATTTTGGAGTTTTTTAAATTAGTAACTAAAAAAGGGAAGTTGACTTGTTATTAATTAATAATGAAGGTAAAGAGTATAGCGTATTTAATGGCTGTACCTTCTTTTCCGTTATAACTTATAAGAACAATAGGTTTAAGTAAAGTAAAAAAAGAGATTTTAAAAAGTTTTTAGAGTTAGTAAGTTATCGAGGTTTTAATAGTATTAAAAATATTTATTTTGCCGTTAATATATATAATTGATTTGATATATAATTCATTCTTTTCTAATTCAATATTAACTAGGAATTGTTGTTCTCTGATAAATGCACGAAAATCAGTATTTAAATTTTTTTTATAAATTAAGGCTTTTATTATAGTAAGAGATTTTCCCATGGCTTAAGAGTTTTTCAATAGATCGTCCGATTTTATGTTTTTTTATTTTTATTTTTATAATCTTATGGTTTATTTTTTTTATTTTTTTTAACTTAGGATAATTATTAGCCTAATAATCGGTTTTATTATAATAAAAGCAAGAAGTACTAGCAGGGATAATATTGGCAAATTATATAAAAGTTAGGGCGATTAATAAAAGAGAAGCAAAAGCTTTTTTTAGTCAAGTGTCTTAACGCCAATTATCTTTTTTAAAAATGTTCTCCATATAACCTTTATAAGTGTCAGTGCTTTTAAAAGGTTAGAAAAGAGTAATAATTTGGCGGAAGAAGTGTGTTTTAGTTTGAATGTTATAAAGGTTTTTATTTATAATAATTAAGAACTTGTCAAAGCGGGTATAGTCATTCTTAAGTTCATGTTACTTAGTGAAAATGTAGAACTTTAGAGTAAGTGAGATTTTTTCACAAATATCCTCGAACCAACGAAAATGTGCAATTTTGCCAATGGTAGTGTAGTTGGTAAATTTAATACGGAATTCGTTATATGTCATAGATCTTATAATCAGGTAATTGTACTTTGCTTTTATAATTTATATTCAATTATAATCAAAAAATTGTTAATCCAAAGCTTTGAAAACGTTGGTTGTATTATCAAAAATACTTACAAAGTCAGGGTTTATGTGTTAGAGAATGATTATTTTAGTTTTTTTATTTATATATTTAAAGTAAGCTTTAACTTAAGAACTATTAGTCTTAAAGTTTTTTAAATACTTTTTAATAAAGAGTTTCATATCTATTTTTTATATATTATACTTAATGTTGCTATTATAGTTTAAGTATTGGTTTAATAGTCACGTTTTTAGTCATATGCTCGCTTATCGAGTACATAAGGGGGGGCCCTCGTACAGAGCTTCCCCTTTCCTTCTTTACACATAAACCACTAAAGGATTTTACCCCTATTATGTGTTTATTTGAGAGATTCAAGCTTTAGAATATATAGTACCACTCGAGTATAATGATATTGATCAATCGTTTACACTTATTCAAGGAGTTATTGATGTCATAAATTAATATTTTTTATTATAAAAGACTTTAAATTAACAAATTATTAGCAAAACTCGACGCATTTCAAAGCCGGCAAAATAGCTTGTCCTAATATGGCTTGTTTTAAATAAAAGGCAGGAATAATACCCTTAAAGGTTAAGATTAGAAGGCTATTATTATTTAAAGTTATAAATAATATTGGTGTTATTATTAGGGATTATAATTATTTTAAGTTATTAGTACTTGTGATAATGGCTTTATGATGAATTCGATTACCTCCCTCCTCTTTTGTAATTAACCTTTTGTGTACGCCAATCCTCAACCTTTTTATTAAGCTATTTAAGCACCATTATACGGCTCCTACATATTTCACAAACCATTTAATTACTTTTCCTTTTTACTGCATTTGACCTCTTGTGTACTTCAAATTATTTGATTACCTTTTCTTTTTATTACATTTAACCTCCTATGTACTCTAAATCATTTGATTACTTCTCCCTTTTTTATCGCATTTAACCTTTTGTGTATTCTACAAACCATTTAATTACCTTCTTCTTTTTCATAATCAACTTCTTGTATACGCCAAAGCTTTAACCTTTTTATTAAGCCATTTAAGCATTATTATACAATTCCTATATATAACCTTTAAGGCTATTAAGCCTCCTTTTAGCTAAATCTCCCATTTCCTTTTTTAATTACCCCTTTTCTAAAGGCCACATTATTTTACCATATTACTTGTTTTAAAGCTATCTCAATTTTTTAATATAAACTCAAAATTAAGTATGTATTAATATCAAATTTCCGCATTAATATTCCCTTTTAATATATGGCATAAACCTATTTTGGCTTTAATTCCAGTCTTAATATTAATGCATCGGCGCAAGGCTTTAATATGTATTTTAAGGGGTTATATAAAGAGATTCAAGCATTATTTTTAAGTATTACTTTTAAGCATTGCTTTATTATTTATTGATTTATTTACTTTTGGCTATTAAACAAGCATTTGGATTATTGAAAAAAATGTTTTTCAATAAGAAAAAATTGCTAATATTGATTTAATAATCACGTTTTTAATCATATGCTTGCTTATTAAATATTTAAAAAAGGGCCCTTATACAAAGCTTCCCTTTTCCTTTTTTATACATAAACCATTAAAGGATTTTACCCCTATTATGTGTTTATTTGAGAGATTCAAGCTTTAGAATATGTGGTACCACCCGAGTATAACGACATTAAGAAAGGAAAGCAAAGGTATTTAATCTTATTGGCTTTTATAACAGAAATACTAAGGTTAAATTAAAGAAAGTAATAGTTAGGAAATAGTTAAAGGTTTGTAGTAAAAACTTGAGTTATAAAATGTTGTATTATATTGGTTTCGGCTGATTTAGTGCGTTTATTTTGAGAAGCTTCATTAAAAGCGAGTGCAAAAATAACAGTTGATTAAATCATTTTTTGTATATATGCCTTTTGAACATTAGTGAAGTTAGCGTTTGCTATTGTAGCAGGTTTTAGAGAAGTGTTATAAAAGGTATTGATTTTAGAAACTGAAAGTGGTTCTTTTTTAAGTTTGATTAAAGGTTAAAGTGAATTGTTTTTTAAAAGCGGTATATCTTTAAGAGAAGGTGTATTAATGGTAGTAGTAAAATCGAGTTATATAAGGATTAAGGTTTTGCGCGTGTTTTATTAAAGAAATATATATAAAGGGTTTGTTGTTTATTTGTTATGTGGCAATTGTGTTAGTGAATAGTTGAGGTGTTGACTTGAGAAGACGAAGTTGATGGGGGTTTTAGTTTTCTCTAAGGCAGCTATTCTCGAAAACAGAATAAGAGGTACTTTATTTGTATAGGCAAGTAGAAATAACATTATAGTCGTATAAAACGATAGTACTCTTATTTGGGGTAAGATATAATGTTTTATAGTAGAATAAAGTGGATTTTTTCTTATGTTACGGCTAGCCTTAGGGTAATGTTAAAGCAAAAGCTACTTTAAGGGAAACATTAGAATAAAAGCTTCTTTTATATTTAGTTCTAAGACTATGTTTAGTATTTGGAAGAAAAGATAAAGAAAGAAGATCTCCTTTTCGATTAGCTAAGGCCTTATATATTTTCCTTAAAAGAGGTTGATTTATTCGGTGGTTAATCTTCGTTTAGAATTATGGGTTATATCGAACTCCTTTTCTAAAGCAGCCTATTATGTGACTTCCATAACAGCCTTCCATAACAGCCTTCATGTACGGGTCGTAACAAATATGATGTCTTTGTTAAGGGAATATACTACGGAACTAGTAGAAGAGTAAGAAAGTGTTATTTTATTAACTTAAGAACTAGTGGATAATATATTATTAAGAACTAAAGGGATATTAGTTAATTATATAAAGTATTTACGAGAGTTTTATAAGTATTATTATAATAGGAAAACAAAGAGAGAGTATTTGTTTTAGGACTTTTAGGAGTTCTTTAATAAATGGACAGTTGTTGATTTTAAAAAGATAAATAAGTAAGACAAGACTTAATTAAGGGATAATCTCAGATTTTATAGTTGTTATATATAAAGAATTAAAAGAATAAAGGTTATAAATATATTGGAGAATATAATAAAGGCTAAGAAAAACAAATGGCTTAGGGAATAATTAGAAATATAAAACCGGATATATTTAGGATTTGTTTTGAATTATGTTCGGGATATATTTATATTTTTTATATGGTTTGTTTATAATTAACTAAAGGTTTTTATATTTATATAAACCCTTTTTTTTATATTAGAGATCAAAAAAGGTCAGATATTTCTAATGTTAAAAAGAAAGACATTAGGTGTTATATTAAGATGTTAAGATAATTCGTTTAGTACCTTTACCTTTGTTAAAGTTAATATTATAAAAAAGGATTTGTATAATATAATACTATTTGTTAATTTAAAGAGGGAATTTTTATTTACCTTTAATAGGGGGCTTTTCGGAGATAAACTAGAGTGGAGACCGAACGATAATGTATTGTTTGATTTAGTACTACTGTTAAGTGTTTATTTAAGGGATAGGATATTACCCCTTTTTATAGTGGCGCCGAGATTTATTGGATTTTATTCCAAATTGATACGGCTTTTATGGTTTGTGATAGACTTATTATCTTTAAATTAAGTCAAGTCTTTGGTAAATCTTAGTAAAATGTATTTAAAGAAGTTTAAGTATAATAGTGCTAAGGATTATTTTAATAAAAAGTTATATATTTTTGTTGATTTGTTGTCACGCAACAAGCTCTATCATTATGTCAGTATATCTGATGAGGTTTAATGTATGCTTACGTAAGCATTCTATGTATATATCTCTAGCTCATAATCCTATCTTAGAAAGGGTAACGTTTAATTTAATTTATTAAACACATTTATATACTTCTCGCTTTTAGTGATCGTAAAGATCTCTTATACTTTAAAAAACCTGCTTTACTTTCTGTATTATAATTAAGAGCCATAAGCTGTCACTTTTACCTAGTGTATATATAGAATTAGACTTTATTTAAGTTTTTTACTTATTAAATTTACGATCTTTTTTTATTCTTAATTTTTTAGTTCTTTTGCTTAATAATCGCTCGATTATTCTAATATGTCCATAGATGATAGTAGCATTGGAACGTTGAATATAAATATTATTTATAAGAAACCTAAGCAATGGGTTAATTAGTACATTTATTTTACGTTTAACGTAAACATCCTTAAATTATGACCCTTGGTTAACTTTGATATAATAGATATTTGCATTTTTGCAGAAATCCTCAATTCTATTCCCAAAAGCGCCAAGCAAATTATAATAATAAAGATTGCTTAATTATAAGTCAATTTTTAAGTTATGCAAGCTTAATATAGCGCAGACCTTATTACTTGGGTTGTGGTAATAAAAGCTTACTTAGATCTTCTGGCCTTATCATTAAATAATACTTAAAGCAGGACTTTTACTACTATATTAAGTGAGAGCGAGGCCGAGTAGTTAACTCTAGATCCTTCTACTTTTATGATCTCAAGAGCCCTAGTTATAGCGGTTTGAAATAAGCCGGAATTATGTACTTTTAATACCGAAAACGAAGAAAAGAAGTAAAAATTAGACTGCGCGATTTAATAACCTTAAACGATTGTATACTTTAAATTTTATGAATAAATTCAAAAGATTATAGCGTATAAGTATTTTAATATTACCATATCATAATTTGTCTTAAAAAAGCGCATAAACATTTAAGCGCTTATTTATCTTTTCCGCTTTATACTTTAATAAATGGACTAAATTTTATAAGCCAATGTTAAATGAGAGTACATAGCCTCGTTTATTTAAGTAAAAAAAGGAAAGATTAGTTTAATCAAATGGATTATAATATATTAAGCCTTCTTTTAAAAGGCCAGATTATATAAAATCATTAATATTAAAAGATTTTAGGGGTTTATAAACTTTTTGATTATTATTAGACAATTTAATAATAAATAGTTTATTAATTAGTATCAAAAGATCAAAAAAGCTAACGACTTTAAAAATCCTTTTTTATATACTTTAAAACAGTTATGCTGCCTTTTTTATGTTAACAAAATAGATCTAATATATTACAAACTTATTAATGGCAAATCATATACTAATTATTTCGCTACTTTTTAGGGAAAATTAAATAATACAGGATCTGAGAACAAAAGCTTATCTAAGGCCTAAAGCAAAAAATTAAAAAGCACAATAAATCAATAAGCTTTAAAATAGTTTTGCTTATACTTTAAAGATTTATATAGGTAATTCCCCAGCTATTATATAAAGCTCTAATTTATTATTTATGGAAAAACTTTTAAGACTTTTTTTTGATAAATCGTCTAGATTAGGTTTAAAGCAAAACGAGAGTTAAACTAAGGAAATTTGTTAATGATTTGTAGAGGATAAGTGAAAAAGCTTGCGAAGCCAATTTAACTAAAATAAGCCGTTGTTTTTATTAGTCAAGAATTTGATCAAGAAATTAAAAAACTTAAGGAAACCTAAATTTAAGTTCTTAGGTAATATTTTTAATAAATCGGCAGAATCAAGAAACAATATATATTTAGTGCTTTTATTAAGTTTTAAAGAAAGGGCCTAACCAAGAGTTTACTCTCTTTAGGGAAGTACCCTATACCCTCTTTTTAATTTAATATTCTTAAATAATTGTAAAATAATTAATTTAGTTAACAATGTCTCGTTTCTAAAACCTGGATCTTTTATTAAGGCAAAGCCAAATAATATTATAAAGGCAAAAAGTAGCCAACTTCCCATTCTAGGGCGCGGAACTTAAATTATAAAAAATGCCTTTATGAGTAATAATAATCAAACATATAATCTTATTTTTTATAACATAGTTGTTATAGAAGGATTTTATATTAATATTATTTTAAAAGCTTGTTTGTTTAAATAAGATCTTTAGTTTTATAGAATGAATTGTATTTTGGCTAGGGCAATAGTAGCGAGCTTATGGCAAACCACTTTATTATTTGTTAATTAAAATGCCGACAAAACCTTGTGTTTTTTGAATATAAGAAATGTTTAAACTACTTGTGTAAAATCCTTTTAAGTTTTATAAAAATTCTAATTTGTGTAATTATAAAGTAAAAGCTTAAACGAATATTGAAGCTAATTTGAAAATATAAGAACCTTTGGTTAGATATAGAAATAGTGTGATATTTGTACGCCGATTATTTAGGCTTAAATGTATTGAGAAAGTTAGTTGGATTAGCCAGGAATATTAAAATAATAAACAAAGTTGGACGTTTAAAATGTGAGTAATATACACTTACTTATGCTTTTAACGCCAATTTAACTCGTTTGATTTATCAGCGATTATTACGTTTATTTTGGAAAATTATATAAGATCTTTTTAATTACCTGGGTTGTTTTAAAGGCATATCTTGGCTATTAATGCTTAAATGTGAATATAGCGGAATATTAATTAAATATGTTTTACACCTAAAAAAGTATAACAAGGTTTTTGAATATATTAAAAGCTTTAAATCTTGAGTTCAAAAGTAATTTGGACTTTTAATATATAAAATTAAACATAATTAAAAAAAGGCTATTATTATAATTAAAGAGTTTATAAAGTATAAAGAATGGGGTTTTAAATTTAAAATTGAACTTAAGCTTTCTTTAATTATAACCTATAAGCCAAATAACAATGCTAAAAGGGTTAGCTAAAAAATAATCAATAAAGGGGTAAAAATGTAGTTAAGATTTAATTTTCTTATTAAACTAAGTATTAAGTGCGTATTTACGGGTATTTATTTATATAACAAAAGCCTAAGACATATAAACGACTAGCGATTACCTATTGAAGAAAACGATAAGTAGTTTTATAATTATTTTTAGTAATATAATCTTATATTTATTATTAAAATTATTATTGATTTTAGATTAAATTAAAATAGAATTTATGTGTTTAGATATAAAGCGTACGTATTAATAATAATAAAAAACATTAAAAAAAAACAAGAAAACGTTTAAAATCAACGTGTGTACGTATATTAAATACTTAGTAAAATACGTTGCTTTAAATATTTATAAGATTTAAGTATTATGCCTTAATAAAATCATTATTACTTATAATATATGATTTAATAAAGAAAGCTTTTACACTGTCTTTAAAAAAAAGTAAGGGATTTTAATTTTAGAAACTCAATCGATTTGTGAATTCATTAAAAAAGAAGAGCTAATTGGCAATTAGACTAGAATTTTTAAAGCAGAAAATGAAATTGTTAAAGAATAAAATATTATAAGAGAAAATATATTAGAATCTTTACTAAAAATCTTAAAACAACGAACAAAAACTCTTAAGATATAAAATTCAAGGGTAAAAAATTATGTTGAAGACTTTAATATTTAAATTAGACTTTTAATTTTAAAAACAACGCCTGTCTTAAATGAAAACGCGTAGGGAGTAAAAAAGTAGGTATTAAGTGCATTAAACTTAAGGCCTGATTTAGGTATAAATTCAGACTTAAAGGTATTTCATTTGAATGAGTATATACAACTCATTAATTAGGCGTTAAATATACCCTAAGATTAAGTAATAAATTCACTTTAAATATTAAGACTCAAGGTCTAAATCTTGTCATATAATTCAAGTATACATTAAGACGCATTACCCTTAAATTATAAGGAATTAGAATTTAAAAAATTTAAATTAATAAGAATATTAACGCGTTTTTAAACTATAACAACTAAAGCTTAGCTAATTAAATCAAAATCCTTGAGTACTTAAGGCAGGCTATTAAAAGCTGTAAAAAGGAAAGGGAAATAATTTAAAAAGTGTATTAAAGTGTTTGTTATATTTAACACGATTCTTAAAGAAACAAGATTCTAATAAGAACACTTTAATCTTGGGGGTATTTATAATTTTAGGGGTAATATATTAGAAAAAAAGCACTCCTCTAATTTGTACAATAATCTTATGTTATATATAAATCTTATACTTAATAAATTAATGCCTGATTAGTATATGTCTCCGGAAGAGTAGGAAGAACTAAAACAAACAACAAAAATAGTATATATAGTAATTACGGCAATTATTTAGGCAGATTGCCTAAGAGGATAGCTATTATTAAAAGGGAAGATCTTATTTTTTAAAATCAAGGTTTAAGATTTTTTATTAAAGCCCAAAAAGTAGAACAATCTTAAGAATTACCCAATAAAAACGTGGTTTATTGAAGATATTTATTTAGAAATAGGTAATATAAATAAACATAAATACTAAACGCCGGAATATTTTAATTTAGATATTATATTAACATTTATATTATTTATATGAATATTTAAATATAAACCTAATAAAAACAAATATATTTTAAGATGCTGATTATATATTATAATATGCGAAGATTTTTAAAACAAATCTACGATTATTTTAATATATATAAGTATTTTAATAATTAAATTATTTAAAATAGCCATAGCGCTTATAATTAAATTTGATTTAGAAGTTAAATGCTTTAATATAATCAATATATTTATTAACGCTTTTTAAAATATAAATAAGGAAATAATGTATTATAAATTCCCTCCCGGTTTTTAAGAACTAAGAAAGGTATTATAGGTTGATTGTGTATTTTAGGAAATGCGCAATTCCCCTTACTTTTAGTATAAACATGTTAATAAAACTTTAATAAATTTAGGATTATTTCTTTATTTTAAAAAGCCTTATATATTCACAAACTTTGAATATAAAATTTTAATATTATTTTATATTAACAATATTTAAGTGCTTTTTTATTAAGATAATATAAAGCTTGATGAAGAATTCATTAAAAAGCTTAATTAAGCATATAATATATATAATTTTAAAAATATTAAGCAATTTTTAAAAATTAAAATAATGCATAATTAAAAGCATAAAACTATTTCCCTTGTTTATAATTAATATATTAAAAAGATCACTCATAAGTTTAAACAAACAAATAGGAGATGTTTTATAACCCCGTTACCTTAAATCAAGCTTATGAAATCCAATGGTTAAATATTAAAAAAAGTTATTAAAATATATTAAAAAAGGGTTAGGTTTATGTTATATATAATAATTGTTATATGATTAGATGTTGTATATTCTATAACCTTACTTTTACAATTTGCCACAAATCTTAAACTAAAGCATTTTACAATTATATATTGGCTTATTTAGTATTTATTTGGAACGCGCTTTTTAAGGATTGTATTTAAAAGCAATTGAATATGGGCTATGTTTATTGCTTTTAATGTTTTATTTACAAATGATTCTGAAATTAAACAATTATTATAAAGATATGTAATCTTAATGTTTAGTGATTCAGTGATTTAAAAAATATTTTGATAATTCACGATTATAACTTTTATAATAAAAGCAAAGTTACTGTCTCTTGAATATACAGAAAAGGAAGCTATAGCGCTTTAACGATTTTTTAAGAACTTGTCTTTAAACATTAGCAAAACTTGGAAGATTTTTTATAATAATTAATAAATAATTAGGCTTATAATAAACAATAACAAAAGAATTATTATTAAATTTTGTTATATAAATATTTAAAATATATGGCTTAAGCAAGAGTTTGTTTGAGGCTTGTTTAAGGTTACGTATTTATTAACGAATGATATGCCTGCTGATAGGTTCACAAAGAATCTGTCTCGTCAGAAATTTGAGCAATTTAGAGCTCTCTTGAATTTTAAGGATTATAGATTTTAAGTTGAAAAGCTTTAAATATATTCACTAAAAGTATATTAATAATTTATGCGCACTTTCATTTATTAAATTAATTTTTCTAATCTTAATAAATGGGTATCCCCTATTATTTTAAATAAAAAAGTAAAAATTCAGCGCAGAAAATCGTAAAAAAAACCCCAAGTTTACGCAAAACCTAACAAAAGCTTACTTACAAATGTAATGTTTTTGCAATTCTTTGTAACGAATTTGCCAATAACTAATCCCTTTAAAAGATCTTCTTAATAACAACATTAGTTTTACCAATAATATCATTATTATTCTCATCTTTCTTTTTATGCCTAGTATTAAGATGATGAAACCTGGTTGGCAGGATCTTGATTTTTTTTTATCTTCTTTTTTTCCCCCACTTTTATTATTTAATTTACCTTTTTTTAATAAGCTTTTAAGGGTTATACAAATTATGTGGACATTTTATATAATATTAATAGAATACTTATAAATTTTTTAAAAAGGCTTATCGGAGAAGAAGGGCTGTTTTTAATTTTAAGAAAAGAAATCAATCGAATATCGTATTAGAAGATTTAAGGAGAAGCAATACAATAAGTGTACCCAAAAGTATAATTGTAATAGCGCAAATTAATAAAAAGGGTATTGGCAAAGCATTTGCCTTTATTATTGTGGCTATATACAGTAAAGCGGATATATAAAAAAATAAGGCTTAATAAATTATTGATTTATAAATATATATTAATATTTGCTTATAATTATATAATAAAAATAAGTATAAAATATAATAAAGAAATACATATTACGCTTACGTTTAATAAGCGAGGCCTTAGATTTTAAATTGTGTTTTAAAAAGGTGCAAAATTTATGAGGAGATTTTTAAAGACGTAAAAGTATATTCAAAATAAACAACAAAGACACAATTAAACGCTTTTAATTTGAGCTTTTATTACTAAAACGCTGTGATTTTTCCAATTTTTTATTAATAAATATGTAAGCGTTATATTTGTTAATTATTTTATGTGTTTTGCTTTTACTTTTAGGAGTTTAGAGAACGATAATTTGGGCAAAAGACGAGGCAAGAGTAAGAGAAAGGAGAATAAGGCGAGAGGATATAAGACGTCTATAGGGAATAAAAGCTTAAATAAGAAAGGGCATATGAATAAGAGGAAAAATTATACTAGACTTGCCATTAAATGTAAAACGATGATAAGAGGATGGAATAAGCGGAATATTATCAGAGTTTAAATAAAAGGGATTTTTTGATTTAAGAGAAAAGGAATTTAAATGTACGATTTGTTATATAAGAAGTAGTGTAAAAGAGAATGTTTAAGCAAGTTTATTTTTAGAAGTATTCATTTATAATTATATCATTAGTTAGCCTAGTACTTAAAGCTAAAAAGTATAATATATAAGACATATAATAAAGGGTAAAAAAATGGAATATTTATTTGATTAGTATAAAGCTTATAATATTTGTTATTTACTTCTTTAGTTGACTTAAGAGGTATTTTAATAATATAAATTGTTTAAATAGTATATGTGAAGATTAAAAAAGAAAAGAGAAAAAAGGCAGAAGACAAGGGCATAGGCGTAAATATGTGTAATATTGATATTAAAGGAAAGTTGTTGTTTGTTAAAGTAAACATTTTTTTTATGATTGATAACCCGATGGGTGCGATTACTTAATCACTGGCCGATATACTCGGGCCACTTAATAATATATTAATTAATAAGCGACATGTAATAAAGTATAGAGTAAATTTAGATTTAGCTAATGAATGAGTATAATTTACTTTTATTTTTTGTAAACTCAATTTAAAGTAATTATTTAAATTCTCAAATCACCCAATTATAGTATTAACCGTATAAATCTAATCTTAATCTATTATCGGGAGTACTTGCGTAGAGCCTTATTATTTTGAACTTAAATTAAGTACTTAAAATTAAATAAAATAATAATAATATATGATTTTTTATTTCTTTTATATTAAGCTTATGATTGTATATTTTTTTTTAAATATTTTAATATATTGATTTAATACGCTTTAATTATGTATTTATTGTTTATTTTTATTTGTTATATCTTATGTTTACTATTAAGTGTTATGTTTATATTAGACGCGTTGATTGTTTATATTACACAATTTTACCACGTACATTAGCTGTGCACTTATATATTTCCTTTTTTTTAAATCTATACGGCGCTTGCACGTAGTCATGTATATGATTTGTGATAAGGTATATTATGATCCGAGGTATATAATTAGTATGATTGTTCTTTTTAGCTACGATTGTATGTTGCGCATTAAGGATAGCGAGCTTTTAATCTTGTAGATAATATTTCATCATAGGGGTGTGTTGTGTAATAAGCTTTATTATTATGTTAATATATCTAATAAAGTCTAGTATATGTTTACGTAAGTATTTTATATATATATCTTTAATTTGTAGTCTTATCTTAGAAAGGGTAACGCTTAATTTAATTCATTAAACACATTTACATACTTCTCACTTTCAATAATCGTAGAGATCTTTCACACCTTAAAAAACCTGCTCCACTTTCCGTATCACATTTGTGTTAGTGAGTTTTTGTTGATAATTCTATTTAGAACCGAGTTTTTTGTTTATATTATAAAATGGAGTTAGTACGTATTATTATTAGTACTTATAAAATAAGGGTTATTTTTTTTAAGGATTTTGTTATAGTTACCCGAAGTAACTTTAAGATAGAGGAGTGTATAAATAAGTTTTTTAATTAATAGTTCGGCTTAACCTTCTTCTTATTTTAAGCTGAATTATACTAAAAAGGTAAACTAGTGCTGAGTCAGTTAGAGAGTTTCGCTAAGGAATTGTAAACCCTCCAATTAAGTTTTAAAAATAATAACATAAAAGATAACAAGACGCTTTGGGATAAGCTATTATAAGGAGTATTAGGCAACTTATTCTTTAAGATAGCCCTATTTAAGGCACTATTAACGTTCCTTATTTTAATAGACAGCTTCCGCTTTATTATCGGTATTAAGACGATATATAAGCCAGGATCATAAGTCGAAAAGACTTCTAGATTAGATCCAAATCGTTACTGATTTTATATTACTAATAGAAGTATATATTACTCGGATAAAAAGATAAAGTTCTTATAAGATAACAAGTGTAAGGACAAATTCCGGCTTAGGCTAAGTTATTTTAGGTATATTATTTGTAAAAAGAACGATTGTTATAATAACCGATATTTTAAAAAGGAACGAGATGTTATAAGGACGAAGTACTTTATTAATTAGAAAGCGGAAAGAATAAGAGTTATGGAGAATTTATTTAAGGCTTATTTAGTATATATAAAAAGATATGGACCGGATCTAGACTTAGATTGGACTTAGTTTGGAAGATATAAGGATGACTTTTATAATAATAGATTAAATACTTTATTAGATAATAACGATTTTGAAGGGGAAACAAACAGCGATAATAGTAATAATATAACAAATTTTATGATTATATTTATAATAAGTAAAACTAAGTATAATATAGAGGAGGTGTTATTATAGTTTGAGGAACAAAAAGCGGCTTATATTTTAGAGAGTAAGATTAAGAAACCTTTATATAATAAGGCTTATATAATGTAATAGACAGACTTATTCTTTTAAAGTTTTTTTATTAATACTAAAGCCTTAAATAAGAATACTAGAGGCATTAACTAGTTGTGAGTTTTGTAACGGATCCAAAACATTAAACTCGATATAAGCTAAGTAGGGCAGAGTTGGATTATATTTGGAACCGGTTCCTGTTCGTTTATAGGAGTGGCAACGGTTAGTACTTTTGTTAGATTAATGGAGTTTACAATTGTAAATGTAGATATCTTATTCTTAGTGTGCCTATAGTAGCTAGATAAACTCAATGCCTAATATGACAGTTTACGGAATATATTAATTTAGGGCAAGAAAAAACACTTGATTATTGTAAAGACAACACAAAACAAAAGAATTAGGTAGAACTGAGCTCTAGGTGCTGAGCCTAAGGCGAAGTATAAAGGTTAAATTTAAAAGTGAAAAAGTCTTTATTTTTCTAAATTATAGAGGTACTAAGAGTTTTTATATTAATTATATAGATTATAATTTAAGGTTTTTTGTTTAAGGCTTTAATATTATGAAAGGGTTAAAATAAAGCTTATTATATTTATCCTTATTAATAAAAAGTAGTCGACTTAAATTATTTATGAAGAAATTAATTAGGGCTGTTTAAAAAGAAGGAAGTATTATAAGGATATTTTTTTATAAAAAGGAAATAAAAAAAATAAAAATAAAGTTTAATGTTATTAATGTTTTGTTATAAAAAGAGATTATTTGGGTATTAGGAAAAAACTAAAAAAAAAACTCCTTAGTTTATTAATTATTAATTATTTATGATTATAATTTATTATTTGGCCTTTTTTAGCGCTTTAGCTTTTATAATTGTTCTTTTTTTTATGGTTTTTTGTTTTTTTATTGTTTTTATTAATAATTTATATTTGGCTTTCAAATTTTTTATAATAAATTAATTAAAGCTTTGTTTAAAGTAAATAGGTTTAATAATTTGGCAACTGTTAAATAATTAAGTTTTTGTAAGTAAGGATAATTTTGGGAAAATAATAATTAAAGTTTTGGCTAAGGCAATAAAGGTTATAAAAGCAAAAAAAGCAATTTGCTACAAATTAGTAAATATAAAAATCCGCTTAATATTAATGCGAATTTTTATTAATAGTTATGGTTTTTAATCAAATTTAAATAAAAGAATATCCTTAAGTAATAAAAAGGTGTTGTCTTATATTAAATAGCTTATAATAGTTTTTTTTAAAGGTTTAAGGTTGAGCTAATGGATTAGGTATAGTAGGATTTTGATTTTTGATATCTTTTTATTATTTTAAGGAATTTTATTCAATTTATTTTATTATGTCTTTTTTAATTTAATGTATTGTTTTAGTTGATAAGGGCGTTTTACTAAGGTTGTTAGTAGTAAAATGAATTATAAGTTTTGAGACATTATTAAATGCTATACTTTAAGATTTTAAAATAAAAAACACTAATAATTTAAGATTAAAAGTTATTATAATATTTGTATTTGAAGCCTAATTAAGTTTGTTTGTATAGGTTGTTTTAGAACTTTTAGTTTGACTTGTAATAACCTAAATGACTTGTAAGCTAAGATTAGGGGTGAAAATGTCCTTATATTCTTTTAATGTTTTGTTATTTATAAAATCTTTTAATTTAATATTACGCCCGCTTTTTTTAATCTTTTTCTTTAATGCTAATTTATTAATAATATTATTTATAGAAACAAACCTATTGGATAATCTTAATTTGAAATAGAACTTTTTTCTATAAAGTTCTTTTTCAGCTTTTAAATTAACTACTAAACCTTAATTATTACCATAAATTATTTAATATAATACAATTTTAGATGAGCTATAAATGTTTTGTTATTTAGTTGTAAAAAATCTTGAACTTTTGCGTAAATTAATAAATTAAATCAAAACTTTCATTTTATTAAAGCTTTTAATAAAAGGCCAAGGCTAATGATAATCGTTATTGTAACAAACGAGGCATATGTGTGTTTTTTAATCCCCTATTTATTAATTGATGATTTTTGTAATTTATTTATAATTATTATAAGGTCGTTGGTTTTGACTTTATTTTTTAGGATTTTTTTATTTAGGATTAATATATAATTATTTAATAAGATTAAAAATTTAGTATTAAAATATTTTATATTATTATAAATATAAAAAACAAAATCTTGGTGTATTAAGAAAAAGCGGGAAAAATTTGTTAAGTCTAAAGATTTTGTAATGACTTTTTTGTTATTTAAAGCTAAAAGGTATTTTAAAAGGGTTCTTTTTTTGTTAATTAAAAGTAAATTAAATTTTTGATTAAGTTTTTTGTTAATAATAAAATTAAAATAGTTATGAAAACTTTTAATTTTATAATAGTAATTAATAATTAAGGAATTATTAAAAAAAAAATTATAATTAAAAGCTTAGTATAAAAAAATCAAAAACATTATTAATCTTAGATTATAAATTGTAATGGCTTAAATATGATTATTAATATTAGTTTCAGTAAAAGCGATGTTTTGTATTTTATTAAGAGATAGTAAAATAGAAAAGTTTAAATAACAAATGATTTAAATGTTAATAATATTTATAGTAGAAATGGTAGCGAGATAAAGGCTATAGTTCATTTGAAGGCATTATTAAATTATACCGTAGATTATATTATATAAAAAAGTAATAAAAATTTTAATTTTGTATTAGTCTTTTTAATAATAAAAGCAATATATTATTAATTTTGCAATTATAATTTTTCCTAAATGAGGCTTTTTTGCTTTTTTTTCATA
This sequence comes from Helotiales sp. F229, assembly GCA_002554605.1. Taxonomy (NCBI): domain Eukaryota; kingdom Fungi; phylum Ascomycota; class Leotiomycetes; order Helotiales; species Helotiales sp. F229. The sequence continues at coordinate 300,132 of MXAW01000011.1, forward strand.
AACGTATTTTAAGCCAAGTATATTAAAAATGTAAATAATACTTTTGTTTTTGAGTTTTTTAAAAAAAAATATTAGAAGATATTTTTGGGAAAAGTTAATGGATTATTTAAGGTTAATGATAATTGTAATGATTATTAAGGTTAGGCGAAATTTCGAATGTTCAAGCTAAATTTTGGGTTTAATGTTTTTGGTATTTTTAAAAGCTTTGAAGATTAATGTATAATTAAGATTTAATTGTAATTGTTTAATATTGTTTTTATTAATTATAATAAAATCAATTTTTTTTTAAAGAACCTCTTTTTATACTTTTTTTAATTATCCTATAATAATTAGTAAATTTCTTAAGATGAAATAGGTAAATATGGTTTTTTTTATTTTTTAATAGATTTTATTTTTAAAAGTATTTTTTATAATGAAATTTGATTAAAAAATTAAGGTTTATTTCGAATTTGTTTTTATATTCTAGTGTATATATAATAATAATTGGCAATTAGTAATTATAATTGTTTAATTTAATAATGGCCTTATAATTACTTTATTAAATTTTAAGTAAAGTATTTATAATTAATAATCCTAAATTAGTAGTGGCTTTGCCTTTTTTTTAATAGAATTAAGATATTAAAAGATAAATGAAGCTTTAAAATTATTTTTAAAAAAGTAATAGATTTAAAAGGCTTATTTATTAGCTTTTTTAAATATTATAATTTGTATTTTAAAAAGTTTAAAAGCCCCTTAAGTAGTTTCGTTTTTTATTTGAATTTGTTTTTTTACTTAAAATACAAATTCTTTTATATATAAGTAAAACACTTTTGAAAGAAACTCTATTATTTAAATTATTTTTTAGACTCTAAAATTATTTTTAAACAATTCTTTATATAAAAGATTATTAACTTATATTGTAAATTCTTCATTTTTATTCAATATAAAATCAAAATTAGCTAATAGTAGGGAATTTAATAAATTCAATTGCTTTTATATTAAATTTTCTATATTTAAATTAATGGCTTTTGTAGAAATATAAAAAAAAGGGGGCTTAATTGCTAATCTAGGTTCACAAGTTATAAAAGCTTTTTTTAAAACACTTATTATTGTAAAATTAATAATTTTCTTGAAAAAACTTGGTTTGGTAATATTAATAAGGGGGGTAATAACCTTTTTAGGTGTTAATAAACTAAGTTGTATTAGTAATTAATTACCTTTTAATAATACTGCAAAAATACGTAGTAATTTTGCTGCAACAATTTTTAATATAATTAGGGCAATGATTTTTTCTTTGGTGGTTGGGCTAATTCTTAATCTAGGATTAATAATTATTAAAAAACCAAATTTTAAAGCTTTAGCTTTGAATGGTTTAGTTTTAGGAACAAAAAAATAATTGGGTCTTGGTTTATTAAAAAAGTCATTAAAAACACTATTATTTATTATTTTGATTAAAATAAATAAGCCGTAGCAAAAGATTTTGAATCTTATTTTTTTTTAGTATTTTGTTTAATGGTAATATAATAATCTTTTAAAAAACTAAGCTTTATTTTTAATAAGATTAGTTTAGTAGGCGGTAATATTCTTAGGTGTAATGCTAATTGATGTTTGGGTTTTGGCTTTGGTTATTTAAAGTATTCGTTTGTCTTAGGTGTTGTTAATTGTGTATTAATTTAGGGCTTAGATGTACTTTGAAAATGACTTAATTTTATTATTAATGGTTTTAAGCTGTCCTAAATATTTTTAATTATTAAAATCTTTTATGTATTCTTGGTGAAATATAATACCTCTTTTTATGGGCTAAATATAAATTAATTTATTAGTACTGCTTTTTTTTATTATAAATGGCTTTACTATTTTGAATTTTATTAAATAAGTTTTGATTGTTTGTTTTATAGTTTTGTATGTTAAAACCTTTTATTTTGGCTAATTTAGTAATAGTTTTATTAAACTATTTTTTAAAACCATTTTTAAACTATTCTTAAAAAATATTTAGTTAAAAATAGGTTTAAGTAATTAAAAGTTTGGTTTATTTTGACTTATATAAGTTAAGGATTTGTATTATTTAAGAGATGTTTGTTAATGTGCGTTTTTTATAAGGAATGTTTATTGTTATTGTTAATCCCAGATTAGTAATTGTTTTTGTAATTATTATTTGTTTAATTAGTGTTTTTAAAAAAAAAGTGATTATAACAATGTCCTTATTATTACTAAGTATTACAATTAGTTTTAATTTATTAAAATTGATTAATGTTTTTACTAATAATCCAAGATTATTAATGAATAATATTTGGGAAATCGAAGGTTTAATTGTTAATGGCATTCTTAATGCTATTTTGATTTATGATCTTAGGATTATAAATCAAAATTAGGAAGATTTCTTAAGTTAAAGATTTTTAAGGATTTTGATAATGATTTGTTGTAATTTAAGAATTTTGAAAAGTTAATATAAATTTTAGGTCTAAAACATAGGTAAGGGAGTTTATATAATTAAAGAAAAATCTTAACTTGCGCTAAAAATCGTGTTAGGTGAATAATTCTCGTTTAGTTTTATATAATAAAGTTATTTAGTATTTTTTAAATGGCAAATGATATTATTGTTGTTATAAATATTTGTGTTTTAAATAAATATATTATATGATTTTTGATTAAATAAAGCAAAATAAAAATAAATAATTTTAGTAAATAAATTTTATAATAATTAAAGAAAGAATAAAAAAATAAAAAATAAAATGAAAGAAATATAATAATATTTATTCTTATTAATAAAAGAGAAATGCCTTTATCTTTTTAAGAAAGCGCATTTTTAATTATTAAAAAAAATTATATAATGGGCTAATTTTTAACTATTAAAAAAGTGGGTAAAATAATTTAAAAGTAAGAGATTGGCGTTTTGGAAATGTGATAATAGTGCAGTGGTTTATTATAATTTGAGTTTTAATAATTGTTGTTATTGGAATGCTTGTTTAATTTAAAGGAACTCGTTTTTGGGTTTGGTTGAATGGGAAATAGTGTATAATTTTATTAATAAAAGTATTTAAGTTAATTAGTTGTAAAGGTTTTTTAAAGGTTTATTCTATTTATCTTTTGTAGTTTATAATATCCTTTATTTATTTAAGCGTTTGAGATTTGGAATGGTTTTAGTTAGTAATAATTAAGTTTATTATTAATTAATATATTAATTAATTGTTTAATACTATATATTAAAACGAAACTACCTTTTTTAATTAGTGTGCTTTTTAAGATTTTTGTTTTATCTTATTAATCTTTGCTAGCTTTTTTAAATCGTTGTTTTTATAGTATAATCTTTTTAATATTATTATTTTATAACTTTAATTGCTAATAACAAAAGGCCAATAAATCTTTTTTAATTTTAATTTCCGTATAATCAAATATCTTTTATATTAGGTAATGGCTTTTTAGTAAAAGAATTGTTTCTTGTTTATATAAAAGAAAAAAAGGAGTAATATTAATAAATTAATAAATGGAGGTTTGTGTTATAAATAAGATATTAAAGAATTTGTTGGTTTATTAATGGAAACTACCTTTTATTGTTTTAGAAAGATTATTTAAAATATTTTAATAAGCCTTTTTTGCGCTTTTATTCCTTTTTAAATTATATGTTAAAATTTAAATGCGTTTGATTTTGTATTTCAATATAAAAGCTTATATAATTCTTTATTTTTTAGTTTTTTGTTAATAATTAATGTGCTAAATAACCTATATTGATATATTATGTTTTTTTATAAAAACTTCGTAATTTTAGTTATTATAGTTGTTCTTAGTGCCTTCCTTTTTGGCCAGTTAAATAAATTATCCCTTGCCAAAATAAAACAAGTTTTTTTATTATTAAATACTGGCATTTTATAAATATTTAAATTAATTTTGTGAAAAATTTTAATTAGTTAAATCAAATATAAAAAAATTCTCTTTTTGCTTTGTTTTCTTTTTTTGATAATTTTTATAGTTTTTTATAAAAGCTCTGTAGTTTTTAAACAATCCTTTTTAAAAGAATGCCTTTGTTAATTAATAATAAGTTGTTTTATTTTTTTTATGTCTATTTTTGTTATAATAATTTTTAATATTTTTATATTTTTTAAGTTTGTTATTAATTATAAAGCGAATAGGATATGTGTTATTAGCTTATTAATATAGCCTTTTTGTTTAAACAAAATATAGGAGTGCTTGCTTTTTAAATTGTTTGAAATTGTTTAATTAAATATTAAATGGCTATTTGAAAATTAATAAAAAAAATGTAATTTATTTTTATTTTTTTAAATATAAATCTTTTAGAATTTTTGGCAGTAACTTTTAATTTTAAATTATAAATTGTTTAATTAAAGTATTTAAAATACCGACTCTGTTAAGCTTATTAAAAATCCATTTATTAATATTTTCTTCGTTTTGTTTTATAATATTTAAAAAATATTTTTATTTTTGGTGAAATAATTTATTTGTTATAATATTTTTTATTTTTAAAATATGTTTGATTTTGAAATCTATTAATTACATTCATACAATCCAATTTGTTAACAAAGTTTTAGGGAAATCGCTTGTTGTTTTATTAAGTTGTTTTATAAATACTTTTGCATTAATTTTTGAAATGAAATGAATTTTATAAAATTTGCTCTGTATTTCTTTTTATAGCTTTAAGAGTTTTTTAATACTCTTGCTTAATAGCGTTGTATTTGTTTTTGGTTAGGTTTTATATTTCATTTTTAAATCATGTAAAATAACGCCTTTTAAGCTAATTAAGTTATTGTAGTACTGCTTTTTATCCGATTTTATTTGTATTCATTATTAAAATAATTAAACTTACTTTTAATCAATAATTACTTTTAATTAAGAAAAGAGCGCTTAAAAGTATATTTTTAAGTGTTTTTATAAATAGTCTTTATGGATCTAATTATTTAAAAATGATTCCTTTTTTTATAATGGTATAGATTAAAGTAGTAATAATGAAGAAATTCTTGATTTAAATGTGATAATATACTATAACTTTAAGGAAAGCGTGTGCTTTAATAATACTATTATAGCGCTCTTATTTTATGATCTTTAAAATTTTGTTTATTTTTAGGTGATGTTATTATTATTTGTAACAAAACCTATAATTTTGAGTCTTAATAAATAATATTAGGATTTTGTTTTAATTATTGCTTTAGCCTTTTTAAAATAAATTATTACTTTATTTAGGTTTTAAATGTGTTTTATAATAAATTGTCGAATTTTTAAAAAAAATCTTTTTATTATTGTAAAAGGATGTGTTTTTTTAATATTAATGTTGTTTATATAAAGCAAAGTAATATCTGGAATATAGTCCAAAAGAATTTTGTAAATAACTTAAATAAATTGGGTTATAGAGTTGATAGTACTTTAAGGAAGTTTTGTTATATAAAATAAGTCAATTGGTATATGAATAGTTATTATATTTTTTAATTTAATATTTAATAAGAATTGATTATATTTTAAAAACAAGTTCATAAGGGATGCTATAATAAGGCCGGTAAACTTAATAAAAAACTGGTTTATGTTTGGGGGGATATTGGCGTTGTGAACGGTTATGTAATTTATTTTAATCATAGTTGTGATAAGTTTATAAGTCCTTTTCTTTTTTTTGGCTATTAAAAACCACTTGTTTTTGTAAGTATTATGATAATATTTTAGTAATCTTTATTTTAAGCAATTTTTAACTATTAATATAATTATTTCTTATAAGGCCTTAAGAACCAAAAAGGACTTTTTTTGCTATGTCTTATATGGTATAGTTTTAATTAATATTAGAAGTAAAACCTTTTCTTTAATTATGCCGAGATGAGTCCAATCGAAGGCTAACGTCGCTTTTTGATTTAATAATATTTAAAAAAGCAATTTTTATTTTTTTAATATGAAATATTTGTCAATTATTAATTTATTTTTTAGCTTTTAATTTAAAAAACGCCTTATAATGTAATCACTAAATTTGCCTCTCTTTTATAATGGTCTCGCTTTTTCATCCTTTTTAAATCAATTATTTATTCTTTTAGGAATATTGCTATTGATTTTACCCAAATCTATTAGCCAAATTTTATTTGTTTTCTTTTTATAAACAATATTAATTTATGCTAAAATAGGCATTAGTAATAGATTTGGATTTTAATTTGTTAATAAATTAATATTAAAAATAAATATAAAATTGTTTTTTTTTTGTTATTTAATTAAATAACATATAATTTCGCGCCTGCCTTAACTTATGATCTTAGATCAGTAGTTTTTTTCTTTCTTTTTTTTCTTAATTTTAATACCTAAACGCCCTTGAGATCAAATAAAATTTTCAAATTAATATCTAATCTTAGATTATAAGTTGAATTAATATATTTTAAGCCTTTTAGATTTCTTTTGTTATTAGTACTTTTTTAGTATTTAAGCTGGTTATGCTTTTTCTAATGCCTAATTAATTAAATTAAATTGATTTTTAATAATTGTTATTCTTTTATTTTGTTCCTTTATTGTATTCTAAAAAACAGCTTTTATAATACTATGGCTGGGATATTTAAAATTAATATAATTCTCCAAAATGAATGGTATTTTAAGAAATAACTTATGATTAGCATCATATATAATTTTAAAATTAAAATGATTCTTAATTTTTCTAATATTAATTAAAATATTTTTAATATAATTAGTAAAAGCATATTGTTAGCTTATAATAATAATAAACATAAAAATCTTGCTTTTAATAATTATTATCCTTAAAGCTTTTGTAACAGCTATGCTTATTACGTTAATTTTTGTATTATTGTTAATAATAGCACTAATCAAAAGTTGTCTTTTATAATTGATTTGTATTTTAAGTGTTTTTATGGTAATATTTGGGTAGTTTTTAATAATATTGTTTTGTTTAGCGATTATATTAATTAAAATGCTTTAGTTTGATAGGGAACTTTTAATAAGTTTTGTAAAATTAATTATGCTTTTTAGGAAATGGTTAAAAATTGGGTTGTTTTAGGCCGTTATTATTATTGCTTGGTTTAAAATCAAGATTTTTATATTAATTCCCCTTGCCATTGAGACTAGTGATATTTGTTAATTAAGCATTTTATTTTAATAAGCCTATAGTCTATAAAAATCCTCAAGAATAATATTATTAAATGTTTGTTTTATAAATTTCTTAATTGCTTTTTCTTAAGCTTTTGGTATAATATATTAATTAAGGAATTTTTTTCTCTTGGGGATTTTCATAATAGCCTTGCTTTACTTGATTAAAGGTTTTTGGCTTATTACTACTTTTGGAATTGTAATATTTGAATTTTCCTTTATTTTTTTATTTTTTTCTAATTTTAAAACACAATTAAATTCCTTATTTGTCTTTTTCTTTTTTTTTTAAGTAAAGTATTATAATTTTTTTTTTCTTTATTTAAGTTTTATTTATTTGATTGGGATTGGCTTTTATTAAAAATTGTAAAGTATTTGGCTTTTTTGCTTATATAGCGTTAATAAAAATTACAATGGCTAAAAAAACCTATTTTTTGATTTTGATATTATTAATTGGTTTGGTAGTACTTGCGATTTTTAATTTAGGATCAAAAGTGGCTTTGCTTAATTATTTTAGCCTTGATTTAATTAAATAAATAAGGGTATGATTTATATAAATAAGGGTATTAATTTCTTTTGCTTTTAAATTTTTATCCTATTTTATCCCAGCAGTTTTTAATTAAATAATAGCGGCCTATAATTGACTTAATTTTTTTTGGAATAATTAAGGCATTTTTCTAGCTTTAAGGACTAATGCAGTATTTGCCTTATTTATTAATGTATATAATATTATTTTTAATATAATGCTTAAAGAATAAACAATTATCCTTAATTCAATAAAATTCTTTTTTTATTTAATTATTATAAAAGAAATATTCTGGCCTTTGATTTTTATTACTATATCCTATAGTATTAATCTCAAAATTCCCATTTAAATTAATGACTTCACTCCGTTTATTTTAAAAGAAGTACCCTTGATTATTTTGCCTTTACTAAACATATTAAAAAATATTACGACTTCCTAAGCCAAATTTCAAAACTTTGGGTTGTTTTATTTAATCTAATCTTAAGGCAAGTATATTCAGCTTAAGATTCATTATTTTGCCTACTAAATCTTTAAGTTTTGCTTTTTGAGTTAGTATTTTTTTTTAATAAATGATAATATTATTGAACGCTTTTTTATTATAAGGGAAACTTTTGGTAAGCAAATAATTTTGTTAATTAATTTTTAAATTTCTTTAGCGTAGGCTTTTATTAATTCCTTTTTTTATTAAAGAGCTTTAATTATTTTTTGCTTTTAATGATTATAAAAATCCTGCTTTTGAAATTAATTTAATTAATATAAGTGTTAGGGTCTGAATTATTAATTTTTTGATTTTTAATAAGCTTGTTTTGTTTAGCGATTGATAAGCCAAAAAGGAAGTATTATTTTTGATTTATTTTATTTAAAATCTTTTTTTTTAATAAAGCATTAATAATTTAGGAATGAAATTATATATAAATCTTTAAATTTTTGGTAATGTGCTTTATTATTATAAATTTGCAAAGAAAGCTTATTAAATATTAAATTTGCTAATAATCGTGTTTTTTAAATTTGATTTTTAAGGCTTTGGCAAGTATTATTCATAATTTTTTTTAAGACTTATTATAATAGTACAAAAGCCAAAAAAAACTTTCTTGCTTTGGATAATATTATAATCTTTATAAATATTTTTATAATATTTTAAAAGGTTTATGATATTTACTTTAAAAAAGTAAAGTATACTTTTTAAATTAAAAAAAGGCATCCTGTTTTTTAATAGATTAATAATATTTTAAACTATTAAAATAGCTATATTAGCAGATTTTTTAATAAATTTTATATTATTTTTAAATAATTTAATATTTAGGGATTGGGTTTTTATAAAACTTAATAATACTGGGGTATTAAATAAGTTTAATAATAATAATAATTAATATATTTTAATCAATTTTGGCTTATTTTTTTAAAAAAGATAAAAAAAATAAAAAAAAAGTGAAAATATGTGTTTTTTTTATTACTTTTATTAATTGAGGAATAGAAGTATTATATTTTATTAATTTAGGATTTGTGATCCGAGTTTATTAGTCCTTTTTAATTATTAGCTTTAATATAAGATTAATATAAATCAAGGTATTTTTAATAAGCTTTAATGAAATAGTGCAAATAAAAAGCAATATAAATAAAGCTTTTAGAATCAATAATTATAATTGTATAACTACTTTGGTTTAGGAAAAATTTTATTTTTTATATTTTAGATTTTTAAATGAAACCCGGTTTTAAGACCTTTTTTAAATTTATTAAATTTTAATTTTAAATTAAGTAAATTTAATCTTTAGTATAATTAAGAATTATTAGCTTAAGTAAAACCTAGATTTTATTAATAATGCCAAATTAATAAGCTTCATTTTACATTTATAATTATTAAAAAAAGAGGAAATAATCCAAAATTCTAAAACTATTTAATGTTTATAAAAATAGCTTTTTATTTATAAATTAAAATATTACTTTTGTAAATTATATAAAAACAAAATCATATAATTTATTTCCTTATATAAATTATTAATATAAAAACAATAAAAAACAAAAGAATTAGGTAAAACTAAGCTTTAGGTGCTAAGCCTAAAGTAAAACACAAAAATTAAATTTAAAAATGGAAAAGTCTTTATTTTTCTAAATTATAAAGGTACTAAAAGCTCTTATTGTAATAAGATTTATTTTGACCCTTTCACAATGCTAAAGCCTTAGGCAAAAAACCTCAAATTATAATCTATACAACTAATATAAAAGCTCTTAGTACCTCTATAATTTAAAAAAATAAAAACTTTTTTACCTTTAAATCTGACCTTTATGTTTTGCCTTGGGCTTAATATCTAAAGCTCAGCTCTACCTAATTCTTTTGTTTTATGTTGTTTTTATATTAATAACCTACGCAAAAAAATAAACCGTATAATTTCGTCTTCATACAACCTACAAAAGTAGTATTTTAATTTACAAATTGTCGTACAGAATCAGGGTGGATTTTGCCTAAGGGCGCTCCAGCCAACGAACGCTGCTTATGTAATTAGACTCAGGGGAGCTTCCTCATATAGGGAGCTTCCCCTAATTACTTTAATATATTAAGACTTTTATATTACACGTATTTCCTCCCTGCGGTGCTTGATAATTAAAAGCCACATTTGTTTGTTTTAATAAGTTATTAGTATTTTAAAAGCATTTGCAAGTTAAGTAAAAAGAGATAATGTGAGAGAGCATTTACTGCTACTTGGAAAACTTTTTAAAAGTTCAATAAACATAATTTTTTTCTTTTACCAAAATAAATAGTTCTTTCACGCAATTAAATTGTTTTTTTAAAACAATATGTTCTTTTTATATGCTAATAAAGTTATTATAAATAATAATAAAGCTTGTTTGATTAAGCGAAGCCATTAGCCATAATGATAAGTATTATTCCAATATTATGCCGATTTTTAAGGCATTTTTGATTACGTTAATCTCAACGCCAAAAACGCTTCAAATCTTCTGAAGTCTTGATCGGATGCTCCAAAAATTGATGCATATATATAAACCAAAACGAATCATTGCTTTAAAGTTTGGATGAACTCTTTAACAAAAGACCAAAGGGAGATGTATAATAAATGAATTAACTCAAATAACATAAAAAACATATTCATAAAATCGTTTAAGAAAAAGAAGCCATAAAAGGCAACGTTCTCTAATATTAAAAAAATCTGAAAGGCATGAAATAAAAAGTATTAAACGAAATTATTTAACTAAACAACTTTCAGCGCTTAATACCAATATTTCTTTAATTAGGTAAACGCCATAATCAGCAAATTAATTCTTATTAATGCCATGAACGAGAATAAGGCAAAGGGCGTCTTAGGGCTTCAAGCATTGCTTAAGACTTTTAAAAAAGACCTGGCACCATCAAACTCTTTAATTACAAATGTGGTAATTTTAAATTATCAAGCTATACTAGCACTTGCCAACCCAAACAATACCAATAAAAAGAAAAGCAAAACTAACATGAAAGCTTGGTATTGCATATGGCAAAAGCAGTACTATTTTGCGAAGGCATACGACATTATTAATATTAAAGGAATACTCGAAATTAAGGAATTTCTTGCCTTGGCATTTGTTTACGCAAACATATGGGCTGCAAATGCCACTTTGGCAATCACTAAAAACGATACCTTTGGTCGAAAGCATAATATGATACTTAAAAATTATGCTACCACATTTGGTGCTAAGCTTAAAAACGCTATAAAGCTTAAGGTTAATAATAAAATAGCGCTTAATTAATTCTTCGCTATTTTCAAAAATTGCTTTAATATGCTAGAAAGAGATAATTGTTCGCCTAAGCCAAATAATAAGTTTGGCTTTTATAATAATAATAAGAGGAAGAAGTCCAACAGCGATTATCCTTGCGGAGAATTACATATGGCTAAGCCAATTAAATGCTGGAGGCTTAGGTATGCTTATAATGGCGGCTGCGCTAATAAGATATGAAATAGGCCAAATAAGATTGAGATTAAAGAATTTTGCTAAAAAGCAGATTTATTTAATTTTATTAAGTTATAAAAGGAAATTATTAAAAAAGGTTGGAAGAAAAAGCTAATTGCAGAGATTATTTAATTTAGCTTTTTTGGCGATCAAGAATGCAAAAAAAAAAAGAAGCAAAAGGAGGGCAATAATAAGGACTTATTATTATTGCTTTTGCTATTAAAAAACAAAAGCAAATTTAAGCTTTTTCTTAATTTTAACGCTGCCATAATTGACCTGAAGCTATTTGATATAAATGAAGCCATAAGCATAGGATAATATGCCGCAAACTTTATTAGGGGCGCACACAAGCTTTTTAATAGCACATTTGTTAACAATTGCAGCGCTTAATATTTGATTAATTTAATTGATAAGCTAATCCCTAAAACTTTTATTAAATCAATTTCAAACAATTATGTGAAAGCGGGAACTTAACAACTTTCAATAATTGGCCAAAGCAAATGAGTTTTTAAGGGAGCTTTTAGGCACAGCGGTAATATTAAGTTTGATTTAATATTTAATAACATTGCCATAATTAAAGGGTTTAATATTAATATTATTTTAAAGGCGCTCCTAACATAAAATGGAATTTGGTATTTTGGGAAAAATATTATCTTGCAATATAAAAAAATTAAAAAGAGTATAATAATGCGAAAGCTAAAGCGAAAATACAATTTAATTTTTTTTGAATACAAGCTTATTCATTGCTTATTGTCCTAATTTGCACGTGTGTACAGCCCTATGACCCTTTAGCGCGCCCTAATTATGATATACCCAATTTTCCGTTGTAGCTTAAATTAAGATTTTTAATTAATAAAGAAGCCTTTTTGCTTGCATTTAATAACGCCGGAGATGTGGCACCTAAAAATAGGTTACCTTAGAAAGGAGGCGCTATAGGCGCTTTTGCAAAGTGGAAAGGGAGTCCAATTTTATGATGTTTTTAAAATAATATATAAAAACTATATTATCACGCATGCCGAAAATGTTATATTAAAACGGGAATTTGAAAATAAAGCCGCAAGGCCATTTTATAAAATCCTATGAGACTTATTTAATTTTCCCCTAAGCTATGATTACACCTAATGGCTATTAATTATTAAGAACAAATTTAATGGCAAGATTTTTGGCTAAATAATTCCTAATAAATTGCATAAACATATTATGCCAATGCTCCAAAACTTCAAGCGCTAGGTAATGCGTTAATATGGATTATTAATTAGTGTTATTTGATATGATAATGACACTTTCGTTGTTGCAATTAAAGATACGACTTAATATCAAAAATAAACAAAGCTTAAAGAAATTAAGATTAAGAATCCCCCGGCATATATTAAAAAGCCTATTGGCGGCTTAAAGCACGTAGGATAGGAAATTATTATTAAGTTGATCAAGATGCGTAATTAGGCGAACTTGCTATATAAATTATATTCAAAGGTGTGCTATGCCGCAATCTATTTTTATAATATAAGTTCTTTTGCATAACAAGGCATAAAAAGTCCAAACCAAGTATTTTAGAAATGGTTTTGAGGCTATTTTTGATAATATAACCCATTGATTGTAAAAAAGCTTTTGATTAATTTAAAACCAAATTAAAGTGGGACGTACGCGTACGGGGCGTGTGCATACTTAATAAAAAATGATAAAGAAGCCGGAAAAGATAAGAAAAGCTTTAAAATTTACCTTAAGAAATATATTAAATACTTAATTGGCTATATTGCTTTTAATATATATAAGATTTGGGTGCCTTAGCTACGTCGTGTTATTATAATACACAACATCAGTTTTGATGAAACGAAATTTTATTTTTTAAAAGACAAAAAATTAAATGGCTAATTGGCTTTAAAGCTTAAGGAAGTCATTATGCAAATAAAGCAGAAAGAAATTGCTTTAAACATAGAGATCATCAAAAATAATAGCATTAAGCATATTGCAAAAAAACGCCTAAATGCACAAAATCTTATTATTATTAAAAAAAAAATAATAAAACCATTTAAGGACAAAGCTTTAATGCTTTCTTAATTGCTGCAGCCATCAATAAATGCATTAAAAGCGCTACCTCCGCCATTATCAGACGAGCTCATAGGTTCACCACCTTCACCAATGCCACTACAAAAGCCAATACCTTTGCAAGTAAAAGCTTTGCAAATATAGCCAAAGATAAAACTTATCTTATATTAAAGCTTGGGGGTAATAAAGCATAAAAATCAAAAGATACTAGGAAACAAAATGTCTTATTATAATAATAATAATTATGCTAAAAGTCAAAATTTGGGGGTAAAAAGCGATGGAATAATGGTTCCATATATTAGAAATAATAGGAATAATAGTGGAATTTTGATTCCTTATTAAAGGTTAAATTAAGGTGTTTCAAAATTAGCTAAAGATTGTATGCTAAAAGCAACAAGTTAATATGAAAATTTTATTTAATTTAAGAGGAGCGCTTTACGTAATAATCAAACCGGATTTAATATAAATAAGAAGGCGCGCCAAATTATTTACCTTTAAATCGTATTATTAAGCCAATGATCACAAAATTTTAAGCAACAGGTCCCCCAATTGCTAAAAAGCCTTTTTACAATAATTAAAGCGAATGCAATGCTAATAGCATAATAATTTTATTAATAATAATAAAAGCAAGAATGCGATTATTTAAATGCAAAAAGAAATGCTTAAAAAAAATAAGAATATTTTATTGCATAAGGCTATTACTTTTTTATAGCAAAACTAAAATAAAATAACCACTTGCGCATAAGGGAATTTATAAACATTTTTTAAAATAACAATCTTACTTAAAGCAATAGCTTAAACATAATTATAATATATGCGGTAATAGCATTAGCTATAATAGGTATTAAGGGAATGGGAGCAATTGCGAATTTTATTATTGCTTTATTTTTATAAGATTTATATTAAAGAAAGCTTCTCAAAGCCTTAAAAAATTGGAAAAAGCTTAATAATCACCCATGGGATAAGCAATTCAAAAAAGACGCAGATTAAGAAATTGCTAATTTAAAAGCTTAAAACTGCTAAAAAGTGATTTTTAAAGAAGACGCCAAAATATCATCAATACTTTTAAAGTAGGTTTTTATGTATAAGGTAAACTTAAAAGAAATCCTTAAATAATGCAAGGCATGTATTGTTGTTTAAAAAAACATGCAAAACAATTTTATTATTTTTTTAATATATGCGGCAATGCTTGCAGCGCGCTTATTTAAAATTGTTATGGCGCTTGTGGCATAATTTGATTTGGAAATTAAGCAGTTTAATATGATCAACGCTTTTATTAACATAAGAAGGGATAAGAAAAGCGCCCCAATCTCTTATTACTTATTAAAAAAATGGAAATCGCTTGGCAATATTATTGAAATTGATAAAGCATTGTATAGCTTAAGAAACTCCCCAGCTTTATAATATGAAAACTTTGCAATAACACTTAAAAAGCTTAAATTCACCCCCTTAGCAAAAGAGCCGTGTATTTTCATAAATGAGAAGCGGATAGTTTTTATAGCGTTTTATATTAATAATATTTAAATGCTATATTATGCATTAAATGCCGACAAAGGATAAGCAATTATTAATGGGTTATATTTAGCTTACAACCTCATAATATTTAAAAATGTGGAATAATTTTTAGGGATGCGCGTAGTCAAAAATTAATAGGTAAAGTTTATATTTTTAATGCATAATACTTATATTAAGAAAATAGCTTGGAAGTTTAATATAGCAAAAGGTGTGTGCCTTAGCATGCCATTGCCTTATTATAAGCTTGTCAAAAATGCTGGAATTGCTATATTAAAGAAAATTAAGGAATATTAAAAGAAGGTTAGGTTGGTTTTATATATTGTTATTATGATTAGACCAAACATAGCTTTTGCAGTTTTGCAATTGTTATACTTTTTGATAAATTTTAGCGTTAAATATTTTTAAGCTGTTAATTAAATGCTTAAATACTTGTTTGGCTTAAAATTCTTAGTTATAGTTTATTAATATAAGGATTAGAAAGCATATTTATTAATTGCCTTAAACGCCTTTTTTGCGAACAATTCAAAAACATGGAAGTTGTTGCAAGGATTTTTAATTATGCTATTTAAAAGAGCAATTATTTGGAAAGCTTTAAAACAAAATATAATAATAATATTAATAATAAAGGCAGAATTGCTTAGGGTAAAATATATGGCAAAGGAAATTATAGCACTTCAGCGCTTTTTTAAAAAGCTGGCATTTAATGTAAGAGCTTTATGAAACATATTTTATAATAATAAACAAATTATTTGGCTAATTGTTGAAAAAAATCAACAAATCTTAATAAAGCTAAAGCACATTAATATATAAAATATGTGGCTACGACAAAAGCACAAAAAAAAGAGTTTTTAGGTAATATACCTCTTAATCAATAATATGCCGGCCAACGGCTTAACAAAAAACCTGGCCCAATAAAAGTTTAAGATATTTGTTGCGCTCTTGAACTTATAAAATGCTTAAGCTATTATTAAAAAGCTTACAAAAGCTAGTGCTTAAGCATGATTTCACTTATTATTTTTTATATATTATTTTAAATCATAATTATAAAAAAATAATAAAGCGCAAATAAGAAATTTGATTAATTAAAGGACTTAATCCCAAGCTGCGATTTTTGGGTTGCAAAGCCGCTTAAAAAGGATATCCAAAGTTTAACAAAAACGCAGGGATAATATTCTTAAGCTGCTATTTATGGGTTGCAAAGCTATTATTATTTGCTTATAAAAAAAAAAGTAAAAAATTTATCAAGCGCCAGGCAGCTCCAACCAATACATTAATTTTGGCTAAGGCAAAGGAGCAGGCGGTGAAGCGCGCAGCAATTTTTGCGGCTAAGGGGCGAACCTTAATAATAGCATTACTAGCATCACCTACCCCAGCTTTAAAAATAGGGAAAAGGGGGGGCTTGGCGCTTTCTTAATAAAGGGCAGCTATATTCAAATTAGAAGTAGTTTAAAATTAGCAAGGTTTAATATATTAGCAGGCGAATTAATAATAATTTTCTTTTTAGCATTAGCATTAGCATTTTTTTTCTTTTTTTTCTTCTTCTTTAAAGCGGCCTTAATAGCGTGGCGGCGAGAGGTAAAAGCTTACAAAAATTAGCAAAAGCGCTTTATAAACTTAAAGTCAATTGTTTTAAATGATAAAGGTTAAAAAATATATATGCAAAAGCTTTTTAGAATAGCTTTTGCTATTAAATAGGCAGCAAAAAGGGCGGCGGCAGCAGCAGGCGCAAGAACATAATCAAATTTATTGTTTTTATAATAACAAAAATAGCGCACCAATAATATCTTATTGCGATAAGGTTTATTGGGGGCATTTTTTATATCACCGCAAATGCAATAGGAGCAAGATACCACTTAAGCGTTTTTTGCTATGGTAGCACAATAAGGCGTTGCGGCAGCTATATAAGATGGTGATGATAATGTGGCGGGGCGGGGCAAGGCGGCGTGGAGGTTTTAAAATTTTAATTAATTATATTTAATAACTTGATCTTTAGCTTTTAAAGCTTTAAAACATCAAAAGTCTTTCTAAATCAATAATAAAGGGGTTTTTATGGTCTTTTTTTTTTGCTTTGCGGCGGCGAGGTTTTTGGAAAAAGCGGCGCAAGCGGCCTAGGAGATCTTTTTGGCCATGTTTGCTAATTTTGCATAAAAATAGATGCTAAAAAAAGAAGAAACAATTTGGGGGATTTATTTCCTTATATATAACCTACAAATTTAGCATTATCAATTATTAATTTACATTACTTTTTATTGTTTTTGAGCTTTTATTATTTATCATGTTTGTTTTTTTGCATTGTTTGCTTTGCTTCCACTTTTATTATCATTTAGCTAAGGGGGTGTATCGTATAGAATCAGGGTGGATTTCGCCTAAGGGCGCTTTAGCCAATGAATGCTGCTTATGTAATTAGACTCAGGGGAGCTTCCTCATATAAGGAGCTTCCCCTAACTACCTTAATACATCAAGACTTTTACACTACATGTATCTCCTCCCTGCGGTGCTCGATACAAATAAAAAGCTATTTTTACAAACATTAAATAGCCTTAAAATTTCAAATTATTCCCCCTTTTTTTAATAATTATAAACGTAAAATAAAGCTTATTAATTTAGTATTACTAACAAAACTTAGGTTTTATTTAAGTTAATAATTCTTAATTATACTAAAGATTAAATTTATTTAATCTAAAATCAAAATTCAATAAATCTAAGGAAAGGTCCTAAAACCGGGTTTTACTTAAAAATCCAAAATACAAAAAATAAAACCTCTCTTAAACCAAAATAGCCATGCAATCATAATTATTAATTCTAAAAGCCTTATTTATATTACTTCTCATTTGCACTACTCCACTAAAACTCATTAAAAACACCCTAATTCACATTAATCTCATATTAATGCTAATAACTAAAAAAGGACTAATAAACCCAAATCACAAGTCCTAAACTAATAAAATATAATACTCTCATTTCCCAACTAATAAAAACAATAAAACAAAACACATATTTTCACCCTTTCCTACCCTTTTTAACTTCTTTCAAAATAATAAGCCAAAACCAATCAAAACATATTAATTATTATTATTATTAAATTTTATAAGAACCCAATCCCTAAATATTAAATTATTTAAGAATAATATAAATATTATTAGAAAATCCACTAATATGATTATTTTAATAGTTCAAAATATCATTACCCTGCTAAAAGGCAGAATACCTCTTCCTAACTTAAAAAGTATATCTTACTTTTTTAAAGTAAACATCACAAACTTCCTAAAGTATTATAAGAAAATCTATAAAAATTATAATATCATCCAAAGTAAGCAAGTCCTCCGGCTTCTGTGGTATTATAATAAATCTCAAAAAAATATTATTAAAACCATAAGTAAAAAAAAAAAAATCATAAGTAGTATTCGCCAAAGCCCTAAAAATCGAATTCAAGAAACACAATCATCAGCAAATTCAATACTTAATAAGCTTCCTTCGCAAGTTTATAATAATAAAACGCACTACCAAAAACCTAAAAGCTTACATACAATTATACTCCCAAATTACTAATGCCCTGCTTGAAAAAAAAATCCTAAGTAAAATGAATCAGGGATAATATTTCCTTTTTAGCTTACCGACCGCTAAACAAAACAAGCTCATCAAAAATTAAAAAATTAATAATTTAAACCTTAATACTTATATTAATTAAACCAACTTTAAAAGCAGGATTCTCGTAGTCATTAAAAGCAAAAAAATAATTTAAATTTTACAATAAAAAAAGAAACCAACAAAGGCCCACGCTAAAAAAATCCAAGAACTAATCAACAAAGTCATTCGCCCACCGGAAATTTCCCTTATAATAAAAAAGCGTCCAATAATATTACCATTCATTAAAAAAAATAGTGCCAGTTTAAAAAGCGGAACTCAAAAATTTAGTAAGTAAAATAATAAATCTTAAGCTAAACGCATTTGCCTCAAAATTAAATTAAATAAAACAACCCAAAATTCCGGAATTTGGCCTAAGAAATCATAATATCCCTCAATATATTCAGCAAAAGCAAAATAATTAAGGGTACTCCCCGCAAAATAAACAAAATAAAATCGTGGATTTAGGCGGGAATTTTAAGATTAATACCATAAGATATAATAATAAAAATCAAAGGCCAAAATGTTTTTTTTACAACAACTAAATAAAAAAAAAACCTCATTAAACCAAAAATAATTATCCATTCTTTAAATACTACATTAAAAATAACATTATACACATCAATAAATAAGGTAAATACTACATTAATCCTTAAAACTGGGAAAATGCCTTAATTATTTTAAAAAAACCAAGTCAATTATAGGCTGTTGTTATTCAATTAAAAACTACTAAAACAAAACAAAATAAAAACCTAAAAGCAAAAAAAACCAATGCCTTTATTTATACAAATCATGCCCCTATTTATTTAATTAAGCCAAAGCCAAAATAATCAAGCAAAACCACTTTTAATCCTAAATCACAAATCGCAAGTACTATTAAACTAATTAATAATATTAAAATTAAAAAATAAGTTTCTTTAGTTATTATAATCTTTATTAATATTGCATAAGTAAAAAAGCCAAATGCTCTGTAACTTTTAATAAAAGCCAACCTTAATTAAGTAAACAAAATTTGGGTAAAAAAGAAAAAAGATTATAGTGCCTTGCTTAATAAAAAAGAAAAGAGGAAAAGGCAAACAAGGAATCTGATTGTATTTCAAAATTGAAAAAAAACGAGGAAATAGAGGAAAATTCAAATACTACGATTCCGAAAGTAGTAATAAGCCAAGGACCTTCAACCAAAGCTTGGCAGTCAATTCAAAAGCTAAAAAAAACTCTATAAAAAAAGTCCTATTTTAAATTAGGATTATTTAATGGGTTTATTCCCGCAAATAATATTATTAATAAATTGGCATTAAAGAAAAAGATTAAAAAAAGCGGGCATAATATTAAATTAAAGAATTTTATGGATAATAAAATACCAAAAGAACATAAAAACATTTTTACCTTTGATCCCAGCTTATAAATTGTTCAAGTCATTACGAATTAAGCTAAAAATTCCAAAACAGCTTATGTAAATAAATTTAATTAGGCTTTAAATATGAACATCACAATAACTCCTAATCCTAAATTACCAATATCTTCTACCTCAAAACCTTAAAATATGATATTTAATAATATCTTAAAACCTGCGATTCATCTTATTGCCAACGACCTTAATAAAATGCCCTTATCAGCTAAAGCAATGTATTAAATTAAAAAAGGCATAATAAAACAAGCCAAATAAAATTCCCCAAAACAATAAAAGAATATCAAAAATCAAAGTCCTATTATACTTAACCTATTAGCTTAACCTTAAACCTTTAAAAAAAAACTATCATAAGCTATTTAGCACAAAATAACATCTTTTTATTATTTAAAAATACTCTTTTATTTAAACTTAATCAAAAGCCATAACTACCAATAAAAATTCGCATTAACACTAAGCAAATTTCCATACCTGCTAACTTGTAGCAAACTGCTTTTCCCGCCTTTATAACCCTGATGTGCGCGATAAGACTCAGGCTTTACGAGTACTTGGATTGATAGAATGTGTTGATTAATTTAGTAAAATCTAAGTAAAGAGTATGAAAGGGGGAAGTGCTTTTTTAAGGCGGTATATAGTGGCAGAACCTTATTTAGAAAGTGTGTAGTATTAAGAGAGTAGTTTAGGCGAGCTGTAGCCGTGCCTGTATAATATACTTTTTAGTTAAATAATAATAGGAGTTGCTTTTATTATAGTTGGCTATTAAGCGAATTGTTAGAAATGATAAAAATTAGGTAAACAATTGTGTTGTATAAATAAAGAGTTGTTTTTTTTTATTTATAAACCTTAAGCTTTTAATAAAAGAATGATTTTTGATTTACTTTTGATTTATATTAATTATAATTAACTAAATAAACAAATAACCAAATTAATTGTTTTTTTTATAAAGATAGGTACTAAACTTTGTTGATTTACTTGTAAAATCGTTACTTTTTCCCTTATAAATTCGATTTGAGGAATATGAAACTTATTTAAATAATTGATTAATTGTTTATAAGCCAAAAGACCTTCGGCCAAAGCCTTAGGTAAGCGAGTTATTTGGGCTGCTCCCACTAATTGGGTTTGGAAAGAAAAGGTTATTAATGAAAAAAGATTGGTCCTTTGTTAGGGTTATATAAAAGGAGTAATTTAAAAAAAAGGCATAGGCTTTTTTTATAATGTTATAAGTGGCTTGTGTTGTTTTAATTGTGTTAGTAATAATTATGTTTGTTGCCCCCCTTTTTTTGGTGTTTTGGCTGTGTTTTTGGAGTATTGGGATGTTCTTAGTAGTAAGTTTTTTTTTTTTTGAAGTAAGTTTATTTAATTTAAAATAATTAAATATATTAACTTATATAAGAGTTGATTGAGTTTAGAAGTGCTTATTTGGTAATGAAGAAAATGGGTGGTATTGTTTTTATTGTTCTTATAGTTTGCGTTGCTTGGGTTGTTTTTAGTGTTAGTATTAGTGGCTTTTTTTGTTATTATGGCCTTAGCTAAGTTATTAACGGTAAGTTGTTTTTTTTATTGAAATATTTTAAATCTATTTTTTAAAACGTAATTAATTAGTTGTTTTTATATATAAATGAAGAAACTTAGGATAAAGAGGAGTATAACGAGGGTATGGAGGAAGAGGAGGAGGAGTAATTTGATCCGTTTATTGGCTTTTAGGTTAAGATAAGAGAGGTTATTATCGGCTTGTTTGTTTTTAAGCGTAACTTAAGAACAACTGGTGGCTTTGTTAGTCTTTTTGGTGCCTTTTTGGTAATAGAATCTAGGTATGCCTTTTTTTAGAAGAGAAAACTGTTATTATAAAATAATAGATTATTGAAATCACTGAAATAATCGTTAATTCTTTTAGTGATTTTGTTTGGGTTGTTCTGGGTTTTTTAATTAATTGAGTTTTTTTTTAAAAAACTTAGGAACTTCTTTTATTATTTTAAAGTATTTTCCCGTTATTATAGTTTGCGTTGTGTTTGTTTTTTTAAAATAAAATGATTTTGAGAATAATTGTGAATACTATAATGATATAATAATTTAAAATTAAAAGCTCTTTAAAAGAAATAATAAAGAACATACAGTCGGACCGCTTCAAACACGGTAAAAATTTAAGCGCTAAAATATCAAAAATCTGTTTAAACCATAATTTGCGCCTTATTAAATAACGATATTTAGCCTCTTAGTTTTCTTTATTTTACTATATAATTAAAAAGTTATTCTTTAATATTATTAGGTTTTGGCGGGATTTGAAATATTTTGGCGGTTTTTTCTTAGCATTAATATAACTTTTTTTTACTAGGCCCGATTTAGACAAAAATGGGTCCATTAGAATCCCCTTAATTAGGGCTATAATTTAAATTAAAATTTTTTATTAAATATGGACATTTAATATTTAATTTATATTTTGATTTTTTAGCTTAATGATTAAGCGAATAAAAATATCTTTAACTTTAACGTCAATTTTACGTTATATTCTTACCTTTTTAACTACCACTACCATTACACTTCCACAAAAGCTAATATGGCTCCTTCTAAGCAAAATCGAAACGTCACGCTAGCAAAGTCACCTCCTGGATCGCCTATTAGGCCAATCACAAAGCGGCCTCATCAAAAAACACCTGAAATTGCCTCTTTTTTAAGCACATCTCACCTACCCTTATGGCCTACCAAACTTGCTACTACTTCTATGCCTACTGCTTTTAATAGTAATTAAATCAACAAATCAAAGAGCAAGGATGATATGCGTACTCGGTTAATCAACAAATCAAAGAATAAAGAAGAGAGTGAAAGTGAAAAAAAAAAAAATTTTACTTATGCCAACGAGTATTTAGATCAAGATTTTAAAGAGCTAGGCCCGGATAGGCTAAACAGGGAGGAAACCAACGAATCAAATGCTGAAAATGAATTACCAGTAGAGTTTAAACGCTCTAGGTTCTTTAATCAATCAGTAATCGATTCAGAGGGTAATTGGAATATGCCTTCTGAAAAAGTAATCGTAAACTCTTTTTTAAGTAAGTCTTTTATTCTTTATTAATCTAATTAATAAGACTATTTATTAATATATATTTATAGGAGGAGCTTATATTCCAAAGCACGCTAAAGTCAAAGAAAAGTCAATTCATACTCAAGAGCGTTTACAAGCTCAAAATCATCAAAATAAGCATCAAGCTAAAAGGTTTAAAACACCTTTAGTTATTCAATCAACAACTCAACAAAATATTAGCTCTTTCTTTACGCTAAAGCCTTTTATTGAAAAAGAAGAAGATATATTTAAAGATATTAACAAATTAAGCAACAAAGAAAACAAAGAATTTAATCTATTTATAAAAAGAAAACTAGCGGCTGAAAATAACTCAATTAAATTAGATGATTTGAACAATATAGAGTTTATCAACAGCGGACAACGTGAGCTCTTATTAAACTCGCTAATTGGCAACGCTATTAATACCTCTTTTAAAGCTTCTTCTACGCCAAGAACTTATAGAGAGGTACTAGACTTAATCAAGAAACAAGTCAACAACAAGCAAATTCTCTTATTACCTCGGCTACGCTTCAAATACTCGCTTATTCAACAATACATCCAAAATCTCTTAAAAAAAAGTCCTTGTAAAGGTCAAATTGAGGCTTCTCTTCTTATAACTTAAAGCAATCACCCTATCACCAACGGAAAAACTCTTGCCCGCAAAATTAGAGCCTTATTTCTTTATTATCAGGCGTACAAATTATTACCAATAAAAACTCAAGGAGGTAAACATGAGAATCGGTCTTATTTAAATAACAAAAACATCTTTCAAGCTTGCTAAGCTTGGTTATTAGCTCAAAAACTCGCTATAGTTACCCCTAAAGGCTTTTAACACGCTCTTAATTCGGAAATTATGCCTCGCTTACTTGCTAGCGCAAAAAAGGCTAGAAAACCTCTCATTGGATATACTACCGGTATACGTAAAACCCCCGGTAAAAAGCCGAAAGAGTGGAAACCTCTCGGTAAAACAGCCACTTATAAGTGGTTAAATCGACTCAGATTTCATACTATAGAAGAAAAGAAAGGGGTTTATGTTAATGGCCATGAAAGAGTTGATGTAATTAATTATTGTTAAATGGTTAGTTATACCTTTTTAATTAGGAAGTATTTATTAACTAATTTAAAAGGAATTTTTACCAAAAATGGCTTATTACCAGTCGCTTACAATAAATTATGAAGAAGATGCTAATGGAATACTATAACCTTTTATACTTGACTTACCTTTTGGAAAAAAAGAATATATTATATATTATTATAATAAAAGCTGTTTTCATGCTAAAGAATACTTTAAGCAAATCTGGTTAGATAAAAATCAATAAAAGATGCCTTTAAAAAGTAAAGGAGGCCTTATTCATTGCTCTAACTTTATAAGCTTTGAAGGGAGGCTTATGATTGGCCAAAAAGATGCTTGGCAAATCATTTATCCCAGAGGACCGCAAAAAACGCCTTATTGGAATACAAATCAATTGCTTGATCAGGTTAAGCGAGCTATTGATATATTTAAAAAAAAACACCCAAATAAGATAGCCATTTTCATATTTAATCAATCAAGTGCTCACGCTAGTAAGGGAGATGGAGCTTTAAACGCTTTTGCGATGAATTTAAGTAAAGGCGGAGCTCCTTTACCTCAAAAGGTTAGTTTAAATTATATCTTCCCTTTTAGGAAATAATTAATATAATTCTTTAGAATACAACCTTTCCTCCTGATATTAGCGAGGCTAAGCGAGCTCGTGAATTAGTTGGGACTCTTCAAAAGCTTAATTATAAGATCAAAAAGATTATTAAGGTGGCAATTAAAGGCTACCCTAATAAGAAGCGAGTTAAAAAGACGGTAATTGAAGAAGTCCCAAAGGGGATTAGAGCGATTTTTGCCGAAAGAGGCTGTTTACTAATTGATAAGTCAATTTTTTTTAATATAATATATTAATTAATTAATTATTAATAGGTAAAAAATGCCCAGTTATTAAGTGCTTTAGTGAGGCTAAAAAGAGTTGTAATTCAATTCTTTCTTAGCCTCCTAAAAAGCCTACAACTTATTATTTAATAAGAATCCTAACCAATTATAAGGATTTCTTTGAACAAAAGTCAGCGCTTGAAGAGATCTTATTGGTTAGAGGCCATAAGTGCTTATTTCTACCGAAATTCCACTATGAGCTAAACCCAATTGAGATGTATTGGGCTTATTATAAGAATCTTTACCAACAGATTTGGAAAGAAACGTTTCCAGAGGTATGTTTATAATTCTCTTTTATTTTATTAACTTATTAACTTATTAATTTATCTTTTTTAGGCTAGAGAAGCTTGTTTCAAAGCTCTTGATTCTTGCCCTCTTGATATGCTACAAAGGTATTGTAATAGAGCTTCACGCTTTATGGACGCTTACCATAAAGGGCTTAGCATTAAACAAGCCGCTTGGTGTGTTAAGAAGCAAAGTGGCCATAGAACCATTTCAGAGACTATAATAAGGGAATTTAATATAATTCCAGAGGGTAGGCAAGAAGTGGACGAATTGGCTTGATTGGTTGGATTTTGTATTTATTTACTAGCGCGGTAGCTAGCTCAGCTGTTATAAAAGTGCTTTATAAAAAGAGTTTAATATTTAATATTATAGCTTTTATTAAGAGAGAATCGGCGGCTATTAACAAAATCGCCGAAAACATCTAATTTAAAATAATTTATAAATAATACTCTTTAAAACAGGTTAATTACTTATAGATAATTTCCGCTTAATTAGCCATACTTATTAAGTGATGGCGTTAAGGTACGTTAAGCGAGATTAACGATATTTAAAGAAAACGAAGAGTTTAATAAGAAAGAAGTTATTTTATGATCGTAATATAACACTAAATACGCTAGTTACTAAGCAGTACTACACTTAAACCAATCAAGTAATTATTACTATTATTATTTGTATTTATATTTATATTTATATAAGAGTTATATTTAATTATTAATATTATTAATATTTTATATTATTGAAAATAATATATTTATCAAATAAAGTGGGTTCAGCTGATATATCTGGAATTCTTTTCTTATCAAAAGCTGTATTCGCATTAATAACGATTTTATAAACAAAAATAGTTCTAAAATATTCACTATAAGGTTTATAATATATATATATATATAAATTAAAAATCTCAAATATTTTGGCGGTGCCAAGACCTTACATTTATAAGTACCTAAATTCGAGGACTAGCCCGATTAGGACAAAAGGTGGGTCTTTATGACGCTAGCATTCAGGCGCACATTTTAGGTTAAATAGATATTTTTTAATATGACTATTATATTTTTACCGTGTTTGAAGCGGTCCGACTGTAAGAAATATTACAAATAAGAAAATAAAGAATGTAAAAAAAAAGTTGTTTAAAAACGAGTTTTTTTAGAGAGTTGTTTTAGTTGAGCCTGTATATTTATTAAATTAATGAAAGTAACAAAATCTTCGAATTTCTATTGGTTTAGGTTTTTAGTGAGACTATCCGTAGGTATAAAGCCTATGGGTAAATATTTTATTAAAAAACTACCCTTTTGATATTTTTAATATAATTATATATTTTGAATATTAATGTAGTAGAGTTTGGTTAAGATGTGCTTGTGTTCTTTAACAATTAGTCGAATTATTTAAATATTGTTATAAAAGATTATTTAAGTTATTTTTATGTTTAGGCGTAATTCTAAAAAGAATTATTGAAATACTATAACCTCTTTTATTATATGTTTAACCCTAAGAAGCTTTGTTTAAATAGTTGAAGTAGTAACTATATTTTGACGAATTGTTTTTTATAAAATCAAACTATTAAAAAATATAATAATATACCTTTAAAAAGAACGTTTAGTTTTGAGATTATCGTTAAAAGAAATATTTGAGGCTATAATTAAGTAAAAAGCGCGTACTTGGTAAGTATAAACTATTGCCAAAAATCGGGTTTTAAAAAGATATCGAATTATCTAATTAATAACGATGAAATATTTTTTAAGGGATTAATTAAGAAGTGAGAGAGCTTTGAAACTATAAAAGCAATATTTGCGCATAATATAATCGTAATATAAAATATTAAACTAACTTTTTTTTAATATTCTTTGACTTTTTCAGGGGTTGTTTTTTTAGGATTTTTGATAAATTTTGTATAAAGTAATAAGGTGTTTGAGTAGTTCTTATTAATGAATCCAAAACATAGAGTAACTTTTTAAATGTAATTGTTATGTATTAAAGAGACTGTTTTAGTTTGTTGATTTTTAATAATTCGAATCCCTAGAAATCATGCCGTTTTTTGTTTTTTAGTAAATTCATACACCGAGTTTAATTTATTTATTATTAGTTGTACTTTTGGAATTATTAAAGCGTAATATAATACTTAAATATTATTAATATAAAATATTATAAACATTATATATTGTTTATTTATAAACATATAAGGCTCTTTTTTATAAAAAAAAACAATTTAAGAGTTTGAAGAGTTATTATAAAATTGTCGTATTATAGTGCTGGGGAGTCTTTGAGTCTATAAAAAGCGCGGTTGACTTTTATTAATATTCTGTCTTATTTAAAGCCATCGAGAAGATAATAGTATATGTAAATAGTTGAATTATTTTTCTTTATATTAATGAATATATTAATAACGTCGAATTGTTTTATTTCTAAATTGAATTAAGTTATTATAATTATAACAATTCTAAATGAGTAAGTAACTAGAGTTATGGCATATATTGACAAAATAGAGGTTTTAAATTATAAGTCTTTTTTAATTATTATTCAAAAATGACATTTGATTAAATAACTGTCGGAATTTATTTTATAAGTAAAAACCCATTTTAAAAGAATTAGTTGTTTAAAGGTATAATTGTGTTTTATTATTCTTTAGTAGTTACGCGATTTTAGATTAATAATCTTTATAATAGCTCCGGCTCTGAAGTGCTCTTTAAGGTGGTATTAAAGATTTTTTTAATTTAATAGTACTTTTAAAAATTATGATTAATGAATTTTGGGAAAAACAATTAGTTGTCGAATTTTAATATTATTAAAAATAAACATTGTAATTATAGTATAAATTGTTCTCAAATCCTTTTTATCCTTGTATACTTTTTTTGACTAAGCCAAAAAGTAGCCAAAAAGTCTTTGAGGTATTTATAATTATTTATCAGGTTTAATACGCCTTTTAATAACCTTTTTATTATAATAAAATATATATTATAATTGGGTTATATTAATTGTCTTATAATTTTAGTCTTTTGACTTTTATTATTTGATTTTAAAAGTATTTTCTTTTTTTTTAAAAGTTTAAGTAGTTTTTGATTTTGATTTTCTGCCGGGAGCAATAAAAGCTATTTTATCCGCGGCTTAGTATTATAAAGATTATTATGTTTAAAAGGCTTTTTAACTTTAGTTGTTTAAGGTAAAGCTTTTATAAGCTTAGGTTTAATATTTTTAAGTGTTTTTTATTGTTTTTTAAAACCTTGCTTTAGGTTATATAGCTCTTAAGCTTATAAAACAATTTGTGGAATTGATTTGTGCTTTGTATTTATATTAAGTCTCTTAGGATTTATTATATTATATAAAACATTTTTCTTAATTATATTTGGTGTTGTTAATTGTTTTAATATGTTAATACTTTATGAGACCTAATTAAGGTACTCGTAAATTAAAAGTCTAATGCTTTTTTATATTTTTACTCCCAAGTTTTTATTAATAGGTATTAAATTAATTAAAGGTTTAATTAAAGGTTTAGTATTTAAGTTTATTAATTTAAGAGGAGATTGTTTTACCCCCGAGGTTATAAACTTAGATTTAATTAAAGGCGTTATTACTACCCTTGAATTAATAAGTTTTTTGACTTTTATAGTTTTTAAAGCTTTATTTAGTTGCTTTTGTTTAGAAAAAATATTAGCGTTTAATTGTAATGTATCGTTGGCGTTTAGGCGGTTTATTAATATATATTTAATGTTTTAAGCCCTTATTTTGTCTTTTTAAAATAACTTGGCTATTTTTTAAAATTTTACACGCGATTAGCCGGCTGTTTTTTTAATATTAAAAAAAGTAAAAAATAAGGTTTTATTAAAAGTGACGTTTTTTGTGACTATTATATACTATAATTAAGGTATCTAAATTTTGTATATATTAGATAAAACGTAATTAATTAAATACTTGATGTATACTTTTAGGTTGACTTTAAAAGCTTTCCTTTTGCAGAGTGTTTTTTGATTTTTTGATAAAGGGTATATGTGTAACCCGTACATATAAATCCCGCTTTAGTTAGGCTATAAATCATTGGTGAGTTTAATAAATAACTTTGGGTTGTATTATTTAAAGTAATATTTGAATTAAAAGTAAAGTACTTTGTTTAGACTTTTAAATGCCTTTTATATTAAAGGACTTATATTATAAAGGTATATTACCGCAAGAATGATTTCAGGCTATAATACCTTAAAGAAATTAATGATAAGGCATATTTTAATTGTTTTTTTAATGATTTCTTTGTTTATTTGTTTTGTTTTTTTATTTGGCTCGTAAGTATATAATGGCGTAAATTCTAAGTTGATACTACTTTTATGGGTTTATTTCTTGAATTGAGTTGTTTTATTTAGTCCAATAATTGAGGATTTGTTATTTTGGCGAATTTTATAAATAAAGAAACTAAATTGCTGTTTTATTTATTGTTTAAAAGGTTAAAGAGTAATTAATATTGTGTTTAATCTTTTGCTTTTAAATATAAAGCTATAAAAAACTCCTATGAATTCGTTTTTGATTAAAAGGAGCCAGTTGTTTCCGTTAAACCCGGGAGAATAATTAAATAAATCTTAAGTGATTTGATAGAAAGGTCGGGTAGTTCTCTTTTCAGATGATTGCCGACTAATATTCTGATGTGCTGTTGCCAGAGTACATTACTCGTATTCTGCTTTCCAGGGAGACAGCGCTGTAAACGTCACTATTAACGTACTCTTGAACCCACTTTATAGCGGCTTTGTAGTTCCTCGCCTTTTTGTTCTAAGAAGGCATAAACATTAAGTACTTTATCGAAAATAGTTTAAACCTAGCCGCGACTTTTTCTAAGGTTATTATTTTATAATTCGCTTTGTCAGGTTTTATTCTTTTAGCCTTAAGGTTTTTAATATTTCTTTTTTAAATAACCTAAGCTTTGATTATTGTTTTGGCTTTTTGTGTATCGTTAATTTTATATTTGACAATAAAGAGTATTAGAGTAGTTGGTTCTGTGTCTAGTGGGTTTACTAAATCGGAAATATTTAGATTAAACTTTGTTTAGACTTTATTTAAACGACAAAAGTCCTTATAGGCTTGAAACCATATAAGTTAAGTGTGTTTGTCATAAGTGAACAACAGTTCTTTAATTGTGGATTTGTCGTTTATTATAGAAAAGTTGTTCTTGAGAACTTAAAGTATAAAGGAAAATTCGAGGAATTCTAAGAATTAAAGGAAAAAAGAAAAGTGAAGAGTAACTGAAGGATTTAAATCCACAGCTTTTTTAGGCTCTTGTGTAGGTTGTTGGGGTTAAAGAAGTAATATATTGAAATAACGGTAAAAACTTTGTAATAAATAGCTCGTAAAACCTCAAAAACTCCGAAAAACTTAAGGAGTTTTAAATTCATCGGTTACATATAATATAAAAGAATACTAACTTAATAGTTTTGTTATAGGGCTTATAACTGACGTGCATGATAAGACTTAGGCTTTATGAATACTTAGATTAATAGAATGTGTTAATTAATTTAGTAAAATCTAAGTAAAGAGTATGAAAGGGGGAAGTGCTCTCTTAAGGCAGTATACAATAGTAGAACCCTATTTAGAAAGTGTGCAGTGCCAAGAGAGCAGTTTAGGCGAGCTGCAGCCGTGCCTGTACAACAAACCCCTACTACTTTAGCCAAAACTCCAGCTATTACTTCCCCAAAACTATCCCTACCTAAAAAAACTTAATTATTTAGCAATTACTAAACTATCAAACCTATCCGCTTTGAACAAAGCTTCAACCAACCTGCCGCAAAAAATCTAAAAGCCAAATATAAATCACCAATAAAAGCAACAAAAAAACAAAAAGCCGCAAAAAAAAAAACTGCAAAGGCCAAAGCGCTAAAAAAGGCCAAATGATAAATCATAATCCTAAATCACGAGTAATTAATAATTAATAAGCTAAAAAGTTTTATTTTTTAATCTCTTCCTAATACTTAAACAATCTCCTTTTACAACAAAGTATTAATAGTATTAAACCTTTTTTTCTCTTTTTTTCTTCTACTTCTTTTTTACAAAAAAATATCCTTATAATACTTCCCTCTTTTTAAATGGCCCTAATTAATTTACTTATAAGTAATCTAAATCAACCACTTTTTGTTAATAGGAACAAATATAATAAGCTTTATTTTAACCCTTTCACAACGTTAAAGCCTTAGGCAAAAAACCTCAAATTATAATCCATATAACTAATATAAAAGCTCCTAGTACCTTTATAATTTAAAAAAATAAAAACTTTTCCACCTCTAAATCTAACTTTTATGCTTTGCCTTGGGCTTAGCACTTGAAGCTCAGCTCTACCTAATTCTTTTGTTTTGTGTTGTCTTTACATTATACTAATCATATGGACTATAACTTAAGGTTTTTTGCCTAAGGTTCTAGCGTCGTGAAAGGGTCAAAATAGAGCCCATTACATTATATAGAAATAAGGCCATTTATGGCTTCTCTTAGACTAGTACCAGTAATTACTGGATTTATCGACTAATATGATTAATACGTGTTATTTAATTGAAATAAAGATTCGAAGGTTATATAAGTGATTCAGGTATTTTTTAATATAACGTTTATAATACTTATTTGACTAAGTTAGTTATATTCTTGACTTTGATATTATGTTTAAAGTTAAGGAAATGTATAAATATTGCCAGAAATATGTAGATATTTTATATAGATTTTAATTTAAACTATAAAATAATATAGATTTTAATTATATAGTTTATATTAATATAATATAGTTTGGAGAGAGATATACCTTTTATATAGTTAATAAAGCCACTGGCTTTAGAGTAACAAAACTATTTTAGAAAAAACCCGGTTTAGCTATGGCTTGGGTTATATTTAATACTTTTAAGTCAATATAGATAAACATATATATTGGACCCTCTGACTTTATTATATATAACTATAGGACTAATTTCAACTTTGAAAAATTCTATAGTTCTTTATGCTTTGTTAAGAATATTCTAAAGTTTGTTTTTGTGAAAGTATATTATTCGATTAATAAAGTAAAGAAATATTATTGTTTATTTTGATATATTTACGAAATCGTTATAAAAAAGCACCCTGAGTTAAGTAACAAAGATCGACTATAAATAGTAGTTAAAACAATAAACAATATAGTTAGACTTAATGAGTTGATTCTTATATTATTCGTTTTTGGAGCTTATTTTAGAATAATAGAGTTAAACCTTTTAAGTCTGTTTATTGAGTAGTGTGTTATTACTATTAAGAAGGTGATAAAAGAAGTAAGACAAATCTATATGACTTATAAAGTCAATAATATACTGGCGACTTGAAACGGCCCTGGTATTATTCTAGTATATGACTTATATTTAAAGGATTAAGTCTTAGTATAAAAGGAAAAGAAAAGATAGAGAGGATTATATGAGTTCTTAAGGATAGATGACGAGTCTTATAAAATTACTATAAATAATAATTAAATCTATATATTCTGATTGATATTTATATGTTTATTTAAGATAAATATGCTAGGTATTGAGTGTTAAAAAGAAAATTTACTAGAGGATTTTATAAGAATAATTCTTGATTTTGGATTATTAGTCAATAGTATACCTAAATCGACTGAAATTACTATTGATCTTGGATTATTAGTCGATAGTATACCCAAATTAACTCCGAAACTATCTTATATTATTGTCGAGCTCTTAGTTGTATAACTTATTTATAGATTATTAACAATTAATAATAGTTATAATATTGAGGTGTTTTTAACTAAAAAAGAGACAAAAGATCAAGAACTTTTGATTAAACTTCAGAATAAAAGTAAGATTATTATTCTTAGAGTACTATTCTAATAATCTTATCGAATAAAGTATAAGGTACTTATTAAAAGAGGGGTTTTTATATTTATTTAAAAGGACAACTTTAAAATAAAAGACTAATATATTTTTAAATCTAAAATAATAAACAAAATTAAAAGAAAAAAAACCTTGACATTATATGAAAATTCAAGACTTATTGTCTAATGTTTTAATGACAAAAGTAAAAGGAAGATATTAACTTAATTTTTAATAATCTAATATATAAACCAATGACTATTTATTTTTTTAGTATTCGTAATTAAATAACTGAAAAAAATCCGAAACAAATCCGAATTACATCTAATACTTTAAGATATTACTTAAGCCTATATACAAATATAAACAAGGCTTTTCCAAGACATCTTTATATAACTTCCTTAAGAGATTATAAATGAATTCCCTCTTAATACAATATTTATAATAATATTTTTATTATATAATATTCTAAAATTAAGAAATCACTGATTTAATACTTATTATAAGTACTATATTAAGAAATTATAAATAAAGACTTTTATATATAATCTTTGTTTATTAATTAATACTAAAAATAGTTAAGAATTCAAAATAATTAAAATATAAACAAATAATACTTTAATTTTAGGAAATGTCGATTTTTTAACTAAAGAATAAACAGAAATTATAAATGTAAACTTTCTAACAAAACCGATTTAAGTCTTAAACGTCTCTAAACCCTTTATATTTAATAATTATATTTTTATTATAAAGAGAAACGATCTTTATATATCTTAAAAAAACAAAGGGCTAGAATCGAGTTGATTAATACTAAAAAGAGTGATTATAAAAAGGCCTATATGGAATAACGTATTCGTAGAACTTATATTGTTATGATTTATTAACTAAAAGCCATATTCGATTTTTCAGTAACAGTTCAATATTAAGATCTTATAATGAATAACGCTAAAGCCTTAAATCTATGTCTTTAATAGTAAATAAACAATTTAAAAAGAAGTTTATAATATATTTTTATAAACTTATATTTAATAAAGATCTATGTCTTTGTTAATAATTCTTTTATTAATAACAAAGATTTAAGTTCTTAAATCGGTTTTGTGATAGTAGTCGGAACCGAATCAGAGGAGGATATTGAATTTACCTTTAATAGTAATATCATTTATACTAATTCTACTAAATATAAAAGAGTTATTTGTATAATACTTGTTTTAGAGTTATATACTATAGTTACTGGCGTTGATATATTAATCGTTATAACAACTACTATTGATATAATGACTGATAAGCTCGATTTTCTAAGGCTTCTATTATCCTTTATATAGATTCTCTTTTGTTATACGAATATATTGTCAAATTCGGTACTACAAAAAAAACGTTTGATGATTAATATAATAGTAATTCGTTAATTATATAAGTGTAGGGAATTTACAGAAATACGATAAATTAATAATACCTATAACTTTACTAATGCTATAATAAAAGCCACTTTAAATAAGGCTCTTTAAGATTTCATTAATACTAACATATTTACTGTTAAAATAAAAAGATAAGTTTAAAGATTTACTAGAACTAATTCAGATTAGTAATAAAAGAATTCGTATACTTATTACTTTTCTTTTTATATATATTTTCTTTAATATATGTTTCTTATTTTATTTATTTATTTTATTTTACTTATTTATATATTATGATTATTTAGTTTACAGAGACAAAAGACAGTTTAAATTCGTATTTATTTACCCTTTAATTTAAAATATTAACAGGCGGTTTTATAATAATACTTTGACAAAGACTTAATTACCGGTTTTACCATAAAAGGCTATTTTTATATAAGGGTTTAAGGAAAGTATTATTACAAAGAACTTATTATAAAGCCAATCTAAAACAGGGCCTATATATTACTTATACTATATAAGCCGTCCGTAAATAACTTTAAACCCTCTTTTTTTCCTTTTTCTTTTATTACTAATATATTATGATAAAGACGTTTATTATTAGGTCCCGTTTTAGTAAGAGCCTTACGTTTGTTTCGAGCCTTTATAACCTAGGCATAAACACCAGATATTATTTTGTTAATATAACTTAAAACTATTGCTATTCTTTTAACCTAAATATTTAAGTTTTATATTTGGATTAGTTATTAACTAAAAACAGACATTATACCGGGTTATATATCAATTAAGTGTTAGTAAATTGATTTAATTTGCCTTAAAAGGCCCGAGTTTCTTTTAATAAAGTAAACGCTAGTTAGTCTTTTGTCTTTAGTGCCTTTATTAAAACAACTAATAATATAGCGGTAATTGACTTTATAATAATAAAAAAGTCCGTTAAAACGAATGATTCAACATTAGCTGTATAAACCAAAATATCGAATTTAATATCAATGAACCAAAGGAGTTATATTTATATTAAATATGGAATATATTCGGATTTTTTTCGGAATCTATAGTTGACTTATAAGCCGGGATTATAAATAGTCCTTAAGGATTTATTTATAAAACGGCATTCCTTTTTTTACTTAATATAATAACTATACTTCTTTGACTTAAAATTATCAAAGACATAAGAGTATTCTAAACCATACGCCTAAGTATAGACGTACTAAACGTAATATTTATAATAGACAACTACAAAGGCACCAGATAACACCAAAATTAGCACTATGTCATTGTTAATATTAAAATATAATACCAAAACGACCCTAAAACGAATCCAAATATTAATCTAAAAGATAATTGACTTATTATTAATAAATTAGAGTTATTAATTAAAAAGTTTCTAAAATTACGTCAATTTTAATATAAAATCAATGGATTTTAATATATTAATAGTAATTTATTATTATTAAAAAAAAGTGTAAATTTTTAGGGAACCTTTAAAGTATATATAAAATAAGGGGACAATAAGAAAATCCATAAGCTTTGCTTAAATTATTAATAGACTTCGCTTAATTTATATATTATCGATTTTTAGCCCTAAATCAATAACTCCTTTAACACAATTAATACAGAATTATTACAAATAGATTTCGGACTTCTTTTGGGCCTATACTACAAGTTATTATATTATTATGTTTTTCGGTATTTTTTAGTCTTTTTTTTCAATGATTTTAATATTATATCTCTTATGTTATTATTATTTTGGCTCTTTTTACTTTATATATTATATATTATTATACTTTTTAACACATTGTCTTTATAAAACGTTTCTTTTTGGCTTATTAAAGTCTATATTACCCTTTTTTTTTTTATTAAAATTCTGATTTGTTTTTCTAAAAGAAATATTACTAGTATTAATTTACAAGGATTATATAATTTTATTATATTATATAAGAAATGCCACTTAAATAATATTATAATAGTCTTCAAAGGTTATACTTTAGCTATTAAAAATAATGGATCTGACAGTTCCAGGGGATGCTCGGAGTTATAACGGACCTATTATAAGGGTCATTCGGAGGAATATATAGTAAGGGATCTTTCCCACTTTCTTAAAAATACACAGATTTTACTACTTACTTTACTAAAGACTATATTAACCCTTTTGCTTCAATATATCTTTACATAATCCACCGGTACTGCACCGACAAGGCCTTTATTCTTTGACTTTAATTTTTAGATTTTTAGATTTTTAGATTTTTAAATTCTTAAATTCTTAGATTCTTAAACTAAACTATAAGATTTTACTTAATTAAATTATTATAAGTATATATATTATGTTATTATTTAATTAATTAAACTTATTTATATTAATTTGTGTTTTTAGCTTTTGTTATTATTAAATTCTTTTTTTTTTCTTTTTTTTTCCCCTTTTTTTCTTCTTTTTTCTTCTTTTTTTTAAGATTAATTATTTAAAAAACTTAAGTGAAATTAATAACCTCTATTTTTATTATTAAACTAATTATTTAATAAATTTCAATGAGGTTAATTAGCTTTATCTTTATTATTAAATTAATTATTTAATAAATCTAAGTGAAGTTGATTAGTTTTATTTTTTAATTATTAATAAATTTTAAAATTGATAATATTTTTTATAAAAGGAAAACGACTTTAGTATTATTCTTTTTATAAAAAGGCCTTTTTTATAATATGACTTTTGGGTTATAAAGAAATTAAATTACTTTAATGATTAAAGATTTAAAAAGGCTATAATATTAGTGAAAAATAAGTCTTTATAAGTTTATTAAATATTCTATAAAAATATATTTAATTTAGGTATAAGGTTTAAAGCTATTATATATAAAATAGTTATAAGCTTTATTTTTTATTATTGGTTTAATATATATTATATTACTTTATTTATTATTTTTGAATCTATATATTAATTCTTTATACTTGCTTTTTTCTTTTATGAATTAGCTTTATTATAAATGCTTTTTTATTAATAAAAAAGCTAAAGTAATTAATGGGATTTCTAATTTTTTAAGAACATATAAATTATATGTTATAATATTATATATTATTTTTATTTGCTTTTTATTTATTTATTGTTTATATTTATTAATAATGGGAAAATGTAAATAATTTATAAAGAATGTTTTTAAAAGGAAATCTTATAAAGAATATTATTTTAATGAAATTATATTACCTTATGATATTAAAGTTTATATTTATTATAATATTTTTATAAATATTAATACATTTATATTATTTAGATTTTTTTATGTTTAAGTTTATAATTTATATTAAAATCCTTTAATTTTTAATTAAGAAACTTTTAAATTTGTGTTTTATTATATGTTATTTTAATCAATGGATTAGAAAAAAAATCTTTAATTTATTTTTTTATTTAATTAATTTTATAATTAATTAATAATTATGTATATAATTCATCAATAAAAAATATCGGCGCCGAAAAATTAACCAATCGGCCAAAGCGGCCATTTTAGCGATTTGGCGCTTTTAGCATAAAAGGCCGCCTTTTAACGAGTAGGTCTTTTTTTAGCAGCCTTTTGGCGAATTAGGCCAAAGCTTAATAACTTCTGTACTGATCAAAGTAGATTATTGATTTATTCGTTCCGAAGGCTATATTTTAGCGTATATATCCAATAAATTAACTTTGCTAAGCCTATTATACTATAAATATCCACGCTAATAAAAATCTAATAAGCACACTAGCTTTTTTAGGCAAAGTTTAGTTTAGGTAAATCAATTACGTGTGTATATTCCTATAATATACCCCTAGATACTTTAGGTACTTAAAGCCTTAAAAAAAATTATTATTATTAGAATAAATACTATAAGTAAAATTTGGCGCTTTTGGCGCTTTTAGCGCAGAATTTTTTTTAGTATACGGCTTTTGTCCCCAATTTTTTCAATATACAACTTTTTAGCCAAAAGCACCAAAAGCACAAAAAGCCGCTGCTAGCCGCTATTTACTACCAAAAATTTTGGCAGATGTTATCATTATTATAAGTATAAACATAAAAATCTTTTTAATGTTATAGGAATAGTATTAGTAATAAACTAAGTTCTTTTATTATAATAATGAATATTTCTTTAATTAAATTATTATGATTATGGATTTAGAAAGATTTAAAATTAGAAGATTAGTTTATAAAAAAAATTATTTAAATGGAATAATGATTATAAAATTATTGGTTAAATTATAAAATTAAACTAGTTTTTTTAATATTTTATTATATATTTTATTATTTTAATTATGGTTTTTTAATATTAGAATTATTTGTTTAAACGTAAGTTATTTTATTTATAAAAGAATTTTAGATTTTAAGATTTTATTTATTATATATTATATCATTTATGAAAATATTATAATTTTATATAATATTAATATATTATTAAAAGTTATAAAGCCATATTAAATAATATTATAGAATTTATATAATATGAATTATAAAATAGTTAGGGTTTTTATTATAGCCGTAATTATATAATTATATAATATAAAAATATATTACTTACTTATATTTTTTAAAACAATATTTGCTTAATTTTTAAAGTATTAAATAATAATAAAATAAAAAGCCGGAAAATTGAGTAATATTATTAATAAAAGAAATATATAATTAAAGGGCTTAATTATGTGTAAAGCATTAATAGATATAATAAACTTTTATAATTTGGCTTTAAAATATATAATAATTAATATATATTTTTGATATATTATTAATTATTATATTAATATGTTTAATAATATAATTTCTTTAAAAACATTAGAGTAAATAAAAGAATTAAAATTATTTTAATATATCTTATTTAATTTGATTTATAAATTTTAGTTAAATTTAATATACCTTTTGAAAGATATTATACTTATGAACTTTTAATAAGAAATTAACGTATTAAAGCATAATAAAATACTTCAATAAATAAATTAATAAAGAATTAAAAATAGTTTTTTATTAAATTTAATTAAATTGGTTTATTTAATTAAGATTTCGTTTATAATATTATAGCCTTATGATTTATTTATATAAACAAGTTATACAAGTAAGTGGTATATTTTATATTAATTTATAATATATATAAGATTTAAAAATAAAAGAATAAAATTTATTACTTTTTTTTTAATATATTAAAAGAGTTGTACTTTTTTTATAATAATTGTTAAGATTATTTTATTTTATTTAATAAGTTTTTAAAAGAATAAATTTAAAAGCTTAAAACAAAGTTTACGGGGTATAATTTAATAAAATATTAAATTTAAAAAATTAAGGCTTTTTATATAACATTTTTAAAATTTAATGGTTTTATATATTCTTTTAAAAATATAATTAATAAGTTAAATTAGTTTTATGTTTATGATTATGTTTTTTTAAAAATAATATTATATGTTTTTTAAGATTTTATTAATATACTTTTAATAAATATTAAAACGCCTTATAAGGGTGTGTTTTAATTCGTGGCTTTTTAATAAGCTTAAATTATATAAGAAAATATTAAAGTAATTAAAAGGCTTAAAAATATTAAAGTTATAAATTTAATTAATAAAAATATAGTTAATAAAATAAAATTAAATAATGAAAAAAGCGAAAATAAAGGGGGCATTTTTTAAGTATATATGTAAAAGATTAAAAAAAATTAATTAATAAAAGTACATAAAATTAATTGTGTTTATTTATAAATTTAAAGTACTTACTTTTAATTGTTTTGCGTTTTACGTTTTTAATTTTTAAAATTATGTTTCGTGACCATTGGGTCTTAACAAACAGCCGTAGGCTGAGGTCATCGGAGACACTGGAGTGTTACCAGTCAGCAGTAGAGAATTGAGCATACCGCTGTACGCACGATTGATTGTGGTCTATTTGTATTTGAAACTCACTCTTTGGGACGCAGCCTTCAACCCTAATATTAAAGTTAATGGTTATCAATTCTCGCGACTGCTCTAATTTCCAAAATTTCTGCCCAAGCTTGCTGCCGCTCTATGACCCTAGACTCGTAGACACCGAACTTGATAGTCGCTGTGAAATTCAATCCGAAATCACCAAAAATCAAGGTATGGCACAATGGTTCGTTCTATTCAGTTTTCACTATCTGCAAATAAAGTTGAGGGAGTAATCCAGGAATTGTGTTCATACGGCCCAGCCTCAAATGCGTGACTCAGTATCCATGTGGAAAACGACCCCTAATAGAAGAGCTAGACAAGATTCCGCTTTCTTTGGTCACTTGATAAGCCGTTGATCTAGAGGACTCGAGAAGACAACTCTCTCCAGAGCTCAACAGTCACCTTGGGGATCTCCTTTCCTGGTGGAGAGTAGTTCTTGAACATCTTCTCCATCCTGCCAACAAGCTCCGCTTTCTTGTCATATTCAATCGTCATTCCAGCAACGATATTCACATGAAATTCTTCCTCACTGTCCCATCTACTGAGAACTATCTTCACGGTTTTGAGACCAGAGAACTGGGAGAAGAAAGTTGTTGGATAGTGTGCCGGGGCTGAGTTCATCGCCAACCATTCGACTTCGCTATCTAGAGTATCATACCAGTTCCAGTTACGGATCTCAAGCTCCTCGATAGAGTTGAACAAAGCAGGTGCTTCATCTTGAAGTCGAATCAACCAATCCCAAGCAGACTGTCTAACATAGTACGTGGTGAAGAACATGGTGTCTAACTTAGGATTTTAGCACAGTGGACGAACACGATCCTCTCGATTGACCCTGAAAGCGTTTTCGAGGCGAGTGACAACACTGTAGTGCTTTAATGTCTCATGGCGACTCTCTTGATTGACGTAAAGGGTAGATGGGAGCAGACAGTACGTCTCGGTGCCTTTGGAATGTCGTGCATCGCCGGGATCTTCCCCTCTGAACGATAGTACCACGTCGTGGTCAAGATTGATGCGTCGACCGCGCGGAAAAGAAAATCGCCAAATGGAAAGAAAGATTTCTAGAAGAAGGCAGTCGAAGCAGGTGAAGGTAGTAAGGGTGACCTGGAGGAAGATGTCCTGGAAGAGATCGGGGAGTTCGACGAGGGAAGGAGAGTGGGGTCCGTGAGGTTCGAGAGAGGAGAAGGTACCGGGATAGAGATGTTAGATTCTGCTGTTGGGGCTTTATTTTTTGAAATGAACATTGTCACATACCTAGAGAGCTCGACTCCTTCGACAATTTGTGCGGCACTATCGTGCTGTTACTGAGGAAGATCCCTAGAAAAGCACTCCTGGGAGTAACTCCCAAGAATAGCCCTAGTATAACAACGAGTTGTGAGTGGCTTAGACCGTTTTACCAACTAAGGTGTTAGGACTAGTAAAGAGTTTAATACAAGGGGTAAAATTTTAAATAATATAAACTCAGGTATTTTAATCTTTTGGATTTTATTCAATTGATTTAAATCACATAAGAAAAAAATAAAAAAGGAGACTATAAAAAGAGACTATAAAGGGAAACTATAAGGGGAGACTATAAGGGGAGACTACGAAAGGAGACTATGAGGGGAGACTATAAGGGAAAACTATAAAAAAGAAGGAAAGTACTTAGAGAAAAGAAACAAAAATCGAGAGAGAAAAGGGGAAAGACAATTGATATATCTGACAAGTTCTGAAATATACTAAAACATTGACTGACATCAAGTCTTACTAAAACTGAGTAAAAGCTTGTGTTTAAGGATAAAGGGGCTTAAACGAGCCCTTGGCTAGTATACTTCCCCTGATTTTATTTATAAAACTTTCTACTCACATTTCACTTTTTGAAATTAATCTTATAAAGGGTGTTTTTGATTTAATTTTAGTGTATGTTATCTTTTTCGGTGTATAGATTATAGGGGACTTCTAGGATCACTTCTAGGATCACTCCTAGGAGTGCTTTTCTAAGGGATGCGCCTGTGAGGCGTTGATCGAGAGTGTAGTAGAACCTATTGTGGTTGTCTGTCAGCGGAACTTGGTTAGTGTTATGGTGTTCTAGGGGCAGGTCGACTTAGATACTTTAGTGTTAGTGTTTCCAAAAGCTTGAAAGGGAGGGATAAAATGTTTTATGATGAGGTTACCGTCTTGGTACTGAGGGAGATGGTCACGTGTGTGGTCCTGAAGTTGCGACCTTGATCAATGCCTCCCGTATCCTATTCGCCGATTGGATTGATCGAATTTCTTCAAGTGGTTCCGGGGGCTTCTTGGTTCATCGATCAATGTTTGGACTTCGCCGGTGTGACGTTGGATCCATCTTGGGTTACGTCCTTCTCATCTTCAAGGTCAAAATCACTCGCTGCCAGAATTGATCGCCATGCAATTTCTCTATCTAAGATGTCAGTAGATCTAAGGAGGAAAATTCGCAAAGTGCCTGCAAATTCAGACTGAAGAAAACCCAGCGCCACCCAGAATTATGTTCCCCTGGAATAATGCCCACCAGCCAAATGTGTCTCGTGAATGTTCGAGACCCGCTCGAACATTCCTCTCAAACACCAATCTCAAAGCCCATATTCCCAGAACTTGTTCCACGGCATGACAGAGATCGTAGGTATCTTTCCTTTCCACTCGTCGCGACTTCCGAGCTCTCTGACCAGTTTTTCAACCAATTGCTTCTTGCCAATGTCTGTACTCAAGACAGGTGAACTCGGGGATACATCACTCGAAAGCACGAGTGTCAAGCTTTGAATACCAATACATGGAGTATTTGAGCATAAGACATCACCGTGCGTAGGATCTATTGCATTTCTCTGGAAGATCCATGCCACATCACTAGGCCAGGTGGACCAATCCCGAATCTCTAGATGCTTGATGGAAGCAAACAATTTTGGTGACTGGTCTCTTATCTTTAGAAGCCAATCGACAGCCTTCCTCGTGTAGAACATGGAAGATGTAATGTATGCTGTGTCGGCCATGGGGTTGAAGAACAATGGACGAGGGTGGAGATGGCTGTCACTCCTCCAGAAGTGCTCTGAACTGCGGGGTAAAACCAAATAATGCTTCAAGGCCTCTTGTCGACTTTCATGGTTTATATACAGCACTGCGGGTAAAGGACAGTTGCTTTCGACTCCTTTAGTTCGATGACTATCCAGAGTATCGGGTGTATGGTGGCTGAAAGAAAAAATAATGCTTTTGTCGAAGTTGACGTTTCGACGAGGAGGGAATGTCAACCGCCAGATGATTAGTCGAATCTCAAGCGGAATCTTTGAAAAGCAGGTGAATGTTTCGAGGTCGTAACCAAGTTGTAGAACGAGTTCTTGCAAGAGGTCGGGGAGTTCGGCGAGAAGGTCAAGTG
This sequence comes from Helotiales sp. F229, assembly GCA_002554605.1. NCBI lineage: Eukaryota > Fungi > Ascomycota > Leotiomycetes > Helotiales > Helotiales sp. F229. Next base: position 343,978 of record MXAW01000011.1, read on the forward strand.
TAGCATTTGCACTCGTTGGAGGGAGGCTGTCGCTGTGAGATTATGTCAGTAAATTGGTTCGCAACAGTAAAGATCTCACACGAGTGATTTACCTGGACTTGGTCGGCATGTTGACATTGCCTTGCAGGCTCAACGCGCTTGATTGGCCCGAAATTTGTGTACTCGGAGGTCTTTGGGAGCCCATATTGGTCACGCTGCAGGAGTTGTTTCACGGTGGAGGTGGTGCTGATAAACTCAGTCGAGTGACTGTTGAGTTCTTTGGGAATGAGGTTACGATAGGCGTTTGATGCAGCGACGATGTCAAGAGTTCGATGATGAGGGTGAGACAAGTACTTCTGTACGTACCTGGATAGAGGGCAATTGAAATTGGCTCCCCCCACCTAGGACACCCGAAGCACGAGGTTCGACAGACCAAGTAGCAGGAAGGAAAGGGATTCACTTGCCTTGTCCCGTCTTGATTCCATTCCTGTGGGTGCTATATTCACTTATACTTCCCAGTATGGGGATGCGAAAATCGAGCCCTAAGCTATTTGACAGAGAGGTGCCGTTGACTTTTGTTGATTGTCCGAAGTCTGATCCTGACATTGACCCTCTTGCCTCAGGGAATCTTTGCACCTGTCCTTCAGAGTATTGACGCAGCCGATGCAAAGTTTTTCGTCCAAATTTTCATTTTCTGTGGATGTCTAAGTGCAATTCCAGGTCAATAGGCCCTACCAAGATGAGGATACCCACGACAGCTCCTTCATGGGGTTCGCGCTCGTAACTTATCTCCGACTCGACTAATTAACGAACACCAGGCAGAAAAGCCACCGCTCATGCTCCAAGCTTGTACCATCGTTCAACAGAAACTACGGGAACCTTTTGCCACGAACCCCTATGCTTCAACTAGTCCTCCATCGCGGCGACAAGCTGCTCCTTCCCACCTTTCGTCTGCAAGGTGACAATACCTAGATCGTCCAAGACTTTGGATTGGCACAGGACGAGATTCAGATGCTCCAGACCAGGAAGAATAAACAATACTTCTAGAGATTCATAGAATAGCGAGTCCTGAAAGGATTGTCTGACATCATCCTCCGTTTCCAGACATCTCCACGGGGCCAATCTCATAAAATAGTCTCAGTGCTCTGTGCATAATATACTCTATCCAATCCTCAAACTCTTCGCACTTGATGAGTGTGAGGAAGGCTGTATCCAATGTAGGGTTGTAACAGAACGGCCGACATCTCTGATAGGGCGGGCGTGAGGACGGTCTGTACTTTTTAATGACGCAGTAGTGTTTCAATGCATGCCACCTGCTTTTTGAGTCGACATAAAGCGCAGCTGGAAGAAGACAGTGCATTTCAATTCCGAGCATGCGTTCTCACAGGTGTCGTCCATATTAACGTTGAAGCAGACAGGCGTCCCCGAGGATACGAGAAACGCCAAATCATAAGTCTGAGCTCCTTTAGAAGCTTCCCAAAGCAGTTGAAGTTGTCAAGGTCTTTGCCGAGCTGCAAGAAGAGCTGTTGGAAGAGGTCTGGAAGCTCTGCTGCAAGATTGAGACCATATTTACCTGTGGATGCGGAAATTGATGGAAAGAAACTGTGGTGGGTTGGTCAGTGGTTTGCTCTAGATTACAGGATCATTCGGCCACTTATCTCAGAGCTGATTGTATGTACGTGCCTGTTTTGGCAACTTAAACTGGACCGGGCTCGGAGCCAGACAAGGAAGTCGAAATGGTAGTAGCCATGTCGTTTGTTTGTTTGGTAGCTTCGACCTCGAAACCTGAGACTGGAGGCTCTGATATGGCAGCTGGTAGGACGGTGTTCATCTAATTGAGTACCAAAGAGGAGAGGTGTTGGTGCTTGATGTTGGCAACAGATTTGCGGTTTGTAGATGTCAGCTCGCAATCGAGGACAAGCAGAAGGTTTTGTCTCAGGACGAGGGTCTGAATTGGAGAAAGAACCAGCAATCCGGTGATTGACTCACCGACGTACCGAATTCACTTGGGACATAGCGCTTTATCATCTGCTTCTAGCGCGGACCGCTTCGCTTGTCCCTTTCTTTCCTCGTAACATGGCATTAGGGCCTTCAACAAAACGCCTTCAGAACCACCATCTTCGACGCAACAAGCATATGCCACAATATCTCGACTAGAGATCAATCCACAGAGACAGTATGTAAAACAGGAATCAACAACGCGACATCGTCTCTCGCAAGACCAGGCCACGTTCGAGACCCGCATTCTCACGCAAGTCTCTTCCATGCAAAGGAAGACACTCAAGCACCCTGGAAGGTGAGTAGTCTCTCCATAGAAGCTATGATGGATTGCTGACTATTCTTAGGATAGTCTCCTATTGCAAACATGTCCAAAAACTTGAGCGCCCTCACGGTAGCTGCTGCTATGCCCACTTCCCTCATTTCTGCTTCACCATGCACTTCTGAGGCTGAGAAAAGGACTCTCAACAAGTTCACGCTGTTTCCCAGACTGCGTTTGGAACTCTGGCTCTCAATCTATCGGTGGTCATTCCCTAGAGGACGAAATACCAGCATCGCTCGCGAGTTGGCTCTGTCATTTAGCTATGGTTTAACCATGAAGGAGACTGATTGATACAATCTTGCTCTGAACGAGGCCAATGCACGCGCTCCTCTGCCACTAACTCTGTCCCTTAACAAGGAAAGTCGCAAGGAAACTCTGCGACACTACTGCATTATTTTTCGCGGGGAGGTCCTCAACGATGAAGATTGCCTGACATATCGGCCGCCTGTTGAGCCACCGTTCTGCCTCAACCCTGCTCTTGACACCGTTTATACGACCTTGTCGGCTACTTATGTCGCATTCAAGTGCAGCCGGTGGATGAGTTTTCTGCAAGATAATCACCCTACACTACTACAATCAATCCGAACACTTCAGATCGGAGAGTTTGGCGGTTGGTGGCGAATGTGGTATATACAAGGTGGAAGCTGGATCAGAATGTATTTCACGAGGTTTCGATCGTTCAGTCAATTGGAGAATTTGGAGTTTGTGTCTAATTCCCTCGTGGTTGCGGACTTTCCCGGAACGAAAGAAGAGATGGAAGACCTTATTCGGGAAATTATTGCTGCTTTCGTTGAAGACAACAATGACTTCTTCGGGGATAGAAAACTTGTCTGTACTTTCCGAGAGGCAGAGTGATCCATGGCTGAAGGATGTCCGGGAGATGGAGGATGAGGATATTGAACTGGAGGCGGACTTGGTGGACTGAGGGGCGTGGAAACGTTGGGATGCACGCTAGACCCGGAGATTTGTTTCTGAGGAATATCCATGTGTCTGGGCAGAGGATACAATCCACCATCGATAACAATAGAGATCAGACAATAAGAATGCATGCGATTGTGTGCCCATTCGGTATCAGCGAATGAGATTTTGGTGAATGTGAACTAAAGTAAACAAACATTGTTGATTGAACTTATCCCAATAGGATTCAAATGAAAAGTTTTGATTCAGGAAGTTAAACCAAGTGAGCCTGAACTCTAACGCAGTGGGAGAGGCAGCTCGAATTCACATGCACCTGCATGCCTTCACGTCGTCCATCGTTAAAAAGTGGAGCCGTCCATCACTTCCATATCGCCTTAGATTTCCAGCCTCGCTCGATCAACAACAAACACTACAACACCAACTGATTCCTAAATCAGCACAAAACCGGACAAGACCCTCAATGAACCTTGACACCTCGGTCTCAAGTAGCCTCTCTCTCGTCGCATTGAACAACAACAAAGGACAATTGTTCTACTGAGTCTCTGATCTGAACTTCAGATTCGATCTCTTCGAAATCCACTCCAGAGGCCTCTTTAAGGTACGTGGATCCATTGATACATGAACAAGAAGTTTGCTGACAGTATCCAAGCCAGTTTGTAATCCCATCATCATGTCTACCGCCATTACGTCTCTCAACAACGCCGCCCATGTCCTCAGCTTCCTGTCCCACCTCCCCGACTTCAACGAGGAGCTCTTCATCCAGCTTGGCGATCCCCTTGATACCTTTACCTGCTTCCCTGATCTCCCAATCCAATTTAGGCTGAAGGTCTGGCGATTGAGCTTCCCCCGCGGCAGAGAAGTCAGCATCGCCCTTGAGCTCATTCATCACCATACCGGCGTCTCGATGCATAAGCTGAAGAAAGCTGCAGAGAAGAAGCGCAACAATGCCTTGGCTCAGCTACCCATTTCTCTCTTCGTCAACAGAGAGAGCCGGCGACAAACTCTTCAACACTACATCGTTGTGCTGCCCGAGGACTTTCTTGGTTGCAAGTTGAGGCCCAGCGGAGAGTATGGTGGTAGTCCTCCACTATGTTTCAACGTGCTCCTCGATAGACCCTACATCAGCCTCTCGTCTTTCAACAACAACCTCACCTACGAGTGGTTTGGCTACTTGGAGGACATTCATCCGGAGTACATGAGATCGATCAAGCGTCTGGAGGTCCACGAATGGAAAGTTATGCGGGAGGATAGCTCGCCAGGTGCTTATTTTGAGATGGAGGACGTCTACTTTGATTTCTTTTTACTCTTCAAAAACCTGCAGGAGATCAAATTCATCAAAAAGCGGTCGGATAGCGAGACACTGGTCACTGACAGCGATGGCAGCAGTGCATTATTCGACTTCTTCGAGTGGCGCCAGGAGGAATCTGGTGACGAACCCCCTGCCCTCTATTTCCATGAGGAGCAGAAGAGACATGCGCACGCGCATTAGTACAAGGGCTCGCTGGAGGATCATGTCGGGTTTCATTCTTGGGAGGACATGTTGCGTTGTGTGGAGCGCTCTTGTGGCATTTGGTTCTGGACAATTGGTGGAAGAATACCATGATCGACGGAAGCTTATTCTCGGCATTCTGGAGCAAACCGAACAATGTGTCCTGTGCTGGCGATTCAATAGCTAGCAATGTGTGTTTAATAGCTCTTCAAAAGTTGCCTTCCGAAGGACTATTTACTCATGATTGATGTCCTGGAAGTATCGCCCAACGACTTCGTTCAAGTCAACCCCGAGACTGAATCGGCCCTGGTGTATATGTTTCTCAAAGTTGATGTTGAAGTCTGAGCCCAGTTTTCTTGTGACATTCTGAAGAGGAGACAAAGTACTGTCAAGAGCAGAGACAACAATCTCCGGGGTAGCTGCTCGTCCGATATAAGCCGGGCTAGTTGCCTGGAAGTATACCTGGAGATTCCGAAGACGGCTATCCGTTGGGAAGATGTCCATTATCCGGTTCTTGAAGTCTTGTTGTCTCACGGGTCGCCATTCCAGTTGGATTCGGGCACACATCGATTGAGCAAGCTTAACTGTTGGTGGGAGAGGAGCGTTCAGGAGATAGCGTTGCCCGAGGAAGAAAATCCCGTTATTTGAGATATCGATTTCAAAGTAGACAGATACGCCGTAGAAAATGTCCAAGGCTTCACCATGGATTGAACGACACGCTGATAGGATTTCCGGATAGCATGGTCCATCATGCCTTTGAGGGATGCCACACCACTCATTCGGTTTGGTGTTTGGTCCAAGATATTTGTAAACCATGAACCGAATCTCGCGAGGAAGCTCAAGAAATGGAAATGGCTTCAGTATTTGTAACCTACTCAATCTTAGAGGCTAATTGTTCAAACTTAAGATGAATCCACTTACGACAGCCCATTAGATGGCTTTACAAATGAAGCTTTTGGCCTGGTTCGCTCCTGGGGCCTACTGATTCGCTGTCTCCGAGATGGAAAGCTGGGCCTGGAAGGTTTGTTATACAAAGGAGGTGATGGAAGGGGGGGCATAGCAAGTATCCAATCTAAAGTTCTTCAGCCTGGGTTTGTTTACACTCCGAGGGGTCAGATACCAGGGAGGGGAGGAGGTGGTGGTGGTGGCTGATATGACATGGTGAAAGAAGTCTGCAGAGCAACGTGGGAATTAATGTGCTACTGAAAGTTGGACCTTGATCTAAAGCGGTTTACAAAGAATTGTGGTTAGAATTAGAGAGCAATCAAGTTAGAATTTTAAGCGTTGATGATGTGAAGTTGTTTAAAGTTCGCCTGCAGTCCAAGTCGAAGGCAACACAACTGGAAGCCCCACATATCACACGTGACCATACCAACCTTGAATCGAGATTGTCGTCTGGTCCGGTGTCAAATTCTCGAAAGTAATGCGCCTCAACGTCCAGACAAATGCGATACGTTCTCGAAGCTGCGCGGCTTGCAGCATCAACTGAATGGATTCTCGCGCATCTTCAGCGATCGACAATACCCTACAACCTACCTGAAAAATCAACAGGCAGCTCCCAGCTTTATCGCGAACCAACAAACGCGACCATCCTCCTTTATTCAACAAGACGGCAGTCACTTCTCTCTAAATAACCTCAATTTCACACCTACCAATAACCAAGCACGTCTTGCGTGCTAGGTTCAATTTGCGGCCTCAACGATCAAAATGACGGGTCCTGTAGCTTCCCTCGATGCGCCTGGAATCAAGGCACAAGGGGAGCTGCTCTTTAACATGCGCTCAGAAGTAGCAAGTCTCCTAGATAGAAAGAACCCATCCTTCCCTGGCGCTCAACCTGTCAGCTTTGCTCGCAAACATCTAGAGGCGTTGACGAAGCAAGAGTATGTATAGATCACCTGCTGGCATTCCAATATTGACTTTATATAGCTACTACGTCTGCGAAAAGTCCGATGGAATGCGATATCTTCTATACCTCACAGCAGATCATGAAGGAAACGAAATCCACTACCTAATCGACCGGAAGAATGATTACTGGTTCATTCCCACAGGAGCTCTGCACTTCCCCGTTCCCCGAGACCAACAAGCATTCCATACAAACACCTTGATAGATGGGGAGTTGGTATTTGATAAAGTACCTGGAGGAGGCACACAACCGAAATACCTAGTCTTTGATTGCATGGTCCTTGATGGGAACAGCCTCATGAACCGTACCCTCGATAAAAGACTCGCATACTTCAAGGAACGAATTTTCGATCCATACAAGCATCTATTGGAGGAATACCCAGAGGAGAAGCAATACATGCATTTCATCGTTGAATTGAAGGCAATGCAGTTCTCATACGCGGTGGAGATGATGTTCCGACAAATTTTACCCAAACTACCACACGGAAACGATGGCTTGATTTTCACATGTCGAATGACGGATTACAAGCATGGCACGGATCAGAACATCCTGAAGTGGAAGCCGGAGCTGGAGAACTCGATCGATTTTAGGCTACAGTTGGAATTTCGTACTAAGCAGCCAGATGCGCAGGACAGGGTCGAGGGAATCACAGCTCCGTACATCGATTATGATGGCATGCCAGACTGCAACCTGCATGTATATGCCGGCGACCAAAAGGAGGATCCTTACTTTAGCCAATTGTATCTGGAAGACGCAGAATGGGAGACAATGAAAGCTCGTGGAGAGCCTTTGAATGACCGGATCGTAGAGTGTTTTATGGATATGCAGAAGCGGTGGCGGTTCATGCGGTTCCGAGACGACAAGACCAATGCCAATCATACGAGTACGGTGGATAGTGTGATCGAAAGTATCACGGATAGGGTCACGGAGAAAGATCTCATTGCGGCGGCGAAGGGCATCAGGGACGAGTGGAAGCGCCGAGCAGCAGAGGAGCAGAGCAGGGAGAAGAAAGAAGCTGAGCGGAAACGTGTCGCGAGTACCGGTGTTAGTAATGGACCTCCGAAAAGGAAAGCAGAAGAGCAAGGCCCTGGGAGGCCAAGTCCAGGACCGCCTGGGAAATGACACGATTCGAGATCAGACCGAGGTATTATAGAAGGGGGGATATGAAACTGGGTATCGCGAAGGCTCTGACCCATTTGGCGTTCTCTGCCCGTTGCAGGAGTGCGGCGTTCGTTGGGCTGTTCATGGAATTTATCAGCGGGTGGGCATCGTCACTTGGCGTCTTTGGCGAAGTCCCTCACTGAAGGGCACGTCACTATTGTCTGGAATGTTCAAGGTGGGAGGGAGGCTTTAAATGTCTGTTCTGCTCTGGTCTTCTTACGCTCCCCTTTGGAGTCTGGCCTGTTTCGTCTAGAAGGATGGGCTTGGGTGGGCGATTTTGCCTCCATGGAGGTTGGCGATTGGCGTCTTCCTCTGCTGCTAATAGTAGGTATGCTGCTAATGGAAGAGATTAACTCGGTTGAATGAGAAACGATAACTTTTCTCTCATCATTTGGGTTGGCACACCCAGTGACAAGGGTGGAAGCCTTCAGAAGTAAATGCTCGTTCTATTCTCTGCCTTTGTCTGTTTAAAAATCGCCGCGCCTATCTACCGGCCCTGACCTATTGCGATGTGGTGAGGACTATGATGACATGACAAGAGGAAAATCCATGACTTGAAAGGGGCTCGCTAACGAGTCAGCTGAGAAGAGAAATTCTCCAATCTTGATGACAATCGTCCTCCTGAGCCCGTCGCCTATCCAAAGGCAGGCATGCATCATCGCGCGCGCCATTCATCGCCATAATTCATCGCACTTTAAAGAGCAAGATCCTCGAATAAGATCCAACAGCTAACTGTTCAGCTCCTGTCCCTAATTTCTCGCTTAAACAACAAAAATCAACACCCACAACCCAGCCAAGAACGCCACCATTTTGAGCTCTGTCTCCTGCGCGAGCGAAGCACCAGCGGTAGGCAAACGTGCGGTGGGAGTCAGGAAACTCGTCACTGTGACGACACTTTGCGATGGCTGCTGGCTGCTGGTTCCATATGTATGTGCGGTTATGTGTGGAATAGATCTTGTGGAAGTTGAGATCCTAGGAATCGGAATGATGGTTGGCTTGGACATTGGAGTCAGAGACGCGATAGTGTGCACAGGTGCATATCCCAACTGAGGAGGTGCGCCAGTTGGAATGATTATTGTGGGCGATGCGTCGAGACCTGGTGCGACTCTGGGAGACGAAGTGGTTTTCTCGGAGCGGGGAGAGGCGAGTTGGGGGATTGCTGGTACCGCGAGGGAAATGCCTGGTGGTGCGGTTGTCCAAATACCACTCCAGGACTCAGGGATCGACGTGAGGTTGATAGATGGTGCGGCGATGGGAATGACTGTTGTTGCGTCACAGTTACCTGGGATAGGGCAATCGGTTGAGGTGCTTGTGCTGATTGATGAACTGACTGGTTTGGAAGATTTGCTTGTTTTTGAGATTACTTCTAGAGATGGCGTGCTTGGATTGATCATCGGGAGTGCGGTGGCTAAGGGTTTCTTGGTGACGGTATGGACGTTTGTGGCGAGTGTTGGGATGGCGACTTCCTTCTTGCTAGTTGACGCTGGCTGGACTGTGATCGACATTGTGACAGGTAATTTGGCTGTGGACACCAGGGGTGATGGTGCTGTTTGATTTGGTGTGCTTGGTAGGATGAAAGATGTAGGACTTTGAGTCGAGACGCTGGCAGTGGATGTTGAGATAGCTTCGGTTCGTGTTGTGACAGAGGTTGTTGTTGTACTGCCATTCTCTACGATGACAGAAACAGGAACGGCTTGAGGAGATGTCACAAATGTCATTTGGTCAATGGACGTGATCGCATTTGAAGAGCTTGACGAAGCAGCCTTGGAAGAAATGGAAGAGGCTGTCAAGGTTTGAGAATCAGAGCTGGCCTTGGAGGATGTAATTGTGTTCGGTGTACTTGCCAATCTAGTTGAAGCTGCTGACGATGAAATTGATGATGTGATGGCCTGGTTTGTGGTTTGTGGGCTGGAAACACGAGTTGAGCTCGAGGAAGCGGAAGTGGATGACGCCTTGAATGTCAAATTCGCAGTTCCAGACACAGTCATAGGAACAAGGTTGCTGGAGTCTGGAACGTTTGTAACGTAGACATTCAGTGCCACAATGCCGCCGCAATATTGCTGCGGATCCCCTGCACAAGGCATATTGCAGAAATCCGAATCGTTGACTTTCGAGGCACCCTTCAATTCATTACCACACCAACACTCGCGACCATATTCTGATCCAGCGTATTTATAAGGGTAGCATGCTGCGGCACATCTTTCGATTGTGTTGTTGTCGTCCGGGAAGAAGGCTTCGCCAAGTGCCCGAGCAACGAAGCCTTCTGCATAGCAGCCCAGATACGTGTATCCACCAGCCGCTGGAACAGTATGTGCTTTCGCAGATCCTGTGGGAGCGGCCTTTGAAGTTGTGCTGGCGACTGGTACAAAGGAAATTGAGGGTCCCGACGAGGTCGAGCCTTGGACTTGGGATTGCGGATCTGGGAAAGTGGTGCTATAAGGTATTAGAAATTATTGCGGAATCGTTAGATCTGGACTTACGATGACGGCTTGACCCAAGTCACGGTCACAAAATCTTCCAGGGTTGATGTCAAGGTCATCACTAGTGACCCAGTCGATTTCGTACTAGATTTCGTAGTTGATAGTAGCCTGTACGAAAATTAGAACAGTCGAGTTTGAAGTAGAGGGAGCTTACGAGCCAAGGAAAGAAGTGACCGTTGTGATCGCTAGAACTTGGACCATGTCAAGATCCGGACGGCTAGAAATGTCAATTGACTTTGTGCCGGATCTTGAGGTAGTGATGGTGTTGGTTGGAACAACAGCAGTCAATCCGTTAATCACGGATGTTAAAGGAGAGACACCTGTCGCCATAACTGGGCTGCTTGTGAATTGTGTCTGAGCAAGAGTATGACTGGAGGCGAACATGTGTGATGGATCGACGATGGGTTGTCTCCGAGCCAGAGTGTGACTCGATGCATTCATCTGCGAAGACCGGTGGGGTTGACTGTTTGATGCGGTATCTAGACAGCGTTAGAGAAGACTTCAACATACACAGTCATACATACTGTCAGTATGTGGCACAATACCGACAGTCATGCCAATGCATGCTGCCAGCAAGAGAAACTTTGACGATAGTTCCATTTCTGAAGGTGTTGTAAGGACAGGATGTAGTGTCGTAGAGAGAGTTGAGAAGTCAGCGTTTAGAGTAAAGCAATAGCTCTACTCCCGTAGAATACAAATGAAAGCAAGTAGGAGCAAGAAGGATAGTCGAGAAGTCAAGGCCCTGACACAGTTTCGTAGAGGTGGCCGTGTTGAAAAGGCGGCGTGTTGATGGACAAGGAAAGAGCAGTATTTATGCCGCTAAGTTGGCGACAAGGCTAGATATTAGACAGAGGGAAGTGAATTGTAGTAAATCTAAGGAGTCTGGGCCAGTTGTGAATTGTGTTGAATGCTCGAAGTGAACTTGACTTGAAGCACAGTCAAACCAGATCATCAAAGCCTTTTACTCATCTTACTGGTGCGTAAAAGGACAGACATTGACTCCCGCGCTTCTCGGACTAGCCATATGAACAGTCAGCTTCAGAAAGATTGCACCATCATTGGAAATCGATACATGATAGCCTCGCATGTGACGCTCGGGTTCCACTAAAGCTTTATAGCTTGACTTGACTTTGGGCAGCTCTAGCTTGTCATATTGATCCATGTATAGGCATATTCCATGGAGACATCTTCACTGACTCAGGAATCCCACCCGAGTTATGTACCTTAATAGTGTTGTGACATATGGATCATCAGCTTCAATTACGGCTCAAAGTCCACAAAAGAAGGGGGACGAAAAAGATATAAACAATGACGCAAGTGAAGAAGTCTGTAGAAGAAGAGCAAAGAGGAACAGTAAAAGTAGACAAAGGTGTACAATCAAAAGATCTCCTGCCCAAGAAGCCCAAGAAGCATCTGGCTCTGGTGAGAATACTCTATGGACCATTTTCCTCATCTGCTTCAAAGCTTGACTGAGCAGCTCGTTGATACTTATAGAAGAAAATAGCGCATGATTGATTTATTAATGAATTTCGTGGCTCGCCAAAAATAAAAGCAAGAAGTGGGACATTAATTCGCATGTTGTAATTGGATGAATATCAATGACCGTGACAAGTTGAGAGATTTGAGAGTGTCGTCCTGTCGTTTAGCGGGCCTCGTCAACGCGTCTCCATCTAGCCTCCCGAGGTCTTGTGCGACGCGCGAAGCTGACAACACTGCATCCATATCTAACCGCCAGCTCTCTGAACGCCACGCCAATCCTCGACAACGCCAACGACCAATTCCTACCACCATCACAACTATTCCCATATCTTCAATCCCGCGACTGGAGTCCTCATTTCGAAATGGCCCCGCGCCGCGGAGCGGAAGCTGTGTCCGAGGAACCAGAGCAAGACCTCGTGAGACTGACCTTCAATGAGCCACTGTCATGGCGCGCTGGAAAGCCGATCCCCACGGGGGATCTCTTGAGAAGACTGGACACACTGGCAGAGGAGCTGCGGGAGATGGACCAGGAGGAGATAGACAAGGACTCGTTCACCAAAGTCGGGAAGGAGCTTGCAGGGCAGAATCTCTTGAACCATAAGGATAAAGGTGTACGCGCATTCGCAGCTTGCTGCTTGGTGGATATATTGAAGCTTTGCGCTCCTGATGCGCCGTTTACTCCTACTCAGCTCAAGGTATGACACGGAAATTGCCTGGGAGAAAGTATCTAACAGTACCCAGGATGTCTTCACGCTCTTCGTTACTTCCACCCTGCCAGCACTCTCCGACCCTTCGCATGCCTACAATGCGCAGCACAAGTATGTGTTGGTTTCACTGGCGGAAGTCAAGAGCATTGTTCTCCTCTGCGACATCCAAAATTCCGATTCCTTGATCCTTCATTTGTTCAGCTCCTTCTTCGACATGATCTCGGGTTCTACAAAGGCTTCGACGGGAGAGTCAATTGCGAAGGACGTGGAATACCATATGACGCAAATGCTGGTGACCTTGGTAGATGAAGCGCAAAGTTTGCCTGCCAATGTGGTGGATATCATTGTTGCGCAATTCCTACGAGCTGCGACACCCGGAGGAGGCAAGGGCAAGCAGGAGGTGGATGGAAAGCAGATGACCCTACTACCGAAGGAGCTTCCAGAAGCATACAACATGGCCAAAAGTATTTGCAATCATTGCCCAGAGAAGATGGCGCGTTATGTCAGTCAATACTTCAACGAGGTCATATTAGAAGTTTCTACTGGCGCACCCCCAAAACCCAATGGGCATCGAAGAACGAGTGATGCAGCGGATTCAGACGACGAAGATTTGCCAGCAGGACCGACCGAGTCAGATTTACAGGAATTGGCGAAGGCGCATAGGCTTTTGCGAGAATTGTGGAGGGCATCACCAGCTGTTTTGCAGAATGTCATTCCACAGCTGGAAGCAGAGCTGTCGGCTGACAATGTCCAGTTGAGAACGATGGCTACCGAAACTTTGGGAGATATTATATCCGGGATTGGTGCAGCAGGACCACCACCTCCTCCACTGATGGATCCAGCTGCTTATCCCCCAGCGAAGTTGGAAGACTATCCTCAAACTCCGGTTTCAGACAGCATTCTCACAACACCAATCTCACCCCAGTCGTTTGTTCAAACTCACCCCAGCGTTTACCAAAGCTTCATGGGAAGAAAGAACGACAAATCTTCTGCAATACGATCTGCTTGGACTACTGCTGTTGGTAGAATCCTCATTACTTCTGCAGGCGGAATTGGTCTGAGTCGTGATGAGGATCTTTCCTTGGTTCAGGGGCTTGCTGAGAAACTGTGCGATTCAGATGAGAAGGTTCGGCTTGCTGCAGTCCGAGCTGTGAGCAGATTCAGCTTTTACGACATCATGTCAAAGCTCGCTCCAAATGGATCCGTCAACAAGTCCGGGTCTGTTCTCTGCAGTCTCGCTGACCGAGCACGAGACCGTAAGCATGTTGTACGAACTGAAGCAATGACTGCTCTGGGCAGAATGTGGGGTGTGGCTGCGGGCGAGATTGCTGCAGAGAACGATAGCGTCACCGATGCTTTGGGCGGTATCCCTACCAAAATCTTTGACTCGTTCTATGTCAATGATCTTGAAGTCAACGTTCTGCTAGATCATGTCATGTTTGAGCAGCTGATCCCCCTCAGCTATCCACCTGCAAAGAAGGGAAAGGCCGCGAATGGAGATTCACAGACCCAGACAAATGGAGATGGGCCATTGAACGCAGACAAAATCCGTACCGAGCGTATCCTCTTGGTTGTGAAGTCGCTTGACCAAAAGGCAAAGAAGGCATTCTATGCCATGCAATCTCGGAGAACAACATATTCCCAAGTCCTTCAAGCGTTCTTGAAGCGATGCGAGGAGTTCAACGGCGGTGTCATTGAGGGGGACGCGAAGGATGTCAAGAACAAACTCGATTCGACCATCAAATGGCTTACAAACCTGTTGCCCGACCCTATGAGAACGACACAGGAGCTGCACAAATACGCGAAGCTACATGACCGAAGATCCTACCAACTACTTCGATTTGCTATGGCCCCCGAGAGTGACTTCAACACAGTCTTCAAAGCAATCAAAGAATTCCAAAAGCGCATCAACACCGCACCAAACGCACCGGCTGGTCTACTTGATACTCTGATCCCGATTATCTACCGCTCAGCGTCTCTGGTCTACAACAGGAGCCATCAACCAGTAATTCTCCAATATGGTCGGACAGATGAGAACGGCCTGGCAGCTACAGCACGCAGTGTGATGAAGGAAATCTCGGACAAGCATCCCGAAATTTTCAAGGCTAGTGTCAAAGAGCTCTGCAAATCATTGGAAGAACAAGCTCCATCGAAAACGCGACCCAACGATGCCGGAAGTGTTGACACCCTGAAAGCTCTGGCTTCCTTCGCCAAAGAAGCAAAGGAGGAGGGCAAAAGCGAGATCGATCCGACTCTAAAGTTCACGCAAACTTTGATCAATTTTGCACTGTACGGAACTCCTGCAAAGGTCGCAAAATACGCTGTCACCATTCTGCATTCGATCGAACCAGCAAGAAAAGAGATGCACATGAAAGATCTGGTCGACAAATCACTAGAAGGCTGCACATACGGCGAAGATCATTTCTTGACGAAAATTGCTGCCCTTTCCCAACTCCATCTGCTTGATCCAAAGCTCATGGATGGTCTGAACGACGAGATCGTTAACATCACCACGCAGCAAGTCCTGTTGAAGACTCGGACCCCAGAGACAGACGATGATCCGCAATGGCAATCCGATGAGGAAATGGATAAGGAATTACAAGCCAAATGCTGGGCCATCAAAGTTCTGGTCAACCGCCTGAGAACGACTGATGATCCCGAGACCGCGAAGAACATTGCTGTTCCGGTCTACAAACTGTTGAATAAACTGATAGTCAAGAAAGGAGAGCTGTCAAAACAGAGTGATACTCCCGCACACCACAAATCACGTCTACGCCTTCTCGCGGCACAACAGATTCTGAAATTGTGCAAGATCAAGATTTTCGACGAACTTCTTTCCCCGATCGAGTTCAATCAGCTAGCACTCATCGCCCAGGACGCTTTGTCAAATGTTCGTTCCGGATTCGTCGAGAAGTTGCAGAAATACATTGTGAAAGGGAAATACCCACCAAGGTTCACCACCATCATGTTCATCACGGCTTTCGAACCCGTCATTGATTTCAAGAATTCCATTATGACATGGATTCGTTCCCGGGTAAAATTGTGTCGCGACACGAAGAGCACGATTTTTGAACAGCTCTTCCCTCGGCTGCTTCATCTCTTGGCACATCATCCTGACTTCAGTACGGAACCTGACGAACTGGTTGATATTGGCAAATACATCATCTACTACTTGTCCACTGTCGCATCAGAGCCGAGTCTAGCTTTGACTTACAAATACGCAGAACGTGTCAAGCAAGCTCGAGACCTCGTCTCCGGTGATGAAGACAACATTTACATCCTCAGCGATCTTGCCCAGACACTAATCAAGAAATGGGAAGAAAAGAAAGGCTGGAGCATGCAGACGTACCCAGGGAAGGTCGGCATACCTGCTGGTTTGTTTGGTGCTCTACCGAGTCATGCCGTTGCTCAGGAAATTGCCGAGAAGAACTATTTGCCAGAGGATATGGATAAATTACTTGACGTATTGGTCAGGAAGGCGGAACAGAAGAAGGTTTGTACTCCGCCATGTTACTTGCTCATAGCTAACAAAATCTAAGCAGAAGCGAAAATCCGATTATCACGACGGCCGTCCCGCCAAGAAGGCGAAGACAGAACCCAAAACTCGACCGGTAAAAGTTCCAGCACCCAAGAAAGAGAAAGTGGTTCGTGAGAAGAAGACACCGAAGCCCAAAAAATCATCCGCCGGACTGTTGAGCACACCAGATCCTTCATCTGTTGATAGAAGGAAGAGTGGACGAGCGGCGGCGAGTACGCGGAAGAGTTATGCAGATCGAGATGACAGTGACGATGATAAGGAGATGTGGGATGGTGTCGCTGAGTGGGAGTATTTGAGCAAGGACGGATCTACGGCACCACGAATTGCTCGGCCTGAGACTGATTCCGAAGCAGAAGCTGAAGATGCGATGGAGGTGGATCAGGATGCCGAAGAGGAACCTGAAGAGCCTGAGGAGCCTGAGGAAGAAAAAGCCGCAACACCTGAACCGGAACCAGAGGAGGAAGAATCTTCTCTTTCTCCAGAGCCAGAACCTGAACCTGAGCCTGAGCCTGAGGAAGAAGAGGAAGAAGAAGTCGAACCTACGCCACCGGCATCGAACGGCAAGCGATCAGTCCCTTCACGCTCAAGCAGCCGCAAACAAGCACTTGCGAGTACATCCTCTGCAGCAGCCACACCAGCGAAAGTCCCAAAGGCAAAACCAGCCCCTAAAACCAAAGCTAAGCCGAAAGCGAAGAGCCCTGTTGCAGTGAAGGCTGCGGCAAAGCCGAAAGCCAAAGCTCATGTCGCGAAAGGGAAGAAAGCCGGCAAGGGAAAGGCGGTAAAGGCAAAGGATATTTTTGATATGGATGAGAGTGATTGAGATGTTTTCTCGATACTTACCTTTTTGCGATCGGAAGTGACGGGAAGAAGGGATGTCTGAGTATAATAGAGGGTTGAGAGATGGTTCGCTACTGGCTATTGATAACAACCTGGATGGACTGGGTCTTGAGACATGGATATGATGTGATACCAGAGAATGACTGCAGCGCTTTGTTGTTATGGTGATGATGAACAAGCCTTTATTGGTGTATTTACGGTTTTAGCTAGCACTTGACTTTTCTTTGTAGAGAATCATACTCTTTGCAGACCAAATGTTTAGGATAGGCTTCGCGTGTTTGTGAACTGGAAATGGAGAAGTTGTTTAGTCGAGTTGATCCCGAGACACAGTGGCTCTATCTGTAACAACCCATGTTGTGTCAACTTTGGCATAAGATAAGATCGATTGAGAGCTAGAGAGAAGTGAGAAGTGAGAAGTGAGGTAAGATTTGTGGGTATTTTTGAATTGAGTATTGACTTGGGTATCTCGCTAGACTGGGCTACTCCTAAACATCCCGAATTTCAAATAAATGGCTTCCAGTTCATTTCCTTAAAACACAACATCCAGAGGATGCATTATTAAACATTATCAACAGCCATTCGAACCGACTCATTTCCACTATCCTCATCATCTCCTACCGATCATCTCAACTACTTGCCTTCACTAGCCTCGCTTAACCTAAACAGTGTTCTGAGGGGTAGTGACAGCTGGAGCCGGAGCAACAGCTGGCGTAGCGGTAGGATCGATCTTTTCAACAGCTGGTCCCTCGCGGTACTCCGTCGGAGCCACACGTCCATACTGAGTGAAGTACAGGTTCAAGCTGCGATACTCCAGCTTCGTGATCAAGAACAAGACCGCGAAAGCGAAGAATGGCGCCGTGAACAAATCCAGGATACCGATGTAGATGAAGCCGGATGTGACGGAGATGACATTACCACCATCATCGACACCCCATGCGATGGGGTAAAGGAACCAGAAGAAGATGAGGTAGCCGGCGATGCTGAGGTACGATTTTGTGATATTGAGACGCCTGGCGGTTGTGAGGCCGCTGGCGAGGAGGGATGCGGCGAGGAGGAAGTAGGCGAAGGTGCCGAAGACGAAGAAGCCCCATTTGTAGGTTGTGGCTACGAGGGCGCCGGAAAGCCAGGAGGCTACCCAGATCCAGGTCAAGGCGATGTTAAAGATAATGGTTGCCCAACTGACACCGGAAATGAGACCGACGGCGAGAACAAGTGGTGTCCATCCTACGAACCTGGGCGGTGTCAGAAAGGCAATACAAATGGATTGAAGGGGATGCTTACCAGTTGATGTATCGAACATAGAAGATCTGTCGAAGTCCTTCGTCTTGGACAGATGTTTCGACTGGAGTTGACCCAAGACCAGATGCCATGGCGAAGTAAGAGATAGTTCCAACGAAGAGAGAGATTGTAAAGAGGTAGTGGAAGATCTTCTCGCCAGCCTTAGCGAAGTACGTGAGGCCGATGACAATGAGGAGGGAGAGAGCATAGATGGCGGTCACGGTCCAGAGCCAGTTAGATCCGTTGGTTACGAGATGGAAGTCTCCCACAGGAGGGTTGATCTTGAGAGCATCATTGGTACGAGCGACGAGGACGTTCATTTTGATGGCTTGAGTAGGTTGCTTGGTATGAGACTTTGTGATTGTGACTCAGGGAGAGATTTTGAGAGGAGAGACGAATGACACGATCTATATACTTTTCAACATAGCAGCCAGGATTGTGAGGGGAATATGTATGATATCAGATCAACATGGGAACTTCGGCATCTGACAAAGGCCGTACCAGCACAGAGAAGACGTCCGAGGCTGACATGCATGTGAGTTCCAAGAGTCTCGAACTTTCTTAACCACAAAGCTCGGTCATTGGAACAGCAAAACTTTGTGGTGGCTCTCTGAGTAAAAATTCCTACAATCAGATGATGACATGCGGCAGAGTCAACATGGAGGACCGTGTGACGATAGATATTCGGGAAAGGATAGACAGCATCTTACTGCATCGATGGCGCCCAGACTCCAGTCGTCGGCAGCGACGGCGAGAGTGGTGGTATTATTATCATGAGAAGTGATGTTGTTGGTTGTCAGGACTCTTTTGATGTGGTATGAAACTCGGGATCTTCGGAAGCGTTGCTCTCTCCAATTGGAAGACCGCAAGATGCTAATGATTGACTCATTTGCCGACATGAGAACAAGCATTACTAATGCCGTGCAAGGGCAATATGCGGGTTTCCATTCGCCTCCCGATTTCGAGACATCGTTGCTGCAGCTCTAGTACCACGAGAAAGAAATTATTGGTGGGTGGCTAGGATGTTCCGGTTCTCCGCGGCCTTTTGATGAACATTGTGCTCGCCTAGGCGTCGAAAGAGTGTGACGTAGGTGTAGTGTAGTCTCCTGACATGAGGTAAAATATTGCGATATTTACCTAAGGGTCATGTAGTGAAGCGATGTCCGATCTGACCGTTCACAGCTCGAAGCTTCAAATGCCTATTGCGTGCGAGAAGGAGGCTGATATTACTCGTTTCATACCACAAGGGCATCAATGCAGCTGCCGTGTCGAGGAGACATTGTGCTTTTAGAAGAAAACAAAGCATCGATGTAGTATCGAGTGGTATTTCTAAGAAATGTAATCGTAATGCTTATTGCAGTCTGTTGGTCAAGACGGTTCTCCAACGTTCGGGTCGCAGCATCCGCAGCCTAATTCTTCACCAAACAAATGGATTCGTTCGTTCAACAACAACTTCTGGAGAAGAAGGCTTGTCTCTTTTGAAGAGATCCAGGACAAGGTTATTACTGCAAGCGGCGGCCACATCCTGTAGACAAGTCAGTAATGTCAAGCTTATAATCCTAGGGATCGCTTACTAATGGGGTCCTATGGATTCTGTCCTCTGCCATAGGATCTACTTCGTCCTTTCTTCATCAGGAACTTGAAGCCGTCCGCATTTCGACCGCGGTTGCCGAAGATGTAAAAGTTGAAGTGTTCGTGATGGTTTACCCTCTTTGCCAGGATATGAAGCAAGGTTTCTCCCTCGTTATTCCTCGTGAACATGTCCGCTCCAGCTTTCAGGAATGACGAGAACGGTTCTTGAGATACGCTCAGCACAATAGGCCCTTGGTTGAAGTACTTGAGGAGAGGGGTTTCGCCTATGTTGTTTTTCTCATCAATAAGGACCCCAGTCCAAGGAATTTGTTGAACAGCTGCATTATCTTCTTTTCGTCGAGGAAGGTAACGGGGGCGAGGTGATGCAGAGGATTGTTCCCATCTGGATCTTTCAACAAAAGATCTGCATCCGCATCTACGGATCTCTCAACAGCCCACCAATTTGATTTTGCAAATGCAATGTGCAGAGGAGTGTAGCCTTTCTTGTTTGGCTGGTCGATCAGTGTCGGGCCGCTTTCGATCAGAACGTTGAATCCTTTCTCATATTCAACTCTGTTGATTGGATCCAACACTGTTGCGAGGAAATGAAAGGCATTGTTGCCCTCATGATCCAAAGCTTTCAGGTCCCCGCCTCGTTGGTAAACAGAAAGAAACGCTGGTAGATCACTGGCATACCGAGATCTAACTTCTACCATCCTCGAGAATGTCTGAATAGCTATTAGGATTTGGAGAGAAATCTACACCGAAATTTGGAAGGTCTTCCATGGCTTTCAAGTGGCCCAAGCTAAGAAGATCGTTACAAATCGACATATGTGTGAGGCGATTTTGTACATCCTCTTCTCGAATGGTGACTTTGCTGAGGCTCAACAGATATTGCTCTTGAAAGCTTTTGTTCGGATTTGCTCCAAGCCCATTGTGCTGACGATTCTCCTCTTTCGCCTCCTCTTTTGTTTTGGCGTAAAGTGGCTCCATGAGTGGCCGCAGCTCATCTACCATGTCGGCACATCCTTTCTGGACAGCAATATTGATAGGCGGGACATATGCCAGGAAAACGTGTTTGCCGCACCGTGCTGAACCAAAAGACGAACGATTTCTCGTATTCTTGCCGCCTTGTTCCCGGGCCTGGCAGATTCCCAAATGGATCGAGGGGTTTGCCAAGAATTGTTCGCACCTTCTGGATCTGGTCGGGAATTGTCTTTGATCAGGATCCCACAGGCTGGTGTGGTCCCCGTGGGCTTTGTGGACCATAAGAACCTCTCTTCTTCAGTCTCGGCGCATATATGAAGTGGTGTGAAGCGCTCCTTATCCATAACGCCCACATCAGCACCTGGATTTAACAATATTGCAACGGTTTCTGGCCTCCCCGAGCGGCAAGCATAATGCAATGGTGTTCTTCCATTCTCATCGACGGCATTCAACAATCCGATGCCATTACTTGAGAGCAACTTGTCGATGAGCAGTCCTACAACATTGCTTTGCCTTGTTCTTGCAGCGATATGAAGAGAATTTAATCCTTCATGCGTTACTGCCCGAATATTTGCCCCGTGATCGATGAGTTTTGAGACAACTTGTTCAGAAACTGAAGCGGCCAGATGTATAGCTCGTATACCATTGTTGTCTTCGAATTGGGTGGAGAGGTGTCGAACCTGTCTTGCCTCTCTCCTGTAGATCATGCAAAGAGTATCCCTGCATGTAATATGCATTTTCTGATATCTTGTTCGGATCAGCTCCATGCTCAAGCAAAGAGCGCATGACTCCAAAATGAAGTCCAGATGCTGCGAGAAACAGGGGGTATCAGATTGCCTTGAGGGGTCGGCCGAGACACCAGGCAAGCCGAGAAGTAGGTCAACTATTTGTGCTTTCCCTGGTCTTGCTGCCCAGCACAGTGCCTGAATGAGATTTTGAGGTGTTAAGAATGGAATGATTTCTCTCGCACGGACTCGAGGGAACCAGACTCAGACGCATACATGAGTGGACTCTCGCCTATACTAGATGGAGAATTGCCACATATACGGTCGTAGTCTCTCGTCTTACCGGTCATTGCTAGAGACGATATTAGTATGCCCTGTGCGATCTGTAACATTGAGATAACTCGTGATCGAAGAGAGTGGTCGATTAACATGCCCTTGTACATGTCTTTCAATGTGAGAGGAAGCCAGGTCAAAGACCGCTCGATGTATTTGATATCAGGTATCATTTGTTCCAAATGATCCAGGAGTTCATCCATCATCAGACGAGCATAGACGAATGAGCCCTGAGCCTTCGCTCCAATGGCCTGCTTCACAGATGCCCTCAATCCACCATCGACATTGGCAAGCTGAAGGCGGTAGTCCACGTAGACTGCGATGTCTTTACCCACCTTTAGCCTTTCCAGGCGGACTTGCAGGACTGATGAAGTTCTGAAAAAGGCTTCGACTCGAGGCAGGGGTCGGCTCGTAATCAGCAGCTTGATACAATCAGTGGCCACAAGTCTGAGCGGGACGCGAAAAACACACCAAAAAGCACGAAAAGTCATAGTTTTAAAACCTTATTAATTAATATATCTCTAATTATATAATAAAAAGTGATATTAATAAAAGATATAGAATTACTTCTTATTATATATATATTAATCTTATCTTTATTTAACTGTTATAATTAATAAAATAAACAATTTCAGGTTTTACTTTTTGATTTTCATGATTTTTTCGCTTATTTACACCAAAATTTCGACATTTAAAAAATCACGAATCTTAATATCTAATTAAAACTTTTAAAAAGAGTAAAGATAAGAATCTAAAGAGATAAAAAAGTCCCCTTAATAAACTTTAAAAATGTCTGAAAATATTATTTATTATTTCTCTTATCTCACTTACTAGAATTATTAAATAAATCATTGACTTTTGGTGTAAAAGTGCTTCCCGCTCAGACTTGTGGCCACCCACTGTAGAAGACGGCTTTCGCCTCCCAGGATTAACAAAATTGACAAGATTGACGAAAAAATCTTCCTTGTCGATATCCATTTCGTCCAGCGCATCGATGATGCAGTATACCTTCGGAAGGAAAACGAGTGCATGAACTAAATGTTGCCAGAACACGTTTGCACTTATGGTTTCTAGGCTGCGGTGTTCGTCCATGTACTTCTTCATTCTTGCCTGAAGGGGAGCAGAAAGATCCAATATCATCGACACCCAGTCTCTGACCAATGACTGCGGATCATGATTTGTGGCAATGATCTGACGAAAAAAGAAAAATAGCACAGGGACCTCCTCGGTCTTTGTCAACTAGTTGGCAAGCATGGCAGCAAGGACACTCTTTCCAGCGCCAGCGGTTGCTTTTAACCAGAGCGAACCGTTCTCTGGCGAGCTTTGCCATTACTGATAAGATCCTGTCTCTTGAATCCATTCTCCGGTTCCAGTGAGATGAGAACTTAGGTGCTTGTGATACTCGCTAGATTCTGAGTTGTAATCGGTAGGTTCCAACCGTTTCTGGATCTTCGCGAGAACATCTGGAGGCTGTGAAAGAATGCCCATTCACAAGAACAAACTCGTGACTATGGTCGGAGTCCATGCTGACGGGCACGTCGATCCAGCTGTAAGATCTCTAAGAAATCCGGCGATGATGGAGTTGCAGGCGTGGATGAAAGGTTTGTCTTTAAATGTGATGAATCACTAGAACTGATGATGAGAAAACTTGAAATTCTGGTTGCAGAGTAAAGAATCAACCCCAGGCTCCAGCCAGGCTCCAGCCCAATGCTGCTGCGACGCACTCCTGGCAGCCTTCATTACTGGTCAGTTCCAATACCAGCTGAAGAGTAGAGCATCGAATGCACAGGTCGTTGTATAGGCACTTCACTTCATGGTTCGCATGAAACACTTGTGCCCTTGCCGTTTGGCTGCTCACAGATATAAAAGTATGAGCACCATGAAGGAGGTTTGACATAGTTACGAGCCTGGAGGCACGGGTCCGTACGCTACAGGGCAAATTGCCGACTTTTCAGTTGTCCCACCTTTAATCCTATTAACTTTACGAATATAACTCCAATTATTTCCTTACTTGATAATTGGCATTATAAAAAAGGCTATAAAATAGCTACGAAACATAAGGAGGCTATGCGCTAATTGCATTAGTATGGAAAAGTCCCGGTTTACGCCCTACAACAGCAATATAGAGATCCGTTCGGCCAATGCCTTGGAGAAAATATTATTTGGAAGATCTTGGGCTATTTAGCCTTTAAATAAGCTTGCGCAAGCCGTAGAAAACTTATATTCCTTTTTTTTAATTAAGAAATTGATAAGGTTATTTTATATTGTGTGTAAAGTTAGGAGCATTACATAATGAATTAGTAGAAGTTAAAAGAAGAGCTTAGGTTAAGTTATTTTATAAATACCCTCAAACGTCGAATACATCAACGAGGCTATTATTGCTGCGTTACTTGCCAAAAGCCATATTTGACTTTAGCTTAAGTTATAGTATGATTTCTGTGGGCAATTATACATATCTTTTAAATAGTTGAGTAGTTGAAGGTCCTTTGGTCTAACGAAGTTACCTTCTTAATTAGAGGCCGTATAATTAAGGAAAAGGTCATTAGGAATACAAACAAAGGGTGCTTTAAGAGGTTTTGTAAGACTTGTATATAACATCAATTTCATAGAGGTTATACGACTTTTGTCAACGCATAGGGAGCTATTGGTTATGGATACAAATTACCTTTTAGCTTTATTAATAGTCACAGCAAGAACGGTGCCTTTTTACAAAAGGATTACTTAGAGCAATTGCTTAAGCCTCATATACGGACGATCCTTGAGGCCTTTGCATTTATTATACACACCCTATGGCCTTTTGCAGAGCCTCTTTTTATAAAAGATAGAAATACTACTTATAGGCATAAATTCACAATCAATTGTTATATACGATTTAGGATCAAACACGGCATTATTCTTATGCCTTACCTTTTTATTTCGCCTGATATGAATTTAATAGAGAAATGCTAGCGTTAGATAAAGCAAGCTTTATATAGACGTCAATATCAACCTACAACGGTTAAGGAGATGCTCCAAGCCGTAACTAAGGAGTAGGAGGCCATACCTCAGGATTGGATCAATCAGTTGATTTTAAAGCAAGAGCATTGGGTCAATGTACTTATAAAGCGCCATAATTGGTCTACTCCTAATTAAATGCTGTTTTAAATCATTGTAATAATGTTGTTATAGTGAAATGCCCTGAAGCGCACAGACCCGTGCCTCCAGGCTCGTTACAATAGTGCGCCTAGATGGTGGATTTACCGGATGCTTAGTCATCAAGCTCCTTATTTGGACTTCGACTCAGGATATACCTCCTCGAGAACCTCGCAGCCATAGCACCCGGAGGAAGATGCGATACCACGAACGATAAATAGATTAGCCCAGATATCGAGTACTATACGAGACTTGGACTTTACTCAGTATTTGACGGGATGAAGATCCGGCCCGGGCGAAAGTGGTGGACAGATGCTCACTTCCACAGCAGGCACAGCCTCCGACACCGCGCTGCCGAGCTCATTCGATCTCGAGAGAAGATTCCCCAGTGAACCTATACACTTGACATTTATTTGCGAGGATTAAAATAAGCCCTGAGACCTCAGAATGCACTGTCTGTTTCACTCCAGCTTGGCCGGACTCCTCCTTGGCTCTGTTAAGCTCCCGGATTTCTCGAAGTGGTGGGAAACATGGCATGCAGGGTGTATAATGTTGAAGAGCTGGGGAGCTGGGGAGCTGGGTGCAATGCAGACTTCCGCAGATTGAACTTCAGGATGCACTTCAAACCGGCAGCAAGACAGAAAACTGCGGCCGCTCGTATGGAAGATGCAAACCTGGAAGAGAATGAGCTACTTAGCACCCAGCAACTGGCTCCCCTACAGAATCTGAATCTTGGAATTGTGTATGTTAAATATCTACCTTCAAAAATGAGCAAGGAAGTGAGTTCTTTGATTGCACCTTGGAGAACTTGCGTAAAGCAGGAACCAGTGGGTTTTGGTTCGTCTCTAATTTTGTTCTGTCTGCGGCCACCTTTCTCCTCCCTCGTGTTCGCGTTCATAGATTTATTCACCTCTTCCGTCTCTTTGCTTGAAGTTTTCGTTTTATTCCTGCAAACGCTCTGGGTCAACCATGATTTCGGTGCCGAATATAGTGGTTGTCGTCGGAGCTGGAACGATCGTACCCCGCTTTCGCACCAGCAATTCCGGATTTTGACTGTGATGTCCCGTTGTGTTAATCAGGGGCCAGAAAGTATGATTCAGTCAATCAGGTGTCAAATGCGATGGTAATGAGACTCCAAACATAACCATTCACTGGAGATTTGCCGAAAGCATGTCAGCATTGAAGGGTTTCGAAGCAAACTTAGTCCAAGAGAGGATCATCACTGAAGATATAATAGAACTTTCTACAACCATCGATATCGTGAGCAGAGAAAAGTTCAAGCATCTGATCTTACGAGGCGACGGAACGGAAATTCGAATTATCAATAAGAGGCTTCCACACGTTTTTGAAATTCGTGGAGTTCCTTTCCTTCGAACTGGTAAGCAGACCAACGAGGAAGGATGTCAAGTTCTATACGGTGATAACGAGTTCCACATCGATACCAGAGGAGATGCCACGCTCTGTTACCCTTGGGTCGTTGAGGACAGAACCAGATTCCAAACGTTTCGATTCAGAATTCCGGGACTCCGACATCCAGATGGACGAGCTCCGACCGACGAAAAAGACTTGAACTCACTCCAGTCATAATTCTACGGGACAATCATACAGCCTAGATTTGTTTCGGCAGAGTCCCTGCTCCATTTTTTCAGCAAAATTGGCCACAAGAATGCGGCTCGACTATCCAAAACAACTGAGGAACATTTCAAGACAGTACATTGAGGTCTCAACATTATTAGGCCCGCAGGTCTCGTTCCTCTTCTCCCGCTGTACACGGCAGTATTGAAGAACGTGTGCATTCACCTCAGAAGCCTCACTATCCACATGAGAGCCGACACTCGCCCGTTGAACATGAACCTTGGCAACTCCAATGCTTGGAACACATACCAGAATACTTACACGCTTGACTACATGGACGGCTTCCCTGATGGAAACGTGCCAGAGCGCGACGCGGAAGTGGTCGACAAGGCAGTTGAGAAGATGGTTAAGGGCCTCCCATCGTTGCAGATACTCTGGCTCGGCGACTACAAGACCTCCATTCCAGAAGGAGACATCCTTTGGGGAAAGGCTCGCCGATGGGTTGATGTAGTTGAGAATAGGGAGCGGCATGTGGTGCCAAGGTCGAGAAGTTTGCGAGCCGGATGTCTCGTGGTGGAAGGGTAGCAGAGGGAGAGACTAAGATTGCATCACTGAGACTTGGGATGGATATCTTAGAGGAGGCGGTGGCTCCCGAGGACTTGCAGTTGGACGTGTTCGTGGTTCTGACCGTCAAGGTCGAGGAAGACGCCGAGGAGGTTCTTCTTGAAAGGACTGGCAGGAATTCCAACAGAAACACGCCAGCATTTCATTCTCGTGTGGCAAGTCTGAATCTGAAAGGAATGGAAAGCTAGACTATGAAAGAGCCAATAGGGTGCATCAAATGTCCAGCGTCTGCTGCTCGTTTGAGCATTCTTGCTGACCATTTTGTCGATCCATCTCCGGAGGAACTCTTGGAGTCTTGGACACACAAAATGTTTCTATGGAACGCACACAGAAACAACTTGATTTTATGAAACAATTGATCAGTACTTGGAGCAGGGAAGAGAAGTTGAAGTTCTTGGAGTGATGAGAGAACATGTCCCATATTAGTCACATGAAGTTGGTACGGCCATGGTAAGCAATACTCTCATAATACGTCACCTACAGTAAGCGAGTCGCCGGAAATAGTTGTTTCTCTACTCATACTTTGCATACATCATCTAGTAAGAGCCTGTCGGGATCAACACATTTTTAAATCTTGCTACCAGCTGCATGAGAGATTGCTATCGCAACCTTTCCATGGTCGCCTAAAGAAAGAACATCACCGTCTGCATTCCGAAGCGTACATGTAATATGGGCTATGAAGGATCAGCTAGAAGCTCTCCAGTCAAAAACAGAAGCCTTACCCAACCGCTTCCCAATCCCCTTAACCTCGCAATCAATGTAAACAACTTCCCCGCCCGGTACAGGCTTCAAACAAGTAAGATTCAGGGTCCTCGTCACTCCTCCGAAATGCCAGAACTCCTCCGAAGAGAGCGGTGCTACAGCCATCGTCGTGCACATGTCAACTAGCAGTGATTGTGCTCCGCCATGCATGAAGCCTCGTGCATTTTGTAGGTTTGGGGTTACTAGGAGAGAAAATGTGGTTTTGGCGATTGGTGTTGAAGAGTTGCCGTTTTTCGTGAGTGACGCGGACTCGACTTTGATGGCGTTCATAAGCGGACCATCAAAACCCTAGAGGTATGTCTGCAAGTTGTATTGGTGTCACCTCTGAGATTGAAAAGGGATGACTAGAAATTACTCTTCTCCGCGAGAGCTGCATACCTCATAGTCCGGAATCTTCTTGTAGCTATCGATGAAGGCATGAATCCTTGCTATGGGATCGCTCTCTTTGACAGCGAAAAGGATATTCCAAGGGGCCATATTGCTATTTGGGGAATTGAAAAAATTGATTTAGAACTCGGTATCATCATGAAATCAATGATATCAAGGAAATCAAGGATAATAAGGAACACGCCGTCGGGTCGAAGTTTGCCGAGGCGAATAGCATTGTTGCCGACGCTCGCTGATCGCTCCAGCGGTTAACATGGCATGGCATATCAGGCAAGCAACGCTTCATCGTCGTTCAGAGCCGAAGTGGAGAAAACCTATGTTCCCCAGGAAATTGTAGTATCACTGGCTTTGTTCACTGTTTAGCAATCGGGGAGGGCTTGGGGACAACCCACTGTATTCTCAGCACTGTTTGTCAACATTCAGGGGAGTGAATTACCCCGCACTTAACAGAACCCCCTGAATTTTTAGCGATGAATCTGTGCTTAGAGCCCCAGACCTACAACCAGACAGCCAGATTCCAAGGCGTTCAAAGCTGACCTCTTTCTAGCCGTAAGCAGATCTGCTGTTATTGAATTCACCAAAGTCCTACCTACAATCGCTTCCATTTGTTAAAGATACTCGTCCCTCCGTAAGAGAAACTCGGGGAAACCACGATTGTGCCGCTTAGTCATCGAAAGTAGTTCTTGGTGTCCCGCGCTGCGAATGAATCCCATGCTCGACACCGCCCAACGACCCAATTGAACGGAAACCGAAGCGGCCAAGAAGTTACACAAACGAAGAGATCGATATACTAGATCCCATGATGCAGTCATAATCCAAGATGTGACAGAAATGGTAAGACTCCCCTCGGTGAACGTCGGTTAGCATCGATAAGCCATTCTACAGAACTCTGGTATCAATGAGTCTCCACAGCCTTCAATTCCGTCAAACCTCAATCTGCGAGACTGGCGCGCATCTGCGAGTACGATACGAAGTCGTTGAGCTGCGAAGGAAGCCACCCAGAGCACAGAGGAGTCTCGACCGATCTGCTGGATCAATTCTCCTCCACTCCACCACATGAAGCCGTCGCAGGGTGTGCAAATCTAGAGTCGAATATCCTAGGATCGGAGCTAGACAAGAAACGTTATCCAAAACGATATTTGGTTGTGGCCGAGGAGGAGGCGCTCGAAGGGGGAACATCCTGTGATACGGTCCAGGGCGACATTTTGGTTCGAGACTACGAGCGCAATCTATTGTGCTACTTGCACTCGGATTGTTGACGCAATACTCTGGATCTTTGGGAGTCTTGGTCGCCACATGTGATAGCTGGTTCATTCTTCAGACATTCTTGCCCAGCAGCAGGGCCCTAGTATTGTTCACCGAGCTACAACTCGGCTTGCTCTGGCTCGCAAAAGTCCTTACAGCTATATTCTTGATAGTTCAAGGCCATCCGTTCAGTTTCAAGCCTCGCAATTTGCTCGGGGCCTTGGAATTGGATGGACACGGACCGTAGCTATAATCATTCCCGCTGTCATCAATGGGAGCAGTGCCCTAAAAGTTCGGCAATTCAGGATTCTACCTACTTCGATGTTGTGAGTGCCTATCTTCCGAGTTGGTGTCTCCAGCTAAATGCTGAACATCCACGGCCGCAGAAATAACCTTTTATACGTGTTGAAATTCTCCGCGATAGTGGACGCAACGTATCACAAGTTCATCTCATCATTACGAGTACGAGGACCAATTTTCTGTGCTGTTTTCGAAGATCTACAGCCCCTTTACGACTCACTGTCAAAGAATACGAGCCTTGATATCAGGTGTGCCTTTTGCGCCGGCGAAATCCGAGAGCAAGCGTTCTTGAATGTCCATTCTGGTCTCTGTGGTTGGTAGATGTTGTTCGTCTGATCTATGGCCGCCGGACGTCCGGTGTTGCCTCGTCTGAAGTCAGATGTGCAGATCAAGCTCATCGCGATCGGCCATGCGAAGATGGTCCCAGAAGACCCGATTCGGGCGTCAAGCTTTTATTGATCAACAATGCAGCGCGAACTTTTGATAGCGATACTGCCAGTTATTAAAGAGAATTGGACGACCTTTGCCACAACGATCCAGGATATAATTCAAATTTGCTTGAGCAAACTCCATCATTCAGAACTCTCGTCTCACGTTATCGATATTTGGGCTTTACGGTGAATGGTGATGCTCGTATGATGCTACAGCTTTTTTATGCAGTGTCTCGTGTCAAGCTGTTGGTGGGCCAAGCAGAAGCAAGCCTAGTCAGCCTCATCCCGCACCCAGCAGTGAGGATCTACAAGAAGATTGCAGTGGCACAATATCTTGGTATCTATCCCGGCAGCTGGATCGGAGCTGGAGCGTGGAGCATGGTTATTGTCCGGATGCCGAGGATTCATCGTCTGATGCTCACTAGAGCGTGAGATGACCGTGGCTTGTAGTCAGACCGATCAAGGTTCGTGATTGATAGCCCTGCCAGAATGAAGTATTATGGAGTTAACCTGTTGTTTGACACTCCCAGGATGCAATAGCATATCCGGTTACGGACTCGCCAATGAGCGGCACAGCTTCGTTGCCGTAGGCGCGGGCCTTAAAATAACTCGGCCTTACGAGCCCACCAGCATGGGTCTGTGCGCTTCAGGCTCTTCACCCACACAACTAATTCTACCCCTAAATCACTAATTATGGCTCCATCAACTCCCCCACTCGACGATTGGAAGCACGATAAAGGCTACGAGATTGCGACTAAACACAAGGAGGCTATACGCCAGTTGCACTGGTTTGGGAAGGTCCCTGTTTGCGTATTACAGCTACGATACCGCGATTCCTCTGGCGAGCCTCTTGGTGAGAGCACCATCCGCAAGATTCTTGGCTACGCAGCCCCAGAACGAGTCCGCCCAAGTCGCAGAGGGCCTGCATTCCTTCTCTCTGATCAAGAGGTCGATGAGGTTATTATATATTGTACGGAGAGATGGGAGACTCGTATAATGAACTGGTGGAAAGTGCGAGAAGAGCTGGGGCTTGCATGCTCAGTGGACACCCTTCGACGCAGAATGCACCAAAGAGGCTACTATCGCTGCGTAGCTTGCCAAAAGCCGTACTTGACAATAGCACAAGTGAAGGCTCGATATCTGTGGGCAATTGCCCATATCTTTTGGACAATCGAGTGGCTGAAGATCCTTTGGTCCGACGAAGTTACCTTCTTGATCGGTGGCCGTACGAGCAAAGAGAGAGTTACGAGGAACATTAATCATGGCCAGTCGGAACGGTTCTGCGATACTTGTATTCAACATCAATTCCATCGAGGTCATACAACTCCTGTTAATGCGTGGGGAGCAATTGGTTATGGGTATAAATCGAGGCTTGTTTTCATCGACGGCCATGGGAAGAAGGGAGCTTTCTTGCAACGAGATTACCTTCACCAATTACTGGAACCGTTCATACAATCGATCCTAGAGGCCTTTGCCTTAGTTACTCATACCCTCCGCCCTTCTGTAAAGCCGTTGTTTATGGAGGATGGTAATGCAGCTCACGGGCACAAATCTACGACGAATTGCTGCGCCAGATTCCGTACAAAGCATGGGATTATCCTTATGCCTCATCCTTCTACTTCACCAGATATGAACCCAATTGAGAAGTGTTGGCGTCGAATAAAGCAAGCTTTACATAGACGTCAACACCAGCCTACGACGGTTGAGGAGATGCGCCAAGCTGTAACTGAAGAGTGGGAGGCTATACCTCAGGATTGGATCAATCAGTTGATTTTAAAGCAGGAGCATTGGGTTAATGTACTTATGCAGCGCCACGGGTGGTCTACCCCTAATTAAATACTCTTGATCTACATAGAATTGATGTTGTTGTGGGTGAATAGCCTGAAGCGCACGGACCCGTGCTGGCGGGCTCGTTAGCAATCTCACGCCTGTCTAGGATCCGACCGCCTGTATTGCGCCCCCGTCAATGGATCATGCCCCGGTATCACGTTTTCTGGCCGTATTTCTGTCTGGAACAGAAGGCAGCAGAGATTCTGTCGATGGTTTACCAAGAGAAGCGATCTTGTTACTCAATTCGGTCCTTTGTTTACGAGCTCTTCGGGCGCCATCAAGTGAAATTACGAGCTCGGCAAGGGAAATGATGATCTTTATGGAGTTCGGTTAACCTTAAAAGCCCTGGCTGGACTAAATGCTTAAACTGGCCGATTCGTGCATCGGGGCTGAATTAAGCTTACAGAACTCGCCTGTCATCACATATCCAACCGACGTTGCCGGACCACCTGCGACCTCCCAGCCCCGAAGGAATTTCCAGCCTTGTGAGCCGTGGTCTTTTATTATTGTCGTGTCGGTGGGATCTTTCATTTGGCGGATGGCAGCTTGGATCTCCGTACCACGTACTTCCCTCATTTTCCACTTTATCTGGCAGATTCCCAGCACGGATAAAATGATGAAACCAATTTGTATGTCACCTGGAGTCCTACTTCATTTATCTATTTTGCAAGCAGTCATTTCTCGGGCTCGTTTTTCGGCCACTGTCTGCCTATTATCAATCCACCCTGTAATAGAAGCCTATTCGAAGGTCTCTTACCTGTACGGAGCCAAGTGTTTACCTGAATGCTCCGCAGCTTTCACTAGTGCTGTGCCTCGTGCGAGTAGTCTGAGAGCCAGCGTATTACAGGCCTGGTGGAGTATGAGGCTGTGTGTCTGATGTGAGTCTTCCAGTAAGATTATCTCTGTTTTTCTTTACCAACAACAGGCAGCTTCAATCCTGTGTAACTTTCCTTCAGTTGATCTCTTCTGATATAAGAGGTCGGAGCCCCTCTCTGCATTGGAAGGATCATATACACTCGCTGTTTGTACAACGACATTGCTTGCTTTATCTCCTTAATCACTCATCTTTCGTTGGCTTGTATACGCAATCATTTGCTCGGTTATAATCTACCACGTTTCCTGGGATAAGAGGGCATCTTTTCACAATGTTTCTCGGAGCATTATTATCAAGTGTTTTTGTCTTCGGACTTGGATCTGCATCCGTCATTCCAGAGTCTGCTGTTCAGGGAAGAGGTCAATACACAGCGCCTGGATCTGGACATGGATTGCATAAAGATGTAGGATGGGGACACGGCGACAACAGAAACTACCATGGAGGCAAACAAGGAGGTTGGGGACAGAAGGACTGTGAGAATGGTCCAAACTCGAGGAGTTGCTGGACAGATGACTTCACAGTTGAGACGGACTCTGAAGAGAGGTGGCCGAAGACTGGAAAGACAGTGCACTTCGATCTCAACATCTCAAATATGACTTTGTCGCCAGATGGTACACCAAGACAGATGTTGGTCATAAATGGACAGTTCCCTGGACCCGTACTCACTGCAGGTAAGTCGCATGAATATCCTGCCTTGATGAAACTTACTTACAAGGACCAGACTGGGGAGATATATTGGAGATTGATGTGACGAACAGCATGCAAGACAATGGGTAAGTCGCCTGGCTTACTACGGAGAATCATCTTAACATCTTTCAGAACCAGTATACATTGGCACGGATTTACTCAAGTCGGCTCAAGCACCGAGGACGGGTAAGGATCGCACCATTCAAAATATAGCAACTACTAACTTTGTCAGCGTCAATGGTGTCACAGAATGCCCAATTCCTCCTGGATCTACCCGCAGATACTCGTTCAGAGCAACACAATACGGAACGACCTGGTATCACAGCCATTTCTCTCACCAATACGGAGACGGCATCGTAGGAACCATGGTAATTAACGGCCCTGCTTCAGCCGATTACGATATCGATCTTGGTCCTGTTGCGATCACGGATTTCTACTACGAATCTATGTGGAAACTTGGACGTGTTGCGGACGGTACCACCCCAATCCCCGGTAAATTCGGACCTCCATCAGCAAGCAACGGTTTGATCAATGGTGCCAACATGAACATCGCCAAGACAGCCGGTCACTACTTCAACACCACCTTGATTCCTGGCAAGAAATACCGCCTTCGTCTCGTCAATACCGCCGTTGACAATGCATTCATGGTTTCTCTCGACTCTCATGAATTCACAGTCATCCAAGCTGATTTCGTGCCTATCGTCCCTTACGAGACGGATTGGCTGTTCATTTCCATTGGGCAGCGATACGATGTCGTCTTCACAGCTTCGGAAGAACCTGCTAATTACTGGTTCCGTGCTGAAGTTCAGAAGGGCTGCGGTACGAACGACAACAATGGACAGATTTTCGGGATCTTTAACTACAATACTGTCCCGCTTGCTCTGCCTACTTCTAAGCCTGTTGCAAACTACACTCCTGGCTGTGATGACGAAGTTGATCTTGAGCCTGTGCTGAAGAAGAGTGTGCCGAAGCATGAGTTTAAGAAGGTTTATGGGTACAACGGCACCAGTACTCTGACTGTGGGACTGAAGCAGAATGAGAAGAAGATCTTCTTCTGGACTATCAATGGGTATGTTTTCACCAGCACTTGTATTGAATACACGCTGACATTTAATTACAGCAACTCAATCAATGTAAACTGGGACAAACCAACACTCCAATACATCGGCGACGGAGATGATTCCTTCCTCTCCAACCCCGAACTCGGCATCATCGAGATCCCCCACCGAAACGTCTACACCTTCTGGGTAATCCAAAACGACGGCGCCGTAGCGCACCCCATCCATCTCCACGGGCATGACATGTTCGTGCTCGGCATCTCAGACCCCTCAGACATCGCGCCCGCGCCCGTAAACGGCACCGCCAAACCAACACACTTTACCGCCGACAACATCGACGATCTGAACTTCGATAACCCGACTCGTCGTGACGTGGCGATGTTGCCAGCGAATGGTTGGCTTGTGATTGCATTCCAGACCGACAATCCGGGCGCCTGGTTGATGCATTGTCATATTGCGTGGCATGTGAGTGATGGGCTGGCGGTGCAGTTTTTGGAGAGGCAGAGGGATATCCCGAAGAGTATGGAGTTGGGGAAGGTGAGGGAGAATTGTAAGGCGTGGGATAAGTGGTATAATGGACGGCCGCCGACGAAGGAAGATTCGGGGTTGTAAATAAGGGGTGGGGGAGTGAAAAATGGGGGCTTTTATATGAAAATTTGGTTTGCATGGCGTGGAGTTTGGGAGGTTACATGCATTGCAGGAGTTTAGATGGCTTGGAATCATTGATTTGAAGGGATTTAAGGTATAAGTGTTAAATAAAAGGCTAGTGCAGTTACATGTCTCAAAACTTGGACTTTCTTACCCAGTGATCCATCTTCCCATCTCATCTCCCCATCTCCTCTCTCATCTCTCCCTCATCTTACAATCCATACCCATCTCACCTCCTCCCAAGGCCCATCAAAAACATGACCCTCAACCCCAACCCAGCAAACAGCGTCCCATAATTAATCCACTCATCCCCACTCCACTTCCCCAGCTCCCTCATCCTCTCGGGCGCAACCATCCACGCCGCATACAAATGCCCTACATCGGCACACGCCATCCCGACGATAACAGCGATCCAGATACTCTTCTGGCGCGTGACACGCAGGACGACGCCTTCGGTTATCGCGAAGAGGATGTACAGGCAGGCGATGTTGAGGAGGGCCATGCGGAGGAGGGGCGTGAGCTCAACGGTGCGGGGAGTGAGGGTAGTTGGGGAGGCGGTGGTGGAGGAGGAGAGGTAGGCCGGCAGAGGGACGGTGCCGGAGAGGAAGCGTTGCGGGTTGAAGATGCAGAGGTAGGTTCCTGAGAGGGCGGCGAAGGGCTCGAAGTAGAGGAAGTAGAGGCGGTAGAGGAGGGAGATGGAGGTCAGGGATTTGGGGGTGAGGATGGTGAAGGCGCCATGGTGGTCGAGGTGTTGCTTGCTTAATGGAGTTGGATTGGGTTGTTAACATGGGGTGGCACCAGATGAGGACTTGTGAGGAGTCGGCGTTGATATTTTTCACGGTATTCTGTTTGAATTGAGATTCGGTGGCTTGTTAAACTAGAGGTAAGAGTAAGGTCGGAGTGAGATGTGTTTCACCTCAACCTTAATAAGTCAGTCAGCTCACGTAGACATTCGGAGGACAGGGACAGGCCGGCGCCGAGGCTGACGGCATGGGTGCGGTTATTGATCGATATCCATTTCTGGATATGAAGCTTGTCTTGAAACCATTTGTCATGTGTGGTGTTGGGGATGAATTGTTTGGTTTGTTGTGAGCTGACGAGTCTTTGTGGAGTAAGGTGGTGGGTGACCCGCCTAGAAACACAAGCTTTGGTGTAGCGAGCGACCTTGGCTTCTACGACACAGCAAGTGGACAGAATTCCGGAAGTCATTTGAAGAAAATCTCATACTACATAGCTCGGATTTAGAACTCCCATGAAATCACCATACCAATATCCACCTCTCTAGAAAACCCACCGGATAACCCTCTCAACCTTTCCCCTCGTACTCTTCTCTCTCTTCGTTTCTGCCAAATCATGTTCATCAACAACATAAACATCCGTCTCTAAATCCATATCCTCATACTTAACGATCCTAGTCCTCTTCCACAATTTCCAACCAATATACATGATGATCATAATCGGTATCTCGATGTAATAACTAACGAAATCCACTGGTGAGAATTTAGGGCTGAAGGAACTCCAGCCTTGGACTAGAATGATAACGATGTTGAGCACGAGAGATATCCAGGGGCCGTATGGGTATGTGAGATTCTTGAACGGGAGGAGATGGGTCTTTCCTTGTCGTTCCATGGCGCCACGGAAGCGGATCGACGTGGCTGCTATGGCGGTCCATGCGATTTGATTGGAAACTCCAACGATATTTTGAAGCCAAGTCCAGAGTTGGCCAGCTCCGATGAAGGATGCACCGAAACACAGTCCACTGATGGCGCTCGTGGCGAGGACGGCTATCCAAGGGACTTTGTTGCGATTCAGCTTCGCGAAGACCATTGGTGCATGGCGATCAACCGACAGTGAGTACATGAGACGTGTGCCAGCGAACAAGGCGTGGTTCCCTGCACTGATCACAGAAGTCATGATCACGGCGTTGATGAACGAGCCTGCTGCTTTGGCACCAGCCATTTGAAAGACGATCGTGAATGGTGAGGTGGATGACGTCTTAGTTGAGAGATTCGGGTAAGTGTAGGGAACATTGAGACCGATGATCAGGACGGACAGGATATAGAAGAGCAGGATGCGCCAGAAGACATTCTTGACGACGCGGGGGAGGTTCTTGGTTGGGTTTTTGGTTTCTCCGGCTGTGATTGCGATGGATTCTGTACCGCCGTCTGAGGACTGTCAGGTGGCGAATTTTGGAGCTGACGGGGGGAGACTTACAGGCGAATGAAGCTGTGACAAAGACTGACGCAAAACCTCCAATCCCACCCACAAAAGGGGCATCACCAATGTACCAGTTACCTGCTCCTAGATATCGGTGTTCTGTGTTGGCACCGCAGTTCACGGCAATACCGAGGATGATGAATATCTGGTTCGGTTAGACTTGAGCCTGACGCGAATTGGGGTTACTTACAACAATCGTAACGACTTTCAAAAGAGACAACCAGTATTCAAGCTACACAAGATTAGCCTGCGGCTTAGTTGAAGAGTCAAAGGGTCTTACTTCACCATAAGCCTTGACGGTGATGATATTGGCAAGAACAAGAAAGACCCAGAAGATAAGACTCAGCCCCCACCCTGGTAGGTTTGTATCCCAATATTCAAAGACGATTTGCAAAGCAACTAAATCGGCAGCTGTAGAAACTGCATCATTGAACCAATAATTCCACTTTCTCGATTGTCAGTGTTTGCATGTCTTCAATTCAGGGGAGAACATACAGTCAATGCAAAACCCAAAGAATCGTCAACATATCTCCCAGCAAACGTGCAAAAAGACCCCGCAATTGGTACATACGAAGCCATCTCTCCAAGCGCCAACATGGTCAACAATACAATTGCTCCCACGATAGCATAGGCTATGAGCATAGATGCCGGACCACCAGTCGCGAGTGATTTTCCTGTACCCAGGAATAAACCTGTCCCGATAGTCCCTCCGATGGCGATCATCTGGACTTGTCGTGCGGACAGCTTTCGCGCGAGTTTATCGGCGACAACATGGTGTTCGCCGTCATGGCCGTAGAGAGGGGGAGATTTATTGCCTTCGATGTCCCTTTCATTGTCGCTGTGTTGAAGCTCTTTGGCATCGCTACCTGATAAATTCGCCATGGCTGTCGGTCGTCGCGAGTTGTTCACGTCGACAAGTAGCCGGAAGTGGAGAAATAAAGTAAAGTAGGTAGTACCGGATACTTAGTTCGCACTAAGGTACATCAAGCAATTGACAGGAAAGAAAAAGAGACAAAGGCTTCTAGAAAGAGGAGGTGTATGGTTTTGAGCAGAAGATCCGGCTTCTAGTGCAGGGCAAACGAAATACTTTTCAAAATGCCACCCGAATGGATACATAGCGTGCATTGCGTGCTCGAGAAAGAGTTCCATTTGTTCCCACTGCGCTGGAAGGATTTGACGTGATGGCAAAGCGGGCAAGGTCTAGGGTCATCCGGTTTTGGATAAATCTGGTTATCTCGGGCGTCCTCGGCAGTACGATGAAGCTTCAAAAACAAGGCGACGAGATTCTTGGCCAGCTTGGCCGGGATTCTTCATGTTTTTGAAGTTTTAAAATCGAACTCTGAGCGATGATAGAGATAGAAACTGAAGCAGGATGAACTGCTACTATGCTGACTGGCCGAGGGGTAACCTTTGGTTTTGTGGTGTCATGATCTTCTTCGCACGGTCCGAATTGGAAAGCTGATGAAAGAAGTACGGCGGCCCACAGAGCATTGTGTGGCAGCACGTGAGTTATAGACAAACTCTCTGAGCGCTCAGGAAATGCGATCGATACGATAGAAGTATCTCACTATGATCTGTCTCAAGAGGTCAGAGGAAGTAGAGTTCAGAGATTACCCTTGGATTAGTAACCTCTACGCTTCGTATCCCAAATCCTTGTTTACACACGTGATTCCCTTTTCCTTCTCGCCTATCCCTGGAGGCCCCTATAATGCAGCTCACTCGTATACTCCATCACTCACGTTGAGAGATGAACGAATATCCTTCAACCTAACGTCTGCCCGTCGAAACATTCGTCTGCACCGTAAGCAGCATGGCATCATACCCATCATCAACAACCTTCCTCTTCCTCTGCCTCCTCAACGCCCACTTCTTCCTCCACGTCGCAACTGGCATAACCGAATCCGGACCCTGCATAAACATGCCCGGATGACTGACAACCAACACAAAACCCGCGAAGAAAATAGGTATACTGTCAAAGACATACTGATACCACTCGATATTCAGAATCTGATTATCAGCCGTCGTGCCATGGCTGAACTCCACGAGTCTGAAGATAATCCTCGCAGAGATGAAGATCAGAGAAGCGTATACGGCATACAGCAATCTCGGCCAAGTTCTCTTCTCAAGAGGTAAAATTGCGGAATCTTGAAGCCCACGCATCGTGAATTGGAACTTGATCGCTAGACCGATGAATAGAACCACGAAGAATTCCTGTAATGCGATACCCGCTTTGTAGATATCGAGACCGGTTTTCATTTGTTCGGGCGGTGCGCCTACGCCGGCCATGCCCCCGCCGATGAGTTGGATGATGAAGCATATTATGTCGAGGAGGACGAAGCATGTTGCGAATGTGCTGGCTTGTAGGGATAGGAGGCGGTGGTTTGGAATGTAGAAGTAGATCATGCGGCCGAGAATCATGTAGGAGAAGGCGTTCATCCCTGGGGAGTGTTAGTTCGGCGAGGGAGGTGGAGGAGATAGGTGAGGGATACTCACAGAGTGGTGCGAGGAGGATGGAGAGTTGTGAGACTGTGAGGATGCCGGAGGATTGCTGGTTTCGGGCACTGAGGGCGCGGAAAACGAAGCCGATGCTTTCCCAGAACAGACCGACGCAGATGACCCAACAATATGCCTAGATTCACATCAGCACATAACATAAACTCTTCGAATGAAGACATACCGTCTTAAAATATATCGCCTCGCCGACATGCACCAGCGTAATCGCACCAAACACCGCAGCAGTAACAACCGCCGCTACGAAACTCGGGTAGTAATTCCACAGCGCGTTGCAAGTTCCCGGCGGTACATGACCATTCTTATCGGGCGTGATGGTTTGGACGCATGTTGGCGTTGGGAGGTCCAAGGAGAGCGATTTGAGAGAGAATTTCGAGTGGGTGTATTTGAACTCGGGGATGGTAATGCTGGGGATGATGACTGGCGGGAGGGTGATGTCGACG
This sequence comes from Helotiales sp. F229, assembly GCA_002554605.1. Lineage (NCBI taxonomy): Eukaryota > Fungi > Ascomycota > Leotiomycetes > Helotiales > Helotiales sp. F229. The sequence continues at coordinate 384,408 of MXAW01000011.1, forward strand.
CGGGGGTGGAGGATGGTGTGTGTTGTGGTTACGAGGACTGAAATTGTGGGTGGGGGTACTGTTGCGAATGTGCTTGGTGTGAAGAGGAGAATGAGGAATGCTCTGTTGGCAGCGGAGAGGTGCGAGGGGAACATCGCTTCGAGGATTGATTGTGGTGTTTAGCTCAGTGGAGTTCCGAATCAGAGTTTCAAGAAGTGGAAGTTTAGCTGTGAATAGCAAGCAAATAAAGAATCGTCGAAGAAGCAATCAACGAAAATGCAGCGAACATTGAATATATAAAGAAAATATCACAAGCTGGCCAAGTTACCCGAAGTCAACAAGTCAACCATTTCTCCTACTGATTATGAACTCCTGTTTCAGCATACGACCATATCATTCCACTTCTTCAATAAAACCCGTGGATCTAATCATAGTTGAGGCAGAGGGTCTTTGGTCAAGGATCCCAAAATACTGTTGCAAACCGCAACGTACGAAGAAGCCAATTACAGTCGTCTGGGAGGTCGTAAACATGGTTATGTAATATTTTCGCTTAGACGTGTTGTGGAGCTGGAGCAGAATTACCCCTGAAATGGTGGTATTGGAGACTAAGAGGGGTGGAGTCTTGAAGAAGGATTCAATCAACTGGATTTGAGAAAGAATGCGGTCTAGAGGCGAAGCTGTGGATTGAATGTTTGGGCCTGCCAGGTAGGGAAATATACGAACTGCGAGGTCCACAACGTCGCTTTCATGTACTTGTAACAACCACATCCGGAGAGGCTAGAATGCCGTTCACTTTCTAACTCACAATTGAGCTTGAACTCAATTCTGACTTCCTTCACTTTCAAAAATTGTCTGTATGAAGGTCTTTGGCTATTCCTTTCTTTTTTCCAAATGAGCAACAGCTAGATGATTTCAAAAGGCTGTGTTACTTGTTCTCGGATCACAATCCAGAGCAACTTACCAAGGAAAGCATCTGACTATGTATCCATAAAATTGAAACCGTTTGTTGGCTTCCTGTTGCCCTTTTACTCTCGGCCGAAGACTGACAGATATGCCCATTGTCAAGCTTTGCTTCTACCGAGGAGTTGAATGAGGCCATGATGCATCGATTAAACAAGAGAAACTAGTAGTAGAAACCGTTCTACAAAGTTTCGTATTGATTTCAAGGGTTGGACGCCTTTCAGTTTCAGAGATTCGGTTCAAAAAGCTGGAGTCTGAAGGCATGTATACCCACGATTTTGCTTGCACCTGTAGTCTAGGCCAGTTTGACCTAAGCAACATAATTCTATAGAAAGGTCGAAAAACAGAATGCAAACTTTCAACAAGGGAAGAATAGATCCGAAAAGAAATCGATTAGAGAAGCCGTTAAACATCTATCGATTAAATATAGATTTAAGGAGTGACAGGAACTTTGTATTCTCGACGTTTTCTCGGACTTTGAGTGGTAAAGGTATTGGGGAAACAGAAATGAATTTCGGAAGCAACTTTGCTGTCATCCTCCCTTTCATTGCCAAAACAACGAACTCAGTGCAATGATAAGACTGAAGGGCAGAACTAACGCGAACTTTCTGCTAAACGAAGGAAAGGGGGAGAGGGAGACGTGATACTGCTTGAGCCCCCGAAAGACTTCTATCTGCACAATACCGGCAACCAGCATTGATGCTTGTCTGCTCATCAACTGTTGGGAAACTCGGAATCTCGAAATACTAAAGCAGCAATTAACATCCAGGAACGATTGCATCTCTCGATTTCCAATTCCATTCCATAATTTCACTAAATTTCTCAGAAAAGGGGTCTTGGCCGTATTAATAATATCGCCAACCTGTTGCAAGCGTCCAAACTCTGACAAATCAAGGGATGATTACTCAACCAGGATTGCATGAAAAAGACGACAGGACCCCGCAATCTGTCTCTCTTGCCTGAGCCTTGAAGCTGACTCACCCAAGACCATCTCAACAATCTCTTGAAGAAGCCAGCTTGGCCACATACATACTTCAGCTGCAGCAATACCTCGTCAAAGTTACACACGATCAGGCAATCAATTCAGGACATCTTCAACTGTCGCGCAAGATATCGTGCCTCTCCTATCGGACCTTACAAACATCACGTCGCACCTCAAATTACCCCGCGGTCGATCGATCAAGAACCCCGCGTATAGCAGTACGACTCGCACAGCTCACCTCACACCACCTCCCTACCATCCAGTAACCACGCTTCAACCATAAGATGTCTGTCCGGGAAACCTACAAGATCGCGCACACCGCACGCTGCAAACTACAAATGGCCGCCGACCACCCCGATCGCGACCTACGATTCATCCTCGGGCACGCCTTCACACTGGACAAACTCCGCCTACGCATCGCTGAAATCGAAGTCAGCGGCGCCAGCGACTCTGATTCCGAGCCCGAAGACAACGGTCATCCGCACGCAGTATGCAGCGGTGCTGTACCTGTCCCAGAAGGCATGCAACGACGAGTTAGTTTCCAGACGGGCAAAGCGGGTGTCAAGAGCGAGAAAGACAGGAAGAGGAGTCCACCACCGCCACCACCGCCTATGCTGGAAGAGGACACGGAGAGTGATTCCGACGAGGATGAAGATATCGGTGAAGATGATGAGGAGGAAGAAGATCTCGGGCTCGTGAGGTTCGGATCAGCGGCTGCGAAACCGCCGCGGATAATGGACGATGAGGATGTGGCGCCTGATGTGCTGGAGGGGCAGGAGGTCGAGGTTACGGATCCGAAGAGGTATTCTGAGGAGGAACTGAAGAAGCTGTGTGAGGGGAAGGGGAGCGAGGAGTTGAGGAATGCATATTTTGGGGTTGCGGGATGCCCGTGTCATGGGGAGAAGGGGCCACATGTTGAGAACTTTTGGGAATTGCCGCAGCCGGAGGGGCGTGTTGGGCCTAGGTTGGCTGTTATGCAGGTTGCGTAGGGAAGCTTGGCTAGATAATTTGTGAGCGAGGGGGTGGGTTGGTTGTTCTGCGATGGGGTTCCTCATGCACGGAGTTTGGGGGCTTTTCTCTACGGAGCATCTAGCGAGGACCTATCTGGTTAGACAGGATGGACATTCACATATAGCAACGATTACATAGCCAGATTGTCTATATGAAATAGGACATGGTCCTAAATGGAGCTATGATTTCAACCATCGAAGAACACACCTGTAGCCATTGTAAGTAAAGTCAAGCGAATGTGACGATTATCGAGAATCTTGCTAGTTTTCAAGCTTTAAAAAAAAAGGCCAAAAAATATAGTTTAAATTATAAGCTTTAATAAGGCAAGCTCTTTTTTTCAAAAACGCCTAGAAATACTATTAAAACCTCTAAAGCTTTGTATCTCTTTGATTTGATATATATATATACACAACTTCAAATGACATATACCAAAATCAACAAAATCAAACTATTATTTGTTGATGTATGCCCCCACGACCTGGTTACCCAAGAAATATAGCTCAGCTATAATATCTTGTAAGACGTTGAATTTTGTTATCTATGGTAACGTGTCTTTTCTGCATTGCTATCCAGAGTATTAATCCTATCGATTCGGTACGCGTGTACCTTCCAGCTCCTCGGTACCCGGAATTTTACCATTCGAATACCTAAAGTGGGAAGCCAGAATTGGATATGTAGGGAGAAACGTTGCGATCACGTCTGATGAGAAGAATGAATGGTTTATAGCAGGGTCTGGCGCTGGGTGGTGTTCCTTACAGAAGGTTCGATCGTTGGAATATCGTTTCTGAGGGTGTGGGAAGGAAGAGGGGTGAAGCTCGAGGAGGTGCGCCGTGCTACTCGTATGAAGGGAGTTTAACGACATCTTGATCCGTCCGGAGAAGTGTGGGTTGAAGGTGATGAAATTGGGGGAAGAATGCATTGAAACTTACTTGCATTGCAACTGTCGTCCACCTACGCTGAGATATAATGCACCATGAACCATTCGCTGTGAAACAAGTAGGGGTCATTTCTTGGTCTTCATCAATGTTGATGGCTAAGTCAGCATCCGGACCGAATAGCCTCTTTGAAAGCGGAAACAGAAATGACAAGCTCCTTGAGAATTTGCACTTGCAAGAATTCGCTGTGACATTGGATTAAAAGGGGCTTGTCTTCGGCATGCGGAGACTTCTCCTACAATCTGATACGAAATGTCTCCATGTGGAACAGATGAAGAATGTGTTCATCCTCGGCGATAAGGTATGACGAAAAGGAAAAGAGCGAAGGAGATATGAAAAGCTGATGATGAATGAAACCACTGGTGGGTCCACATAGTGCAGTTCAAGCCTTTAAGGGTGAGATAAAATTGCGTACTGTAGTCTATGAGGAGTTATTATTGGGTGAATAAACAAGACATCAGTACGGAAGAATCCGCTTTGTAATAGAGAAGGATTTCAGTAAAGCCGTGAAACCGAATGCTGTGCCAACTGGCTGCATTATGCAATCGGAAACCGGAAACCGGAAACCGAGCATGAAGGGATTGGAGAGCAAGATCGTGGGATGTACGGATCTAATATGAGTCAGGGGGGGCATTTGACCGTTATGAGTCCTCTCCAATAATGTGCGAAGTGATGACGAGCACAATTCGCTCGATTTACATTGACACATGTCGTCTGCCCAGGCGGCCAGAAATACAGCTGTCCGTAAATTTGACAATGACTAAGCGAAATCAACTCCATTCTGACCAACCGCAGCAACCGTGCACTTCCTTCCATCGGACATCGCGTTCAAAAATGTCCGCGTTGGAGATTTCTTCTCCCACCAAATCCACTCCTACGACACTAGGAGACTGGTATCGACGCCAACCAGCGGCCAAGCAGCCAAGATAGCAGAAAGAGTTATGGGTCTACGTTCCGTAGGCCAGCCATTTATTGACGCACTGGCAGGCGCAAAGGTTCGGCATTCATCTCAAGGCCGACACGGGACGCCCAAGTCAAAGAGATGCGTGCGTGGAGAGCGATCGGAGGCTGAGAGAGGCTTTTGCAATGGTGGGCTTCTGGGTTCGTGCTTCGGCCTCTCAGCCTTCTCGGGTGGGTGGGTACAGTACTAATGATGTGGAGTAGCCCGAGTGGGATTTTTGTTTCTTGTATAAGTAATTCTTGCTGGACCCTGAGTTGTTTTCGTGGTTGGTTTCATATTCTTAATTCATCGACAATTAACCTTAACCTTTCTTTCTCGCTCGACCACCATCTCCTCCTCCTTTCCTCTCTTTTGATTCTTCTTCCTAATATCTTTGAATTTGATAATCGAGGACGGACCACAATCCTTAAACCGAGAGAGCCAAGATAAGATGGCTTCCCATGAGCCTGAGGGCTTCGCGCCCATCGTTCGCGAGAAGACGAACAAGAGCAGCAAAGGGCGCAAGATGTCACGTTCTTACACAAACACATCGTTTGTATCCAGACGAAGAAGCAATCGAGGCCACGACGAATCTGATGAGGAGAACGAAGACGATCCGATCACAAGTGACTGGAGTATGATGCCGGAGATCAAAGCTTTCGCTGAGCATGGAGAGAAGGACACAGTCAAGGGTCGCAAACTCGGTGTGACTTGGACCAACTTGGTAGTGAAGGGTATTGGAGCGGACGCTGCTATCAACGAGAATGTCGGATCGCAGTTGAACACCTTGAGAGCTTTCAGGGAAGGACGTCATGCTGCGCCACTAAAGACCATCATTGAGGGATCCAATGGATGCGTCAAGCCAGGAGAGATGTTGTTAGTACTTGGCCGACCAGGAGCTGGATGTACATCACTTCTCAAGATGCTTGCGAACAAGCGTTTAGGATATGCTGAGGTCGAGGGTGACATGCATTGGGGTACACTTGATCACAAGCAAGCCGAGCAATTCAGAGGTCAAATCGTGATCAATACTGAGGAGGAGCTCTTCTTCCCGTCTCTTACTGTTGGAGAGACCATCGACTTCGCAACAAGAATGAAGGTTTGTCGTTGCCCTGCATGGGCCCGGCCCTCCCACGAATCTCACTTCAGACTTTCGCTTAAGCCGAATATCCAACCACGACAGAGGTTGTTCAAGTGGATTCCTTGCTGACTGCATTAGGTCCCGGTAAATATACCATCCAATACCTTTAGTCCCCAACAGTTCCAACAAGAGACTCGGGAATTCCTCTTGAAGTCCATGGGTATTTCGCATACCAATGAGACAAAGGTTGGAAATGAGTATGTACGAGGAGGTCAGTTCACCAAGTCTCCAAGCTCAGAAGACAAATACTAATATTCACAGTGTCTGGTGGTGAGAGAAAACGAGTCAGTATTATTGAAACACTCGCCACCAGAGCGAGTGTTTTCTGTTGGGACAATTCTACCCGCGGTCTCGACGCCAGTACCGCCCTGGAGTACACCAAAGCTATCCGAGCAATCACCAACATCTTCGGTTTGGCTTCGATCATCACCCTCTACCAAGCTGGTAACGGAATCTACAGCCAATTCGACAAAGTGCTCGTCCTGGACGAGGGGAAACAAATCTACTACGGTCCACGAAAGGAAGCAAAGCCGTTCATGGAAAGTCTAGGATTCATCTGTGCGGATGGAGCAAACGTCGCCGATTTTCTGACTGGTGTCACTGTTCCATCCGAGCGTATGATCAAGCCCGATTTCGAGAAATCGTTCCCCCGCACCGCAGAAGACATCAAACAATGCTACGCAAAATCCAGCATCAAGACCTCCATGGAAAGCGAATTCAACTATCCAGCTAGCGACGTAGCAAAGGCCAATACCGAGAATTTTTGCATCAGCGTCTTGGACGGGAAGCACAAGAGCCTGCCCAAGAAGTCGCCCCTGACTGTCAGTTTCGTTACCCAAGTCAGGGCTGCCATTATCCGTCAATACCAAATTCTCTGGGGTGACAAGGCGTCGTTCATTATCAAACAGGCTTCTACTGTTGTCCAGGCCTTGATTGCCGGTTCTCTATTTTACAATGCTCCTAATAACTCCGCTGGTCTCTTTGTCAAATCTGGTGCTCTATTCTTCGCTCTCCTCTTCAACAGTCTGCTCGCAATGTCCGAAGTCACCGATTCCTTCTCCGGCCGCCCTGTCCTCGCAAAACACAAGTCGTTCGCATTATACCACCCTGCGGCATTCTGCATAGCGCAAATAACTGCCGATATTCCTGTGCTCCTATGTCAAGTCTCTATGCTTTCGGTTATCCTGTATTTCATGGTTGGACTCAAATCGGATGCTGGTGCATTTTTCACGTTTTGGGCTGTTGTTTTCGCTACTTCTATGGCTATGACTGCTCTCTTCCGTGCTATTGGAGCTGGCTGCAGTACATTTGATGCTGCTAGTCAGGTATCTGGATTCGTGATTGCGGCTCTCATCATATACACTGGTTACCAGATCCGCAAACCACAAATGCACCCCTGGTTCGTTTGGATCTATTGGATAGATCCTCTCGCGTATGCATTTTCAGCTATTCTCGCCAACGAGTTCAAAAACACCATCATCCCCTGCGTTGGCAACAATCTCGTACCCAACGGTCCAGGCTACACTGATTTGGCCTTCCAAGCTTGCTCAGGAGTTGGGGGTTCCACTTCAGGCGCAACAAGTCTCACTGGCGAGCAATACCTTGCTTCTCTCTCTTACTCTGCTGAGAATATATGGCGCAATTTCGGCATCCTTTGGGCTTGGTGGATTTTCTTCGTCGTCATCACCATCGTCTCCACAAATAATTGGAAAGCATCATCTGGAAACAGTGGCTTCCTCTTGATTCCTCGAGAAAAAGCCAAGCAGACAAAGCATTTGACCGAGGATGAGGAGACACAAGCTGTTCATACTGTCGATCCTCCTACTTCAGGTGGCTCGTCGGAGACCAGAGTTGAGGAAGAACTCATCCGCAACACTTCGGTCTTTACCTGGAAGAACCTCACCTATACTGTTAAGACCCCGTCTGGCGATCGCGTTCTCCTGGACAATGTTCAAGGATGGGTCAAGCCCGGTATGTTGGGAGCTCTCATGGGATCCTCGGGTGCTGGAAAGACTACTCTCCTTGATGTCCTCGCTCAACGAAAGACGGATGGAACGATCAAGGGATCAATTCTCGTCGATGGCCGACCTCTCTCAATCAGTTTCCAACGATCAGCTGGATACTGCGAACAACTCGATGTCCACGAACCTCTTGCCACAGTCAGAGAAGCGCTTGAATTCAGTGCTCTCCTGCGTCAGTCAAGAACCACACCTAGAGAGAAGAAGCTTCAGTACGTTGATACCATTATTGACTTGCTCGAGATGCACGACATCGAGAACACACTTATCGGAACCACTGGAGCCGGTCTATCTGTCGAACAGCGCAAACGTCTCACAATTGGTGTGGAGTTGGTTTCCAAGCCAAGTATTCTGATCTTCCTTGACGAGCCTACATCCGGTCTCGATGGCCAGGCTGCCTTCAACATTGTCCGTTTCCTCCGCAAACTAGCAGACGTCGGTCAAGCCGTCCTTGTTACCATCCATCAACCATCTGCCCAACTCTTCCTGCAATTCGACAGTCTGCTACTCCTCGCCAAGGGAGGAAAGACCGTGTATTTTGGCGACATTGGCGAGAACGCTTCAACCATTAAAGAGTACTTCGCTCGTCACGACGCACCTTGCCCTCAAGATGCCAACCCAGCCGAACACATGATCGACGTGGTATCCGGCTCTCTCTCCATCGGAAAAGATTGGAACAAAGTCTGGCTCGACTCTCCAGAACACGAGCACACCACCGAAGAACTCGACAACATTATCGCCGACGCCGCCGCAAAGGAACCAGGTACGAAGGAAGACGGCTTCGAATTCGCCATGCCGCTCTGGCAACAAATTCAACTTGTCTGTGCTCGCGCCAACTTGTCCATGTGGCGGAATACCGATTACGTGAATAACAAGATCGCATTGCATATCGGCTCCGCACTCTTCAACGGCTTTACATTCTGGAAGATCGGGAACAGCGTCGCTGATCTGCAGCTCCGTCTCTTCACGGTCTTCAATTTCATTTTCGTCGCACCAGGTGTCATCGCACAACTCCAACCACTCTTCCTCGACCGCCGCGATATCTACGAGACGCGAGAGAAGAAGTCGAAGATGTACTCCTGGGTCGCTTTCGTAACTGGTCTCATCGTCTCAGAATTACCCTACCTCGTCATCTGCGCCGTTTTATATTTCGTCGGCTGGTACTACACCGTCGGCTTCTCAGCCGATAGTGGCAAGGCCGCATCAGTCCTCTTCGTAATGGTTCTGTACGAATTCATCTACACAGGAATCGGACAATTCGTCGCCGCCTACGCACCGAACGCCGTCTTCGCCTCGCTCGTTAACCCCATCATCCTCGGTACTCTCGTCTCTTTCTGCGGTGTCCTAGTCCCGTACGCGCAAATCACGCCGTTCTGGAGATACTGGATGTACTACCTCAATCCCTTCAACTACCTCATGGGTTCCCTCCTCGTCTTCACGACCTATTCCGAGCCAGTCTATTGCACGGAGCAGGAACTCGCGATCTTCGATACCCCGATCGCGGGTCAGACTTGTGGGGAGTATCTGATGGGTTACATGCAAGGCATGGGCGCGAATTCGAATTTGACAAACCCCGATGCGACCATTGGGTGTAGAGTTTGCGTGTATCGCACTGGTGCGGATTACCTTGCCACGATCAATTTGCCCGAGTATTATTATGGGTGGAGGGATGCGGGAATTGTGGCGCTATTTGCGGTGTCGAGTTATGCGATGGTGTATCTGTTGATGAAGTTGAGGACGAAGGCTACGAGGACTGCTTCGTAGGTTCCTGGTTCTTACTTCTCGGTTTCACAACCTCATTGTTCGTCTTATTCATGGTTCTGCCCGGACCTGGATTTCTTTTGTGTGTACTGTACGGAGTCGGTGGGATGGCGTTTAATAGATGAGTGGATGGGTCAATTCCCGAATTGGATACTTGTATAAAACGGTCACCAGAGTTAGGTATCAGATGTTAATGGTCACTCACAGAAGGTGGAAAAAGATTCGAAGTTATATTTAGGAACAAATATTTTGTAATGGACTCGATAAACAGTTAAAAGTTCCTACTGCCAGACAATACCTTAGACTTCGCAGCGTCTGATTTTCTCTTCCAATCTCTCATTTGCTTGACATTGTGCTTGAATTAGGATCTACTTTTAATTGGATTCAGGAGTCAGGAAAGTAGTGAATAAAAGAGAACATTGGCCACGAGCATGGCTGTGGGGTGTGACATAAAAACAATTCATTTCGCCAAACTCGCGCCCTCTGAGCCGAGACGTGCCTCCATCTGTTCCTTGAATGTGTGGTTTTTTGCATCGTGGGGCCTTTATGGGACTCCTTATATTTTATTACAGGCTGGTTTTCTTGGGAATTTATTATTGCAAAGGGTCAGTGGACTAGCATAAGCAAGATCTAAAGAAAGCTAAGCGGAAGTAAACAATGGAACGTATGAAGACTTGGTGAGGATTGACAGTAACAGTGACAGTAACAGTAAACTTAACAGCACCCTATACTATAGATTCAGAACCACTCTCCAGTACGTACACCAAGAAAATGTCCTATAAACCTGGATTTTAGACATATTGAAACATATCCTCAGCAAAGAACTTGCGTCCGCTATGTCTCGTTGGACGGATGAACTGGGCCCTTACCGTGGTCCTCCCTCTTGAGCTGTTGTTAGTCCTCTGCGAAATTTGCGTTAGCTTTTTGGCAGTGTGTAGATTTGTGGGATTTACACTCGTGACTAAGTTGGGCAACAGGGAGGACAAGCTAGGTGAACCTGATGGCGAATAGGGGTTATCGTTTACTTGCATTGAGGGTCATTCTATAAGCACCACGGAACATCCCCTAGTCAGTCTACGAGCTGCCTTGCAGCATCTGTGACGATTAAAGGAGTAGATCGTCTTTGGCTTATTGCTTGCAGCCAAGAATGGACGGCTAACTAGAAATTCTATGGCGGGGCTGGTTTTTGTTCTTGCGCTCCGTGAATAACGCTGGATGAAGGCAGGCAAGCTGCCATCATATGCTGCTCAACTGCTGAATTGCGACTAACATTCATTCGTTATCTCAGCATCTGGTTACTCGGAGTGAAGGTAGTTCTTAATAGAAAGCAATGAAACGATAATGACAATTCGTAGAGTGGTGGCAACACTCATCCAGCATATTTCCTTTCCCCGTCCCTTGCTTTTAAATGCTTCAGATAAATAAATAGTCTGTCTTGATACGATAAGGATTTCTCAATTTAAGACTGGCAAAGGCTCAAAGGACCATTGGCGAAAGTTCGTAAAAGTGAGGCGAGGAAGGACAACATGATTTCTTCTTGTTGGTACTTTCTCGGCTTACTACATACACAGAGTTGGAGGGGTGTATTTATACAAAGAAATCGTGGCTTGGCTTTTAAATATATTAAGCTGCCGATAGGCCGTGGTAAATTTGAAGAATCAGGTGTTGTCATGATCAATAATCATATTTTCTTTTTCGTGGAAGCAGCTTCATAACAGGTATAGAGACGAGGGAAAACTTTGAGAAGCTGTCAACTAAGCAGCAGAGCCACAATGGGCCAGCAGATAGGTTTCCTGTCTCTCGGTGTTGATTCAATGATCCATTTTTGCTAGATAAATGAGACTTTTCGTTCCAATTGTACGATATACTCAAGGCTCGTCAAGCAAGCCCCATCGTATTTATTTGAGGCCAGTAGGTGGACGGAAGAGGAGCGATGTAGATTGACGGCCGTTTAGAAATGATAACACTCACTGCTGAAATATCCTACTCTACGACGGGGGCGTCAAAGGATTCTGGATTGGTGAATCAATCAGAAACACGCAAAAGCAGAAGAAATGGGCGCACATAACCAAGACTTAGCTACGAAAGAAGTCGTGCCCAGCATCCAAGCTTGAAATCGGCTCGCTCTTTTGATTCTGTCTACTTGAGGCAAGAAGTATATGGATTTTGTACATATACTGAACTCTACCACAACGATTAATATCTCTTTCTTGGCTTTATTTCGTTCACCGGAAGTCCTTTGAAAATAAAATACAACAAGTCCAAGTACCAACAAGTTTAGCTTTGTCTTCTTTAAATACCTGCCCCAGGATAGATTCCGGTCTCCAGTTGGCAAGAGAACACACGAACAACGCCGTCTAGAGTCGTATCAAGGTGCAGGGAATTAGCTACCAAGATTTTCAATGCTAGAGAGAAAAAAGCTGATTGCCGGAGGGGTGTGGCAGGCCTTTTATATTATATACTGGCAAAGGTCAACAAATTCTGAAAGGTAGAGAAGGTGCACATGGTGGAGTGAATAGCGAATAATATTGACAATAATGTAGTCCTCGACAACGATTGCATTCTCACTTCCTATCATGTCCGAGAAATGGCTTAACTGGCAAAAACCCTATTCTCAGGTATCGAGGTGAGAGAGCATCACTCAAGGACTTTGGTACAACTGTGTGGCCCAAAGATCAAATCGTCGGCAATCCTTCCACCTGACCATGTGCTTCAGAAGTCCGATTTTCCGAAAGTCTGAATGCCCAAAAAGGAAACATTCGAAATGCCTAAATACCCACCAATAGATAGTGAGCGTTGTATCCTGGTGATCTTCCACTCTCCGATTCACCCGCAAACTGAAAGCCCAGCTGAGTAGGCAGGTTGATGAGGAATTTCTAAACTTGAACGACGCTTCTGAAACTGAACATAAAAACATACGTTAGATTATTTCTCTTCCTTCAGTAGAGAAACAACCGGATGAATTGAAGAACTCGTATTGGGAGTGCTTGTGTGACTCTTCTGACTCTTGCTGGTTGAATTGTTATGAGCGGGATTGTAAATTACAGCAGGAATGAGTTGGCGTTAGAGTTTCAGCTTTTACTGGATTTCCTGTATGCTAAAGTAGACAAAGATTAAACTGGTGAAAGAAAAATGTCAATGAACTCCTGAAATGATAGTGAGTTTTGACGTCTCTGAAAAAGTCGATACTGAGGCAGGTGATACGGTTCATCATCTGAAACCAACCTCACAGCAAGAGGTCCAGATCAACATGCTATTAACGAAGAAGAAGTCGCAAAGAGGACTCACGACTGCTTCACGTTTGAGGATTGAGATTTCTTTGGTTTCTGGATACATGAATTGCTAGACGATTGGGGTAGTCACTGGCAGCACTTGTAGATTACTAACCTTGTTGGTCAAACCCTCGCACATCTCTCAAATGCGATAAGAAACATTCGCCACATCTTTTACAAATATCCAAACCACAGTTGCCAACTCTACTGTGGTGGGAATGTTATAAGGTAAGCATATATAACATTGGAAAACCTGACTACGATGAAGAAGGGCAAGGCTTAAAGCAACACATCGAGAAAGACGAGATAGGAAAATGCTGTTCAAGGTTTATTGAGAGCTGCGTGAATATTCAACTAGAGCGCTTGTAATACCAACATATAAATCCTGAGTTTCTCTGGATTGGGGTACAAGTAGGAGACGCTGACGATTTTCCTGAGGAGCGACAACAAAGACCCGGATGACAGCAACTGTACCGCCTTTCGATAGGGGGAGAGAATCTCCAGGATCTCCAAGTGTATTTGATATGCCTGAATTTAAGCAAGAATGAGGCAAGAAGCATACAGTAGGTGCATGAGCATCCTCGGGAGGGTCAATTTCGAGCTACGACCAACTCTGGTGCTATCCACAACATGACTTGTTCGATGATAGCTTTCTTGGTTCTTTGAAGCATGCAAGAGTGCTATAGAGAGTTTTATACTTGAATGCATCTCCTTGATTGAAAGTAATTTACTATGAGTCGTGTCAACTATTACCTGTTTGGCTAATAGCAAGTGTCGGTCAAGAGCAGGGTTCTCGCTCTCTCGCTTAGCTACAAGTAAACAAACTCCAAGTCAGACATTGGAAGCTACAGGGATCGACACAACCAGATCTGGCCACAACAACTGAGAATTGCACGCCAAGTAACAGTCTGAAATTGTATCCTTGTAATTTCCATTCGACTGGTTTAGAATACTGTCTGCTGGAGGTAGATCTGTGAGACAAAACGTGATTTTTTTCTTAGAACCAAGCGGAGTAGAGGTGAAGGTTAAGACGATGACCTGGTGTTTATGATAGGTGACAACAGTGTCAGCAACGATATCACATCTCAAATGAATACGAATGAATCGACGTATGCTATCCAGAGTCCATTGAGGACTTTTGAACGGATTCCATCTCGGGGTTTCTGCCGCGCGAGATTTGCCAAAAAGGAGCCTGAGACTTGGGAGTGACGGGGCGTGACTAGAATGCAACCGCCTACAAACTACCAGATATGGCAAGTCTTCCATGCGACCCCTTGCATTTTGTTGAGTTAGTGTCTGCAGAGGTAACAGTTTTAGGTGGGCAAGGTCGGTATCTATCCACCAAGTCGTAAATCGTCCACATAATAGTTCATTGCTAAGATTTGCGGATGGAGTGAATTGTTGAAATCATGCCACATATCTTGTTCGGTGTTCCTAAATTGATGTGAGGTCGGAAATCTATAAAGCTTGTTACATACAGTCCTTGGGCTCTCCAAATACAGCAGCGGAGCTCATGTCCAAGCCTTTAAGGGTGTAGTTTTCGTTACCATTATGTTTAGTAATTCCAATTTGAGCTGAAACATTGCGTCACAGTAAAATTTCAGGAGAGTGGAGGAGACGTAACCCGTTGGAGGATCATCGGGGCTGACTTGAAGTTGCGAGAAGGAAAGTTACGGCTAGAATTTGGCAGTGACTTGTGGAATGACAGTGATTCAGTGGGCTAATCTGTCCGAGCCAGGAACAAATTCTTCCTTCACGGAGAATGACAAGTTAAGAAGCTGGTTGGCATACTTCTAGACCTTACAGGATCATAGAGCCGCTACGTTGAAATTGTCAGATCTTAAGGTTGGCATGGTGAAACTTCATAGATTCCATCATGTGCGTTGTGTGCGGTGAATTTGTTACTGATCCACTGATACAACCCCTGGATGATATTTATAGGGATACCTCTGGTGATACCCACGGCTCAGCACTCCAGGGTAATAATTTGGCTTCAGTGGCAATGCAAACTATTTGAGGAGCGTGTCTTAGTATCCTCCTGAATGCCATTGCATTTTGACAAGAGTCGCGAGTTTCGTCAGATGCCTATACTATAAATGAGATACCCATGAGTCATTCTGAATCGCTATTGATTAGAGTGGAAGCTGGAGAAATCCAAATGATGTTGTGTATAGAACACTTGCCAAATCTCCCACAAGAAAATGAAGTGCAGATAGGAAGTATTCTAGCTGGTCCAAGAGAACCTGGCAAGAAAGAAGTTGGGCAATGACAGCATCTACCGAAATGACAGCACTTGCCGGAGCACGAAAGACTTGCACTTATCCGATCACGAAGAGACAAGCAATGTGTCTATGGAGAAAGTTTGAAAGTGAAGACGTTTAAAAGTTAAAATAAGTAGCGAAGGCAATCCATGCTTTGATGCTTTCTGAATAGCCGACTAACCCATATCACGCGATCCAAATCTCACCTTGAGCAGTACTACAACCAAGTCTCTCTGGAGACCGTCTTGTAGAGCTTGAGATGGGAGGGTGCTAGGATTTTGTACTCAGATACAAAATGGCCCTGATCCACGTCTCACCGTGACCAGTTCATCTGTGAACTTTGGAGCTACATACTTCTCCTGAAAACGCCAGAAAGGTGAATCGTTTTCATAGAAATCCACGCCTTTCTCCACTTCTCTCCCTTCCTCTTTACCATAACTTCGTAAGCTATAAACAAGGGCTAACAAGCACTCTTAAAACTTCAAGGATAACGATTCGGTGTCAACTGGACCCACTCTGCTCCGTCCCAGTGCAAGAGAATGGAATGACGCCGCCAACGAACCGTGTTAAGTGAGCCAAGATGCGACCTGGTTCATTGGGACGAGTTTCTGATCAAGTGCTACGGAGAGCATATAGCCTGGGAGGTGAAAGTGGCGCGGTGAAGAAATGGCAACACTGGTAGGTACGACAGCAGTGGCCTGATGATTTACCAATCGCTAACAAGATTAGCAAGATCAAGACGTGTCATGGATGGAAGGAGAGGCGAAACATAGTGAGTAAACAGCAATGGACGGTCGATGAAGGGAAAGATATGTAAATTCCGGAGCGAAACATGTGACATGCTTGACAATGGCCTGGAACTTTATTGAAGAAACGGAATAAGGGTGATATCATGTCTTACTTATACCCAAGTTCTCTGAACCATCTCTTCGATGTCCGCGTCCACAAACGTCTTCTGCGCTCTTAGGAAGTACTTCTCAGATTCGTGACCTATTCACCTGCTCATAGCAAGTCCTCTGTTCTTCGCTCGTTTTAAGGCTCCTCAGCAGCGCAACAACTCATTGATTGATGAGTGGATGGAAATGGGGCTGTGTGAAGACAAGTAAGGACAATGAAAGAGAATGATAGTGAAATTGAAGATGACACCACTTGCCCTGATCAAGATCATGACCAACTGGAAGAGTGAAAGAACAACAAGAAACACACGACTGGGAGAACACGTCTGCACTCCCATTCTTGCGGGAATATGCTTTTGCCATATACCATTTACCAAAGTGTCGTGTTTTAGAAGGACATGAACAAGGACAGCGTCTTGTTGTGGTCATTGTTGCACCGGTCGTAGCAGCTTGGACATGACATTCTCCAGTGCCATAGGCTTTTATACATCTTCCATCGACGATGCCAGCTGAAGCCAGACTTGTAAGCAACATTGAAGCGTAGATGCGTGAGTGAATCAACGACTTGTCATTTGTAGCCCGAAAGTGTACTGCAGTTCTGAACAAATGAAGGGTATCATTCTCTCTCCTATCTCTCTATATCCTATCAACGACTCATTACCTAGCTCGTGAAGTACACAACTAAGAACCCCAGCCAGCTCCCCACAACACCCACAGCTGAATAGCTACTGATGAACATCAACGGCAAGAACTCCAGCTTCTCGCCCCAGATAATCCCATGCAGCAAACTACAATAGGCGATCAGCGGTATGCTAACTGCGATATATACAAGACTGAAGCGATCTAGCAGGAAGAATCTCGACTTATTACTCGCGGGAGCCAGTCTATCGAACGCGAGCAAGAACAGCACGAGCCAGAAGATGGTATAAACGGTCTTGATCGGAAATTCCGCAGCCGTGAAGAGTAGCGGGAAGAGTGAGACATGGCCAGCCACAGCGAGAGGGCGGAACGCTCCTAGGTATCGGCGATCTTTAAGTGCGATGAGTGAGAATGGGATGATGACGAGGAGGATGGCTTTCTCGTGGACGTGCCAGCCGAAGAGGAAGGATGCGTAGCCGCAGAGAGTGACGGCGCCGATAAAGGTGTCCCAAGTTGGGTCGAAGAAGAGCTTGATGAGAGGGATGATTTGGAAAATTAGGGTCAGAATGAATGTCGTGCGTGCCGTGATCTCGGGTAGGACGGCGAAGGAGGAGTCGCCTACTAGCCCGCGAGTTACACTGTTGATGGCGTCTTGGTTGACGGAGAGCTTGAGGTATGGAGCAGCTGGTTGTGTCAGTGATTGCTGGCTAGACTTTGGATGAGACATACCATAGATCAAGATCCGATCAGTAAATGAATACATTGCCCACACATTCGGAGCCCAGTAGGCATGACACAATCCTCTAGAAAAAGGGAACAATCTGCTCAACAATTGAGGTATCTGACCCCAATATGCGAATGGTCCAAATGCAGCACCGAAAATAGTGGTTATTCCCGTTCCAAGCTTCAAAGCATTTCCGAACTTGATGTGAAAGATTGACTTTGGTCCCAGACAATAAGCTCGCAGTAGATAGACGAAATATGCTGGGGCCAGGTAGAGGTAGATATGCTTCAAGCAGAGGAGCACTGCGAAAAGTACACCGCTGGCTAATGTAGTTGATTTTTTCCTTGCCAATACCAAGGAAAGAATCAAGAGACCATACATGAAACCATTATATTGGAAATGGATATGGTCAATGATCAGGAGGCCAGGAGAGAGCAGAATCGAGAGCGCAGCGGCGTGGGATGCCCTTTTCGAAGCTGGTGGGGAGGATTGAACGAAGCTTCACAGTCAGTATTAACTTTCCAGGACAGCTTCGCAGACTTACAGGTAAAGCGCAAATACCAGGACCAACTCCGTAGCTACCACACTCGCTCTTTGGAAGTATATCGTCTGCCAACTATCATATCCCAAATTGAACACCTTTAGCATCTCCGGATCCGCCAGCTTTGCGCCTTGCGACAGAGCCCATTCGAAGTATGCGAAGAACGGGGGATAGTCGAGGGTCCATTCTGAAGTCTTCTCGTAGTACCATTCTTGGACTGGTAGACTGTTGGTAATGGCCAGCCAATTCCGATGGACCTCGAAATCTGTGGATTTGCTGTGATGCTGTCAGTAGAGTTTCAGAACGAGCGCAAGGGACGTACTAGGCGGGCAAGAGTAGCAATTTGAATGCGGTTGCAACTACCGCACATTGTGCTATCGAAGGATACAAATCCGCCATCTAGACATCTCTCTGCGCAATTATTGTGGTGAGTAAGTGAGTGGACGTCTGGGGACCTTGCACAGCAGCCCAAAGTCCAGTGGAGGAGCCAAAGTACTGCCCCTTTACACCGCCCAACCAGGGATTATCCACCACCCGTCATTGGTCAACATCTGAAGCTCCATTTGTGCTCACTCGATATCACCATCTCCATCACCAACAGATTATTATGGACGCAGCATTCATTCCGTCCGAAGTCATAGTCAAGCATTTCGTTTCTCACAAATTCACTCTGGAGCTTGGCCCATCCATCACCAGTCTCGGGAGACCCATCCGCAACGTGATACTTGCCGCGGTTGTGATATATTGCATCGGTGATATCGTCCGTGGTTCCCTGCAAGCTGTCCTCAAGAGCTCCGGTGGAAACAGAGGCAAGGACAAGGAGTGAACTGAACTGAACTGATACGATTCGATACACGGCGGCTAAAGCCAGATTGTCGAAGCATTTTTTAAGGCGACCGACTTTCTTCTATTTCTTAGTTCAAGTTGACGTTGCAGATAGTTGATCGAGCAAGAGTTTAGCTTTCTATCCTGGCTGCTGGATCAGTTCAATAGAATAGAGAAGAGGCATTGCAGGAGCTCTAGGTCAAAGTTCAGCAGCCATGCATTTCTCAGCGCCTCTCTCGTCCCTTGCTTCAGCTTCAGCTTTCTTCTTTGCCTATGCGCAAGCTTCATATCTTCACAACGACTTGAGCTTTGGTCACCAAGACAGGTATGTCATTCCCGTCCTCGTTTCCCCAAATCCCTCTAACAGAGCCCAGAATCTCCCCAAACCTCCGCGCCATACCGAATTGGCACCTAATAGGCAAACACGACCCTCCAGAGATCCTCTCCAACAAACTAGTCCTCACTCCTCCAGCTCCAGGCAATCAGCGAGCAGCAATCTGGTCGGAGAAGCAGCTACAACATCAGTACTGGACGGTAGATGTGGATTTCCGAGCTACGGGACCAGAGAGGGCTGGGGGCAATCTGCAGCTGTGGTATGTCAAGGATGGGCAGAATGTAGTGGGGACGAGCAGTATTTATACCGTGGGGAAGTTCGATGGGTTGGTGTTGGTGGTTGATCAGTATGCTGGTTCGGTACGTTTCCCCTCTGTCCAAAACAAACCCGACCAGAAGAGGAAATCTAACAACAGACCAGGCAGGATACATACGAGGTTTCCTTAACGACGGATCCACAGACTACAAGTCCCACCACAGCATCGACAGTCTCGCCTTTGGCCACTGCGAATACGCTTTCCGTAACTTAGGACGGCCCTCCCGAGTCGCAATCCAGCAATCAAGCGGTGGTTTCAAAGTCTCCGTCGACGGGCACCTCTGCTTCGAAAGCAACAAAGTCAAGCTTCCTCTGGGCAACAACTTCGGCATAACAGCCGCCAGCGCTGAAAACCCCGATTCTTTCGAAATATTTAAGCTCGTTACCACAACTGAATCACACACGGCCGAAATCCAAGACCCAGGCCACGCAGGCTCGCAGCAAATCCTAAACTCTGACATCCATGGCCGAGCAGAAAACAAGCCACATGGCGATATACCAGCGTACAGCGACCCCGTCGATGAAGCCGCATCGAAATACACATCTTCCAACGAACAATTCGCTGATCTCCACAACCGCCTCCAAAGCATGATGAAATTCATCACAATGTCCAGCCGCGAGGGTGTGCATTACAACGAGCAGCTGCAAAAGACGACCGAACTACTCGCGGAACGGCTCTCACGGATCGAAGCCTCGGTCGGCGAATTGCACAGTCTGCGCGAGCGGATCGATGCCATACAGGCGGATGTCAGGCAGACGAAAAGCGATCTCCATAATCAGCTTGATCGCCATGTGGCGAATATCCAGGGCGAGGTTAGGGACAACCATAGTAGTTTGAGCGGGACCATTGAGAAGGGGAGTGGGATTGGGAGGTTTGTGTTTGTGGTTGTCGGAAGTCAGGTTGTCCTTTTTGGGGCGTACTTGTTGTACAAGAGGAGGAAGTCGGGGAGCCATATGAAGTATTTGTGAGAGGAGAGAGTGAGGTGCGAGACTTTGAGGGAGTGAATTGGGTGTTGGAAGGAAGGGGGATTCTGTATTATAGTTTTGAATTTGGACGAGAGTTGGTTGCTTGGGTTGGGATGGGACATGAGCGGAGGAGGAAGGCGAGAAGAGAAAAGGGGCTCAAGCGAGCGACAACACGGCGCTTGATGAATTTGCATACACAATGGCGTGGACGTAGGAATGCAAGAAATGATCTCAAAACGTTGACTTCTATAGAAATCGTTCAGCTCTACACTTATGTCCTTTCAAAGCAGGACCACAAGTTTGAAAATGGCTATTTTTGCCGAGGTCAAGTAAACAAGCTTAGGGCAGCATATATTTTCTCTCGCCGACCAAAGCCATGAAGCAAACCTAGACCCTAGCACTTGAATACAAGGAATGAGAAGTGGCATAATTCTGTTTCGAATACTCATCGAGTCCGCCCCCTCCATCCATCCCAAATCAACGACTGTTGAAAATACTCTTGGATTACAAGGTTATAATATACACCTCCACTTTCACTTCCCCTCATTCAAATCACATCTCTCCAACCTTGCATCTCCCACCACACATCCCCATCACTCTCCCCATCCCTAGCCACTCATAGAATTAAATATAGCTAACCTTAACACCCATCCCCGCCGTCATCTTAACCTTATCCCAGCCACCCCCCAGTATCCTCCTCAACCGCTCTTTAACATCCCTCCTACTAAGCACGACAAGAACGCCAATCAAGAACGCCAGAAACTGCAGTAAAAACAACGGTCTAGTCTGGAAATGCACCGCCATACCCTCCACTAACCGCTTCACATTTCCGAGCACATTACTTGCGCGAGTAAGGATCGTAGGAGGTACCTTTCGCGCATTGGAGGCTGCGGAGCTGCGGGCTGTGGGTGAGGAAGATGCGTGTGTTCTATCAGGATTCTTCTTAGAGGAGGAGCTTTTTGCTGAGCCGCCGCGGGCGGAGGATCGTGATTTCGAGCTGCCGGGCCGGGGAGGCGTGTCTTCGACACCGTAGTCGACCTCGCTACCTCCTGCTACGGAACGAGGTCTCGTTCTGTCTCGCTTGAGACGTTCTTCATCTTCTCTTCTGCGCTCGCGCTCTTCGTTCTCCAGACGTCGGCGTTTGGCGTCCTCGATGTCCTTCTTTAACTGCTCTTCTTGATACCGTCTCTCCTCTTTCTCGCGACGTTCAGTCTCGTTCTGCTCGTCTTGCAGGCTTTGGAGGGCCTGTAGAAAGGCTTCGCGGCGCTCTTCGTCTAGCACCGAGGAGATGGTTATGAACTCGCGGGCGTAGTCCCATTCGTTGTTACGGAGGAGGACGTGCAGGGTGTAGAGTTCGAGGATTTTGACGCGCGCGTTGAGATCGCGAGGGGTATCGGTTCCGCTGGTGGGTTTGCTGGGGCTGGGGCCGCGACGAGGGGAGGTAGGTGTTTGGATGCGGGAGGAGATGTCAAGCTTGGGGGTTGTGGAGGAGGCGAGGTAATTTTCTAGACGTTGCTGGTTGGTCTTTTGGGAGCGGGCGTGGGCGAGGAGGAGGGTTGCGCTGGGTATAGTTAGTATGATTTCGTAGACAGGCTGTTGAGAAGTACTCACAGATTTATCACAACATCTGAATCCACGTCCCCCTCCACCCCTCCATATCCATTCTTCACTACCTCCTCCCAGACCTCACCGTCCCGCACCTTGGTAACCAAACCCCTCCACTCCGAGCTCCCAAATGCCTGTTTCCCCTCGTCTGGATCCAGCTCAACTACAGCATTCAATATCGTAAGATACAAACTCCAGACCTTGACCCTCGTTGTCTTTCCAGCTTTCGAGATAGGCGCAGATTCTGGGTCAGCATTGGTATCGTCTGTAGGCGGCGGCGTAATAACAGGCAGGATGGTTGATAGAGACTCTGGTAATCGACGCGTCAGGAACAGTGTAGATGATTGTCTGTAGATCTTGGATATTTGCGAGGTGGCCTGCCGCGCGGATGTAGAGTTTAATGAGGTGATGGAGGAGGTGAGGAGCTGTGATGAGGAGAGTGTCTCTCTGGTCGGCGTGAGAGTCGTCGCGATGGAACCGTTGGAAGTCATCGTGTAGAACGGGCCGGAGGACACGAAGTGAGAGGAAAGGAGGAAAGGGGGAGAGCGAAGTAGTGGCAGGAATGGAGTTCGCGATGTTCTGGCATTTGAAGAGACGAAAGAGGGTAAAGCCTCGGCCCAGCGCGGGGGCTTGTGATTGGGTGACCAAAAGTCAATGGACAAGGGTTACATTTGGTGTAAACATCAAGAGACGAGGCTGAACAAACCACCATCAACATCAATCAATGAATCATGGCTGACCACATCACTTGACGACTGCCATCAAAAGGAAACAAAACATGCAAACGTGGCCTTATAGTTGACAAGTCATATGCCAGTTCCTCCAACAAAACTCTTTTTGTCTTCCTTTCTAGCACGTCGCCCTGCCATCATACTACCACCACACCAAGAGGCCTCATCCAGGTGTATCTTCATATTTCTCCCTCCACCTGCACTCCGGAGGCTCAAGGATAATCTTGCGAGGGTCATATGGAGTTGCATTCTTTCACATTCGCCTTTGATTTTATTCTTGGCATCTTAATCAATATCATATCTCCTTCCTCAGAAGTCGCCTTCACGCAACATCAGGCATTGGTTCAGTCGGTAACCTGTCTTCTATAATCTCCTTCTCGACGAAACAACTTCCTCCTTCAACAACAAAACACAAACGCCAAAATGGAGGTCGATCAAGCCCACTTCCGTCGGCAGCTGCTGCCCATTCTGAAGAACATTGCTAATGCAACCTTCGTCACTTTTGATCTGGAGATGAGCGGTATCAGTACTCGACCAAAGTTCTCTGCCGGTGACCGTTCTCACGATGTTGGCAAACCCACTTTGCAACAGCAGTATGATGATATGAGAAGTGCCGCCGAGACCTTCCAAGTTTTGCAATTCGGTATCACTTGTGTTGAGGAGGATCGTGACAAGGGTATGTGCAGCTGAATGTTGTCTTGGATGTTTGCTAAACAATACCAGAATTCTACCTTGCTCGACCATACAACTTCAACGTCAATCCATTGTCCGCCGAGGGTGTTGATCTGAGACTGGATCGAAACTTCACGTTCTCGACCAGTGCATGTGACTTCTTGAACAAGAATGGGTTCGACTTTGGCAAGGTCTTTCGAGAAGGTGTTCCGTATTTGTCTCGTGATGAAGAAGATGAGCGTCGTGCAGAGCACTCTCAACGAGCTAAGAAGAATGCGTCTATCCCTGATATCGTTGTTGGTCCTGAGGATCTGTCCACCATTGAGTTCAGCCGACTTGCTCGTAAGACCATCAAGGATTGGTTCAATGATCCCAAGGTATGTTTTCTCTGGCTACTTCTCAGGGTTCTGCTAAATTATTCAGCCCGAAATGGACTTCGTCAATATTGGCAGTGATGTTGGTGCTCTCAATGGCTATCAACGCCGACTTGTCCACCAGCTGGTACGAAATGAGTTTCCAACACTCCGAACATTCCCTCGTAGTGACGGTTACTTCATGCAAATTGAGCGCTTGGATGCGAGGAAGGAAGAAGAGGTACACCCACTAAGCTACGTTCTTGTGGCACTTCTAATTACTTCTAGTTCCAAAAGAGAAAGGATGCTCGCTTCAATTCTCTAGTGGCAAAGCAAAAAGGTAAGTAAGTCCCCAACACAGAAATCAAGTACTAAATGCCTAGGCTTGAGATGGATCTTCGAGGCCTTGAGTGGTGGTGAGTTATCCGACATCGACCCCGAGTGGTTCTACAACAAAACCGCCGAAGACTCTGAGGAGCAATGGTTCAAGGTCCAACGAGAATTCGCCGAAGTCACCGAGGTTCTACGCACAAAGAAGCATATTATTGTTGGTCACAACCTCTTTGCCGATCTCGCCTTCCTCTTCCGAACCTTCATTGGACACTTACCCGTCAACGTCAAGCACTTCCAAGAAGACATCCACGCTCTCTTCCCGTACGTTGTTGACACCAAGTACATTGCCACCTATGGAGCAGATGCCATGAGCACTCGATCCAACCTCAAGGAACTTCTCGCTCCCTTCCGCAAGACACATGTCCCTCTCATTCTTCTTCACGAATCACATACAATCTACGGAGCTGAATTCGGCAAGGAGCACGAAGCTGGTTTCGATAGCTGGATGACCGCCGAACTCTTTGTCAAGCTCGCTGCTTCCAAGCGTCTCGAAGCCAATGGAAGTTCAGACTCCGATTCCGAGTCCTCCTCGGACTACTCCGGCGGTGGTGTCCGTATCATCGAATACGACCGCGAATCTTCAAGCAGTGGTCTCCCACCTGCCTGGCACGCCAATCAACTCAACGCCAACCCATACGCGGCCCTAAGCCTGGAGTCCACCGATGACAAGGAGAAGAACTCCAAGCAATGGCTCCCTGCTTTCAACAACAAGTTCTGGGACATCTATGTCAACAAGCTACGTGTCAATGCCAGCGAGACAGGCTTCTGCGATCTAGCTGAGCGTGAGGATGATGAACGTCTGAATGGATTGCGTCGTCGTGCTCGTCAGGTCTTATGATCTTCAGACTTCTCCTTATAGTTTCTTGCTATGAAATGCGACGAAAATATCTTGCGTGCATAAGCTGCGGCGTTATGGGATTGTGGTGTTTCATGCATGGACGGGTGGATGGATTGTGGATGGTGCATTACGGGAGTTGTGGAGGAATGGGATGGATGGAATGGGAAGTAACTGAGCATCGGAAGGGCATCAAAAGCTCTTAACGCAGCCTTCTTACATCTCTTTTCTCGTAAAGTCACTGATATCGTTCATTGAGGGATAATATCAGGCCACTACTGACTGTCCTTCCAAACAAGCATTGAATTGAATTTTCTGCAATTCGCTGTGAGTGACGCTCATCTGCTTGTTTTCCATTGAAAAAGGTGTAGAAATACTCTGGACTTCACGGTACGGTTCTTTGTCATGCTTTGTGATGCTCAAATAGAGACCAACGCTCTTTGTTTACATTCTCGCTTCGCCTCCCCACCCTTCAATCACCGCCCATTTCTTACAATTCTACCCCTCCCTGCCCTGCCCTGTACCAATTTTCGTGCTTTGTACCTAGAACAAAAGATAAAGCAGGAAGAAAGTTGTTCGTCCAGCAATTATCCAGATTTATTTAAAGTCACTAATCCCCCCTCCTCCGATCGTTCTCACAGAATCTCACTGTACCAAGCACCCGCGCTCAATACTTCAGTAATCGAAATGGATTTCTCAAGCTCCTCAAGCAATGCTGCTAGCCCTGCTAGCTTTACTACGCCTGCTATGCCCACCATGCCAACTATGCCCACCGGCACTGTCCTGCATCTGCTCGATGGCACGACAGCGATGTCTCAAACCCGCGGTCAACGCATCATGACCTGCTGCCAGTGCGGACACAAGACGGATCTCATTTGGCAAAGCTATCCGCCTTGTAGGAGTTGTGGGCATGAGCGGTGTGGAAATTGCGATGTGATGTGTTAGGTACTTGGATCTGGTATACATATATTCATGGTGATTGAGTGACTTGTGAGGATGCTGATCGTCCATTGATGCAGATCATACTGTAATCCATTTACAGTTCCATTGACACTCTTACAATGTAGGCTTTACCTTCCTCTCCTCATTCTTTTTGTGGACTGAATTAGCACGTAATCACAAATTCACACTTTCAATTAAAGAAAACTTTGACTTGCTGCCCCTGTAATACCATCATATTGTCTGTATTTGTGTCGGAACAGAGACAATCTGTGCTATGCAAAGGCCCCTAATATCATCGCTGCGATCAGAAGTATCCATGTGATTCCATCCGTACTTCATCATGCCGAATGCCAATATCTAGGCAAAAGCGTTCTTATCCCCCTCTCAGGTCGGTGATGCCGATATCTAGCAGGAGATACTCAACACGATTGGCATAGATAGGTGATTGCAGCGTTAAATTGCGAACCCTCCTGAGTTGAAAAGACCGGGATCACCTCCAGCCTCAAAAGTACCATTTGGCAACCTTCTCAAAGCTTCGATATCGCTCTGTCTCTCAAGGCACGTAATGTTATGCCCTAAGGATGACATGAAGGCCACAGTTGAGTTGTTGAAGCTCGGTTCGAACTCGCTTTCATCGGGAATCAACTGGTCGTGGAAGCGTGGGCTGAGTAGTGCTTCAGGGACGGTCATGTTTCGATCCAACACGTTCCATAAGCACTGGATGATGGCGGTGATTATATGAGCTCCACCAGCGCCACCAAGAACATAGTACAAACCGCCATCGGATAGGTGCTCAACAATTGTTGGTGACATTGCCGATAGAGGTCGTTTTCCAGGAGCAATGAAGTTCGCAGGGGAAGGGATGAAGCCAAATTGGTCTGTCTGTCCTGGGGTGGAAAAGTCGTTCATAACATCGTTCATGATCAACCCCGTTTCCGGAACCATCAGCTTGGAGCCAAAGTAAAGGTTGACAGTACTGGTCAACGCGAGCGCTAATCCCGATGCATCTGCGGTAGAAACATGCGATGTGCCAGGAGTCTCAATGATCTCGACACCTGCTGGATCATATGCCGATATGGGAAGAGTACCTGAATCGGATATCTTGGACCGAATGATTTCAGCTGTGCTGCCTTTTATCATCTCCAGCTGAAACGAGCTGGCATTATGAACAAAAGAAGGGTCTCCGAGTTGTGTTCGCTTGCGTATCAGAGTCAGCTGAGAGTAAAAGGTAGGTGAGCATGATGAGGTCTTACCGCGCCAAATCCGAATCTCATAGCCTCATCTAAACGATGTGTACTAGCATTGATAACCTTGGAATTGTCCATGTCCGGGTACCCTTCAATGGTTTTCATCACGCTCAGTATGACTGCGCCGCTTGATGGCGCCCCGCATGAAGTTATCTTGTATCCACGGTAGGTGATATCCAGAGGCTTTCTCTTCACAATCTTGTAATTTTGGAGATCTTCCAATGTCATAGTCCCATTAGCAGCCCGAATGGCAGCAATTGTGGATTCGGCGACCTTGCCTGTGTAGAAAGCATCCGCACCCTTTCTTGACACGACTTCGAGTAGTTCAGCGTAGCGTTTTCTCGTCATCACGTCGCCCACCTTAACCCAGGAGCCTGTGGGCGAAAAGTCGATTGCCCAGGATGGGTCTTTCGTTAAGAAACTTGCGTCGTCTTCTCCGTCCAAAACGTTAACGAGATCTTGGCTGACGATGAATCCTTTGCGTGCTAGATTTATTGATGGGACAAACAGTTGGCGCCATGGAAGTCTTGCGTATGTTTTATGCAAGTACTCTAGACCACGCAGCTCGCCCGGCACAGCACTGCTCGATATTAGCTATTGACAAAGTGATGGAAGGTACAAGTCAAACATTGCTAAACCACCCCACAGAGATGCATTCTCGTTGCCCACAAACATGTTCTCGAACGCAGCTGCTGGAGCTGTGGGTCGAAAATCAATATTCTCATATGATCCATTGGGAGCTCTGATAAGAACAAAGCCTCCGGCACCTAATCCAGTTGCATGCATGCCTATCAAGTGTCAACAGATCATACGGTACAATGAATTGATCGAGAAGTACCTATAACGCCAAGACAGATCTGTGTTGCAATCATCTGCTCAGATTAGCATACGTCCACCGCCAACACTGCAGGTACTCACAGCATCAGCTGCATTTCCACCATGCCCAAGAGTATCTATTCCAATGCGACTGCATTCCCGACTCAGAGAACTGACTGCACCGAGCTTTGGCTGACAGTCGTTCTTTGGGGCACCATGCTGGACTGGGAATTCGAAAGAATGTGATGTACTTGCTGCAATCAATTGAGGAACTGACAAAGCAGCAAAGAGAACCAGGAAAATCATAAAGCAGGTGATCGCGAAAGGTCGAAGATGGAAATACAATTGTATATTACGATTCCAGAGACTGGTGATACTGCGAACTGTTTCGAATGCTATTTTTATATGGGCTGCCATCGAGAAAAATATAGAAAGGTGACAACCACCTCGACCCCTGCAGGCAGGTACTTCCGGTGAATGACTCCCGACCTGTTGGTTAAGTTCCAACAAGCCAGAGCACGTGATTCTAGTGAATGCAGGCACGGGATGATCACGGGTGTTGACTGATGGCACAGCGAAAACGCCTGTTTGGACGCCCGCAACAGCGAACGAGATGACCTATCACGAGTTTTTAGTGAAAATCTGGTATTACAAGGGATGACTCTTGCCGGCGAAGTTTCCGTTCTCAATCTGGTATTATAAGGTTACGCCTACCCTGCTTGTTTTGGACAGCCAAGCACGTGATGTGATTCAATGAGATCCTACCTCACGAAACAAGCACAATGTAATTTTCAGGACACGTTTCCAGTTGTCTATGTTCTTACTAGATGTATGCATTGTCAGTTCTCTCCAGGCAGGCTCAATAGTGAAAAATTTGAAAAATTAATGCCGGCTTATGCTGTGCTCCTCCTGCTCATAATAGGCTTCCAGCCGCCCAATGTGACAGCTCAGCTTGTGTAACTCGTCGGGATAAATGCAAACACATGGGAAGCCACGCGGAAGCCTCACTTTCTACCGTTGGGCACGGTCGCCAAGAAGGCTGCATGCTTGCATACGGAGTAATTATATGAAGTACAGGAATGCCTTGTCCTTCCCAGAGGCAGCAAGGAATTCAATGCATTTCAACTTCTTCATTGCTACTTTTCAGGGTCGGGCCTTGTGCCCACCTTTTTTGCAATTGCCACCTCAATGGGCCATTCCATTGATTTCATTGACATACTTCCCCACTCACGCTTTTGAAATGACAATCGCCCTGATCTCAATGCTCTCACGTGGTTCTACGCCATGATGGATGTCCTCAAAGCACGCAGCATGAGCCACAGCTACTTTGACGTCAGCAAGGTGAGAACAACTCTGAAAGTTCCCTGGGTGCTCATTTTACCTTCTGTAATGGATTTAGCGTTGGAATCCCACGACATGAAAATTGCGATTTCCTCTGCGGTCTGGTTGCTGAGCCAGTAGAATTTTTGCTTTGGATTGTACTTGAGATAGTAGACCTCGCCAACATACGTAGCTGAGGGCAAATCCGTAGCGAGAAGGTCATCTGGGTGAACAGATTTGAGATCACAGAATGCCAAAGGAGCATGTTTGACAGTACTAGCACATGGCCGCCAGGTACTTGTGAGACATGTTAAAACGAGGTCCGGTGTTCATTGATTGAAGAACGCAAACTCACTTCACAATGCGGAGGCGCCAAGACCCATCCAGATATCGATCTGCCTCCGATTCTGTCAGATGTCGACGGATCCTTCGAGGTCCACCATCCCTCGTGGCGTCTTCTCTTTGTAAGTTAATCTCTTCACCTTTCATGATTGAAGGCACCTACCAGTGTGTACTTCTACGGCTGGCGGATCAGGTGCTTTGTGAAAGCCGACAGAGCTGACATCGGCACTGCCAATATCAGAATGACGAATCTTGAAATTTATGTCAGTTGAGAAATCACAGGTTTTGATGAACAAACGTTGTAGTCAAAAACGATCACTTCTTCTCCGCCCAGCCGTTCCATGAGAAACTCCTTTGTCATTTTCAAATACAGCTTCATCCCCTCTTCTTCCTTCACATTGAGATCATGAGTCGATGGAAATTTCAAGAACTGTATTCCGTGCCGCGCCAGTGACAGGTTGCCGAAAACAGGGCGCAAATCGTAGATGGGAACTCCAGAATGTGCGGAAAAGGTCACATTCTGCCTCATGGACTCCTGTTCAAGTGGAAGAATTCCAACATTGATCTCGTAAGGCTTTTCGGTCTCAAAAAGAGGCGAGTCATTGACAAATCTGAAAGTTGCGGAAGAGGTCGGAAGATCCAGTAAGGCAAGAGCTCCCACCTCGGCCATGGTGTTGAGGCTTGGTGGAAATGAAGGCTGTTCCAAATGCACCGCGACAGTGCCTTGTCTCGGTTTTGATCTTGATCTTGGAGAAACCTGAGAGAACGCCTTGGGGAAACGGTTCTGCCAGCATACGGTTTACACTTTAAACGTGGATTTGCTGGGTTGGACGCTTTGCCCTCTCCATGGCCATTGGTTGCTCGTCAGCCTTGGTGCGATGACGGGAGTCTCGGACGTGCTACGAAGTACAAGAACTTGGGGGCTTTGAGTGTGCACCAGAACATAGCCAGCCACGATCTCTGAAGCTTGAATCAAGGGTGGTGTAAATAACATATGATCGAGGAGTCTTCAACGGCTTCTTACATTAGACTTCCAAGCTGATTCTAGAAAACGAGGCTGAATGTCTTTGAAGTAGATTCTTAGATATGTATAAAACTTTAACCCCTGAGCCCGTGTAAAATGGTAAAATCCTCGTCACAACCATTTCATGCCCACCATGTTATCATTGCTTGTCGTCTGTTGCGTTCTCATTGGCCCAGCGTTTGGAACCAACGCTACAGGCCCGTATCATTCCCTCTCCGATATCTTTCAGGGTCAACTGGCTGGGTTCAACCTAGATCTACAGGGCAATCCCTATCTCGGATATCAAGATTTCGGAAAGTGTTGTTTGTTGGCTGTTAATGATTCCCTCGAAATCGTGGATGGTAATCTGGCTTTTCGGCCTGGACAAACGGTTTTACATGGTGACATGGCATTCTTTCTGGGGGACCAATTTCCCTGTACAGCATCATACAACGGCTCCGCTGGAACTCCTGTTTCCCAAGTTACGATTACCTATTCATGGTGTAATCAGCATTGTCCCGGCTGGCAAAAAACGGGCAACACTCCAGATACTTGGGCAACAGACTGGCTTTTACCCTTCATCACTTTCATCCTGCCGCCCATTGTCTTCTGTTTCACAATCCCTCGACGACGAGCTCTGATGGTTCCAAGATCCATATTTCCATCAGAGTCTGTTACGAAATTTCCACAAAACCTGAAATTGATGTATCAATTCCCGTTGACGGTGCTACTGCTCCTTGTTGACTCGCTGATTTGTGTAACGAGTTGCATTGTCATGGCTAGCCCAATGATTCTGTCAGGGTTGTTCGAAGCGGTACTCGATGCACGGGTCTTGAGATATCTGGGGGCACATGAAGACGACGCCTCAGTCAGTCTCCAAGTTCGAGCTCAACTTCTGTCAATAATCCTCATCGGACACCTGGACCAGGAACCTGCATGGGGGCATATGAAGAGGGTTGTGGAGCCCCTATCTGAGAGTGGGTGTGAAGAACGTGCTACTATCAATATCAACGGCAATGGTTCGGGGGAAATGGTCACTGAAGTGGAGACCGTACCCGTCCATGAAGTAGGAGAAGGCCCAGGTCCCGATCAGCGCATTGTACCCATCAATGTCAAAAAGGAGAAGCCAATACGTTCGGACCGATTGTTGAGTTGCCGACAGCATACCAAGGCTTTGAAGATTCAGATGAAGTCTATGCTTGATTGTCAGCCAAGCTTCGGCACCGCAGTTGGAATTGGTGTTGCCTTCTTCACATCATCCTTCATTTATACCTTAATAAGTATGCAAAGTAGCTATGGGAGCACGTAAGTTTTCTCTATTTTGCTTCAGTACGGAAACTAAGAATGATAGATCTACCTCACACGCATTGGCATTTGGAATATTTTGGATGACAGTTGGACATGTCTCCGTTGTTGCTGGAGTGCTTCTCGCTGGTCAGAATCCGAGCGCTTGGCAAGCCATAACCGCCACCAGTAAGAACTACTCGACAGACTCTCAAGAAACGACACGGAATCGATCCTTGTCAGTCCAACTGAAAAGGGCGCTTTACCGCCCCAACATCAAATCCACTTATCGATTAGCATGGATGTGGAATCGTGGAACCAACAAGGCTGCATGGCTGACGAGGCTCTCTGATGAGAACCCACACTTGGTCTCTATTCAACATGAAGTCTTGCGAATGGGGTGGAATGGGTGGTTGTTTCAGACGACCATGCCCGCCGTCCTACTTTATCTCATTCCTGTCTTCCTTGGCGGCATGACAAGGTAAGAGAGTGCCCTTGTACAACACGCCCCGATCCCCTGCTGAATTCGACTTAGCTACACTACCCCGAATGTAGGCGTCGGCTGCGTGACCATGATACCACTTCTTTACGGATTGTCTCAGACAATATTGATCTCTCTCTGGCTGGTCGATTGGAAATTCTGGACAAGCTTGACTGGCAAAGGACAGACGACGCGTATCGGTCCAGGAGACTTGCTCTGGGGTTTCGTTTTTCTCTTGGGCCTATTGCTTGCAGCCTTCAGTGTTTTAGGTGGAACTTGTCAGTCTTCTACCTCCGAGCCCAAATCCCCGTTCAACTCTAACCCAAATCTAGTGTTCCATCTTGTAGGGTTAATGCAAAACTGCCTCTGTTACGTCATTGTAAGCCTTCTATAGCACATTCAAACCATTTTTTTTTTCGATGGTTGACTGACATGGGAAAATTAGATACCCCTGTGGGCGAAAAGACATTCTCCCGACGTGACAATGTACTTTGGCGGAAACAGCCGTGAATCGATTTACTACGCGCAGAACTTCTGGTTTCCCGTTGGTATCTCTGCGACAGTCTTTCTAGTCGCTACTGCTATAATCGGGTGGCGATACCAGATAATGCTCAGACGCACGTTTGTGCAGAGGGTGGATGAAATGGACTCGCTTACCATTCGACAACCGTTGCAACCATCCGTGTTATTCGAAGTTGCTCGAGCATCAACTGCCCCTGTGGTATCTTCATCCAGCTTTGTGTCTGAAACAGAGCATACGAATAATCTGAACAAATCTAACGAAATTGGCAAAGGTTCATTACCCGACATATCGCCCTTGTGTCGACAGGGTCCAGAGAATAGCCAGAGGGTACGTGCAAACTTGAGGCTACCAGCATTGAAAGAGTCTGTTTGAGAAATCCTGTGGTAAAATAATACGGTGGACTTCACTTGCTGTAAGGAAGAGGTTGTGATGGTCTTCCAAATAGAGATTCCTGATCATTTATTGTTTTCTACATTGTTTTCTTCACTGGGAGGATTGTTTGATTTATCATTCTTAAAGATGGACGTTATCAATTTGAGCAATCAAAATTCAATGACATGGGGTCCAGTAGCACTGAATACATTCTCAGCTAAGGTAGCTACTAATTAAAGGCGATCTTGGAACTCGAAACATGAATCCACTGTCCTTTCGACAGATACCACAACACATTGCACAACTCGAAGAATCCAGCCCCTAGCCGCCACGACCTTTCCCACCCGACAAGCTGTTGACAAGATTGGTTTTGATAGCCCGATGCTCACTAAGGTGTTCCCCGTTCGAGTGGGTTTCGATCGAAGGTGTTGAAAAGGAAGCGGGGTCAGTGATGTCGAGCTTGCGCCATGGTTGAAGTCTGACTCTGACTGCGCCTTCTGATCTTTGTAAGCTTTGTATTGTTTTACAGTACTTGAATCGGTCTACCTTGCTGGTGTTTGATGTCCTCGGTCATGGAAACGTTCAGTTTCTCTGTATTCATCTTGTCTTCTGTACGAAGCTGTTAACTGTTTGAAATGATGCCTCAAATCCGGTAGTGTCACGTACTTTGATGATAAAGTCCAGTGTAGTCTAGTCGGGTGTCTGAGAGGAATTTGAGAGACTGGATCTAGAGAGACTCGGCTTCCAGCTGTGCAGACTTATATATTCGTCACCGATGGTGTGCAGCAATAGAAATAAAGATGATCTCGACCCTCATAGATGGAAACTACATCCAAGGCTTGCGAGACGACAGCTTGTCACCCTATGGCAATCCTCAGTTGCATCTCTTTGCCATGTCGGGCAGCAATGCATTCTGAACGCCCGGCCAGATAAGCTTCTCCGTTTGAACTCCCCTGATTATACCGCCGTGTGCTCCTAGAACCACGGACTTTACTCACAAGAGAGTAGGAGGTGGTGGGACACGCTTATGATTGATTGATTTCTTCTAGCGCCAAGATTTTTACGGTGTTGGTGCATTGAGCCATCATGCAGAGCATCGAGCCAGTTGTTAGGCCTGGCAATCTGTGACGAAGGCTCATGTGCTACATAACTTTCCTCAATGAGATTCTGGGGGATGACCAAACCAGCTAAGCCTGTACTTTCCGGTTGGCTGTCATGATGAGGAAGCCGGTATCGCGAACAACAAATGGTCAACCGCATTCACTTCTGGTCAAACCCACAGCTGAGATGTTAGCTTTATGAAGGCTTCTTCGACGACGACAAACAGAATATGTCTTCTCAAACCAATACCAGGTGTGAAGACCCTGCGACTCTTCTCAAAAGCTTCCTTGGCCAGCATGTCGATGTTGTGTTTGTTAAGTGGTACTGGTATGCCTGCGACGGGTATGCGTACTCACGAACCCTTACTTCGAATCGATGTCGATTACTTGCAGAGAAGAATGAAGAACTCACTATTCACGTTTCTTGTATCGGAGGTATGGCCAATGCCCAGGCTCTGGATCCTACGTTCGCATCTCCCGTGGGCAAGACCAAATTGGTGCCGGATTGGAAGTCACTTCACGCCATTGGCGCATCTCATGCCACTGTACAGTGTAAGGCTGCTGAAGATTTGCGACTATATCCCAGTCTTATGATGCAGACGCGGACACAGAGGTGCCCGAGGTCGTGTCTCGAAAGAGTAATACAAGTTGCCAGGGACTCCTACAGTGTCACATTCTTAGCTGGATTTGAGACCGAATTCTACCTTTTGAGCACCATAGAGGAGGGAGACAATATCTACAACACCGCAGCGTACTACGCCCTTTCAAACTCCAAAGACCCTTTCTCAATGTGGAGTTCTGCTAGCTCTATGCGAGGCTCTATGGCTAAGTGCGTGGAAAGATGCATGGTAGCATTGGAGGGGGCTGGCATAGTCGTTGAACAAGGACACGCCGAGAGCTCTAGCAATCAATTCGAAATTCCGACAGGACCACTTCCGTTACTTGAAGCGATAGATGCTGTTATGTGCACGAAGGAGATCATTGCCGACACAGCCATCTCTCACGGCTTTCGAGCTGTCTTCATACCAAAACCATTTCCAGACCTCAGACCAACAGTTCTGCATCTTCATCTTTCTATCCATCCATCGGATGAAAAGAAGGGCGATCAGGGAGAAACCTCTACTGAAGAGAGAGGGGGATTTTCCGCACATGGGCAGCCAAGCGCAGGCATGGCGTTTGAGAAAGTCCCATCGATAGACAAGGCCTTTTCGAGGACCGCAGATTGCTTTCTGGCAGGTATCCTAAAACGCCTCGTCCCATTGTGTGCCTTGAGCCGCTCGTCTACAAATAGCTACCTTCCGTCACCAGCACCATCAACTACAGGCGATTTTGTTGCTTGGGGACTGGGAAATTCATCAGTGCCATTGAACGAGGTTTCTCCGGGCCACTGGGAGATTCGCAGTCTTGATTGGACAACCAACATTTATTTAGCAGCTGCCGCTTACCTGACTGCTGGGCTACTTGGAATCAAATACGAGGAGGAGCTGAAGTGGAAAGACCCGATGACGCTTGTGAATCGCTTGGGGTCTGGTGAACGAGAGTCACTGGGAATTGTTGAAGCAATGCCAACTAGTTTTGAGACGGCGTTTCAGAGTTTGATTGAAAGGGAGTATGCTGGGTTAGCAGAGGTGATGGGGGAAGAGATTCTGGATCTTTTTGTAATTGTGAAAAAGCAAGGCGAAGAATTCGTCAAGTCGCTGACTGAACAAGAACGGATGGAGTTCTTTTTGTTGCATTTTTGAGCATTTTGTAGCAACACATCGAACCAGGGCAATCCTCCATTCGCCTTCAAGCCTCTTGATTATTTGTTCCTCGTCTCAGGCTGCATGAGAAACATTTGCAGACTTGTTGTTTCGTCCACACCGAAATTACACTTCGCCGAGTTGAGAAAACGTGCATTCCAATGTAGACGGAACATCACCCTCTCTTTTGTCGACATGAAGCCATAACGATCTGCAGCTCAGCGGATCAGTTCTCCTAACACATATCTGTCGACATTCGTTTACAGTTTCCATGCGCCCGGGCCAAATAAAAGGTCACTTTTTCGATGATGCAGTTTGTAAAAGTGGGTGACAATGCTGTGAAGGCGGAAGTAGTCCATAAAAACCAGATCAACTTTTCTCGAGGAGCGGTGGCGCCGAACTTCCAGCGTCGTAGGAGTTGGGGAACCGGGGCCTGCTATTCGGATCTAGATTGTGCTGGTTCGAGATGCTGGCTCGGGCCATGAAGATTGCGAATGGTCCGCTGCAGGCCTCAGTCGAGAGCCATGGTGAGAATGCCGATCTTGACAGCAAACTCTCTGACTGCGAAGAAGTCTGCCCAGATGACGGTTGAAGCTCCCAATGTCATGGTAGCATAAGAAGACATGGCGACTCTTAGAGGATCCAGACTCGACTCAAGTGGACCTGGGACTGGAGTGAAGTTTTATCTTGCATTTCGTTAGCGCCCTTCGGAGATATATTCTCTGAATATTTCTCCTCGAGATAAGCTTTAATTAACAAGACACATTCGAGAGCTTGGACTGTGCTTGTAGTCCCCCAGCCCAGCCATAGAAGAGTGCATTTGGATCTTTGGTATGTCTGATCCATCTTCGCGACTTGTTGACCCCTTTCAGCAGAGTTTGTTTGGTCGATAAAGATGGCATCTACAATAGGGACCGTCTTTTGTCTTCTAAGCGGAACCTTCTGGAGTACCAGGACCAGGTTGATCTGGGCATAAACTACTCTATCTTCATGATAAATAGGCCGCGCACTGAAGTTTCGACCCAGCCATATGGCAGTGCTTCGTAGTCGAGGGTTGCAACAAATGAGACACGATGAAGTTTGAATTGAATGGGATTGCAGAAATCCGATCCAGGCAGCAGTTCCAAGAGTCTAAAGAGTCTAATTTGGAAATTTTCTCGTTCTGGCACACTCAGATGTTCATACTCATACGGCGATGACAACGCTGGCAAATGTTCGTCAGGGAACGTGACCGGATCCTCAAGTGACGCGTCGGTGCAAAAGAAATATTGTAGAAACCAAGGGAAACATTGACTAGAGGAAGTGGAAATCCAGGGATTTTCGAACCAGTGAAGTTTGCAGGTAGTGTAGACAGCTGAGGATTAGCTGTAGCATTGGAACGAGACCGAATACCAAGACTACGAAGCAGCAGCCAATAACTAGTTGAAGAGAGACTTTGTAACGACCGTGACGCATATTTGGAATGTCAACATACACCCCTAACGCAGCATCTTCCACCCTACAGTCCTAATCCTCTCTCTAAACATACTCATATTCACACCCATCATCTACCCCTCAATAACTAGCACTTCTCCTGTCACCTTGTGGGTTCTCCTCGTAACGGAGCAGAAGCCTTTTGAAAACTTAGCGGTTATCTGGTTCTGCGTGAAGTAAGATCTTACGATAGAACATACTCAAGATACTTTGAATATGAAAAGGAGCGGAACGAACAGTGGAATGTCCTGGCAAATATGGGCAAGTCGATAGGACGGATGGGTGGATGGGGATTGGGAACGGCCAGTTTAGTAGCGCTACATGTGGAGCACGGAGTGTGGAATCTGAAATTGAAATATGGAAAATTTGAGGTGAAGTCACTGAAGTGAAGGTACACGTGGCCAAATGTCCAGGTCTGGATGTGGCAGGGCCGAAAAACAGAGGCTTGAAAATAGAATAATATGAGTAGTATACAAGTATAGGTACCGCTGCTAGACGTCTAATCAAAGAACTTCCGCTCGAATTGGAAGCCAGCTCCATCGAGCCTGTCGATGAACTTCTGACCTAGACATGCCGGGGTGTAGATACCGCCAGAAAGATCGTGTTCATCGCGAAGGATTGAAATGGCTGCCTGTGCTAGCGAGAGACCGGTGACTAGGATGCGTCAGCGTGATCCAGGCGGAAGAAAGAGAAAGCCAGGACAAGCTCGCTTCGTCCGGACTGGTTTCACATGGAACAAAACTCACAAGCATACAAGGAACCCTCATATTTCGCACTGCAGAAAGCCTTCGGCGGGTTCGGAGTCTGCACATCGGGAATTCCGATACCTCGGTATTCAACTCGATCATTCTTGTACTGCTCTCTGGTTGGACCTTCACCAGGCTGGTAAACATACTTCCTGGCAATCGTTCGAAACAGCGGAATGGCGAGTATCATGGAACCCATCATGAGACCGAAATGAATGGCAATAGCAGCAAGATAATTTCTGGCTTTCATATACTCAACAAAGTGGAAGTTTGGGCCGTATGTCTTGTCTCCTCCGAGAAGAGCCCAGCTGCGGTAGACGATGGGTCGGTCTGCTGTTCCTCCTAAAGAGCTGGTGAGGATGCCGAGATCTGAGACGGACCGGAAGCCGAAGATCTTAGTGATGATGGATTTGTAGGGCTGGGCTTTTGGAACGGGGATTGGAGAGATGCCGCCGGGAGCATGTGCCGCACCGATGTCTTTCAGACTCCATGTATCCATCATGGAGAGGACTGTGTTCAATGTTCCACCGGATGGTGCAGAGCTAGTTGATGGTCAGGTAGAACAAGATGTGAGATCTGAGAGTCTTACTTGAGATCATGGACCGATACTATGACTTCTCCCGTGGGAGCAGAGAGCTTCTTCTGGATCATGTCTACCAAACTCCACGTGACCAAATCTGCTGGAGCAGATTCGATTCCAATCTGAGGGATCATGATACAGCCGTTTACCTTTGCTGTAGTCTCGTACTTCCTGATCATGTCTCTGACAAAAGGGATCTCCCCAGTAACATCGAGGTAATGGGTACCATTCTCAGCGCAAGCTTTGAAGGCATGCTCTCCATACGTGCCATATGGTCCCACAGTTGCAATCAGCACCTTTGTCTTCTTGGACAATACACTCAAGTCTGCATCTTCGAGTTTGCAAAGCTCAATGGCTAGAGATGTTAGTTGGTTGGAAGGCAAGTCAAGCATTTTAGTGCTTACCTGGTTGACTCCTGTCTGGGTTCAAGGCTTTGCATTCAGCTGCTACGGCTTCGAGCTTTGTTGCGGATCTCCCTGCTATAGCCCACTTCAGGTCTGTCGGCAGATGGGTTGTTATGTGTTCAGCCGTGAGCTTCCCAGTGTAACCTGTGGCACCAAACACAACCAAATCATACTGACGAGTTGACATTTTGGCGGATGAAGTTTCGATGGGTGTTCTTGAATGTTGATTCAGCTGTGTGAAATCGATATTTCAAATGGGAATAGGTTTACATCCAATTGTTGATACAGATATGAACACATGAAATGCCATTCATCTTTCATCTGCTCAACTGGGATGCAGATGCTCAACCTCTCAACCAAGGCAAAAGCCTCGGCAGGCTACCTTCCCAGAACGGTTTAACTCCAAATCACCTGATGCTGGACGCCCTTGAGATGTTGCGGCCCCAGATCTCAGGCCAAGACATTAGGGCTCGCTTACACCCACGAAAGACAGAACCTCAAATTTTGTCTGCACCCTCAACGACACAACTCCAAACCCGTTCATCACCGCAACCTCAGCCAAGATGACGAAGAGAACCAAGAAGGTCGGTGTTACTGGAAAGTACGGTACAAGGTATGTAATCGATCTACTTCCAGCGCACTGGATTTCCTTTGCGCGCAGCTTGGAGCACAATCTCGAATTTCAACTCTCCGCGCCGGCAATTATCAACTTCACCACGGCACGCAATAGATTGGAAGGGCAAAGGAACGGGAAGAGTAGCAGAGCGCTGACAATTCTTTCTTAATTCAGATACGGTGCCTCCCTCCGAAAGCAAGTCAAGAAGATGGAAATCACTCAACACGCCAAGTACGTCTGCACATTCTGCGGAAAGACCACCGTCAAGAGACATTCCGTCGGAAT
Organism: Helotiales sp. F229; assembly: GCA_002554605.1. Lineage (NCBI taxonomy): Eukaryota > Fungi > Ascomycota > Leotiomycetes > Helotiales > Helotiales sp. F229. Next base: position 424,773 of record MXAW01000011.1, read on the forward strand.
CTGGAACTGCAAGTCGTGCGACAAGACTGTCGCTGGAGGAGCATACACTGTGTCGTACGTCTACACTGAACCCCGAACGAGATGATAATCGAAATGGAGGGGCTTGTCCCCAGACGGAGGGCGTAATCAACAAGGAGGGAGACTGACAAATATCACAGAACACCCGCTGCTGCTGCCATGCGATCGACGCTTCGACGATTGAGAGAGATTGCGGAGGTTTAGAGGGTTGGGCTGGGTTCTTTCGGTTGGCATTTGCTGGTGTCTGGGATCGCACTCTACGACGAGTACGGGTACGAACTACGAGTTGCTGCCTCGAGGAGCACAAAATAAAGCAATTCTAAAAGCACGCCTTCTTCCGTCCTCTACATTTGCATGGCGACGATTGGATTTGGAGATTATTTCGTGACATTTGAGAGTGGTTGTGATTGGGGCATTGGCTGTTGATGCTACCTAATGGATTGTGTAGGCAACAAACATGGATATCCATCGAAGTCTGCCTGGTCCTGTTGTCTTTTCCTGGTTCATATCTACTGGTTCGGACTTCCAAAAGTCACTTCAACGACGGGAGCTCCTCATTGCAACAGTATCGAGTGACAACTGTTCACCTTTCCGGACCAGGGCAATGGACGTGGATCAAAATGAGGCTGTCGATGAGAGCCTCGAGCGATTCGAAATTCTTTACGCAAGTCTACTGCCTTCTACGGGAGACACACCATCGAGAAAGTGAGGCGGTTCGTTGCCTCCTGTTGCATTATCATCACTGGATTATCCAAAGGGCTGGTCCCGCTGTTGAGTCTTCATTTTCTGCCCTTCTTCTTCGTGACTCACGCTGCTCCTGCCTAGTGAATATCCATCCATTTCCATCATCGCTCTCAAGCTTTTCCCAATTATCTACCCATCTCCAAGAGACAGAGACAACAAGGTGGGTCACCTAACAGTTGTATTGAAGTCGATACAAGATGGGACTCCCATGTTTCTCATTCACTGAACAGGTTTCATCACTGATGGTCGAGACTACGAAGTCCAAATACAGCACAACGTTAAATTTCCCAGCCAATCCAGACAAGCAACGCAAAATCGCCTTTCCCTCTTTGGTCATATACAGCAGCTGCAGCAAGCACTTTGACTTTTCGGCTTGTCGGTCCTGATTTAGCTCGGGATATCAAGGATTCGAAAACAGTACCCTCCGCCCAGGCACAGGACAAGTCAAGTCAAGACATCACTCACGATCCGCTGCCACGTTGGACAGCCCCCACAATAAGCAAAAGGGCAATACGAGTCACTCGGTTCATAGGTACCTAGCCAGAACAAAGGCAACGGAGCAGCCCTGAATCTCAAGCAAGAACCACCGGTCACACACAACCACTGACACGACCACATTCCGCTGTGTTTGAGGGGCCAGCCACTTCACCGCTTTCCAAGTGGTTGGTGGCCTGTTCAGAAAGCGGGGTGCGTTTTTCTAGCTCTAATTGGCTTACGGCTTCCCATTTGACGCTAGCTAGTAAGCGACCACTAAGGTCCTTCCCGGAGCTCGCAGCCAGGTTCTCCAACTTCATTCATCCTTCAATCGCCTTCAATAAATCAACAACTTCGCGAACCACGCAAATCCCCCAAAATCTCTCAACACACCACTGAAATCCTCAAACCTTTTTCATGACTTTCTCTCAACCCATCGTCGCTCACTCTCGCAAAATTCTCCGTCAGCATGGCTGACTCCTGCATCGTCTGTCTCGAGGACTTGGACGCCGTTCCTGATCCAGCTGTTCATGATGATCTCCAAGATGCCGGCGAAGTGGCGGCACAGGCCTCAGATACGGACCTGCCACCACCACATCCCAGCACAACCACCAACAATTTGGCTGTTGCTCTTATTAAACCCTGCGGTCATATTTTACACGACGAATGTCTAAGGGAATGGTCGCAACAGGCAAATAGTTGCCCCATCTGCCGCCAAGCGTTCAATCTGGTCGAGGTCTTAGATAAGGTTAGAGGTATGTTACCCCTTGGATTCAAACGTTTTCGCCACACAATCGCACAATCTGCGAATTGTTTCTCCTCTTGCGAGTGGTTTCCCCGAGTCAGTTTTATCCTTCTGAAATGAAGGGCCTACTTGTCAGGGCTGAGCCACTTGCTGCCGCTGGTAGTCAGCAAGCGAGGGGCAGTGCCACTCACAGCTGTTATTTTCTTCAATACTAACCATGCCCGCCAGGCACTGTCATATCGGAATACGAGGTTGAGGACAAGAAACAAGTTGCCGAGTTCGACCCCAGTGCTTGGATCGAAGATGAAGAGGAGGAGGAACCAGCACGCCCTTGCCCAATATGTGGGGAGGCAGACCAAGAAGAGGTACGCACTCGTTTTCTGCGAAAACATTGTCGCTCTGTGGAGGGAGCACCGATGGCAGATGCTCATTACTTGGAAGGGCGATCCTTTTGCCCAAACTTTAACTGCATGGGCAATTGCTGACCAGATGACTGCAGGTCCTTTTGCTCTGCGACGCATGCGATGCTCCCTATCATACTCACTGCACCGGTCTGGAACGAGTTCCGAATGGCCACTGGTTTTGTATGGAGTGTGAACACGAAGGTGCATATGACAGAGCTGCCTCTCCATCAGGGGAGCCCCTCACAGGAAGATTGCGACCCAGAACGTTGGCTTCCGTTCGCAGAACTCGCCATCGGACAAGAACAGATCACTGGCAAGGTGCTTGGAGTACACTGAGCAGGAGAATCCACGATTACACAGGATTGGATCTCGATTTCTCCGATGATGACCAAAACTTGGCCAACTACAGAGCAGCTCAACATCGCAACGAACATGAGAGAAGGCAATTCAATCAATGGCAACGTCGAATTAATATCGCGACTCGGCAAGGAGCTAGGGATGCCTTCCGCGCTGCTGTTCCGTCCACTATTCGTCCAGAAACTCCTGTTGAGTCAATCGAGGAAACCAAGGCATGGGGAGCGTTCGAAAAGGCCAAGGAGATGGATACAGTCAGTCCCAATCGACGAAAAAGAAAGTCCAGGTCTGCGACTGCTTCACCATCCGAGGGTCCATCAGTACCAGCAGAGCCAGAGCGCAAACTCAAACGCCCACGAACTCGAAGAGTTTTGGACAGACCAGAGTCAGCGGCTTCACCTTCGGCTGCCAGCTCAAGTCGTCGGCCTATCAGCAACCGCTCCGGGTCGCCCACCCCAAGAGCTTCAAGCGACTCGACTGAACAGCCATCATTCCTCTCTTCTCTTCTCAAAGAGGTGGAAGTGAACCATGCTTCTGATGATGAGCACTCTACCTTCTCCTCAACCTCTATATCAGCCCCCAACAGAGTCACCAGCCCTGTTGAATACTCTTCTCCAGCTGCTTCGCCCGCTTCATCGTCCCCATACCACACGCCACGAGCGATGTCTGCTACTCCACCTCCACACATTACCAATCGATCACGATCACCACTTCGACTCACTTCTCGTATCGAACCAATATTCCCTCCCGCCAATTATTCTCCGAACCGATCACCTCCAACCAACAAATCTGAACATGACCACCAGTGCTCTTCCCCAACAACCGAAATACGCCAGCCGCGTCCCAGACAAAGAACTGTAAAATTACCTCGCTCTGAGGATACCTCGCCTGTTCGAGCTGCCATGTCCATTGAAGCCAAAGAAGGTATCAATAAGATCGTCAAGTGTGCACTTGCACCACACTGGAAAGCCGCCGCGCTGACCAAAGAACAATACGCCGATATCAACCGCGATGTATCAAGAAAGCTGTACGAGATCGTCGCAGAACAAAGACTCAACGACGAGAACGGCCATGAATTGGGAAAGATCGCGTCAACAGAGGTAGCAAGTGCTGTGAAATTATTGGCGGCTTGAACGACTGCACGTACATTATGACTGACTTGGCGAACTGGGATTGTTTTTCGGGAATTTCAAGGCGCAAACAAGAGATACCCGGTTCAGGCATTGGTAGGAGGTGTTTGACTGGCGTATACAGGGACTTGAGGTATATCTGTCATTAAACGACTGGATATGGTTTGGCATTTCCAGGCGTTGACTGAATGCAGTCTTTGCTGCGAAATATTTGCGTAGATTGCTCTATACTGTTCATAGATGAATGCATTCAGTTATTACTTTGTTGTTGAATGTGTCTCCCCTGATGATATACCCTGGATCTCGAGTGTTGATATCGTTGGAAGGGCTCTGAAATCGACAGTCATATACCTTAAGCGATCGCGCATATGTACTGTACACCGTGGCTATCGTGACTTGCCCCACAACGCCGTAGACAAGACTACTCGCACATAAGGTGAAGAGGTAATCCATGTGCCACTCACCATGGATTTTCACATTTGGTCATGCCACGCCAATTCTCACCGACTCGGCACGAGAATCGATATTTTCTCGTGCAAGAAGCTGAGACTCAGAGACGCCGCTCACAATGCTCAGCAAGCAAGGAGAGCTCTAGTTTTTGGTGCCCGAATGAAGGTAAGCTGACCTGTCATGACAGATCATAGTGGACTTACAACCTCACCCAACGCAGTCATCCCCATCCCCTCTCGCCCCTCTCGTGTCCCAGTACAACCCGCGCAAAGTCAACCAAACAAACCAACGCAAGACAAAGATATGATATGTTAACAGAAGCTATCTAACGATTCCCTTAGGACACGATCTTACTAGGATCGCGTTTGACCGTGGCGAACACGAATCAGAAGGTTCCGTTAGCGAAAAAAGCCTGTGTATTGCTCTAGGCACCCGTAAATGGCCAAAACGTTCTGAGATGAATCGGGTTCTGGTGATAAGAATGGATGCCTTGATTGTGAAAAGAGGAGGCTTTTGCTGGAGCGAGGATTTTTCTTATGTGGAATGGTAGGACGCTAGGTTGTTTTGGGTTTCGTGCATTTGAGAAGAGTGGTGCGGGTGTTATGTAAGCGGACTTTTGGAAATTTTGGAGCTTCGTTTCGCGGATGGATCTGAGGTTTGGAGATCAGTGCTTGGAATTGGAATTAGATTGAGAAGAGCGAACGGGTGAAGAAGAAATACACGAGTTTCTTTTAATTTCAGATTCAAGATGACGGCAAGTAGTAGAGGGAGCAAAGCTGCTGCTTCAATTTTTCGTGAGTTACATCTTAGGGGGTTGAAGATAGAGATACAGAAACTGACAACACCAGGTTCATCACGACGTTCTCATCCTCTCATTTGCTCCGACTGCATTTCGCACATCCGCGCCCGAGCACCTCCAACATGTACCCCCTCACCCCGAAGACCTTATGCAATCGCAGCAACAGCTCTCAAGACCTCTGACTCCGCACCCAACTCCTCCCTCCCACACCTGTCCAACATCCAACCCATATCCACCTCAACCGCAGAATGCATTCCCAAAGCCGGGATCCTTCTCTCGCGAGCACCAATCCTCACAGCTCCGCAATCACCATTCGAAAAAGCTTTCTACTTCTACCAGAAACGGCTGAACGAGCGTCTAGCCATGCCGTATTCGCCCTACTTCTACTTCAAGAAAGACACGCCTGCGGATACGGACCGCAAGATCAAGGAGAAGGAGAGGAATGGGGCTGCGGCGAAAGAGTTGGGCGGGTATAAAGCGTATGGTGAGCAAGCGTGGAATGATGAGCTATTGTCTGGCGAGACGAGTGCGGCTGGTGAGGCGGCGAAGGCGATTGGCAAGATGGGCATTGCGGAGCCGAAGTACATTCTTGATACCCTTGTGAAGGATGCGAAGGTGCGGGCTGTAGAGGGGAAGGATGGCGCGGCGGTGGAGGTTAAGGAGGGGGAAGGGGACGTGGAGATGGGTGCTGGGGAGGGGAAGGTCGAGAAGCCGCTGAGTAGGTTTACGGAGAGTGATAGGAAGAATGATGTTAGGAGGTTGGATAGGCAGTTGACGAGGACGCTGTACTTGCTTGTTAAGTCTGGGAAGGAGGGGGCTTGGAGATTCCCTCAGGGAAAGTTGGAGGGGAAGGAGAATCTGCATCAGGTATGTCCTTTCTCTCTATTTCTCAATTTTTTGGGGGGGCCGCCATCTAATAATACATAGGCAGCAGAACGCGTCCTCGTCCAAACAGCTGGCATCAACATGAACACCTGGATCATCGGCCACGTCCCCATCGGACACCACACCAGCGGGCCACCACAATACAGCAAACCAACACCAGAAAACCCAAACCCTAAGCTCGTGAACCCAGCTTCAAAGACCTTCTTCATGAAAGGTCGAATCATGGCCGGTCAGGCTGATCTAGCGGCCAACACATACGGCCTAACGGATTTCAAGTGGTTGACGAAAGAGGAGGTCCAGAAGCACGTCTCGAGCAGATATTGGAGCTTTGTGAAGGATATGATGGCGGATAGATGAGCTACTGGCTAGAGAGGTATGGTTGTATTGTACGAATGTGAATGGATGCATGGAGAGTTGTACTGTAGCATAGGAAGCGCAGGTGTATTATTGTAGAATGTAACAACTCTCTTGGATGATCCCTCGGGTACATGTTTGCGAACTGCGCTCAGCTCTGGACGGTTGTGAGGGGATCCGCTCAAGTGCGTTAGGACCTTCCAACATTCATGAGCACGAGATGGCGATATATCTAGGCAAGTGCTCGACAGTTCAGACAGTTCAGACACTCACTACCATTTGTCTGGAGAATTTTTTGAAGAATATCCTCACTCACTCACTCGGTGTCTGTTCTTTTCTATAAGTAAAGACATAATCTTACCGCACCGACTTATCGTTACTTTACTTCAAACATCGCAAGTCCTCTGCATCTTCAACATACTCTTCTCCATTCACTCACTCATCCATTCATTTGTTCATTCATTTACACAAAATCAAAGAAATGCCCACCCTATCAACATGGCAACAACTCACCAAATCTCAGCCCAACATCAACCCTCACCAACCCAAACAACCTCAAATCATCATCCTCGGCGCTGGCCTAACAGGACTCAGCGCAGCGCTCTCGCTCCTCACATCCCCTCGACATCACATTTCCATATAACCCTCATTGCAGCCCATATTCCCGCTGATTTCTCAACTGAACACACATCGCCGAGGGCGGGCGGTGAGCTGTTATCCTCCTTCCCCACATTCGCGCGCAGAAGCGAAAGTGCGGATAGAAAGAGCGAGGATGTCAATAAAAGCCAAGATCCCACAACCAGCACAGAAGATAATGTTAACATCGGGCTTCAACACACCACACTCCGGTATTTCTGGGGTTCCCATACACCGTCAACACAAACCGATGGCTCGGGGACCTGGTTCTCTTCTCTCGTCGACGATTTCCATATTTTGGATCTCGGTGAAGAGAGGAGTGAAGAACAACTTGTTTCTCGTGATGCGGTGTTCGGGACGAGGTTTAGGACCGTGACGTTTGATCCGCCGCTGTATTTGGACTATTTACTATACAGGGTGAGGGGGATTGAGGTGAGGGTTGTAAAGGCGAAGGTTGAAGTGGAAGGGGAGCTGGAGGGTTGTTCGTGAGGAGGATGGGAATGGGAATAGGAGGGATGGAGAGCACCTGTTAATAGCCAAGAATATCTAGTACATCTCCGCCAACCCAAAAAGACGACAATTGCGCCTGGAATAGCACTTCAAGGGGCGGGGATGATGCATCCTTGTGCGGCGAGGTGATGCAAATACGTGCATAACGAGTAGCGCGATCGTGTTCCCTTCCAAAATATGCAGCTATGCTGGTTACTATAGAACCGCGCCAAAAGAGTAAATCTTAGATGTGCAAGCTGGGTAGTATCTCATTTCTTTTACTATTCAACTACTCACTTAACAGCTTTCCTGCTCGTTCTTGCTCATATTGCATCAAAGCTTGAACTTGAGCATTGCTCGTTACATCTCCACACAAGAAACGGGCTTTCCAATCCACGTAGGGAAGAATATCCCCATCGTCCCAAACACAGCTCTTCCGCAAGCCCAGGAACAGCGACTCAAACTCTTCCCTGTCCTCTGATATCCCGCCCCCAATGAAGAAAAGGAATCGCTGCCATTGGCGACCCCGGCGTACCATGTCTCCGATATCCTCACGACCACGAGCATCAAAGATGGTAGCGAAGCGGATCTCATCTTCAGCCAGGTCGTTATTGCCGTCGTAGAATTTGCCGACTGGCCACATCATGCATGGACTGCTAAATGCAAGTTCTTTGGATTCCGTCGACGCGAATTCCCAGTCGATAATGCCAGTAATGTTGTGTTTCTCATCGACGAGAATATGGTCACCCTTGTCATCGTAATGTTTGAGGTAAAATGGCCCTTCACGAGATGCAGAGTTGGCAATGAGTTTAGGAAGAGCCTTGAGCCGCCAAAGGAAGGCGAGATAGTTGTCTAAGGGCAGACTGGGGACTTCATGGTTGGCTAGTGTCTGCATTTGCTGGTGGATGATGGCCGTATATGCCGCCTCAAGCGTTCGGAATGGGCCTAACCCTTGGTTTGGCGTCCCGAAGCACGGCAGCTGTGCGAAGCTATTGACTTCGATCTGGTCTCCATCTATTGCCGCGTTGACCGCTGGATCTTGCAGTGACATAGAGCCACTCAACGGTAGTGGGTGCCTCTCAAGCTCTAGATACACATCCGCTAGTTGCTCCATCACCCGTAATCGCTGTTCCGTGTTGGCGCCATTCCAATCCAAAGGTTTGCCAGCCAATTTCTCCATAAAAACGTACGAGGTGCCGACGGGGTTCTCTGGAGACTCTAGAGCAGAGCCATAAACATGTGGCGCCGGGACCTTGGTACCGACGAGGAATGTCAGTGTCGCGACCTCACTCAAGAAAATTCGGGCCTGGATATCGGGCGGTGGAAGCATGGGGTCATCGAGCCGAAGCCGTGTGAGCCAGGTAACACCGTCAGCGAATTCAACATCCAGATGGCAATTCTGTCCGCCGCACTGGCTGGAAACCAGCGAGAGGCGACCAGCTGGATCATCAATATGGTCATCCAAAGCCGGGATACGACAGGAAATGCCCTCTCCTCGGGCTCTACTGGCCGCCAATCGCAGGGCTTCCACATTGATCTTGGCTAACAGTGCCTCTAGGTAACTTTCCTTCGCAACAGCATAGGCGGCATAATATGCGTCTGAATCGCTTTCCTAAATTTCCGACTGCATGTTAGTAGTATTCGTCTTTGTCCTAAGGTCGGAAAAACCTACGCTAGAAGGGCAGGTATGGCTTTTTGCTCGAAAGTGATTGGCACAGAAGTGCTTTGCGCACAGCATGCAACTTCCAATGCTTCGATCGGCCGGATTGGCGCAATGCGCTACATCGCAGCTTCGAAGGGGCATTTTGATATCCGCAATTGAAATCGGGTGTGGGAGGATGGCAAAATGTTTATGGAAATCGTGTGTGAGGGAAGATAAGAAAATATGTCATTGAAACCTAATTGTGCTACAGTTTTGAGGTTACACAAAAGGGCTGGGCGTGGGGGAACATGAGGAAATATGTCATCGAAACCTGATGTGGCATGATAGTCCACAATGTGCTGAGGCTACTCATTTGTGCAAACAAGAAACAAGTAACGACCTAACCAACCGGCAGCCAATATGATCCCCCTAGCTGTAAAAGGTTTCAGAGACACTCGAAGCCCTGCTTTGAAAATCTTCCAGCTGAAGCTTGGGACGATACCCAAAGGCCGTGTATTGACTACTCACAATTCTCAAAACACGACCTTATTGCGTCCCTCGCACTCTATTCGGGGATCCTTTGGGTTATTGCTGTCAATGGTAAACTTGTTGCTATCTTTAACTTTCATCGCATCCCATCTAGCAATTTCTCACCGAGGGTCAACACTAGGGCTCATTTCATTGAATCGGAAATGTCAAAGGTTCCGAGCAGAAACTAAAGATTTTCAAGCCATGTTGTGGCTTCCCTCCTATATCTCAGTACCGGTCCATGGTGTTTGCCTCCAGTTTTGAAGTATTGCTTCCCTAGTATATAATATATACCGCATTGCCTTCATATTCTGAACGGGTTCAACTTGAGGAGGGGAGTGACACCAGTCAACATCACTTCTTCAATACGAAGCTCAAGGGCGCCAAACTTGCTTTCTGAGTACTAATTCGTACCGAGAATTTCAAGAACATTGACTCGAGGTAGTACAAATACCTCATGGACCTCATTCTAAAAAAAATCGTCAAACAAATCAATGCGTTTTCCGCAACCATCGCAGAAATCGGGTTTTTTCACTAGGCATCTACCCAAGGTTAGACATTTGCTGGGTTATTATTCGTTCATAAAACACAGAATTTCTTCAATTAATTTTCCAACTGAAATAAAAGGGTTTTCAGAAGAGGCACGGTTTAACTGTTGCTGTCATTTCAGTTTTTACTGCCACTGTATTCGAGTCTTCGCAAGACCGATGGCTCCATCCTCGCCCCTTTTCTAATCCCACATAACATTGCAACAAATTTTATTCAAATGCACACGACTAACCTATTATCTCACAGAAAAATTAGACCGAGAAGAGTATTAGATGTTCCTGGACCCGTTTGTGGCACTTGAAGCTGTGCGGTAATCCTTGCGACTTGTCACAGGTCAGCTAATACGATCTGGTTTAGGACAAATTTATAGAACGACTCGAGCCAAGATCTCGAAGCCAGCTGATGTGCTTATTTTATTTTAGGGGCCCAAAACAAGGCTGACGATTCTTCTTCCAGTGCTATGTGTGTGAGCTCAGCTGGATCTGCGAAGCTAAAAGGCAACTCACATATGAAAGAAGAGAGCCGTGTCTTCCGTTGCACTCAAGGAGAGATCAGGGGAAGATGATCTGCTGAATGTCATTGCTTGCGAAAGATTCCTTGTAATTGCTAGCGACTGATCTCTTATTTTTGGGTATGGTTTGAGTCTTTGTTAGATCCTGTGGCTGGACGAAATTTCCTTTTCCCAGGAGCCGATAAACATGTTTGAAAATCGCAGTTTGCTCTCACTTCGATGCCTGTTGCCAGAGTACCTCGAAATTTCTTGCTGAGATTGATGGGATTTGAATTGCGCTCAGTCAACGATGTTGAGAACGCACTCCAGCCGATGTGTCCATCAGAAACAAGCGTTGGAGGTTTCGATCTGTCGATTCGGGATCACCAGGACAACAGAGAGCACCGCACATCAATTCTCTCCATTGCACGTCTGTGTCTATACCGAGATTGACAGGAAGATTTTCAGTGTTTAATATCGATTGATTTCTTGTCTTAGTTCTTTCTGCGTTTGCGTGTGGGCAAGACGGGTGGATTGGTTAGGAATCGATGGACAGTGGGGCGAATTTGGCTCTGCAAACGCAAACGCTCTATCCGGGGTAGTGCCGAAAGTCATGATCTTTTTATTATAAACTATAAAATAAGGTAAACGAATTGTCTTCTCACTTTCAAGCGTCAAAAAATGGGTGCGATCCGCTGACAAGGACCCGAGTGCTTTGCACTGCCCTCGAGCTCGCCCTTCGCAGGGACGAGCTTCTTTCAACATATTATATACACATATATATATAAATATACATTTGGCTGCATGAGCTGGTCAAGAAGGATCTAGTTACGATTTGTATATGTATTAGAGCTTGTGAACATTGCTGCCAAAGATGATTATTCCGTCCTCAAGTTTTCTGGTGTCGCTAAATCTAGATCCAAGCATCAGACGCTAGCCGAATTATCCCCAAGCAACCGTAAAACCGTCGAAGAGTTCTTGAAAGCAGTAAAGTAGGCTTAGTAGTTTAAGGCCGAAACAACCCTGACGTCTAGTGCAGACAAGTGGTCCCTAACATCATAAAGAGTCTGAAAAACAATTTGAGCTGGGTATGTGGTGCATCCATGTCTCTGGCTCAGGTGGCCTCGGGTCCTTGTGGAGATCTACCCGGCCGCCACTTTATCTTCGACTGCCATGGCCAGAATGCTGTCGATGTCTGGTCGTTGTCAACTCGGCCAAAAGCCTTTTTTTATTCAGTACAACGCCATTCATACGTACAGTAGTGCCCCCCGAAACAAAGGCATCGCTGCCGACGAATCTTCAACTCTAATGCGCCAAATGAAATCCAGTGTGATGCTCCTCCCACTCTCAGGAACGACATCTCCCACGTGGGTACTGACCAACCCGAAGGAGCCAGCCCGCACTCTATCATCGCTGCTCTTCAGGCTTTGAGTAGGTACATTCGGCGCCACGCTTTTTGACAATTTGCCGTGTGTCTCTGAAAACAATCTGGACATTTGGTCCAGGGACAAGCCCTTCGAGTTCCCTGCTCCTTTGAGATGTTGTTTGATGCCCAATGACAGTCCTTTGACGGGTCCTCGATCCATTACCTCCTATTTCATTATTCACCATCCTCTCTCAACGCCCCTACTACCCACCAAATCACCACTATGCAAACTCTCTCACCTCCCCTCCCCACACCTCTCGAATCGGCCAAACACCAATTCAGCACAATGTATAAATTCGGATTTACTTCGGGAATTACTTTCTGCATCAAAAAAGCGAAGACGTAGACACGGGGGAACATGGGGCTGTTGTTGTTTGGCTGTTGTGGTGAGGACGCGGGTTCTGTAGTTTAGACTAGTAGTGCATTGTTGTTTGGGGTTGTTGGGCATTGTCGGTAGGCGTCTCTCTGGCGTCTCGGCTGTGCTGTCGTACGCATATGCATGGATGAATGGGGTTTTTTTGTTTGTGGAGAGTCTTTGTTGTCAATGAGTACCCTGCTGTCAATTGTGAGATCTCGAATTGACTTCTCTAGCGTAAAGTGAAATTATTTGGACAGGTAGACCGGAGAATTTGTTAGAATTTGAGAGGCTTCCAGATGGCAGGGCTTGAGGTTCAAGGTCGAACACGTAGACAGCCGCTTCATATGCTTTGATCATTGGGGGAAAATGAGCTGTTCTAAATCGTTTTACTTATAGCCAACCCAGTTTCGCTACGGAAAACCCAACGACCTCCTGACATTAGTCTCAAAACACGGCGACGGAAGGTGTGTATCAAAATCATCGATTTATTTTTGCTCTAAGCTAAACACATCGACTATGTTCATGCAACAATTCCGGCCGTCCATCCCATCCATCCATCCGGCAACCATCCATTCAGGCCAGACGAACCAGCCAATGGAAACCTGACCAGACCAAGAACCGTGCTATCTAAAACATAACTTGAATCCCATACACCCCTCCCTACCAGCCGTTTCCTTTTATCAAACAAGAGACAACGTAAACGCCCAGCCATCCATACTCCATGCTGAATGAGCCCGTCCAGCCTCAAATATTTTTAAGAAAAAACTCCTTCCAATGGTAACTAACAAGTGTCCTGGACGTCCAATCTAAAAGTTGTAGCGCGAGCCTTGACGACCGGTGCCTTTCTCCTTCTTGCCCTTCGCTTCGCTTCTGGTTTGGCGCTCCTCTTCGACGACGGGCGGAGGTGGTGCGGCTTTCTTTGCGGGCTTCCGAGCGCGAGGTTGCTCTGAGTGTAAATGACCCAGCTTCTCGATGGCTGTTCCGTTGTGCCATGCGAGGCATCTGTGGGCGGTGTGGTCGACATGTTGATCCTTCTTGCGTGTTGACATGCGCTTGGATCCCGAATCAACCGATTTATCCTCAGTCGGGTTGAGATATTCCTTGCGCTTGACCATGTTGTTGACGATTCTGTCCCGGTACAGCTTGATCTCCTTGCTGAACTTCATCTCATTTTTTCCACGAACGTCCAACCATTTGATCAATGCATCAACTTGCTCGGGTTCATCGTAGTAACCCCATTGGTGAGCGTTGAATACAGTGGTTGAGCCATCCTCAAGTTTCTTTCGCTCTGGAACTGTCATGTTGAACCTCGCCTTGTACTCGTTTTGCCACTCTGGGATCATGTCAATGAATCCCTCTCGTTCGATATCATCCGGTCCTTGTACCCAGATACGGCCGTTGGCATATCCAGCCTCGGCAGTTGAGCTGTCTGGCATACCCATATAAGGCATACCGTTGCGTTCAAACCAGTAGTAACGATTCCAGAATCTATCCTTGCCAAGAACAAGAGTTCTCGGGCAATTATTTTCCCGAAGATCGTTATCCAGAATGGCAATTTCTTCTTCTTGTTCCCTGATCAAGTCTTCTCTCTTTTGAATATCCTTCAGGAGCTTCGTAAATTGTTTTGACTGCTTCGGAACCTTGGCCTCGGCTTCGGCTTTTTCTTTCTTTTCTTGCTCAGCATCACGCTTGCGCTTCCTATCTGCAGCTCGATCCAGACCACGACGGAGAGAGCGACCTGACTTTGGATCGTCGTCGGTGTCCATAATGTCCTCATCAACTGAGTCCTGAACCTCCTCAACAGGTGGTGCTTCCTGCATGCTGACGTCACCATTCAATTGAGCATGCTCTGGAACCGGAGATGGTGGCATATTTGCGGGAAGTTGGATCTTTCGCTCCTCGTTCAACAGACGAAGTTCTTCAACCCTGTTCAATGTTAGAGGCTTCCAATAATTGATCACGTGACAACTTACAATTCTTTCTTTCTTCTCTGGTGGTTGATCTTCTCTTTCCGATAGCTAGTCATCTCCTCGGCGCATTCTTCCATATATGCTCGAATAGCTTTTGTCTCGGCCGTAAGCATGCAAACAGTCTGGAGAGCCTGGATACGAAGATTGACATCTAGCTTGGCATACTGCTGGCGAGTAGTTTCAGGCGTTGGATCCATATTGAGGGGTGCGAGTTCCTTCAACAGGGTCTCGCAAGTTTCGAAGTGGCGAGGGCTCTTCGAGAGCTGATGCAACAGACCGGCCATAATAAATTGCCATCCACCATTCTTGAAATCACGCTTTCTCAGACGGTCCATCCATCCAACCTCCAGCTGCATCTCGGCTGCTCGGTGGGTGAACTTAGGTTCAGGTGTCGGCTCCTTCACTGGTTCCGGTTCTGCTTTCAATGCTTCCGCCTCCGCCTTGGCCAGACTGCTCCTAGTTGCTCGTCCTTTGGGCTTTGGTTCCGGTTCCGGGGTGGGTGTTGGAGGGGCACTGTCTTCGGCACCAGATTCCTCATCCTCGCTATCCTCATCCATATCAGGTAGTTGAACATGGACTTTGCCACCGTCGGCATCTGAGCTGACAAGAATCTTCAAAGCTGCACAGTGAACCTCTACAAACAACTCGCAATCGACATCCTCCGAGGTAAACTGCATCGCCTCGACGAAATCATCAAATGTAAAGGAGTCCAGCTTGAAGACTTCACAGTAAACATTCAAAGTATCCCATGCCTCCAGTAGTGGTCCGACAGATTTCATGAGAATTCCATTTCCTTCGCCCTTGGTCGTTCCATCATCCAGAGGAGTATCCTGAGAGAAATACTTGAGTGCTGGCTTGATGGGAGGATTGTGTCGGAGAATAACTTGCAAGTCCTCGATTGGATATTTGATTGGCGGCGGTGGCGGAGGAGCAGGTGGCAATGAAGCAAGTTGCTGAAATGTAAATGCTTGATTGTAGAACTGGTGTTGATGAGGACCCGGATGATGTGGTGGTCCGACAGCTTGGAATGTGTGAGATACATAGGGAGGTTGAGGAGGATAATATGGGGGAGGATTTTGAGGGTGTGGATTTGGAGCATAATTCAAGAACGTTTGCTGCTTACTCTTAGCCAGCTGCTGACCTTGCTGCTGCTTGCTCTTGTGGCTCTTCGGGGCAGGTTTCAACTGTGGAAGTCGAGGTCCATTTCCTTGGAAGCTTCCAACCATTCCTTCGTAATCTGGGGCATGCTTTTGTTGGGCCTGCTTTTGCTTTCTTTCGGCAGCCTTGCTTTCATAACGAAGATGTGGTGGAACTCTCGTGTCGATATGATAGACTGCTGCGACCTCTGGCTTGACCAACCAAGGGGCGCCAGTCCAAGCCTCTCTAGTAACAGTCTTCTTGATGAATGAACGTAAAACCTGCTTTGTGAAGATTTTGCGATCCCGAGTAATATGCGCATCGTCCACAACAGCCTCCTCCGTCGGGCGATTATCGAGGCTGACGAAATATCTCGAGAAGGGTGGGTTGACCGTACCATCCGGAAGTTGCTTCGGGCCAAAACGTGTCTTGTCTCTGACAATTCCTGTGAGTCGTTCGCCCGTCACCACATGTACAGTCACAGCCTCGCCTGGGTAGTAATCGGAGCGGAATTCGTCGAAAATAAGGTCGACAAGGGTATCGATTCGAGAGATGGTCTGGAATTGGACTCGCCGTAGAATTGGGTCCTTCAGTGCTTCTGGGAATGCCTCCTCAACTTCTTGTGCACCTGCCAGCTAGAGGGCGTTAGTTGCGCCTGGCCGCAAAAAAGTTCAGAATTTACTTGCCTCGCTCTTCAACGCCTCGAAAAACGACAGTCCAGAGTGGCCTGTAATTTGACATATGAATCGATGCTATACATTGTTAAATAGTGTCTGCGACGTGTCTAGGGTGCTGTTCTACTAACCTGCTTGTAAAAGTCGATTCTGGAATAATGTCAGTAAAGTTAGTACTAACTGAAGCCTGGAGACATACCTTGCCAGATATTGCTCGTAGTCTGTAAAAATCTCTCTGGTCTCCTTGATCATCCACACCTGTATCCTATATCAGCTCTTGCGCCGCGACCCGTATCAAGTATCCGTACCTCGGTATCATCACTCTCAGCTACTGGTGAGGATAAGTATTGAACGGGTTTCCGCTTGAAGAGAACCTGCAGATATTAGCATAGCTCTTTGAGGAACCCGGAAAGGGAGAGTTGTACCATTCTTTCGGCTTGTTGCGTTCAAAGAACGCTTACTGTGGTGGGGGAACCTGGGGTAAAGTGGAATGTCAGACTCGATGTACCCTTCCGCAGAACTTATATTTTCCTCTGTAGAGCTTTTTGGCCGTGGAAAATATGGTGGACGTGAATGGTGGATTGATTCGAGAGTGGGAGTGAGTCGCAAAGGAGTGCCCAGGCTCGATTGCGTAGCCTTCGTGGCCGTGGGTTGTATATCAAGAAGCACTTACAGATGGAGGCTCTCGACGCGTTTGTTGTCCTCGAAGCGACTTATGCGAGGCACATTTAGTTGCCGGCCTCGAATGGTGTGATTGATTCTGGGTGCTGGTGGTTGTTCACGACGCGTTGGGTAGTGGGTTGGAGACAGAAGAGGAAGAGTTTTGGACTTTGGCCATCGGGAAGGAGATGGATGCACGCTAATGGATCCTGGTCGTAGCGGGAAGACGAAGCGAACACTCCAGGTCCGTCCCGTGGTCCAAGGACTTTCCTTCCTCGCCCAAAAGTTTTAACAATGCATTCTTCAGATACACAATTCCTCATACATGATGTAGGCCTTGTTCAGCACTCTCGATAGAGTACCCATTTACATACTTTCTATGACTTGAATTGCATTGCACGGGCTTTAGAGAATATTGAAAACGGAGAGCCGCATTTCTTCAGATCAGCCTCGATTTTGAACTCAGGGGTACTTCTCAATTAGACAACATCAAAAGTGACTTTGGGGCGGTTCTATAGTCCTAGAATATTCCGAGGCATTGAATAACAGGTACAACATGATGATAAAGCATGGTGGTTGAGGCTGTGGACTGCTGCATGGAACTGTTGATGGATAAGGGGTGTTCGCATCAGTAAATAACAAACCCGAGTCTCTCGCCTAGGACATATTGGAGCTTCAGAGACTAAGCGCATTGCCTCTTCCTAATATCCCATCCTGTTTGGATAGACAGAGTTGGCATTCTGAGAACTATTCAATACTGTGCCCTGTGATCTTCAGGCTGACTCTGGACTCTGATTGCCAGCGAGGACCTTCGCTTGAGCACTCGAGCACTTGGGCCGAATTAGGAAAAGCGCACAACGTGACCCGCCTTGCCGGAGCCATACCAGGGCTTGCTCCACAGATTTCCTTGCCTCACTCACCGACTCTTGGAAAAGTTCAAGGAACGTTGTTTCTGGCCGCTTGTATTTTTTGTCGCCAACAATACTTCACATACAAAATGTAAGATAGCACCGCTTCTTAATTAGCTCGCTTATTACGATTCAGGGGCGTCGCCAAGAATGACCACCTACGATGATTAAGCTTCAACACCTCCCGGCCTTTCGGGAACCCTCCCCATATTCCAAATAGCCTACGGAATTGTCCACGGATGCATCCCGTAAAAGAAAAAAAAGTATCATCTGGAGATTTCAATAATCTTAAGAGCTAGTTCAATGGATCTTCTATTTGTTTACTTTCGATTCCGCTCGGATCGCTTAATATTGAATTTCGATGTTGATATATTTCTGCCCACTTCCACCTGTTCCGTTGATCATTGAACCAATATCATTCCTTAGGCATATATATGTGACCATACGGCATCCTCCAAATGGCATATGGTACAAGATGGATCTTTACTGATTCCATTTTCTCAGCTCAGAAAGGACCTGTGATGGGTCTTCGACCGAACGAAAGACATTGTTGACAGACGCTCCGAAAGCAAACTCGCTTCACTGTCATCGCTGTTTGTTAATCATAGAAGACGTAAGTTGTAGCTGTTAGGTACAGGCAGACAAGTGCTGGATTCACTACTTCTGTCGCCTTCGCTTCCCTTCGGTTTCCTACAAGAAGAGGTAGTTCCTAGGTAGCAAGCGGCAGAGGAACCTCGCACCTGCGGCATTTCACAGCCTCTTCCTATGCCTGTGGGATTGAAGTCCATAAGTAAGGCTGCCTGGGAGAATGCACAATAACGCCTTTTGGAATTGTACAGATATCTCGCACTTTAGGTTATCCTAGCTTTTGATCTTGAAAGACAAAAGCTTCTCCGGTGTCAGTTTTCAATTTACTGCCAATAATCCCAATCGATGAACTGCATCAAAACTTGCCATTGCCTATGCGTAAATGCATATTACATCGAAAACTCTGCCGTCAAGTTCAAGATGCAGAAACCAGTGGCGGAACTTCTCCGGATACCTTTCGGACCTTTCTTCATGCCCATGCGACATTGAAGTGGAGTGCTGTCTTTCTTGGTCTTCCATGGCATAAGATGAGCATTGTATTTCTTAATCATATATGCGATACAGACTGTTGCGCCATTACAGGACTGAACTTTCGGGAGTAGACGATTCGTCATAGTGCCTAGCTCTGTCTGGCGTGCAAATGTAAAACCGAGTCGCTGATCATTCGCAGTTTATATCTATGAGGGCAATCTGGTCGCTGATTGAAGAATCAAAAGCTTTCACCAACATGAGAGGGAAGTTTGAGTACTTCACCTGAGCTTGAATACTGTGGACCGTTTTGGTCGACGCTTTCATGACAAAAGGCACCTGCCCTCTCCACACTGTAGCCGCTGGGCTAAGGTATCGAAATATACCTCTAGATATCCGATGGAAGACTGTTTGCTTCCAATAGAATTACAATCGACAGTAAAAGCATGCTTGGCAACAGTGTCAAACTACCGAGGGGAAATTGTGGAAGCTATTCTTCATGCCACCTCCATGCTCCGCGAGAAAATAGAAAGGACTGTCAAAAGCATAGGTGCCAGAGTTTTGAATGGCTGTTTGATCAAGAGTTATAAGTGCCATCTAGTAGTAGTTTCCTCCACGCGTTCTGGTGTTCTGCTTCCTCTGCATATCGAGAGATGGCTCCTTATATCCGATGCCACGAAACGATGCTCCTCCTCAGGCTGCTCTTGGCGGAAAGTCGTCACAGCAGCACAGAAGCAATGAAATTAACAACGAAAAAAATAGGCTTACCGCAGTAGTCAGATAGGATCCAGAATGTCGCGTCGAAATAAGTCGAGGTTGTGATATCGTCAAGCACACCACGGCTGAAGATCTGCTTTTGAGCGCTTTCTCGAAATGGGGAAGAAATCCAGCCCGTCAGATCTGACAAAACCAAGAAGCTTGGATCCTACAAGCATAAGACTCCTTCCCAAAGAGGAGATAACACTGACGAGATCACGACCGGAGGCTAGGAGATGCAAATCCGAAGCCGAAAAACTCACCACGAGGCTGTTCAGCAGCACAGGGGAAGGAACACCCCACCATACAGCAACCGGAAGACACTTCATCCAGCTCAGCCTGATCCTTCCCGTCGATACGGATTGGCACATTCCGTTCGTCCTGCTGAAACAAAGAGGTACAAGCCTCACCCTGGTTTACCCCGTCATACCACGGCACGTGACCCAGAATCACATGACAGCATTCCGCCTCAATTCAAGGATACCACAGCACAGCAGCTCCTCGATCCAGACAACCACGGACTCATCTCATCTGCAGCGATACCCGGAATTAGTTTTGTTTCCTACTTAAACGCGGTCGGAAAACCCAAGACGTTTGAGCGCTGCCAAACAATCGCGAAATGATTGGACGTGATTTCGGCCGCTGGCTAAATAAGCGCGCATGTTCAGATCAGACAGAAACAAAATTCTATTTCGATCCTTGTCCCAGGCTTCCAAGCCTCGCTTGTTTCAAGGTTATTCATAGTTTCTCCGGCTTCCGGTTGCAGGCACACCAACACCGAACTTCATTTCTGGTCTGTCATCTTTGTTGTTCAACGTCGCGAGGTCACGACAGCGTAAACAAACAAAGAACTTCGCGGCCAGTTGATTCGTGAGTGCGGAGTCGGTGGAATGGTATCATGTCATGTCATCGCTGGGAATGGGACGGGACGTGCTGACTCGATGAGATGCTTCCCTACCCCTCTCTATTGATCCTTTGAAGTCTTTTCTCTCCTTTGATGATTCCATATCTAATCCTGGAAGTATAGGCAAGCAGCCGGTCACTCCCCAGGCCTTCCCAGTGTTCAGTCATCGGGCCTCACCACATCCGGCGATAAAGAAAGGACAGGCCCCTGAAAAAGCCACACCCATCAGCAGCAGGCTGTGCAAGCGAGCGCTACCGTCCAGCCATTTTCTGCAGCATTTCTCAAAAATACCCTGGGCTTGCGGAGTCTTTTATTTTAAATCCCACTGCCTTGTTGTTGGCGTGGTACATTTCTTTCATTCCAGAAGCATTTCAAGTGTATAAAGGAAGTCCTTGACCCATTGAACAATTCTCTCATTCTACCTCATCTCCATTCACAGCGCACATTTGCCTCCCACATCACACACTCACACTTCCAATACACTCTCAAAATACCTCTCTATTAAAGCTTTCTTGTTTTCATTGTTATCACCGATAATAACTTTTCCGCAATAATGTTTTTCTCATCTACTCTGGTCACTCTTGCTGCTGTGGTAGCTACTGCCACCGCGCAAGAAGGAACAACGATTCAAGTTACAGTAGGCAAAGGCGGTCTTGTCTACGCACCAAACAACATCAGAGCCGAAGTTGGCACCAACATTGAGTTTTCTTTCTTCCCAAAGGTACATCTTCCTCGTCCCCTTCCTTCACGTATGACCTAACACATCCCAGAACCACACTGTAACACAATCATCCTTCAAAGACCCCTGCCACCCTCTCGAGAACGGCTTCTTCTCTTCCTTCGTCCCAACAGCCAATTCCCCCTCAGGGAGCACATTCACCATCACCGTTAAGGACACCAAGCCTATCTGGCTGTACTGCGGACAGGGCAACCATTGCCAGACTGGTATGGTCGCTGCCATCAACGCACCCTCAACAGGCAACACCTTTGAAGCCTTCGCACTCCTCGCCAAGAGTGCCACTGCCGCGACCTCTCCACCTGGAGGAGCAGCCGGCGGTATTTTGAAGCTTGCTGATGGCACAGAGTCCTCATCTTCTGCTTCCAATCCCGCTTCTGGTTCTGGCTCTGGATCTGGATCCGTAACTGGATTCAGCACTATCTCCGCCACTAAGACAGTCGAGACTACTGTCACAGCTACTATCACTGCTGTTGTGACACAAGACCAGAACACCTTCACCACCACTTACCCAAGCACATACGGAACTACCTACACGACTGCTCTTCCTCAGACGACCGTTGCCATCGTGGCAGCTGGAGGCGGCGCTTCCGCATCGGCTAGCGCGAGCTCGACTGGCAACTCGGCTGCTGGACTTGCTGTCAACGGTGGAATGGCTGGTGCGGTTCTGCTTGCCGGTTTCGCTCTGTTGTGATCTGTCCGCGACGGACGGAGTTTGGGGTTTTCTTTCAAAATCTGGTATTCCGGATGGATATATTCCGGTGTTTGGATGGACTTGTGCATTTTATGCGATTTGGAAGCGGGGCATTTAAATTGTACCAGTAGCTAGATGTGTTGCGAGATACCAATTTTTGACATTACTTTTTAGTTCTGAGTTCTGAGTTCATGATCTCCGCAATTTTGCTTTGTGCTTCTCGATCGACACCCAGAAATAAAAACCGAACGCCAATCTCGCTGCGCTTATCAAGTCAAGCAAGAAAATTATCGAGAAGGAATCCGGTAAATTCATTGAGCATTCACTTGCCCAAGTGAAACAATTCGCAGATTTAGTAGTCATGCTAATCGCCTTCGCTGACCCTTGCGAGTGTCATCAGGCTGACCTTTCATACTCATCGAGGCTCCTGAAATTTCTTGTGGGGTCCACTATTATCGCAAGTTTGTCAGTCTGTTATAATGTGTTTCCTTCTCTTTTCTGGAGTGATCTCTCATCATCACCCTCTCTTCATTGTACCAACCAGCCAGCCACGAGTTCTGGGACATGTGTCTCCGCCTTCCTGCCAGGCGAAAGAGCTGGAGCAATCCCAACTCTAGCGACACACCTTAGACTAACATCAAAGGCATATTATGTTACATGGAAAGCCCACGTTTCTGATTCAATCAGAGATACACAAACTATCTGAAACCTTGGCAGACAGGAAGTGAATCTACCTTTTCCGGCCTCTCAGGCGAGATGTGATCAAGTGTTTATCGCAGCCGAGGAGCCTATCTACCAAAATCTAATTCCTTAATTCAAGGCATGTCTCATAGCTAGAGCTTTACCGATTCCTTCACTTGTTGTCAACGAAATAATCGCTATCATCATTTTTATGTTTAGATATGCACGGCAAGAAAAAAGTGTACCAAAAAGCTTCGAGATTCTACTCGGAGCCCCAGCACATCTCCCACTACAGGGTGAAGGGACAAAAGTCAGACAGGGCAGATCGCTCGCTCAAATCTTCGTAGCTTTGGAAGACAGCCATTATGGTTTTTATCAATGGATATTCCGGTCATTATTGCAGTCCATGTACACGATTTTTGACTGATTTATCGCCGGGCCAGCAGCCAGTCGGACGAAGTCCTCCGAGGCGAAAAAACGCGGCGGCGAGCTCCCAGAGGAAAGTCTTCAGAGTCAAGAATTCGGTCAGTATATCAGATATCTAGTAATCCCAAGCTCGTCGACCAGTATATTAGATACTGCGGTCCTACCTCCATCAAATAGGAGAAAGTCACAGACTGCCAACCAAAGCACCCGTTTTTACACAAGTGCCGCAGTACGCAAGCACCAATGTATACTGTGTACTACATTAATCAATGAAGACACATGAGCAATTTCGAAGGTGAACGAGCCACATGCACTGTTCTTAGCTTTGTCGGGATCGGTTCAACTGCTGCTTCTCGTTGGTCCGAAAGTTGTTGTCGATGGGAATTTCGCTCTCAACGCCACTGTTTCTCCAATTTCTTGACCAATTACAAGATGTACATGGACTTCTACATTTATTCACAGAGCGTTTTTAGATAGAATCTCCATTTTAGCCCTCGCTCGCCCAAAAACATGGCGTGGCTCCAGGGCCTTGGCATTTCTTGCTTGTTGTAGAATTTGATGTCTTGGAAAATCTCTGCAGAACATACTATGCCGTCAGCGATGTTCAGAGGAGTACTGGAAGAGACTTCAACTGTCATGTTATTTTGATGTGTATATATATCCACCAGTATCCTTAGCGTCAGGGTATACGAGTGATGTAGGTGGAAGTCAATTGACGGGGTAACAGAACTTCTGCGGCACCGAACCACAAGCTTCTGCATATAAATCGGCCATAAGATTAATGACGCTAGAATTAAGAGACACGGGACTTCGCGATCAGCAACGCCAGAGTTGAAATGTAGTCGATGTGGACAAGATGCGCATGCCCTCATACAGAATCGTGGTGGTCGACCTCGGCTTGCTCCTCACTTCGCGCTTGTTGACGCTGGCTCTGTGGCCTCAGGAGCAATTGCGCGGAAATACAAATCAATTATTATCATCTGTCAAGCTACTGTCAGCTATGGACTTGTACGTACAGATAATTTTTTGAGCCAGAAGTGTCGATACAAGCAGATTTCGTCAAGACTTATATTGGTGAGAGTTTGAGACTACCTAGTAGTGTTTGCACGACTGTAGCAGACACGGTTTCTGTAAACTGTTTGTAGTAAACACAAAGTCATACTCAGCTTTGAAATGTCTATGAGTTCTCTAATTTCAGAAGCTCAGCTAAGATGTGTTTCTTGTATATTTTAGAGATTCGAAATCAGAGGAGTTTTGATTAAGTGATTATTGTTGATTCGCTACTTGGGGTCTGATTATTCTTACCGACCTGCAAATATTTCAAACTCGGCTGCCTACGAACTTCCGAGTTCCTATTTAAACTCCATGTCAAATACGTAGGTGAAGATCAATTTGAGTGATGTCGTCAAGAAAGACTCTGCTCATTTTGTACTACTACTGTGACTTTGATTATGGGTTATAGTTATTCGATGTGATTTAGTCTTCGTGCTATTTCTGCTGGTGCCTAATGTACTTCGAGGTAAGAAACACACGTCTTTGCTTCTCTTCTCGTTTTCTCGTGGGGCTGTTCGCTGTCGTTTCATAGTTGGCTGTCATCTTGACTGGAGTTTACGTGCCCTGACCTAGAGAAATATCAACCTCTCCATGACAATCACAACCTATTAAGACACATGTTGTATTAAAGCCAATGGGATTAGGGATGTCCATCGATTCAACTCGATTAAAGTGAGGTCGAAGAACCGTACATCGTATTTGTTCTGAGTAGCGAGACGGATTGTTAGGTGGGGTCTCTCTTCAGCAGCTCTATAAATAAGTTTTTGACAACCGCCTCGGATATTTGGCTAAAGGAATATACGAAGATTCTCCTGTCCTTTCTTCAGGTTCTAATCCATTCTTGATTCCCGGACCAGAAATTGTCTCCCCAGCCAAACCACGTGATGTCGAATTATGACTTGATACAAATCAACAAGATGGTCTCCTTCTTGATCACCCAAGGAAAACCCATCGCCTCATGTGGCTGCTGTCCAGTAGATGGGGCTGCTAGTGCACTATTCGAAGATTCATGTCTCGTTCGGCGATTGATAGTCAGTACACTTTACCTCTTTCATCTGACCAATCGTTTCTGAGAAAATCAGTTGCCATACTGATGGTTGTCATCAGTTGACAACCTGTTGTCATATTCTTCTGACTGATGATGTCTTTCGAGACAAAATCTTTCTGAAATTCGTGTTCAATACCCCATGTCCCACACTGTTCAGCCGTGGAACCCATTGGATGATCACCAAGCTAGAAAATCCATTTCTAGTCTAGGGATTTCTTGGGAAAGCCACCCGTACACGCCCATTTTCTGAGATATTTCCCGATAATCGTAACCAGAATCGGACTCTACCGAATATATAGCGCCCCAGCACTGTCAGCAGTACGATAATTTAGCATGCTGAGAGCCTGGTATCCAGAAACATGATCATTTCACCCCCGTCAACACGATTACACATTCAGATCTTTTCAAAAGAAGAGATGAAACACTTTCACAGAGTGAATCAAACATCTGCTGTGGTAGTAGATCAGCTGATACTCACACCAAGACTCATTAAGTATAAACACTCGCGCGAGTTCTTCGCTTCCGACCATAATCCTCCTAATTTTTCTAGACCCAAATGGTGTGGTCACATCTTTCATGTATCTACTCTCTCAATGTTTTTCGATTTGCTAAATAAAGGGCCCTTCTCGGCCGCCCAATATCCCACATACTAGATCACAAACTCGAAGATTTAGACGCGTTTCTGACATGAGCAGTACTTCTCGGGAAACGGCAGCGAGGAAGGAGTTGGCAAACACTACTCATGTCACAATTATTGAATTACACATTGAGAGCCTATGACTAAATTTCACAGACGAGAACTCGGAGTTGGATGTCTGCAACAGCGAGCGACTCTTTGGAAGACTGAACAGTCTCCCCATGGGCCAAGTTTACAGGACCTACTTTAAATTGGCGTCAAGCTATCCATGAGGACATTTCTGGGAGATCTGGTCGTATGCCGTTGTCCACTTGTGTACATGTGAACTAGGTTATCCCATATGAAATCCGAGAAACCAGCATTCGCATTGCTGGTCGGTGTCTTCCAACATCCTCATGTCCTTCATATCTCCAAGTTAAACAACCCCTCCCCCCCTTTTTCCTCACCAACATTCCTCAAATCTCCCACCTAAACCTTATCCCACCCCATCTAACAGCAACCACGAATACGGCAAGGGCAAGGCTAACCACCATCAGTAATGAGCGGTCCAAAACTCTTTAAAGGAAGCAAAAGACTTACACCTCCATCAACATCAACAGATTCAACAAGTGGGGCTGGCCCAGCTTGAGCGATGGCCAGAAGGGAGATCATGGCGAATATGAAGGTGGGAGTGGGGAATTGCATGGTTCTGACTAGCGTGTAGTTGGTCAAGTGAATTGGTAATGTTTTGTGCCCGTTAATTTTACTGAGTATGAAAGTCTTTGTGTGGAACTGAAGCTGAAGCTGAGAATTGAGACGAGGATGGCTGTCTATCATGGGAGACGAAGAAACTTTATACTTCCATCTTCAATCCTTTGCTCGTATTCATACCCAAACAATCTCGATTGTTCTCTTTAATCTGTACAATGATTACAAGACTTCCTCCACCTGCATCTTCAGGATACCCCGGCGTCTCCGCTTGAGGTAAGATCGTCAATACCTCCTACACTTACAGACCTCAATGAAGAATGCTGCCTCCTGGAAAGGTTCTGATACGCTTCTAGCTTTTCACTGCATATCGTTAAGCTAGAAGTAGAAGGTCGTGAAGAACCGTCTTACTTGTTACTACCTTCAAGCCCCGCCCGACTGCATGACTTCAACCGTTCAGCTATCATGATCCCGTGGACTAAACTGAGGCTTACTCGCTGTCAGTCTGTTGGGAGACGCCGACTTACAAGTCGCAGTCCAAGCTGGCTGTGTATTACTCGTATGAGCGGATCCACTTTTTATGCCCGTCCTTGGTCGGCCGGAAAAAGGCACTGTTTAGCCAAGCCTGGTAAGACATAACAATAACTAGGGTGATACTAAAACCCAAGTACCTTCTCTTACAAGCAAGAGCACACGCTTCGTGGAGTCCGCATACCCTATCTCTCGTTCCGTACCGTCCTTCATCTTCTTCGCTTGGAGTGTATCAGAGCTCGTAATAGGTAGACTTGTCAACCTTACTCATCTGGACAACAGGAAGAAATGGAGTTGATGGAAAACGACAAGAAAAGGAGGAGAAGAGATCTTGAATTGGAAAATAAGGTGGATTATATGATTGAAAACATCAGACATGACAGTCTCCCAGTGGACCAAAAAAAAGGTAGGAGTTAGCTGAAAACACACCAAAAGTCAGCCTCTTCACGCTCTCGAGGCAGTCTAGAAATGCGAAGTTGACAATTGTTTACACTAAAACCTGCTCTGACGGCCGCAATTCATTAATGCCTGCTTCTTTTATATCGACACAAGGGCTCTCTTCGTATCTTTACCTGTGATATTACCATTTCAAGCTCATCGCTCGCATTAGCTCACTCCACGTTCTCCCCACTCATAACCTCTCGCCATCTCAACCACCCCTCTCCGTCCTCAAAGCTCAGTCCTTTCAACAGGCGTTGACTCGCCTCCATCTCCACCCCCATGACCCTTCCCACTCTTCCTCGGCAACAGCGCCCAAAGAATCCCAATCGCAACAAGCAACGCCAGTACAACCGGCTGCAACGTCTTAACCCCCCTACTCTGCGCAATCGCCCCAACAAGAAATGGGAAGATCGCCCCACCACTCCCCCCAAAGGCCGTCCCAAACCCAATACACCCAACATGCAAATCCTTCGGCAGGAGTTTCGTCACCATAACGATAGCGGTGGGGAACATGGGGCCCATGAATACGCCGAGGAGAGAGACGGCCACGGCGGAGACGACAAGGTTGGGGACAAGCCAGAAGATTAGTTCGAGGCCGAAGGAGAGCGCTAGGTAGAGGATTACGGAGGGGTATTCGCCGAGCCGGGAGGTGAGGTAGGGGAGGAAGAGACGGCCGGCGGTCATGCCGCCCCAGTAAGCAGTAGAAGTAGCGGAGGAGGCGAAAGGGTTGGCGCCGCGGACTTTGGTCATGAATGTTATGATCCAGCCGCCGAGAGAGACTGTAGTCAGTGTTGTCAGATTTGAATTTCTCCAGACAAGACAGAGGGCGGAAAGAGGCTAAACATACCTTCAGCACCGACATAACCGAAAACGAAGAAGCAGAACAGCCAAGTTACTTTTGACTTCAGTGCTTCGCGTGTTCGTCCTGTCTTGGAGTCGGGATCCCGTGGGTTCTCTGCTTCGTATACTGCTCCGGTCTGCTTCCAAAATGTGGATGCCGAAGTGAGAAATTCAACAGCCGATGCTGCAATCTGGTTTCTGTAAGTCATTGACCTCAAATACAAACAAATGACTTACCATGATATAATAAAATCCATACCACCCAGCACCAGTTTTCTCAATCAGAGCCGTAGCGATCAATGGAGCAACAGTAGCTCCCAACGAGTATGAAGCTTGCAAGAATCCTTGCACTTCATTCGCATTCGCCATATTACCTAGCCACGCACACCACGCTGCATCGATAAGACCATTCCCAAATCCCACGAAGATGAACATTACAACTAGGACGGGGTAAGGTGGGTGGATTGAGACGACGACGTAGGCTACGATGTGACAAAGTGGTCCCATAATGGCAACTCCCCGCTGGCCGAATCGGACGTGCACCATGTTGTTGGCAATTGAAGCAAGTGAGTAGCCTGCAAATGGGGATAGGAAAATAAGAGATACGATAGTGTAGTTGAGATCGTAGTATGGCTCCAAGTGGGGAATCAAAGCCTGTTCATATCAACATCTGGCATGATCATTTGAAGCGTGTCACTTACACCATACGAACCATCATTCATCCCAACTACGAAGAAAGACCAGAATGTCGCAAGTACTCTCCATTTGTTGCCACCGGGAGAGTTCCATCGCTGCTTGACATCCACTGCTCGGATCGAGGGATTGGAATCCTGTCTTATTTCTTCTAAGTCTGAGATCCCTAGTTTTCTGTCTGTGGGGGTTTGAGAGGGAGGGTAGGATTGAAGCTCGATGGCATTGCTATTGCCAACAGCAGTTGATGCCTCAGCTTGGGTCAACGTGTATGTTGCCATGATGGCTAATCAGGAGAGGAGAGGAGATAGAAAAGATGCAATAGAATGAAACTCACGATCTGAGAGATGAGGTACCTGGCCTCTTTATCTCTCTCGCTCTTTTGTTCGCAACTTTCACACCTTTCCCGACTTCCCCAGGATACCACAGAAGTGGGGGATGAGGCGGGAATATCGCGCCGCTATGCTGCTGACATGTGGGGATGATCGTCAAGATTTATATCCTGGATTCTTGGCATGACTCAAAACCGAGGTTCTGCCGTCGTTCAACCTTGTTGTGTTCTTGTGGTGTTGGTATTTTTCAGTCCTGTACGCCGGTTGAACTTTCAACCTAGAGAAGTAGGTCTGTTTCTCATGTTTACCATGTTGAATTTGACTTTGTTGTTTTGTAAGCGAGCTGGCAGATCTTGAAAAGGGGAGACAAATCACTGACAAAGAGGACCAGTCCAGACCAAGCCTTTCCCCTTCAAGTCAAGCGGCGGCTCGTCCCGCGTCGGATTCAAGCCGAGACATCCAATCAGAGAATGCATGACGCACTTGCCCAATTCTGCTCGCCGAGCTCCAAAATATTTTCGTCCAACAGGAACTTTTTTATCCCGCCACCAAATACTAAATTTATTTCCTGGAGCACACCGCAACACAACACAGCTTGATTCCCGTATCTACTCTTCTGGACACTTTGTCAATCGGGAATCCCATGCCTCTGCGACGCAGATTTGAAAGGCGTGCACTGGATCTGGATCTTCTTTATTCCTTCAGCTTTTAGTTAGCTTTGCATATATATTTTCGGCATTTCTTCACCCCGCCTCGCCCACTGACATCTATCTGCATTTTGTACAATCATGGCAGCAACAGATTATTCCAACGAGCCATGGGGGTTGAAGTGGCGCTCTAATACATTCTTCATCCTCTCGACCGTTACGATCGGCATGTTCACCGATCTCTTCCTGTACGGGCTCATCGTCCCCATCCTCCCGTTCATCCTCATGGACCGCATCCGAGTTCCCCACGACCAAGTCCAGTACTACACCTCCTTGCTGCTAACATGCTACGCCGGCGCACAAGTCCTCTTCTCCATGGTGGCGGGTATCATCGCAGATAAGACGCCGTCGCGACAACCTCCCTTCCTGTTCGGTCTCGCAGCCCTGTTCGGCAGCACGGCGATGCTGTTTATGGGACAGACGATATGGGTTCTGGTGCTCGCCCGCGTGCTGCAGGGAATAAGTGCTTCGGTGGTATGGACGATAGGGTTGGCGATGGTTATGGATACAGTGGGGAGCAGCAAGTTGGGCGTTACAATCGGCAGTATATTCAGTCTCATCAGTGTAGGCGAACTTATCGCCCCAGTCTTCGGAGGGTTTGTGTTCAAGAAAGCAGGACCACACGCAGTGTTCGGCACAGCGTTTGGATTACTGGTCGTTGATTTTCTGATGCGATTGGTGGTCATCGAGAAGAAAATCGCGATAAAATACGGAATCGATTACTCCTCCGACAGCGAAGACATCGATTCCGAAGCAGGCGAAACATCACCCCTCCTCACCAATGGAAACACCAAAGAAGAAGAACTAGCCAAGTGGAGAATCCCCCAAGAGCAACCGACATGGATCAAGAAATTCCCGATCTTGTACTGCATGGGCAACTCGCGGCTGCTGGTATCGGAACTAGTGGCGTTCACGCAAGCTACTCTCCTGGCTGTCTTTGACTCCACAATCGTTATTGAGTCCTGGGA
Organism: Helotiales sp. F229; assembly: GCA_002554605.1. NCBI lineage: Eukaryota > Fungi > Ascomycota > Leotiomycetes > Helotiales > Helotiales sp. F229. Next base: position 455,784 of record MXAW01000011.1, read on the forward strand.
ACTCTTCGGCTTCGACTCGTTAAAAGCAGGACTTCTGTTTATCCCTCTCATCCTCCCACCTCTCGTTATAGGTCCGATTGCAGGACAAGGTGTGGACCGCTACGGCGCGAGGATATTCGCGACGTTCGGACTCGCATACCTTGCTCTGCCTCTCATCCTCCTCCGAATCCCACACGCAGGCGGCTCTGGCGAAATCGCAAAGATGGCCATCTTCCTCGGCATGTGCGGATTAGGCTCCGCTATGATATCGTCACCCAGCATCGTGGAAGCGAGTTATGTCGTGGAGCAATTCCACACCGCGAATGAGGATCTTTTTGGGGAACAGGGCCCGTATGGACAGCTCTATGCGGTGAGTAGTATGGTGTTTAGTGCGGGGTTGACGTGTGGGCCTATCCTTTCGGGGGCGTTGAGGGATTCGATTGGGTATGGGAATATGAATGCGGTGATTGCGGCGATGTGTTTGGCTGTCAGTGCGTTGAGCTGGGTGTATTTGGGGAAAATACCGAAGACGGTTAAGAGAGATCAGAGTGGTGTTTCAACTCCGACCTATAGTTAGATTTATGTAATGTTTATTGTTTAAAAATGGAAGGCCTGACTTTTGTGTGAGAGATCCGAAGTGAATTTTCTGTTTTCGACGAGCTTGTAATTGTCACATCTGATCTATCCCTTCTTCGAGCAATGAGACGACTTTTGAACCAGCCCAGAAGCACAAGTATAAATCTGACCCTTCGTAGAAAGCCAAATGTCCAATCAGTAAGGAGCCCTTCTCTCACAACAGCCAGATTCTGGTGGAAGCACTGCCGCCGCAATTGACAGTCTTGACTAGAATTATCTAATAACAAAAAACAGCCTCACGTCCAAGAATCAACCCCCCCCCCCCCACTCAACCTGTCCACTACAGATATATTTACCTTCTCTCCAGGGCTAGACTTGCTGTTATCAACAAAATTCTTGCTGTCATTCCCTCTTCAGATATCTCCTCTCACCTTTCCCTTTCTTTTCCTTTCCTTCTACTTAATACCAAAGTTGTCCCCCGCAGATTTCGAAATCCAAGCTTGTCTGATTCCAAGTGATCCATTCTTTCTCGTCACCCTAATGGAAACAAGTGCTGGATCGAAGTGCAACCTCAATGATAACTGCCTGTGGAAAGCATGCCTCGAATATAGAGCGGTGTGGGGGTATATTTAAAGCTTTGGGATTAGATGGGAATACAGTGTGTTTGAAGGTTCGGGGTGAATGTTCAACTTAGCTAAGATTCTCCACTCGTATTTATTCTCTTTTAGTAGATTCCGATCAAGTGCAGTGCGTGTATGTGAAGTTGGATGTGCACAGCATCTCCAGGCTATTTTCTAGGTTTTTTAAAGACGCGAATTAGGTTTGAGAGAGCAAGGCAAGTAAGAATATTTGCGATAACACGCTAGATGAGGTTTTGTGTTTCGTCTGAGGATCTGGAGGTGTTAGAAATTTGCTTTTTTTGAAATTATAACATTGCTATTGAAGTACTGAGCTGTATTTCCTATTTTTGGTCAGGAATTGATTCAAGAAGCTTGGCAGATGAAGTACTTCATTGAGGATAGCAAAGCGTACAAATGATAATAGAATGGACATTGACAACACTTTATGCTGCGTGAGAATTCGTGTTCTCTTCTCGCTGAGTTGGCTTCTGCCTCTGCCGTCTGAGTCTCTGATATTCATTGACTAATTGTCGCCGAAAACGAGTCAATTTGAGAATTCATGTGTCGTGTTCATCCTGTCTTCGAAGGCGAACCAGCTTCCGAGTGCCCAAACGTCAGAAGGTCTGCACGTTGGTTGAGAGTCTTGACCTCTTTGAATTGCTTGTGAGACCGTGTATATATAGTTGTCGGCAATACCCCATGACCTCTCAAGCTTAGCCGCCGGAAGTGATAAGTGGGGTCGTGAATGCCTCAACAGAGAATTTACTTTGTAAACTAAGTTTATCCATATAGGCACCTGAGCAACCTGGATAGAACACTACTCCATTTAGGATACTGCACCTCACCAAAGTTCAATGTTTTGTGCGGAAGTATCAGAAATTTCGAGGCCTGCTTGTGAGTGTATTTTGAGGCGAGATGTGTTGACGATCTTCAGCTTAGCGAGGTCGAATCTTGACTTGCTTGGATGCGTGAAAGAAGGAGAGATCAAACATCAAGTACAAGTGAACGTAACTGTAGCCGTGTGGGGGCTCAATGATAGTCAAGTAAATACTGACAGCGAAGATATTCCGAAGATTTTACTGCCAAAACAAAGGGAGACCAGTCATCAAACAGCGAGAGAAGTGAGGCTGAACTGTCCATACACTTGCGGATATATAGTATCACAGCGGTCAATCCTCGAGTCAGTGAATGCAATATTTGGGTTGTATTCTGAGTGTTTATCTTGTAAGCAAGCTTGTACCTGGCCTTTTATAAGAAATTATTATCCGACACATTATGAACGACAGGTGGTCCATGATGATCGGATTTTTGAACAGCTAGCTTCGAACTAGAAATCAGAGTATGTCCAGAACATGTTAACTCTCTAAAATCGTTGATCCTCAACTTTGATAAACTCTAAACGTCCCGTCTCATCATCCCTGCACTCAGCAACTCTATGTCTCCCTACACCACACGCCGCCGTCGCCGTCGCCCTCTCCCTCTCCCTAGTCATTACCCGTGTTTGTGTAAATTAAAATCCTGGTCTCTGTTGAAATTCGGATTCGCGAAATTAGGGAATAGTTGGCCTGTGAATTGGATGACCTGCTGGGCGCGATCACGAGGATAGAGGGCGCAGGTCGGGAGATGTAAATCTTGGTAGATGGATGGTTCCCATTTGGAGAGACAGAGTCAGCAGAAAGCGTATCCACAGCGACATGAGTTCTTGTCAGCAAGATTATTTTCTTCAAATTGAAGTAGGATGCGAATGGTAACGGCGAGGTCAAGCAGCACTTACAGGTCATATGCTGACACCCCTCCATCTCCTCCACAGCCCACAAGCAATTCGGACATGTCTTAGTATTCCTTCTTATATAGCTCTCTGATGCTGGTTCTTCCCTCCTTTGTCGCTCTTTGCGTGCTTGTAGTTCTTCGAGCGATTTGATGTGTTCGTTGTCGTTGGCGTTGGTGGGATAGAGTGTCTATACTGGGGGATGATCTTCAGGCCTGACATGGAGAAGGGGAGGAGCATCGAATGCATATCGCGGGCGATCTTGAACTGGATATCATGTTTGGAATAGTGCTGGCATTGGGTTTGGGGTTGGAGCTTTGGAGGGGAAGAGCCTGGGTAGTGATGGGCAGAGGTTGAAAGGCATCTTAGCGATTGAAACGGAATGATCGATATGAAGATGTGAGCACCAAGCAACAAAAAAAAAGTGGAAGAGTACACTAAAATATCGCTACGATCTATGCATTCATAGGCGCTATGAGTGTCACGCGAACGATGGGTTATCAACTATGGGCCAAGTAAACTCTGGTGAGCTATGTTTACACCTTCCTGGAAACTCGCTAAGCAACCACCAGTCACAACCCATCCACCCCTTAGAACCCAACGGCGGTAAGCTAGAAACTCCATATTTCAGCCTTCTCCTTGCGCGCAAGCTCTTTGCGCTTCTCTTTCTCTGCAGCGCTGTAGTAGCCTGGATGGTAAATGCAGTTGTCTGAGTGCGTTGTCTTGGTTCCGTGCTTTTCTTTCACGGCGTTGCAGATGTAACAGAACATGGCTCCGCAGATACCTGGATGGGGCCACGTGGAGTTAGTAGAGATTTGGATCTTGGTCATGGAAGATTGAATGAATTCATGCAAATTCATTTTTCGATAGGCAGAGCTTGGATTGAGACGGTTGGAATGGTTAGCTGATCTTACAATATATCCTGTCGCACCCTCTGCGTCGCTCAATAGGTAAGTGGCATCGTGGGCAGTTTCTGATTGTCATGTGCAAGAAAGCTTCAGAAGCTGCTTCCTCTTTCAAGAGCCTTGCTTTCGTCTCTTCGGGTGTTTCGTCGTTATTGGACATCGGTTCGCTGGAGAGGAGAAGAGAAGACTCTAGTGCTTTGGGATTGCGGAAACAAGACGTGATGAGTGACATTGTGGTGAACTAGACTTGTTCTTGAGGTTGGAAGTAGGTTGGAGATATTAGATGGGGTGCAAGTGAGACTAGGAAGATTGAGAGATAGTAGGTGCTTTATTATAGGGAGTTTGATTTTGGAGTCATAAATGACTCTTTGCCGAAGACTCTTTGCCGAAGACTCTTGGCCGAAGTTGCGAATGTTAGATTTTGTATGTCTGCACCAAAAATCCAAGCCTGCTGACGCCTTTTATTCCCCAATCCCCAACAAAAAATGAATCCCAGAATCCGAGATGTCGCCAAGTTAATTACCAAATTTGAAATCCCACTGCTTGCCTCTAGCTCAAGCACGCAACCTTGGTCCGCGGACTTCGAAATCCCGATGTTCAAACGACAACCGATCGTTTGTTCTGCAAGACTCCCCTGTCATCATTAAATACGGATGCTCTGCAAGAATCTGAGCATATTTTCTCTGTATCTCTTGATCCATTTCCTTTGGTTTCGGGCGGTATAATGTACATGTCTTTTTGTGCCAGCTCTTATCTGGAAAAACTGGCCACTGCCAGTGCTCAAGACACTGCCAGCAGAAGTTGCAACCGCAATAGCCTGTGCAAAGTTAAAAAAAAGTAAGTCAGCAACCAATCTCCTTTGAATTCATATGCAGTGAAAAGAGGATCAAGATATTCACATTCCATGTGTCTGCAACCACCATCTTTGTCGATGAGTTGATGGCAGGATGGGCATTCTTTTGTCCAAACTTGTACATATCTCTCGGAAGCAAGGTTCTGCTTCTTTTGACGACCGAGTCGTTTATTCAGTTTTTTGGGCGATTCTTGATCGACTGATAAGTCGACTGGTAGATCCACTGGGAAAACGATTGGCTTGGGACTTTCTCTTTTTTTCTTTCGAGTGAAGATATCCCGGAGGGACTGGCGGAGGCGCGAGAAAGTCATGATCTTTATAAAGGCGCTGATTCGAGATTTTTGAGTGGGGGGATGATCTTGGATTTGTGTGTGAAAATATACAAGTGTTCAAATCGAGAAACGATCCGAATTGGTTGTGCGGAGGAAATGGTGGCTAAGCTAAGGTGTAGCGAGTTGACCGGGCTCTGAATCACCACACTTGATAATAAGTCCTATTCACACTCGTGCTGTGTTCGCTACGCTTTCCCCCCGAGAAAAATTTATGATATTTTCGCCAAGGTGCTTGCGCCATGTTGATTTTCTGATCTCGCTTCGAACGCGAACTCACAGGTCATTAAGTCAGGGACCGTCTGAAGTGAGGGCCTGGATGAAATGAGCATGAGTCATGGTGCTTCCTTGTTCTATCCTTTTCGAAGGCTGCAGAATTGCTGTCCACATACACCTATGACGAAATCAGCTGAGATATCATCACACAACTTTATCATTTCACTAAGCTGCTGAGTAACAATGTGGAAAACAACATGAGAACTTACATCTAACAGTCGAACAACTCGGACATATTTTGATGAACTAATCGACATACCTGAGTGTTAATTAGACCTTAGTTTCTGCTAGACTTTCCGGTCTTGGATATATGCCTTGATTTATGCTTGGACTGCTAGTTTACGTCTCACCTTTTCCACCTTACGCTCTTGTTTCAGCTTCCATTCTGCTTTGAACTTTTGGATGAACTCGAGAACGAATTTGCAGGATTCTGGTCTGAAAATGCATTGTTCATTGATTGAGAGGAGCAGGGTGGGGGAATACTCAAGACTGAGCAAAGAATGCTTCTCAGTGAACTACAGTTGACAGAGAGAAATTGACGACAGCTAAGCAGGTCTTACACTAGTAGATTGGGTATTGCCTAATTTTGATTCACCCCGGTCCAATGCAGCAAGCAACTTTGTTTCCCTGTGAGGCTGAGAGTAGGCTAATCATCAACGTGTATCCAGCCGGGGGTGTGCTCTGTATTGGGAGCTAGTGCTGATGGTTTTAATATATAAGTCACCTGCGGCTGAGGTTTCTGCAGGACAGACACGAGATTGACAGCTTTCGGCCTGTTCGCCCCGCCGAATTGAATTTGGCAGGTAACATGGAATGAATACAACCCACCACTGAGAAATTTCATTCCAGTAGTGTAGCATAAAAGGACGATCTACAGATAATTGCATCTAGCGTCCCATCGAGATAGAAATGGTATATCTATGATTGGGGGCTTCCCGTGCCAGGGTGTGAAGAAATAAATCCATCTTGGTGAAATCCTAGTATTTAAATGAGCAATAACCAAGAGCCCGGCAACGCAACTCATCACTTGAAATAATGATTTACTTGGTCCAATTCAGATCCTAAATTTCGTGTTCCATTCACTAATTGACTCATAGCAATCGTGCGTATAGACTAGATTCCATAGTCTTCTGATAAGCGATATAAAGATGCAAAGTTCCCTTAGAGGGGGGTGCTAATTCCGCTTGGAGTCGGACATGATATCCAGAAGACACCAGCAAAGAGCCCAGCCCATGAACAAGTCTATCTCTCATCAGTTTTTCATCGCTTATCTTACATTGTCTTCAAGAAAGGCCCCAAAGATACTCCACTCATCCCTTCTCCACTATATAGAGACCTCCAAACCACAACACAAAATCAGTGTAGAAATGCAGGAATTCACATGTCCTTCAACAGTGCATTTATGCTCTCCCCTATCGAATGGGCGGTTGAATCTTCCCCGGCGGCACAACTCAACTGCGTAGTGGGGATTTAGTCACGATGCAACGGTTTGTGGGTACCGTGTAGATGCGCCTTGTCTCTCGAGAAGATACTACTCAGAAGGGAGGGCAGTAGTTGTTATGAAAGTGAGGGTGAGGTGAAAGTGGAGGCGAGGAAGCGCATTGTGGTGGGTTGGAGTTGAAGCAAAGGTCAAGGAGTGTGAGCACTAGTGAACCAGGGTTTTGGCCCCCTCAAGTAAAATAATTGTTGCTCGTTAAGTTTAGAATATTTAAGTATGAAGTAGGAGCTCATTTCATTTTGAGAGATCATATCAAAACCGCCTTAGGCGCTGCTTTTGGCGCTGGCTAGTTCTGCACCTTCAACGGATGTCCCTCGGAGTTGTACACATATTTATTCCCATTGCCCGTCTTCACCTGCCACGGGGCATCCTACAACATTTATCGTCAGCCTCCTCCTTTCCAAGTTAAGCAGAAAGGAAAGTTGAACTTAAGAGGGGGGGGGGGGGGGGGGGGGGCACCAGCACAGAGAATGGAAGAGTAAAGAAGCTTACCCCCTTCTGCACCATATACAAATACTTCAGCGTCCCAAACAATGCCGGCTGTTGCTGCCTCGTCCACTCGGCTGTCTCATCAGGCTTCCACCCATCCAGCTTGTCACTGTCAACATTGACAAACCCACCCGGCACTCTCGCTGTCTTATTAATTGCCAGAAACGCCTCCCATGCCCAATCCCTCCAGATCTTATCTCCGGTGGCGCGGTACGCATAATAATAACTTTCTGGTGTGGATTTCTGTAATGCGTACCCGTTAAACATGGACCAGAATCCCTTTTTGTTATACATTTCGCGTGCGAAGGTGAAATTATCGGGCGGAACTAAATCTCCGGCCTCGCGATAGTCGAGTAGTGCGCCTGAGAGTTGGTAGTCTTGGGGTGGAAGGCCGGTTGGCATGCTTTTCCAAATGTGGTGGCAGGTGCGGAGGAGTTTGGTGCCGAGGGTGATGAGATTGTTTTGAGAGAGTAGCGTGCCGCCGTAGATGAGGTTCCCGGCTGCGTGGCAGCTGGTTTCATACTCAGTAGTCTTAATCTCAATGTCGTCGAAGATCACAAGGAAGTTGAGGTTGTTTTGGGTTTCGGAGGGGCGGATGAGGTTGTTGAGAGTTGAGGTTGCCGCCTTTTTCCAGCTGCAGAGAGAAGGGCAGACTCAGCATGAGATTGGGAATTTCGGGGTATGGTAAAGGGTGATTGGAATAAGTGAATCGGAAGGTAGACCACTTACTAGTTCCCAAAGGCTGTATATTTTTTCGGATCATACACAAACATATTCAGCAACGTGGTATAATAGGCGTGATCCGCACCCCAGGTCACATCGTCGTCGTACTTATATGCTGGCAAGTTCTCTCTTTGAACATAAGATGATAGAAGCCCTGGGAAGGCTTCTGCAACCGGCGGCCTCCTCGGTTTAACTAGCAAGGCTTCCTGTTTTTGTGCAATATTGCAGTAGGTAGCATTTCCTGTGAGATCGGAAAGATGGCACCATTCTAGGACCATCGATCCTGCGTCCGATAGAAGCGCATATCCCGACAAGGGAGGGTCACTAGACGCGTTTCGGTCAATCCATGAGTAACCATCGAATATGTTGTCCCTGGAGTCATAGGCATTCAGCATCCGGTTTGCAACTGTCTTGGACTGGGACAAAAGCATGTCGACAAGGGAACTCTTAAAGAACATATTAGCGCCCAAAAATGTGGAGACTTTACCGAAGACCGTACCTTGATTCCCAAGTGTTTGAAGGGCCCTCGGAGTAGATCGTAAGCACTCAACATGCTTGCCAGGTACGTAGTTGTGCCACCGGCGGTCGACATAGCCCTTCTGTAAGTATTGCCATCAACGGTGTATGTTCCGGACCAGAAATCAAGCCCCGAAATATGCTGAAGGATTTGGTTGACTACATCGGGTGTTTCCATAACGATGGCCGTGGTAAGAGCGCTGACTGCGCTCAACCCTTTTTTGCAATGTTAATATGGCCAAAATACACTGAACTAAGGAGGTACTTGCCCCAGTGGTCACTATATAAGGGTCAGCATAATTTATAACAACCTCTTGGATGGTGTAGTTTGTCATACTCATAATCATTGCATGGCTCCGCCGTTTTAGTGAATAGGAAATAGTAATCGCGGCCAAAGCAAGTTTCGCTGTATCCCTTCCATGCGTGGAGAAAAGCTTCCCGTACGGCGGCGGCCTTGTCTGTTTGCCTGATAGTAATAGCTCGCTTCGAGAAATCTAAAGAATGGCTTGATTCCGCGGATATGGGAGTGCTTGACACAAGTGTCGTACTTGTGAGAAGCAGAGTAGTAGCGTAAGAATGAAACTTCATGGCGGCGATAGCCTTGTAGAAACGAGAGACTTTCTCAATTTGGTTCTCCACTTGGCTTTTGGGAAGCTCAAAGGACTCACCTTAGAAGAAATTGCGAATTTCTTATACTGAGAAGATGAGCGTATTTTTCCATCTGAGGTAGTAAGTGCGGCTGAGGCAGCAATCTTGGCATTTTCGTATTCCGAGGTGGCTTATGGTGATCTCAGCCCAAAGTGGCCCGAGATGCCCGCTTTCGAAATATGCTAATGCACGCATGGGATTTCAATAGTTTCTGTCATCATGGAGGCTGGTTCCACCGATGCAACGCACTTCAACACAATGACTGGCTCCCGGTGAACGCAATTATCCGCACACCCAAATCGGACCCTCTAAAAGTCTTTATATTTCTCAATAATCATAAATCAAAGAGCTATAAAAATTTGTTAAAAAGATAGCTGTGCTTCTCTTTAGTAATATGTGTCCCTTTTGGTATAATTTGATAAGAGAATGATATTACGTTTATTCATTCAAAAAGTAGTCTTTAAAAGAGATCCTATGTTCTCGCTTGTTTGGTGTGCGGATAATTGCGTCCACCGGGAGACTGGTTTACTTCTTGTCAGACAATTCAGAAATCAGGTTAGTCACATGTGCAGATACAGCCAATAAGAATACAGGGCTGCGTTATACTTTTGCATACGAGAAATTGAGGAGCTTGGCACTTACAAACTGTGCATAATGCTGCAACATTCACACTCTGTCACGGTAAGAGAAACGGTCCGGGGAAACGCGCAGTCCAGTTAGACTGGCCACGAAGTTTCGTGCAAGCGCTCTTCACAGTTTCGTATCATCAAAATTTCAAAAAATAGACTTTATTGCACATAGCGACAGAGAGTGCAGTGAAAGAAACTCCCCGGTCCTGTTACCAACCTCTTCCCTGTGTTTTGGCTCTTTGTGGATAGATATGCGATGTGGGAAAGGTTGAGTGGTTGGTGGGTGAGAGTTGCTTGTGGAATGCGGGGAAGCAGGCACGAGCGGGGCAGGCATAGGCACATCTCTTGGCGACCGTTTTGTTGAAGTGTGGTGCCAGCAATTTGAATCCCCTAAAAATAGACAGAGTTTCTGGTTGGCTCCTTCCCTGATGCTAGAGTGATTGAAAATATGACTACTTACTAAGAATGCCTAGATCTTTTTCATGGAAGACGGTGTTGCGATTGTGGTTCTGCGATGCCATATTTTTAAATATGGGAATGCCAAAAGTCCCCATCAGAGATTGTGGAAGTAGTAAGTCATCCTAGATGATGCGGGGAATAGTAGAACTCGCTTCACTTCTAGTGCTGATCCTTTCCATGTACGTCGTATATGTAATCCCCTTCCAATCATCTGTCGAGGATACTTTTAGCATGGCTGCTTACATAACTAAAATCACGTGACCCAGTTCAAACCTTGATTGTCTTGTTTTGGAAAAATAAAAGTATTCTAGATATCTTTGATCATGGGAGCAAGCTTATTTAATAAAAGTTACGTACATTAGTAAAACAATTTGAGCATAAATAGCGGGTACTAGGGGACCAATCGGAGATTAGTAAGTGACGGCTTTAATATTTCTTAATTTTAATATAATTTTATTAAAAGTAATATTATAATTAATATTATAATTATAATAATAAATATAATAATAAGTATTTTTCAAAGTATTTTTTAGTTTTTAATACTTTACAAGCCTTTTAAGGGCCTTTTAAAAGGTTTGCGAGGCCTTTATATTAATTATAATTATATTAACTTAAAAAAAAGTTTTTCTTAAAAATTATTAAACTAGTATTAAACTATTAAATTATTAAACTGTTGCGGTTCACTCCACAGGCCACTTTGCGGGCCACTTTGGATTACAGCCTATTACATGATAGGCCATTTTACTAGGCCATTTTATAGGCTATTTTAAAAAATAGGTTATTAAATAATAAAAAGAAAAGCAATATAACCTATAGCTTTAAATAAGGGACAATTGTTAAATAAGTTAATCATTTTTAAGAAAGGATATATAAGGCCTTAGCTTATTATATTAAATGTACTTTTTTATTTTTCATTTTTTTTTAATATTAAACGTAACCTTAAATTTAAATATAAAAAAAGTTTTTCCTTTTATGTCTTTTCTTAAAGTAGTGTTGTTTTTTATATTATCTTAAGATTAATTATAATATAAGAAAAGATCAACTTTTATTTTACTATAAAATACTAGGGGACTAATCAGAGATTAATAGGTGACAGCTTTAATAGTACTTAACTCTGATATAATATTATTAAAAGTGGTAATATTAAAAGTAATAATATTAAAAGTAATATTATAAGTATAATAATAAGTATTTTTTGGTGTTTAATGCTCCGTAGGCCCTTTGGGGGCCCTCCGGGGGCTCTACGAGGCCTGTGTATTAATAATAATTATATTAAAAAAGCTTTTTTTATTAAACTATTAAATTATGAAACTACTAAACTACTAAACTATTAAACTATTAAACTATTAAACTATTAAACTATTAAACTATTAAACTATTAAACTATTAAACTATTAAACTTCATAAATAACTTAATAAGTACTTTATTTAATAATATATTAAATAATTTAATAATTAGTTCATTTTATAGTTTATTTAATAGTTTAATAAGTAATATTATACATATATTTATTAATTTTTAAATCAACTTTTTATAAAGAAAATTATTAAAGTAAATCTTTAATATTTACTTCTAATTATATATTAAGCTTAATATTTAAGTTATAATAATAATACTTTTATTTTTAAATATACCCTTCTTATTTTAATAACCTTTATTAATTGCAATTTTTTTTTATAAATAATTATTTATTAACTTATATATTAAAATAAGATGAAAATTAGTTTAATTATAATCATATAATGATTTTTAATGATTAATATCTTTATAATAATATTGATTATTATAAATTTAAAAAAGCCATTTTAATAAACTAATTAAGTTGATTTTAAAATAGGTCTTATTTTATATTTTACTTAAAAACTCATAATAATATACGACTTTTAAATATTAATAAATTCAAAATGCTCTTTTAATAATTAATATTTTTTTTATAATAATATTAATTATTATAGATTTTAAAAAGCCATTTTAATAAGCTAATTAAGCTGATTTTAAAATAAGCCTTATTTTATATTTTATTTAAAAACTTATAATGATGCACGACGTTTAAATTAAAAAAAACTAAAACTTTTTTTAATAATTAATATTTTTATAATTATAATAATTATTATAAATCCAAAAAGGCTATTTTAAGAGGCTAATTAAGCTGATTTTAAAACAGGTCTCATTTTATATTTTACTTAAAAACTCATAGTGATGCACGACTTTTAAATAATTTTTATTTTTAAAATAATTCTTTAATAATTAATATTTTTATAATTATAATAATTATTATAAATTTAAAAAGGTTATTTTAATAAGCTAATTAAGCTGATTCTAAAACAGGTCTTATTTCATATTTTACTTAAAAACCTATAATGATATACGATTTTTAAGTAAATTCCTTATTAAAAGTGGGGCTTTTCAAATTTCCCGCACTCCCGCACTCCCGTATTCTCGCACTTTTGAGGTTTTGTTACATATCGTACAATTAACACCACTTTTTATTATACTCTTAAAGTATTATAAAAATCATATTCTGTTATACAAAAAGTAAAGCAGGTCTTTCAAGGTGTAAGAGATCTCTACAATTACTAAAAGTGAAAAGTGTATAAATATGTTTAATAAATTAAATTAAATATTACCTTTTCTAAAATAAAACTATAAACTAGAGACATATACATAAAATACTTACATAAATATATATTAGACCTCATTAAATATACTGACATAATAATGACGCTAGTTATATAACATACCCTTATAGTGAGATATTATTTATAAAATCAAAAGTTTGCTATTTTTAATATATAATATATAGTTATAGCCAAAAAGAACAATTATACCAGTCATATACCTTAAATTATAATACACCTATCACAAATCATATACATAATTACGTATAAGCGCCGTGTAGATTCAAAAAAAAGGAAATACTTAGATACGTAACTAATGTGCATAATAAAATCGCATGATATAAACAATCAATATGTCCAATATAAATATAATACCCAATAGTAAGCATGAGGTATAATAAATAAAAGTAAATAATAAATATATAATTAAAGTGTATTAAACTAATATATTAAAATATATAAAAAGATATATAATTATAAGCTTAATATAAATAAAATAAAAGATCATATATTATTATTATCTTACTTAATTCTAAGTACTTGGTTTAAATTTAAGATAATAAGGCTTTATACAAGTACTCCTGACATTAAAGTAAAATCGGATTTATACGATTAATATTATAATTAAATAATCTAAGATTTAAATGATTATTTCAAATTAAGTTTATAAAAAGTAAAAGTAAATCATATTTATTCATTAATTAAATCAAGATTCACTTTATACTTTATTATATGTCACTTATTAATTGGTATATTATTAAGTAACCTAAGCACATTAGCTAGTGATTAAGTGATCGCGCCCATTGGGTTAACAATTATAAAAGGAGTATTTACTTTAATAAACAATAATCTTCTTTTAACATTAACATTACATACATTTATGCCTATGCCTCTGTTTTTTTACCTTTTGTCTTTTTTCTTTTTTAATCTTTACATACATCATTTAAACAATTTACATCATTAAAATACCTCCTAAATCAGCTAAAAAAATAAATAACAAATATCACAAGCTTTATGCCAGCTAAGTAAATATTCCATTTTCTTTTCACCCTTATTATGTGTTTTATGTATTATGCTTTTTAGCGTTAAGCACTAAGCTAACCAATAATATAATTATAAATAAATACTTCCGAAAATAAACTTACTTAAACATTTTTTTAATATTACTTCTTATATAGTAAATCATACGTTTAAATTCCCTTTTTCTTAAGTTAAAATATTCTTTTTATTTAGACTCTAATAATATTCCGCTTATTCTATCCACCCATCGTTGTCTTACATTTAATAGTAAATTTAATATAATCTCCCCTTTTATTTATATGCCTTCTTTTATTTAAACTCCCGTTCCTTATAAATGTCTCATGTTTTCTTACCCCGTTTTCCTTTTTCTTATTTTTACTTCATCTTTTACCTAAATTATTATTCTTTAAATTCTTAAAGGCAAAGGTAAAGTATATAAAATGATTAATAAATATAACGTTTATATATTTACTAATAAAAAGTTGGGAAAATCATAATATTTAAATAATAAAAGCTTAGGTTAAAAACGTTTAATCATATTTTTGTTGTTTATTTTAAATATACTTTTATGTCCTTAAAAATCTCTTCGCAAATCTCACACTTTCTTAAAGTACAATTCAAAATCTAAGGCCTTACCTATTAAATATAAACATAATATATATTTCTTTATTTTATTTTATACTTATTTCTATTATATAATCATAAGCAAATATTAACATATACTTTTAAATTAATAATTTATTAAGCCTTATTTCCCATATATTCGCTTTATTATATATAACCACAATAATAAAAGCAAATACTTTACTAATACCCTTTCTACTAATTCACGCTATTATAATTACACCTTTAGGCACACTTATTATATCACTCCTCCTCAAATCCTCTAATATAATATTTAATTAATCTCCCTCCTCAAAACTAAAAACAGCCCTTTTCTCTAATAAGCCTTTTTGAAATTTTATAATTATTCCACTAATATTATATAAAGTGTCCGCGCGATTCACACAACCTTCAAAACCTTATTAAAAAAAGATAAATTAAAAAAAAAAAAAAAAAAAGATAAAAAAAGATCAAGATCCTATTAACTAAGTTTTGTTATTCTAGTCCTAAGCGTAGAAAGAAGGATAAAAATAATAATAATACTATTAATAGTGTGACGCTTGCTCTATAAAGACCAGTGCCAACGTCTAGCAAAGGCCTTACATATTACGTAAAAAGTAGTAAAAATAATCAAGATTTTCTTAAAATCTATAATTAAAAAAAAAGAAAAAAAAGAAAAAAAGGGGTTATATATAAGAAGTATTATTGAATTAATCTCGCTTAGGTGCTTAGTAATACCTAATTAGGAAAGCTCCCTTAAATACCCTTTGATCCGTATTAATTATTATACTACCCCTCCTTTCGGAAAAAGCTTGTTCTTAAGTGTTTATCTATTTCTTTATTTTTATTAAAGTAGTCATAATCATTTACTTTATCGTAAAACGCCTTAAGCTATTAAAGTAATTTTATAAAAGGACCTGCTTATATTAGATTATTGAGATAAAACTCCTAAATCTTTACAAAAGCGTATTTAACGTTTAAGGCGCTATATTAAGTGAGATTAACGTCTTGATTTAATCAAAAGACTTTATAAAAAAAGCTACCACATTGCTTTTGGTAAGCAAATAAGTCCTCGATTTCTTATTTGTTGTCTCTAATAATATTAATCAATGGAAGTAGCGTAATTTATTAACCTATTAAAGGGTCATTAAAGTCTTTCCTAAGTTTCGCCGTAAGAAAAACATTATATACTTTTATATTTATTAATAATTTTAGGCAATATAAGCTTTTAACCTTTTTTAATATTTAGAATAAACTATTAGTAAGAAAGTCCAGTTTCTTTAAAAAGCAGATGATTAAAAAGTAACATATATTAAATCAAACAAAATCGTTTATGTCAAAGTCAATTATACAATAAAAGCGGTTATAGGACCAGGCCATTTTTGCTTAGGACCTTAAAAGATTAGACCTAATTGTATTTTATACCATATAATGGCATATGGCATATTCCACAGTTTATTATGTATTCAACTTATTAGCAGGAAATATTAAGTTTAATAAGTTGATTTTTTAATCCTAATTAACGTGTGGTATATATTCATAAACTACTTTAAATAGCAAAAGGCCTTTTAAAAAATCATATAAAAAACATTTAGGCATAATTTATAATAAGTAAAAACTCGGACCAATTGTTTTAATAATAAAAAACAAAAAAGCAGAGTCTACATTAAAGGTATTGGTTATATATTTTGGTCTAACCATTAGTTTAAGGGTAATTAATTATAGAAAATTGTTTTTTGGTATTAAGGATTAAAAAGAAAGCGGTCTAAAAGCAAGAAATAAATTAAAATCCTTTATTAAAAGTAATACTAATTAAAGGGTTAAAGTATTTATATATATAATATATATATAATTTTATAAAATCGCGGGTATTTAAAGTCTTCCGGTAAGGGATACTTATAGTTTGTTTACTAAAGCGGTTAATAAAAACAAAGACATTATTAAATCTATACTTGTTTTTATTAAAATTATAATAATTTATAATAATATTTTCTTAAAATTAAAACAAAACGGAGAAAAGTTAAAAAAAGCCAGGTTTTTTATCCCGGGGGATTTGAATATATTAATAGGCATAACAATGATGGTAATATTGCTGAACTATTAACATAATATTATACTATTAATATTAAAAAAACTGAAGTTATAAAATCTTCTTAACATTAGGGTGAGTTATATTAACGTAGTCATATACTTCTTGGATAAGGAGAATATAGAAATAAACGATGTCAAAAATTATAAAACGGCTATTGGAGAATAATAAATCGCCTTTTATATTAAGTACACTTGGCTGATTTAATAAGGCCTGCCTTTATAGTGCTTAGAAAAAGGGGACTATATAGTTGGCTTTTAATACTTAATATACTATCAAAAATACTAAGAAAAAATCCACTATTTTAACATTAAAGGTAAGGTTATTGTCTTGGTTAAAAGAGTAGAGATTTTTAGCCATAGGTATAAGGTTTACTTAATTTTCTTATAAAAGTTATTATAGGCGCTGTATTCTTTTGGTAAAGTTTTATTTGTTAAGCTCGTTCGATTTACAAAAAAACACATTTGTCAATAGGTTATGAATACTTGGCTAATAAATTATTATAAAATGATAATTAATTAATAGTTCAACCCATTATATTTATTGAGTATTCAATTATTTAAAAGTCATAAAGTATTTTAAGGCTTTATAATTTATAACAACACGAATTTAATGAAGGGTCTTCACAAACTTTATTTTCTAATGGGTAAAAGAGCATATAATAGCGAATATCTTTTTATTATAAACAATATAATTAAACTTTACAGGGAGTATAGTTTTTAAAAAAAAAGCAACAAAGAACCAATCCTTGTTATATTATTAAGAAAAAACCCCTATAACAACTCTATCACTTATATCCGTCTTTAAAAGACAAGGCAAATATTATTAATAATACTAAAAAAGCAGAGCTGATATAAGAATGTGTTTTAAAAAGTTAAAAACATTTTTATATTTGTAAGTAAAACAAAAAGAAACATTGTTTTTTATTAAATAAATAAAAGGTTTTATTATAATACTATAGTCTTTAATAAAACGTTTATAAAAATTATAAAACCTAAAAAAAGATTATATACCTTTGATAATACTAAGATAAATTCAGTTATTAATGATAACAACTTTCTTAAAATTAACCTTTAATCTAAAAATTAAAATAATAAATCTTAAATACTTTGTATAAATAATAGCAAACTCACTTTTCTTTAGATTTACCTAGAGACCTACGTCAAAGAGTTTTTAAAGGACTTTTTTAATATATAATTAATATTCTAAGGGATTTTCAAAATAGATGAGGATATTATTAAAGTATATTATATAAAAATCATTAAAGTAATCAAAAAGGATATTATTTATATAACATTAATACATGGCAAAGCCATTAATAAATCCAAATAAAAGAACCTTACACTTATATACTTCGTATCTTGTACAAAAAGTTGTATACTCCTCTAATATTAGGTCTATTCGTATTTGATAGAATATTTGACAAATGTCCAGCTTAATAAAGATACAAGTATTGGCTATTTTAGCTAATATTTCATTAATCAGAGGGAAGGGATATCAATCCTTACAAATAAAGGAATTCAGTACTCAAAAGTTGATATATAACCATAAAATTTCATTCGGCTTTTTAACAAAAAGAATAAGGGCAATGAATAATGCTTAAGATAGTTTAATAAACCCCTTTTTCAAATTATTAATAATATAATCTTTAATAATTTTAAGCTTTATTATAGATATTTTATATAATAGGGAATATTTGAGAGCTTTTTCGCCTTTGCCTTCTAATTTAATAAAATAATCATATAAATAATACAAAAGGAATACATTATTTGTTGTTTTATTAAATACATAAGTTCATTTAATATATTCAAATAGAATTACAGGTTTAATGTCTAGTTTGGCCAAAAAGATAGCAAATTACATTAAAGATTAATAACAAATAATAAACTTAATAATCAAATCATTAATAACAACGGCAATATCGTTTTTTTCATATTTTTACTTAATCAAAGACTTAATTTCTTAAAGCATTATTATAAATATCTCATTCTCGGATTTCCGTTTTAACAATAAGTTAAATACCGCGGCACCAATTAAATAAATCTTAACAACTGGTTTATATAAACGGGTTCATTTCCTCAATAAATATCATTGGCAAGAGCCTATTAAAAAAAAAAGATATTTATAAATAATTTAAAGAGCTGTTTTTACATTTTATAAAGTAAAGTTATAAAGTCACACAATTATATTCAGCGTAAGAAAAAAGCAAGTTAAAAGGTCTTACCACATAATAGTGTCAACTTCAACGAATATAAAAAAGAGGGTTTCGTTAAAACAAAGGAGATAATACAATCGTTATCTATAAGATCACATAAAATGAGAACTGTGCTTATTGTTTATAACACAGCTTATTTCAAAATAATATTCCTATTAATGTTTATTGTTACGGACCCCTTTGCACCAATGAGTAGTTAGCACTAGGATACTAATGGTATCATCAAGTGGATGGTATTATGAGAGTATTGGTACTAACAAAGGATTAATACAGTTTACGGGCTAGTACTAATCAAAAAATAGTATAAGACAACAATTGATATTATTATATATATTATAATCACGATTTTAGTTATAATAATAATCTAAATTATAATGGACATTAAGTCATATAATAGATTCATAGATCCTAAGATCTTATATTAATAAGAGGGATCCAGGGATTTGGGGATTTAGTATTTCGAAAAATCCAGGGGATCCAAAAGAAACAAAGGTTCTATATAAGACTGGCACATCTGCTATTAAATAGGAGCTTTATATTTAACTTCAAATAGTATTCTTAATTATATTAATAATTGTTTTACCTTATATATGATATACTTACTTTTCAATTATTAAAAATTAACCATAGCCTTCTGTATTTACACTAAATAAATATCGGACTATTATACTTTAAGTACCCTTTTATCAAAAGTACTAACTCACGTACATAACATGGCTCCTAACTCTTCTACCAAGGCTTTGGCCATTACCAATACCTTTAATCCAAAAAACGTTTTTAAAATCGTGTCCCCAGATTTTTATTATAAAGACCAATCCAAGCTTAAGGCCTATTTCATTTAAGTAAAACTTTATATTGGGTTTAACAACTATTAATTCCCCATAAATACGAACAAGATTCTTTGGGCTGCATCTTTTTTTCATAAGATTGCCTTTAATTGAATCAAAACCTTTTTGTTCAATTATATTAAAAACAAAACCAAAAAAGGGAAGGTTTCTATTGCTATATTTAAGGAATCTTAAAAAATCTTGTTAAGTTTCAAAAGGTTTGAAAGACATATTAATCGCATTTTTGGCAATATCAACCAAAACCAAACAGCCAAACATAATATTTAAAACCTAAAGCAGATCGGGTTAACAATTACATATATAGCCGCCTTCCAATAATTTGCTAATTAAATCAATTAAAACAATAAGGCACTTAAAGTATAATATTACAAAGAATTGAAAAATGGAATTAAGAATAAGGTCACTAAATTAGATATACCTTTTAACTTATAAAAGCTTATCAAAATAGCTATTAAAATCAACAATTATAACTTCAAACGTACATTCAAATAAAAGGGCCAATATCGCTTTGAAACACACATGTATTAAAACAAAAAAGGCAAAAAACCTTTTTATCCCCAAGAAATAAAGCTAAATGCCACATTTTAAAAATAATCCAAAAAAAAGCCACATAACGGCAGGCTCTCTAAAAAAATCATGAACAAATATTAACAAAATAAGCTATGCTTTAATTATAGTCTTCCAGGCTATATGGCCAGCTTTTACCGCCAAGGAAAGTCATAATTAGGAAAGAAGCAAATCAATGCAATAAAACAAGATGCCTATAATATCACTAATATTCTTATGCCATTATACCCCACTAGGCAGCTTAACGCCTTAAGTTTTTAATATATGATTATTAACAAACTTAAAAACAACGGAATTTATGACCAAATAAAAAACAATAATAATATAATATAAAAAAAAAAAAAGAAAATAAGAAGTTTTATTAGATTTCGGACCTAAGGCCACATCAGCCATTATTCTCTAGGCTATTATAAAACAAGGTCTAAGAAGTTACTCAACAAAAAAAGAACTTATATCTTTGGGCCTTAAATTCTTAATACTAAATCAACAAAATCACAAGAGTCACTTACAAGAAACTAGGACTAATCCTTATAAGGGGATCATAATAAAGCAAGAAGTATTAAGTAGTTTATTAAGACTATAAACATATTAAATAAAAACAGGTTAAATATGGCAGCGGCTATTCTTGAACCTATATATAAATTATCCTTTAAAAACTTTTGCTTATTTTTAAAAGCCAGGATGAACTGAAAAAAGAAGAATTTTAAAAGGTCGTATTAAAAGGCAATTGACGGCGCCTTTGATTTAATATAACCAACAATACCTAAATATATTAAAAACGTCTCACTTTATTAGTATAAATCTTAGGAATAAATCAGCTGTTTTTGATTATGGCTATAAAACCAAATTAGTGGGTTTGGAGAAACATCTTAATAAAAGACTTTTATTAAGAGGATTTCCCTATGCGCCAACTAGCAGCAATAAGAGATTGCTATTTGGTCATAAAAGCAAAAATCAAAGAAGTAACTCTTAAGGCTATAATAAACTTTAAAGCACAAGGGAATTTTATATCTTTTATTATTATGCTCAAATATTTGTTATTAATTGAAATAAGAAAAAAGGGGTACTAGCTAATACTTACTAATAATAACGCCGCCGCCAATAGGACAATAAATATGCGAACTCAAACCTTGTACATGGGTATTACCAGCCACTCCAAAAGAATCCAATTTAATATTACTCAAATCAGGATATACAACATTATCTTTAGGTTTTCTTAAATAAAGAAACATAATTTAAAAATTAATTAGATTAAAAGATAATTAATATTTAATCATTATAAAAACTACTATTAAAACAAAGCAAGAACATTAATCGTTTAAAAGATTTGCGCCACTTCCAAGAAACAAATCGGATATTAAAATAAAGGTCTATTAATATATCACAAATTTGCGGCATTATTTAAAAAAGAACGGGGCATTAAAGCCTTGCCTAAACACTAAAACTACAATTATCGAATCGAGTTAAAAAAAGGTACTAAGCCAATATTTTAATCACTTAAGGAATATTTAATAATAAACTTAATGACAATCAAAAATTACATTAATAAACACTTTGCAAAAGGGTTTATTAAAGAATCCAAATCCCTATGGGGGAATAACGTTTTTTTCGCAAAAAAGAAGAACAGTAAACAATAAATATATATTAATTACCATTAATTGAATAATGCTATAAAAAAGGATTATTATATACTACTATTGGCTAAAGAATTATAAGATAGGCTCGCGGGGGCCAAGATTTTTATTTAATTTAACTTAAAAAGCGCGTATAATTTTATTAAGATAATTAAAGGAGAAAAAGAAAAAACGGCATTTCGCATTTGTTTCGGCTATTACAAATATACAATTATGCCATTTGGTTTAACTAACATATTAGCCATATTTCAGCATTTAATTAACAATATTTTGCGGCTATACTTGGATATAATATATATTTATTACTTAAATAACATTTTAATCTATTTTAAGAACAAGGGATAATATGTAAAAAATATAATGGCAATCTTCGAAAAATTAAAAGCTGCCTTTATACTCCTTAAACCAAAGAAGTACAATTTCCATATAAAAGAAGTCACCTTCTTAAACTATGTGATTATTATCATAAGATTGGTTATAAATCTTAAAAAGATTTAAGCAATTATTGATTAAACCAAACCTATTAATATTAAAAAATTATAATCTTTTCTCAAATTTGCTAACTTTTATAAACGATTTATTAAAAATTACTTAAGAATTGCCAAAATACTTACGAAGTTAATGTATAAAAATAAGGAATATATATAAACAAAGAAAGCCGATGCGGCTTTTAAAGCTCTTAAAGAAATATTTATTTAAAAACCTGTCCTTATATTTTTTATATTTAACAAAAGAATACGTATAAAAACGGATTTTTTGGATTATGCCATTGGTGCTATGCTTAGCTAATCGGGCAAGAATAGCAAATAACAATTAATTGCTTATTATTTGCAGAAACTATTATTAATAAAACTTAATTATAACATATACAATAAAAAATTATTAGCAATTATAAACATAATATACAAATAGAAGGTTTATCTCAAAGGCGCTGCTTATAAAATACAGATCTTAACAAACCATAAAAATCTTATTTATTTTACTATTATTAAAAAACTAAACCAATACCAAGTTCGGTAATATAAAACACTCTTTATTATAAAACTTCAAATTTCTTATATCAAAAAAACAAAAAACGCTAGGGCCAATGCCCTTAATAAGAAACCAAAATATCTCGCAAATAAAACATATAAGTTATATATTATACTTAAGTAAGATAACAACTTATTAATAATTAATCATAAACAACTGGCAGCAACAAACTGTTTTTTTGAGAAAATCTGAAAAAATTACAATTATAACTTAATAATAGTCGAACAAAAGAAACAGTTAGGTAAAGATTTCTCTTTTATTGTTATTGGGGCTTTTTTATACTAAGGACAAGTTTATGTTTTAATATAAAATAAAACGGATTTTGTCAAAAAACAATATGGGCTGCCGGCCCATAAATACTAAGGAATTACCAAGACATTATTAAGGCTCTTTAGGGAATACTATTTCCTAAGTATAAAAAAAGTAATTAAGGACATAATATTGTCATATAACATATACATTTGAAATAAGGCATTATATTATGCTTTATATAAACTTATGAAATTGTCAGCCATATTACCACACCTATAGAAGTTAATTGCTTTAAACTTCGTGATTGAATTACTATTCTCAAAGGACCTAATCACAGAAATCGAATATGATTCAATTTATGTAATTATGGATAAGTTCATTAAGTACGCATATATAATACCGATATTAAAAACCTAAAGTATACCACAAATGACGCAGGTATTCTTTTAAACAATTTTTACAAATTACGGAATATTAAATAAGGTAATCTTAAACAAAAACAAGCTTTTTATTTCAAAATTCTAAAAAACTTTAATTATACTTTTAAAAATAAAACAAAAAATGTCAACGGCTTTTTACCCCTAAACAAATACATAAACAAAACAAATTAATCAAATAATAAAAACTTATTTTTGATATTATGTAAATTATAAATAGGACAATTGGGGTCAACTACTCCTATTCGCCTAATTTATATATAATAGCACAAATCAAAAGATTATTAAAGTATTACTATTCTACGCGAATTATAGGTATAACCCAACGGCATATAATATACCAATTATAAGTCAAAAGACCGCGTAAAAAGCCATATTATAGGAAGACGAGCTAAAGCAATTATATAAGAAATTATTAGCCAATATTCTATTCATAGTATAAAAATCAACAATTTATTATAATAAAAAGCGTAATATAAAACCAACGCTTAAGGAAAGGAATAAAATCTACTTATTCTAAAAGAATATTATAATAAAACAACCAAATCATAAATTAAATTATAAAAAGTTAAAATTATTCAAGATTATAAAAGTCAAAAGACTAATCAATTACCAATTAGCGTTTTTTAAAACAATAAATATTTATTCAATATTCCACATATTCCTCCTTAAACTAATACTACTAAAAGTATTACCCGCTTTTATCACCAAAATACAATCAATCAACTCAAACGTAAAATACAAAGTTAAAACTATTTTAAATTATTAGTATTTTTAAAGCGTTATCAAATATTTAATTAAATGAAAAAGGTACCTATAATCGAAAAATACCTGGGAACCCAAATTTAACCTTCATTACCTTAGGCTGCTTTGGGAATTTTACTCTCAAAATCTAGGTTTGCCTAAAAAAAAGGAAAACCAAGATTAGGCACAGCGGCCCCCGCTTTAAAAAAGGACGTAAAATAGGCGTCAGGCTTAAAGGCAAAAAACCAAGGATTAAGGACATCCGCAATAAGCTCAAAAAGAGGCATTAAAAAACAAACGGAAATCACTGTTTTATTTAGCTTAAATTAATATACCGGCCAATTGGGCCAAATTTTTTTTATAATATACCCCAAAGAATTATAGTTATTATGTTTAAAATAAATATATTTTAAATATCTTTTTGAGATAAACAAGTCCAAAAAGTAAGTACAAAAGAAACTATAATAAAAAAAACAAGGCTTCATATAACGCGCAGCGCCTTTAATACAAAGCGCAAATTAGATACTTTATTTCTTTTTTTATTTAAGCAATACTCAATTTCTTTATAACATTAGGTATAATAGATAAAAAAGATAATTATTAGTAATCATTAACAAATTCTTAGGTTATATTTAAGCATGAAGGCTACGTTAAATAAAAAGGGGGATAATATTACGGACCCCTTTGCACTAATAAGTAATTAGCATTAGGATACTAATAGTACCACCAAGTAGATAATATTATAAAAGTATTAATACTAATAAAGGATTAGTACAATTTACGGGCTAATATTAATCAAGAAATGGTATAAAACAACGATTAATATTATTATACATATTATAATCACGATTTCAATTATAATAATAATTTAAATCATAATGAACATTAGGTCACGTGATGGATCCGTGGATTTTGGGATCTTGTATTAACAAAAAGGATCTAAGGATCTGAGGATCCAATATCTCAAAGGATTTAGGGAATCTAAAGGAAACAAAGGTTTTATATAAAACTGGCACATTTGCCATTAAATAAAAGCTTTGTGTTCAATTTTAAATAATATTCTCAATTATATTAATAAATATTTTATTCTATATGTAATACACCTATTTCTCAATCATCAAAGATCAACCGCAGCCTTTTGTATTTATACCGAGTAAATATCGGACCGTTATATTTATATTACTTTTGATATTGTTTTACACTTAATTTAATAGCTTTTTCATATTTCAATATATACAAAAATATAGAAATATAACAAAAGCAAAAATAATAGTAAAAATAAGATTAACAATAGTAGTTATCGACACATCTAATTAAACTTAAAACCAGGGTAAACGGCAATAATAACTAGTAAAATCAAAGTTCGGCCTTATTGTTAAAAAAAAAAGAATAACATATCCTAATAATAGTTTAACCGGCGGAAGCAAAAGGGAAGGTCCTTCCTTTGAAGTCTTTATCATTTCGTTATGTCGTATTAAAGGAAAGGCTACTTTGGAGGCTACTTTGGAAGCTGTTTTATTATATAAAATCCAAAAGGCATTAAGGTTAAATTATATTTGTTTTTTTAATAAAATAATAGTAAGGGTAAAATCAACATTAACAAAAGACGACGTAGTTAATAAAGAAAAAGCCATAACCTTCTCTATTATCTTTTCCACTATAACCATTAGTTTATAAAAAACAAGAAAAAAAGTGCTGGAAAGGTTACCTTTACAATTAAACAAAAGTTAATAAAGAAAAGGTAATTAATTACCCTTAGTTTTACTAAATCAGATATCGTATTCATTTTAGTATTAATTGAGTTTCTGATCTTATTGTTCAGCGTCCCTTTAATAGCGCTATTAAATGCAATAATAGCAGAGATCTTGAATTTCAATTGGAATATTATAAGTAATAATTAAAAAAGAGGTTCTTAGCTAAATAATACGTCGTTTAGCGGCATCAAAAAGAACTTAGTATTTTAATAGCCATGCTTTTTTAAGAATTATACTATAATGTCCTAATCGAATAATAAAAAAAAGGGTAAAAATTTACAAACGCTTATTTACCATTAGGTTCAGAGTAATATAATAGCTGATTTTTCCATTATTGGCATCATTAAAGCCTTTAACAACAATGGTATTTGGCAAGAGGTAAATTAAAGGTTTTAAATTTTTTTTAAAAAAGTATAATTAATAAAACAATAACTATTTACTCTAAAATCAAGAAGTACGGGTAATTTATACAATAGTCCGTTTTTAGTAAAAGTTACTTAAATAATAAAGGATTATCCACTAAAAAGCTTTATTAAGTTAAAATATCGTATATTTCTTAATATACCTAGAAAAGAGTCTTTTCTTAGGCTTGGCCTTTTGTTAAAGAAAGTAATATTTGTTTTTTAGCAGTATTTTTATACACATCTTTATTATTATTTTTAGATTAGTTATCAAAGGAACAGCTAACGTTAATCTCATTAATTTTATAAAAAGTAAAAAGTTGCTAAAATAGCTATATAGTATAATTACAAAATACATTTATTGGTGATTAGGCGCGAGGGGTATTAACGCGCGCAAAAAAGGTTAATAATTTTTAATATTGTTGTTGTTAAGGCTGAGAGCTCTCTCGTTTACGGTGTTTTCTCTTCTTGTAACCAGTGTAATTATAAAAGGGAGCAGAAGATTGAGAAATCGTATTTATAGTCCGACAAAAGTTCAACTTAATAAGGGCTAAAAATTCGAAAATTGAATAAAAAGTTCACTTAATTAATTGCCTTTAGTCTTTAACTTAAATTATATTCACGTATTTTTTCAATAATCAAAAAGTCTTATATTATTAAAACAATTACTTATGTAGCTAAAGGAATAACTTATCTTATAAATCCATTTTTAAAACAGATTTATCATTAATATCGGTAATATAAACAAAAGTTCTAAAATTATAATAAAAGCTCTAAAAAGAACTCTAATAATTTATGCAAAAAGCAGAATACTTAGAACATACCGTTTATTTATTGTAAGAATTGAATAAAAACAAAACAAGTTATTTTACTAAATCCAGGGTGTCCATAAGTATACTATTTTTTATTAAATTCGGGTTTTAAAAAAGCTAGTTCTAGAAATGTTTATGCTATTCCTTTGGTTTAGTTCAATAGCCAGTCCTTCTTGTATTCCTTATTAATAAAATAAATAATATAACAATATAAAACATTATATATTTAGATTTTTTATAATTTCGGGAAATACTTAACACTATTAAAGAGTTTATTTAAAAGGTTTAAAATCTTTTTAATACAAATAACATAAAACATAAAAAAGATTTCAAAAAGAGACAAAACTTGAAAAATGTTTTTAAAAAAAGGATAACATAAAATATCATTATAATAATAGCTTAACTCATTATTATTTTTATTATTATTATCACCAAAATTAAGGGCAACGGCGGTTTACTTACCTTTGTTCCTAATAAAGACACTAGTATTTCCCTTAATAAAAAAAAAGAAATAAATAAAAAGGGACTATTTCTAAAGAAAATAGATTTAAAAAGAATATAATTCTCGCTAAGGCATTAAAGCTATTTTTATATTATAAATAAATTCTTATTCATTTACTTAAAACGCTTTCTCTTTTTATCCAGCCTTTTCTTTATTTCTTCTATCGTTTGTGTATTTATAATAGTTTGATTACCCTAGGGGATAAGTTGTACTATACTAAAGGAAAAAGAGGATTAAAAGAAAAATCCCATAGGAAAAACGGATAAGGCAAAGGCAAAAAACATATTAGCGTTTTTTATTAAAGAATACTTTGCCATAAAAGGTTTAGGCTTTATATAATACATTGGGAATATGTTTATATAAAAGGGAATATTATTTCTTCGGCTCAATTAAATCAAAAAGGCATAAAAAGGAAAAGCCAATGTTATTAACTTTTTTAAGTTTGTTGATTATTTGAATACCATTTATTAAATTGTACTTAGTATAAGCCTTTTCTATAAAGAACTCTCTTTATAATAGGAATTTACAAAGAAATGAAAAAAAGGGAAGATATTTAGTATTTTCCTAAACGAATTAAAAAAAGTTATAAATAATGTAACGCTTGTCTTATAAAAACCAATGCCAACGTTTAACAAAGGCCTCACATATTATATAAAAAATAATAAAAGTAATCAAAATTCTTTTAGAATCTATAACTAAAAAGGAAAGAAGATAAGGAAAGAAAGGGGTTATATATAAGAAGCGTTATCGAATTAATCTCGCTTAGGCGCTTAATAATACCCAATTAGGAAAGCTCCCCTAAATGCCCTCCGATCCGTACCAACCGTCACAAATAGAGCTAGTGCCGTTATTAAGAAAATCTCTAAAAAAGTAAGGGATTAATTATTAACGGCTTCATTAAAAGGAATTGCAAAGGCATTACACTTATAAATGAGCTTTTATTAAGTTTCATATAAACTCGGGGTTTTTTATAATTTTTTATATTAGATTTTTTACTTTCTTTTATTTAAAATAATAAGAGATACTCATTTATTAAGATTAAAAAAGTTAATTTAACAAATGAAAATGCGCATAAATCATTAATATACTTTTAATAAATATATTCAAAACTCTTCAACTTAAAATCTATAATCCTTAAAATTCAAAAAAGCTCTAAATTATTCAAATTTTTAATAAAACAAATTCTTTATAAACCCATCAATAGACATATCATTTATTAATAAATACATAACCTTAAACAAACCCCAAATAAACTCTTATTTAAGCCATATGTTTTAAATATTCATATAATAAAATTTAATAACAATCTTTTTGCTATTATTTATTATAAGCCTAATCATTTACTAATTATTATAAAAGATTTCCCAAATTTTACCAATATCTAAAAACAAGTTCTTAAAAAATTGTTAAAATGCCATGGCTTCCTTTCTTATATATTCAAAACACAACAACTCCGCTTTCATTATAAAAGTTATAATCGTAAATTATTAAAATGCTTTCTAAATCACTAGACCATTAAACATCAAAATTACATATCCTTATAATAATCGCCTTATTTCAAAATCATCTACAAATAAAACATCAAAAACAATAAACATAGCCCATATTCAATTAACTTTAAATATAATCCCCAAAAAGCATATTCCAAATAAATACCAGATAAGCCAATATATAACTATAAAGTGCTCTAATCTAAGGTTTATAATAAATTATAAAAGTAAGATTATAATATATATAATGTTTAATTATATAATGATTGCTATATATAACATAAATCCAACCCTCTTTTAATATATTTTAATAACTTTTTTTAATATTTAACCATTAAATTTCACAAACTCAATTTAAAATAATAAAATTATAAGACACTTTCCATTTATTTGTTCAAACTTATAAGTAATCTTTTTAATATATTAATTATAAACAAAAAAAATAGTTTTACATTTTTAATTACACATTATTTTAATTCTTAAGAATTGCTTAATGTTTTTAAGATTATGTATATTATATGTTTGATTAAGCTTTTTAATAAATTCTTTGCCAAGCTTTACATTATCTTAATAAAAGAATACTTAAATATCGTCAACATAAAATAACACTAAAATTTTATACTTAAAGTCTATAAACATATAAGGCTTTTTAAAACAAAAAAATAATTCCAAACTTATCAAAGTCTTATTAACGTGCTTATATCAAAAATAAAGGGAGTTGCGCATTTCGTAAAATACACAATCAACCCATAATACTTTTCTTAATTCTTAAAATCCAGGGGGAAATTTATAATATATTATTTCTCCGTTTATATTTTAGAAAACGTTAATAAATATATTAATTATATTAAAACACTTGACTTTTAAATCAAATTCAATTATAAGCGCTATGGCTATTTTAAATAATTTGATTACCAAAGTATTTATATATATTAAAATAATTATAAATTTATTTTAAAGGTTTTTATATATTATAATATATAATCAATATCTTAAAATATATTTGTTTTTATTAGGTTTATATTTAAATACTTATATAAATAATATAAACGTTAATATAATATTTAAATTAAAGTATTTTAACGTTTAGTATTTGTGCTTATTTATATTATTTATTTTCAAATAAACATTTTCAATAAACTACGTTTTTATTAAATAATTCTTAAAATTATTTTACCTTTTAAGCTTTAATAAAAAATCTTGGACCTTGATTTTTAAAAGTGGGATTTTCTTTTTTAATAATAGCTATTCTTTTAGGCAATTTACTTAAATAATTACTATAATTATTATATACACCGTTTTTGTTATTTTTTTTTTTTTTTTTTTTAAAAAACATATACTAATTAAGCGTTAGTTTATTAAACATAAAATCTATATATAACATAAAATTATTATATAAATTAAAAAAATATTTCTTTTCCAATATATTACCCCCAAAATTATGAACACCCTTAACATTAAAATATTTTTATTAAAATCTTATTTCCTTAAAAATCGTATTAAATATAGCAAATACTTCAATATATCTTTTAAATTATTTCCCTTTTCTTTTTATAACTCTTAATAACTTACCTTAAGTACTTAAGGATTTTGATTCAATTAATTAAGCTTTAATTATTATAGCTTAAAAGCGCGTCAATGCTTTCACTAATCTAAAAAATTCGGATTCCAATTTCCTATAATTTAAAGGTAATACATTTTAATATATATTTAAATTATATAATAAAATTCAAACCTTAAATCTTAATACTTAAAGCGGATCTATTATTTAATCTTAAAATACTGTGACGATCTGTACCAGTTCTCATGTGGTTTACCTATTCGGGATTAGCCCAGCTTGCTTATCGAGCATATAGGGGTTTCCAGCCTTTAGCTGCTTTCTACTCTCGAATTGATTCTTCTTACACTTACCACTACCGTCACAAATACATTCAATGCCTAATCAATAAATTATATATGTTTATTTAAACGGAATGCCTTTAAGTTTAAATTTATGCCTAAATCAGGCCCTAAGTTTAATACACCCAATAATTACTTTTTTATTCCTTATACGTTTTCATTCAAAACAAGCGTTGTTTTTAAAATCAAAAGTCCAATTTAAATAATAAAGTTTTTAATATGATTTTTTACCCTTAAATTCTATACCTTAAAAGCTTTTATTCATTATTTTATAATCTTAAATAAAGATTTCAAAATGCCTTTTCCTATAACATTTTATTTCCCAATAGTTTTATTTTTTACCTTAAAAATTCCAATTCAATTATTAATTAATTCCTCTTTTTTAATAAGCTCATAAATCAATTAAACTTTTAAAACTAAAATCCCCTATTTTTTTTTAAAAAAAGGTATAAAAGCTTTTTTTATCAAATCATATATTATAAATAATAATAATTTTATTAAAGCATAATACCCAAATCCTATAAATATTTAAAACAATATATCTTATCAACTATCTAATATACATACGTACATTAGTTTTAAATGCTTTTTTGTCTTTTCCCAATACTCGTTTTATTATTAATATGTATACTTTATACCCAAACACATAAATTCTATTCCAATTTAATTTAAAATCGACAATAATTTTAATAATAAATATAAGATCATATCACCAAAAATAATTACAAAACCACCTATCGTTTTCCTCAACAAATAATCACTAGTTATTTATATGCCTTAGGCTTTTATTATATAAGTAAATACCCGCAAATACACACTTAATATTCAATTTAATAAAAAAATTAAATCCCAACCACATTTTTACCCCTTTATTAATTACTTCCTAGCCAACCCTTTTAACACCGCTATTTAATTTATAAGTTACAATAAAAAAAACTCAAATTCAATTCTAAGTTTAAAAACCTATTCCTTATATCTTGTGAATCCTTTGATTATAATAATAGCCTTTTTCTAATTATATTTAATTTTACATATTAAAAGTCTAAATTACCTTTAAACCTAAAATTTAAAGCTTTTAATATATTCAAAAACCTTGTTATATTTTTTTAAACGTAACACATATTTAATTAATATTTCACTATATTTACATTTAAGCACCAATAACCAGGATATATCTTCAAAACAATTTAAATAATCAAAAAAATCCCATATGATTTTCCAAAATAGATATAATAATTACCAATAAATCGGGCAAACAAAATTAAAATTAAAAACATGAATAAACGCACATTACTTATACTTCAAACGTTCAACTTTATTTATTATTTTAATATTCTTGGCTAATCCAATTAATTTTCTTAATACATTTAGGCCTAAATAATTATTGCATAAATGCCACATTATTTCCATATTCAATCAAAGGTTCTTATACTTTCGAATTAGTTTTAATACTCGTCTAAGCTTTTATTTCATAATTATATAAATCATAATTTCTACAAAGCTTAAAGGGATTTTACATAAGTAGTTTAAACGTTTTTTATATTTAAAAAACATACGGTTTTATTGGCGTTTTAACTAACAAACAACAAAATAGTTTATTATAAGCTTATTATTATTATCCCAATATAAAGTACAATTCATTTCATAAAATCAAAGATTTTATTTAAACAAACGAATTTTCAAAATAATATTAATATAAAATCCTTTCACAACAATTATATTATAAAAAATAAGATTATATGTTTAATTATTATCACTTATAAAAGCGTTTTTCATAATTCAAGTTCTACGCCCCAAAATAAAAAATTAATTATGTCCTGCCTTCACAATATTATTTAACTTTACCTTAATAAACAATCCTAGTTCTAAAAACAAAACATTATTAATAAGATTAATTATTTAAAAATATTAAATTAAAAAGAAGGTATAAAGTACTTTCCTAAAAAAAGTAAACTCTTAATTAAACCCTTTTCTTAAAATTTAATAAAAACACTAAAAACACATTATTTCTTAATCTTACTGATTTATCAAAAATATTACCTAAAAACTTAAATTTAAATTTTCCCAAACTTTTCAAGTTCCTTAATTTTTTAATTAAATTCTTAATTAATAAAAACAAAAGCTTGTCTTAGTTAAATTAGCTTTACAAGCTTTTTCACTTGTTTTTTACAAATCATTAATAAATTTCCTTAACTTAATTCTTATTTTACTTTAAACTTAATCTAAATAATCCATTAAAAAAAGTCTCAAAAATCTTTCTACAAACAATAAATTAAAATTTTATATAATAGCTAAAAGACCACTTATATAAATTCCTAAAGCATAGGCAAAACCGTTTTAAAACTCGTTAATCTAATATACTTTTTGATTTTTTACCTTAAGCCTCAAATAAACTTTTGTTCTCAAATCCCGCATTATTTAATCTTCCTTAAAAGGTGGCAAAATGACTAACATGTGGTTTACTACTAATAAGCTCGTAGTACGTTAGATCCATTTTGTTAATATAAAAAGGCAACACAGCTATTTCAAAGTATATAAAAAAAGGTTTCCAAATTCGTTGGCTTTTTTAATTTTTTAATACTAATTAATAAATCATTTATTATCAAATTATTTAATAATAATTAAAAAGTTTATAAGCCCCTAAAATCCTTTAATATTAATAATCTTATGCAATCTAACCTTTTAAAAAAAGGCTTAATATATTATGATCCATTTAATTAAGCTAATCTTTCCTTTTTTTATTTAAATAAGCAAAGTGTTGCGCAGAAACAACACCTCCAAAAGTGAATCCACTCCTGGAAATGCGTAATTGCTTATATAACCACCTTACTAAAGAAGGGCTCTACGTGACCAGATTCCTGTGCGACACAAAGCTATATATTCTTATTTAATATTAGCTTATAAGGTTTAGTCCCTTTATTAAAGTATAAAACAAAAAGAACAAATAAATACTTAAATGTTTATATGCTTTTTCAAAACAAATTATAATATAATAATATTAAAATACTTATACACTATGATTTTTTAAAGTTACTCATAAAGTTTAAAGTATATAATCATTTAAGGTTATTAAATTGCATAATCTGATTTCCACTTTTTTCCCTTGTTTTCAATATCAAAAGTACATAATTCCGGCTTATACAAAACCGCCATAACTAAGGCTCTTGGGATCATAAAAGCAGGAAGATCTAAAGTTAATTACTTGGCCTTGTTCCCACCTAATATAATAATAAAAATCCTACTTTAAGTGTTATTTAATAATAAAGCCAAAAGATCCAAATAAGAATTTATTACCACAACCCAAATAATGAAGTTTACGCTATATTAAATTTATACAATTTAAAAATTAATTTATAATTAAATAGTCTTTACTACTACGATTTACTTAATGCTTTTAAAAATCAAATTAAGAACTTCCACAAAAGTACAAACATTTGTTACATCAAAGTCAATCAAAGGCCATAATCCAAAAATATTTATATTAAATATAAAATAAGTATACCAATTGGCCCACTACTCGCGTTTTTTATAAACAATATTTACATTCAATATTCTAATACTACTATTGTTTATAAATATATTAAAATAATTAAACGATTATTAAATAAAAGAACTAAAAAATAAAAAATAAAAAAAGATCATAAAAATAATAAGTAAAAGATTTAAATAAAATCCAAATTCATATATATATCAAATAATAATAACAACCTATGGCTTTTAATTATTATATGGAAAGTGAAGCAGGTCTTTTAAAATATAAGAGATTTTTATAATCACTAAAAGTGAAAAGTATGTAAATATGTTTAATAAATTGAATTAAACGTTACCCTTTTTAAAATAAAACTACAAATTAAAGATATATACATAAAATGCTTACGTAAACATACACTAAACCTCATCAAATATGCTGACATAATAATGGCGCTGGTTACACGACATATTCTAATTATAATAAAGTCAAAACTCGGTTCACGTATTAATGACTAATCAAAGGAAGGTAAAATTAACAGATTTTTTTTACTACTAAAAAAATCAAGCTGGTGTAAAGATTTACACGTATTAAGTAAATGCCTAAGGCTCTTAAAATTCAAGAAAACGTAGAGACAGTTAAAGCTGTCAATAAATTCCCTATTAAAAGTGGGGCTTTTTAAACTTCCCGCACTCCCGCACTCCCGCACTCCCGCACTTTTGAGGTTTTGTTATATATCGTACAATTAATACCACTTTTTATTATATTCTTAAAACATTATAAAAGTCATGTTTTAATCACAACGGAATTAAAGCTTAGTTTACGTATTAATGACCAATTAGAAGAAGGTAAAATTAACAGATTTTTTTTATTATTAAGAAAATCAAGCTGGTGTAGAGATTTACACATGTTGAGTAAATGCCTGAGGCTCTTAAAATTCAAGAAAACGTAGAGACAGTTAAAGCTGTCAATAAAAAAAAGAATGTCGCCTTGTAAATAAATCCTTAAAGATAACCTATAATTTTCGCTGATAGGTTAATTATAAATTTAAAAAAGATTTAAATACATCTTATATTTAATATATATATAATTCATCAGCAAAAAATATCGGCGCCGAAAAATTAACTAATCGGTTAAAGCGGCCATTTTAGCAATTTAGCGCTTTTAGTATAAAAGGCCGCTTTTCGGCGAATGGGTCTTTTTTTAATGGCTTTTTAGCGAATTAAGCCAAAGCTTAATAATTTCCGTGCTAATCAGAAGGAATTATCTGTCGCGCAACAAGCTTCATCATTATGTCAGCATGGCTAATGAGGTCTAGTATATGCTTACATAAGCATTTCATGTATATATTTCCAGTTTGTAGTTCTATCTTAAAAAGGATAATGCTTAATTTAATTAATTTAATACATTTATATATTTCTTATTTTTAGTAATTATAGAAATTTCTTATACTTAAAAAAACTTGCTTCATTTTTTGTATTATAATTAAAAGCCATAAGCTATTATTATTATCTAATGTATATATGAATTTGAATTTTATTTAAGTTTTTTATTTATTATTTTTATGATCTTTTTTATTCTCAATCTTTTAATTCCTTTACTTAACAATTGCTTAATCACTTTAATATATTTATAAATAATAACAGTATTAAAACGCTGAATGCAAATATTATTTGCAAAAAACCTAAACAATGAGCCAATTAGTATATTTATTTCATATTTAACGCAAATATTCTTAGATTATAGCCCTTGGTTAACCTTGATACAACGAATGCTTACACTTTTGCGGAAATTCTTAATTTTACTTCTAAAAGCGCCAAGCAAATTGCAATAGCAAAGATTGCTTAATTATAAGTCAACTTTTAAGTTGCGCAAGCTTAATACAGCGCAAACCTTATTACTTAGGCTATAGTAATAAAAGCTTATTTAATTTTTTTGGCCGCATTAGTAAATAATACTCGAAGCAAGACTATTATCATTATATTAAGTAAAAGCAAAACCAATTAATTAACTCCAGATTCTTTTCCTTTTATAATCCCAAAAGCCCTAATTATAGCGGTTTTATATAAGCCGGAATTATATACTTTTAATATTAAGAACAAAAAAAAGAAATAAAAATCAGATTGTATAATTTAATAATTTTAAACAATTATATACTTCAAACTTTATAAATAAATTTAAAAGATTATAATATACAAGTATTTTAATATTGCCATATTATAATTTGTTTTGAAAAAGCGCATAAATATTTAAGCGCTTATTTGTTTTCTTTGTTTTATGCTTTAATAAACAAATCAAACCTTATAAACCAATATTAAATAAAAGTATACCGCTTTGCTTGCTTAAGCAAAAAAAAAGAAAAATTAGTTTAATTAAATGAATTATAATGTATTAAGCCTTTTTTTAAAAGGCCAAATTATATAAGATTATTAATATTAAGGGATTTTAGGGCCTTATAAACTTTTTGATTATTATTAAATAATTCAATAATAAATGGTTTATTAATTAATATTAAAAAATAAAGAAAACCAATAAGCTTAGAAACCCTTTTTCATATACTTTGAAATAATTGTGCCGCCTTTTTTATGCTAATAAAACAAATCTAATGTACCATAAGCTTATTAATAGTAAATCATATGCTGGTTATTATGCCATTTTTTAAAGAAAATTAAATAGTGCGGGATCTAAAAACAAAAGCTTATTTAAGGCCTAAAGTTATTTTTTTTAAAAAGCTTATTAAATCAATAAGCTTTAGAATAATTATGCCTATACTTTAAAAATTTATATAAATAATCCCTTAGCCATTGTATAAAACTCTAGCTCGCTATTTATAAAAAAACCTTTAAGACTTTTCCTAATGGATTATTTAAATCAGGTTTAAAGCAAAACAAAAGTCAAGTTTAAAAAATCCATCAATAATTTGTAAAAAACAAGTAAAAAAGCTTACAAAGCTAATTTGGCTAAAACAAGCCTTTGCTTTTATTAATTAAGAATTTAATTAAGAAATCAGGGAATTCGAAAAGCTTAGGAAAACCTAAATCCAAGTTCTTAAATAATATTTTTAATAAATTAATAGGATTAGAAAATAATGCGTTTTTAGTACTTTTACTAAGTTTTAAGAAAAAGGCCTAATTAAAAGTTTACTCTTTTTGGGAAAATGCCCTATACTTTCTTTTTAATTCAATACTTTTGAATAATTATAAAGTAATTAATTTAATTAATAACATTTTATTTCTAAAACCTAGATTTTTTATTAAAGTAAAGCCAAATAATATTATAAAGGTAAAAAGTAGCCAACTTCCCATTTTGAGGCGCAGAATTCGAATTATAAAAGACGTTTTTATAAATAATAATAATTAAATATATAATCTTATTTTTAATAATATTGCTATTATAAAAAGATTTTATATTAATATTATTTTAAAACCTTGTTTGTTTAAGCAAAAATTTTGATTTTGTGAAATGGATTATATTTTACATTAAGGCAATAATAGCAAGCTTATAGCAAATTATCTTATTATTTATTAATTAAAATGCCAACAAAACCTTATGTTTTTTAAATATAAAAAACGCTTAAACTATTTATATAAAGTCCCTTTAAGCTTTGCAGAAATTGTGATTTATGCAATTATAAAGCAAAAGCTTAAACAAGCATTAAAGCCAATTTAAGAATATAAGAACCTTTAATTAAATATGAAAATAGTGTAGCATTTACGCGCTAATTATTTAGGCCCAAATGTATTAAGAAAATTAATTGGATTAATTAAAAATATTAAAATAATAAATAAGATTAAATGCTTAAAATATGAATAATATGCGCTTATTTATGCTTTTAACGCTAATTTGGCTTGCTTAATTTATTAGTAATTATTATATTCATTTTAGAAAATCACATAAGATTTTTTGATTATTTGGGTTGCTTTGAAAGCATGTTTTGGCTATTAATGCTTAAATATAAATATAGTAAAATACTAATCGAATATGCTTTATACTTAAAAAAATATGATAAGATTTTTGAATATATTAAAAGCTTTGAATCATAGGTTTAAAAATAATTTGGACTTTTAATATGTAAAATCAAATATGATTAAAAAAAGGCTATTATTATAATTAAAAGGTTTATAAAATATAAGAAATAAGTTTTCAAGCTCGGAATTGAATTTAAGCTTTCCTTAATTACAACTTATAAGCTAAATGGCAAAGCTAAAAAAGCTAGCCAGAAAGCAATTAATAAAAGGGTAAAAATACGATTGGAATTTAATTTCCTTATTAAATTAAACATTAAGTGCGTATTTGCGAATATTTACTTATATAATAAAAGCCCAAAGCACATAAACAATTAGCGATTACCTATTAAGAAAAACAATAGGTGATTTCGCAATTACTTTTAATAATATAATCCTATGTTTATTACAAAAACTATTATTGATTTTAAATTAAATTAAAATGGAATTTATGTATTTGAATATAAGGCATATGTATTAATAATAAAACAAGTATTAAAAAATAATAAAAGAGCGTTTAAAACAAATGCATATGCACATATTAAATATTTAGTAGGATATATTACTTTAAATATTTATAAAATTTAGGTACTATGCCTTAATAAAATCATTATTATTTACAATATGTGATTTAATAAAAAAAGCTTTTATACCTTTTTTTTTAAAAAAAACAGGGGATTTTAATTTTAAAAGCTTAATCAATTTGCGAGTTTATTAAAAAAAAGGAATTAATTAGTAATTGGACTAAAATTTTTAAAATAAAAAATAAAATTATTGAGAAAGAAAATATTATAAAAAAAAGCATCCTAAAAGTTTTGCTTAAAACCATAAAATAGCAAACAAAAGCTTTTAAAATACAGAACTTAAAAGTGAAAAATTATACTAAAGACCTTAACACTTAAATTGGACTTTTGATTTTAAAAGTAATACTTATTTTAGATAAAAATGCGTAAAAAGCAAAAAAGCAATTGTTAGGTACATTAAACCTAGGGCCTGATTTAGGCATAAATTCAAACTTAAAGGCATTTTGTTTAAGTAAGTATATGCAAGTTATTAATTAGGCGTCAAATATACCTTAAAATTAAACAACACATTTGCCTTAAGCATTAAAACTTAAGGTTTAAATCTTATTATATAACCTAAATGCACATTAAAACGCATTATCCTTAAATCATAAGAAATCGAAATCCGAATTTTTTAAATTAACAAAAGTATTGATGCGCTTTTTGAAAAGAAGTGATATTGGTGCGAATGATGATTGTATTGAGGGGGGGATTTCTAGGTCTATTTAACTACTCTTAGTGCCAAGCTCTCCTCGGCTCTCGTCGCTTTGATTGCCTATTTGGGCTTAGTGCCAAGCCTCTGCTTTGATAGCCAAGCCTCTGCTTTAATAGCCAAGCCTCTGCTTTAATAACTTCAAAACCTTGGCTAAGAGTGCTTTGATAGCTTTGAAACCGGCACTTATTGATTTCCTCGCTTAGCCGATTATCAAACTCAAGTTGATACTAGGTCCTAGTTATCGCTTTGATTGCCTATTTGGGCTTAGTGCCAAGGCCTCGCATCGATCCAAGAGTTACAGGATCTCTTGGAGCCTCTTGGAGCCTCTAGGGGGCCCTAGGAGCCTCTAGGAGACCTTAGTTC
Source organism: Helotiales sp. F229 (assembly GCA_002554605.1). NCBI lineage: Eukaryota > Fungi > Ascomycota > Leotiomycetes > Helotiales > Helotiales sp. F229. Next base: position 496,084 of record MXAW01000011.1, read on the forward strand.
TTAAGGGATCTTAGGTCCTTAGGTATAAGCGAGTATAAGCGAGTATAAGCGAGTATAAGTGAGTCTATAGTATAAGCGAGTCTATATTCTTATACTTTTAAACTACAGTAATTAGAGCTTAGCTAATTAAATTAAATTTTTAAACACTTAAAGCAGGTCACTAAAAGCTGCAAAAAAAAGGGAAATAATTTAAAAAGTATACTAGAATATTTATTATATTTAATATAATTTTTAAAGAAATAAAATCTTAATAAAAATATTTTAATCTTAGGGGTGTTCGTAATTTTAGGGATAATACATTAAAAAAAAAGCATTTTTTTTAATTTGCATAATGATTTTATATTATATATAAATTTTATGCTTAATGGATTAATGCCTAATTAGCATATGTTTTTAGAAAAGCAGGAGGAATTAAAATGAATAATAGAAATAGTGCATATAATGATTATAATAGTTATTTAAGCAGATTGCTTAAAAGGATAGTTATTATTAAAAGGGAAGATCTCATTTCTTAAAATCAAAGTTTAAGATTTTTTACTAAAGCCTAAAAAGTAAAATAATTTTGAAAATTATTTAATAAAAATGTGATTTATTAAGGATGTTTTTTTAAAAATGGGTAATATAAATAAGCATAAATACTAAACGTTAAAATATTTTAATTTAAATATTATATTAATGTTTATATTATTTATATAAGTATTTAAATATAAATCTAATAAAAATAAATATATTTTAAAATGTTAATTATATATTATAATATGTAAAAATCTTTAAAATAAATTCACAATTATTTTAATATACATAAGTATTTTGGCAGTCAAATTATTTAAAATAATTATAGCGTTTATAGCTGAATTCGATTTAAAAATTAAATGCTTTAATATGATTAATATATTTATTAACGCTTTCCAAAATATAAACAGGAAAATAATATATTATAAATTTTTTCCCAAATTTTAAAAGTTAAAAAAAGTATTACAAATTAATTATACATTTTACGAAATGTGCAATTCCTTTTACTTATAGTATAAGTATGTTAATAAAATTTTAATGAGTTTGGAATTATTTCCTTGCTTTAAAAAGCTTTGCATATTCATAAACCTTGAGTATAAAATTTTAATGTTATTTTATATTAATAATATTTAAATGCCTTTTTATTAAAATAATGCAAAGCTTGGCAAAGAACTTATTAAAAAGCTTAATTAAGCATATAATATGCATAATCTTAAAGACATTAAGTAATTTTTAGGAATTAAAATAATGTGCAATTGAAAGCGTAAAACTATTTTTCTTATTTATAATCAATATATTAAAAAAATTACTTATAAATTTAAATAAGCAAATGGGAAGTGTTTCATAACCTTGCTATTTTAAATCAAGATTATAAAATCCAATAATTAAGCATTAAAAAAAATCATTAAAGCATATTAAAAAAGGATTGGATTTATATTATATATAGCAATTATTATATGATCAAATATTGCATATGCTACAGCATTATTTTCATAATTTGCCATAAACTCTAAACTAAAGCATTTCATAATTATATATTAGCTTATTTATTATTTATTTGAAATGCGCTTTTTGGGGATTATATTTAAAAGCAATTAAATATAAGCTATGTTTATTGCTTTTAATGCTTTATTTACAAATGATTTTAAAACAAAACAATTATTACAAAAATATATAATCTTGATATTTAGTGGTTTAATAATTTGAAAAGTATTTTAATAATTTATAATTATGATTTTCATAATAAAAGCGAAATTGCTGTTTTTTAAACACATGAAAAAAAAAGCCATAACGTTTTAGCGATTTTTTAAGCATTTGTTTTTAGATATTAGCAAAACTTAGGAGATTTTTTATAATAATTAGCAAATGATTAAATTTATAATAAACAATAGCAAAAGGATTATTATTAAATTATACTATATGAATATTCAAAATATGTGGCTTAAATAAGAGTTTATTTGGGGCTTGTTTAAGGTTACGTATTTATTAATAAATGATATGCCTATTGATGGGCTGTCGCGCAGGAAAGCAGTAGGTCTGAATGGTGGTGGCAAAAGCGTCTGATTTTGTAAAGGGAAGCTCCTGCGCAATTGAAGATATATGCTAAATAGGGGCTCGCTTAGGTAAGCAACCCCATTCTGTACAACATACCCCCCAATTGTGCAATATATTCCCAATTATATAAGAAAAAATTAGTATACAAAAGAGCTTTAAAAGCTTGAGAATAATAAGGAATTATATTCCCCAAAAGCTAGCCAAAGCGCTAGGGGCAAAAAGAGAGTATGTGTAACCTCGCCAATAAATAATATTAGGAGGGAAAGGTTTATTAAATACGCAATTAATAGCTAGCTAGCTATTGTTGTTTGATTGCTTTAATGTATATAACTTAATAGCCAAAAGAGCTAAATAAGCTAGCAAAGAAGCTATTGCTTGCTGCGCCAAAGCTGGTAAGGGTTGCGAATTTATTATTTTTAATATAATTTGAACGTTTTTAGCGCTTTATATTAAGAATATGTATCTTATGCTTTTTAGCATTTTTATTGCTTTAGCATTCCACATTTTTAAGGTAAAATAAGCGCCGCATTAGCTGTTTTTTTGAATTTGCCTTTAATTATAGCCACCCCTTTTTTTTAAGTGTTTCCCAAAGCTTATTAAAGGTTGAGTTGGCAAGACGTAATTAAAGAGCAGCTTATTAATTATTTATGAAAGATGTTAAGGGATATGAAAAGGATTTTTTAATTAAGGCTATTTTTACTTTTAAGCAATTTAATGCAAATTAAATGTGTTATTATTTGGCTTTAAAGCAAAAGCAGGCGTTTTCAATTATATTAAAGCAACTTTTAAATATTGCGTAGGCGCCGGCTAATTTTCCATTTTCACCTTATTATAAATGCCCTTCCAAAATCATTTCGTACTGCTCCAAAGTACATTTTATTAACTCTCTTATTGTTTTAGCTTTAATATACTAATTCAAGTGTTATACCCCTTATTCAAGTGCTAGCTTAATAAATATAGCCTAAAGGAAATCCTTAATTGGAAGAGCGCCTTTAATTTTAAAGAGCTTATAGCCTTATGCTTTAAAAAATGCCATAAATCATTTAATAAGCCATATTAAAGAAATAATACTTTTAGACTTAGCCATTTTTAATAATTATTGGTACTTATTCCTAATATGCTTTTTAATAGCATTATTGCTAGGGGCGAACTTGATTTTAAGACCTTGCATAATATTTTAAAGGGAAAGCTTTTTTTTAAAATCAAACGCTATATCTAAAGTTTAAAAAGCGCTGGCTTCATTGTTTGCTTTATTTAATTTCAAATTGCGAAATATATTAACTTTTAGGCGATTTAATAAGCCTGTTTTTAAGTAAATTCCTTTTATCAAAACTGATATTGCTTTTTTATGTTTTAAAAAATAGCTTGCTAAGCTATTAGGCATTGCTTTTTAATCAAAATATTTTGTAAATTGCTATCTTATTTTTATAATAGCGCAAGCCTTATTATATTTTTAATATAAAGCATTTTATTGATCGTAAAAGGCAATAAAGGTTTAATGGTAGGGAAATGTGAAGCGTTTTGGCTATAAGGATTAATGTAGTCCTAGTTATTTAAGAAAGTAGCTTGGCTTTTAAGCTTTATGAATTATTGTGAAAAGAAGATTTGGTTTTTTAAGCGCGTATGCAAGGTTTTTAGAAGCTTTATTATTGTAATTGAAAAGGGAAAGTAGCGTTGTATTAAGGTATTAATAAAAAGAAGATATTAAAGCTTAAAAAATAAGCTAAAAAGATTTTAAGTAAAGGAAAACTTTTTGCACATTATAGTTTAATATTACTATAATTTTTGCAAAATAATACAAGTAGCTTAAATGCAAATGTGGCTTTTAATTATTGCGCAGGAAAGCAATAGGTTTGAATGATGGTGGCAAAAGCGTCTGATTCTGTAAAGGGAAGCTCCTGCGCAACTGAAGATATATGCTAAATAGGGGCTCGCTTAGGTAAGCAACCCCATTCTGTACAACATGGGCTTATAAGGAATTTGTTTTATTAGAAATTTAAGCAATTTAAAGCTTTTTTGAATTTTAAGAATTATAGATTTTAAATCAAAAAGCTTTAAATATATTCATTAAAAGCATGTTAATGATTTATGCGCATTTTTATTTATTAAATTAACTTTTTTAATTTTAATAAATGAATATCCCTTATTACTTTAAATAAAAGAGCAAAAATCTAGCGCAAAAAAACCGCAAAAGAAAACCTTAAGCTTACGCAAAACTTAATAAAAGCTTACCTATAAGCGCAATGCTTTTGCAATTCCTTTTAATAAAGCCGCTAATAACTAATTTTTTTTTAAAGATTTTCTTAACAACAGCATTAACTTCACCAGCAGCATTATTATTATTCTCATTCTTTTTTTTATGCCTAATACTAGAACAATAAGACCTAAATGGCAAAATTTTGATTTTCTTCTTATCCTTTTTTTTCCTCATTTTCATTATCTAATTTATCTTCCTTTAATAAGGTCTTAAGGGTTATGCAAATTGCGCGGATATTCTATATAATATTAATGGAATGCGTATAATTTTTTTTAAAAAAGGCTTATTAAAAAAAAAGGGCTATTTTTAGCTTTGAGAAGGGAGATCAATCAAACACTGTATTAAAGGATTTAAGGAGGAGCAATATAACAAATGTGCTTAAAGATACAGTTATAATAGTACAAATTAGTAAAAAAGGTATTAGCAAAGTATTTGCTTTTATTATTGCGGTCATATACAGCAAAATGAATATATGGGAAATAGGGCTTAGCAAATTGTTAATCTATAAGCATATATTAATATTTGCTTATAATTGTGTAATAAATATGAGTATGAAATATAATAAAGAAATATATATTATACTTATGTTTAATAGGCAAGATTTTAGATTTCAAATTATGCTTTAAAAAGGTGTAAAATTTGCAAAAAGATTTTTAAGAACGCAAAGGTATGTTTGAAATAAATAATAAGAACATAATCAAATGCTTTTAATTTAAGCTTTTATTATTAAAATGTTATAATTTTTCCGATTTTTTATTAGTGAATGTATAAGCGTTATGTTTATTAATCATTTTATGTGCTTTGCCTTTGCTTTTAGGAATTTAAAGAACAATAATTTAAGCAAAAAATAAAGCAAAAGCAGAAAAAGGGAGAATAAGGCAAGAGAATATAAGATATTTATAAAAAATAGGAGCTTAAATAAAAGAAAGCATATAAACAAAAGGAGAAACTGCATTAAACTTGCTATTAAATGCAAAACAACAACAGGAGGATAAAATAAGCGGAATATTATTAAAGTTTAAATAAAAGGGATTTTCTAACTTGGGAAAAAGGGAATCCAAATACATAACCTGCTATATAAGAGATAACATAAAAAGGATGTTTAAACAAGCTTATTTTTAGAAATATTTATTTGCGATCATATTATTAATTAACCTAATACTTAAAGCTAAAAAGCATAATACATAAAACATATAATAAAAGGTAAAAAAAAAACGGAATACTCATTTGATTAGCATAAAGCTTGCGATACCTGTTGCTTATTTTTTTTGGCTAATTTAGGAAGCATTTTAATAATATAAATCATTTAAATAATGTATATAAAAATCAAAGAAGAAAAAAGAAAAGAGGCAAAAAATAGAGGCATAGGCGCAAATGTATATGATATTAATATTAAAAGAAGATTATTATTTATTAAAGCAAATACTCCTTTTATGATTAATAGCCTAATAGGCGCGATTACTTAATTATTGGCCAATGCGCTTGGGCCACCTAATAATATATTAATTAATAAACAATATGCAATAAAGCATAAAGTAAATTTAGATTTAGCTAATAAATAAGCATAATTCACTTTTATTTCCCGCAAACTCAATTTAAAGCAATCATTTAAATTTTCAAATCACCTAATTATAACATCAACCGTATAAATCCAATTTTATTTTAATACCGGGAGCACCCGCGTAAAGCCTTATTATTTTAAACTTAAACCAGGTACTTGAAATCAAGTAAAACAACTATAATGCACGATCCCTTATTTCCTTTACGTCAAGCTCATGATTACATATTTTTTATATGCTTTAATATATTGGTTTAATATGCTTTAATTGCGTATTTATTATTTATTTTTATTTATTATATATTATACTTATTATTAGGTGTTATATTTATATTAGATACAATAATTATTTATATTACGCGATTTTATCACGCGCATTAACTGCGCACCTATGTATTTCTTTTTTTTTAAATTTGCACAGCGCTTACATATAATCATTTATATAATTTGTAATAAGTGCATTATGATTTAAAGTATATAATTGGTATAATTGTCCTTTTTGGCTATAATCGCATATTGCACATTAGGGATGGCAAGCTTTTGATTATGCAAATAATATTTCATTATAGGGGTGTATTATACAATAAGCTTTATTATTATGTCAGCATATTTAATAAGGTTTAATATATGTTTGCGTAAGCATTTTATATATATATCTCTAGTTTGCAATTCTATCTTAAAAAAAATAACGCTTAATTTAATTAATTTAACATATTCACACATTTCTCACTTTTAATAATTGTAAAGATTTTTTACACCTAAAAAGACCTGCTTCATTTTCCGTATCATATCTTGGACAGGAATCACGTGCACTTTGGGTATAGAGGCTATATAGTCAAATACGCAGTTTACAGAAAGCGGTCCGCTTTTTGTACGTTAGTTAAGAGCCATAGCTTAGAACACCTTGCAGCTGCCTGACGGGGGCTGTGTCCCTTTGGCTATTTTTCAGCTTTCGTTTGTACTGGTGATTTGCCGTCTTCGCTTAACCACAGCAAGCGGTAGCACCTACCTGAGGGACCCACTTTACCTGAGGGGTAGCCTAGTAGCGCTGATTTCAGGCCGTGCGCCAGCGCCAAGAAGGTAGCCTGGTAGCGCTGAATTCCATATACTAGGGTTCAGAGACGCCGGAAAAAGTTTCCGCCGCCTTTGGGGGGTGTGTCGGACAGGAATCACGTGCACTTTGGGTATAGAGGCTATATAATCAAATACGCAGTTTACAGAAAGCCGTCCGCTTTTTGTACGTCATTATCAATTTATCTGCTCTAAAGCTAAAGCTTAGCTGTACTTTAGCGTATACGGCTAATAAACTAGCTTTGCTAAGCCTATTATACTATAAATATTCATACTAATAAAAATCTAATAAGCGCATTAGCTTTTTTAGGCAAAGTTTAGTTTAAGTAAATCAATTACGTATATATATTCTTATAATATACCCCTTAAATACCTTAAGTACTTAAAGCGTTAATTTTTATTATTATTATTATTATTATTATTATTATTATTATTATTATTATTATTATTATTATTATTATTATTATTATTATTATTATTATTATTATTAAAATAAACACTATAAGTTAAATTTAGCGCTTTTAGCGCTTTTAGCGCAATTTCTTTTTTAATATATAGCTTTTATCCTTAATTTTTTTAATATACAACTTTTTGGCTAAAAGCGCTAAAAGCGCAGAAAACCGCCGTCAGCCGCCATTTGCCACTTAAACTTTTTACAGATGTTCCCTTAATTCATTAATACTAATTTCAATATATTGGTTTATACGGCTAACGTTGTATTATTTGTCCTCGCGGACTTTGTTGCCGTTATAAAGTCGATTATCGTTGTGTTATTAATTATTTTAGTGAAGGTATTAAAGACAAAAGATTAATTGGCGTTTATTTTATTAAAAGAGACTTGGGCCTTTTAAGTCAGACTTAGTTAATTTATTAATACCCAACTAATATATAACCTGATATAATGTCTGATTTTAATTAATAACTAGTTCATATATAAGACTTAAGCGTTTAAGTTGAAAAAGTAATGGTGGCTTTAGGACACGTTAATGAGATTATATTTGACGTTTACGCTTAGGTTATAAAGGTTCAAAGTAAACGTAATGTGACGTCTGCGTTATAAAGACCAGTGCCGATGTTTAGCAAAGGCCTCACATATTACGTAAAAAGTAGTAAAAATAATCAAGATTCTTTTAAAATCTACAACTAAAGAGAAAATAAGGTAAGGAGGGAAAAGGGGTTATATACAAAAAGCGTTGTCGAGTTAATCTCGCTTAGTCGCTTAGTAATACCTAATTAAAAAGGCTCCCCTAAATGTCCTCTGATTTGTACCATCTATTATACTACCTCCCTCTTTGGAAAAAGCTTGTCCTTGAACGTTCATTTATTTCTTTGTTTCTATTAAAGTAGTCATAGTCGTCTACTCTATTGTAGAACGCCTTAAGCCATTAAAGTAATTTTACAAAAGGACTTGTTTATATAAGTTTATTAAAATAGAACTCCTAAATCTTTATAAAAGCGTATTTGACGTCTAAAGCACTATATTAAATGAGATCAACATTTTAGTTTAACTAAGAGACTCTATAGGAAAGGCTATTATACTACTTTCAGTAAACAAGTAAGTCCTTTTTGAACACTGTAGGGAAAAGCGTTAGGAAGTGTGAAAGTCTTGAATTGTAAAGGAGTGTAGTAGAGTTCCCTTTAAAAGGGAATTCTAAAGATTCAGTTATATAAGTAGCCTTAATTGGCTATAGCGCTATTAAGGCTCTGTTAGTGCTATTAACCGACGAACCCCTATTTTGTACAACATACCCCTTCGGTTAAGAGCAATTATAAAAGCAATAAGAATACGTAAAATGTAGCTTGTATAATATAGTGGTATTAATATAAACCGCTATACAATTAGGAATAATATTGGCACAACTGGTTATAGTAGAAGTGTCGTTGCTAGGGCAACGGAATTAAACAAGTGAAGCTATATTAAAGCTTTTATGCCAAGAATTTGCGTTTCTCAGCGATTATACTATTAAAAATGGCTCATACTAAAAAACGCACCCCCGCTATTACCCTCAAGGTATTAAAAAAAAGAGAGTAGGTTTTAAACGTTTAAAAGTTTAAAATTAATATATTAATATATATAATATAATTGGCTAGTGCCCTTCGGGTTATTACCCTTCCCTTTTGCGCCCCTTTCTTGCCCTTATTAACCCTTTGGTGTCACGCCGTAATTAGGGAAACTTGTATTGAATTATACTTTTATTATATTCGCAATAATATACGTAATACACTGGGCGACCTTTGTTATAACAAGGTGTTGTTAGCGTAGTGTTTTTGTTATTATAAAAACAATAAAGCTAGTTATATTACCGCGCCCCGGGCCGTTGCCGCCTTTTTTACCGTTTATTTAGTGGCAAAGTGTCGTGCGGAATGGGGTTGCTTACCTAAGCAAGCCCCTATTCAACATATATCTTCAATTGTGCAAAAGCTTTCCCTTTATAAAATTAAACGCTTTTGCCACTACTAGACCTATTGCTTTCTTACGCAATAATTAAAAGCCACATTTATACTCAAACTACTTATATTACTTTGCAAAAACTATAATAATATTAAATTATAATATATAAAACATTCTCCCCTACTTAAAATCTCTTTAGTTCTTAAGCTTTAATACTTCCTTTTTATTAATATTTTAATACAACTCCTTTCTCTTTTTTCAATTATAATAATAAAGCTCCTAAAAACTTTATATACACGCCTAAAAGACCGAATCTCCTTTTCACGATAGTTTATAAAACTTAAAAATTAGGCTACCTTTTTAAGTAGCTAGGACTACGTTAATCTTTATAGCCAAAACGCTTCACATTTTCTTACTATTAAACCTTTATTATTTTTTATAATTAATAAAATATTCCATATTAAAAATATAATAAGGCTTGCGCTATTATAAAAATAGGACAACGATTTATGGGATGTTTTAGTTAAAAGGCAATGTCCGACGGCTTAACAAGCCGTTTTTTAGAACATAAAGGAATAATACCAATTTGAACAAAAGGAGTTTACTTAAAAGCAGGCTTATTAAACCGCCCAAAAGTTAATATACCTTGTAATTTAAAGTTAAATAAAATAAATAATGGAGCCGGCGCTCTTTAAACCTTAAATATAGTATTTGACTTTAAAAAAGAAGCTTTTCCTTCAAAATGTTGTGCAAAATCTTAAGATCAAGTTTGCCCCTAGTAATAACATTATTAAGGAGCACATTAAGAATAAATATTAATAATTATTAAAAATGGCTAGGTCTAAAAGTATTACTCCTTTAATATAACTTACTAAATGATTTATAGCACTTTTTAGAGTACAAGGCTATAGGCTCTTTAAAGTTAAAGGCGCTCTTTCAATTAAGGATTTCCTTTAAGCTGTGTCTGTCAAGCTTGCACCTAAATGGGGGGTACAATATTTGGACCAGTATATTGAAGCTGAGATAATGGGAGAATTGATAGGATATATTTTAGAGCAATATAGAATGATATTAGAAGGGCATTTATAATAAGGTGGAAACGGAAAGCTTATTAGTGCATATGCCACATTTGATTACATTAAGACGATAAGCCAGCATTACTGTTTGTACTTTGAAACTAGAAACCGACACTCATAGCCCCTTTTGAAGTACTCAAAGCTAGAGTATACTTTAATTGGAAAGAGCTTTTTTCTTTTAGTTATTCTCACCAATAATCAACAGGCCTCTTTTAAACTACGCCTTACTAACTCGACCTTTAATAAGCTTTGGGAAATACTTAACAAAAAGAGGTGATTATATTTAAGGGCAAATTCAAAGAAATAGTTTATGCGGCACTTATTTTACCCTAAAAATGTGAAATACTAAAGCAATAAAGATATTGGAAAGCGTAGGGTACGTTCTTAATGTGATATTAAAAACGTTTAAACCTATTACAAGTAGGGACATTTGATAATCCTGCCAATTTGATTGAAGCAAATGATTGCTTTTTTGTTTGCCTTAAAAGCTATTAGTTAAATTAAATTAAGTACGTGGAGCAATTAAATAACGATCCCTGATTGTTTTTTAATTGCGCTTTCTTTTAAATCCTCCCCTTCTTATTTGGCAAGGTTATATATACTCTTTTGCCCCCGGCGCTTTGGCTAACTTTTAGGGGGTATATTTCCTTATTATTCTCAAGCTTCCAAAGCTTTTTTATACACTAATTTCCTTATACTAGGGGACTAATCTGAGATTAATGGGTGACAGCTTTAATATTACTTAACTTTAATATAATATTATTAAAAGCGGTAATATTAAAAGTAATAATATTATAACTAATATTATAACTAATATTATAACTAATATTATAAGTATAATAATAAGTATTTTTTAGTTTTTAATGCTCCGCAGGCCCTCCGGGGGCCCTCCGGGGGCTCTACAAGGCCTGTGTATTAATAATAATTATATTAAAAAAGCTTTTTTTATTAAACTATTAAATTATGAAACTATTAAACTATTAAACTATTAAACTATTAAACTATTAAACTATTAAACTATTAAACTATTAAACTATTAAACTATTAAACTATTAAACTATTAAACTATTAAACTATTAAACTATTAAACTATTAAACTATTAAACTATTAAACTATTAAACTATTAAACTATTAAACTATTAAACTATTAGACTATTAAACTATTAAACTATTAAATTTTATAAATGATTTAATAAGTACTTTATATTATAATTTACTTAATTTTTAAATCAATTTTTTATAAAAATAGATCATTAAAATAAATCTTTAATATTTAGATTATAATAATAATATTTTTATTTTTAAATATGTTCTTTTTATGTTAATAAGTTTTATTAATTATATTTCTTATAAATAGCTATTTATTAGCTTATATATTAAGATAAGATGAAAATTAGTTTAATTATAATCATATAATATTCTTTTAATAACTAATATCTTTATAATAATATTAATTATTATAAATCTGAAAAAGTCATTTTAATAAAGTAATTAAGCTTATTTTAAAAAAGGTCTTATTTTGTATTTTATTTAAAAACTCATAATAACGTACGGTTTTTAAATAAAATGTTTTTAAAAATAATTCTTTAATAATTAATATTTCTATAATTATATTAGTCATTATAAATCCGAAACAGCCATTTTAATAAACTAATTAAGCTGACTTTAAAACAGGTCTTATTTTGTATTTTAGTTAAAAACTTGTAGTAATGTACGACCTTTAAATAAATTTCTTTTAAAAATAATTGTTTAATAATTAATATCTTTATAATTTCATTAATAATCATAAATCTTAAAAAGACATTTTAATAAGCTAGTTAAGTTGATTTTAAAACAGGTCTTATTTTATATTTTAGTTAAAAACCCATAGTAATGCATGATTTTTAAATAATTTCTTTTTAAATCCTTTTTTTTTAATAATTAATAATTTTATAATTATAATAATTATTATAAATTTAAGAAGGCTATTTTGATAAGCTAATTAGGCTCATTCTAAAACAGGTCTTATTTTATATTTTAGTTAAAAGCTCATAGTGATACACGACTTTTAAATAATAAAAACCTTAAAATATATTTTTAATAATTAATATCTTTATAATTATAATAATTATTATAAATTTAAAAAGGCCATTGTAATAAGCTAATTAAGCTGATTTTAAAACAGGTCTTATTTTGTATTTGAATTAAAAACTCGTAATAATACACGACTTTTAAATAAAATCTCTTTAGAAATATCTTTTTAGTAATTAATATCCTTATAAGTATAATAATTAATATAAAATTCAAAAAGCCATTTTAATAAGCTAGTTAAGCTGATTCTAAAACAGGTCTTATTTTATATTTTAGTTAAAAACTCATAATATTACACAATATTTAAATAAATTCCCTTTTAAAAGTGGGGCTTTTTAAACTTCCTTCCCATACTCCCGCACTCCCGCATTCTTAAAGTTTTGTTGTATATCGTATAATTAACACCACTTAACACCACCTTTTATTACACTTATAACTTAAATCACGTTTTAATCACAAAGCAATCAAAGCTCGGTCCACGTATTTATGACCAATTAGAAGAGGGCAAAAATTAACAGATTTTTTCACCACTAGGAAAATCAACCTAGCATAGAAATTTCCGCATGACTATAAGTGCCTAAGGCTCCTAAATTCAAGAAAACGTAAAGACAGCTAAAGCTGTCAATAATCAGGAATACATTACACAATTGGGGGATATATTATGCGGAATGGGGTTGCTTACTTAAGCGAGCCCCTATTTAGCATATATCTTTAGTTACGCAGGAGCTTCCCCTTTACAAAATCAAATGCTTTTGCCACCACCAGACCTACTGCTTTCCTGCGCGATACAAAGTTAGTATTAAAGAACTCTTATATATATATATTGTCTTATATAATATTAAATATTGTATAAAAGCAATATATAAAACTTTTACTAATTGGCCGTAGGCCTTTATTACCCGTCGGGCTATTATTAAGGCTGCCTTAGAAAAAGAGGTTAAGGAGGTTAAAGATGAGGATAAAGAAGAGGATGATTTTGCCTCCGGTTTATTATTTTATAAGTGTTATCTTTGTTGTTATAAGACGATGATTAATATATTATAGCCTTTTTTCGCCGAGAAATTGTTATACCCCCTTTTTGCTTTGTTTTTGGCACTAGGGTAAGTAGTGGTGATGGTATAACTGTTGCTGTTAGTGCCAGTAGACTTTCGGTTACCGTTATTATAGCGCGTATTATTACTCGTACCTTTATTTTAGCGGAAATTAATGTTTTAGTTAGCGCCGTTTAGCGATTGATAAACTTTCTGTTTTTATTTTTATAAGTAAAAGTGGCTTTATAACCTGTAAGTCATAACTTAAGAACGTTATCCTAATAATAGAACGGCTTTATAACCTTAAAGTCATAGTTTAAGAACGTTTTTTTTATATTATTATAAGACTGTAGGTATATTGGAGTAGTTTTATAACCCTAAAATAACAGCTTAAAATTAAGTCCTTAGAATTCATATATTTTCTTTTGTATCCGTTGTCTTTTTATAATATTAGTTTAAAATAATATATAAAATGTATTGAATATAAATGTAAATATATCTTAGTACTTTTAATTTAAGTGAGTTCTTTGATAACAGCTTGAATGTTTTGAAGGTTTAGGAGAATTATAAATACTTCAAACTTTTGTCAAAGCAAGTTTTTTGTCAAGCCATTTATTGATATGTTGTTAGTAAAGAAATATGTTACTTAAAAACTCCCCCTTTTGTACTTTTATTATAATTATATATTTTATATATCGATGTGTTTTAGCTTCGTTGAGATATATTGGTTTTCTTTAGTTATTAATTGAATAATTTATTTATTATTATAGAATATGTTTCACAGAGCTTTTATATCAAGTATTAGTTCTTTAAAGAAGCGCTAAAGTGCTATCACCTCCTTCGCTGTCTTTGTTATTCTTAATAATTCCGCTTCCGTTGTTAAAATAGTCACTGTGTTTTATTTTAAAGCTTTCCAAACAATTATACCTCCGAATAATATTATAATAAAACCTTGGGAAGAGCGTCTTAACTTTTTGTTATTTATAAATAAAGCGTCTAAAACAATTAATAGATGTATTTCCCGATTTTTATACCGGTAAACTATTACTAAGAAACGTAACCCAAATAAATATCTGATGGTTCATTTGACTGTTTTTGTGTACTGGGCGCTTGGGTTTGTTAAAAAGTATAATAACTAAGAAGCTGTAAATACAACATTTGGCCTTAATATAATAGTTATATATAAGACTAACTTAACCTTTTTTAGTATTCTTTAATTTGCTTTAATATAATAATTCTAAGGTTTTTAATTAAGTTATAGTTCGGCAAAGGCGTGCTGTTGTATAGAATAGGGGTTTGTCGGCTGGTAGCATCAAAAGAGCCTTAATGGCGCTGCAGCCAATTAAAACTGCTTATATAATTAGATCTTTAGAGCTCCCTTTTAAGGGGAGCTTTATTATACTCTTTTATAATTTAAGATTTTCACATTTTTTGAAGCTCTTCCCTTATGATGTTTAATAGTTAAGAGCCACAGCCTTATTTTATAAGTTATTAAGGTACAATTATTATAAGTTGAGAAAAGCGAGGGTAAGTGTTGAAGGATATTTATTGTTATTTGGAAAACTCTTCAAAAGCACACTTTTCCCTTTTTCAAACTTAATAACATTTGTTCAAATTCTTTAAACGCTTGATAATAATAAGATATTTTTTCAAGACATACCAATTAATAAGGACAACGCTTTACTTAGCAATTGTTGCCAATGGCTGTCATGGTGGACGAGATTTTAGTACTATGCCTAATTAAAGGGCATTATTGATTTTGTTAACTTAAATGGATAAGATGTTTCAAACCTTCTTGAATCTTGATCAGCGGCTTCCAATATTAATAAATATATATAAGCTGAAACAAACCATTGGTTTGTAGGATGAATGGCGTTAATAAGCAATAACAAGCGGAAGATGTATTATAAATAGGAAATAGCTAATAAGGACAAGAAAGGACTCTTATGGAGCTTTTATAGGCTACCAAACCATAAGAGGCGATTTTTAATAATATAAAGGAAATTTGGGAAGCTTGCACGAAAGAATTTTAGAATAATCTTGCTTAATAGATGCTTTTTAACATAAGATATTAATACTTGTTTAATTGGGTTAATAGTATTATTAGTGTATTAATCTTAATAAACATTATTATGTAACGGTCCGTTATTTACTCGCTGTAAATACAAAAGGATGCGATTAATCTTTAATAATTAAGAAATAGGTATATTATATACGGGGTAAAATAATTACTAATATAATTAAAAATACTATTTGAAATTAAGCACAAAGCTCCTATTTAATGGCAAACGTGCCAGTTTTATATAAAACCTTTATTTTTTATAAATCATTATACCCTAAGGTAATTGCATAATGATTTCCCTAAATTATTGTGATCCTTAATAATCCCGTATGTATTATGTGACCCATGGACTTATGCCCTGTACTTATAAGATCCCTTATTTTAGCTTTTTTATGTAACAGGGCCGTTAAGCCTTAAGGCCAAAATAATTGTGATCATTTATATTATAGCATAATTATAATATTATTCCCCTTTTAGCCTAGCATGCCTTTATGCTTAAATATACTTAAAAAAATATTGACAATGGCTTATAACCATTTTCTTTTTTTATTATGTTCCCTTGGCGTAATATTAAACTTAAACATATTGCTTTAGTCATAAAAATCAAAAAAACCGATAAAAAAATGTTTCCCTATGAATTTTGCGTTTAAAATCGCTATTGCTATATTATTATAATGCCTAAGGCTATTTGCTATTCCCAATGCGCTTATTATGGCCATATTAAATATAATTTTATTAAAAAACTCCCTTTTATGGCTTTCTAGGCTTTTATTAATAAGCAGCGACAGCGCTTAAAAAAGGAAAAGAAGAAGGCTATGGCAAAAATCCTTTGTCTTAGAAAGCAATAGCGCTTTTTTTAAAAAAAAAAAAAGATAATAAAATTTAATTTTAAGATTTTAAATAAGTTGAACCAAAAGGAGTTTGAGAAGAAGGCAAAGCTTGCTCAGCTGAAGGCCAGCGCCGCAAGCCTATTAAAGGCCTCCGCCTTTTTAAAATCCCCTGCCGTTAATTTTGCAGCCTTTAAAAAGCTACCCAATTCGTTTTGGGAAAGCCTAGGTTTTATTAATAAAATTTTTAAAATAACCTAAGGCAATAAAAATTAAATTAAGATTCCCAAATGTTCTTCAATTATGGGTACCCTTTTCATTTGATCAAATATTTGATTATACTATAAAAGTACTAATAATCAAAAATAGTTTCAATTTTATATTTGGCGTTGGGATTAATCGATTATATTTTAATAATAAAAGCAGATAATGCTTTTGGCGATGCTAATTTAAGAAAAAATATATAAAATATTAAATAAATATTCATTGTCCTAAGAAATGCTAATTAATAATTAATTAATCCTTTAACTTTTGTAATTTTAAATAGCCCTAATTTCTTATAATCTAGCTTATAATTTAATCATTTTATTACAATTTTTTTTTTAAAAATAAATAAACTTTATTCCTTTTCTTAAGCATTGGTCTTATGTGACGCTTTTTATTATAATAAATTGCTAATCTCTGTATTATAAATAAAATATTGGCTAATAATTCCTTATACAATTGCTTTAGCTCATCTCCCTATAGCATGGCTTCTTGCGCAATCCCTTAATTCATAATTAGTATATTATATACCATTAGGTTATACCCATAATTCGCGTAAAATGGCAATACTTTAATAATTTTTTAATCTGCGCTATTATATATAAACTAGGCAAATAAAAGTAATTAAATCCAATTGTCTTGCTTATAATTTACATAATACTAAAAATAAGTTTTTATTATTTGATTAATTTATTTTGTTTATATATTCGTTTAAAGGTAAAAGGCTATTAACATTTTTTGTTTTATTTTTAGGAATATAATCAAAGTTTTTCAAAACTTTAAAATAAAAAGCTTGTTTTTGTTTAAAAGAATACTTGCGTTATAATAAGTATATTTTGTATTTCTAATACTAATATTATATACGCGTACTTAATAAACTTATTCGTTATAACACAAATTAAGTTATATACAATTCTTATGACTAAATCTTTTAAAAATAATAATTCGATTATAAAATTCAAAGCAATTGATTTTTATGGGCATAATAATATTATTAATGATTTTATAAGTTTATATAAAGCATGATATAATGCCTTATTCCAAATGCATATATTATATAATAATATTATGTCCTTAATTACCTTTTTTATATTTGGGAAATAATATTTCTTAAAAAGCCTTAATAACATTTTGATAATTTCTTAATGCCCATAAGCCAATAGCCCATATTATTCTTTAATAAAATCTGCCCTATTTTGTATTAGGATATAAACTTGTTCTTAATATAAAAAAGCTTTAATAATAGTAAAAAAAACCCCTTTGCCTAATTGTTTTTTTTATTTAATTATTATTAGGTTTTGATTATAATTTTTTTAGATTTTTTTAAAAAGGCAGCTCATTATTATTAATTGCTTATAATTAATAATTAGCAAATTGCCATTTTTTGCAATATGATATAAAATTTATGTGTTTTATTTGCAAAATATTCTAGCTTCCTGCTTAAAGCATTGGCTTAAGCGTTTTCTATTTCCTTAATATAAAAAATTCAAAATTTAATAATAAAAAGCATTTTATATTAGTAAACCTAATATTAATTTAGTTTTTTAATAATAATAAAATAAATAAGATTTTTATAATTTATTAAGATTTGTATTTTATAAGCAGTATTTTTGAAATAAACCCTTTATTCGCATATTGCGTTTATAATTGCTAATAACTTTTTATTATATATGTCGTAATTGAGCTTTACTAATAATAGTTTTCGCAAATAATAGGCAATTAATTGCTATTTGCTATCTTTGCTCAATTAGCTAAGCATGGCACCAATAGCGTAATTTGAAGAATTTGTCTTTATGCGTATTTTTTTATTATATGTAAAAAATATGAAAACAGGTTTTTTAATAAACATTTTCTTAAAGGCCCTAAAAGCCGCGTTAGTTTTCTTTATTTATACATATTCTTTATTTTTATAAATTAATTTCATGAATACCTTGGCAATTCCTAAATAATTTTTAATAAATTATTTATAAAAATTAGCAAATCCAAAAAAAAATTATAATTTTTTAATATTAGTAGGTCTAATTTAATCAATAATTGCTTAAATCTTTTTAAGATTTATAGCCAATTTGATAATAATAATTACATAGCTTAAAAAAATGATTTTTTTATATAAAAATTGCATTTCTTTGATTTAAAAAATATAAAAGCGGCTTTTAATTTTTTAAGAATTGCTATTATGTTCTTCACATATTATCCTTTGTTCTTAAAATAAACCAAAATATTATTTAAATAACAAATGCACATTATGTCCAAATATAGCCGTAAAATATTATTAATTAAATATTAAAATATAGCTAATGCATTAGTTAAGCCAAATGATATAATCGTGTACTTGTAATAACCAAAACAAATGCGAAATGCTATTTTTTCTTTTTTCCCCTTTAGCCATTTTAATAAGATTATACGCGCTTTTTAAATTAAGCTAAATAAAAATCTTAGCCCCCACAAGCCTATTTTACAATTTTTTAGCCAATGATAATATATAATAAACCTTTTTTATAGTATCGTTTAATTAATAATAATTAATATATATTTGTTGTCCGCCATCTTTTTTTTTGCAAAAAAAACATTACTCCCCCATAGGGATTTGGACTTTTTAATAAACCCTTTTATTAAATATTTATTAATATAATTCTTGATCGTTATTAAGTTTATTGCCAAATATTCCCTAAGTAATTAAAATATTAGCTTAATACCTTCTTTTAACTTGATCCAATAATTATAATCCTAATGCTTGGGTAAGGCCTCAATGCCTTGTTCTTCTTTAAACAATGCCGCAAATTTGTAATATATTAATAATATATCTTTTATTAATAGACCCTTATTTTAGTATTTAATCTGTTCCTTAAAAATAGCGCAAACCTCTTAAACAATTAATATTCCTGCTTTATTTTAATAATAGTTCTTATAATAGCTAAACATTAATTGCCTTTTAACCTAATTAATTTTTAAATTATATTTCTTTATTTAAAAAAGTCCAAAAATAATATCATATATCCTAATTTAAATAATATCAAATTGGATTCTTTCTAAGTGACCAGTAATGCCCAGATATAAAATCTAAGTCCGCATATTTACTGTCCCTTTAGCGGCGGCGTTCTTATTAGCAAGTACTAGCTGGTACCCCTTTTCCTTAACTTTAATTAGTAATAAATATTTAAGCATAATAATAAAAAATATAAAATTCCCTTATACTTTAAAATTTATTATGGCCTTAAAAATTATTCCTTTAACTTTTGCTTTTATAATCAAGTGGCAGTTCCTTATTGCTGTTAATTGGCACATAAGAAAATCTTCTTAATAAAAATCTTTTGTTAGGATATTTTTTTAAACCCAATAATTTAATTTCGTAATCATAATTATAAATAATTAATTTGTTCTTAAAATCTAAGCTAATAAAATAAGGCGTTCCTAATATATTTAAATATTATTAGCTATATTAAATCAAAAGCGCTATTAGCTGCCCTCTAATATAACCTCTCAAAAATTTTCATTTTTTAGCTTATTCTAGTTTTTAAGAATAGGCAACGGTTCTTAAGAAATAATTTACATATGGGTTTAAAAATAGCCGCTGCTATACTTGACCTATTTCTATTCAATATATTTATAATCTTAATAAACTACCTAATACTTCTTGCCCCATTATAATTTCCCTATAAAAACCAATCCTAATTCTTTATAAATAACCCTTATGATTTTATTAATTTAATATTAAAAATTCAAAACCCAAAAATATAAGTTCTCCTCTTGTTAAATGACTTTCTAAACCTTATTTTACAATAATCTAAAAAACGGTGGCTAATATAGCCTTAAGTCCAAAACCCAATAAAGCTCTTTATCTTTTTCTTTTTTGTAATCTTATACTATACTATTATTATCCTTCATTTAGGCATAAATTTCATTGTTTTCAAGTTCATTAATAATTATATATTAAAAGCTCAAAGCGTTAAGCTATCTAATGAAATATAACAGCATAAGAATATTAATAATATTATAAGCATTTTGTTTTATTATATTAATTTGTTTTTTTCCTAATTAGAACTTCCTTTAATAATGGAAATTGGCCATATGGCCTAAAAAACCACAATCAAAGCACAGCCTATCCTATTAACATTTGTTTATAACTTTTTTAAAAAGCCTTTCATTATATAGCTTTCTCTTATATTATTTCCAAAACATAGCATCTAATTCTATTTTATAAGGGTAAAAGGGTTTCTTGCCCCCTTTATTTTAATACATATGTGTTCCAAAACAATATTGGCCCTTTTGTTTAAGAGTACATTCGAAATTACGATTGTTAATTTTAATAGCTATTTTAATAAGGTCTTGCAAATTGGAGGGTATATTTAATCTAATAATCTCATCCTTAACTTTATTTTTCAATCCCTTATAATACTGCGCCTTAAATGCCTTATTATTTTAGCTGATTTAATTAATAAACTATTAAAAGACGGCAATATACATAATTGCCAATCCAATTTGCTTTAGGTTTTGAATATTACATTCGGCCGTTCGATTCTAATCAATATTGTCAAAAACGCGGTTAATACATCCTTTAAAACCCTTTAAAGCTTAATTTTTTTTAAAACTCCTTAAATATAGCAATAAAGACCTTTCCTTCTTTAATTCTATTCTTAATATAATTAAACAAAAAAGTCTTGATTTAATTAAAGGCAACCCTACAAAAAAAAGACGCGGCCCAAAGAACCTTGTTTATGTTTATAAAAAACTAATAGCCATTAAACCCGATATAAAGTTTTACCTAAATAAAATAAGCCTTAAGCTTAAATCGGTCTTTATAATAAAAATCCAAGGATGCAATTTTGGGAACGTTTTTCGGGTTAAAAGCGTTGGCAATGGCCAAAGCCTTAATAAAAAAGTTGGGAGCCATATTATATATATAAATTAATACTTTTAATAAAAAGGTGCTTAAAGTATAATAATCCATTATTTACTTACTATAAATATAAAAAGCTGCAATTAATTTTTAATATAATTAAAAATCCTATTTAAAATTAAGCACAAAGCTCTTATTTAATAGCAAACATGCCAGCCTTATATAAAACCTTCGTTTTTTATAAATTACCATGCCTTAAGATAATTGTACAACAATCTCCCTAAATCACCATAATCCCCAATAATCCTATATCTACTACGTAACCCGTGGACCCATGCCCTATACCTATGAAATCCCCTGTCTTGGCTTCTCTATGCAGCAGGGCCGCCGAGCCTCAAGGCCAAAACAACCGTGATCACCTACACCATAGCGTGATCGTAACATATTAATGACAATAAATTAAAGAACCTTATTAGACTTTAAGCATTGATTAAGTTAATTAAACAAGAGCTTGCTTCTTTAAACGCTTTTGTATTATTATTTATTATTTTAGATTATCGAAAAGCTTTAATAAGTATTTCTAAAAAAAAGGGAAAATGAAAGCTTGCACTTAGCATAAAGAATAGCAAAAAAGTATTGTTTTACTAAAATATATAATATTTCGAAAGTTTAAGGCGTTTTAGGCATTAAAGATTTCCTCTTTACAACTTTAGTTTATATTAAAACATAGGCTATTTAGGCTTTAGTCGACGTCATCAAAAACGACGTTTTAAAAAGGGAATATTATATAATGCTTAAGAAATATGGTTTAACTTTTGGAACTAATTTAAAAGAGCATTTCAAGAATAATTTAAGGGATGGAAAATTAGCGAATAAATTGTATGCTTTTCTTAGGAAGCGTTTAAAAACTCTTAATAATTTCAAAGCTATTTTTAATGCCAAAAGCTTAAGCACATATAACAAATAAGGCTTATTCAATCGATTTTACTTTAAATAATTAAAAAAAAGCAGTTACTTTTGTAATTTCAAAAATAGCTATTTTTAGGCATTCATCAAATGTTGGAAATTAAAATACGCTTATAATAATGGTTGTACAAACAAACTAAGGAATTATTTTAGCAATGACAAGGTCAAAAAAACTTGCAAAGGATTTGAAAAAGCGAAGTACGCTGAGCTATAAAAGAAAATTATTAAAAAGGATTAAAAGATTCTCCTTATTAGTTAAATCACTAAAAACGTCGCCTTAAATAAAAAAAAATAAAAAAGCCATTATTATTATTAAACAAAAGCAAATACCTTGGAAATATTAGTACTACTATCATTAATTTAAAACTTTTAAATATTAATAAAATAATGGGAGTATATGCCGCAGACTTTATCAGCAGTTTATACGTATTTTTAAATAATATACTTATCAATAATTACGGTGCTTAGTATTTTGTCAATAACAAAAAGAAGCTTATTCTAAGTATTTTTGTAAAGTTTAAGAATAATAATTGTATAAAGGCAAGTATATAACGCCTCCTAATTATTAAACAAGGCTAGCGACTTTTTAAGAATGTATTAAAGAGCGAAGACGGTTTAAATACATGAGACCTGACTTTAAGCAATATTACTATTATAATTGGTTTTAATGTTAATATCATTTTTGAGGCGCTTTTGTTAAATATTGGGATTTGGTATTTGGGGGAAAACATCACATTAAAATATAGGGAAGTTTGAAATAATATAATACTTTAAAAACTAAAACGGAAGTATAGCCTTACCTTTTTTAAATATAAGGCTCTCAATTATTTTTATTGCTTTTATAGCCTAATAATAATAAAGCATTTCCCAGTCATAATATACCCAATTTTTCATTATAGCTTAAAACAAGGTTTTTAGTTAAATAAAAAGCCATTGTGAACTTGTTATATAATGCCAGAGATATGGCATTTAAGAATGGGATATCTTGGAGAAGAAGTATTATAAGTACTATTTTACGTAAAAAAAGGGGTAGAATTTAATGGTGTTTTTAAAATCAAATACGAAGATTATATTATAACATATGCCGGAAACATTATTTTAAGAAGGGAATTTGAGAATAAAATAGTAAGATCATTTTTTAGAATTTTTTAAAACCTGTTTAATTTTCCCTTAAACTATAATAAAATACAGTGGCTATTAGTAATTAAAGAAAAGTATAATGGGAAGCTGTTTAATTGGACTTTAATAAGCAAGTTGTTAAACCACGTTATATTAGTATTATAAAATTTTGAATATTAAATGAGATATTAATATGGATTGTTTATTTGTGTTATTAAATATAATAATAATATTTTAGTTATTATAATTTTTGAAATAATATATTATTAGGATTGGACAACAAAAGAAGGGATTAAAATAGAGAACCCCTTAGTATATACCAAAGAACTAGTTGGCGGATTAAACCGCATAAAATAAGAAATTATTATTAAATTTATCAAGATATACGTTTGAGCAAAACTTCTACAAAAGCTATACCTAAAAATATATAATGCGGCGGTTTATTTGTATAATAAGGAATAAAAAGCCCAAATCAAATGTTTTAAAAATAGTTTTGGGGCTATTTTTAATAATATAATTTATTAATTATGAAAAGGCTATTAATTAACCTAAAACTAAATTAAAGCGGGGAGTATGCGTATAAGGCACATGCTTATTTAATAAAAAATAACAAAAAAGCCGGAAAAAATAAAAGGCTTTAAAGTCAATTTCAAGGAATATTTAGATTATTTGATTAATTATGTTACTTTTAATATATATAAAATTTAGGTGCCTTAATTATGTTATGTTATTATAATACGTAATATTTATTTTAATAAAACAAAGTTCTATTTTCCGGATAAGGAGAAGTTAATTAGCCAAACCGCTTTTATTTTAAAAGAGCTTATTATTATAATAAAAAAGGACGACGTTTTCTTAAATATAAGGTTTAATATGACCAATATTATAAAAATTGTTGCGAAAGAACGAATGGCTGCATTAAATGCCATTGTTGAAGAGTATATTAAAAAGCTAATAAAAATAGAAATTATTGTACCAAAGGTACTCCCCCCGCTTATAAAAATACTCCCTTTAGCTACTAAACCACTTACAATAATATTAATGGACTTTAATCCTTCTGAATTATTGATAAACTTGGGGGTAATAAAAAGTAAAATGGGAATAGTTTCTTATAAAAACCAAAAGGGGGAGAACAATAACATAATTCCTTACAAAAATCAAAACTTAGGGGTAAATAAAGTGATTTTTTACAAAGATAATATTAAGAATAATAATAAAGTTTTGACTCCTTACAAAAAGTTGAGTTTAAGCGCTTTAAGATTTATTAAAAATTAAATACTTAAAGATTAGCTTAGGAAGAACGCTTTACGTAATAAAAATATAAACTTAAGTATTAAAAAGGCATATTAAATATATTTTTAAATTGTAATATTAAGTCAAAGGCTATAAGACCTTAAGTAGCAGGTTCTCAAATTATTAAAAGCTTTTTTTATAACAACTGGGATGGATAATAATTTTCAAATATTGGCCAGAGCAAGTTAATAATAATAATAAAAATAAGAACATGACCAAATTTACGCAATATAAGAAATATGAAAAGAGTATAATAAACTTGCAATTAGGGGCTATTATTTTATAATAGCAGCTTTATGATAAAATAGCCACTTGCGTATGATGGAGTTTGCTAGCACATTTTGTAAAGCTATTTTAACGCGAGCAGATGGCGAAGATATAATTATATTATATGTGGTAATAGCAATAATTGTTTTAAGTGTTAATGTGACGCTTGCCTTATAAAGACTAGTATCACGTTATAATAAAGGCCTCACATATTAAGAAGAACGTAGTAAAAGTAATTAAGATTCTCTTAAAATCTATAATTAAAGAAGAAAAAAAGTAAAGAAAAAAAGGGGTTGTATATAAAAAACGTCGTCAAGTTAATCTCACTTAAGCGCTTAATAATGCCTAATTAAAAAGGCTCCCTTAAATGCCCTCTGATTTATATTATCCGTCACATTATTCCCTCCTTTAGAAAAAACTTGTCCTCAAGTGTTTATTCATTTCCTTGTTTTTATTAAAGTAATTATAGTCATCTATTCCATTATAAAACGCTTTAAGCCATTAAAATAACTTTACAAAGGGACCTATTTACGTAAGATTATTAAAATAAAACTCTTAAATCTTTATAAAAACGTATTTAACGTTTAAAGCATTATATTAAGTAAAATCAACGTTTTAATTTAGTTAAGAGACTTTATAAGAAAAGTTACCACGTTGTTTTCAATAAGTAAATAAGTCCTCGATTTCTTATTCATTGTCTTTAATAATATTAATCAGTAAAAGTAACGTAATTTATTGACCTATTAAAAGGTCATTGAGGTCTTTCTTAAGTTTCATTGTAAAAAAGACATTATATACTTTTATACTTATTAATAATTCCAAGTGATATAAGCTTTTAACCTTCTTTAACACTTAAAATAAACCATTAATAAAAAGTCTAGTTTTTTAAAAAGGTAAATAGTTAAAAAATAACACATATCAAGCTAAATAAAATCGTCTATGTCAAAGTCAATTATACAACGAGAGTGGTTATAAGACTGGGCCATTTTTGCTTAAGACCTTAAAAGGCTAGACCTAATTACATTCCATACCGTATAATAACGCGTAACATATTCCACAGTTTATTATATATTCAACTTATTAACGAAAGATACTAAGTTTAATAAGTTAATCTTTTAATCCTAATTAACATATAATACATATTTATAAATTACTTTAAATAACGAAAGGCCTCCTAAAGAGTCATATAAAAGAGACATTTAAGCGTAATCTATAATAAGTAAAAACTCAAACCAATCGTCTTAATAATAAAAAACGAAAAGGTAAAGTTGACGCTAAAAGTATTAGTTATATACTTTAGTTTAACTATTAGTTTAAAAGTAATTAATTGTAGAAAGCTGTCTTTTAATATTAAAGATTAAAAAAAAAACGGTCTAAAAACGAGAAATAAATTAAAGTCCTCTATTAAAAATAATACTAATTAAGGGGCTAAAATATTTATATATATAATATATATATAATTTTATAAAATCACAGACATCTAAGGTTTTTTAGTAAAGGATATTCATAGTTTATTTATTAAAACAATTAATAAAGACGAGGACATTATTAAATTTATACTTGTTTTTATTAAAATTATAATAATCCATAATAATATATTCTTAAAGTTAAGATAAAATAAGGAAAAGTTAAAAGAGTCCGGGTTTCTTATTTTAAAGGACTTAAATACGTTGACAAATATAATAGTTATAGTAATATTATTAGATTATTAACGTAATATTATATCATTAGTATTAAAAAAATAAAAGTTATAAGGTTTTTTTAACATTAAGGTAAATTATATTAATACAGTTATACACTTTTTAGATAAAAAAAATACAGAAATAAACAACGTCAAGGACTATAAGACAGCCATTAGAGAATAATAAGTCGCCTTTTATATTAAGTTTACTTAATTAATTTAATAAGGCTTACTTTCACAGTACTTATAAAAAAGGGGCTATACGGTTGGCTTCTAATACTTAATATACCACCGAGAATGTTAAAGAAAAATCCGCTATTTTAACGTCAAAAGTAAAGCTGTCATATTAATTGAAAAAATAGAAATTCTTAATGACAAATATAAGGTTTATTTAATTTTTCTATAAAAGCTATTATAAGCGCTATACTCTTTTAATAAAGTTCTATTCGTTAAACTCGTCCAGTTTACAAAAGAGCACGTTTACTAACGGGTTATAGACACCTAGTCAATAAATTATTATAAAATAATAATCGGCCAATAGTTTAACCTATTATACTTATTAAGTATTTAATTATTTAGAAGTTATAAAGTATTTTAAGGCTTTATAATTTATAATAACACAGATTTAATAAAGGGTTCTCACGAACTTTACTCTCTAATAGACAAAAGAGTATATAATAACGAACATCTCTTTATTATAAACAACATAATTAAACTCTATAAAGAGCATAGTTTTTAAAAAGAAAACAACGGGGAACCAGTCCTTATTGTACTATTAAAAAAGGACCCTTATAATAATTCCATTACTTATATTTATTTCTAAAAGGCAAAGTAAATATTACTAATAATACTGAAAAAACAGAGCCGACGTGAAAGTGTATTTCAAAAAGTCAAAAACATTTTTACACTTACAAATAAAGCGAAAGAGAACGTTATTCTTTGTTAAATAAATAAGAGGTTTTGTTATAATATCATAGTCTTTAATAAAACGTTTATAAAAGTTATAAACCCTAAAAAAAGATTATACACCTTTAATAGTACTAAGGTAAGTCTAGTTATTAATGACAGTGACTTTTTTAAAGTTAACCTCTAATTTAAAGGTTAAGATAATAAATCTTAAATACTTTATATAAATAATAATAAACTCACTCTTCTTTAAATCTACTTAAAAGCTTACGTTAAAAAGTCTTTAAAAGACTTTTTTAACATATAATTAATATTCTAAAAAGTTTTCAAAATAAATAAAGATATCATCGAAGTACACTATACAAAAATCATCAAAATAATCAAAGAAAATGTCATTCATATAACGCTAGTACATAACAGAGCCATTAATAAGTCCAAATAGAAAAACCTTACACTTATATACTTCATATCTTGTACAAAAAGTTGTATACTCTTTTAATATTAAGTCCATTTATATTTAATAGAATACTTAACGAATGTCCAGCTTAATAAAAATACGAACATTAGTTATTCTAACTAATGTCTCATTAATTAAAGGGAAAAGATATTAATCCTTATAAATAAAAAAAAATTCAATACTTAGAAGTCAATACACAACTATAAAGATCTATTCGGCTTTTTAACGAAAAGAATAAAGGCAACAAATAGTGTTTAAAATGGTTTAATAAACCCTTTTTCCAAATTGTCAGTAATATAATCTTTAATAACTTCAAACTTTACTATAAACATCTTATATAACAGGGAATACTTAAAAGCTTTCTCGCCTTCGCTTTCCAATTTAATAGAATAATCGTATAAACAATACAAAAGGAATATATTACTTTTTGTTTTATTAAATACATGAGTCCATTTAATATATTTAAGTGGAATTATAAGTTTAATGTCTAGTTTAATTAAAAAAAAACAGTAAACTACGCTAAGGATTAATAACGAATAACAAACTCAATAGTTAAATCATTAATAATAACAGTAATATTGTTTTCCTTATGTCTTTACTTAATTAAAGACTTAATCTCTTCAAACATTATTATAAATATCTCATCCTTAGATTTCCGTTTTAACAATAAGTTAAATGCCACGGTACTAATTAAATAAATTTCAACGGTTGGTTTATATAAACAAGTCCATTTCTTTAATAGATGTCATTGTTAAAAGCCTATTAATAAAAAAGAAAGGGTATTTATAAGTAATTCAAAGAACTACTTCTACATCTTATAAAATAAAACTATAGAGTTACATAATTATGTTCGATATAAAAAAAGAATGAATTAAAAAGTTTCACTATATAATAATATTAACTTCAACGAATATAAAAAAAAAGGTTCTTATTAGGACAAAAGGGGTAACACAGTCGCCATCTATAAAATCACACAAAATAAAAGCTGTACTTATTACTTATAACATAGCTTGTTTTAAAGTAATATTCTTATTAATATTTACATTACTTTTATTGTTATTTTATACTTAATTCAATGGCCTTTTTATATTTTAATATATATAAAAATATAAAAATATAACAAAGGTAAAAACGACAACAGAAATAAGTTTAATAATAATAAACGTCGACACAACTAATTAAACTTAAGACTAAGGTAAACGGCGATAATAGCTATTAAAATTAACGTTCAACCTCGTCATCAAAAAAAAAAGAAAAAAAAATAACATATCCTAGTAATAGTTTAACCAATAAAGGCAAAAGAAAAGGTCCTTCCCTTAAAGTCTCTATCATCTCATCGTGTTATATTAAAAAAGAAACTACTTTAAAGGCTACTTTAGAGGCTGTTTTATCATATAAAATCCAAAAGGCGTTAAAGTTAAATCATATTTACTTCTTTAATAAAGTGACAATAAAGGTAAAATCAATATTAACAAAGGACAACGTAATTAATAAAAAAGAAGCCGTGACCTTTTCCATTATTTTCTCCACTATAACCATTAATTTGTAAAAAACAAAAAAAAAGGGTACCAAAAAGGTTACCTTTATAATTAAATAAAAGTCAATAGGGAAAAAGTAATTAATTACCCTTAACTTCACTAAATCAAGTATTGTATTTATTCTAATATTAACTGAGTTTTTAATCTCGTTGTTTAACGTCCTTTTAATAATATTATTAAATGTATTAATAACGGAAATCTTAAATTTTAATTAAAGTACTATAAGTGATAGTTAAAAAAAAGGCTTTTAGCCAAATAATACGTTGTTTAACGACATTAAAGAAAACTTAATATTTTAATAGTTATATTTTTCTAAAAATAATACTATAATGTTTTAATTAAATAATAAAAAAATGGTAAAGGCTTATAAACGTTTATCCACCGTTAAGTTTAAAATAATATAATAGTTGATTTTTCCATTATTGGTACTATTAAAGCCTTTAATAATAATAACGTTTAATAAAAAGTAAATTAAAGTTTTTTTAAAAAAAAAAAAAAGATTTTAAAAAAGTGTAATTAATAAAATAATAACCATTTACTCTAGAATTAAAAAGTACAAGTAACTTATATAATAGTCTATTCTTAGTAAAAGTTACTTAAATAATAAAAGATTATCCTTTAAAAAACTTTGTTAAGTCAAAGTATTACATATTTTTTAATATATTTAAAAAAGAGTCTTTTTTTAAGTTTGGTCTTTTATTAAAAAAAAGTGATATTTATTCTTTAATAATATTCTTATATATATTTTCGTTATTATCTTTAGATTAATTATTAAAAGAACAGTTAACGTTAATTTTGTTAATTTTATAAAAAGTAAAAAGTCGTTAAAATAATTATGTAATATAATTATAAAGTATATTTATTAGTAATTAAGCACGAGGGGTATTAGCCCACATAGAAAAGGTTAATAGTCTTTAATACTACTGTCAGGACTAAGAACTCTCTCATCTATAGTACTCCTTGGCCTTATAACTAGTATAATTATAAAAGGGAATAAAAAACTAAGATATCATATTTATAGTCCGTTAAAAGTTCGATTTAACAAAGGCTAAAGATTTAGAAGTCAAATAAAAAGTCTATTCGACTAATTAACCTTAGTCTTCGGTTTAAATTACTTCTATATACTCTTCTAATAACTAAAAAGTCTTATATTATTAAAACAATTACTTATGTAACCAGGAAGGGAACTTTTCTTATAAATCTATTTTTAAAACGGATTTGTCATTAATACTAGTAATATAAACAAAAGTTTTAAAGTTATAATAAAAACTCTAAAAAGAGTTCTAATAGTCTATATAAAAAGTAGAATACTTAGAACGGATTATTTATTTATCGTGAAAATTAAATAAAAACGAGACAAGTTATTCTATTAAATCTAAGGCCTCTATAAGTGTACCGTTTTTATTAAATTCGGGTTCTAAAAAAACTAATTCTAAAAATATTTGTGCCATTCTTTTGGTTTAGTTTAATAACTAGTCTTTCTTATGTTCCTTATTAATAAAATAAATAACATAACGACGTAAAACGTTATACACTTAGACTTTCTATAACTTTAAGGAATATTTAATACTATCAGAGAGTTTATTTAAAAAGTTTAAAATCTTCTTAATATAAATAATATAAGACATAAAAGAAATTCTAAAAAAAGACAAGACTTAAAAAGTGTCTTTAAAAAAGGACAACGTAAAACGTCGTTATAATAACGGCTTAACTTATTATCATTTTTATTATTACTAAAATTAAAGGTAACAATGGTTTATTTACCCTTGTTCTTAATAAAAACATTAATATTTTTCTTAATAAAATAAAAAAGAGTAAATAAAAAGGGACTATTTTTTAAAAAAAAAAACTTAAAAAGAGCACGATTTTCATTAAAACATTAGAGTTATTTTTATATTATAAATAAGTCCTTACTCATTTATTTAAAACGCTTTTTCTTTTTATTCAGTTTTTTCTCTATCTTTTTCATCGTTTATATATTTATAATAGTTTGGCTACCTTAAAGGGTAAACTATACTGTGCTAAAAGAAAAAAAAAAGGTTAAAAAGAAAATCCTATAAAAAAACGGATAAAGTAAAAGTAAAAGACATATTAATGTCTTTTATTAAAAAATACTCTATTATAAAAGGTTTAGGCTTTATATAACATGTCAAAAATACGTTTATATAAAAAGGGATGTTATTTTTTTGGCTCAATTAAGTCAAAAAAGCATAAAAAAAGGAAACCGATGTCGTTGACTTCTTTAGGTTTATCAGTTGTTTAAGTGCCATTTATTAAACTATACTTAATATAAGCCTTCTTTATAAAAAACTCTCTCTATAATAAAAATTCATAAAAAAAATAAAAAAGGGGAAAATATTTACTGTTTTCTTAAACGGGTTAAAACGAGTTATAAATAATGTGACGTTTACCTTATAAAAACCAATATCACATTATAATAAAGGCCTCACATATTAAAAAGAACATAATAAAAGTAATCAAGATTCTCTTAAAATATATAATTAAAAAAAAAAATTTAAAAAAAAAAAGGGGTTATATACAAAAAACGTCGTTCAGTTAATCTCACTTAAGCGCTTAGTAATGCCTAATTAAAAAGGCTCCCTTGAATGCCCTCTGATCCGTACTATCCGTCATAGTTAAAGTAGAAGCAGATTTTATAATTGCTTTTAATTTATATAACCTATATTAAATAAAGCTTTTAAAAGCTTTAAAAAATTGAAATAAGCTAGATAGTTATGCCTAAGGCAAATACTTTAGGAAAAACGCCAAGAGAAAGATTTTTAACTTAAAAACTTAATATTATTAAAGAGTGATTCTTAGGGAAAACGCCATTATATAACCTATTTCATTGAAATGGGTTTTCACATATAAAATCGATTTAATAAGCAAATTAATTTGCTGTTGCTTTTGTATTATAATATAAAGGGATATATAAAATAATTTAATGATTTTTTTAATATATGCCGCAATATTCGCAGCACGCTTTTTTAAAATAATAATAGCGCTTATAATATAATTTGACTTAAAAGTAAAGCAATTTAATGTAGTTAATACATTTGTTAATATCAAATAAAATGAGAAGAATACTTTAATATTATGTTATTTTTTAAATGGCTAAAAAAGACTTGGAATGGTAATAGAAATTGATCAAGCATTGTATGGCCTAAAAGATTCCCTTGCATTATGGTATGGCGATTTTGCGGTAATATTAAGCAAATTAAATTTTAATCCCTTAGCGGAGAAGCTGTGTATTTTCATAAACTTTAATAGAATAGTTTTTATGGCGTTTTATATTAACAATATTTAAGTTTTGTATTATGCCTTAAACAATAATAAAGAACAAGAGATTATTAAGGGATTACACTCAGCTTATAAGCTCATAATATTAAAAAATGTGAAATAGTTTTTGGGGGTACATGTAATTAGAGATCAGTTTATAAAGACGGTGTTTTTGATATACAATATTTATATAAAAAAAAGTAGCTTGGAAATTTAATATGATAAATGGGAAGTGCCTAAGTACGCTTTTATTGAATTATAACTTAATTAAGAATTTTAGAATTACCATATTAAAGCAGGTTAAAAAATACTAAAAGAAAATTGGATTAGTTTTATATATAATTATTATGCTAAGGCCAAATATTACTTTTGCAACATTTTAGCTATTGTACTTTTTAATAAACCCAAGCGCCTAGTATATAAAAGCAATTGAATGGACCATTAAATACTTATTTAAATCACGCTTTTTAATAATTGTCTACTAATGTAAAGATTGAGAAATATATTTATTAATAGCCTTAAACGCTTTATTTACAAATAATAAAAAGTTAAAACGCTTTTTTTAGGATTTTATTATAATATTATTTGAAGGTACGATTATTTAAAAAGCCTTAAGGCAAAACATTGTGATTACTTTAATAATAGAAGCAGAGTTATTAAAGGTAGCAAAAACGGCGAAAGAAGTAATGGCGCTTTAGCGCTTTTTTAAGGAATTAATGCTTGATATAAGAGCTTTGTAGAATATATTTTGTGATAATAAACAAATAATTTGATTAATAATTAAAAAGAATTAATGCATTTTAATAAAGCTGAGATATATTAATATATAAAACATGTGGTTATAATAAAAGCATAAAAGGTGAAGCTTTTAGGTAATATATTTCCTTATTAATAATATGCTAATAGACGGCTTAATAAAGAACTTGCCTTAATAAAAGTTTAAGGTGTTTATAGCTTTCCTGAACTTTTAAGATGTTTGAGCTATTGTTGAAGAGCTTATTTAAGTTAAAAGTGCTAAGGCACATTTATATTTATATTTAGTACATTTTATATATTATTTTAAACCAATATTATAAAGAGATAATAAGTATAAAGGGGAGGTATATGAATTTCGAGGACCTAATTTTAAGCTATTATTTTGAGGTTGTAAAGCTGCTTTAACATACCCGCAGTTATATAATAATATAGGGGAAATGTTTTTAAGCTATAACTTTGGGATTGTAAAGCTGCTTTATTATTGGGGTAACGTTTTTAAGCTACGATTTATGGGTTGTAAAGCCATTTTTACTTATAAAAGTAAGAGCAAAAGGTTTATTAACCGCCGAGTGACATTAGCTAAAACGTTAATTTCCGCTAAAGCAAAGGCGTAAACAGTAGTATACGTTATAATAGCGGCAATCGAAGGTTTATTAGCATTAATAGCAGCAGCTATACTATTATTATTACCTATCCTAGCGCTAAAAATAGGGCAAGAGGGGGGGCATGGCGGTTTTTTGGCAAAAAAATGCTATAATGTATTAATCGTCATTTTATAATAATAAGAATAGCACTTATAAAGCAATAAACCGAAGGCAGAATTATCCTTTTTCTTATTTTTATTTTTAATCATTTTAATCTCCTTTTTTAAGGCAGCCTTAATAATAGCCCAATAAGCGGTAAGGGCTTATAGCCAATTAGCAGGAGCTTTAAACATTGCTTTTATATGATATTTATTATTATATAAGATAATATACGTACGCGGGAGCTTTTTGGCATTAACTTTGCTATTAAATAAACGGCAAAAAGGGCAGTAGCAGCTTAGGGTATGGCAGCGTAATTAGTTTTGTTGTTTTTATAATAATAAAAACATTGTATTAATAACGCCTTATTGTAATAAAGGTTGTTTAATGCGTTATATATGCCATTGTAAATGTAATGGGAGCACGGCATAGTATAAGCTTCCTTAGCCATGGCATAATACTAAAGGGTTGGTAGGGGTAGAAAGGGCGAGTAAAAAGGAGGGGTGGCAGCTTGAGAGGCATCGGCCAATTATATTATGTATATTAATATATTGATTTTAAACTTTTAAACGTTTAAAACCTACTTTTTTTTTAATGCCTTAAGGGCAGCGGCGGGGGCGCATTTTTTAGTATAAGCCATTTTTAATAATATAATTATTGAGGAACGCAAATTTTTAGCACAAAAGCTTTAGTATAATTTCATTTGTTTATTTCCGTTATCCCAATAATAACATTTTTATTACAATCAGTTATATTAGCATTATTTTTAATTATATGGCAATTTATATTTATGCCATCATATTATTGACAGCTTTAGCTGTCTCTACGTTTTCTTGAATCTTAAGAGCCTCAGGCATTTACTTTAATATGTGTAAATCTCTACATTAGGTTGATTTTCCTAGTAGTGAAAAAATCTATTAATTTTTGGCTTCTTTTAATTGGTCATAAATACGTGAACCGAGCTTTGACTGCTTTATGATTAAAACGTGACTTATAAAAGTCTTTAATAAAGAGTAAAGGGTAAAAGGAAGGTGGTGTTGATTGTACGATATGCAACAAAACATTAAAGGTGCGGGAGTGCGGGAGTGCAGGAGTACGGGAAGGAAGTTTAAAAAGCCTCACTTTTAAAGGGGAATTTATTTAAATATTGTGTAATATTATCAGTGTCACGCAACCAGCGCCATTATTATGTCAGCATATTTGATGAGGTTTAGTGTATGCTTGCGTAAGCATTTCATGTATATATTTTTAGCTTGCAGTTTTATCTTAGAAAGGGTAACGCTTAATTTAATTTATTAAACATATTTACACATTTTTTATTTTTAATGATTATAAAGATTTCTTACATTTAAAAAGACTTGCTTCATTTTTTGTATTATAATTAAAAGCCATAGGCTATTACCTTTATTTAATGCATATACGGAATTGGATTTTATTTAAAGCCTTTTATTTATTGATTTTATAATTTTTTTTTATTTTTAATTTTTTAATTCCCTTGCCTAATGATCGCTTGATTATTTTAATATGTTTATAGACGATAGCAGCATTAGAACACTAAATGCAAACATTGTTTGCAAGAAATTTAAGCAATGGGTCAATTAATACACTTATTTTATTTTTAGCGCAAACATCTTTGGATTATGGCCCTTGATCAACCTTAATGCAACGAATGCTTGCACTTTTGCGGAAGTCCTTAATATTATTTCCAAAAGCGCCAAGCAAATTGCAGCAGCAAAGACTGCTTAATCGCAAATTAATTTTTAAGTTGTACAAGCTTAGTACAGCGCAAATCTTGTTATTTGGGCTATGGCAATAAAGGCTTATTTGGATCTTTTGGCTTTATTATTAAACAATATTTAAAGCAGGACCTTTATTATTATATTAGGTGGGAGCGAGGCTAAGCAATTAATTTTAGATTTTTTTGCTTTTGTGATTCTAAGAGCTTTAGCCATGGCGGTTTTGTATAAGCCGGAATTATGCACTTTTAATGCTAAAAACGAGGAAAAGAAATGGAAATCAAATTGCGCAATTTGGCAACCTTAAATGATTATGTATTTTAAATTTTATAAGTGAATTTAAAAAATTATAGCATACAAGTATTTTAATATTGCCATATCATAGCTTGTTTTAAAAAAGCGCATGAATATTTAAGCGCTTATTTGTTTCTTTTGCTTTGTGTTTTAATAAATGAATCAAATTTTATAAGCCAATATTAAATAAGAATATATAGCTTTGCTTACTTAAGCAAAAAAAAGAAAAGATTAGCCTAATCAAATGGATTATAGCATATTAAGCTTTTTTTTAAAAGGCCAGATTATATAAGGTTATTAATATTAAAAGATTTTAAGGGCTTATAAACTTTTTAATTGCTATTAAACAATTTAATAATAAATAATTTATTAATTAGTATTAAAAAATCAAAAAAGCTAATAAGCTTGAAAATCTTTTTTCATATACTTTAAAATAGCTATGCTGCCTTTTTAATGCAAATAAAGTAAATTTAATATACCGCAAGCTTATTAATAGCAAATTATATGCTGATTATTTTGCTATTTTTTAGGGAAGATCAAATAATGCGGGATTCAAAAATAAAAGCTTATTCAAGGCTTAAGGCAAATTTTTTTTCAAAAGCTTATTAGATTAATAAGCTTTAAAACGATCATGCCTATGCTTTAAGAATCCACATAGGTGGTTCCTTAGCTATTATATGAAATTCCAATTTGCTATTTGTGGAAAAGTTTTTAAGACTTTTTTTAATAGGTTGCTTAAATTAATTTTAAAGCAAAACAAAAATTAAGCTAAGGAAATTTGTTAATGATTTGTAAAGAATAAGTAAAAAAGCTTGCGAAGCTAATTTGGCCAAAATAAGCTTTTGCTTTTATTAATTAAGGATTTGATTAAAAAATTAAAGAATTTGAAAAACTTGGGGAAACTCAAATTTAAATTCTTAGGAAATATTTTTAATAAATTGGCGGGATTAGGAAACAATGCGTTTTTAATGCTTTTACTAAATCTTAAGAAAAGGGCCTAATCAAAAGTTTACTTTTTTTTTAGGAAAGTGCCTTATACCCTTTTTTTAATTTAATATTTTTAAACAATTATAAAACAATTAATTTGATTAATAATATTTTATTTTTAAAATCTAAATTTTTTATTAAGGCAAAGCCAAACAATATTATAAAGGCAGGGAGCAGCCAGCTTCCTATTTTGGGGCGCGGAACTCGAATAATGAAAAACGCCTTTATAGGTAATAATAATTAAATATATGATTTTATTTTTTATAATATAGTTATTGTAAAAAGATTTTATATTAATATTATTTTAAAAGCTTGTTTATTTAAGTAAAATCTTTGGTTTTGCGGAATGGATTGTATTTTGCGCTAGGGCAATAATAGCAAGCCTATGGCAAACCACTTTATTGTTTGTTAATTAAAACGCCAACAAAACCTTGTGTTTTTTAAATATAAAAAACGTTTAAATTATTTATATAAAATCCCCTTAAACTTTGTAAAAATTATAATTTATGTAATTATAAAGCAAAAGCTTAAATGAGCATTGAAGCCAACCTAAGAGTATAAGAATTTTTGATTGGATATAAAAATAGTATGGCATTTACGCGCTGATTATTTAGGCCTAAATACATTAAAAAAGTTAATTGAATTAGTTAGAAATATCAAAATAATAAATAAAATTAAATGCTTAAAATATAAACAATATACGCTTATTTATACTTTTAATTTTAATTTTGTTTGCCTAATTTATTGGCAATTATTATGTTTATTTTAAAAAATCACATAAATTTTTTTTGATTACTTAAATTACTTTAAAAGCATATTTTAGTTGTTAGTGCTTAAATATGAATATAGCGGAATATTAATTAAATATGCTTTATACTTAAAAAAGCATAATAAAGTATTTAAGTATATTAAAAGCTTTAAATCCTAGGTTCAAAAGCAATTTGAACTTTTAATATACAAAATCAAATATAATTAAAAAAAGGCTATTATTATAATTAAAAAGTTTATAAGATATAAAAAATGGGCTTTTAAATTTGGAATTGAATTTAAGCTTTTTCCAATTGTAATTCATAAGCCAAAGGGCAATACTAAAAGGGCTGGCCAGGAAGCAATTAATAAAAAGGTAAAAATACGATTGAGATTTAATTTTTTTATTAAATTAAGCATTAAATGCGTATTTGCGGGTATTCATTTATATAATAAAAGCTTAAGGCGCATAAATAATTAACAATTACTTATTAAGGAAAATAATAGGTAATTTTGTAATTACTTTTAATAATATGATTTTGCATTTATTGCCAAAATCATTATTAATTTTAGATTAAATTAAAATGGAATTTATGTGTTTGAGTATAAAGCATATGTATTAATAATAAAATAAGCATTGGGAAAAAACAAAAAAGCGTTTAAAACCAATGCACATGCGCATATCAAATACTTAATAAAATATATTGCTTTAAATATTTATAAAATTTAGGTGTCACGCTTTAATAAAATCATTATCATTTGTAACGTACGATTTGATGAGGAAAGCTTTTATACCTTTTTTAAAAAAAAAGCAGGAAATTTCAATTTTAGAAGTTTAATTGATTTGTAAACTTATTAAACAAAAGGAGCTAATTAGCAATTGGACTAGAATTTTTAAGGCAAAAAATGAAACTGTTGGGGAATAGAATACTATAAGAAAAAGCATACTAAAATCTTTTTTAAAAATCATAAAACAACAAATAAAAGCTCCTAAAATACAAAACTTGAAAATAAAAAATTATGCTAAAAACCTTAGCACTTAAATTAAATTTCTAATTCCAAAAACAACGCCTATCTTAAATAACAACGCGTAAAGAGTAAAAAAGCAATTGTTAGGTACATTAAACCTAGGGCCTGATTTAAGCATAAATTTAAACTCAAAGGTATTTTGTTTAAGTAAGCGTATACAATTCATAAATCGGGTATTGAATGTACCTTAGGATTAAACAATAAATTCGCTTTGAGTATTAAAATTCGAGGTTTAAATCCCATTATATAATTTAAATGTACATTAAAATACATTACCCCTAAATTATGGGAAATCGAAATTCGAATTTTTTAAATTAGCAAAAGCATTAACGCGCTTTTAAGCTACAGCGATTGAAGCTTAGCTAATTAAATCAAAACCTTTAAGCATTTAAAGCAGGCTATTAAAAGTTGCGAAAGGAAAAGGGAAATAATTTAAAAGATGTGCTAAAGTATTTGCCATATTTAATATGATTTTTAAGGAAATAAGATTTTAATAAAAACACCTCAAATTTAGGGGTATTTGTAATTTTGGGGGTAATGCATTAAAAAAAAGCATTCCTTTAACCTATATAATGATCTTATATTATATATAAATCTTATGCTTAATGGATTAATGCTTAATTAGCATATGTTTTCGAAAAAGCAGGAGGATTTAAGATAAATAATAAAAACGATGTATATAATGATTACGGCAGCTATTTAAACAAATTGCTTAAAAGGATAGCCATTATTAAAAGGAAAAATCCTATTTCTTAAAATTAAGGTCCAAAATCTTCCGCTAAAGCCCAAAAAGTGAAATGATTTTAAGAATCACCTAATGAAAATGTGGTTTATTAAGGATATTTATTTGAAAATAAGTAATATAAATAAGCACGAATGCTAAATGCTGGAATATTTTAATTTAAATATTATATTAACGCTTGTATTGCTTATGTGAATATTTAAATATAAATTTAATAAAAACGAATATATTTTGAAATGCTAATTACGTATTATGATGCGCGGAGATTTTTAAAGCAAATTCATGATTATTTTAATATACGCAAGCACTTTGGCAGCCAAGTTATTTAGAATAGCCATGGCGCTTATAGCTGAATTTGACTTAAAAATCAAATGCTTTAATATGATCAACGTATTTATTAACGCTTTTTAAAATATAAATAAAAAAATAATATATTATAAATTCCCTTTTGGCTTTTAGAAACTAAGAAAAGTATTGCAAGTTGATTGTGCATTTTATAAAATGCGCGATTCCCCTTATTTTTGATATAAACATATTAATAAGATTTTAATAAGTTTGGGGTTATTTTTTTGTTTTAAAAAGCTTTGCATATTTATGAACCTTAAATATAAAATTTTGGTGTTATTTTATGTTAATAATATTTAAGTGCTCTTTTATTAAAATAAAGCAAAGCTTGGCAAAAAACTTATTAAAAAGCTTAATTAGGCATATAATATGTATAATTTTAAAAACATTAAGCAATTTTTAGGGATTAAGATAATGCGCAATTAAAAGCGCAAAATTATTTTTCTTATTTATAATTAATATATTAAAAAGATTATTTATAAGTTTAAGCAAGCAAATGGGAGGTGTTTTATAATCTTGCTATTTTAAATTGAGCTTGTGAAA
Organism: Helotiales sp. F229; assembly: GCA_002554605.1. Lineage (NCBI taxonomy): Eukaryota > Fungi > Ascomycota > Leotiomycetes > Helotiales > Helotiales sp. F229. The sequence goes on from MXAW01000011.1 coordinate 537,025, forward strand.
TTTAATAATTAAGCATTAAAAAAAGTTATTAAAGTATATTAAAAAAAAGTTGAATTTGTATTATATATAGTAATTGTTACATAATCAAATGTTGTATATGCCGCAGCCCTTTTTTTATAATTTGCTATAAACCTTAAATCAAAGCATTTTATAGCTATATATTGGCTTATTTGGTACTTGTTTGGAATGTGCTTTTTGGGGATTGTATTTGAAGGTAATCAAATACGGGCAGTGTTTATTGCTTTTAATGCTTTATTTGTAAATGATTTTAAAATTAGGCGATTATTGCAAAAATATGTGATTTTGATGTTTGGTGGTTTAATAATTTAAAAAGCATTTTAATAATTCATAATTATAATTTCTATAACAAAAGCGGAATTGCTGTTTCTTGAATATATAGGAAAAAAAGCCATGGCGCTTTAATGATTTTTTAAAGATCTATTTTTAAACATTGGCAAAATTTGAGAGATCTTTTGTAATAATTAGCAAATGATTAGGCTTATAATAAATAATAGCAAAAAAATTGTTATTAAATTTTGCTATATGAATATTTAAAATATATGGCTTAAGCAAAAATTTGTTTGGGGTTTGTTTAAAATTATGTATTTATTAATAAATGATATGCCTGCTGATAGGCTTATAAAAAAATTATTTTATTAAAAATTTAAGCAATTTAAAGCTTTTTTGAATTTTGAGGATCATAAATTTTAAGTTGAAAAGCTTTAAATACATTTATTAAAAATATATTAATAATTTATGCGCATTTTTATTTGTTAAATTAATTTATGCGCATTTTTATTTGTTAAATTAATTTTTTTAATTTTAATAAATGGGTATTCCTTATTATTTTAAATAAAAGAGCAAAAATTTAGCGCAAAAAATTGCAAAAAAAAACCTTAAGCTTACGCGAAACCTAACGAAAGCTTATTTATAAATGCAATGCTTTTGCAATTCCTTTTAATAAAGCTGCTAATAATTAATTTTTTTTTTTTTAATTTTTTTCAGCAACGGCACCAGTTTCATCAGTAGTATTATTATTATTTTTTTTTTTCCACGCTTAGGACCAAAATAATAAGACCTGAAAAGCAGGATTTCAATTTTTTCCTTATTCTTTTTTTCCTTTTTATTTTTATTATTTAATTTACCTTTTTTTAATAGGGTTTTGAGGGTTGTGCGAATTGCGCGAACATTTTATGTAATATTAATAAAATGCTCATAAAATTTTTAAAAAGGCTTACCAAAGAAAAAGGGCTATTTTTAGTTTTAAAAAGAAAAATCAATCAAACATCATATTAGAAGATTTAAAAAGGAGTAATATAATAAGTATGCCTAAAGGTGCAATTGTAATAGCGCGAATTAGCGGAAAGGGTATTAGCAAAGCATTTGCCCTTATTATTGTGGCTATATGCGGTAGAGCGGATATATGGGAAATAGGGCTTAGCAAATTATTGATTTATAAACATATATTAATATTTACTTATGATTATATAATAAAAATAAGCATAAAACATAATAAAAAAATACATATTATATTTATGTTTAATAAACAAGGCCTTGGATTTTGAATTATGCTTTAAAAAGGTGCAAAATTTGCGAAAAGATTTTTAAGAACATAAAAGTATATTCAAAATGAATAACAAAAACATAATCAAATGCTTTTGATTTAAGCTTTTATTATTTAAACGCTATAATTTTCCCGACTTTTTATTAGTAAATGTGTAAGCGTTATATTTATTAACCATTTTATTTGCTTTGCTTTTGCTTTTAAAAGTTTGGGAAATAATAACCCAAGCAAAAAACGAGGCAAAAGTAGGAAAAAGAAAAATAAGGCAAAAGAACATTAAACGTTTATAAGGAATAGGAGCTTGAATAAAAAAGGGTATATAAATAAAAAAGGAAATTGCATTAAATTTGCTATTAAATATGAAACAATAATAGGAGAATAAAATAAGCGAAATATTATTAAAGTCTAAACAAAAGGAATTTTTTGATTTAGGAAAAAGGGAATTCAAATGTATAATTTGCCATATAAAAAATAGCGTAAAAAAGGATATTTAAACAAGCTTATTTTTGGAGGTATTTATTTGTAATTATATTATTGATTAGCCTAATGCTTAAAGCTAAAAATCATAATATATAAAACATATAATAAAGGTGAAAAAAAAAACGGAATACTCACTTAGCTAGTATAAAGCTTGTGATATTTGTTGCTTACTTTTTTGGCTAACTTAAAAGGCATTTTAATAATATAAATCATTTAAATAATGTATGTGAAAATCAAAAAAAAAAAAGAAAAGGCAAAAGATAAAGGCATAAGCGCAAATATGTATAATGTTGATATTAAAAAAAGGTTATTATTTATTAAAGCAAATACTCCTTTTATAATTATTAACCCAATGGGCGCGATTACTTAATTATTAGCCAACGCGCTTGGGCCATTTAATAATATATTAATTAATGTGCGACGTGCAATAAAGCATGAAGTAAATTTTGATTTAACTAATAAATAAGCATAATTCATTTTTATTTCCCGCCAATTCAATTTAAAGCAATTATTTAAATTCTTAAATCATCTAATTATAGCATTAATCATATAAATCCGATTTTACTTTATTAATGGGAGCACTTGCGCAGAGCCTTATTATCCTAAACTTAAATTAGGTATTTGAAATTAAGTAAAATAATAATAATGCATAATTTCTTATTTCTTTTATATTAAGCTTATGATTATATTTTTTTTTATATATTTTAATATATTAATTTAATATGCTTTAATTGCGTATTTATTGCTTACTTTTATTTATTATACCTTATGCTTACCATTAAATGTTATATTTATATTAAACGCAATAATTATTTATATTACGCGCTTTTACCACGCGCATTAATTGCGTACCCATGTATTTCTTTTTTTTTTAAATTTGCATGGCGCCTGCACGCAATTATGTATATGATTTATGATAAGTGTATTATGATTTAAGGTATATGATTAATATGATTGTCTTTTTTGGCTACGATCATATATTGCGCATTGGGGATGGCGAGCTTTTAATCCTGCGAATAATATTTTATTATAGGGGTATGTTATGCAATTAGCGCCATTATTATGTTAGCATATTTAATGAGATTTAGTATATGCTTGCATAAGCATTTTATATATATATTTTTAGCTTGCAATTCTATTTTAAAAAAGGTAACGCTTAATTTAATTTATTAAACATATTTACATACTTTTTACTTTTAATGATTGTAAAGATCTTTCACATTTAGAAAGACCTGCTCCACTTTCCGTATCACAATCAGTTTTTAACTAAAATATAAAATAAGACCTGTTTTAAAATCAGCTTAATTAGCTCATTAAAATAGCCTTTTTAAATTTATATTAATTATTATACTTATAAGGATATTAATTATTAAAAAGATATAATTAATTAAAAAATTAAAATTAAACTAATTTTTATTTTATTTTAATATATAAGTTAATAAATAATTATTTATAAAAAATGCAATTAATAAAGGTTATTAAAATAAGAAGGGTATATTTAAAAATAGAAGTATTATTATTATAACTTAAATATTAAGCTTAATATATAATTAGAAGTAAATATTAAAGATTTACTTTAATAATTTTCTTTATAAAAAATTGATTTAAAAATTAATAAATATATGTATAATATTACTTATTAAACTATTAAATAAACTATAAAATGAACTAATTATTAAATTATTTAATATATTATTAAATAAAGTACTTATTAAGTTATTTATGAAGTTTAATAGTTTAATAGTTTAATAGTTTAATAGTTTAATAGTTTAATAGTTTAATAGTTTAATAGTTTAATAGTTTAATAGTTTAATAGTTTAATAGTTTAATAGTTTAATAGTTTAATAGTTTAATAGTTTAATAGTTTAATAGTTTAATAGTTTCATAATTTAATAGTTTAATAAAAAAAGCTTTTTTAATATAATTATTATTAATACACAGGCCTTGTAGAGCCCCCGGAGGGCCCCCAAAGGGCCTACAAAGCATTAAACACCAAAAAATACTTATTATTATACTTATAATATTACTTTTAATATTACTACTTTTAATATCACCACTTTTAATAATATTATATTAGAGTTAAGTAATATTAAAGCTGTCACCTATTAATCTCTGATTGGTCCCCTAGTATGTAGTCTTCTTAAAATACGTTTTTTATTTAATTTACTTATTTTATTTCACTTGTTTACATGTTATAATTATTTAATTTATAAAAACGAAAAATTGCTTAAATTTGCATTAATTTATTTTTTGATTTAAAACACTAATAGGTGGCCTTATAATAATCTTTTAACAAGAACTTGATTGCTGATTGTATTATAAAATGCTATTCTTATATAAAAGTTTAAAAAAGCATTGCTATAAAAAAAACTTATTATAAAGCTAATTTAAAAATAAGGCCTACTTATTATTTTCCATGCCGTATAAGCTGTTTACAAACAAATTTAATCCCTTTTTCTTTTTACTACCATTATTGTTAAAGCACCATAATAAAAGCGCTCATTACTAAGTTCTGCTTTAATAAAAGCCTTGCGCTTATTATAAGCTTTTTGGCCTTAGCATGAACGCTTAAAATAATCTTATTTTCATGGCCTAAAGCTATCTAATTTCTTAACTTAAAAAGCTAGGTCTTATATATAAATCAATTATTAATTAAAATTAAACATTATACTAAAAATAATTACATATTAGCTAAATATTAGCAAGCTAATTAAATCTAATTTAAAAGGCTACACAAACTGAGACCTCAAGAGGTACTTAAATCGATTATATCTTAATTCTGACAAAAGAGAAAGAACCGATATAAAAATACTTTATTTTACCCTTCTTCAAATTTTCATTAAACCGTCTTCTTCGACAATTTGCCCCTATTCAGGCTTCTTCCTTACCTCTTATTCAAACTCAGACTCGCCCTTCTTCTCTAACTTCTAGGTATACGTCATTCTCTGATTCTTCGTTATTCAAGGCATTACGTGTTTAATCATTCATCATCAGGTGACGCGGATGAACCTCGGATTGTTTACCTTTAAATAGCTAAGTGAGCCTCGGCGTCTCAGGCTGCATTGACTCCCCAGTTGACTTGCCTTCAGATTCAGCCCTTGAAGACTCGGTTTCTAAAGTCGAAGGTTCGGCAAATAAGGAGGCTTCAGAGGTTTCAGAAGCTCCAGATGTTTCAGAAGGGTTAATTAAGTATGAGTTTGAGGAGGATTTTGAGTGGTGTTGTTTATTCATAAGGTTTTATTAAAAACCTTCTTTCCTTTGTTCTGCCATTTTATAAGGTTTTGTGAAACCTTTCCCTCTTTCCTTTGTACTTTCCTTTGTCAAAGGCGGTGTGAAAGATTAGCCCTGGCACCTCCGTAGGTCCGAATACAAAGGATACGGAAGTGAATAGACTTCGATTGGAAGATGCGAAGGTTAGAAAACATGAGTCGTTGAGGATTGTTAATGGGGAACTTGAGGGGAAGGAGTGGCTTGTTAGTGGAAGGCCGACGATTGATAATGTGGCGAATTTTGTTTATATTGCCCTGGTGAGTTTTTGTGAATGTCGATGTGGATGGATGTGGATGTGAATGCGTAGTAGTTTTGGATAGAGATGAGGATGATGAGTAAACAGGCGCCAATGGGAGATATCTTCCTAGATGAGTGAGTACCCGAATCTGCCAGTAGAAATTGCCTGGTTTCATTTGGGCCCTACGGTGCGGAGGAAGGGGAAGACAGTTGAGCAGATCTGGCTGGTAATTAATGTTTAGAGTTCTTTGTTCAAACGGAGAGGGCAAATGAATGGGGTATTGGCTTGGTTAAAACCTAGATGGTTGTTTTAGTTTCGCTGGGCGTCATAGGAAGAGAGAGGCAGACGGTAACCGAACCCACCAGGTACACAGTACACTGGTGTCATTCAGAGACTTTCAGATCACGATACAATGTGAATTTATGAAAAAGAGATTATTTGTTAGTCTTGAAAAGTACATCGGTGAATGTGATGTAAGTTGCTGTGAAGTAGCCGATTCCAAGGCTTCGCGTACGGAAGGGGGTTGACAGTGGGTCTCGTCACCCCCCTTATCCAGACTTGACCTTATGAGGAAATTTATGGAGAAATTTCTAGGATTCCAGACGATTGATTGGAACAATAACCTTATTGTTGACAAGGGAGGACGAGACCCCCCCCCCCCCCCCCCCCCCCCCCCCCCCCCCCCCCCCCTTCCGTACTTAATAGCGAAAAAACCTTATTGTTCGCTGTCCGCAAGTATAGAATTAAGTTCATCTTGTTTCTCGTTGAATTCTAAATTTTCTCAGACCCGGTCCCCGGAATCAATGCTAGACTTGACTCAGGCAGCAACAACAACACGGGACTCAGGAAGTCGATATATAAGTAAGTTGCAACGCCCGCCCCTAAATCATTTCTACCAGACCAGTATCGAAGTGATCTTACACATTTCGCCTCAATCTCACTTTCAAGACAGCGCTGAATCGACCAGTCTGTCTTTCCATCCTCAAAACCTCAACGTACTTTCTACTTCTCAACTTCCCCACACTACGAGCCCACGAGCTACAGGAGGTGGGACCTCCTCACCCTTCGCAATTCTTATGAGCTAACGAACTTCAGAACAACAATGTTGCTCACCAACATCATCCTCAGCACAGTCGCCGGTCTCTCTGCCTCCGCCCTCGCAAATCCAGCATTCGGGGAACTAGAGGCTCGCCAGGCTGGCCCATGTGGGAGTCGCAGTTTGGAACAATGTGTTAGAGGTTCCTGTCCTGGATCCGGAGTTTGTCTTCCAGGTCCAGACGAGCGTTGTCAATGTATAGATGCACCTACGGTGATTATTGCCAGAGCGACGGCAGCACCTGTACGTGTCTGAATGTGAGGGGTACACTTCTGACCTTGGAGATTTTGGTGTTGAGTAACTCGTGCTGGACGTCGGAATATTCTTTAGACTCACGTAGAATGGATAAATTTGCAAGCTTTTCTGTAACGTTCCTTGAATTTTTATGTTTTTGCTTTGCACATGACTTATGGTCAGCGTTAACGAGGGACCGTCCAAATAGATTTTTTCCCCGGAGATTACGGAATTCCCCCCTAATTATATAATCAATTTTGAAAACGTAATAAAATTGTGATTGATTTAATAACTTTTGATTAATAATGTTTTATTGACAGCTTTAGCTGTCTTTACGTTTTCTTAAATTTTAAGAGCCTTAGGCATCTACTTAATTATGCGGAAATCTTTATGCGGATAAGATTTTCCTTAATAATGAAAAAATCTCTTGATTTTTACTTTCTTGTGATTAGTTATTAATATATAAACCGAGCTTTGTATACAGTGTAACCTATGGTTTTGTGATACTTAAAAAGTCTATAGTAAAAGGTAGTATTAATTATACAATATACAATAGAACATCGCTTAAGTATAACGGGAGTACAAGAGTACGGGAATACCCGCGTTTAATATTAAAAAGTTTAAAAAGCGCCACTTTTAGAGGGGAATTTATTTAAAAGTTGTGCATTACTACGAGTTTTAAAGTAAAATACAAAATAAGACCTGTTTTAAAATCAACTTAATTAACTGATTAAAATGGCTTTTTCGGATTTATAATAACCAATACGGTTATAAAAATATTAAGTATTAAAGAAATATCAGATAATTATAATAGTTATTATAAGTGCCTTATCTTAATATATAAACTAATAAATGGCTATTTATAAAAAAGATAATTAATAAAACTTATTAAATTAAAAACAACATATTTAAAAATAAAAATATTATTATTATAACTTAAATATTAAACCTAATATATAATTGAACGTAAATATTAAAGATTTACCTTAATGATTTCTTTTAAAAAAATCGATTTAAAAATTAATTAATATATACATAATATTACTTATTAACCTATTAAGTAAACTATAAAATCAACTAATTATTAAACTATTAAATATATTATTAAATAAAGTACTTATTAAGTTATTTATGAAATTTAATAGTTTAATAGTTTAATAGTTTAATAGTTTAATTAAAGAAATAAAAGCTGTTTTTAATATAATTATTTTTAATACAAAGGCTTCACAAAGCCCCTGGAGGGTCCCTAAAGGGTCTGCGGAGTATTAAAAACTCAAAAATACTTATTATTATACTTATAATTGACAGCTTTAGTTGTCTCTACGTTTTCTTGAATTTTAAGAGCCTCAGGCATTTATTTAGTTACGCGGAAATCTCTACACTAGTTTTATTTTCCTAATAATAATAAAATCTATTAAGTTTTACTTTCCGCTAATTAATCATTAATATATAAACCAAGCTTTATATATAGCGTGATTATTTCATGACTTTTATAATGTTTTAAAAGTAATAAAAGATGGTATTAATTGTATGATATATAATAAAACTTGAGAATACGGAGTACGGGAATGCGGGAATACTTATAAAAGCCCCACTTTTAAAAGGGAATTTATTTAAAAATCATATATTATTATGAGTTTTTAACTAAAATACAAAATAAGACCTGTTTTAAAATTAGCTTAATTAGCTTATTAAAATGGCTTTTTCGGATTTATAATGACTAATATAATTATAAATATATTAATTATTAAAGAATTATTTTTAAAAGAAATTTATTTAAAAATCGTGCATCATTAGAAGTTTTTAAGTAAAATATAAAATATGACCTGTTTTAAAATCGACTTATTTAGCTTATTAAAATGGCTTTCTTAGATTCATAATAATTAATATAATTATAAAGATATTAATTATTAAAAAATATCATATGATTAATTAATCAAAAAGTTAAAATTAAATTAAATTAAATTTTGTTTTAACACATAAGCTAATAAACGGCTATTTATAAAACAATATAATTAATAAAACTTATTAAAATAAAAATATTATTATTATAATTTTAATATTAAGCTTAATATACAATTAAAAATGAATATTAAAGATTTACTTTAATAATTTCTTTATATAAAAAATCGATTTAAAACTTAATTAATATATATATATATAATACTATTTATTAAACTATTAAATAAATTATAAATAAAGTACTTATACTATTATTTATGAAATTTAATAGTTTAATAGTTTAATAGTTTAATAGTTTAATAGTTTAATAGTTTAATAGTTTAATAGTTTAATAGTTTAATAGTTTAATAGTTTAATAGTTTAATAGTTTAATAGTTTTAAAAATAAGCTTTTCTTTAAGTTAATATAATTATAATTAATATAAAGGCCTTACAAAGCCCCCGGAGGGCCCTCAGAGGGCCTGCGGAGCATTAAAAATAAAAAAAGTACTTATTATTATACTTATTATTATAATTATAATATTAATTATAATATTACTTTTAATAAGATTATATTAAAGTTAAGTAACATTAAAGCTGTCACCTATTAATCTCTGATTGGTCCCCTAGTATTACTTATAATATTACTTATAATATTACTTATAATATTACTTATAATATTACTTATAATATTAATACTTTTAATATTACCACTTTTGATAATATTATATTACAGTCAAGTACTATTAAAGCTGTCACCTATTAATCTCTGATTGGTCCCCTAGTATATAATATAATAATATAATAATATTCGTGCCGTCACAATTATAACTCCGACTACCCCCTAAAACCGTCAGATCTATTACTTTTAATAGTTAAAGCATAATCCCTGAAATTACCATGGTATCATTCAAGTGGTGCTCCCTATACAGCATAATGAGATTACATAACCCCTGTAGACCAACAAAAATGCAATTAAAAAAGGCTAAATTTAAAAAAGCATTAATTAAACATTAAGAATTAATAATTCGTAATGTTAAACAAGCTTGCAATGTTAGGCGTTTACGGCTGTTTATTAAGACCCATTAATCATGAAAACATGATTTTAAAAATTGAAAACATAAAACATAAAATAATCAAAAGTACTTTAAATTTATAAAACATAATTAATTTTATATACTTTTATTAATCAAAAACTTTCCGGATTTTTACATAAGCATTTAAAACCCCCTCCCTCCCTTATTATTATACCCTCACTACCATATCCTCGTTATCGTACCCTCATCGTCGTACCCTCATCGTCGTACCCTCATCATCGCACTTTCGTTATTATACCCTTATTGTTATACCTTTGTTATCGTACCCTTATTGTTACTCTTTCTTATTATTGTGGTATAATTAAAAAAAGGGAAAAGAAGTTTGATAAGTTAATAAAAAAAAGGCAATATCATATAACATAGATTTACCTTTTTATAAAGGCCCGTATTAACGCCTCATTAAAATCCTTTTAAAAGGCCGCTGCCTCCCCTTAATTTTTTACTTTTAATAATAATAATAATAATAAGGCTATGATAATAAGGGTATGGCAGCAAGGGTACGGCAGCAAGGGTATGGCAGCGAGGGTATAATAACAAGGGTATAATAGCGAGGGTGTAGTAGCAAAGATACAATAGCGAAGGTGTGATAACAAAGGTGCGATAGCGAAGGTGCGATAGTGAGGGTGTAATAGCAAGGGTATAATAGCGAAGTCGTAATAATATAAGTGTCGGGAATTTTTTTTTTGAACAATACTTAGAATTGAGTGTAAAATACTACGGCTGTTTTTTAGGACGTAATAGTCGTGAAAACATGATTTTGAAAATTAAGAACGTAAAACGTAAAACAGTCGAAGGTACTTCAAATTTACAGGTGAACAGAATTAATTTTATGTACTTTTATTTATTAAAAATTTTCCGAATTTTTACATAAACGCTTAGAACCCCCTTTTCCCCCTTATTATTGTACTTTCACTACTACATCTATGTTATTATACCCTTGCTATTACACCTTTATTGCTATACCCTTGCTGCCGTACCTTTGCTACCGTACCCTTACTATTATACCCTTGCTGTTATTATTGTTATTAAAAGTAAAAAATAAGGGGAGGCAGCGGCCTTAAAAGAATTTTTATAAGGCACTAACATAGGCCTTTACAAAAAGGTAAATTCATGCCGTGTAATATGGCCTTTTAATATGATGCAAAGGCAAAGCAAGTGGTTCGAATGCTTAGAATATTAAGGTGCAAAACTTAAAAGGTTTTGCGAAAGGTTATATACACAAAATAGGGGATAATAGCCTAAGGCGCCTAAGGCATTTATGCCAGGTTGTTATACTATCCTCCCTTCTAAAGAAGAGCAAGTCTTAAGGAGCTTAATTTATTCTTGAGTTATAATCTACATACATCTTTTCACACCTAAGCAGAGGTAAAGTGCCAGCTAATAGTTGTCTTTCTCCTGCCTTTATACTAACTATTTCACTTAATTAAATGTATTTTGAACTATCGCGAATATTTGTTAAATAACCTTAAAGTTAGGAGAAAAAGCTGGCTTAAGAGTGGCAAAGAATCGTCAAAAGATAAAAGAGGTAAAGGCAGCAAGTTCAGCCTAAAAAGCCTTTTTTATTAAAGAATATATTTGTGGTAAACCAGTATACATTTAAATAATTTGCCGAATTAATTGCTTTATAAAAGGATTGAAATTATGAGTAAACTAATACTTATTATTAATAAGGGATTAAAGCCAAAAGGCTATTGAAATAAGCTTTGGATCCATTAAAAGGGGGGAGCAAAAAAGGCTTAATTAAGAGGTCTGCAAGTTATTGTCTTTGCAATAAAGTACAAGCTAAAAGAATAATAATAAGATACAAGCTAAAAAAACAATTAGTTATATGCTTTTAGTACTAAATCAGATAGCTGGCTATAGTCACAGCTAAATCCTTAAAGGGGGCAGTAAAGTACAAGCTGAATAAGGGGTATTAATGCCATAATTTGGAGGTCCTCAGGAGAGTTAATCAAAGGAGGTATTATTGTTTAATGGAGGCTGCCATAAAGTCGAATATTAATATTTGATCTTAATATAATGACGCGAAAGCAAAGCAAATGATTCAAATGCTTAAAATATTAAGGTGCAAAACCTGAAGGGTTCTACGAGAGGTTATATACATAAAATAGGGGGTAATGGCCTGAGGCGCCTAAGGCACTTATGCCAGGTCGTCACATTTAACTCATTAAACCTCTTTTCCCCTTTTTTCAATTATACCATAATAATAAAAGAAAGCAATAATAAGGGTATAATAATAAGGGTATAATAAGAAGGGTATGATAATAAAGGTGCAATAATAAAGGTACAATAACAAAGGTGCAACAACAAGGGTGTGACGACAAGGATGTAACAACACGGGTGTAATAATAAGGGTACAATAACAAAGGTACAACAACAAAGGTATAACAACAAGGGTACAACGACGAGGGTATAATAGTGATAATGAGGTGTAGGGCTATTAATTGGGGTTAAAAGGGGAAATGTATTTAAGCCATATGACTTATATAAAAGTTATTTAAAATTAATTATATTTGCCTATAAAAATCAAATCTTATATTCACTTTTATAATTTTCTTTTTTCATTTTTAAAATCACATTTTTCTGATTATTGAGTCTTAACAAACATACCAAACAGCCATAAAATATTATCAAATTAAAGTACTTTTGAAATTCCATTTTTGATTTTTCACTTTTGTATTTTCACAACCTTCGAGTCCTAACAAACAGCCGTAATTACCTTCATATACGCTTTTTGATTATTGACAGCTTTAGCTGTCTTTACGTTTTCTTGAATTTTAAAAGCCTTAAGCATTTACATAATCACGCGGAAATCTTTACACCAACTTGATTTTCTTAATAATGAAATTTTTTCTTAATTCTTACCCTCTTATAATTAGTTATAAATACGTAAACCAAGCTTTAATTACGTCGTGACTTATAACCCCGTAATTATTCTAAACATTAATATTTAAGCTTCACTTAAGCCTCAACAATAACTTAACACATTAATCGCCAATTATTACCTTATAATACCTCTTTTTATTATTACCATAATTTACCATAATATGAAATACCCCTTTAAAAATGAATCATAATTATTAAATTTTTTTCAAAAAAATAATAAACTTCTTAAAACATACTTTATTTACTAAAAATTTATTATATCTTAACATAAAATAAAATCTATAAATTCTTAACTCTTAATTTTATGAGATATAAACTTTATTACCCTTTTACATAAAAGTCCCTAAAAGTACGCGTTTACTTCATTTTCACTTATTCCCATTGATTTTTTATTAATTAATATTGCCCCCTTTCACAAGAGTCCCTAAAAGCATGCCAGTACTAAACCTCCACTTAATAATGTCTCCTTTCCGCTTCAACGACTATATTAATTACTTACTTTTAAATTAATTATAATTTTAAGTAAAAACGATAATATATTGTCTCCATTTTAACTCCTCCTTTCCACTTAATTACTGCCGCTAAACTATAACTTATTTCTTATACCTTTTACTTTCCCATAATATACCTAACTATAATTCTTCACTTTAAATATATAAAACATATTTAAAAAACAAAAGGTTCATAAAAAAATACAAATAATACTTTTAATACAAAGGCAAGAATTACTACTTATACCATAAAAGAATAAAATAAATATTTAAATTATTTTACTCATATATCAACCATTAACTTATAAAAGGCTATCACATTTTATAAACGCTATTATATTTACACCTTTACTTACCTTTTAAATGCGCTTTTTTTAACTCTAAATAACGACCCCTTTTTTTCCTCTACCAATTCTAAGCTTACTCATATTTAATAAAATAATAGTCAAAAATCACTAACCACTAAAAACACTAAAAAACCGCCGCTCAAATATTTAAAAATATAAGGCTCATTTAATAAAACGCCCCATCGCCTTCTTTATTTCACCTTACGGCGTTAATTCTTTAATTAAATTAAAAAAATAAAATCCCCTAAACTCAATTAACGCTAAAAGAAGTTATACCAAATAAAAACTAACTAAGAATCATTTAATTCCGTGTAAAAATATTATAAAAAGAGATAACAACTTATAGCTGCTATAATAAGAAGTGATTTAACATACATTTAAAAGATATTAATAACGTAATAATATGTCACTAATATTAAAATCAAGACAAAATTCACTTAAAAAAGCCGTTTTTAATAGGGGCTAAGAACAAGATAAACCCAAGGCCAATACCTACACAACTCCCTGTACTTTCTTAACTTAAAAAAATAACAATCGCACTAATCCACGTTTATATAATTACTAAAAGACATCGCGGCCATTAATACAAATACACTAGTCACTATGTTTATTTTACTTAAAATAATATCGGGTTTTTTAATCGTTTACCCCTCCTTTTTAAAAATGTGAACATAATTATCTTAAAACTTAAAAAATAATAAAAACAATACTTAAATCACACAACAATTTTAAAGGGACTTTAATATATAAAGATGAATTATTATTTAATAGCTTAAATATCTCAAATCTTACCACTTAGATTTTTATTATATTAACATTAATAAAAGCGCATTAAATTCTTTATCCCTTAAGCCAAATAAAGCCAATTTCTCTTATTTCTTTCTTACTACTAAAAAAGAAATTCCACTAAATGTTAACAACATAAATAATAATCTTATTAAAAACATTAATACTAAAGTAAATAAAAATACTTTTACCCTTCCCTTAAAAGAATCTATAATTCCCTTAATTAAAAAAAACATTATTAAAACAAATAAACTTTTAATAAAAATATCAAAAAGAAGTGGAAAAATTACTATTAATATTCCTAATTATTAATTAACCTTTATTTTCAAATTTCAACAAAATAATCGCATCTTTTTTATAACTTTTTTTACCTTTTTTTTTAATAGCGCTAATAACTTAATTAACCCTTGACTTTATATAATTACCTTAACTAAATATAATCAATACCTTTTAAAATATAAAAATGGTTAATTTAACATTTACCTATAACTTCATTTTTTTGTTTTTAACCTTTTTATACACTCTAAATCAATTAACAAAACGCGATTTTTTATTAAATTAAACATTAAAATTATTAAATTAAACTTATTAACGCTTTAAATGCAATTAAATAAGAATCCTTCCCTTTTACTACATATTATATATTAAAGATAAAACATTCCTAAAACTAAACTATATTAAAAAAAAAGCGCAGTTATAACCTTAAGGCATTAGTTAAATTTCATAAAAACAACTCAACTAACTTTAAGACATTTAATATTATAAACATATAATAAGACAACTTATAACGGCATATACTACAATACAAAAAGTAAAAAGCTACCACAATACTTAAAAAAAGTAATATCACATAAAAAAAACATTTAAAACTATCCCTATATTATTACTAATTATATTTACCTTCGCTTTAAAGCTTTCTTTAAAAGAATTATCAAATATTCCCTTCCTTACAACAACTTTTAAATCTAATAAAAATAACAAAATCACAATAATAAATATATACACAATATTTTCTAATCTAAAAACGGCTTAAAAATACTATTTTAAACTTCAAAAAAAATAACTAAATTCATTAACTTTTAAAAAAACAAAATTACAGCATAAAATCCTACTCTAACACATTACTTTAATATTCAACACCTATCATCTCTCCCATTTTACCAAATCAAAAATACTAAAAATCAACTTATAACTCTCATTAATTAATTTCAAATCCACCAGCAATACAACCACGCTTACTGCCTTTATATAAATAAAAAAACCAAAGTCACAATATATCAATTCTATTACCCTTACCCTTTAGCTACTAAAGCATTATATAATAATAAAATAAATCCGAAGCATTATTAATTTAAGCCTTAACAAAACGCCAAAAACACTAACCCCTTTTACCCATTACTTATTCTAAAATAAATGACAAATATAAACATATAACCGTCCACAAATTTATATAGCTTATTTAAATATTATAATAAATATTATTTAAAAGCCAAAAAATCTTCACTTATATATAAAGAGCTTTTTTTCTAAATCAAAAAATATGTCAATTCCGCTTTTCTAGCTCTTTCTTTTATTATTAAAATATTAAATAAATTAATTAACAAAAGGGACTAGTTTATATAAGAAGTTTATTATATTATTCTTAGCTTCTTATAATAAAAATCAAACTAGGTTTTTATAAATTACAACTACTACTTAGATAAAAATATTAGCCTTAACGTAACCATTAAAGTCAATAATATAAAAGTCTTTTAATTACTAATCCAAAAATATTAAAATTACATCATTAATCTCAAAAATAAAAAAAGCCTACATAACATTACTCTTTTAAACTAATTACAACATTTCAATCACTAAGCCTTTAAACATAAAGGCTTCATACATAATAAAAAGCCTATAATAATCAACCACTTCTTAACCTATAAAAACTCCGCCATTTTTAATAAATATAAAAATTATTATCAAATTAAACTCATATTTTACTACTCTTATAAAGCCGCTAAAAAGCTTCTAATAATATATAATAAAAATTACAACACTTTCAATTAAATTTATAATATATATTTAGAATTTTATTACTACTCAAATCACAATTATTATAACTCCTTAAACTTTTTTAATAATATTAAAAAAAAAGTTTAAACTAACGCCATTTTAAACTCTTAAAGCATTTATTAATTAAGAATAATACATTTACTATAACCCTTAAAATGATAAAGCCATTATAATTAATTTTAACGACTTAAGGCGTTAGCCCATAAATTTAAAGGAGAGTTAATTCAATTATGTTAAGAAACACGATATTTATAAAAATTAGTTTAAAATGAAAAAAGCTAAAGCGTAGTTTAATAATTTAATTATTATTATTAACAAAAGTTATAATATTATACGCTTAAATAATGAATAAGCCAAATTCTATACTAAATTCATAAACTACTTCGCGGCTGTCCTCGCAAAAGACGAGCCCCTTTTAATACTCGATTAATTTAATAATAAAACAAGAACTAATAAAACCTTTATTATTAAAACAACTAACCTTAAACTTTAAATAATAACTACAGCCGCAGGTAAAAATAACCCTATGTTTAAGGCCACCCTAATAAGGGTTATTACGCATAAAATATATAAAAGTACTTTCCACAACCTCTTTAAAATTCTTATTAAAAGTAAGGCAATAAATAACTCTTTTAGCATTTTAAGGTAAATCTAAGCTAAATTTAAAAACATTTATTACATCTTCATAAACAAAAAATCTATATTTAACTTAAAAGTCTTAACTATAATTAAGCGCTGTTACTAATAAACAAAATTCAGCGTTAACTTCTTATTTAAAGGAATAAGCTTATAATTATGTGGAGATTTCTTTTAATTCCTTCTTATTATTAGCGTTATTTTATATAAAAACACTATAATTTTAGTAAAAGCGAAGGTAAAGCGGGCTTTTTAATGCCTTTTTAAAAATATATTTTATTTTAATTAAATTATACATCAGCTAAGAGAAAATGCTGCTGCAGTCAGCTTTTACTAATTATTCTTAAAAATTTAAACGTAAAATTTTAATTATAAAAGTTAAAGGCTTTTATATATTTACATTTAAATAAACCTTTCTCCCTAAAAACTAAACGCCTTTAAAAACGCTATCCATATTTATTACATTAAAAAAAAGTACGCTTATATAACCACAATTAATTCAAGGTACTCAGCATTCTATTCAAAAAATATTTAACTATAAATAAAAAGCTAAAAACGCGCGATATTATATTAAATAAAACTAAAAGCTTAATAAATAAACTTATTCTTAACATTAAAATACATATAATATCAACGGATAACAGCTAAATTGTGAAAGGCCTTATAAATGGCATAATAAGAATAATAAAAGACTTGTTTTAAAAAGCCAGCGCAAACCCTTACATAAACTATATTAAAAAGATATTAATTCACTAAAAAAACTATACTAGCCTAACTTATAAAAACACTAACTACATCCCAATGTTTCTAACCTATTACTCATTTTTATTATAAAGCAGCGCCTATGATTAAATACAACTCCTTCTTTAAATCACGTACGCAATGACTATATATAAAAACTAAAGAATATCTTTTAATAAGGCAATAATTAACATCAGCAAAAAATATCGGCGCCGAAAAATTAACCAATCGGCCAAAGCGGCCATTTTAGCAATTTGGCGCTTTTGGCATAAAAGGCCGCCTTTTAGCGAGTGGGTCTTTTTTTTGGCGGCCTTTTGGCGAATTAAGCCAAAGCTTAATAACCTCCGTACCAATTGGAAAGGATTATCGATTTATCTGCTCTAAAGCTAAAGCTTGGCTGTACTTTGGCGTATATGGCTAATAAACTAGCTTTGCTAAACCTATTATACTATAAATATCCACGCTAATAAAAATCTAATAAGTACATTAGCTTTTTTAGACAAAGTTTAGTTTAAGTAAGTCAATTACATGTGTATATTCCCATAGTATACCCCTTAGATACCCTAAGTACTTAAAGCTTTAAAAAAAAATTTATTATTAAAATAAACGCTATAAATTAAATTTGGCGCTTTTGGCGTAGAATTTTTTTTGGTATATGGCCTTCGTCCCTAATTTTTTCGACATGTAACTTTTTAGCCAAAAGCGCCAAAAGCGCAAAAAGCCGCCGTCAGCCGCCATTTGCCACCAAAATTTTTTGCAGATGAACTCTACAAAAAAAGAATATATTATTAACCTTTTATATATTACTACATCTCACATCAAAAAGCTATTTAAATTATTTAGTAAATCCTTATTTAACTTTAAGCAATTTAAAAAATATAATACCTTAAACTTACAAAATCGCTAAATAAACCATATCTTTAAAAGTTTAATTATATAATGTTTATAACTTAAATTATTAACTTAAAATAAAATCTCTTCCTTCATATGGTTTAATAATATATCACATTTCACTCGTATTACGCGAATTTCATTTCAAAGGCCGGGCCCTTAAAATCATAAGCCTTTTAAACTTATAAGATTAAACAGCGGGTTACGCTTTAAGGGGGGCATAAGCTTTAAAGGTTAACTTAAAATATAATATCTTAATTATTCTAAAATTTAAGGTAAAATTAAGTCATTTTATTTATTTTATTTATTCATTATTTAAATTATTTAAAATATACGTAAAGGGCATGTATTATATATCACTAACATTACGTAAATCCGATTTTAAAAGCTAAGCCTTTAAAATCATAAACCCCTTTTAATTAAAAAGGGTTCTTTACAGAAATTCGTACTTAAAAATATTAACCGCTTAATCAAAAATCTTTAAACTCATTATCCCCATTATCTTCAGCCTCTAAAACGCCACCACCGCTTTTATAAGCATAGCTGTTGTTATCTTCATAATCTTTAACCTCTATAACACTATTATTACCCCCGTAAACATAATTACCACTATCCTTATAAGCGCCATTATCACCACCACTAACCGCAGCTTAAACATTAGCTTTAAAAATATTTAATTTAACCTTATTTAATTAAAAGCATACGCTATAAACAAAATACTTTAAATTAACATCTTAAATATAAAACTACCCCTTAATCTCTTTAACATAATAGTAATACCTTTAGCCATTGTAATAATTATATTATACCATATTAATTTCCTTTCCATTATTATTTAAAGGGTCATTCTTACCATAATAACAATTCACAATATCATTTTCTTTTAAAGCCCCATTTATTAATCATAAAACTATTAAATATAAAATAAACAAAAGAAAACAAAAACAAAAAAAGCAAAGGGACTTACGTATTAAATAAACGTCTTTAAATAACATTAATCTAAAGCCATAAACGTTTCTCTTTTTAATAAGAGCCTTTTAAACCACGCCTTTAATAGCTATATTACATTTAACCTTACCCGCGACTATAAACTTACTCACTTTACTTTTACTTATGGCTTTACCTTTATTTATAGCTTTATTTATAATTATAACTTTACCTTTACGCTTTTTATTAAGGCTTTCTTTTTTAACAACATTATTACCATTATTCTTTAACATTTTTTAAAAAACATTTTTTTATATAAGGTAATAATAACCTAAAAGACTAAAATATAATAAATGCGCTTATTCTTATCAATAAAACCAAAAAACGGCGTTAACAATAAAAATAAAAATATAAAAAAAGCTGTTAATATAAAATTAGCTAAAGTAATTATTTTAATAACGGGTCACATTAATAAAGTTAATGTTTAACGTAATTAATTTTTTTAAAGCCATAAATAAATTAAAGGGCGAAGCCAATTATAATAACGGCGACATCATTAATAAAGGCGTTAGCAAAATTTATAATAAATAAGCTAACAGCTAAAATAATAACGGCAGAATAACCCTTTTTATTAAATATACGTTTAAATTAAACATTATAATTAATATGCTTTAAGACATTTGTCGGTGTAGTACCGGTGGATCACGCAAAGATATATTGAGTAAAGGGGTTAATATAGTTTTTAGTGAAGTGGGTGGTAAAATCTGTTTATTCTTAAAGGAGTGGAAAAGATCCCTTATTATATACTCCTTTAAATGACCCCTATAATAGGTCCGTTATAGCTTTGATTATCCCCTAGAATTATTAGATTCATTATTTTTAATAGCCAAGGCATAACCCTTAAAAATTATTATGATATCATTTAAATAGCGCTTTTTATATAATATGATAAGATTACATAATCCTTGTGAACCAATATTGATAATATTTTTTTTGAAAAAACAGATTGGAATTTCAATATGATAAGAAAAAAGCAAGGGTAATATAAATTTTAATAAGCCAAAAAGAAACGTTTTATAAAAACAATGCGCTAAAGAGCATAATAATACGCAATGTACAAAATAAAAAGAGCCAAAATAGCAATGACATAAGAAATGTAATATTAAAATCATTGAAAAAAAATCAAGAAATAGAATAACGCAATAACTTATAATATAGGCCCAAAAAGGGTCCAAAATCCATTTATAACAGCTTTGTATTAATTATGTTAAGGGAGTTGTTAATTCGAGGCCAAAAATCGATAATATATAGGTTTAAGCAAGGTCCATTAACAACCTAAGCAAGGCCCATAAATCTTCCTATTATTTCCTTATTTCATATATACCCTAAGGGTTCCCCAAAAATTTATTCTTCTTTTCTTAGTAATAACGAATTACCATTAATATATCAAAATTTATTAATTTGATATTAAAGCTAATATAATCCTAAAAACCTTTTAATTAATAATTTTAATTTATTAATAATAAGTCAATTATTTCTTAAATTAGTACTCAAATTTGTTTTAAGGCTATTTTGGTGCTATATCCCATTGCTAATAATAATATAATGCTAATTCCAATGCCATCTGGCATTCTTGTGATTACTTATCATAAATGTTGCGTTTGATGTGTTCACGCTTAGGCGCGTGATTTAAAGCATTCTTATGTTTTTAATAATTTTAAATTAAAAAAGTGCAGCTATTACATAAAGCAAAAAAAAAATGCCGTTTTGTAAATAAATTTTTAAGGACCACTCATAATCCCAGCCCATAAATTAATTATAAATTCCAAAAGGAATCCAAATATATTTTGTATTTAATATAAATATAATTCCCCTGATTTGTTGACATTAAGTTTGATATTTTAATTTGTGCGGCCAATGCCGTATTGTTTGTTTTTATAAACCTTTTTGCCGCCGTAAAGTCAATTGCTGCTGTATTATTGGTTGCTTTGGCGAAGGCACCAAAAACAAAAGACCAGCTGGCATTTGCTTTGTTAAAAGAGACTTGGGCCTTTTGAATTGGATTAGGTTAGCTTATTAATACCTAGCTAATATATAATCCTTTTTAATATAATGTCCGATTTTAATTAATAACTGGTCCATATATAAGATCTGGGCGTTTAGGTTAAGAATATAACGGTGGCTTTAGGCTATGTTAATAAGATAATATTTAATGTTCACGCCTAGGCCGAAAAGGCTTAAAACAAACGCAAGGCTTTTATTAAAGCAGGACCTAATAATAAGCGTCCTTGTTGCGGTGCGCCAGTGGTGGAGGAAAAAAAAGAGGGTTTGGAGCTGTCTACAAATAGCCCATACGGCATAAACAATGAATAAGCCTTATTTTAGATTGGCTTTATGATAGGTTTTTTATAATAATGCTTTTTTTAAACCTTTATATAAAAGTAGCCCTTTGTGGTAAAACCGGCAATTAGGTCCTTATTAAAGTATTATTATAAGGCTACCTGTTAATGCTTTAAATTAGAAGATAAATAAATACAAATTTAAGCTGTTTTTCGTTTTTACAAATTAAATAATTATAATATATAAATAAGTGAAATGAGATAAGTAAATAAAATAAGAAACACATCTTAAGGAAAATATATATAAAAAAAATTGTACGGACTTTTTCATTACTAATTTGAATTTACTTTAGTAAATCTCTAAACCTATTCTTTTATTTTAACAATAAACGTATTAATGTTAATAAAATCCTAAAAAGCCTTATTTAAAATGGCTTTTATTATGGCATTAGCAGAGTTACAAGCACCATCAATTCATTGTATTTTTGTAAGTTCCTTGCGCTTATATAATTAATAAATTATCATTATGTTAATTATTAAACGCTTTTCCTTTATGGTACTAAATTTAATAATACATTCGTATAATAAAAGAAAGTTTATATAAACAACGGTAAGAAGCCTTAGAAAATCGAACTTATCAATCATTATATTAATGGTAATCGCCATGGCGATCAACATATTAACGCCGGCAACCATAGTATACAATTTTGAAGTAAGCACTGCACAAGTAACCCTTTTACATTTAATAAAATTGATATAAATAATGTTGCTACTAAAAATAAATTTTATATCCCCTTCCAATTCAGTTCCAATTATTATTGTAAAACCAATTTAAGAATTTAAATCCTTATTATTAATAAAAAATCATTAATAAAGACGTAAATCTTTGTTAAATATAAGTTTATGGGAATATATTATAAACTTTTTTTAAATTATTCATTTATTATTAAAGACACAGATTCAAGGCCTTAACGTCATTCATTGTGGGATTTTGATATTAAGCCGCTATTAAGAAATCAAATGTGGCTTTTAGCTAATAAATTGTAATAATATAGGCTTCACGAGCGTGTTATTTTATATAGGCCTTTTTATAATCATTTTTTTTAGTGTTAATCAGCTCAATTTTAGCCCTTTATCCTTTTTGAGATATGTAAAAATTGTCTCCTTTTATGATAATAATATAATCATTAAATATAAGGGGTTTAAAGGCGTTTAAGACCTGAATTGGTTTTATTAAAAAATTCACATTTACAATTTCCGTTTATTTTTTAGCCAAAAAGTCGTCATTTCCCAAAATCAGGGTGTTATCCGTTTATATTTTAATCATTTTGAATTCTTGATTATTTTTGATATTAATTAATAAGCAAGGATTATATGTGGAGGTTTTTATTTATAACTTTTTAATATAACGTTTATAATAAGTATTAAACCAATGATTTTCTAATTTCGAAATGCCATATAATAAAAGCATTATTATAAACATTATATTAAAAGGAAATTTATTTATAATTTTTTAAGAAGGCCATATAAAAATGTTTTATAAAAGTCTTGTTTATGCTTATATATAGGCTTGGGTAATATTCCAAAATGCTAAACGTAATTCAGATTCGTTTTAAACCTTTTTTAATTGCCTAATCGCGGATATTAAAAAAATAAGCAATTATTAGCTTATGCATTAAATTATTGGAAATTAAGTTAATATTTCCTTTTTGCCTTTATTATTAAAGCATTAAATAACAAATCTTGATTTCTTATATAATGTTAAGGTTTTTTTGCCTTTTACTTTGTTTACTATTTTAGATTTAAAAATGCGTTGGCCTTTCACTTTAAGGTTGTCCTTTTGAATAGGTATAAAAACCCCTCTTTTAATAAATGCCTTATATTTTATTTAATAAGATTATTAGAATAATGTGATACGGAAAGTGGAGCAGGTCTTTCTAGATATGAGAGATCTTTATGATCATTGAAAGTAAGAAATGTGTGAGTATGTTTAATAAATTGAATTAAGCATTACCCTTTTTAAGATGGGATTATAAGTTGGAGATATATATATGAAATGCTTACGTAAGCATATACTAAATCTTATTAAATATACTAACATAATGATGGCGCTGGTTGTATAATATATCCCTATAGTAAGATGTTATTTATAGGATTAAAAGCTTACTATTCCTAATGTATAATATATGGTTATAGCTAAAAAGGATAATTATATTAATTATATACTTTGGATTATAATACACTTATTATAAATTATATACATAATTGCGTATAAGCGCCGTACAAATTTAAAAAAAAGGAAATATATGGGTGCATAGCTAATGTGCATAATAAAGGCATATGATATAAATAATTATTGCGTCCAATATAAATATAATACCTAATAGTAAGCATAAGATATAATAAATAAAAATAAACAATAAGTACGCAATTAAAACGTATTAAACCAATATATTAAAATATATAAAAAAAAATATGCAATTATAAGCTTAATATACAAAAAATAAGGGATTATGTATTATCATTGTTTTACTTAATTCCAAGTACCTGATTTAAGTTTAGGATAATAAGGCTTTGTGCGGGTGCTCCCGTTAATAAAATAAGATCGGATTTATATAATTGATACTATGATTAGGTGATTTAAGAATTTGAGTAATTGCTTTAAATTAAGTTTGCGGGAAGTAAAAGTGAATTATGCTTATTTATTAGCTGAATTAAGATTTACTTCATGCTTTATTACATATTATATATTAATTGATATATTGTTAAGTGGCCTAAGTACGTTAGCCAATGATTAAGTGATTGTGCTCATTAGGCTGATAATCATAAAAGGAGTATTTGCTTTAATAAATAATAACTTTTCTTTAATATTAATATTATATATATTTGCGCCTGTGCCTTTGTTTTTTGCTTTTTTTTTCTTTTCTTTTTTGATTTTCATATATATTATTTAAATGATTTACATTATCAAAATGCCTCCTAAGTTAATTAAGGAAATGAGCAATAAATATTATAAGCTTTATGCCAGCAAAGTGAATATTCCGTTTTTTTTACTTTTATTATATGTTTTATATATTGTGATTTTTAGCTTTAAGTATTAGGCTAATCAATAATATAATCACAAATGAATACCTCTAAAAATAAGCTTGCTTAAACATCTTTTCTTATGCTACTTTTTATATAGTAAATTATGCATTTAAATTCCCTTTCTTTTAAATTAAAAAATCTTTTTTGTTTGGACTTTAATAATATTCCGCTTATTCCATTTTTTTATTATTATTTTGCATTTGGTGGCAAGTTTAGTGCAGTTTTCCCTTTTGCTTATGTGCCCTTTCTTATTTGAGCTTTTATTCCTTATAAACATTTGGTGTCCTTTTGCTTTGTTTTCTTTTTTCCTGCTTTTGCTTTATTTTTTGCCTGGGTTATTATTCCCTAAATTCCTAAAAGCAAAGGCAAAGCAAGTAAGGTGATTGATAAATATGATGCTTATATATTTATTGATAAGAAATTAAGAAGATTATAGTATTTAAGTAGTAAAAGCTTAGGTTAGAAGCGTTTAGTTATGTTTTTATTGTTTATTCCAAATATACTTTTGCGTTTTTAAAAATTTCCTTGCAAGTTTCGCATTTTTTTAAAGTATAATTTAAAATTTAAGGCTTTGTTTATTAAGCATAAGCATAGTATATATTTTTTTATTATGTTTTATGCTTATTTTTATTATATAATTATAAGCAAATATTAATATATGCTTATAGGTTAATGATTTGCTAAGCCTTGTTTTTTATATGTTTGCTTTGCTATATATGGCCATAATGATAAGGGCAAATGCTTTGCCAATACCCTTTTTGTTGGTTTGCGCTATTATAATTACACCTTTAGGCATATTTATTATGTTGCTTTTTTTTAAATCTTTTAATATGGTATTTGGTTGATTTCTTTTCTTAAAGCTGAAAATAGCCTTTTTTCTTTGGTAAGCCTTTTTGAAAATTTTGTAAGTATTTTATTAATATTATATAAGGTGTTTGCGCAATTCGTATAATCCTTAAAATTTTATTAAAAAAAGGTGAATTAAATAATAAAAATAAGAAAAAAGAAAAGAATAAAAAGGAAATTAAGATCTTGCTTTTTAAGTCTTATTGTTTTGGTTTTGGGCATGAAAAAAAGGATGAAAATAATGATAATATTACTAGTAAAATTAGTGCTGTTGCTAAAAAAAATTTCGAAAGGAAAAGGGATTAATTGTTAGCGGCTTTATTAAAGGGAATTACAAGGGCATTGCGCTTGTAAGTGAGCTTTTATTGGGTTTTATATAGGCTTGGGTTTTTTTTTTGCGATTTTTTGCACTGGATTTTTGCTTTTTTATTTAAAATAATAGGGGATATTCATTTATTAAAATTAAAAAAGTTAGTTTAATAAATGAAAGTGCGTATGAATTATTAATATGCTTTTAATGAATATGTTTAAAGCTTTTTGATTTAAGATTTATGATTTTTAAAATTTAAAAAAGCTTTGAATTGCTTAAATTTTTGATAAGATAGATTTTTTGTGAGCTTATTAATAGGCATATTATTTATTAATAAATATGTAATTTTGAATAAGCCTTAAACAAACTTTTGCTTAAGCTATATATTTTGAATATTTATATGGCGAAGTTTAGTGATAATTCTTTTGCTATTGTTTATTATGAATTTGATTATTTATTAATTATTATAAAAGATTTCCCAAGTTTTGCTAATGTTTAAAGACAAGTCTTTAAAAAATTGTTAAAGCGCCATGGCTTTCTTTCCTATATGCTTAAAAATAGCAACTCCGCTTCCGTTATGGAAATTGTAATTATAGATTATTAAGATGCTTTTCAGATTATTGGATCATTAAATATTAAAATCACATATCCTTGCGATAATTGCCTGATTTCAAAATTATTTGCAAATAAAGCATTAAAAGCAATAAATACTGCTTATATTTAATTGCCTTTAAATATAATTCTTAAAAAGCGCATTTTAAATAGATATTAAATAAGCTAATATATAGCTATAAAATGCTTTGGTCCAGGGTTTGTGGCAAATTATAAGAGGAGGGCTATAGCATATGCAATGTTTAATTATACAATAATTATTATATATAATATAAATTTAATCTTTTCTTAATATATTTTAATAACTTTTTTTAATATTTAATTATTGGATTTTATAAGCTTGATTTAAGGTAGCAGGGTTATGGAACATTTCCCATTTGCTTGCTTAAATTTGTAAATGATTTTTTTAATATATTAATTGTAAATAAGGGAAATAGTTTTGCGCTTTTGATTACACATTATTTTAATCCTTAAAAATTGCTTAATATTTTCAAAATTATGCATATTATATGCCTAATTAAGCTTTTTAATAAGTTTTTTGCCAAGCTTTGCATTATTTTAATAAAAAAGCACTTAAATGTCGTTAACATAAAATAATACCAAAATTTTATGCTCAAAGTCCGTGAACATACAAGGCTTTTTAAAATAAAAAAATAACCTTAAACTTATTAAAATTTTATTAATATGCTTGTACTAAAGATAAGGGGAATTGCGTATTTTGTAGAGTGCATGATTAATCCATAATATCTTTTTTGGCTTTTAAAAGCTGGGAGGGAATTTGCAATATATTGTTTCCTTGTTTATATCTTGAAGAACGTTAATAAATACGTTGATTATATTAAAGCATTTGATTTTTAAGTTAAATTTAGCTGTAAGCGCTATGGCTATTTTGAATGATTTGGTTATTAGAGTGCTTGCATATATTGAAATGATTATGGATTTGCTTTAAAGGTTTTCGCATATCATAATATGTAATTGGCATTTTAAAATATATTTGTTTTTATTGAATTTATATTTAAATACCCATATAAGCAATATAAGCATTAATATAATATTTAAGTTAAAATATTCCAGCGTTTAGCATTTATGCTTATTTATGTTACCTATTTTTAAATAAGCATTTTTAATAAATTATGTTTTTATTAGGTGATTCTTAAAATTGTTCCACCTTTTGGGCTTTAGTAAAAGATTTTGAACTTTGATTTTGGGAAATGGGATTTTCCTTTTTAATAATAGCTATCTTTTTAAGCGATTTGTTTGAATAATTGCCGCAATTATTATATGTACCATTTTTATTATTTGTTTTAATTCCTCCTGCTTTTTCAAAAACATATGCTAATTAAGCATTAATTTATTAAGTATAAGATTTATATATAATATAAGATTATTATGCAAATTAAAAGAGTGCTTTTTTTCCAATGTATTACCCTTAAAATTACGAATATTCTCAAATTTAAGATATTTTTATTAAGATCTTATTTTCTTAAAAATTATATTAAATATGGCAAACATTTTAGTATATCTTTTGAATTATTTTCCTTTTTTTTTTACAGTTTTTAGTGGCTTGCCTTGAATACTTAAAAGTTTTGGTTTAATTAGCTAAGCTTTAATTGCTATAGCTTAAAAGCGTATTAATGCTTTTGCTAATTTAAAAAAATTAAATTTCAATTTCCTATAATTTAAGGGTAATGCGTTTTAATGCATATTTAAATTATATAATAGGATTTGGATTTTAAATTTTAATGCTTAAGGCGGATTTATTGCTTGATCTTAAGATATATTTTATGCCTAATTTATGAATTATATATGTTTATTTAAACAAAATGCTTTTAAGTTTGAATTTATGCCTAAATTAGGCCTTAGGTTTAATACACCTAACAATTGTTCCTTTGCTCCTTGCGCGTTTTTATTTAAGATAGGCATTGCTTTTAAAATTAGAAGTCTAATTTGAGTACTAAGGTTTTTAGCATAATTTTTTACTTTTGAATTTTATATTTTAGGAGCTTTCATTTGCTATTTTATGGTTTTTAAAAGAAATTTTAATATGCTTTTTTTTATAATATTTTGTTTCTTAATAATTTCATTTTTTGCCTTAAAAATTTTAGTCTAATTGTTGATTAGCTTTTTTTATTTAATGAGTTTGCAAATTAATTAAGCTTTTAAAATTGAAATCTTTTGCTTTTTTTTAAAAAAGGTATAAAAGCTTTCCTTATTAAATCGCATATTGCAAATAATAATGATTTTATTAAGGCATGACATTCAGATCTTATAAATATTTAAAGTAATATATTTTATTAAGTATCCAATATACGTATGTACATTGGTTTTAAACGCTTTTTTGTTTTTTTTAATGTTTATTTTATTATTAATACGTATGCCTTATACCTAAATATATAAATTTTATTTTAGTTTAATTTAAAATTAATAATAATTTTGGTAATAAATGCAAGATTATATTATTAAAAATAATTGTAAAATCACTTATTATTTTCCTTAATAAGTAATCGCTAATTATTTATGCGCTTTGGGCTTTTGTTATATAAATAAATACCTGTAAATGCATATTCAATACTTAATTTAATAAAGAAATTAAATCCTAATCGCATTTTTACCTTTTTATTAATTGCTTTTTAGCCAGCCCTTTTAATATTGCCATTTGGCTTATAAATTATAATTAAAAAAAGCTCAAATTTAATTTTGAGTTTGAAAACCCATTTTTTATATTTCATAAACCTTTTAATTATAATAATAGCCTTTTCTTAATTATATTTGATTTTGTATATTAAAAGTTCGAATTGTTTTTAAACTTAGGATTTAAAGCTTTTAATATATTTAAATACTTTATTATGTTCTTTTAAGCGCAAAGCATATTTAATTAATATTTTACTATATTTATATTTAAGTATTAATAGTTAAAATATGCTTTTAAAGTAACCCAAGTAATTAAAAAGATTTTATGTAATTTTTCAAAATAAATATAATAATTGCTAATAAATTGGGCAAACAGAATTAAAATTGAAAATATAAGTAAGCACATATTGCTTACATTTTAAGCATTTAATTTTATTTGTTATTTTGATATTCCTAGCTGATTTAATTAACTTTTTTAATATATCTGGGCTTAAGTGACCAGCGCGCAGATGCTATATTATTTTCATATTTAATTAAGGGTTTTTATACTCTTGGGTTGGCTTTAATACTTGTTTAAGCTTTTGCTTTATAATTGTATAAATCATAATTCTTGCAAAGCTTAAGGGGACTTTATATAAATAATTTAAATATTTTTTATATTTAAAAAACATAAGATTTTGTTGGCGTTTTAATTAATAAATAATAAAGTGGTTTATTATAGGCTTGCTATTATTGCCCTAGTGCAAAATATAATCCATTTTACAGAATCAAAAATTTTGCTTAAACAAATAAGCTTTTAAAATAATGTTAATATAAAATTCTTTTATAATAATTATATTATAAAAAATAAGATTATATGTTTAATTATTATCACTTATAAGGGCGTTTTTTATTATTTGAGTTTTATGCCTTAAAATAAGAAACTGGCTGCTTCCTGCTTTTATGATATTATTTGGTTTTGCTTTAATAAAAGATTTAGGTTTTAGAAATAAAATATTATTAATTAAGTTAATTGTTTCACAATTATTTAAAAGTATTAAATTGAAAAAAGGGTATAGGGCATTTCCCTAAA
Source organism: Helotiales sp. F229 (assembly GCA_002554605.1). Lineage (NCBI taxonomy): Eukaryota > Fungi > Ascomycota > Leotiomycetes > Helotiales > Helotiales sp. F229. The sequence goes on from MXAW01000011.1 coordinate 567,601, forward strand.
AAAAAAAAAAAACTTTTGATTAAGCCCTTTTCTTAAAACTTGATAAAAGCATTAAAAACGCATTATTTTTTAATTCCGCTGATTTATTAAAGATATTTTTTGAAAATTTGGATTTAGGTTTTCCTAAGCTTTTTAAGTTTTTTGATTTCTTAATCAAATCCTTGATTAATAAAAGCAAAGGCTTATTTTGGCTAAATTGGCTTTACAAGCTTTTTTATTTATTTTTTGCAAATCATTAACGGATTTTTTTAGTTTGATTTTTGTTTTGCTTTAAACCTGATTTAAGCAACTTATTAAAAAGAGTTTTAAAGACTTTCCCATAAACAGCAAATTGGAGTTTTATATAATGGTTAAGGGATTATTTATATGAATCCTTAAAGCATGAATATAATTATTTTAAAGCTTATTAATTTAATGAGCTTTTGGAAAAAACTTTGCCTTAGGCCTTAAATAAGCTTTTGTTTTTGAATCCCGCATTATTTGATTTTTTTTAAAAAGTGACAAAATGATTAGCATATGATTTGCTATTAATAAGCTTACGATATATTAGATCCATTTCATTTACATAAAAAAGGCGGCATAATTATTTTAAAATATATGAAAAAGGGGTTTTAAGCTTATTAGCTTTTTTAATCTTTTGATATTAATTGATAAACCATTTATTATTAAATTATTCAACAGCAATTAAGAAGTTTATAAGCCCTTGAGATTTCTTAATATTAATAATCTTGTATAATTTGGCTTTTTAAAAAAGGGCTTAATATGTTATAATTTATTTAATTAAGCTAATCTTTCCTTTTTTTGCTTAGGCAAATAAGGCTATGTATTCTTATTTAACATTGGCTTACAAGGTTTGGTTTATTTATTAAAGCATAAAAAAAAAAAAATAAGCGCTTGAATATTCATGCGTTTTTTTTAAAACAAGCTATAATGTGGCAATATTGAAATACTCATATACTATGGTCTTTTAAATTTACTTATAAAGTTTGAGGTATACAATTGTTTAGGGTTACTAAATTGCGCAATCTGATTTTTTTTTTTTTGTTTTTGGCATTAAAAGTACATGATTTTGATTTATATAAAATTGCTATAGCTGGGGCTTTTGGGATTATAAAAGCAAGAGGATCTGGAGTTGATTACTTAGCCTTACTTTCACTTGGTGTGGTAATAAAAGTTCTGCTTTAAATATTATTTAATAATAAAGCCAAAAGATTTAAGTAAGCTTTTATTATCATAGCTCAAATAATGAGGTTTGCGTTATATTAAGTTTGCGCAATTTAAAAATTAACTTGCGATTAAGCAGTTTTTGCTGCTGCAATTTGTTTAGCGCTTTTGGGAATAAAATTAAGGATTTTTATAAAAGTGTAAGCATTTATTATATTAAGATTGATCAAAAGCTATAATTCAAGAATATTTGCATTAAAAATAAAATAAGTATATTAATTAGCCTATTGCTTAGGTTTTTTGCAAATGATGTTTGCATTTAATATTTTAATGCTGCTAATGTTTATGAATATATTAAAGTGATTAAGCGATTATTAGGCAAAGAAGCTAAAAGATTGAAAATAAAAAAGGATTATAAAATTAATAAATAAGAGGCTTTAAATGAAATTTAATTTTATGTATACATTGGGTAAAGGTAATAGCTTATGGCTTTTAATTATGATATGGAAAATGGAGCAAATCTTTTTAAATATAAAAGATTTTTATAATCATTGGAAGTAAAAAGTGTATAAATGTGTTTAATAAATTGAATTAAGCATTACCCTTTTTAAGATAGGATTGTAAGCTAAAGATATATATATGAAATGCTTACGCAAACATATACTAGACCTCATCAGATATGCTAACATAATGATGGCGCTGGTTGCGTGACAAATAATGCTTTAAGAATGATGATTTTGCCTTTATTTCAAAGTTTGATAAAAAGCTCTTGATTTTTTTTTTAATTAAAAACACCTCAGTATTATAATTGTTATTAATTGTTGGTAATCTTTAAATAGGTTGTATAAATGGGAGTTTGGTGATAATCTGGGATGGTTTTGATGTTAATTTAGGTGTGTTGTTAATTGGTGATTTGGGATTAGAAGTGGTTTTAGTTAATTTGGGTGTACTATTAATTAGTGATTTAGGATTAGGAGTTATTTTTGTGGAATTTTTTGGTAAAAAAAAATTTTGATGCTTAATGCTTAGCGTATTTGTTTTAAATAGGCGTATAGATGTTGATTTTGCAGGATTTGCCATTTATCTTTAGGAATTTATATGGTTTTTTTTATTCTTTTTTTTTATATATGTTGGTCCATAGGGGTTATGTAATCTCTTCATGCTATACAAGGAGCGCCATTTGAATGATACTATGGTAGTTTTTAGGGGTTATGCTTTGGCTATTAGGAGTAATGGATTTGATAATTCTAGGGGGTAATTGGAGCTATAACAAACATATTATAAGGATCATTTGAAGAAGTATATAATAAGGGATCTTTCCCACTCTTTTAAAAATACACAGATTTTATCACCCATTTTATTAAAGATTATATTAATCCCTTTGCTTTAATATATTTTTGCGTAATCTATTGGTATTGCATTAATATTAATTAGTGGTCAATTTATACCACAAACAGCAAGGTCTTAAATTGCAAAATCGATTCGAAGCATTTAATTATTTGTATCTTTAATTAGGGCCTAGCTATTGATTGGATTAAGAGATAGATAATTTCCCCCTTTTGAGGATATTGGTGAAGGCATTTCAATTGATTAGAAATTTAATAGCTATATAACTTATAGCAAATATAACATAATAATTATTTAGCAACAATTATTAAATTAATACCTTAAAACCGGACTAATGAACTATTTAGGGAATCATACCCGAACCGATTCTAAACCTACCCCAATATAATGTTTTAGTTAAGGGAGCACATAGCGGAGCCGATAAAAGAGCAGGAAAATGTTATTTTATTAATTCAAGAACTAATGGATGATACATTATTAGGAATTAAAGGAATGCTAGCCAATTACATAAGATATTTATAAAAATTCCGCAAGTATTATTATAATAAAAAAATAAAAGGAAAGTACTTGTTTTAGGACTTTTAGGAGTTTTTTGGCAAATAAATAATTGCCGATTTTAAAAAAATATATAAGCAAAAAAGGATTTGATTAAGGAATGATTTTAAATTTTATGATTGTTATGTGTAAAGAGCCAAAGAAATAAAGGTTATGAATACATTAAAGGACATAATAAGGGCTAAGAAAAATAAATGGCCTAGGGAATAATTGAAAATGCAAAACCAAATATACCCTGGATTTGTTCCAAATCACGTCCGGGATATATTTACACCTATTATATGGCCTATTCAAAATTAATTAAAGGTCCTTATACCTGCGCAAACCCCTTTCTCTTTTACTTCGAAAACCAAAGAGGTTTAAACACTTTTAGCATTAAGGGGAAAGACATTAAGCATTATATCAAAACATTAAAACAACTTATTTAGCACCCCTGCTTTTATTAAAGTTAATACCATAAAAGAGGATTTGTATAATATAACGCTACCTATTAATTTAAAAAGGGAATTCTCATTTACCCCTAATAAGGGGCCCTTTGAAAATGAACTAAAATAAAAACCAAATAATAATGTATTGCCTAATTTAGCACTATTGCCAAATGTTTACCTAAAAAATGGGATATTATCCCCTTTTATAATGGCACCAAAACTTATTAAATCTTATTTTAAACTAATATAGCTTTTATGATTTGTAATAAACCCATTATTCTTAGATTAAGCCAAGTTTTTGATAAATTTTAGCAAAATGTATTTAAAAGAGCTTTAGTATAATAGCGCTAAGAACCATTTTAATAAGAAATTACATATTTTTGCCAATTTATATTAATAAGCTTTTATTAATAATTTCATTTAAAATCAAGCTTTTTCGTTTATGCTATAAAACAAAGCTAATACGTACTACTATTAGTATTTTTAGAATAAGAGGTATTCCTTTAAGAATTTTGTTACAATTACCTAAGGCAATTTTAAAATAAAAAAGCATATAAATAAATTTCTTAGCTAATAGTTTGGCTTAATATTTTTGTTATTTCAAGCTAAACCATACCAAAAAGGTAAACTAATGCTAAATTAATTAAAGAGCTTCGCTAGGGAATTGCAAAGCTTTTAATTAGGTTTTAAGGATAATAATATAAAAAATGATAAAACGCTTTAGGATAAGCTATTGTAAAAAGTATTAGGTAACCCATTTTTTAAAATGGCTTTATTTAAAGCACCACCAATATTTTTTATCCTAATGAATGGCCTTTGCTTTGCTATTGGCATTAAGACAACACATAAACCGGGATTATGGGTCAAAGGGATGTCTAAATTAGATCTAAATTGCTATTAATTTTATATAGCCAATGGAAGTGCATATTATTTGAATAAAAAAATAAAATTCTCATATAATAATAAACGTGAAAACAAATTCCGGCCTAGACTAGGCTATATTAAGTGCATTATTTGCAAAAAAAAGGATTGCTATAATAGCCAATACTTTAAAAAAAACGAGATGCTGCAAAAACAAAGTATTTTACTAATTAAAAAGCAAAAGAAATAAAAGCTACAAAGAATTTATTTAAAGCCTACTTAGCATATACTAAAGAATATGGACTTGATTTGAATTTAAATTAGGCCTAATCCAAAGAATATAAAAATAAACCTTATAATAATAAATCAAACATTTTATTAAATAATAATAATTTTTTAAAAAAAAAAAATAACAATAATAATAATAATATAGCGAACTTCACAACTGTATTTATAGTAAATGAAATTAAGTATAATACATAAAAGGTGTTATTATAGCTTGAAAAGCGGAAAGCGGCCTATATTTTGGAAAATAAGATCAGAAAACCTTTATGAAGTAAGGCCTATATAACGCAATAAATAAATTAATTTTTTTAAAGTTTATTTATTAATATTGAAGCCTTAAATAAGAACACTAAAAGCATTAATTAATTGCGACCTTTATAATGGATTTAAGATATTAAGCTTAACATAAGTCAAGTAAGGCAAAATTGAATTATATTTGAAGCTAATTCTCGCCTGTTTATAGGAATAGCAATGATTAATACTTTTGCTAAATTAATGAAGTTTATAATTATAAATGCGGATATCTTATTCCTAATATGCCTATAGCAGCTAAATAAGCTTAATGCTTAATATAATAACCTATAAAATATGTTAATTCAAAGCAAGAAAAAATACTTGATTATACAAAAATAAGGCTATTCATAGCTTTTCCTAAACCAACACTAACAATTACTAGATTTATTAATTAATATAATTAATGCGTATTATTTGATTAAAATAAAGATTCAAAAATTGCATAAGCAATTTGGGCATCTTTTGATACAACGCTTATAATACTTATTGAATCAGGCTAATTATATCCTTGATTTTAAAATTATGTTTAAGATTAAGAAAATATATAAGCATTACCAAAAACACGCAAATGCTTTATATAAATTTTGATTTAAATTACAAAATAACATAAATTTTAATCATACAATTTATGTTAATATAGCACAATTTGAAAAAGAATATGCCTTTTATATAATTAATAAAGCTACCAGCTTTAAAGCAACAAAGCTACTTAAAAAAAAACCTGGTTTGGCTATGGCTTGGGCTATATTTAATGTTTTTAAGTTAGCATAAATAAACATATATATTAAACCCCTTGACTTTATAATGTATAATTATAAGATCAATTTCAATTTGAAAGAATTCCGCAGCTTCTTACGCTCTATTAGGAGTATTTCAAAGCTTGTCCTTATAAAAACATACCACTTAATTAACAAAATAAAAAAATATCATTATCCACTTTGGTATACTTACAAAATTATTATAAAAAAGCACTTTAAGCTAAATAACAAAAATTAATTGTAAATGACAATTAAAGCAATAAATAATATAACTGAATTTAATGGGCTAATTCCTATATTACTCATCTTCAAAGCTTACCTCAAAATAATAAAACTAAACCTTCCAAATCCGTTCATTAAACAATGCGCCATTATTATTAAAAAGGCAATAAAAAAAATAAAATGAATTTATATAATTCGCAAAATTAATAATGCGCTAGCAATTCAAAACGGCCCTAGTATTATTTTAGTATATAACTTACATTTAAAGAATTAAGTCTTAATATAAAAAAAAAAGAAAGAATAAAAAAGATTATATAAGTTTTTAAAAATGAATAGCAAGTTTTGCAAGATTGCCATGAATAATAATTGGATTTGCATATTTTAATCAACTTTTGTATACTTATTTAAAATAAATATATTAGGTATTAAGCGTTAAAAAGAAAATTTGCTAAAGGATTTTATAAAAATAATTCTTAATCTTAAATCACTAATTAATAACACACCTAAATTAATTAAAATTATTGTTAATCTCGGATTATTAATTGATAGTATGCCTAAATCAACTTTAAAATCATCCCGGATTATTATCAAGCTTCCATTTGTATAATTTATTTATGGATTATTAATAATCGATGATAGCTATAATACTGAGGTATTTTTGACTAAAAAGGAGACAAAAGATCAAGAGTTTTTTATTAAATATTGAAACAAAGGCAAGATTATTACTTTTGAAGTATTATTTTAGCAATCTTATTGAATGAAGTATAAGGCATTTATTAAAAAAGGGGTTTTTATACTTATTTAAAAGGATGACCTTAAAGTAAGAGGCCAATGCATTTTTAAATTTAAAATGGTAAATAAAGTTAAAAAGAAGGAAACCTTGACATTGTATAAGAAATTGAGATTTGTTGTTTAATGCTTTAATAATAAAAGCAAAAGGGAAATATTAATTTAATCTTTAATAATTTAGCATATAAGCCAATAATTGCTCATTTTTTTAACATTTGTAATTAGGCAATTAAAAAAGGTCTAAAATAAATCTAAATTACGTTTAATATTTTGGGATATTACCTAAGCTTATATACAAGTATAAACAAGACTTTTGCAAAATATTTTTGCATAGCCTTTTTAAAAAATTGCAAATGAATTCCCTTTTGGCATAATGTTTATAATAATACTTTTATTATATAGCATTTTGGAATTAAGAAATCATTAATTTAATACTTATTATAAATCCCATATTAAAAAGTTATAAATAAAGATCTTTACGTACAATCCTTGCTTATTAATTAATACCAAGGATAGTTAAGAATTTGAAATGGTTAGAATACAAATGGATAATATCTTGATTTTAGGAAATAATGATTTTCTAGCTAAAAAGCAAATGAAAATTACAAATGCAATTTTTTTAATAAAGCTGATTTAGGTCTTAAATACTTTTAAATTTCTTATATTTAATGATTACATTATTATTATAAAGGAAAATGATTTTTATATATTTTAAAAAGGATAAAGGGCTAAAATAAAGCTGGTTGACATTGGGAAAAGTGATTATAAAAAGGCTTATATAAAGCAACGCGCTTATGGAACTTATATTATTATAATTTGTTAACTAAAAGCCATATTTAGCCTTTTAATAATAGCTTAATATTAAGATCTTATAATAAATAACACTAAGGCCTTGAATTTGCGTTTTTAATAGCAAATAAATAATTTAAAAAGAGGTTTATAATACATTCTCATAAACTTACATTTAGCAAAAATTTACATTTTTATTAATGGTTCCTTTGCTAATAATAAGGATTTGAGTTCCCAAATTGGTTTTGTAATAACAATTAGAATTAAATCAAAGGGGAATATTAAATTTATTCTTAATGGCAATATTATTTATATCAGCTTCATCAAATATAAAAAAGTTACTTGTGCAATGCTTGCTTTAGAATTATATGCTATAGTAACTAGCGTTAATATATTAATTGCCATAGCGATTATTATTAATATAGTAATTAATAAGCTTGATTTTTTAAAGCTTTTTACCATTGTTTGTATAAACTTTTTTTTGCTATACAAATATATTATCAAATTTGGTATTACAAAAAAAAAGCGTTTAATAATTAATATAATAGCAATTTGCCAATTATATAAGCGCAAGAAACTTATGAAAATATAATAAATTAATAATGCTTATAACCTTGCTCATGCCATAATAAAAGCTATTTTAAATAAGGCTTTTTAGGATTTTATTAACACCAATACGCTTATTATTAGGATGAAAAAATAAGTTTAAAAATTTACCAAAGCTGATTCAAATCAATAATAAAAAATTTATATAATTATTATCTTTTTTTTGCATGTACTTTTCTTAAAATGCATTTTTTATTTTATTTACTTATTTTATTTCACTTTTTGCATATTATAATTATTTAGTTTGCGAAAATGGAAAACAGCTTAAATTCGGATTTATTTACCTTTTGATTTAAAGCACTAACAGGCGGCTTTGTAATAATATTTTAATAAGAACTTAATTGCTGGTTTTATCACAAAAGGCTATTCCCATATAAGGATTTAAAAAAAGCATTATTATAAAAAACCTACCACAAAGCCAATCCAAAATAGGGCTTATATATTACCTATGCCATATAAGCCATTTGTAAATAGCTTCAAACCCTTTTTCTTTCCTTCCTCCTCCATTACCGGCACATTGTAATAAGGGCGCTTGCTATTAAGTCCCGCTTTAGCAAAAGCCTTGCGCTTGCTTCAAGCCTTTATGGCCTAGGCATAATTGCTAAATATTATTTTATTAACATGGCCTAAAGCCACCACCATCTTCTTAATCTAAACGCCTAGATTTTATATTTAAACCGATTATTAATTGAAAACGAATATTATATTAGATTATATATTAATTAGATATTAGCAAACTAACCTAATTCAACCTAAAAAGCCCAAGTCTTTTTTAATAAGGCAAACGCCAGCTGGTTTTTTATTTTTAATGCCTTTGCCAAAGCAATTAATAATATAATAGCAATTAACTTTGCGGCGGTAAAAAGGTTTATTAAAACAAATGATTTGGCGTTGGCCACACAAACTAAAATATTAAACTTAGTATTAATAAACTAAGGAAGCTATATTTATATCAAATACAAAATATATTTAAATCCCCTTTAAAATTTATAATTAACTTATAAGCCGGAATTATGAGTAATTCTTAAGAATTTATTTATAAGGCGGCATTCCTTCTTTTGCTTAATATAATAATTGCACTTTTTTAACTTAATATTATTAAAAACATAAGAATACTTTAAACCATGCGCTTAGGCGCAAATGCACCAAATGCAATATTCGCAATAAGCAATCGCAAAAGCGCTAAATAGCACCAGAATTGGCATTATATTATTATTAGCATTAGGATACAACATTAAAATAGCCTTAAAACAAATTCAAATACCAATTTAGGAAATGATTAATTTATTATTAATAAATTAAAGTTATTGATTAAAAGGTTTTTAAAATTATATTAGCTTTAATATAAGATCAATAAATTTGATATATTAATAATAATTTATTATTACTAAAAAAAGAAGAGCAAATTTCTAGGAAACCCTTAAAGTATATATGGAATAAGGGAATAATAAGAAGGTCCATAGACCTTGCTTAGGTTATTGATGGACCTTGCTTAACTTACATATTATCGATTTTTGGCCCTAGATCAACAACTCCCTTAATACAATTAATATAAAGCCGTTATAAATGAATTTCAGACCTCTTTTAGGCCCATATTATAAATTATTGCATTATTCTGTTTTTTAGTATCTCTTGGTCTTTCTTTTTAATGATTTTAATATTATATTTCTTATGTTATTGCTATTTTTGGCTTTTTTTTATTTTATATATTGCATATTATTATGCTCTTTAGTATATTGTTTTTATAAAACTTTTTTTTTAGCTTATTAAAGTTTATATTACTTTTGCTTTTTTTTATTATATTGGAATTTCGATCTGTTTTTCTAAAAGAAGTATTGCCGGTATTAATCCACAAAAATTATGTAATCTTTTTATGTTATACAAGGAGCGCCATTTGAATAATATTATGATAATTTTTAGGGGTTATGCCTTGGTTATTAGGAGTAATGAATCTGATAATTCTAGGGGGTAATTGGAGCTATAACAAACATATTATAAGAATCATTTGAAGAAGTATATAATAAGGGATCTTTCCCACTCTTTTAAAAATACACAGATTTTATCACCCATTTTATTAAAAATTATTTTAACCCCTTTGCTTTAATATATCTTTGCATGATCCACCGATATTGCACCAATAATATATTAGGACTTGATCTTTTAAATGTAAATTATATATTAAAGTAGTACCAGGGCCGTTTTAAGTTGCCAGCGTATTATTAACTTTATGGGTTGCATAGATTTGTTTTATTTTCTTTATTGCCTTTTTAATGGTAATAGCGCGCTGCTTAATGAATAAATTTGAAGGATTTAATTTTATTATTTTAAGGTAAGTTTTAAAAACAAGCAATATAAAAATCAGCTTATTAAGTTCAATTGTATTGTTCACTTCTTTAATTGCCATTTATAATTAATTTTTGTTATTTAGCTTAGGGTGCTTTTTTATAATAATTTCGTAAGCACATTGAAGTAGACGATAATATTTTTCCATCTTGCTAATTAAGTGGTGTGCTTTTATAAGGATAAGCTTTAAAGTACTTTTAATAAAGCGTAGGGAGTTGCGGAATTTTTTAAAGTTGAAATTAGTCTCATAATTATATATTATAAAATTAGGGGGTTTAATATATGTGTCCATTTATGCTGATTTAAAAACATTGAATATAGCCCGAGCCGTGGCTGAATCGGTTTTTTTTTTAAAGTAGCTTTATTGCTTTAAAGCCGGTGGCTTTATTAATCATATGAAGGGCATATTTTCCTTTAAACTGTGCTATATTAACGTAAATTGTATAGTTAAAATTTACGTTATTTTGCAATTTAAATTGAAATTTATGTGAAGCATTTACATGTTTTTGATAATGTTTATATATTTCCTTAATTTTGAGTATAATATCAGAATTAGGAATATGGCTAGCTTGGTTTAATAAGTATTATAGGCATTGCATTAAGGGATGCCCAAATCGCTTGTGTAATTTTTGAATTTCTATTTTAATTAAATAATACGCATTAATTATATTAATTAATAAATTTAGTAATTGCTGGTGCTGGTTTAAAAGAAGCTAAATGTGGCCTTATTTTTGTATAATTAAGTGTTTTTTTTTGCTTTGAATTAATATATTCCATAGGTTGTTATATTAAGCATTAAGCTTATTTAGTTGCTGTAGGCATATTAGGAATAGGATGTCCGTATTCATAATTATAAATTCCATTTGTTTAGCAAAAGTATTAATCGTTGCTATTTTCATAAATAGGCGAAAATCGGCTTTAAATATGATTTAATTTTATTTTGCTTGGCTTGTGTTAAGCTTAACGTCCTGAGTTTATTATAAAGCTTACAATTGATTAATGCCTTTAATGTTTTTGTTTAAGGCTTCAATGTTAATAAATAAACCTTAAAAAAATTGATTTATTTATTACGTTATGTAGGCCTTATTTTGTAAAGGTTTCCTAATCTTATTCTTTAAAATGTGGGCCGCTTTTTGCTTCTTCAATTATGATAACACCTCCCATGCATTATACTTGGTTTTATTTATTATAAATATAATTATGAAGTTTATTGTACTATTATTATTATCATTATTTAATTCCCTTTGAAAATTATTATTATTTAATAAAATATTTAATTTATTATTATAAGATTCATTTTTATGTCCTTTGGATTAGGTTTAATTCAAGTTCGAATTAGGTTTATTGACAGCTTTAGCTGTCTCTACGTTTTCTTAAAGTTTAGGAGCCTTAGGCATCTGCTTGGTTACGCGGAAATCTTTACACTAGCTTGATTTTCCTAGTAGTGAAATTTTTTTTTGATTTCTACCCTCCTATGATTGGTTATAAATATGTGGATTGAGCTTTGATTACGTCATGACTTGTGGCCCCGTGATTATTTTATGCGTTAATACTCAAGCTTTAATTAAGCCTTAATAGTAACTTAATATATTAATCGCTAGTTGTTATTTTATAATGCTTTCTTTTATTATTGCCATAATTTGCCATAACATGAGGTGCCTTTTTAAGAGTAAATTATAGCTAATAAGTTTTTTTTAAAAGAATGGTAAATTTCTTAAAACATACTTTATTTACTAAAAGCTTGTTATATCTTAATATAAAATAAAATTTATAAATTCCTAGCTTTTAACCCTACAAGATATAGATTTTATTGCCCTTTTATATAAGAGTCCCCAAAAGTACACGTTTACCTTATTTTCACTTGCTTTTGCTGATTCTTTATTAATTAATATTATTCCCTTTTATAAAAGCCCCCAAAAGCATGCCGGTACTAAACCTCCACTTAGTAATGTCTCCTTTCTGCTTTAATAACTATATTAATTACTTACTCCTAAATTAACTATAATTTCAAGTGAAAACGATGACATATCATTTTTATTTTGATTCCCCTTTTTTATTTAATCACCGCTGCTAAATTACGCCTTATCTCCTATACCTTTTTTGCCTTCTTATAGCATATCTGATCATAGCCTTTAACTTTGAATATATAAAACATATTTAAAGAATAAGAAGTTTGTGAAAGAAATAAAGTATAAGTAATGCTTTTAATACAAAAGCAAAAATCGCCACTTATATTGTAAAAGAACAAAATAAATATTTAAATTATTTTACCTATATATTAACCGCCGGCTTGTGAGAGGCCATTGCATTTTATAAACGCCATTATATTTGTACCTTTATTTGCCTCTCAAATGCGCTTTTTTTCTTTAGTTTTAAGTAATAACCCCTTTTTTTCTTTCATTAATTTTAAGCCTACTCATATTTAGTAAGATAATAGCTAAAAGTTATTGGCCATTAGAAACGCCGAAAGAGCCGCCGCCTAAGCATTTAGGGATATAAGGCTTACCTAGTAAAACGCCTTATTGTCTTTTTTATTTTACCCTGCGGCGTTAATTCTTTAATTAAATTAGGGGGGTAAAATCCCCCAAATTTAGCTAACGCTAAAAGAAGTTATATTAAATAAAGACTGGCTAAGAATCCGTTGATTTTGCGCAAGAGTATTATAAAAAGAAATAATAATTTATAGCTGTTATAACAAAAGGTGATTTAATATGCGTTTAAAAGATATTAGAAATGTAATGGTATATCATTAATGTTAAAATTAAAACAAAACTCACTTAAAAGAGCCGTTTTTAATAGGGGCTAAAAACGAAATAAACTTAAGGCCAGTATTTACGTAACTCCCTATGTTTTCTTAGCTTAAAGAGATGATAATCGCGCTAATCCATGTTTATATGATTATTAAAAGATATTACAGCTATTAATACAAATACATTAATTATTGTGTTTGTTTTATTTAAAATAATGTTAAGTTTTTTAATTGTTTACCCTTTTTTTTTAAAAATGTGAATATAATTATCTTAAAGCCTAAAAATAATAAGAATAATACCTAAATCATATAGTAATTTTAAGGGGATTTTAATATATAAAAATGGGTTGTTATTTAATGGCTTAAATATCTTAAATCTTATCACTTAAATTTTTGCCATATTAATATTAATAAAAGTACATTAAATTCTTTGCCCCTTAAGCCAAATAAAGCCGATCTTTCCCACTTTTTTTTTATTATTAAAAAAAGATTCCATTAAATATTAACGGCGCGGGTAATAATTTTACTAAAAACGCTAATGCCAAAATAAATAAAAATACTTTTACCCCCCCCCCTAAAAGAATCCATAGTCCTTTTAATTAAGAAAGATATTATTAAAATAAATAAACTTTTAGCGGAGATATTAAAAAAAAGTGGAAAAATTATTACTGATGCTTTTGGTTATTAATCAATCCTTATTTCTAAATTTTAACGAGATAATCGCATCTTTTCTATGGCTTTTCCTACTTTTTTTCTTAATGGTGCTAGTGATTTAACTAGCCTTTGATTTTATACAATTATTTTAATTAAATATGGCCAATACCTTTTAAAATACAAAGACGATTGATTTGGCACTTACCCGTAATTTCGTTTTTTTGTTTTTAATCTTTTTATATATTTTAAGTTAATTAGCAAAGCGCGATTTTTTGTTAAATTAAATACTAATATTACTAAATTAGATTTATTAGCGCTTTAAGCATGATTAAATAAGGATTTTTTCCTTTTATTACGTATTATATGTTAGGGGCAAAATATTCTTAGAATTAGATTATATTGGAAAAAGCGCGGCTATAATTTTAAGGCGCTGATTAAATTTTATAAGGATAATTCGGCTGATTTTAAGACATTTAACATTGCAAACATATAGTGGAATGATTTATAGTAGCATATGCCGCGGTATAAAAAGTGAAAGGCTATTATAATATTTAGGAAAGGCAATATTACATAAAAAACATTTAAGACTATCTTTATATTATTGCCGATTACGTTTATTTTTACTTTAAAGCTTTTTTTAAAAAAGTTATTAAATATTCTTTTTTTTATAATAACTTTTAGTTTTAATAAGAATAGTAAGATTATAATAATGGGTATATATACGATATTTTCTAGTTTAAAGGCGGCCTAAAAATGCTGTTTTAAACTTTAAAGGAAATAGCTGAATTTATCGACTTTTAGAAAAATAAGATTATGGCATAAAATCCTGCCTTAGCGCGTTGCCTTGATGTTTAATACCTATTGTCTTTTTTATTTTATTAAGTTAAAAATATTGGAAATTAATTTATAGTTTTTGTTAATTGATTTTAAGTCTATTGGCAGTGCAACTACGCTTATTGCTTTTATATAAACAAAAAAATTAAGATTATAATGTGTCGATTTTATTATCCTTGCCCTTTGGCTGCTAAGGCATTATATAATAATAAGATAAATTTTAAGCGTTATTAGTTTAAGCCTTAATAAAATGCCGAAAATATTAATCCTTTTTGTTTTTTGCTTATTTTAAGGTAAATAATAAATATAGATATATAACCGTCCATAAGCTTATATGGCTTATTTAAATATTATGGCAAATATTATTTAAAAGCCAAAAAATCCTTATTTATATATAAGAAGCTTTTTTCCTAAATTGGGAAATATATTAATTCTGCTTTTCTAATTCTTTTTCTTGTTGCGAAAATATTAAATAAGTTAATTAGTAAAAGAAATTAGTTTATGCAAAAAGTTTATTATGTCATTCTCGGCTTTTCATAATAAGAATCAAGCTAAGTTTTTATAAATTATGATTATTGCTTAAACAAAAACGTTAGCCTTAACATAATTATTAAGGCTAATAATATAAAAGCCTTTTGATTGCCAATTTAAAGATATTGGGATTGTGTTATTAATTTTAAAAGTAGAAAGAGCTTATGTAACGTTACTTTTTTGAACTAATTGTAATATTTTAATTATTAGGCCTTTAAGCGCAAGGGCTTTACGCGTGATAGGAAACTTATAATAATTAATTATTTTTTAACTTATAAAAACTCCGCCGTTTTTAACAAGTATGAGAATTATTATTAGGTTAAGCTTATGTTTTACTACCCTTATAAGGCTATTGAAGAGCTTTTTATGATATATGATAAAAATTACGATACTTTTAGTCAAGCTTATAATATATGTTTAAAATTTTATTATTATTTAGATTACGATTATTATAATCCCCCAACCTTTTTTCATAATATTAAAAAAGAAAATAAATTTGAGCCGGCGTTATTTTAAACTTTTAAGGCATTTGCTAATTAAGAACAATACGCGCGCTATAATCCTTAAAATAATAAAGCTATTATAATTAATTTTAATAATCTAAGGCGCCAGCCTATGGATTTAAAAAAAAAGCTAGTTTAACTATATTAAAAAACATAATATTTATAAAAATTGGCTTAAGGCAAAAAAAGCAAAAGCGTAATCTAATAATTTAATTGTTACTATTAGTAAAGGCTATAATATTACGCACTTAAATGGCAAATAGGCCAAATTTTACATTAAATTCATAGGCTATTTTGCGGCTATTTTCGCAAAAAACAAGCCCCTTCAAATGTTTAATTAGTTTAATAACAAAATAAGAATTGATAAAACTTTTATTATTAAAACAATTAGCCTTGAACTTTAAATAATGGCTATAACTGCGAATAAAAATAATCTTATATTTAAGGCCGCCTTAATAAGGGTTATTATACATAAAATATATAAAAGTATTTTTATAACCCTTTTAAGATTTTTATTAAAGGTAAGGCAATAAATAATTTTCCTAATATTCTAAAGCAAATCTAGGCCAAATTTAAAGACGTTTATTATATTTTTATAAACAAAAAATTCATGTTTAATTTAAAAGTCCTAGCCACAATTAAGCGCCGCTGTTAGTAAATAAAACCTAGTATTAACCTCTTATTTAAGGGAATAAGCTTATAGCTATATGAAGATTTCTTTTAACTCCTTTCTATTACCGGTATTACTTTATACAAAAACACTGCAATTTTGGCAAAAGCGAAGGTAAGGCGGGCTTTTTATTGCCTTTTTAAAAATACATTTTACTTTAAGTAAATTATACGCTAGCCGAAAGAAGGCGTTACCGTAATTAGCTTTTGCTAATTACTTTTAAAGCTTCAAATATAAGATTTTAATTATAAGGGCTAAAGGCTTTTATGTATTTGTATTTAAATAAACATTTTTCCCCAAGAATTAAGCGCTTTTAAAAACGCTATTCATATTTATTATATTAAAAAAAATGCGCTTATATAATCACAATTAATTTAAAACATTTGGTGTTTTATTTAAAAAAATGTTTAATTATAAATAGGGGGCTAGGAACGCGTAATGCCACATTAAATAAAGCCGAAGGCTTGATAAACAAGCTCATTCTCGGCATTAAGGTATATATAATATCAACGGACAATAACTAAATTACGAAAGGCTTTATAAATGGCATAATGGGAATAATAAAGGACTTGTTTTAAAAAGCCAGCGTAAACCTTTATATAAACTATATTAAACGGGTTTTGATTTACTAAGAGGGCTATATTGGCTTAACCTACAAAAACACTAACTACGCCTTAGTGTTTTTAACCCATTGTTTGTTTTTATTACAAAGCGGCGCTTATAATTAAACGCAGCTCCTTCTCCAAATTACATACGCAATGATTATATATAAAAGCTAGGGAATATTTCTTAATAAGGCGGTGATTAGCTTTATAAAAAAGGAGTATATTACTGGCCTTTTATATATTGCCATATTTTGCGTTAAAAGGTTGTTTAGGCTATTTATTAAGTCCTTATTTAATTTTAAGCGATTTAAAAAACATAATACCCCAAGCTTGCGAAATCGCTAAGTAAACTATATTTTTAAGGGTTTAATTATACAACATTTATAGTTTAAAATGCCAATTTAGAATAAAATCTCTTTTCTTATATAACTTAATAATATGTCATATTTTGCTTACATAATGTATTGTATTTTACTTGCGCTATATGAACTTTATTTTAAAGGCCGGGCCCTTGAAATTATGGGCCTCTTAAATTTACGGGGTTAAACGATGGGTTGCGCTTTAAGGGGGTATAGGCTTTAAAGGCTGGCTTGAAATATAATATTTTAATTATTTTAAAGTTTAAGGTAAAGCCAAGTTATTTCATTTATTTTATTTATTATTTGAATTATTTAAAGTACGCGTAAAAGGCGCGTATTATATATTATTAACGTTACGCAAACCCGATTTTAAAGGCTAGGCTTTTAAAATTATAAGCCTTTTTTAATTGAAAAGGGCTTTTTACGAAAATTCGTTTTTACTCGAAAATATTAGCCGTTTAATCATAAATTCTTAAACTTATTGTTCCCGCTATTTTCGGCTTTTAAAATGCCATTACCGCTTTTATAAGTATAATTGCCATTATTTTTATAATCTTTAGCCTTTATAATATTGCCATTATTACTTTTATAGCCTTTAGCTTTTATAATACCACTGCCGCCTTTACAAGTATAGTTATTATTATTCTTATAGGCGCTAATATCGCCGCTATTAGCCGCGGCTTAGGCATTGGCTTTTAAGATATTTAATTTTATTTTATTTAATTAAAAGCATATACCGTAGGTAAAATACTTTGGGTTGGTATTTTAGGTATAAAATTGCCTTTTAATATTTTTGGCATAATTATAATGCTTCTAGTTATTATAATAATTATATTATATTATATTAATTTCTTTTTTATTATTATTTAGGGGGTTGTTTTTGTTATAGTAACAATTTATAATATTTTTTTAAAGCCTTATTTGTTAATTATAAAGCTGCTAAATATAAAATAAGCAAGAAAAAGCAAAAGCAAGAAAAGCAAAAGGACTTACATATTAAATAGGCATTTTTAAGTAATATTGATTTAAAGCCATAAGCGCTTTTTTTTAATGGGGGCCTTTTAAACTAGGCTTTTAATAGCTACATTACGCTTGGCCTTATCTACAATTATAAGTTTATTCGCTTTACCCTTGCCTATGGCCTTATTTATAATTATAGCTTTGCCTTTGCGCTTTTTATTAGGGCTTTTCTTTTTAACAACATTATTACCGCTGCTCTTTAATGCTTTTTAGAAAACCTTTTTTTATATAAGATAATAATAATTCAAAAGGCCAAAATATGATAAGTACGCCTATTTTTATTAGCAAAATTAAGGGAAATGGCGTTAACGGTAAAAGAGAAGTTATAAAAGCCGTTAATATAAGACTGGTTGGGGTAATTACTATAATAACAGGTTATATTAATGAAATTAACGTTTGGCGTAATTAATCTTTTAAAGTAATAAATGAATTAGGGGGCGGGGCCGGTTATAATAATGGTAATATCATTGATAAAAGCATTAGCGGGATTTATTATAAATAAGCCAGCGGCTAGGGTAGCAGCAGTGGGATAATTTTTTTTATTAAATATGCGTTCAAATTAGGCGCTATAATTAATATGCCTTAGGATATTAGTAAGCTTTAAGAGGAAAATGGCTATTATGATATCGCTTTTATAAAACTTATATTTATACTTTTTTTAAATTAAGCCATTTAATAATAAAAAAAGCTAGTTAAATTAAATAATATGAGGTGTATTATAAAGCTTTATATTTTTATTAAAAGGTAATATAAAAAAGCAATTATGGAATTTTTTTAAGCTATTAAGGGGCAGGCGGATAATAAACATGGCCATTTTAATATAAAAGTCACTTATATAGTTCTAAATATGCTTGTCATTAAAGAGTAAAGCCAAAAGCAATAATACAGCGATTAATTTTATTAGGGGATTAAATTAGCGGCAGTTGTAAATAATACTTATAAATGGGCCTTAATTATAGGCGGGTATAGTAAGATATTATAGGGGTTATAATATAAAAGAAAGGGCAGGATTTTGTAGGGGTTATAATATTAAAAGAAGGCGGGATATTGCGGGGGTTATAATATTAAAAGAGGGTATATAATAGTTTAGGAATAATTGCTAGTATTAAAGGGTATATAATGATTTAAAAATGGCTATTAATATTAAAAGCATTGCTGTATAAGGCAAATCAATATTAATTGGCAAGCCCCGCTAATTCATATGCGCGCATAAAAAATGAAGGCATTAAAAAAAGCAAATAAATTTATAAAAAGGAAATTTTGAAAAAATTTATTAAAAAATTTTTTTAAAAGCGCGCAAAATTCAGCTTTTAAAAGCGGCGTGCTAAAAGGAAATTTAAAAAGTGAATTCACAAAGGAATTTAAAATTAAAAATGAATTTTAAAATTGATTTAACAAAAGTTTAAATTTTTTTTAATTTTTAAATTTAGCCTTTTTAATCTTTTAATAATAAACAATTTTTTAATACCGCCATTGTATTTTAATTTCACCCATAAATTAAGGCCATAAATTGCCAAAACGAGCTTTAATCAAAAGCGCTAACGGCTTGTAAAGTAATGCCGGAAGATGTTAAAAGCTTAATTGGTAGCTTTATTACTATTGCTAATGCCGCTAAGCGCTATAAAAGCTAGTAAAAGCTTTTAAAGCAATTAATGGGAATGTATAATGTTATAAACAATTCAATTAAATAATTCTATAAATATATAATGTAAAATAAGGTATATAAATTAATAAAAACTAAATTAAAACTCAAAATGAAGTATAGCTAAGCAAAAAAGATTAAAAAGTTAAATTAAATTAAAAAAAAAGAATATAAAAGTAATAAAAAAGCTTAAGAAAAGGTAGGAAAACAAGATGACTTTTATATTAATAAAGGCATTTAACGGAAACCCATTTAGTATGTTATTATAAAAAATGCGCAAACTAACGGGGAAGATTAAAACTAGTAAAGGGATTACGCACATTAATAAGGCTATATATAATTAGATTATAATATTAAGAAAAGGGGTAAAAGCCACAAAAGAGGTTATACTATTAAATATAAAAAGGGCAAATGGCATATCCAATTTATTGCCTTTTATAATATAAGAATAAAAGCGAATTAAAATGCAAATTGACCTATTAAGGCTATTAACTATTGGCTTTATTTATAAGCTAAAGCCCCCCATAGCCGTAAATAAGCCATTACATTTAAGAAGCCCGGCTTCTAAAATCAACAAATTTGAGGATACGCCCTTAAAGCCCCTTTTAGAGCCCCCCTTGGCAATAGCCTTTTAAAACCAAACATTTAATAACTTATTAAACTTCTACTAAAAAAGTAAATAAGTGCCGCTAATTGTTAACTTTAAAAATAAAGCAAATGAAAAGGGCTCTACAACGGAAAGGCCGCTTTTAAAGAAATGGCACTATTGTAGGTGTTTATTAAATAAAGCCGCTACTTAAATAAAAATAATTAACAAAAGGGCGCCGGTTATAAAAATGGTGACTTTAAGATTATTAGTAAAAATAACTAAAATAAGCTATATTTATTATAAACACCTTAAAAATATAAGTAAAAAGATTAGGCTTTATGTAAAGGCTTTGTTTATAAATACGCTTTAATAACGCCTTTAATATATTCTAAAGCATTAAACTAAAGTAGGGGATTTAAAGGCAATTAACAATATTATAATATGATTTTGACGCAAAAACAAGCCGTCGTATTTAGCGAATAGACTTGGCATATATAAGTTTATTTTCTTAAATATTAAGGCTGCTTTTGATTATAATTAATTTGTGCTTAAAAATAAAATTGGCGGCATTAGCATTAAGGACTAAAAGCGGGACGGGTTTGTTAATATTAATTTATTTAGGTAGTAATAAGAAATTGGCTTAATTGATTTGATTTTATTTAAGTTTAAAATATACAAATACCACTTCTAAAAAACTAGGGGACCAATCAGAGATTAATAGGTGACAGCTTTAATGTTACTTAACTTTAATATAATATTATAAGTATAATAATAAGTATTTTTTGGTTTTTAACTTGAATACTCCGTAGGCCCTCCGGGGGCCCTCCGGGGGCTCTGCGAGGCCTGTGTATTAATAATAATTATATTAAAAAAGCTTTTTTTATTAAACTATTAAATTATGAAACTACTAAACTACTAAACTATTAAACTATTAAACTATTAAACTATTAAACTATTAAACTATTAAACTATTAAACTATTAAACTATTAAACTATTAAACTTTATAAATAACTTAATAAGTGCTTTATTTAATGATTTATTTAATAATTTAATAAGTAATATTATACATATATTTATTAATTTTTAAATCGATTTTTTATAAAGAAAATTATTAAAGTAAATCTTTAATATTTACTTTTAATTATATATTAAGCTTAATATTTAGGTTATAATAATAATATTTTTATTTTTAAATATACCTTTTTATTTTAATAACCTTTATTAACTTATATATTAAAATAAGATAAAAATTAGTTTAATTTTAATTTTTTAAATAACTAATTATATGAATTTTTTTTTCATAATTAATATCTTTACAATTATATTAATTATTATAAATCTAAAAAGGCCATTTTAATAAGCTAATGAAGCTGATTTTAAAACAGGTCTTGATTTATGTTTTAATTAAAAACTCGTAGTAATGCACGATTTTTAAATAAATTTATTTTAAAAACAATTCTTTAATAATTAATATCTTTATAACTATATTAGACATTATAAATCGAAAAGAGCCATATTACTAAGCTCATTAAGTTGATTTTAAAACAGGTCTTATTTTATATTTTACTTAAAAACTCGTAGTGATACACGACTTTTAAATAATAATAAATCTAAAAAGTTCTTTTAATAATTAATATCTTTATAATTATAATAATTATTATAAATTTAAAAAGGCTATTTTAATAAGCTAATTAAGGTAATTCTAAAACAGGTCTTATTTTATATTTTAGTTAAAAACTCATAATAATATACGATTTTTAAATAAATTCCCTATTAAAAGTGGGGCTTTTTAAACTTCCCGCACTCCCGCACTCCCGCATTCCCGCACTCCTAAGGTTTTGTTACATATCGTACAATTAACACCACTTTTATTATTACACTTTTAAAGCATTATAAAAGTTACGTTTTAATCACGACGCAGTCAAAGCTCGGTCCACGTATTAATGACCAATCAGAGGATAGTAAAATTAACAGATTTTTTCACTACTGGGAAAATCAAGCTGGTGTAGAGATTTCCGCGTGATTTAAGTAGATGCCTGAGGCTCTTAAAGTCAAGAAAACGTAGAGACAGCTAAAGCTGTCAATAAATAATAATAAAAACTAAGATTAATTAAGAAATAAATTCTACTTCACAAAACAGTAACTGATAAAATAAGACCCTTTATATTAGGCCTTTTATGCCGCCCTTTGACCAAACAAATATTAAAAGCTAGCCTTATATTTTTATTATATTAAATATAATTAGCCTGGCGACTTAACGTATTTTAAACATATTAATATTAATATGCCAAATGCGTTAAAATACGGCAAAGGGGTGATGTAAATTTAGGGGTCGCTTTTTTTAAATAATAAGGATAAGTCTTTTATTATAATAATCTTTATTAAAACGCATTTAAGGCAATTAAAACAGCTTTAATTGAATATTTATAAATGAAATTAATGAACGAATGATTTTATTTATAAGTTTATTAAAATAATAGTAATTAAAAAAGACCAAACCAAAATTGGAATTTTATGAAAAATTATATTTTATAAAAAAGGGCAAATACAAGTTATAATGCTTACTCTGCCTTATAAAACTAACGGGCCAATTAGCGGGATTAAGCGTACAATGCTCTTTTGATTTATTGGCGTTTTAGATAATTGTTAGTCTTTAAAAATTATTAATAAGGGAATTTAAAAAAGCCTAGCTAAAGAACATAGGAAAATGATAGCTAAAAAAGCCTCGCCATTTGGGTTACCTTTTTTATTTAGCACTATTTTGTATCGGTTTTCAACGGCCATAAAACTCTTTAAATTAGGCCCTTTTTTAAACGTATTAATCGCTTAAATAAAATAAAATTTGCCATTTGTGCTTTAGGATTAAAATATAATATTTACCAGGACTAAAAAAAAGATATAGGAATATGTACATACTTAAAAAATAAAAGCAATGATAATTATTAAAAAATCTTATTAAATGATTTAAAAATTAAAAATAAGGGCTTATGAGAAAAAGTTTTATTATTATAATTTAAAAAAGAGTATTATAAATAGAACGCCTATGCTTATAATATTAAAAGATTTTGCCTTAACGCCGGCGAATTAGGACTTTTTGAATAATAGGGAAAGCAAGGATGCCAAAGGTGAAAGGGGGGAAGGCATAAAATTCGCGAAACAAGGAGAGGAGGCTAAAAAATTAATATGAAAGGGAATATAGTAAAGACTAAGATATTAGTATAAAAAGGAGTATAATAAAGATTGAAATATTAATATAAAATAAAATATAATAAAAGCCAAAATATTAATATAAAAGGAAGTATAAAAATTATATAAATAAGAAAAGGATAAATGTTGTTTAGGTTTTGGCTATTATAAAGTTTATTTAGCGCTATAATTGCGTATAAAAGCGCCTATTTGCAACTTTCGCAGTTTTAACTTTAATTAGCTTTAATTTCCTTATTTATTTTGCCTACCCTTTATTTATTTATCCAAAGCTACTACTATAATATTAAAATAAAGTATAAATAAGCGCCTTTATACCAACTAATATTAATTCTATTTTTATAACAATATAAAAAAAGATTTATATATTGCCAGCCTTTGCCGCGCATTGATAGCCGCACCTTTTCTTTTAAGTATTGCGCTATTATTAAATTCTTAGGATAATAAAAAAAAGTCAACTTTAATAAAGCATTTATATTTTTATTAATAAAAAAGAAGAATAGCGTTAACACTTTTAAGGCAAAGTAATTTATTATATGCTAAAACCCAATTTCCCATTGTACGCTAAACGCCGCCCTTAAAAAAATTGTTCTTTTACTTTTAATTGGTTTTTAATATGCCTTAATTAAGGCTATAAAAGCCATGCTTATAACGCTGCCATTACTTTTAAATTAAATATATTACGTGAAGTGCAAGAAATTTCATACATTTAACTGATTTTCAATAAATAATAAAAGATAAAAAGAGAAAATATACGTAACTTGTTTTTATAACAAATGGAAAGGTTTAGTTAATAATTATAAAAAAAGGAAAATGGCTTAATACGCCTTAAATAAGAAAATAGGGGCTATTATTACTAAAAAACTTAAGCTAAACTTATATTATGAAAAGTATTAGGCCTATTAACAAAAGATCTTATAAAAAGAAATGAACAAGTATACAATTTATTACAATTATAAAAAAAAAAAATATTAATAAAAATACGCTTGTGGAAACTTATGGGCCGAATATTTATTAAACGATTTAATTAGTAGGTTAGAAAAAAGCTAATAGCTTAGTGTACCTCGCCGGCCATTAATTGTTGGCGATTATTGAGCTTTTAATATTTAGCTAAAAAAGCATTGGTTTATAATCAAAGGTGATATTTTTATAATCAGCTAATAATATTTATAATAATACTTATAATATGTTTTATATAATAAATTCTAATTTGGGATTCTTTTATTAAGTATATTATAGGACTTTTTAATAATAGCTTTTAAATACAAAATATTAAAACCTTAAAAACAATTAAAAAATACTTATTAATATTATTAATATATAGTACTACTTATAATAATATTATATTAAAATTAAGAAATACTAAAGCTATCACCTACTAATCTCTGATTGGTCCCCTAGTATTTTTTAATATGTGCTAAATAGGCCTTAAATGAGTTTTTTATAGCTTTTATTTTTTCCGCTTTCTGATTGACAAAATACTTTGTCTTTATAACATCTTATTTTTCCTTAAAGTGTCGGCTATTATTGTCGGTGCAATACCGGTAGATCACGCAAAGATATATTAAAGCAAAGTGGTCAATATAGTCTTTAATAAAGTGAGTGGTAAAATTTGTGTATCTTTAAGAGAGTAGGAGAGATCTCCTACTATATACTTCTTCGAATAACCTTTATAACAGGTCCGTTACAGCTTCGACTACCCCCTAGAATTGTCAAATCCATTACTCCTAATAGCCAAGGCATAACCCTTGAAGACTACCTTAGTATTATTCAAATGGCGCTTCCTATATAATATAAAGAGATTATATAATCCTTGTAAATTAATACTGGCAATATTTTTTTAAAAAAGACAGATTAGAATTCCAATATAATAAAAAGAAAGCAAGGGTAATATAGATTTTAATAAATCAAAAAGAAATGTTTTATAAAGACAATGCGTTGAAGAGTATAATAATATATAATATACGAAATAAAAAAGAGCTAAAGTAATAATAATATAAAAGATATAATATCAAAATTATCGGAAAAAAAGACTAAAAGATACCGAAAAACAGAATAATATAATAACTTGTAATATAGGCCCAAAAAAGGTTCGAAATTCATTTGTAACGGCTTTATACCAACTATATTAAGGGAATTGTTAATCTAGGGCCAAAAATCGACAATATATAAGTTAAACGAGGCCCATCAACAACTTAAACGAGGCCCATAGGTTTTCTTATTATGCCCCTATTTTATATATACCTTAAGGGTTCTTTAAAAATTCATTCTTTTTTCTTTAATAATAACGAATTACCATCAATATACTAAAATTTATCAATTTTATACTAAAACTGACGTAATCTTAAAAACCTTTTAATTAATAACTTCAATCTATTAATAATAAGTCAATTATCCCTTAAATTAATACTCAGATTTGTTTTAGGGCTGTTTTGGTATTATATTCCACTATTAATAATAACGTAGTACTAATTCCAGTGCCATTTGACGTTTTTATGGTTATTTACCGCAAATATTATGTTTGGTGTGTCTGCGCTTAAGCGCGTAGTTTGGAATACTCTTATGTCTTTAATAACTTTAAGTCAAAAAAGTACAGCTACTATATAAAACAAAAAAAAGAATACCACCTCGTAAGTAAATCCTTAAGGACTACCCATAATCCTGGCTCATAAGTTAATCATAAATTCCAAAGTAAATCTAAATATATTCTATATTTAATATGAATATAACTCCCTTAGTTTGTCGACACCGAGTTCGACATTTTAATTTGTGCGGCCAATGCCGTACTGTTTATCCTCGCGGACTTTTCTATTGTTATAAAATCGATTGTCGTTGTGTTATTAATTGCTTCGGCGGAGGCACTAAAGACAAAAGACTAGCTAGCGTTTATTTTGTTAAAGGAGATTTGGGCCCTTTGGGTCAGATTAAGTCAATTTACTAATACCTAGCTAGTATATAACCTTTCTTGGTATAATGTCTGATTTTAATCAATAACCGGTTTATATATAAGACCTAGGCATTTAAGTTAAAAACATAATAGTGGCTTTAAGCCATATTAATAAGATAATATTTAATATTTATGCTTAAGCCGAAAAGGCTCAAAATAAGCGCAAGGCTTTTATTAAAGCAAGACCTAATAATAAATGTTCTCGTCATAATACGTTGGTAATAAAAAAAAGGGTTTAAAACTGTTTATGGATGGCCCATACGGCATAGGCGATAAGTAAGCCTTGTTTTAAATTAACTTCATAATAAGTTCTTTATAACAATGCTTTCCTCAAACCCCTATACAAGAATAACCCTTTATAATAAAACCGACAGTTAAATCCTTATCAAAGTATTATTATAAAGCCACCCGTTAATACTTTAAATTAAAAGGTAAATAAATACAAATTCAAATTGTCTTCCGTTTCCATAAACTAAATAATTATAACATATAAATAAATAAAATAAAATAAGTAAATAAAATAAAAAAAAATATAAAAGAAAAGTAATGATTATATGAATTTTTCCGTTATTAATCCAAATCAATTCTGGTAAGTTTCTAAACTCATCCTTCTATTTTAACAATGAGCGTGTTAATGTTAATAAAATCCTAAAGAGCCTTATTTAAAGTGGCTTTTATCATAATATTAATAAAGTTACGAACATTATCAATCTATCGCATCTCCATGAATTCCTTATGCTCATATAATTAATGAATTGCCATTATATTAATCATCAAATGCTTTTCCTTTATAGTACCAAGTTTAACAATATATTCATACAATAAAAGAGAGTCTATATAAACGATAATAAAAAGCCTTAAAAAATCGAGCTTATTAGTCACTATGTTAATAATAGTCACCATAATGATTAACATATCAACGCCGGTAACCATAGCATATAACTCCAAAGCAAGTACTACACAAGTAACTCTTTTACATTTAATAGAATTAATATAAATAATATTACCACTAAAAGTAAACTCTATATTCCTTTCTAATTTAGTTCTAACTATTATTATAAAACTAATTTAAAAACTCAAATCCTTATTATTAACAAAAGAATCATCAATAAAAACGTAAATCTTTATTAAATATAAGTCTACAAAAATATACCGTAGGCCTCTCTTTAAATTATTCATTTACTATTAAAGACGCAGATTCAAGGCCTTAACATCATTTATTATAAGATCTTAATATTAAGCCGCCACTAAAAAATCAAATATAGCTTTTAGTTAACAAATCATAATAATATAAGCTCCACAAGCGCGTTATTCTATATAAGCCTTCTTATAATCACTCTTTCCAATGTCAATCAGCTCGATTCTAACCCCCTGTCCTTTTTAAGACATATAAAAATCGTCCCCCTTTATAATAATAATACAACCATTAAATATAAAAGGTTCAGAGGCGTTTAAGACTTAAATCAGCTTCATTAAAAAGTTCATATTTATAATTTCCGTCTATTCCTTAGCTAAAAAGTCGTCATTTCTTAAAATCAAAGTATCGTCCGTCTATATTCTAACTATTCCAAATTCTTAGCTATCCTTAGTACTAATTAACAAATAAAAATTATATATAAAAGTCTCCATTTATAACTTCTCAATATAATGTTTATAATAAATATTAAACCAATGATTTCTTAATTCTGAAATGCCATATAATAAGAGTATTACTATAAACACTATATTAAAAAGGAATTCATCTATGATCTTTTAAGGAAGCCATATAAAAATGTCTCATAAAAGTCTTATCTATGCCTATACATAAGCTTAAGTAATATCCTAAAGTATTAGACGTGATTTAGATCCGTTTTAAACCTTCTTTAACTGCCTAATCGCAGATACTAAGAAAATAAACAGTCATTGGCTTACACGTTAAATTATTAAAAATTAAGTTAATATCTCCTTTTTACCTTTATTATTAAAACATTAGACGATGAGTCTCAATTTCTCATACAATGTCAAAGTCTCTTTGCCTTTTACTTTATTTATTATTCTAGATTTAAAGATATATTAGCTTTTTACTCTAAGGTCGTCCTTTTAAATAAGTGTAAAAACCCCCCTTTTAATAAATGCCTCGTACTCTATTCAACGAGATTATTAAAATAATACTCTAAGAGTAGTGATCTTGCCTTTATTCCGAAGTTTAATAAAAAAACTCTTAATCTTTTGTCTCCTTTTTAGTTAAAAACACCTTAGTATTATAACCGTCATTGATTATTAGTAATTTATAAATGGGTTATATAAATGAGAATTCGACAGTGATCCGGGATAGTTTTAGAATTAATTTAGGTATGTTATTGATTAGTGATCTGGGATTAAGAGTAATTTCTGTGAAATCCTCTAGTAAATTTTCTTTTTAACGTTTAATACCCAACTTATTTGTCTTAAATAAGTATATAAATGTCAATCGGAATATATAAATCCGATTATTATCTATGGCGATTTTATAAGACTCGCCATTTATCCTTAAAAACTTATATAGTCCTTTTTATCCCTTCTTTTCCTTTTATACTAAGACTTAATCCTTTAAGTATAAATCATATACCAGAGTAGTACTAGGGCCGTTTCAAGTCGTTAATACATTATTAACTTTACGGGTCACATAGATCCGTCTTACTTCTTTTATCGCCTTCTTAATGGTAATGGCGTACTACTCAATAAATAGACTTAAAAGATCTAACTCTGTCATTTTAAAGTAAGCTCCAAAAACGAACAATATAAGAATTAACCCATTAAGTCCAGTTATATCATTCACTGCTTTAATTACCATTTACAATTGATCTTTGTTACTCAACTCAAAGTATTTTTCCATAACGATTTTATAAGCACATTGAATTAAACGATGATATTTCTCCACTTTACTAATCGAGTAATGTGCTTCTATAAAGACAAGCTTTAGTATACTCCTAATAAAGCATAAGAAGCTACGGAATTTTTTAAAGTTGAAATTAGTCCTATAATCATACACTATAAAGTCAAGGGGTCCAATGTATATGTCCATTTATACTAACTTAAAAACATTAAATATAACCTAAGCCATAACTAAACCAGGTCTCTTCTAAAGTAACTTCGCTACTTCAAAGCCGGTGGCTTCGTCAATTATATAAAGGGCATATCTCTCTCTAAACTATACTATATTAACATAAACTATGTAATTAAAATCTACGTCATTTTACAGCTTAAATCGAAATCTATATAAAGCATCTACGTGTTTTTAGTAATATTCACATATCTCCTTAACTTTAAGTATAATATTAAAGTCAGGAATATAACCAGCCTAGTCCAATAAGTATTATAGGCGTTATACCGAAAGGTACCTAAATCACTTGTATAACCTTTGAATCTCCATTTCCGTCAAATGACACGTATTAATCATATTAGTCAATAAATCTAATAATTACTAATACTAGTCTAAGAAAAGCCATAAATAGCCTTGTTTCCGTACAATCAAGTGTTTCTTTTTACCTTAAATTAACACATTCCATAAGTTATCGTATTAAGCATTAAGCTTATTTAACTACTATAAACACACTAAGAATAAGATATCCACATCCATAATTATAAACTCCATTTGTCTAATAAAAGTACTAACCGTTATTACTCTTATAAATAAGCGGAAACCGGCTCCAAATATAATCCGACTTTACCCTGCTTAACTTATGTCAAACTTAACGTCTTAAGTCCATTATAAAGCTCGCAACTAGTTAATGCCTCCAGTGTTTTTGTTTAAGGCTCTAGTGTTAATAAATAAACTTTAAAAGAATTAATCTATCTATTACGTTATATAAGCCTTATTTCGTAAAGGTTTCTTAATTTTACTCTTTAAAATGTAAGCCGCTTTCTATTTCTTAAACTATAATAACACCTCTTATACATTATACTTAGTTTCACTTACTATAAATACAATCGTAAAGTTCGCTATACCATTACTATCATCGCTGTTTAATTCCCCTTAAAGATTATTGTTATTTAATAAAGTGTTTAATCTATCATTATAAGGTTTATCCTTATATCCTCCGGATTAAGTTTAATTTATATTTAAATCAAGTCTATATTTTTTAATATATATTAAATAAGCCTTAAATAAACTCTCCGTAATTCTCATTTTTTTCGCTTTCTGATCATTAAAGTACTTTGTTTTTACAATATTTTGTTCCTTTTTAAAGTGTTAGTTATTATGGTAATCTTTCTTTTTATAAATAATATACTTAAAATAACCTGGCTTAAGCCGGAATTTATCCCCACGCTTATTATCTTATGAGAACTTTATCTTTTTATCCAAATAATGTACATTTCCGCCAATAATATAAGATCAGTGACGATTCAGATCCGATTTAAAGGCCTTTCCAATCCGTGATCCCGGCTTATATGTCGTCTTAATACCGACAATAAAGCGGAGGCCATTTATTAAAGTAAAAAACGTTAATAATGCCTTAGATAAAGCCATTTTAAAGAGTAGGTTACTTAATATTCCCTATAATAACTTATCCTAAAGCGTCTTGTTATTTTTTATATTATCATCCTTAAGACTTAATTAAAAGCTTTACAATTCTTTAACGAAGCTCTTTAATTGACTCAGCATTAGTTTACTCTTCTAGTATAATTTAGCTTAAAATAATGAGAAAGTTAAACCAAATCATTAACTAAAGAACTTATTCACACGTTCCTTTGTCTTAAAATTACTTTGGATAATCGTGACAAAATTTTTAAAAAAAATAACCCTTGTTTTAAAGGTATCGGTAATAATATGTATTGGCTTTGTCTTATAATATAAATAGAAATACTTGGTTTTAAATAAAATTATTAATAAAAACTTGTTAATATAAATTAACGAAAATATATAATTTTTTGTTACAATGATTTTTAGTATTATTATACTAAAGCTCCTTTAAGTACATCTTACTAAGATTTATCAAAGACTTAGCTTAGTTTAAGGATAATAAGTCCATCATGAATCATAAAAGCTATATTAGTTTAAAATAAAGTTTAATAAGTCTTGGTACTATTATAAAAAGGGGTAATATCCCGTCTTTTAAGTAAACATTTAATGGTAATATTAGATCAGGTAATATATTATTATTTAGTCTCTACTTTAGTTCATCTTCGAGGGGCCCCTTATTAAGGGTAAATGAAAATTCCCTTTTTAAATTAATAAGTAATGTTATATTATATAAATCCTTTTTCGTAGTATTAACTTTAACAAAGGCAAAGGTATTAAACAAATCGTCTTAACGTCTTAGTATAATACTTAGTGTCTCTCTTTTTGATGCTAAAGGTGTTTAACCTTCTTCGGTCTTTGGCGTAAAAAAGAAAGGGATTTACATAAGTATAAAGACCTTTAATTAATCTTAAATAAGCCATATAATAAGTGTAAGTATATTTTGGACGTAATTTAAGACAAATCCAAGGTATATCCAATTTTATATCTTTAGTTATTCCTTAGGCCATTTGTTTTTTTCAGCCCTTATTATGTTTTTTAGTATATTCATAACTTTTATTCTTTTAGCTTTTTATATATAATAATTATAAAACCTAAGATTGTTCTTTAATTAAGTCCTTTTTTACTTATATATCTTCTTAAAATCAACAATTATCCATTTATTAAAAAACTCCCAAAAGTCTTAAAACAGGTATTTTCCTTTTGTTTTCCTATCATAGTAATATTTACAAAACTCTCGTAAATACCTCGTGTAATTAATTGACATCCCTTCAGTTCTTAACAATATATTATCCATTAGTTCTTAAGTTAATAAAATAACACTTTTCTACTCTTCTACTGGCTCCACAGTGTATTCCCTTAACTAAGACATCGTATTAAGGTAAATTTAAAATCGGTTTGGATATAATTCCCTAAATAATCCGTTAGTCTGGTTTTAAAGTATTAATTTAATAATTGTTGTTAAATAACTGCCATATTATATTTATTATAAATTATATAATTGTTAGATTTTTAATTAATTAAAGTGCCTTTATTAATATCTTCAAAAGGAGGAAATTATTTGTCCCTTAATTTAATCAAATGACTAAGCCCTAATTAAGGATATAAATAATTAAGTGCTTTAAATCGACTTTACAGTTTAAGACTTTATTGTTTATAATATAAATTAATCACTAATTAATGTCGGTATAATACCGGTGGATCACGTAAAGATATATTAAAATAAAGTGGTTAATATAGTCTTTAGTAAAATGAATAATAAAATTTGTGTATTTTTAAAAGAGTAGGAGAGATCCCTTATTATATACTCCTTTAAATGACCCTTATAATAGGTCCATTACAGCTTTGACTACCCCCTGGAACTGTCAGATCTATTACTCCTAATAGCTAAGGCATAACCCCTAAAGACTACCCTAGTATCATTCAAGTGGCGCTCCCTATATAGCATGGAGAGATTACATAACCCCTGTGGACCAACAATTATAATAATCCTTTTTTTTTATAAATAATACACCTTAAATAGCCTGGCTTAGGCTAAAATTTGTTCTTATATTTATTATTTTATAAGAACTTTATTTTCTTATTTAAATAATATGCATTTCCATTGGTAATATAAAATTGATGGCAATTTAAATCTAATTCAAAGGCCTTTTTAACCCATGATCCCGGCTTATATATTGTTTTAATACCGATAGCAAAGCGGAGGCTATTTATTAAGGTAAAAAACATTAATAGTGCCTTAAATAAGGCCATTTTAAAAAGTGGATTACTTGATATTTCTTATAATAGCTTATCCTAAAGCGTTTTATTATTTTTTATATTATTATTTTTAAAACCTAATTAAAGGCTTTGCAATTCCCTGGCAAAGCTTTTTAATTAGCTTAGCATTGGTTTACCTTTTTGATATAATTTAGCTTGGAATAACAAAAAAATTAAGCCGAACCATCGGCTAAGGAACTTATTCACACATTCCTTTATTTTAAAATTGCCTTAAGTAGCCATAACAAAATCCTTAAAAAAAAAAATTCTTTTAAAAGTACCGATAATAGTATATATTAGCTTCATCTTGTAGCATAAACGAAAAAGCTTAGTTTCAAATAGAATTGTCAACGGAAGCTTGCTAACATAAATCGGCAAAAATGTGTAACTTCTTGTTAAAATAGTCCTTGGCGCTATTGTACTAAAGCTCTTTTAAGTACATCTTGTTAAAATTTACCAAAAACTTGGCTTAGTTTAAGGATAGTGAATCCATTATAAATTATAAAAGCTATATTAGTTTAAAATAAGGTTTAATAGGTCTTAATGCTATTATAAAAAAGGATAATATCCTATTTTTTAAGTAAACATTTGGCGGTGGTACTAAATTAGGCAATACATTATTATTTGATTTTTATTTTGGTTTATTTTTAAAAGGCCCTTTATTAAGGGTAAATAAGAATTCCCTTTTTAAATTAACAAATGATATTATATTATACAAATCCTTTTTCGTGATATTGATTTTAATAAGGATAAGGGTGCTAAACAAATTGTTTTAATGTTTTGATATAATACTTAATGTTTTTAACGCTAAAAGTATTTAACCCTTTTTGATTTTCGGCGTAAAAGAAAAAGGGATTTATGTAGATATAAAAATCTTTGATTAATCTTAAATAAGTTATGTAAAGGGTATAAGTGTATCTTAAACATGATTTGGGACAAATCTAAGGTATATTTGGTTTTGTATTTTTAATTATTCTTTAGGCCATTTGTTTTTTTTAGCTTTTATTATGTCCTTTAGTGTATTTATAATCTTTATTCTTTTGGCTTTTTGTATATAATAATCATGAAATCTAAGATTGTTTTTTAATTAAGTCCTTTTTTATTTATATATTTTCTTGAAGTTGGTAATTGTTTATTTATTAAAAAAATTTCAAAAGTCTTAAAACAAGTATTTTCCTTTTATTTTCTTATTATAATAATATTTGCAAAACTTTTGCAAATATTTCATATGATTAGCTAACATTTTTTTAGTTTTTAATAATGTATTATTCATTAATTTTTAAATTAGTAAAATAACACTTTCCTGCTTTTCTATTAATTCTACAATGTGCTCCTTTAATTAAGACATTATATTAGGGTAAGTTCAAAATTGGTTCAGATATGATTCCCTAAATAATCCGTTAATTTGGTTTTAAGGTATTAATTTGATAATTATTGTTAAATAATTGCTATGTTGTGTTTATTATAGGTTATATAATTGTTAGATTTTTAATTAATCAAAGTGCCTTTATTAATATTTTTAAAAAGGGGAAATTATTTATCCCTTAATTCAATCAAATGGCTAAGCCTTAATTAAAGGTATAAATGATTAAATGCTTTAAGTCGACTCTGTAATTTAAAACCTTATTGTTTATGATATAAATTGACCACTAATTAATATTAGTATAATACTAGTAGATCACGCAAAAATATATTAAACAAAAGGGTTAATATAATCTTCAGTAAAATGGGTAATAAAATCTGTTTATTCTTAAAGGAGTAGGAGAGATCCCTTATTATATACTCCTTTAAATAACCCTTATAATAGATCCGTTATAACTCCAACTACCCCTTGAAACTATTAGATCCATTACTCCTAATAGCCAAGGCATAACCCTTAAAGACTACCATGGTATTATTCAAGTGGTACAGTATAATGAGATTACATAACCCCTGTGGACCAACAACATTAACAAATTTAAAAAAAAAAACGGTTATTATAATATTATCTTCACAAAACTTATATTTATACTCCTTCTAAATTAAGCTATTTAGTAACAAAAAGGCTTGGCTAAACTAAATAATATGGAATATAATACAGAGCTTTATATCTTTATTAAAAAATAACATGAAAAAGTAACTATAAAATTTCTTTTAATTATTAAAGGATAAATAGATAATAAACACAGTTATTTTAATATAAAAGTCACTTATGTAATCTTAAATATACTTACCGTTAAAAAGTAAAACCAAGAGTAACGACACAACGACTAATCTTATTAAAGGGTCAAATCAGCGGTAGTCATAAACAACACTTACAGATAAGCCCCAGTTATAAACGGGTATAACGGGATATTATAAAGGTTATAATAAAAAAAGAAGGCGGGATATTATAAAGGCTATAATATAAAAAAAAAGGCGGGATACTACGGGGGTTATAATATTAAAAGAAAGTATATAATAACTTAAAAATAACTATTAATATTAAAGGCACTATTATATAAGGCAAGTCAATATTAATTAATAAACCCCGCTAACTCACACGCGCGCGTAAAAAATAAAAACGTCAGAAAAAGCTAACAAACTTATAAAAAACAAACTTTAAAAAATTTTATTAAAAAAAAAAGTTAAAAACGCGCAAAATTCAGCTTTTAAAAATAACGTACTAAAAGGAAATTTAAAAAATAAATTTAAAAAATAAATTTACAAAGGAATTTAAAATCAAAAGTAAATTCTAGAATTAATTTAATAAGAGTTCAAATTTCTTTTAATTTTCAAACTTAACTTCTTTAACCTTTTAATAATAAACAACTATTTAACACCGCCGCTGAATTCTAACTTTACTTATAAACTAAGGCCATAAATCACTAAAACAAACTTTAATTAAAAGCATTAACAGCTCACGAAATAATGCCAAAAGACATTAAAAGCTTAATTAATAGCCTTACTATTATCGCTAATATCGCTAAGCGTTATAAAAGCCAATAAGAGCTCTTAAAACAATTAATAAAAATACATAATATTATAAATAACTTAATTAAACAATTTTATAAATATATAATATAAGATAAAACATATAAGTCAATAAAAACTAAGTTAAAATTCAAAATAAAACACGGCTAAATAAAAGAAATTAAAAAGTCAAATTAAACAAAAAAAAAACATAAAGGTAATAAAAGAACTTTAAAAAAAGTAAAAAAGCAAGGTGACTTTTATATTAATAAAAGCACTTAATAAAAGCCTATTTAATATGCTATTATAAAAATTGCATAAATTAACGGAAAAGGTTAAAATCAGCGAAAGGATTGCGTGCGTTAATAAGGTTATATATAACCGGACTATAACGCTAAAAAAAGGAATAAAAGCCGCGAAAAAGGTTATGCCATTAAACGTAGAAAAGGTAAGTGGCGTATTTAATTTATTGCCTCTTATAACACAAAACAAAAGCAAATTAAAATGTAAATCAACCCATTAAGGCTATTAATTGCCGGCTTTATTCACAAGTTAAAGCCCCCTTTAACCGCAAGCGAATTACCGCATTTAAAAAACCCAGCCTTTAAAATCAACAAACTCGAGGATACGCCTTTGAAGCTCCCCTTAAAGCCTCCTTTAATAATAGCCTTTTAAAACTAAACATCTAATAACTTATTAAACTTCCGCTAAAAGAATAAATAAATGCCGCTAATTATTAGCTTTAAAGATAAAACGAATAAGAAGGGCTCCGTAATAAAGAGGCTGCTTTCAAAGAAACGGCGCCGTTATAAGTACTTATTAGATAAAGCCGCTACTTAAACAAAAAAAGTTAATAAAAACTCACCGGTTATAAAGATAATAACTTTAAAATTATTAATAAAAATAACCAAAATGAATCACGTTTATTATAAACACCTCAAAAATATAAGCAGGAAGGTTAAGCTTTATATAAAAGCTTTATTTATAAATACGCTTTAACAACGCCTTTAATATATCTTAAAATATTAAATTAAAATAAAGGATTTAAAGGCAACTAACAACATTATAACGTGGTTTTAGCGTAAAAATAAGCCGCCATATTTAATAGATAGACTTAACATATATAAGTTCATTCCTTTAAATATTAAAGTTATTTTTAACTATAATTAACTTATACTTAAAGACAAAATTAACGGCATTAACACTAAAGACTAAAAACGGGACATGTTTATTAATATTAACTTATTTAAATAATAATAGGAAACTGGCTTAATTAACTTAATTTTATTTAAGTTTAAAATATATAAATACCACTTCTAAAAAATAAACAATAATAAAAACTAAAGTTAACTAAAGAATAAATTCTATTCCACAAAACAATAACTAATAAAACAAAACCCTTTATATTAGGCCCTTTACGCCGCCCTTTAACTAGACAAATATTAAAGGCTAGCCTCATACCTTTATTATATTAAATACAATTAACCTAACAACTCGACGTATTTTAAACACATTAACATTAACGTGCCAAATACGCTAAAAAATAATAAAAGGGTAATACAGATTTAAAAGTCGCTTTCTCTAAATAATAAAAATAAGTCCTCTATTATAATAATCCTTATTAAAACGTACTTAAGGCAACTAAGACAACTTTAATTAAACATTTATAAACAGAATTAATAAATGAATAATTTTATTCATAAGTTTACTAAAACAATAATAACTAAAAAGAACTAAGACAAAATCGGAATTTCGTAAAAAGCTATACCTTATAAAAAGGGGTAAATACGAGTTATAATGCCTACTCTGCCTCATAGAGCCGACGGGCTAACTAATGGGATTAAGCGTACAATACTCCTTTGGTTTATCAGCGTTTTAAATAACTATTAATCTTTAAAAATCACTAATAAAAAAACTTAAAAAAGCCTAATTAAAAGACATAAAAAAATAATAACTAAAGAAGTTTCTCCATTTGGGTTACTCTCTTTATTTAATATTATTCTGTATTAGTTTTTAACGGCTATAAAACTCTTTAAGTTAAGCCTTCTTTTAAATGTATTAATTACCCAAATAAAATGGAACTTGCTACTTATACTTTAAAATCAAGATGTAATATTTATTAAAACTAAAGAAGAAATGTGAAAATATATATATACTTAAAAAACAAAAGCAATAATAATTACTAAAGAATCTCATTAAGTGGTTTAAGAATTAAAGATAAGGGCTTATAAGGAAAAGTCTTACTATTATAACCTAAAAAAAACATTATAAATAAAATGCCCATGCTTATAATACTAAAAGACTTCGCCTTGGCACCAGCGGATCAGGACCTTTTAGATAATAAAGAAAGCAAAAGTACCAAAAATAAAAGGAAAAAAGGCGAAGAATTCATAGAACAAAGAGAAAATATTAAAATATTAATATAAAAAGAAATATAATAAAAGCCGGGATATTAATATAAAAAAAAAATATAATAAAAACCGAAATATTAATATAAAAGGGAATATAATAAAGGCCAAAATATTAATATAAAAAAGAATATAATAACTATTTAAATAAAAAAAAGATATTATTTAAGTTTTAGTTATTATAAAGTTTATTTAATGCTATAATTATATATAAAAGCGCTTATTCACGATTTTCACCATTTTAACTTTAATTAACTTTAACTTCTTTATTTACTTTACTTACCCCTTATTTATTTATCTAAAGCCACTATCATAATACTAAAATAAAGTATAAACAAACGCCTTTATGTTAACTAATACTAACTTTACTTTTATAAAAATATAAAAAAAGATTTATACACTATTAACCCTCGCTATATACCAATAACCGCGCTTTTTTTAAATGTCGCGCTATCATTAAGTCCTTAAAATAATGAGGAAAAAGTCGACTTTAATAAAGCGTTTATATTCTTATTAATAAAAGAAGAAAATAATGCCGACATTTTTAAGGCAGAGTAATTTACTATACGCCAAAACCTAATCTCTTACCGCGCTCTAAACGCCGCCCCCGAGGAAACTGTTCTTTTACTTTTAACTAATTTTTAATACGCCTTAACTAAGACTAAAAAAGCCATATTTATAATGTTACTGTTACTTCCAAACTGAATATATTATGTGGGATATAAGAAATTTCATGTACTCAGTTGATTTTTAATAAATAATAAAAGACAAAGGGAAGAAATATAGGTAACTTGCTTTTATAATAAATAAAAAAGCCTAACTAATGGTTATAAAAAGAGGAAAATGGCTCGGCACGCCTTGAATAAAAGAATAAAGGCTATTATTATTAAAGAACTTAAACTAAACTTATATTACGAAAGTGTTAGGCTTATTAACAAAAGACCCCATAAAAAGAAATGAACAAATATATGACTTATTATAACTATAAAAAACAACGATATCAATGGAAATATACTTATAAGAACTTATAGGCCAAATACTTATTAAACAACTTAGTCAATAAGTTAAGAAAGAGCCAACAACTTAATGTACTTCGCCGGCCGTTAGTTATTAGCAATTATCAAGCTTTTAATACTTAACCAAAAAAGCATTAGTTTATAATTAAAGGTGGTGTTTTTATAATTAGCTAATAATACTTATAATAATATTTATAATATGTTTTATATAATAGATTCTAATTTAAGATTCTCTTATTAAATATGTTATAGGACTTTTTAATAATAACTTTTAAATGCAAAGTATTAAAACCTTAAAAACAATTAAAAAATACTTATTAATATTATTAATATATAATATTACTTATAATAATATTATATTAAAATTAAGAAATACTAAAGCTGTCACCTACTAATCTCTGATTGGTCCCCTAGTATGAGGCCGCATTTTAATAATGATTACCGTCTTTCTAAAGTAAGCGTCACACTAAAATCCTCAAAAAAATCATAAACAGCTTATAAGCTAGTGTCGCGTAACCAGCGCCATCATTATGTCAGCATATTTAATAAGGTTTAGTGTATGCTTGCGTAAGCATTTCATATATATATTTCCAGCTTATAATCCCATCTTAAAAAGGGTAATGCTTAATTCAATTTATTAAACATATTCACACACTTCTCATTTTTAATGATTATAAAAAAAATTTACATCTTAAAAAATCTGCTTCACTTTCTGTATCATAATTAAAAGCCATAAATTATTACCATTACCTAATATATACACAGATTTGGACTTTATTTAAGTTTTTTACTTATCATTTTTATAATCCTTTTTTATTTTTAATCTTTTAGTTCTTTTATTTAACAATTACTTAATTACTTCAACATATTCACAAACAATAACAATATTAAAACGCTAAATACAAACATTATTTACAAAAAACCCAAACAATGGGCCAATTAATATACTTATTTCACTTTTAGCATAAACATCTTTGAATTATGGCCCTTAATTAATTCTAATATAATAAATTGTTGTACAGAATGGGGTTGCTTACCTAAGCAAGCCCTTATTCAACATATATCTTTAATTGCGCAAGAGCTTTCCTTTACAAAATCAGACGCTTTTGCCATTACCATTTAAACCTATTGCTTTCCTGTGTAATAATTAAAAGCCATATTTGTACTTAAGCTACTTGTATTATTTTGCAAAAATTGTGATAATGTTAAACTATAATGTGCAAAACGTTTTCCCTTACTTAAAATCTTTTTAGCTTACTCCTTAAGCTTTAATACCTCCTTTTTATTAACACTTTAAAACAACTCCTTTCTCCTTTTTTAACTATAACAATAAAGCTCCCAAAAACTTCGCATATACGCTTAAAAGACCAAATCTCCTTTTTATAATAATTCATAAAGCTTAAAAGTCAAGTTACCTTTTTAAGTAGCTAGGATTATATTAATCCTTATAGCTAGGACGCTTTATATCTTTTTATCATTAAACCTCCATTGCCTTTTACAATCAATAAAATGTTTTATATTAAAAATATAATAAGGCTTGCGCTATTATAAAAATAAGACAACGATTTATAAGATATCTTAATTAAAAAGCAATGCCCAATGGCCTAATAAGCCATCTTTTAGGATATAAAGAAGCAATACCAATTTTGATAAAAGGAATTTACTTAAAAGCAAGCTTATTAGACTGCCCAAAAGTTAATATATTTTGCAATTTAAAGTTGAATAAAGCAAATAATGGAGCCGGCGCTTTTTAAATCTTAAGTATAATGCTTGATTTTAGAAAAGAAGCTTTCCCTTTAGAATATTATATAAGGTTTTAAAATCAAATTTGCTCTTAATAATAATGCTATTAAAAAGCACGTTAGGAATAAGTATTAATAATTATTAAAAATGATCAAGTTTAAAGATGTTATTCTTTTAGTATGGCTTATTAAATAATTTATGGCATTTTTTAAAGCACAAGGCTATAAGGTCTTTAAAATTGAAAGCGCTTTTCTAATTAAGGATTTCCTTTAGGTTATGTTTATTAAACTAGTACTTAAATAGGGGATATAACATTTGGACCAATATATTAAAGCTAAAATAATGGAAAAATTAATAAGACATATTTTGAAGTAATATGAAATAATTTTAAAAAAGCATTTACAATAAAATAAAAATAAAAAATTAGCCGGCGCTTACGTAATACTCAAAAATCGCTTTAATATAATTGAAAACGCTTGCC
Source organism: Helotiales sp. F229 (assembly GCA_002554605.1). Taxonomy (NCBI): domain Eukaryota; kingdom Fungi; phylum Ascomycota; class Leotiomycetes; order Helotiales; species Helotiales sp. F229. The sequence goes on from MXAW01000011.1 coordinate 609,668, forward strand.
CTTGCCTTAAAGCCGAATAATAATATATTTGGTCTGTATTAAATTGCTTAAAGATAAAAATAGCTTTAATTAGAAAATCTTTTTTATATTTTTTAATATCTTTTATAAATAATTAATAAGCTGCTTTCCGATTATGTTTTGCTAACTTAATTTTTAATAAGCTTTGGGAAACACTTAAAAAAAGGGGTAGTTATAATTAAAGGCAAATTCAAGGAAATAGCTAGTATAGCACTCATATTACCTTGGAAATGTGGAATACTAAAGCAATAAAAACATTAAAAAGCGTAAAATATACATTTTTAATATAAAGCGCTAAAGACATTCAAACTATACTAAAAATAATAAATTTATAATCCTTATTAGCTTAAGCATAGCAAGCAATAGCTTTTCTGCTAGCCTATTCAGCTCTTTTAGCTATTAAATTATATATATTAAAGCAATTAAATAATAATAATTAGCTAATTATCAATTATATATTTAATAAACCCCTTTCTCCTAATACTACTCATTAGCAAAATTACACATACTCTCTTTTTGCCCTTGGCGCTTTAGCTAGCTTCTGAGGGGTACATTTTCTTATTATTCTCAAGCTTCTAAAACTCTCTTATACACTAATTTCTTCTTATATAATCGGGAATGTATTGCACAACTAGGGGGTATATTATATAAAATGGGGTTGCTTACCTAAGCAAGCCCTTATTTAGCATATATCTTTAATTGCGCAAGAGCTTCCCTTTATAGAATCAAACGCTTTTGCCACCACCATTTAGACCTACTGCTTTCCTGCGCGACATAAATACTCACACTCTTGTAGAAGTTCTTAATTTAATTCCCAAAAGCATCAAATAAATTGCAGTAACAAAAATTGCTTAATCAAAAGTTAATTTTCAAATTACACAAATTTAATATAATACAAACCTTATTATTTGGGCTATAGTAATAAAAGCTTACTTGAATTTTTTGGCTTTACCATCAAACAACACTTAAAGCAAGACCTTCATTATTACACTAAGTAAAAACAAGGCTAAACAATCAATTCCAGATTTTTTTACCCCTATAATCTTAAAAGCCCTAGCCATAGCGGTTTTGTATAAGCCGGAATTATATATTTTTAATGCTAAAAACGAGAAAAATAAATAAAAATCAAATTGTATGATTTGACAACCTTAAATAATTATATACTTCAAATTTTATAAATAAATTTAAAAGATTATAGTATACAAGTATTTTAATATTACTACATTATAGCTTGTTTTAAAAAAACACATAAATATTTAAGCGTTTATTTGTTTTTTTTTACTTTATGCTTTAATAAACGAACCAAATCTTATAAGCCAATATTAAATAAAAATATATAGCCTTGTTTACTTAAATAAAAAAAAGTAAAAATTAGCTTAATCAAATAAATTATAATATATTAAGCTTTTTTTAAAAAAGCTAAATTATATAAAGTCATTAATATTAAAAGATTTTAAAGGCTTATAAATTTTTTAATTGCTATTAAACAATTTAGTAATAAATAATTTATTAATTAATATCAAAAGATTAAAAAGATTAATAAGCTTAAAACCCCTTTTTTATATACTTTAAAATAACTATACGGCTTTTTTTATATTAACAAAATAGATTTAATATATTATAAGCTTATTAAGAGTAAACTATATGCTGATTATTTTGTCATCTTTTAGGGAAAATTAAATAATGCAGGATTTAAAAACGAAAGTTTATTTAAAACCCGAGGCAAAAAATCAAAAAACATATTAAATCAATAAACTTTAAAATGGTTTTATTTATACTTTAAAAATTCACATAAGTGGTCCCTTAACTATTATATAAAACTTCAATTTGCTATTTATGAAAAAACCTTTAAGACTTTTTCTAATAAATTACCTAAATTAGGTTTAAAGCAAAATAAGAATTAAATTAAGAAAATCCGTTAGAAATTTATAAAAAGCAAATAAAAAAGCTTGCAAAACTAATTTAATTAAAATAAGCTTTTGCTTTTATTAATTAAAGATTTGATTAAAAAATCAAAGAACTTAAAAAACTTAAAGAAACTCAAATCTAAGTTCTTAAGTAATATTTTTAATAAATCAATGGGATTAAAAAATAATACGTTTTTAATACTTTTATTAAGTCTTAAAAAAAGGCCTAATTAAGAAATTACTTTTCTTAAGAAAACGCCCTATACCCTTTTTTTAATTCAATACTTTTGGATAATTGTAAAACAATTAATTTAATTAACGACGTTTTGTTTTTGGAATTAGGATTGTTTATTAAAGCAAAACTAAATAATATTATAAAAGCAGGAAGCAGTTAGTTTCCTATTTTAAGGTACAGAACTCAAATTATAAAAAATACCCTTATAAGTAATAATAATTAAACATATAATTTTATTTTTTATAATATAATTATTATGAAAAAAATTTATATTAATATTATTTTAAAAGCTTATTTATTTAAGCAAAATCTTTGATTTTATGAAATAGATTATACTTTGCGCTAGAGCAGTAATAGCAAGCCCATGGCAAACCATTTTATTGTTTGTTAATTAAAATGCCAATAAAACCTTATGTTTTTTAAATATAAAAAACGTTTAAATTACTTATGTAAAATCCTTTTAAACTTTGCAGGAATTATAATTTATACAATCATAAAGCAAAAGCTTAAATAAACATTAAAGCCAACTCAAGAGCATAAAAACCTTTGATTAAATACAAAAACAATATAACATTTACGCGCTAGTTATTTAGGCCCAAATGCATTAAAAAATTAATTAAATTAGCTAAGAATATTAAAATAATAAATAAAATTAAACGCTTAAAATATAAGCAATATACGCTTACTTATGTTTTTAATTTTAATTTTACTTGCCCAATTTATTGGCAATCATCACATTTATTTTAGAAAATCATATGAGATTTTTTTAATTACTTAAGTTACTTTAAAAACATATTCTAACTATTAATGCTTAAATGTGAATATAGTAAAATACTAGTCGAATACGCTTTACACTTAAAAAAATATAACAAGGTTTTTAAGTATATTAAAAGCTTTAAATCCTAAGTTTAAAGACAATTTGGACTTTTAATATACAAAATCAAACATAATTAAGAAAAGGCTATTATTATAATTAAAAGATTTACGAAATATGAGAAATAGGTTTTCAAACTCGAAATTAAACTCGAACTTTCCCCAATTGTAATTTATAAGCCAAATGGCAATACTAAAAGAACTAGTTAAGAAGCAATTAACAAAGGGATAAAAATACGATTGAGATTTAATCTTCTTATTAAATTAAACATTAAATGCGTATTTGCGAATATTCACTTATATAACAAAAACCCAAGGCACATAAAGAATTAACAATTACCTATTAAAGAAAACAATAAGTGGTTTTACAACTACTTTTAATAATATCATTTTATACTTATTACCAAAATTATTATTAATTTTAAATCAAATTAAAATAGAATTTATGTGTTTAAATATAAGGCATATATACTAATAATAAAACAAATATTAAAAAAAGATAAAAGAGCGTTTAAAACCAATGCATATGCACATATTAAATACTTAATAAAATACATTACTTCAAATATTTATAAGATTTAAGTACTACGCCTTAATAAAATCATTATTATTTACAATATACGATTTAATAAAAAAAGCTTTTACACCTTCTTTAAAAAAGAACAGGGGATTTCAGTTTTGGAAACTTAATCAATTTACAAACTTATTAAAAAAAAGAGCTAATCAACAATTAGACTAAAAATTTTAAGGCAAAAAATGAAATTATTAAAAAATAAAATACTATAAAAAAAACATCTTAAAAGTTTTACTTAAAACCACAAAACAACAAACAAAAGCTTTTAAAATATAAAACTTAAAAGTGAAAAATTATACTAAAAACCTTAACACTTAAATTAGACTTTTAATTTCAAAAACAATGCCTATTTTAAATAAAAATACACAAAAAACAAAAAAACAATTATTGGGTGTATTAAACTTAAGGCTTGATTTAGGCATAAATTCAAACTTAAAAGCATTTCATTTGAATAAGCGCATATAATTCACTAATTAAGCGTTGAACATACCTTAAAATCAAACAATAAATCCGCCTTAAGCATTAAAACTTAAAATCTAAATCCCATTATATAATTTAAATATATATTAAAACGCATTATTCCCAAATTATAAAAAATTAGAATCCGAATTTTTTAAATTAACAAAAGCATTAATACGCTTTTAAACTACAACAATGAAAGCTTAGCTAATTAAACCAAAATCCTTAAACACTTAAAATAAGCTACCAAAAGCTACAAAAAGAAAAGGAAAACAATTCAAAAAATGTACTAAAATATTTGCTATATTTAATATAATTTTTAAAAAAATAAGATTTTAATAAGAACATCTTAATTTTAAGAGTGTTTGTAATTTTAAAAATAATACATTAAAACAAAAGCACTTTTTTAATGTATATAATAATCTTATATTATACATAAATCTTATGCTTAATAAACTAATACTTAATTAACATATGTCTTCAAAAAAGCAAAAAGAACTAAAACAAATAATAGAAATAATACACATAATAATTATAACAGCCATTTAAGCAAATCGCCTAAAAAAACAATTATCATTAAAAGGGAAAATCCCATTTTTTAAAATCAAAGTTTAAGATTTTTTACTAAAGCCTAAAAAGTAAAACAATTTTAAAAATTACTTAATAAAAACGTAATTTATTAAAAATATTTATTTAAAAATGAGTAATATAAATAAGCACAAATATTAAACGTTAAAATACTTTAATTTAAATATTATATTAATGCTTATATTACTTATATAAATATTTAAATATAAATTTAATAAAAATGAATATATTTTAAAATATTGATTACATATTATAATATACAAAAACCTTTAAAACAAATTCACAATTATTTTAATATATATAAGCATTTTGGCAGCCAAATTATTTAAAATAATTATAGTACTTATAACTAAATTCAATTTAAAAATCAAATACTTTAATATAATCAATATATTTATTAATGCTTTTTAAAATATAAACAGAAAAACAATATATTATAAATTCCCTCTTGAATTTTAAAAGCTAAAAAAAGTACTGCGAATTAATTATACATTTTATAAAATGTATAATTTCCCCTATTTTTAATATAAACACATTAACAAGACTTTAACAAATTTAGGATTATTTCTTTGCTTTAAAAAGCTTTATATATTTATGGACTTTAAGTATAAAATTTTAGTGTTATTTTACGTTAACGATATTTAAATGCTTTTTTATTAAGATAATGCAAAACTTGGCAAAAAAATTATTAAAAAGCTTAATTAGGCATACGATATACATAATTTTGAAAATATTAAATAATTCTTAAGAATCAAAATAATACGCAATTAAAAGCGCAAAATTATTTTCCTTATTTATAATTAATACATTAAAAAGATTATTCATAAGTTTGAACAAGCAAATGAGAAGTGTTTCATAACCTTATTATTTTAAATTAAGCTTATGAAATTTAATGATTAAGCATTAAAGAAAGTTATTAAAGCATATTAAAAAAGAGTTGGATTTGTGCTATATATAGCAATTATTGCATAATTAGATATTGCATATACTGCAGTCTTATTTTTATAATTTGCTATAAACCCTAAACTAAAGCATTTTATAATTATATATTAACTTATTTAGTACCTATTTGAAACGCGCTTTTTGGGGATTATATTTAAAAGCAATTAAATACGGGCTATGTTTATTGCTTTTAATGCTTTATTTACAAATGATTTTAAAATAAGGCGATTATTACAAAAATATGTAATTTTAATATTTAATAGTTTAATAATTTAAAAAGCATTTTAATAATTTATAATTATAATTTTTATAATAAAAGCAAAGTTGCTATTTTTTAAACACATGGGAAAAGAAGCCATAATACTTTAATGATTTTTTAGGGACTTGTTTTTAGATATTAGCAAAACTTAGGAATTCTTTTATAACAATTAACAAATAATTAGGCTTATAATAAACAATAGCAAAAAAATTATTATTAAACTTTGCTATATAAATATTTAAAACATATGGCTTAAGCAAAAGTTTGTTTAAGGCTTATTTAAAATTATATACTTATTAACGAATAATATGTCTACTAATAGGTTTATAAAAAATCTGTTTTATGAAAAATTTAAGCAATTTAGAGCTTTTTTGAATTTTAAAGATTATAGATTTTAAATTAAAAAGCTTTGAATACATTTATTAAAAGTATATTAACGATTTATATGCATTTTCATTTATTAAATTAATTTTTTTAATTTTAATAAATAAGTATTTCTTATTATTTTAAATAAAAAAAAAGCAAAAAATTGCAAAAAAAACCCTAAACTTACGCGAAATCTAATAAAAGCTTATTTATAAGCGTAATGCTTTTGCAATTTCCTTTAATAAAGCCGCCAATAATTAATCCCTTTTCTTTTTAGAGATTTTCCTAATAACGGCATTAGTTTTACTAGCAGCATTATTATTATTCTTATTCTTTTTTTTATACCCAGGACTAGAACAATAAGATCTAGTTAGCAGGATTTTAATCTTCTTTTTATTTTTTTTATTTTTTTCACTTTTATTATTTAATTTACTTTTTTTTAATAAGGTTTTGAGGATTATGCAAATTACGCGGACATTTTATATAATATTAATGAAATAAACACAAAATTTTAAAAAGGCTCACCAGAGAAAAAGGGCTGTTTTTAGCTTTAAAAAGGGAAATTAATTAAATATTGTATTAAAGGATTTGAAAAAAAACGATATAATAAGTATGTCTAAAAGTGCAATTATAACAGCGCAAATTAGCAAAAAAAGTATTGGCAAAGTATTTGTTCTTATTATTACGGCTATATACGGCAGAACGGACATATAAAAAATAAGGCTTAACGAATTATTAACTTAAAAGCATATATTAACATTTACTTATAATTATACAATAAAAATAAGTATAAAATATAATAAAAAAATACATATTATACTTACGTTTAATAAACAAGGCCTTAAAACTTAAATTATACTTTAAAAAAGTACAAGATTTACAAAAAGATTTTTAAAAACGTAAAGGTGTGTTTAAAATAGACAACAAAAACACAATCAAACGCTTTCGACTTAAGCTTTTATTACTTAAATACTATGATTTTCTTAACTTTTTATTAATAAATGTGTAGGCGTTATATTTGTTAATTATTTTATATGCTTTACTTTTGCCTTTAAGAATTTGAAGAATAATAACTTAGGTAAAAGATAAGGCAAGAGTAAGAAAAGGGAAAATAAGGCAAAAGAATATAAGACGTTTATAAGGAACGGGAGCTTGAATAAGAAAGGGTATATGAGTAGGAGGGGAAACTACATTAAACTTACCATTAAATACAAAACAACAATAGGCGGATGGAATAAACGGAATATTATTAGAATTCGAATAAAAGGGATTTTCTAACTTAAGAAAAAAGGAATTTAAATATATGACTTATTATATAAAAGGTAATATAAAAAGGATATTTAAATAAGCTTATTTTTGGAAGTATTTATTTGTAATTATATTATTAATTAACCTAATATTTAAAACTAAAAAGCATAATACATAAAATATATAATAAAAGTAAAAAGAAAACAAAATACTTACTTAATTAACATAAAACTTACAATATTTATTGCTTACTTTTTTAGCTAATTTAGAAGGCATTTTAATAGTATAAATTATTCAAATAATATATATGAAAATCAAAAAAAAAGGCAAAAAACAAAGGCATAAATATAAATATATATAATATTAATATTAAAGGAAGATTATTATTTATTAAAGCAAATACTTTTTTTATAATTGTCAGCTTAATAAGCGCAATTACTTAATTATTGGCCAACGCACTTGGGCCATCCAATAATACATTAATTAATAAATAACGTATAATAAAGCATAAAGTAAATCTTAACTTAATTAATGAATAAACATGATTGACTTTTATTTCCTGCAAACTTAATTTAAAACAATTACTTAATTCTTAGATCACCTAATCACAGTATTAATTATATAAATTCAATCTTATTTTAACGTTGAAAACATCTGCACAAAGCCTTATTATCTTAAACTTAAACCAAATACTTAAAATCAAACAAGACAATAATAATGTATAATCCCTTATTTTATTCACGTCAAGCTTATGATTATATATTTTTTTATATGTTTTAATATATTAATTTAACACGCTTTAATTACATATTTATTATTTACTTTTATTTATTATACCTTATACTTATCATTAAGTATTATGTTTACATTAGACGCGTTGATTGTTTATATCACATAATTTTACTACGTACATTAATTATACACCTATATATTTTCTTTTTTTTAAATTTACACAGTGCCTGCACGCAATTATGTACATGATTTATAATAAGTACATTATAATCCAAGGTATATAATTAGTATAATTGTTTTTTTTGGCTACAACTACATATTGCATATTAAGAATAATAAGCTTTTAATCTTGCGAATAATATTTCACTATAGGGATGTATTACGCAATTAGCGCCATTATTATATTAGCATATTTAATAAGATTTAATATATGTTTACGTAAGCATTTCATATATATATTTCCAATTTATAATCCCATCTTAAAAAAAGTAACGCTTAATTTAATTTATTAAACATACTTATACACTTTTCACTTCCAGTGATCATAGAAATCTCTTATACCTTGAAAGACCTGCTTCACTTTCCGTATCACAGCTAGCTTATAGGCTGGCCTTATTACAACTGACTAGCTTACGAATATATTTGAGTTAACTGGCTGAAGGTTTTTACTTGACTGACCGTATGACTTAAAAGCTAACTGACTTTTCGGCCACTCTGGCAGCAGTGATCAGCATTCACTGTAATGGCTAACTCCTCCTCCTCCTCCGCCTTTCAAAATCAAAAGAAACACGTCCGCATTCCCAGTCACAACCTCCAGCATCTCCAATTCCTCTGCCATCTCAGCAAACGCTAACACAGACTCATACTTCACGAGCTCAATTCCTAAAATCCTACAATCCCTAATCAGTTCTCAGACTACTCCATGGACTTCTTTGCTGCATCGCCATTGAAAGTACTGAAAACGGCGAGGATGACTTCGGCCGCGTCGAGATGAACGAAGTATCATGCGGCTTTGAGGCCATTCTGATGTTGGAGCTGGGATGCTGATGATTGTTCGGTCGGTGGTGAATTTCTTGGTTGGAAAGGAGACTTTGGTGAGAACTTAGGATTTGAAGTTAGAGCTTCCGGAAGAGCTGGAAGACATGTTGAGTGATGTTTAGGTATGTTCTGTGAGCCAACAAATACTTCGTAGCTAGATCGGTTAAGGTGATTGTCCAGGACAGGCAAGACAAGACGGCAGCTTAAGTTCCCAACACACATGTGTCTTTATAACCCAGACCAAGTATGCTTCGTCGATGTCTACGGCGACGCACGAACGAGTTTATATAAATATATTGTCCTCTTCACAACCGGTGAATTTCAAGTCGGAAAACGCGGAGACTGCTGTTGATTAGACCACAGTGCCGATGCTTCGGAGCATCATTGTCCCTTCCGGTGTGGCCAGAAGAACTAATGCAGGACCCTTTATGGGAGAAGTGATACAAGAGATGTGTCTGATGTCTCCCTCTGAGTTGTTTGCACGAACCAAACAAGCGAAAAGGGAAGCAATGCTCGTTAAGGCTTGACCAGCTAAACCCCTTTTCCCCCACACCAACGCCACTACATGGCTCCAAAATTCCAAGGCACAGTTCCCACGCCTAGGCCCGATTTCTCTTGTCTCGCCCTGAGAGGCTGAACTTGTTTGTTTCAAGCGGGAAGAGGCAGTGCAGCGTAACGGGAGTGAGTTTAGACTCATCACGTGTCTGGGGCTAGATCTCTCGTCGTCATGATCTTCAGTCTTAGTTACCCTTTCCAGCCACCGTCGTCATTCCTTTGGACGATGTCTGTTTGGTGCTGCTCGGAAGGGACGTCCCTTATTTGGACTATGTAAGTGAGCTGTTTCCTTTCTGGACTGCTTTGCTTTCTCTCTTCTCATCAACCACGTCTATCAATCAACTTCTTCTTCAAAACAACAACAATCAAGAAATCAACCCACTTAAACTCCATCCACAATGTTCATCCCATCAGCTCAACAACTCCTCACGACTGGTCTTGCCATGACCGGTTGCATGACCCTCAAGAGTACGTCTCTACTTTTCTCCCAATTCCTCACCATCCAGAAACCACCCTCTCCCCTCTCACTTACCCACCTATCCCATCCAGTTCTAACAACCCCACAGAAGGTTCCGAAATCGCATCCGGCAAGGTCCTCGACTTCGCCGTTGAGAAGTGCCTCGATTCAGATGGAAACATTCGCTGCACCAAGCCATTCCTAGTCAGCAAGTCGACATGCTACAACTTTGAGTGGACCACTGAGGGCACGATCAGCCATACTACTGTTGAGGTTAAGGATGCGAAGAGTGGAGAGGTTGTGTACTATCGGGATACCAATGGAGAGTGGACTCCCGAGAAGGGCGAGGTATGTATATCACTTCGATTGATATTATTCTGGTTCCTTGATGAGAGCCGGGTGGAGGAGTAGATAGATACTCATGGGGAAATAGGACTGTGCTGACAGGAATACAGTTGGTCTACCTTGACTTCAAGCCGAAGGTTTGGAAGACTGGCAACGATACCGTAGAGTACAAGGTTACCACCTGCAAGTAAAGCCCTCGATCACATCAACAACATGGGATGGGAAAAGGCATCGGAAAACGGGGTCAGGGCTAAGGTGCTTAGGATCGTGGGATAATGTGTCAATAAGCAGGCATGCATCACGGCATTAACGAACTGGGGGACAGAAGTCCGTGCATTCAGGCTACTTCGCTGTAGTGAGGAACACCACCTTTTCAATAGAAATCCTTATAATACCTCCTTTTTAAATGCCATTTTTATAACAATAAACAGTTTGCCTAATTTAAAATGCTCAATTATACAACTTAAGAGGGTATAATATCATTTTATCACTAAATATAATCGTGATTTTAATCACATATTGATTAATCTAGAGATTTACTGTTTTTATAGCCTGAATGCACGGACTTCTGTCCCCAGTTCGTAACGACTTGTATTTATAGGATTAAATCCATCAACCTCAACATACCACATCGTTCCCTTTCAACAACATGGGAAATGGGTTTCCCCCATGTATCCTCCTTGGAAAAACCCTCAATAACATGAGTACCTCACCCATTATCTCCTCAACTTCGCCCTCCTTGGCTGCGAAGCATGCTAAGTGGATTTTCTTTTTCCGTCATTTCATCCATCATACTACAATTCACAAAATCCCACAATCCGTCCGATTTCCACATGCACATTCACGAACCTCTGCAAGTCCCACAGCGGCGCAATAGCCACCAAGTTAAGTTCCGACCTCTGAACGTATCGCTGAAGAACTCGCCTTCGCCGGGAAGAGTTGCATACATCATCGCGACGAGCGTCGCACAGGCGCATATGCATATCTGATTTGAAATTTGTGCTCGGTTTGGAGTTTCCTCAGCATGTTGAGGATCTCATTCCTGTCATTCCGATTGTCTTTAGGCCTCTTTCGTTCTCATTCTCACTTCTATCCTCACTATTAACCAACCTACCTCTCACCCCTTCACCCTTCAAACCCAGAACCACTCCACCTGAAACAAACCTTCGCTTCCACCTCACTCCCGACACTTTCCGGGTTCGCGGCGCGAACGTGCAAGATACACGTTGGGACTGGGTCCATTGGGTAAGCTGTTCGTGTCCATGATGATGACTATTATGGCTCAGAGCTGATGTCACGGGGATCAGCGTTTGGTAAAGCATTGATTGACGTTGTTTGTGCGAGGCTGGTCGGTCAGACGTGACAGACAAGGGCAGATCTGAATATCAACGCGTTGCCACGAGTCAAAGTGCTTGACCTTGACGTGGAACTTCTAATTGACGTTGGTGTTGGGTTTGGAACTTTTGCTCGGCGATCTCAAGGGCATCGAGCTTTCAATACTTGACTATTACAAACGAAATAATTTCCCGTTGGAAGCTGAAGAGTATCAGAAGCTACTAAGATAACTCTGACATGACGATTTGAGTTGAGAGTTGTTTGATTGTGGTCCGGTTTCCACCTAGATGATCTCTACATCCTTGTATGTACAAGTTTGACGTTCACAAATTTTGGCTTTTGGCACGTATGATGCGAAGCTGCTCGCTCACTATCTGGTAGGGACCAAGATTTCAGTTCTAACTCAGCATTATGAAAGTCACTACTCTTCGACTACAAGACTACTCAACACCAGAGAAGAGAGACAACGGGGACGGGACTTTCGATTCTCGATCATCACGTGGTGCAAGGTTTCCAAGAAGTTGTCACACCAACCTGGAGGGGAGGGAGCGTACACATCTATCCCGTTCCTAAACTGCCTGTTTATTGGGTGAGATGGCAGAACGGTCAGCTCTCAACTGATTTTTGGCCTCACTCATGAAGGGCTGATTTCAAAGTCATGTGCCCTAGTTCGAGCTTTGAAGTTTTGTTGCACATCGCATCGGATTTCGAAATGGACTGCCGGCTTTGTGAAGTCCTTATTGGCTGGCTTACAGAGGGGCCGGAGAGCCGGGAAACACTTCACCGTTGAACCCAGATGTCGTGGATTAACCAATGGGCTCTGAAACTATGGAGTTTCATTCGAAGACTTAATATCTGTTCTAAGCTTTACTGGTTCCGAATCGCCGCACTCGATGAAAGTTTGAGTGTTTATCTCGAGTAACCACTTGACAGCTTGTCCGCCGCTCTCTCGGCGTTGCAAACTTCAGCACCACCAGCCTCATGAAACGGAATACACTAGAACAGAAGACCCCGAAAGCAAATGAAGCCACTCGAAATAGTAGTAAATATTATATGTGTGCTATATTTAAGCAACATCATCAATTCTTCCGATCCATCCGGTGGCCACCGATGTCCTGAAACGCCTTGACCATCTCGGAGTAGACATCGTCGACCAAGATAACTTATAGCATCTGACCATCCGTCTCAAGAAGTCTAAGCTGAGCTAATCAAGCTCTTCTTCACCTAGGTAGCTCCCAATTTACCCGGCATCTAAGAAGTGGACTTCCTTCGGTCATATCGAGGTCCGCTCAACCTGTACTCACTTTTACTACTCCAATCAATATTCGTTTCGGGGTCCAGATTTCCACGTACAACTCTGTGTAGGTAGTTATGAGCAAGAATGTCAGTAAACAGATACGAAGACATTTTTGAACAGAGCTAAGGTTTTCTATGATGCGGGTTAGAGCAGGATCGAGTGACGATTGTTTAGTCGTTGTTCTTGACGGGTTGGGATTCGAATCGGCCTCAAGTTAAGAAGTACCGGCGAACTCAACTATCCTTACTAAAGTCACTTGCTGTCACTAAGAATAGCCTGTTTTACGACAGCCGTCTTGTTTTAGCTGTAGCTCAAGATCGTGATATGCATCGAAGGTATGCTCATGTCCCCAAGTGCAGGCATTCCTGAGTCCTGACATTCCAGTACTGAGTTTACCAACCCCACTCAGTCAAAACGTCGTCTGTACAAACGTATCTGGTGGACACCATTTACAGGAGACTGAGCCGTGACTTTTGCATATGGTCATCCAATGAGCATTCGAATAGATCACTCCAACCTAGATCCGATCACCCAAGATGATTTCGTGGAAGAGGGATGTGCCCCGTAACATATTCATGTCTAATTCTTCGTTCAGTACGTCGACCCTACGAATTCCTTACACTCGTCAATCATACGACCTAAAGATTAAAGAAACGTGTCTCAAGAAGACTGCTCAACGTGAGTACGAGTTTAACAGCTGATTGTTGAATTACCCCGAGGTAATGCAATGCCACCAGTCATGCCATGAGTTCTGGGCTAGTTTGCTTCATCATACTTACTGGTGGTATAATTGAGTTTTGAGACTGGCATACTAGTTTACAGGGCTGGTGATGAGTCCCAGAACAATCTTGTGTCTTCTTTACTGACCTCAACTGGTGAAGTCAACAAAAGTCAACCCATCGGTCTCTCAAACAATGTCTTCTGAGGCAGTCCTCCCTCCCCTCCACGGACTGGGACGTATCACCTTCCCCACGGACTCCACCCCATGAGCAGGATCAGCTGGACCTGAGTATCGTCAATATCGATGAATGGTATGCCGCACCAGCACCCTTTCTTATGAATAGAAGAAAGGAAGAAACACACGGAGCCTGATCATCGTCCCGACAACTCCTTGCAGGGAGTCCTTTCGGAAGTCGAAGCACTTCTCAATAAGGTCACAAGACTGGCTTCGGAAACCATGCCTGCTGGGCACGATTGAACATCTCTAGAAAAACATCTTAGTGTTTTGGAATGAAGGGAACAAGACCGAAATCAATCACACCGCAATCACCCCCTCTAAATCCGAGCCGAGCTTCGGGTCGGTACAAGATCTTGGTGTATGTCGGACGGGGCGGCTTTCTATCCACCCTTCGAACGACTCTGCAAATAGGGTTCAGGATGTCATGGGGAATTCTGATGGACTGTGGAGACCAATAGATGTATGTCGATATTGCGTTATGCCGATATTGTGGGCATAGTTTCATGCATGTGTGGATTCTATGCGGAATTCCAACTTCTGAGTCTGCCTAATATGTTCTAGGTGCTAGTGCGTGCCGACTTGAGAGTTATTGTACTGGCATATTGGGAAGAGTCTTAGATCTCTGTGGATTCGCGTACCACTTTACTGGATTTTCTGGATTTTGAGGGGGAAATGTTTCTCGGTTTAACGATCCGATCCAACTTTCAAACTTCCGTTCAATGTCAAATGAGGAGACACTGAACGCAGTCGGCGGCATCTAGATTCCAAGGTCTGACCGATCATTTCTAAGGCTGATGAAAAAAAAAAAGAAGAACACATCAAGCTTTTATTATTCAACTTACGAAGTAACAGCAAGCTCGATTGTGGCCAACGATCAGACAAGACCTCACTTCGTTGCTCATCAATGCAAACCTGGAAGTCATCCGGAATGAGTGAATGGAGAGAGTGCCTTGCCGATAAATGACGACCCTCTCAATGCCATCATCTCAAATTCTCCTCATGCTCGACCGCTCTTATCAACATCCTTATCCTCGTTTAAACATCAACATCCTCAGCTTCCTAAGCTCGATAAGTACCACACACGCTTCTACCCATCTCCGCCAATCCCACGCCAGGAGCATTCAAACATCCAGAGGCCAGTTTCGCATGATATCCAGCTTAATTCTCGGACGAGAGTTCGTGTGCTAAGTTCCTAGGGAGGGAATTGTTCTTAGCTAGCTGGAGTGAGAGTGGAGGGTAAGATTAAGACCGCGTAGTCGGGCAAGGGAGGAGTCGGTCTTGTGGTAGAGGGAGAAGAGAAGTGTGGGTCTGGATCCGGAGAACGGGGCAGAAATAGGCACAAGAAGAAAGAAAAGAACATGTATCGAAATCGTCATCGGGATGATAACAAGGACGTATATGGTCTTCAACATCCCACATGATCGCCGTAAGGATAGGCGTAAGAAGAGGAGTGGGGGAATGAAACTTCCTCGGAAGCAAATTCCTCCCTCCCTTATCTTTGCAGTCGGGCTCCCTTCCATCTCCCTCACCGGATGAGCACAAAAAACCCAAATCCAAGTCCAAATCAGACCCAACCATCACCATCGACATCAACATCGACATCAGGCTCGTACCCCAAGATCAGAGAAGGAGAAAGGGAACTGTCACCAAGTGATGTTGGCAAATCAACAAAGAGCACGATCTCCAAAACGAGAATGAGGACGAAACCATCAACCGTCGGTCATTCATCCGAGAAGAAGGCAGAGAGTACTTGCAAAGCAATAACTCGCAGGTTTCTTTCATTAATATGTCTCGGACGAAGACAAACTAGCAGTAAGTGTTTTCTTTCCCCTCCCTTCTCACTTCTCCCCCTTAAGAGGGTTGAAGGGGCTGGATGCGGATGTAGAAGTGGGTTTTGGAGATTGAGTTTTGGGATTTGGGACAAGGAGATGAAGGTAACGGGCGTTGATTATATTTGTGTATGCCATTCACGATCAAAGACACCAAGATCATACAACGTGTATAATTTTTCTCGCCCAGCAGCGTGCTCCTCTTCAATTGCTATCTTTCAATCAGGCAGGTAGGCATATAAAGTTCTTCTTGAAAGCAGCCTGCGAGGGGCAAGCGCCACTGGACATCAATCGTTGCTAGCCAAGCCGATCGATTTTCTGAATTGTCTTTGCTCAACTGTCTCTCACTTAGATCTCATTTCTCCGCTCTACTCCACTCCACTTCCTTTCTGCTGTTCTCCATGAACAAACATTCTCTCCTCCTCCGCCCTCCACTTCCATTCTGGGTCCTCGCCATTCTGTCGCATCGCGGTCTCTGTATCGAATGGACCACGGGGGAAGCCCAAGCTCACGCTCAAGCGTAGCGAAAATATCCAGTTGCAGTCCCTTAGATCCACTCACTCCATACGCCAGTCGCAAGAAAAAAGAACGAACGATGATGGTAATATTACACACCCAATCCTTCCATGATCTGGTCTCCCCTCCCCGATCCATTGCATGCAAAGAAAAAACAACAAAAGGGAGGAACAACACCGGTGGTAAGTCGTAACTCCACCACGGTGAGAGATGAGCCGAGCAAATGATACAACGAACGAGATGAGCCGGTCAGCAGCCTGAGCTGGGCTGCGAAACACAAACTTCGTGATTGGTGAGAAGGTTGCCGAACACGTGAGATTTACTTTGCCAAGCGCTTGGCTGAATCTGGAACGGTTGTGTGGCCTGTCGGAGCTGAAGAGACTCAGCGAGGGAATCGGCGATGCGGGAGGATGCAGATCAGAGGATCATCTCTGCATCCTCATCCTCGACAGATTCAACAGTCGCAAACTTTGAATTGTCGATGGCTCTGGCGACCTCTGGGACAACAGCGGGCTCGTCAACTGTTTCGGGTGGGGTGACCGGGCCGTCGTCCTCATCACTGCTATCCTCGGCGTTGTCAAGCTTCGCTTTGAGGAACTCGAAGAATGCCTGGATGCCCTTCTTCTGTTGTTTGGTCAACTTCGCATCAGCTATCTGCGCCGAAGTGCCCTGCGCAACCAGAGAGATCACAGCTGGTGGAGCTTCGGCCTATTCAAAACAAGACTCGTCAGCCAAATCTGACACTAGTTACGTCATGGAATGTGGAGTATGAAACCTACCAGAAGAGCAGAGACCAAGAGCCCCGTGTTATCGCCCACAGCGGGGTCGTTGCAGCTCGCGGCGAGAGATGCGATGTTGAGCGCTGCTTGCTGTTCTTCCATCGTGCGCTGGCTCCAGGGAGTGTCATTGCCGGGTACAGATGGCACAGAAGGTGCCGGTGGAGCTGGAGCAGTTTTCGCAACAGGCCGAGGTCTGGGTTTAGAGCTGTACAGCGATGGGACATATTGACCACGCATCTGCTTGACCCTGAAAACATATTAGACATGCACAAACACCTAGGGACAGTGGCTACATACCTTGAGATGAAGTCGAGCTTGATGCTCATCTCTGGAAGTTTGTAGACATGACCAAACTCCCTCAACTCGTAGAAGCCTTGCTCCTCCTCGTCTTCGCTAGCATCGTTCTCAATCTCAATGTGACCATTGTTCTTGAGACCTCGAGTTACTGCTGGCTTGATGACAGATGCACCCTTGATCTTACGGAATCGATGTGCAGGGGCCAACGAGGCTGGAAGAACAGCGAGGAGATCATCGACGTGAGCAGGGCATCGCCATATTCGAGCAGCCCCAGGCTCTTTCGCAAGAGGAACGTCAAGACAATCCAGGTGCCAGTACAGACCACAGAAGCTGCATGGGATGATCATGCGATTGGGAACAACAGCCTCACCATTGCAGCGATGGCAAAGAATAATCTTGCCTTTAGCATCCCTCTTTCGGAAGTAATCTGGTGCTTCTTCCCAGCCAGCTCTGTTGTTCCTGTGAGACTAGTCAGTATCAATTAATCACATTCGGTTCGGCGTAAGTGCGCTTACTTGGGCTTCGGCGGGATAATCTCCTCGTACTCTCCATCTGCACCAGTCTTGACATCCACAAAGTAATCACGAATCGGCTCGGGCAGATGGAAGGATCTTGGGTTTTTATCTTCGAGTTCCGAGATCAATGGACCCCAAACCCCGCCCGTATCGTCATCAAACGGACCATTTTGCTTGAGCTGACAGGAATTGCAGTACCAATCGTCTGGAAGAGGTTGAGAACCCTCAATGATAGGAGGGTCAACACACTTGAAGTGGAACGATCTGGTGCAACCGTCGCAACAGACCAGGTCACCGTTCCCTCCACATGCTGAACAGTAGTCATCGTTCTCGCCTTCCTGTATGATGGGTCAGGGATGTGAAGATGCAATGTAATGTGGAATGAAGGATGAATGAGAAAGTTCCAGAAGAGGAAAACGTGTGGCGGAGCTTCCTGATGGTGGACGTGCGAGGATGTGGGGGTTGGCAAGGTTTTGCGCCGGTAAGGGCGGAATGCAGAGATTGCCGGCGGGCGTTTGCATTTTTCAGGCCACCGCAGCATCGTGAATCAAACTTCTGATTCATCGATTCCCACACCCAACAGTTCAAGATGCCATCAAAAGGATCTCAGAATGATGACCGCCGTCATCTGGTGATGGAACGGACGAGTGCACGAGGGAAAATGAGCTTACCTGCATCATAGGGCCACCGTTGCTGATAGGGCTGCGCATATCTTTAGGAATGCCAGCAGAAGTGCCAGTCTTCTTCTTCATCGGTCTGTCATTGAGATTTCGCGTTAGCATAGCCCTGATAATGATATTTACGATGATGGAATGACGAAGGTGAAAGGGCTGAGATGGGGCTCGGTCGCAATGTGCCTCGGATTGTGCGACAGCAATCACGATGATTGCAGGCAACGAAGCCAAGAGAACAAAGACAGGACTGAATCAAAGCCAAACTCTCGAGGACTCTGAATATTTCGAGTGATGATACGATGCAGCG
Source organism: Helotiales sp. F229 (assembly GCA_002554605.1). Lineage (NCBI taxonomy): Eukaryota > Fungi > Ascomycota > Leotiomycetes > Helotiales > Helotiales sp. F229. The sequence continues at coordinate 628,771 of MXAW01000011.1, forward strand.
ATGTGAAAAATTGATGACTTACGATGTCTTGACACGTAGACCCGATCCTGTCTTCTGCTTCCTCGTTGGTCGGTTGGCGGCGGTCGGCGTGCCAGCACGAGAGGATGGAAGAGAATCCCCTGGAGGGAAGGGTGGTTTGAAAGCCAACTCGGTAGGTGAGCTGCCTTCATCGGAGGCATAACGAGAGTTCTGTCGGGTCTCGCGACTTCTGTGGAGGAGGCGCACCTTGGGGAGCTTCTTCTGCTTTTTGGTCGGCTTGACGGCGATGGAATCACCACCATCGGATTGATTGCCTCTCTCTTCAGGAACATCCGTGACGGCCTTTACCTCATGACGCTCGTTGCTCTCGGCCGTTGAAGTTTTTCCCGTGATTTCTCTCGCCTTCCGCTTCAAACGGTTGCTGGCGTCAACCTCTTCCTGCGACACCTGAATCTGAGCCTGTTGAGCCTTGGCCGTGTTCTTGATTCTAAATGTAGGAGGGAATTTCTTGCTTGACGTGGTAGAAGAATTTGAGGATGAATGAACGAGTACAGTGGGCGCCATAGATGATTTTGTGGCCGGCTCACTGGCGGTGGTGGTGGTGTTGGTGTTTGTGGTTGTGTTGATGGCGGATGAGGCCGCAGGTGTGGATGAAGGGGGAGGATTGCTAGCGGACGAAGGCCGAGAGACTGAAGCAGATGCAGAGGCAGAGGCAGAGGCAGGGACCGTCGAAAAGGTAAATGTTCGGGGACCCGCTTTTGCTGGTTGGCTGATTGGCCGAGCATGTCTGGCCGCCTCAGCCGAGAGGGCGACAGCTTGGAAGCCCTCAGCAGAGGCGTAGGGGGAGACAAAACGGGGTGCCTGTGGTACTGGTCCAAATCCAAGCCCTAAACCAGGCCCATATTTGGCAGCCAGATGAATGGGTACTGATGACATGGGAGCCATAGAGGCCATAGGAGCCATAGGAGCCATGGGGGCAGCCACGGGCAGAGGTGCTCGAGCTGGTGCTTGGTTCGGGACAGGACGCGCAGGTGACAAAATTGATGCGTCCTCGATGAGATCTTCGTTGACCGAGGACAAAGAAGAAGAACTCGAGTTGGAACGCGATCTTTGTGCGCCCGGGGATGCCTTTGAGTCTCCATTTGTGTCGGCTGCAGGTGATGGCCCAGGTGCTGGAGACTGTCCAGCGCTGGAAGGCCCCAATACCGCCGGAGACTGACTTTTCTTCGTGCCGTTTACCGATGCATGTCCATTGAGAACGGTGCCATTTGCAGGCTGGAAGCTATTACTTCGTTGTTTCTTGCTAACGTGCTCGTGATCTGGTTGAGGGGACGCTGAGACAGCCATCGCGCCCGATACGGTCGATGAGGCTCGTGGTTGAGAAGAATCCGTGACAGTGCTTGGCTGGGATGCTGGAAACGAGTTGTAAGGAGTTTGATAGACAGACTGATAGGTAGAGGCGGGAGCGTGCATGATATTCATCGCGTTGAAGAGTGTTGTAGACCGGGTTGGTGCTGGGTCTTCGCCATTGAAATAGTATTCAGCCGTTCTGCCCTTCTTGCCCTCCCTCTTCTTGGCCCTCATTTTGTCTTGAAACTCCCCCATCTGCTCTCTAGTGGACCATCCGCTATACACAGCGTCAAAGATCCGGACCCATTTTGGATTCGTTCTGCCATCATCATACAGTGTCCGTAGAGCGTAGGCGGTAGGCCATTTGTGGCGATCGAGAGCCTCGTTGACGGCATACTCAACCACCCTGTCTGTGACATCCATATTGATTACTGCGAGCCCGTCAGGACCAAGCGCTGGTTCAGGAGTCGCGGAGTCCGAGGGATACCGAATCCAGCGAGATTGTTGTGGTTCTGCTGTGACTGCAGTCATAGGAGATTGCTGCAAGGCGAAAACTGACTGCCCAGCACTTTGAGGTCCAGCACTCAGTCGCGACTCGCTCTTCCGCGCACTGAGAGGCGACTTTGGAGTCTTTGGCAGGACCTCCTCCTCCTCTTCGATTGTTTGTTTTGGTATGGATTGTTGTCGTGGAGTCTCGATCGTCTCTGCCACCTCCTCTGCAATCTCTGCAAGCTCTTCTGCTGGTGCTGGTTCGGGCGTCGCAACCTCGGGAGTAGTAACCGAACTGATGCTCTTCTTTGGCTTCTCCACGTTTGCCAGTGCCTTCAGAACTTTCGCACTTGGTCCAACTCCCAATGGCATCATGTTCAGAACCACACCATGACGCTCGTGGCCGGCTTCCGCATAGGAAGGACGAGGCAGGGCGGGCGTAGGCTCGACCCAGCGCTGCATGAAGGTCTTTGGTTTATCTGGCGCGGCATCGGTAGCATGTTCGGAGGTTTCGATCGAGGGCGTTGGAACGAACGGACTCGAGATGCGCGACCGTGTGGGCCGATTTGCACTCATGTTGTTGTCGTCGAGGCTCGGCCTCCCTTCCTTTCAGGTCTTCGAGGTCGCGATCGCTCGAGCGACTGCAGCGCACGACTATCAACTCGTTAGTTCAGGGATTAAATGCGAGGATGTCAACATAACTACTTCTCTACGACCCAGCGGCGTGCACACAATATTTGATCGTGGTTGGGAGGGTGCAGGGCGCGTGTTGTTGTTGTCGGTCTGGGTGTTGGAGGTGTTGAGAGCTCTAGGGGAAGCGAACTTCTGGTCCGCAGTGCTAAGCGAGCTGGTGTCAATCACGCCGTGCAAAGACTGGAGAGCGACCAACTCGAGGCCACGCGAAGATACAGGATCACGAAGAGACTGTGAATCGCTTGAATATGTTGCTGTAACGAATATGGTCTCAGTGACGAGGAAAGACGAGGTGAGAAAGCCCCAAATATTGTGTCTCGAGATGAGGGCTGTGATATGTGAAGAAGAAGGATTGTGTACTGGAGGCGAAGAAATTCATAAGGGGTGTTTTCTGCGGGGCGCGACTTCCTAGTACCTAACCGAGTGCCAAACCACGCTTGAACCAGACAAGACTCGGCATTGCATCACCCCCAATCGCTTCCGTGTCCTTCTCTGTTGATATCCGCGTGGGTATTCGATGATATCCTCTCCTCTGCAGTCAGATATCTACCTAATCCGTAGTTTCCAGTGTGGCGTTCTCATTGACTCACCAGAAATGCTGCTTTCGCACTACCACTACCCCTATCTTGGCCTTCGGGTGGCCACAGAATGAAATCAATTCATCGATGTTTATCGGCCGTATTCACTGCTGACGTTTGCATTATTTGAGGCGTTTGTTTGCCGATTCCGGGTCACCGAAGATAGTTATTTATGTGTGGGAAATGTAGATAGGTCTACTTTGAAAGTGTTTCGTTGTGTTTATCTGGATTTCATCCGTGGACTCTGTTCCGCGATCCAACCAACCCTAAGCTATATTGTGACGCGCGAGAGGGCACACAAACCTAGCGTAGGAGACCCTTCACATCTCGCATCTACCCTTGGGCAGCCTCTCATGCGTACTTTTTACGATCTGGTGCCAGAAACCTCAAGTGCCTTCATCTATCCACCTTCGCGAGACTCTCAAAAGCAGCCCCTTTTCTATCCGAGATCTGCCGAGCTAGCTGTCCTTCACATCATCACACCTTGAGATTAAGCACCATGGTAACAACCACCACTCTGCAACGAATCGTTCTCGATAATCCGACATCAGTCTATGCCCTCGCTTGCTTTCTCTTTCCTTTATTCCATACTAATTCACATATTTCCGTTCTGTGGCGAAGATTCCCTTTCAAGTTTCACCTTTACCTTTGTTGTGATTGTTGTGATGCGGCCTCGATGACGGCCACATGACGCGTGAAAACCTTTATAACCTACCTACAGGTACCTAGCGCCTGACCAGAAAACCTGACCACAATATCAGATTCGAGTTCGTACCATATCATTTAGTCACTTGCATATATTCTATCAAGAGAGGATTCACTGTTACCCCTATCACAAGCGAGATTTCGTGAACCGTTTGCTGACTTTCAAGAGAGCGAGAGACAAAAAGACCATTTCATATTTTTCCATTGTGTATATCCATTGTTAATCACTCACAGACACATTTGTGACTGCGACCACGAAACATCATATTCTCCGCCAGTTCCCTCAGCAAAATTTTCACACTGGTCCCGAAACTGTAATGCTATAAAAGTATGTTTCAATTTTGCAGCTGATGATGAATCGAGATTCAGCAGAGGCGTTCAAGGTACGGACTCGAGGGGTTTTTAAGCTTAGATCTCGCCTGTCTGAAGACCAAAGCGAGCATTTGTGCTCCTGGACCTGGCTTGCTATGTAGTTTGGATTTTCAGTGATGAAGTTCGCAGGCAGGAAGGGTATTTGAAATGCCTCCCATGACGACCCTAGAATATATGACCCGTAATATGCATCGCAAAGCTAGGCATCATTCAAGCAAAGATTTCCAAGATCCACGTCTGCTGCAAGTCATAAGATACTCTCGCGACATCCCATATTACTCGACGCCGAAGTGAGTTCTTCACTATCCAGGGAAGAAAGTCACTTCCCAAGCTCGGATAAGCTCAGATAACCCAACCCAGCCAGAATTTCGCACAAATCGTTACCTTCAGATAGTCATAGAAATGGAAATATTCTCTATGCTTACCTGTATGATGGATAAGAGCTTCAACATGCAGGAAGATTACCAAGGCTGGTCGATTGTAGCAAAAGGTATGTCCTGCCAGAGATGAAATTTACACTTGCCATCTTATTGAGAAGGACAATTCGGAGAGGACAGATTACACTCTTCCTATGCCTCTCTCTTGACACTTAAGTCCTAAACGACTTCAAAAATCATCGTCTAACATTTCCTCGAACTATAAAGTCCAGAAACACAACCCAATTTTCTAATATCTACAATGTCATCGTCCGAAATCGAACTTTAACACAGCCAGCAAGCCTTACTACTCTGTTCGATCTACCTATCTATGGGCTTGACCCACACGCAAGATTGTTACTTTCCTCTCTTCGATTCTCTCACCTCCAGTCTTTCTCCGAGAATCTAGACGATGCTCTCTGCATCAACTCACAAACCTTCACCAATTGCAACAGGTTTCTTGAGCCCGGCTCAAGAAGTCTCGAAACCTAATCAGAGTTCAAGTTTTCTGTGAGATTTTTTCCTTCCTATCTTGGCAGATGACCGACCACCACCTTGTCAAGACTAAACCTCGCTTCTAGATTATGAACCTCCCAGTCCCCGTTCTATCTTACAATGTAAGAGAAGGAGAGAGACCATGATCTCGAAATTACATCTCGTCACAAGCGAGGATATATCTCCACTGAAGTGTAACCTTTCTAGAAGGATCCTGATGTATAAGATCTTACCTTCTTCCTTCCGCGACTACAAAACTACGACATAGCGATAGTGGAGGAAACATGATACAGCCTGGCTGAGTGTTTGTGGCGCCCTTTTGATCTCAGATAGTGTCGGATGCAGTATCTCCAGGTCTTATGGCAAGAATTCGGTTACAATGGGCTTGAAAGGAGGGAAAAGAGGGCCATAACCAGGGATGACTGCTCGGTGTAAGTACCGTGAATATTTACTTGGTGACGATCAGGAATAAGGAAAATGGAATGTTCGTCTGCTGCAAGTCTCCACGGAAACCAATGACATGTGAGCTGCCAAACTTGACACTCAGGCTAGATATCCACTCAGAAGGACGAGATCGCGCAGATGAACGATGCTCTGTTGTCCACCTAGGTAGAGACTACCTACATCGAAACACCATGCAATATCCCATGCCCATCCTCCATCCATGCCCCACCCATCCCGGCTCTCCTTCAGAGCACATTTCCCAAAGCCATCCATCCAGACATATCATGTCATGTCATGTCAAATCATGCAATCGTCTCATCCACCCATTTACTCCTCGTCACTGCTCTCCTCGTCATCATCAGCAGCTGCGGCGGCCTTCTTAGCTGGCTTCTTCTTCTTGTTCTTGTTCTTTGGTTTGGCTTCCTTGGCTAGGGGCTCCTCGAGGATCTTGAGGACTTCTTCATCGGTGATCTTCTTGTCGGTCTTGAACTTGGAGAGGTCAGGGGAAGGAGGAGCGGCGAGTCTTTGGAGCCCGTTCTTGGTGATTGCTGTGTGGTGTTAGTAAGACTAGTATGGAGTTTTGGTGAGGAACCGTGGATGAATGAAAATAGTAGGAAACTAGAGCCTTGCCAGAATGTCCTCAGATTACTCCTGACAATGAGCAAGACTCCAGAATCGCATCTTCCCAATCTGAACGACGGGATAACATACCAATTGTAGTCAAAAGTCTACCAACAGCAGCACCATCCTTATCTCCAGCAACCTCATACGCACGAAGAACATTTCCACGTACACACTCAACAACACCAACCTTGGCATCTCTCTCATCCTCAAGTTGTCTCAAACTGAAAGGGAAGACACCGAATCTCTTGACAACCTCGTTAAGAACCTTCTTGGAACTAGGTCTCTTCAGGGCGTATGTGAGAGTCGTACGTCTGTGGAGTGTAGTTCTATTCTCGAAGTTCTTGATCTTTCCAGTTCCGGCACTGACACCCATCTCAACACCCCAAACATCACCAACCTCAGGAATACCATCTCCCTTGGTTCCGTCACCTGGAGAAAGAATAATCTTCTTCTTTCCCTCAATCTCGTTTCGTTCGAATTGCCAACTGGTGGTGTGCTCAACCAAGTTGCAGTCGTAGCTCTTTACAACCTTCTCCAACAAGCTGGTGATCTTGCTTTGAGTTGGGGCCTTGACCTTAGCAGCCTTTGCCTTCTCCTCATCTGTACCGGTAGTCAGTAGTCCAGGTGGAACCATCAATCGTAATAGAAGCTCATTTGCCCAGTATGTAGCCAACAGGAGATCAGCATCACGACCCTCGATCTCGCCCTTGTTGTCGGCAGTTGGAATGATGATAGTATCGCAGACAATTGTTCCAAAGCCATCAATTTGTGCACCCAACTGGATCTTAATAGCCTCTCCCTCCTTCAATGTGACAGCAGCTTCGGCCTCATCGGACTTGAGTGGGGTGTATGGCGTGACAAAGGCAGATGGGGAGACGGTGGTCGGGTGGGAAATACCTGGACACTGTCAGACAAATTCGAGGCATGATCAACGTCGGAGTTTCTACCCTTTGAGATCTTCTTTCCACGGTAGACTTTGGCAATCTCCTCATCCAAAAGCTTGTCACCCCGCTCGCAGATGGTAACGATCTTCTCTCCGGCGACACACAGAGCAGTGACGGCTTCCAAAACCTTCTGGGAGATGGCAGCAGCACTCTTGTATTTGGTAAGGGTATCAGGGTTGTTGAGAGTGTAGTCTATGATTGAGGATATCAGTAAACATCCATCAAGCTCCTTTGAGCTCGTTGTCGTGTTGTTTCAAGAGCTGATAGCGGGGTAAATACAAACACCCCTCCTTCTTCAGAGGAATGTGCGGGATCAGAATCAACTTACCGATCTCCTCGGTTTCCTTCTTGTCTGCCATGATGATGGTTGTTCTGTAAATGTGGATTTGTGTTGAGAGGGTTTGCGTATGGTATGGAATGAAGGAGTGTAAGAAGTTGACGATTGTTTGGAAAAGGAGGGGTTAGACTGTGGGCAGTTGGATTTAGCGAAGGCAAAGAAGTCAGAGCAAGATCCCCTCCCTCCCCTGCCCTGGCGGCAGACTCGAGCATCCGTTGGTTGGACTTGAAGAAAGTTCCCGTCCCGCTTTCCCTTGTATTATTGCAGGGATGCAATGCCAAGGCTTTGCTCAACTGCACGTGACCGATCTGTTGGCTCTTCTTGGTGCTCCGCCCAGCCCACTCGCCAGCCTCACGTCGCGGTCAAGTCAAGTCAAGTCAACTCGCGCTTCCCTCAACCCTGAATCAAAACTCGACCAGTCCAACCGCCCTCAATCCCATCCCTCAGGGCTCTATCGCATTGCGCTTCACCAGTGTAGGGTCGCATAGCTATCGCGAATGCATTCGCCATGGCTCCAGATCCACAGGCATCCTCAGACCCCCAGACTCCCTATGCCGTCGACACTTCTCCAGCCCCTTCTTCTCCCCTGACCCATCGGCCGCGAACGAAAGAAGACTTCCAAAAGATTCTCCTCGAAAGCCACCTCCATCATGATTTGCTGCACACTTCGGCGATGCTGGAGACGCAGGACAATCGGGCAAAACAGTACAATTTCATGAACCAGCAGGCAGAGGACTACCAAAAGGTTCGCGAGGAGTACCGACAATATTTCAGCCCTAGTCGACTCTACGGTCATGGGTATGGCGGATATGGGAACGGGAGGACAGATGGTCCGGCGCATGTGCTATACCTTCGTGATAAGCCAAGATTGGGGCATAAGAAGACCCCCAGGTTGCGACTGAGGCGCAAAGATGTGGCAACGCAGGCAGAAGAGGCGGAAGTGTTGGTACCTATTCGGCTGGAAATCGACTGGGACAAGATCAAGCTCCGAGATACATTTACCTGGAATTATTTCGATCGGCTCGTAACCCTTGAGACCTTCGCAGCACAGATGGTTGAGGATTTTGGATTGACTCCTCCTGCGCATGCCCCGGTTCTGGAACAAGTCCAGCACCAAATGCGCGAACAGCTGATCGATTTCCATCCTCAGCTTCATGCTGGGGAAGAGCCGCTTGATCCAGAGCTGCCATACTCGGCTTACAAGAACGAAGAAATGAGGATTCTGATCAGGTTAAACATAACAATCGGTCCGCATACTTTGGAGGATAAATTTGAATGGGAGATCAACAGCCCTTTGAATTCGCCAGAGGAGTTTGCGCAGAGTTTGGCTCGAGAGCTATCATTAGCCGGGGAGTTTACGACCGCGATTGCACATTCGATACGGGAGCAGTGCCAATTATTCACAAGGAGTTTGTTCATGGTCGGACATTCGTTTGATGGTCGCCCGTTGGAAGATGCAGATCTAATTGCTGGATTTCTTCCATCTCCATTACCTTCTGTTTTCAGACCACAGCAACAGGCGCGAGAATACACGCCCTTCTTGTACGAGTTGACGGAAGCAGATCTGGAGCGCGGAGAAGTAATATATTCACGGGAGCAGAGGAGGCAAAAACGCTCTGTAAATAGAAGAGGTGGACCAACATTACCAGACTTGAAAGACAGGCAGCGGACGGTACGAACACTGGTGGTATCTTCCGTTATTCCAGGATCGGCTGAGAAGGTCGAGGATAGTCGATTGTACAAACGAGTCGGAGGTATTGGAGGGAAAGCAAAACGTCCTGGGGCTCGAGATGGAGATCTCTCAGAAGAATCGGACAGCGAAGATTCCAATCCCGAATCTCCAGCCACGGCAAACCTTCAAACTGGAACAGCGAGAACCAGAAATATGCGTGGAGCTGCTACAGCCGCCCAACAAAGAATGGCGAACCTCGGAAGGTCAGAAACGCCTGAAGCGGCTGTGCTTCACCACCACGAAACGAGAACTTCTGCGCGGAGATTTGGTGGTCGTGATGCTCGTGAAGACAGTGAACCTCCATCCTTGATTGTCAAGCTAAAACCTGGGAGAGAGAGAATGAGGAAGTGGTATCGCGACATTACTCGGTCTTCAAGCCGTCCTTCAACTTCACAACCTCCCGAGCCTCCTGCTACTCGCGCTCCAGCAACTCCTGCGGCCCCTGCTCCTGTAGCCTCAGCTGGCTCGATGGGACCACCCTCAACTCCAAATGCTCAAAGTCAAACATTGCAATCTTCAACAATTCCTGCGCCAGTTGGACAGATCGGTCGAGTCGATGCACCACCCCCTCCTCCGCCCGGCCAGCCCCCCCACGTACCTGTAAGCATTACTTTCATTCGTCTAGGCCTAAATCCCTTGCTACTCCAAAACCATTTACGTGAATGCGATCAAATAATGTGACAAAATTGCCAAGATTCATCCACAGACATCTCAAAATTATACAATTTTATATACTAACAAGCTTCAGCCTCCCCCTCCGTCGTGGCTTACAGCTGGCCTTACTGGTCTTCTCACACAATACCCCGGTGATCGATTTGAGGGCGTAATGCGATACTCAGCTGTCAACACGGCCACAGATTTACCCTGCGCCGCGCCTGCACCAGGCACAACACCAGACGGAATAAAGTGGATGTATCTCCCACGCATAAGATGTCACGACTGTCCAGGCAAGCTCTACACACCAGGTCCAGAAACAACAGTTGGAAATTTCGAGGTTCACTTGAAGAATCGTCAACATCGAGAAAGGGTGGATGCAAGGATAGCAGCTGACAGGAGCGCGGCATCGAGTACTTCCGGTTCTTGAGCATTTTGGGACCGGTGGAGCAGGTGTATTATATCAAGATCAAGGTATGGACAACTTGGTGTTCTGGGAGTAGAATAGGATAGGGAGTTGCAATTCTAATATGACATGTCACGAATCGCGAATTGCGGGTTGACAAGCTGTACCAACACTAATGCTTTACACCAGTAGGATTCGCAGTCTTCGGTGTCCTTGCTTTCTTCTACCCATATGTCACTTAGTGGTGATCACCTGCTTATCTTTTCCATTATGCACACTGCAATGCGTATCATGTTCTGCAAGGCCTATCTCTTATAACCAGCAAATCCTCAGACCACAATACCCATTCAGCAACATCTCCGGCAGCAGACAGATCTGCGCCTCGGCCATACATTTATTATACCCTTGCAACTTACACTCCCCTCACCACAAATTGGAGACGGAAATTCCGAAACTCTAGCGCCAAGAATGGGGTACACACAGACTGCCGTCCTTGATAGGACGGTGGGGAGCCCTTGTTCTTGACCCGCTTGGAATACCTCCACATCAAGATAACAGAAACCTCATCTACCTTATTTACCCCTCTCTCTGTAACTTTATGCAGCCATCAGCCACCAGATCTCTTATCCTTACCAAGCTGCCTGGCGGGCAACCGACATATTGTCATCTTGGCAACGGCGACGTTACTAGCATATCCTCGCTATCTCGGGGTTTCCTTCGATAACGATGGGGATTGTGTACGTATAAAGTTGTACTGCCCTGTGAGGGTGAGGAGATGTCGTGTCCTCCTTGTCGATTTTTTCATTCTTCGCCTTTCGTGTTCTGAGAGACTCGACACTTCTCAGTTGATTGGACTGCATCTGAGCACTTGCAATGGCTTCTACGAATGATCATGGTGTGACGCCTGCGGTACCATCACAACAGCAGTCTCTAGACGAGAAGTACCCAATCGATGAGAAGAACGAGAAGGGTTCTTCAGATGTTGATGGAGATGTTGATATCGTTGCTGTGGAAGAGGGGGACGACATCAAAGAAAGCGGTATGTGATCACGAAACGACCCGACTGTCAGTTCAGACATACCTACATTACAATTAGTCTACTATTATGATTTAGTAACTCTCGCTGACATGCCACCAAGATTACACACCAGAAGAATACAAGAAGCTCCTCAAGAAAATAGACAGATATCTCCTACCACTCATGTACGTCTACTCCGCCTCGTATACTCTCATGTATCATTTCCTAACAACAACAGGTGGGTATGCTACGGCATCCAGCAAACGGATAAGGTGTCCCTAGGAACCCAAGCAGTAAGCAGATAATTAGTGCTTCTCATCCTCCAACATGTGGCTAATACTTCCAGCTCTTCGGCATTCGAGAAGACACCGGTCTTGTGGGCCAGCAATACCAATGGCTAACCACCATGTGAGTCCCCCAAGCCACCAAGCTTCATATCCAAGGGGAGATACTGACACTGTGTCAACAGGTTCTACATTGCGTATCTCTGCGGCGAACTCCCCTCCAACTTCCTCCTACAGCGCTGGGCCCTCGGCCGAACCCTAAGCATCTACATGCTCTGCTGGGGTGCGTGTCCCCTCTCCCAAACCAACACTATCAGTATACAACAACAGACTAACGTCCCCAGGAATCTGCGTAATCTGCATCTCCGCCGCCCAAAACTGGACGCATCTAATGGTCCTGCGCACTCTCCAAGGCTTCTTCGAATGCACAATCTCCCCGGGCTTCATCCTCGTAATCGGGACCTGGTACCGCACGGAAGAGCATTCCTCGCGCTCGCTATTCTTCCAGTCTGCGAATGCGGGGTTTGGCATTATTGCTGATCTGGTGATGTATGGGATAGGCACGCATGCGCAGAGGTATGGGGGGATTGCGGCGTGGAGGTGCATCTCGCTGTTTTTGGGGGCGTCGACTATTGTGGCGGCGTTGGTGTGTTTTTTGCTGTTGGGGAGTCCGAGGGAGGTTAGGTGGATGAGTGGGGATGAGAAGAGGATGGCGTATGTTTATGATTATCTTGATTTTGACTATGGACTGTTGTTTTGTTGTTGGGGATGGTTCGCTGACTTGTGGAATGGAATTATAGTGCGGCGAGAATTATCGGTAATAAAGCTGGACGCGATGTCACAGGCACGAAGTGGAATTGGGACCAAGTCACTGAAGCGCTCAAGGACCCAGTCTTGTACTTCTCAACGCTCAATGCGTTCTTGAGCTCTGTCCCAAACGGGTATGTCCTTGGCCCTCTCGAAGAAGTTCACAGCTAATCACTATTGACAGCGGCATAACCACCTTCGGATCCCTCATGTACAAATCCTTCGGCTTCTCACAACTCCAAGTCCTCCTCGTAGGAATCCCCCGCTCAGGTTCGTCTCACCTTTCCCATTCCAGTCACCCTTCATTCTCCCTCTCGTCCACTAGACAACAGCTAACAAAGAACCACAAACAGTCATGTCTCTAATCCTCTTCATAATCGTCGGTTTCTATACCCGCAAAGTGCCTAATCGACGCATGTACATCATGGCACTCTCCTGCCTCCCCCCCTTCATCGGACTCCTCTCGCTCTCCCTCCTCCCCTCCACCCCGTCCCTGAAATGGACCAAATGGGGCCTCTACTTCATGACAGTCCCAACAGTCCTCTCCCTCTTCCTTGCCTGGACACTCATCCCCTCCAACATCTCCGGGCGGACCAAGAAGACCATAATTTCATCCTCGACCTTCCTGGGATACTGCGTGGGAAATATGTGTGGCAGCCAGATCTTCAGGACGGAGGATGCCCCGCAGTATATCCCGGGGACGATTGGCGCGAGTATTTGTTTGGGGGCGGAGTTTGTGACGATTTGTGCGTGGAGGGGTTGGTATATGTGGCAGAATAGGAAGAGGGAGGAGAAGGCCAGGGAGAGTGGCGTTAGTGTGGAGGAGATGGAGAGGTTGGGACGGGAGATGGGGGAGAGGGATGTGACGGATTTGAAGAATCCTTACTTCAGGTATTCGTTGTGAGGCGTGAGTCAGTTTGAAGTGGGATGGGGCCGATTGAATGAGGTTCTATTGATCGAATAGATGGGTGGAAGTGACTCGGTAGATGAGATGTGAGCTATGACTGTGGGCTATAGATAGAGATAGGAGCCTGTTCTAGGCATCGCAAGTGCGGTTCGTTGTTTTGCTTTACATGCAGAAGCATTGCCTGCGAGTCCAGTTAGGCGCATTTTCATTTCATCTTTCCGTCTGTATGTATCCAGTATGTCTTACACTGTTATGTCCAGTAGCACCTTCTCAACGCTTGCGTTGAATTGATGCTAGAGAGCCAGTGCCGTGTTGATACTTGACTCAAGATCTATCCTCGCGATTCTAAAGGAGTCCCTCCCAGAAATGCAAGTTATGATTGCACGAACAAATCGGTCTCCAACACCAGCTTGCAAAAAAGCCAGTATCCCGGCCTCTGACATCAGAAGCCGCTGCTGGATATTGCTCGTACTTCTTGGCAGAGTCTCAACGGTATCTATGATGCCCATCACAGACACAATCGGCCTCCAGTGAGAAATCTCGATGAGGATAATGCCTAGACTGTGAATGTCGAATGTCTTGCGGGAGTAGAGCTTGGGGTCGTTTGTTTGGATATCTGGATGGCGGTAGTAGACTTCCGTACTGCCGGATCTGGGAACATCACACGTTTCCTCGTTGAATCGTGCTCGCCTGGAATGATCGAATCCCGTAAGGTATGGCGAGGCAATATCGATGGCACCGTCCGGCTCCGAGAATAGTAGAATTTTCTCACTGCGGAGGGCTTTGTGCAGCCAGTTCACGGAGTGCAGACACAGCAGGCACTGGGCAAGCTTTTGTGCCAAATCTACTCGAACCGTCAAGGACGGCTTTGGGATCTGCCTGATAACACTCAACAGTGAGGCAGGTCGTGATGAGGAGGCGATGTGGAGAGGATTCTCAAAGACTACTCCTAGTTTCTGTGTCGCTTCGTCGTTCCCCACAATGCAATATCCTAGACAAAGCGGAATGCACAACTCGTCTGATTTTGGGGCCATAAGTAGAGCTGTCATCTCTTCGATGGGTCCAAGTGGAGCTGAAGGCTCATTCTCAGTTAGAAGCTCTTTGTCCTGCCAATTGATCCAGACACTTCGAGATTCTGAGTAGGGGAGTATAACGCTTGCGGCCGCTATTCATTCAGGATCGCAATGTCTATCTGGATCTCTGTCGCTGGAATCCAAAGATATTTTGAGTCCGTTGTAGTCTCGCTGAGAAGCGAAGCATAGAATGCTTTGTAGGTTGCGAGGTTGTCAATTTTCAAGTCTGCCCTCTGCTGCTTGCTGTTTCTGCTTGGTGTCCAGAAGTTCGTGGAGACAATCGTTCAGTCGACTGAGCCTTTCCAGGGGCATGATGAGTTTTTCCTTGCGGAGAAGCGTCCATCGACTTGTCTGGAAGATACCTCTTGGCCTATTCTCGGATATTGCACTGGTCGTTGGCTGCAGGACGCTTTGACTGGCCAGTTGCTCCATGTCACTCCTTGTCGTGGTGTTCGCTGGGTGACCATTCTCGAGATCGACGTAATCATACCCATTTTCCTTGGAAAATCTACCAAGAATTTGCTTATTCTCCGATATATGGACAGAAGAAGGTGCTGTTCATATGGTGATTAGGAATCGAATGGCAGGCTGGATCTGGCGACAGTGCGGACCTCGTTCACATGCTTTTTGAGTCTTCACATTCCGTCAAGCTGCTTCACTGCACCTGCACCCGGCCGATATTAATTGTTAATAACATCCAGGAATGTTGTTACCCAAAACCAAGATTTCATGACTTGTCCACACCCAAATAGCCAAAACCTCTACCTAACAACTGGTCCCACGAATGGACGTTTCTGCCAATGATAGGGAAGTATGTAGTAATGATGTTGGATGAGCACTTACCAGAGACTCGATGAGCCTGGAACAGAACTAACGAGGGAACTGCAATTGAGTGCTGACAGAAAAAAGGCGGTATAACATCTATTAGCGAGGTCAACTTTGTGCCGAATGCCTAATGAAGATTAGTTCAGAACTCATACATCATGTGATGATTGCCAACCATATTTCGAGAGTTGGCGATCCGTCCTCCACAATCATCACAATTCGTCTGACAAAAATTACTTGCCTTACGACACTACCAATAATACACCTCGTGCATCCCTCCTAAACATGGCAGATGTCTCCCAGGCAGAATTCAATGATTAGATCTGCGGGAGCTCCAAATCGCAGAAGCTCCTCAATCTCATCTGAACAACCACGATCTCATTGGAGTTGGCGTTTTCACTCGTGTTTACCGCTTTGCAGTGTTCTTAATAGTATATGCAATATCTTTAACACCCCCCACTATAATAATATGGGATTATTTTGAAAAATACGTGGTGATATGGGACTATTCCTAAAAATATTAAATAATATTAATTAAATATTTTAATATTAAATATTATTGCGTAATATATTAGTATATTAGCGTTAAGAAGGAGGGGTAGATGAAGAGGTAAAAATTGAGGTTTTTAGCTTTATAATAAAAAGGCTAGAAGGGAATTGGGAGCTTACTTATAATCCCTATTTCTTGATTTTTGATCTTTTTGCTTTTTAATCAAATTTATTAAAAAGTTTAAGGCTATTTAAAACCTAAACCTTTAAATTGATGATTTGAAAGCTATCCTTTGATTCTTTCGCATTCCCTTAATATTTTTATTATGCCTATTTTTTTCATATATATTTTGGGCATCAAATAGTTCCTATTTTAAGCGCAATTTAACACAAAATCCAAGGCCCGGATAATACCCAAAAATTTATGAAAATAAGAATATACGCCCATTTTCCGCCTTTTATATCCAGCACCTTTTAAATATGTGATTTGAATATTGCATTACTTGTTTTTGGATAAAAAATCCAGAATTTTTTATGCCTGGAACCTTCTTAAATTATGCTAAATATGAAGATATATATTAGCTTTATTTTTTGGCTTATTTAGATCATGAAAATTCATTTTGGGCACTTAAATTATTAATATTTAAAAAGGAAAATAAGCCGATTATAATGCTTGAATGGCTTGAATAAAATGAGGATATTTGCAGATTTGTGAATAAAAATTTAAAGGTAGGTTTAGGAGCTTTGGATATGGAAATTTATTAATTTTTGCTTAGGAAAAGGGGATGATTTAATGCCCAAATGCCGAACCTATTGCAGAAGCATATTTACCTCAAAACCCATATATACTCCTAATATTCCTTATATTATATTACTACCAGTACCATTACCACTTTTACCTATATTTTTATTAAAACACTAGTCCTATAAGCACCTACGTCATTATGTTGTCTTAAACCTCTAATTCTTTCTTTATCTTATCTAACCCCCCATTTAATAGCTTTTTAAAATTTGCATTTAATATGGAAGAAAAGTAGGAGGAGCCTATTTTAGAAATTATTGAAATGCTGTAAGAGATTATTAATTTGATTATAAATGATAAAGGTTAATATGTTCCTGGCGTTTAATTTAAGCTTTAATCTTTTAATAGCTTTTAGCCTAATGGACTCGTTTTTTCAAAACCCAATTGATATTATTATTAACGCTAAAAGCAATGCCTAATAAAATGCTATTTTGGCAGACCTTTTTATATATGGAATAAAGCGCTATTATATTTTTTATATATAAAATCATATGCCAAATAAGAATTCCTAGCATATTTATCTTAACATTTTTAATCAAATCAAATTCCAATATGCGTATTATAATTATTAATATTAAAAATTTAAAGGAATTAAAATCATTAGCAATCACCTGCAGAAGAAGCATTTAATTAAGAAAAACTCTTTATGCTAATAATGCAAAAAAAGAATTTATGGCGCCATTAAAAAAGCTATAAAAGCTATTGCTGAGTTTAAAGATTATAAGAAATATTGCTAGAAAATTAAAAAAAAAAAAATTAAAGCTAAGTATATGATTGATCTTTATATGCTAAAGCAGCTAATGGTTTATTGGTTTACCTTTAATTTTATTCCTTTTTTAATGGTTAATAGCAAAGAATTTAAGGCGGTGATATTATATATTAATAAAAATATTGGAGCCTGGCTTTTTATTAATGATAATATTATTAGATATTGGATTGTTTGTTGTTTTATTGCAAAGAAGGTAAAAAAAAAGCTTTTTATTGCAGAGGCATTTTCCCTTATTTATATTATTTTTAACCTTGCCATAGCTATTAATGGCTTTTTCATTGGCGCTTGGATGGCGCATTTTATTGGTAAAGATGACGTTTTAATATATATATTTTTTGTTATATAAAAAATATAAGGAGTTTATGATAAAAATATATTAGCAAAGCATTTAATGGAGGTGTTGATAGAGTACAATATTGGAGAAAGATTTGGTTATTGGGTTATGGATGAAGCAAGAGTTAATTGTGCAATATTGCGCATGCTTTTTATTAATAAATTAAAGCTTTTTTCTTGTGCTTTAATTGATGGCAATATTTTATTGCTTGCTTATTATGGCTAGTTCCCGCTTTTTGACTAATTTATTTAATTTCCTATTATTAATTTTATTTATTTTTTATTTTTATAAAAATATTTGATTATTTATAAATTAATTATAACCTTAAAAAGCATCGATTATATTGCTATGGCCATATTCTCAACCTTATTAGCAATGCCTTTTTATTTAAGACTTAAGGAAAAGCTTTTGCAGAGCATAATAATGAGTATACTTTTATTATAGCTATTATTGAACTTGAATTTGCATTATGGCGAAGGAAAGGGGCTATTGGCAAAGCTTATAATTATGCTATTAGATTTAATTGCAGCGCAAAAATAAATAGCTATTAAATATAAATAAGGGGAAAAAAGCTTTTTAAGGATAATGGTACATGGTGGACTTTTATATATAAGCTGGTAAGTGTTTTGAATAATGAAAATGTTTAAAAAGCGCTATTAAAATTGTATAATTAGCATTCAAATGCTATTAAACCTTTTAACCGCTTAATTGCAAAAAACCTTGCAAAACTTTATAAAATTAAATTCTTTTTTTAAGCCATATATAATACTATTCTTTTTATAAAAAGCTATAATGCTATCTTAAACCAAATTTTTCTTGCAATAGAATTTGTTTTGGATCATTTTAAAAACGGCAAAAAGCTTTATAAGAAAAACCAATTTCTTTTACCTTGCATTAATTTTGGCTGGTTAAAGCTAAATAATTATTATGCCTTAATAAATAAGTTTTTTGCCTATATTGCCGCTATTATATTTGATTTTAATAAGAAATGGCAATATTTTAAAAAGCAATAAAAAGTGGCATATTTTGATTGGCTAGCAATGTGGAAGAAGAAGGTAAAACACTTTTGGGAATACATATATAAGGTAATTGGTGTTTTGCTTTTATTTTTTTTTTAATTTATATATTAATTTTAAGCAGGACCTTGCATATGCCTTTTATTCTTTTCCCTTTTTTTTATTGAAACCTCAGCTTGATACTCCTTTTAAAAATACTTATATTGCTTATTTTTAGCGCAAGCAAAAGGCAAAGATTATTATTGACGAATATGCTTTTTATTTATTTATTTTATTTATACTTAAAAATAATAAGCATAATTTTTGCAAATAATGGCTTAAGGATTTTTAGCGTTATACTTTTTTCAATTTTTTTTTTGAATGGCTTTTGATATGCTTTTTATTTTTGCTATATTATTTAAATGCAAACGCCTTTTTTTTGCCACCAAAATTATTATAATAAATTGATGTGCGCGATAAGACTCAGGCTTTGCGAGCATTTGAATTAATAAAATGTGTTAATTAATTAAGTAAAATTTAAGTAAAGAGTGTGAAAGGGGGAAGTGCTCTTTTAAGGCGGTATATAGTGGCAGAACCTTATTTAAAAAGTGTGCAATGCTAAGAGAGCAGTTTAGGCGAGCTGCAGCTATGCTTGTATAATACACCCCCCAATTAAACAATAATGGGAGTTGCTTTTATTGTGATTGGCTATTAAGCGAGCTATTAAAAATGATAAAAATTAGGCAAATAATTGCATTGTATAAATAAAGAATTGCTTTTTTTTATTTATAAACCTAAAGCTTTTAATAAAAGAATGATTTTTGATTTGCTTTTGATTTATATTAATTATAATTAATCAAACAAACAAACAATCAAATTAATTGCTTTTTTTGCAAAGATGGGTGCTGAACTTCATTGATTTGTTTGCAAAAGCATTACCTTTTTCCTTGTAAGTTTAATTTAAGGAATATGAAATTTATTTAAATAATTAATTAATTGCTTATAGGCCAAAAGACCTTTAGCCAAGGCTTTGGGTAAGCGGGTTGTTTAGGCTGCTTTTATTGGTTGGGTTTAAAAGGAAAAGGTTGCTGGTAAGAAAAGATTGGTCTTTTGTTGGGGTTGTATAAAGGGAGCAATTTAAAATAAAGGCATAGGCTTTTGTTATAATATTATAAGTAATTTGCGCTATTTTAATTGCATTAGCAATAATCATGTTTGCTGCCCCCTTTTCCCTAATGTTTTGGCTGCGTTTTTGAAATATTGGAATGCTTTTAGCAATAAAAGCTTCTTTTTTAAAATAAGTTTATTTAATTTAAGATAATTGAATATATTAATTTATATAAAAATTAATCAAGCTTAAAAGCGCTTATTTGGCAATGAAAAAGATGGGTGGTGCTATCCTTGCTGCTTTCATAGCTTGCGCTGCTTGGGTTGCTTTTAATATTAATATTAATGGCCCCTTTTGCTATTATGGCCTTAGTTAGGTTATTAATGGTAAGTTGCTTTTTTTATTAAAATATTTTAAATTTATTTTCTAAAATGCAATTAATTAATTGCTTTTATATATAAATAAAAAGATTTAAAATAAAGAGGAGCATAATAAGGGTATGGAAAAAGAGGAGGAAAAGCAATCCAATTTGCTTGCTGGCTTTTGGGCTAAAATAAAAGAGGTTGCTGCAGGCTTGTTTGTTTTTAAGCATAGCTTAAGAGCAATTAATGGCTTTGCTGATTTTTTTGATGCCTTTTTAGGTGGTGGAATTTGGGTGCGCCTTTTTTTAAATAAGAAAGCTGCTATTGCAAAGCAATAAATTGTTAAAATTATTAAGGTAATTGCTAATTCTTTTAATGATTTTGTTTGGGTTGTTTTAGGCCTTTTAATTAATTAAGTTGCTTTTTTTGAAATTTGGGAATCTTTTTTGTTATCTTAAAGTGTCCCTTTATTATTATAGCTTGCATTGCGTTTGTTTTTTTAAAATGAAATAATCTTAAGAGTAATTGTGAATATTGCAATAATACAAATAATTCAAAATCAAAAGCTTTTTAAAAAAAATAATAAAAAACATAAGAAATATTACAAATAAGAGAATAAAAAGTGTAAAAAGAAAGCTATTTAAAAACGAGCTTTTTTAGAAAGTTGCTTTAGTTGAGCTTGTATATTCATTAAATTAATGAGAGCAATAAAATTTTTGAATTTTTGTTGGCTTAGGTTTTTAGTAAGTTCATTTGCAGGCATAAAGCTTGTGGGTAAATATTTTATTAAAAAATTACCTTTTTAATATTTTTGATGTAATTATATATTTTGAATATTAATGTGGTGGAGCTTGGTTAAGATGCGCTTGTTTTTCTTAATAATTAATTAAATTGTTTAAATATTGTTGTAGAAGATTGTTTAAGCTGCTCCTATGCTTAGGCGTAATTTTAAAAAGAATTATTGAAGTGCTATAATTTTTTTTATTATACGTTTAACCTCAAAAAGCTTTGCTTAAATAATTAAAATAATGATTATATTTTAATGAGCTGTTTTTCATAAAATCAAATCATCAAAAAGCATAATAATATATTTTTGAGAGAAGCATTTAGTTTTGAGATCATTGCTAAAGGAAGTATTTAAGGCTATGATTAAGTGGGAAGCGCGCATTTGGTAAGTGTAAATTATTGCCAAAAATTGGGTTTTGAAAAGATATTGAATTATTTAATTAATAATAATAAGGTGCTTTTTTAAGAGATTAATTAAAAAGTGAGAAAGCTTTGAAGCTGCAAAAGCAATGTTTGTGTGCAATATGATTGCAATATAAAGCATTAAATTTTTTTTTTTTTAATATTCTTTAATTTTTTTAAGGGTTGCTTTTTTAGGATTTTTGATAAATTCCGTATAAGATAATGGGGTGCTTAGGCAGCTCTTATTAATAAATCCAAAATGCAAAGCAATTTTTTAAATGTAATTATTGTGTATTAGGAAAATTGTTTTAGCTTGTTGATCCCTAATAATTTAAATCCTTAAAAATTATGCTGTTTTTTGTTTTTTAATGAGCTTATATGCCAAATTTAATCCATTTATTATTAATTGCGTTTTTGGAATTGCTAAAGCATAATATAGCACTTAAATATTATTAATATAAAATATTATAAACATTATACATTGCTTATTTATAAACATATAAGGCTTTTTTTTATAAGAAAGCAATTTAAAAATTTAAAAAATTATTATAAAATTGCTATATCATAATGCTAAGGAATTTTTAAGTTTATAAAAAGCGCGGTCGATTTTTATTAATATTTTGTTTTGTTTAAATTCATTAAGAAGATAATAGTATATGCAAGCAGCTGAATCATTCTTTTTTGCATTAATAAATGCATTAACAATATCAAATTATTTCATTTCTAAATCGAATTAAGCTATCATAGCTATGGCGGTTTTAAATAAGCAAGTAGCTAGAGTTGCGGCGTATATTAACAAAATAAAGGTTTCAGATTGTAAGTTCCTTTTAATTATTATTTGAAAGCGATATTTGGTTAAATAATTATTGAAATTTATTTTATAAGTAAAAACCCATTTTAAAGAAATCAATTGCTTAAAGGCGTAGTTGTGCTTTATTACCTTTTAGCAATTGCGCAATTTTAAATTAGTAATTTTTATAATAGCTTCAGCTTTGAAATGCTTCCTAAGAAGGTGATGTTAAAGGTCTTTTCAATTTAATAATGCTTTTGGAAGTTGCGATTAATGAATTTTGGGAAGAGCAACTGGTTATTGAATTTTAATATTATTAAGAATAAATGCTGCAATTATAGTGTAAATTGCTTTCAAATCCTTTTTATCATTGCGCATTTTTTTTTGATTAGGCCAAAAGGTAATTAAAAAATTATTAAGGTGCTTGCGATTGCTTGTCGGGTTTAATGCGCTTTTTAATAATTCTTTTGTTATAATAAAATATATATTATAATTAGGTTGTATTAATTATTTTATAATTTTAATTTTTTGACCTTTATTACTTAATTTTAGAAGCACCCTTTTTCTTTTTAGGGGTTTAGGTAGTTTTTAATTTTAATCTTTCGCTAAGAGCAATAAAAGCTGTTTTGTTCGCGGCTTAGCATTATAAAGATTATTGTGTTTAAAAGGCTTTTTAGCCTTAATTGCTTAAGGTGAAGCTTTTATAAGCTTAGGTTTAATATTTTTAAATATTTTTTATTGCTTTTTAAAACCTTGCTTTAGGTTGTATGGCTCCCAAGCTTGTAAAATAATTTATGAAATCGATTTGCGCTCCGCATTTATATTAAGTTTTTTGAGATTTGTTATATTACGTAAAACACTTTTCTTAATTGCATTTAGTGCTATTAATTATTTTAATGTATTAATATTTTATAAAATCTAATTAAGGTGTTTGTGAATTAAAAGTCTAATGCTTTTTTATATTTTTACCCCCAAATTCTTATTAATGGGCATTAAATTAGTTAAGGGCTTAATTAAAGGTTTAATATTTAAATTTATTAATTTAGGGGGAAATTGCTTTATCCTCAAAATTATAAATTTAAATTCAATTAAAGGCATTGTTGCCATTTTCAAATTAATAGGCTTCTCAATTTCCATAATTTTTAAAGCTTTATTTAATTGCTCTTATTCAAAAAAAACACTAGCATTTAATTGCAGCATATTATTAGCATTTAGGCGGTTTATTAATATATATTTAGCGTTTTAAGCCTTTATTTTATTTTTTTAAAGCAATTTGGCTATTTTTTAAAGTTTTGCGCGCGATTGGCCGGCCGCTTTCTTAATATTAAAAGAGGTAAAGAATAGGGTTTTGTTAAAAATAACATTTTTTGTAACTATTATACGCTATAATTAAGGCACCCAGATTTTGTATATATTGGACAAGACATAATTAATCAAGTATTTGATGTGCGCTTTTGGGTTGACTTTAAAAGCTCTTCTCTTGCGAAGCGCTTTTTAATTTTTTGACAATAAGTATGCGCGCAATCCATATGCATAAATCCTGCTTTAATTAGGCCGTAAATTAATGATGAGTTTAATAAGTAATTTTGGGTTATATTATTTAAAGTATTATTTGAATTAAAGGTGAAGCACCTTATTTGGACTTTTAAATGCTTTTTATGCTAAAGGACTTATATTATAAAGGTATATTGCTATAAGAATAATTTTAGGCTATAATGCTTTAAGGAAATTGGCGGCAAAACGCATTTTGATTGCTTTTTTAATAATTTCCTTGCTTGCTTGCTCTGCTTTCCCATTTAGCTTATAAATATATAATAGCATAAGTTCTAAATTAATATCGCTTTTATAAGTCCATTTCTTAAATTAAATTGCTTTATTTAGTTTAATAATTAAGGTTTTGTTATTTTAGCAAATTTTATAAATAAAAAGGCCAAATTGCTATCTTATTTACTATTCAAAAGATTGAAAAGCAGCTAATATTGCATTTAATCCTTTGCTTTTAAATATAAAGCTATAAAAAACTCCTATAAATTCGTTTTTAATTAAAAAAAGCCAATTGCTTTTATTAAACCTAAAAAGATAATTAAATAAATCCCAAGTAATTTAATAAAAAGGTTAAATAGCTTTCCTTTTAAATAATTGCCAATTAATATTTTAATGTGCTATTGCCAAAGCACATTGCTCGCATTTTACTCTTATGAGGCTTAAAATTTGTCGTACAGGCACGGCTGCAGCTCGCCTAAACTGCTCTCTTGGCATTGCACACTGTCTAAATAGGTTTCTGCCGCTGTATACCGCCTTAAGGAAGCACTTCCCCCTTTCACACTTATTACTTAAATTTCACTTAATTAATCAACACATTTTATTAATTTAAGTGCTTGCAAAGCCTAAATCTTATTACGCATATCAATTATAAGCCCCATAACAAAGCTATTAAATTAATATTTTTTTATATTGCGCGCAACCAATAAGATTAAAGCTTCCTAAGTTTTTCAAAGTTTTTGAGGTTTTGCAAGCTACTTATTGCAAAGTTTTTACCGCTATTTCAATATATTGCTTTTTTAATCTCAATAACTTGCAAAAAAGCCTAAAAAAGAGTTGGATTTAAATCCTTCAATTGCTCCTCACTTTTCCTTCTTCCCTCAATTCCTTAAATTCCTCAAATTTTCCCTCACGCTTCAAGCTCTTGAAAGCAACCTCTCCACAATAAATAACAAATCCATAACTAAAAAGCTATTGCTCACTTACAACAAGCGCACCTGGCTTATATGATTTTAAGCTTATAAGGACTTTTGTTATTTAAATAAGATCTAAATAAAGCTTGATCCAAATGCTCCCAACTTAATGAGCCCACTAAACATAAAACCAACTGCTTTAACACTACTCACTATTAAATATAAGATTAATAACATACAAAAGGCCAAAGCAATAATCAAAGCTTAGGTTGCTTAGGAAAAAGATATCAAAGACCTTAAGGCTAAGGGAGCAAAACCTGACAAAGCGAATTATAAAATAACAACCCTAAAAGAAATTGCGATTAAATTCAAGCTGCTTTTAATAAAATACTTAATGCTTATGCCCTTTTAAAACAAAAAGGCAAAAAGCTATAAGGCCGCTATAAAATGGGTTCAAAAACATATTAATAATAACATTTACAGCGCTATCTTCCTAAAAAGCAAAAACACTTACGGGCGCAATTGGACTATTTAACAACTAATGCAAACCCTTCAATAAAACTACGCTCCTTCAGCATTAAGTGTTTTAACTCAAATCAAGAAAAATTATATTGCAATGCTTCATAAAGCAACCCATTAACAACTTAAGCCTATTATTTAAATTTAGGAATAAAAACGTGCTTATTAAAAAGCGCTTTTTTATAATTTGAATTTTGTAATAAGGGATTTAGCAATTCATATTTTTTTAAAAATAATGAAAGTTTGATTAGCTCCTTAATAAGCGCAATACAAGTCCGCCAAGCTTTAAAAAAACATCATCTTAAAAAGACCTTACCTAATTATTCTAATTTAATATAATATAATATTTGCAGCTTTAGCTAAATAATTGCAACTTAAATCATTTTCTAAAAAGCCTACTGAATTATATTCAATTGCTACTCTTAATAGCAAACCAAATGCTTTTAATAATAATAACAAATCCTTCTTTTCTTCTTGCTCTTGCCCTTCCAAATCGGGTAGCTCTTTTAAAAACTGCGCCTGCGCAATGGATTCTTATTAATATAAGCCACTGGAATGCTTCCAATTGCGCTATTCTTTTAATAATTTTATTAAAAACAAATTATGCAATTTACTTTTAATTAAAAAAATTAAGGAAATATGCTTAAAGCTAGCCATTACTTTTATTGAATTTTAAAATAAAGCAAATAAATGTGGCTAAAAAATGCTTCTTATTTAATAAATTACAAGCTTTTTTAATAACCGCCCTTCCAATCGCTCCCCTTTAATTAATAATATTAAAGCAACCCAATTATTAAAACTTTTAGCGCCAGCATATTCTAAAAAAATAATCTTTGCGATAATTAGCCTTTAATTGCTTAATTCTGCAATAAAAGCAATTGAAGTATATGCTACATGGGACTTTGATTATTACCCATTCTTCAAAAGCACCTTAATTAATAATAAAGCCGCAGTTTATTTAATAAACTTAATTAATCTCTTAATCCCTAGCTCCTTTATAAAAGCAATTATCAACAACGCTATTAAGGCTGGTATTTCAAGCCTGCCAATGAAGGGACGGGGTACTCGCCTAATATTAGATGCTTTTAATAAAAAAAACGGGCCAAATATAATAAACTTAAAGCTTACTAACATTGCTATTATTAAGGGTTTTAATATCAATATCATCTTAAAGGCTTGTTTATTAAAAGAAGGAATTTGATATAATGATTTAGATTATATTTTGCGCTATAAATTAATAAAGAGCAATGTGATTATTAAGAACTTAAAATACTACGCAAATTTAGCCTTTTTTAAATACAAGCTTAATAATTACTTTCTTGCCTCATCAACTGCTTTTAATGCATTAAAATGCCTTGATTTTGAACTTTTAATATTTTCAATAATAATAAGGAGCATTTGACAAGGTTTTTAATTAAGCAGGCGCTACCTAAGACCTTAATAAGACATAGCGCACCTGTGGCACTTTTGCGCAAGGCACCTAGGAAAAGAAGCACTACAAGCATTAATGAAGAATGCTTGCAATATTGAAATTCTAGGCCTTATAAAGGTAAAATGCAAGCAATGTGCTTTGGCAATAGCATATTAAAATGTTAATTGGCGATTATTTAAAAGAAAAGCTATCCAACCTTTTTATTAAATTACTTAGGATTTATTTGATTATTTTCTTAGGTTTAATAAAAGCAATTGGCTTTTCTTAATTAAAAACAAATTTATAAGAGTTTTTTATAGCTTTATATTTAAAAGCAAAAAATTAAATGCAATATTAGCTGCTTTTCAACCTTTTAAATAATAAATAAAATGGCAATTTGGCTTTTTTATTTATAAAATTTGCTAAAATAATAAAACCTTAATTATTAAATTAAATAAAGCAATTTAATTTGAGAAATGGATTCACAAAAGCGATATTAATTTAAAATTTATGTTATTATATATTCATAAATTAAATAAGGAAGCAAAGCAAGCAGGCAAGAAAATTATTAAAAAAGCAATTAAAATGCGTTTTGCCGCTAATTTCTTTAAAGCATTATGGCTTAAAATTGTTTTCATAATAATATACTTTTATAATATAAATCTTTTAGCATAAAAAGCATTTAAAAATTCAAATGAGGTGCTTCATTTTTGATTTAAATAATATTTTAAGTAATATAATTCAAAATTATTTATTAAATTTATTATTGATTTATGGCTTGATTAAAGCGGGATTTATGTGTATAGGTTGTGCGCATACCTATTATTAAAAAATTAAAAAGCGCTTCGCAAAAGGAGAGCTTTTAAAGTTGACCCAAAAGCGCATATCAAATATTTAATTAATTATGTTTTATTTAATATATATAAGATTTGGGTGCTTTAATTATAGCATATAATAATTATAAAAAACATTACTTTTAATAAAATCTTATTTTTTATTTTTTTTAATATTAAAAAAGCGGCTGGCCAGCCGCGCGTAAAATTTTAAAAAATAGCCGAGTTGCTTTAAGAAGATAAGATGGGGGCTTAAAATGCTAAGTACATATTAATAAACTGCTTGAATGCTAATAATATGCTGCAATTAAATGCTGGTGTTTTTTTTAAATAAGAGTAATTAAGTAAAGCTTTGGAAGTTATGGAAGTTGAAGAGCTTATTAATTTGGGGATGGCAATAATGCTTTCAATTGAATTTGAGTTTATAATCTTAGGAGTAAAGTAATTTCCCCCTAAATTAATAAACTTAAATATTAAACCTTTAATTAAGCCTTTAATTAATTTAATGCCCGTTAATAAGAACTTGGGGATAAAAATATAAAAGAGCATTAAATTTTTAATTTATAAGCATTCTAATTAGGTCTCACAAAATATTAATATATTAAAATAATTAGCAGCATTAAGCGCAATTAAAAAAAGTGTTTTATATGGTATAATAAATCTTAAGAGACTTGATATGGGTGTGGAGCGCAAATTGATTTCATAAATTGTTTTATGAGCTTGGGAGCCACATGATTTAAAGCAAGGTTTTAAAAAGCAATAGAAAATATTTGAAAGTGTTAAACTTAAGCTTATAAAAGTTTTATTTTAAGCAATTAAGGCTAAGGAGCTTTTTGAATACAATAATTTTTATGATGCTGAGCCGTGGATAAAACAGCTTTTATTGCTTTTGGCGAAAGATTAAGATTAAAAGCTATTCAAATTCTTAAAAAGGAAAAGGATGCTTTTAAAATTAAATAATAAAGGTCAAAAAACTAAAATTATAAAACAATTAATGCAACCCAATCATAATGTGTATTTTATTATAATAAAAAAATTATTAAAAGGCGCATTAAACTTAATAAGCAATTGCAAGCATTTTGAATTTTTTTTGGTTATTTATTGGCTTAATCAAAAAGAGGTGCGCAATGATGGAAAGGATTTAAAAGCAGTTTATGCTATAATTGCAGCATTTGTTTTTAATAATATTAAAATTTGATAATTAGTTGCTTTTTTCAAAATTCATTAATTGCAATTTTCAAAAGCATCATTAAATTGGAGAGACTTTTAATATCACCTTTTTAGGGAGCATTTTAAAGCCGGAGCTATTATAAAGATTATTAATTTAAAATTGCGCAATTGCTGGAGGATAATAAAACATAGCTATGCTTTTAAGCAATCAATTTTTTTGAAGTGGGTTTTTATTTATAAGGTAAATTTTGATGATTATTTAATCAAATGTCGCTCTTAAGTAATGGTTAAAGAGGACTTATAATCTAAAACTTTTATTTTGTTAATATATGCTATAATTTTAGTTGCTTGCTTATTTAGAATTGCTATGGCTATGGTAGCTTAATTTGATTTGGAAATAAAGCAATTTAATATTGTTAATGCATTTATTAATGCAAAAAGAAATGATTTAATTGCTTATGTATGCTATTATCTTCCTAATAAATTTAAATAAAATGAAATATTAATGAAAATCGATTGCGCTTTTTATGGACTTAAAGATTTCTTAGCATTATAATATGGCAATTTTACAATAATTTTTTAAATTCTTAAATTGCTTTTTTATAAAAAGAAGCTTTGTATATTTATAAATGAGCAATGTATAATGTTTATGGTGTTTTATATTAATAATATTTAAATGCTATATTATGCTTTAGCAATTTTAAAAGCGCAATTAATAATAAATGGATTAAATTTGGCATATAAGCTTATTGGAAAATAAGAAATGGCATAATTTTTAGGGATTTGAATTATTAGGAATTGATAGGCTAAAATAGTTTTTCTAGTACATAACAATTATATTCAAAAAATTGCTTTGCGTTTTGGATTTATTAATGGGAGCTGCTTAAGCATCTTATTATTTTATATGGAATTTATTAAGAATCTTAGGAAAGCAACCCTTAAAAAAGTTAAGGAATATTAAGAAAAAGTTGGTTCAGTGCTTTATATTGCGATCATATTGCGCGCGGATATTGCTTTTGCAGCTTTAAAGCTTTTTTACTTTTTAATTAATCCCTTAAAGAAGCATTTTATTATTATTAATTAAATAATTTGATATTTTTTCGAAACCCGATTTTTGGCAATAGTTTACATTTGCCAAATGCGCGCTTTCCACTTAATTATAGCCTTAAATATTTCCTTTAGCAATGATCTTAAAATTAAATGCTTCTCTTAAAAGTATATTATTATGCTTTTTAATAATTTAATTTTATAAAAAGCAGCTTATTAAAATATAATCATTATTTTAATTATTTAAGCAAAGCTTTTTGAGGTTAAACATATAGCAAAAGAGATTATAATACTTTAATAATTTTTTTTAAAATTATGCCTAAATATAAAAGCAGCTTAAATAATTTTTTGCAATAATATTTAAATAATTTAATTAATTATTGGGGAAAATGAGCGTATTTTAATTAAGCTTTGCCATATTAATATTCAAAATATATGATTATATTAAGAATATTAAAAGGATAATTTTTTAGTAAAATATTTACTTATAGGCTTTATGCTTGCAAATGGATTTATTAAAAATTTAAGCTGATAGAAATTTGAAGATTTTGTTGCTTTTATTAATTTGATGAATGTATGGGCTTAATTGAAGCAATTTTTTAAAGAAGCTTGTTTTTAAATAGCTTTTTTTTTATACTTTTTATTCTTTTATTTATAATATTTTTTATGTTTTTTATTATTTTTTTTAAAAAGCTTTTGATTTTGAATTATTTATATTATTGCAGTTTTCACAATTGCTTTTAAAATTATTTTATTTTAGAAAAACAAACGCAATGCAAGCTATAATAATGGGGAAATATTTTAAGATAATGAAAAAGGTTCCCAAGCTTTAAAAAAAGCAATTTAGTTAATTAAAAAGCCTAAAATAATTTGAACAAGATTATCAAAAAAATTGGCAATTATTTTAATAATTTTAATAATTTATTGCTTTGCAATAGCAGCTTTTTTTTTTAAAAAAAAGCGCACTTGAATTCCATTATTTAAAAAAGCATTAAAAAGATTAGCAAGGCCATTAATTGCTTTTAAGCTATGCTTAGGAACAAATAAGCCGGCAGCAACCTTTCCTATTTTAGCTCAAAGGCTAGCAAGCGGATTGGATTGCTTTTTCTTTTTCTTCTCCTCCATACCCTTGTCATGCTCCTTTTTATTTTGAGTCTTTTTATTTATATATAAAAGCAATTAATTAATTGCATTTTAGAAAATAAATTTAAAATATTTTAATGGAAAAAGCAATTTATTATTAATGACTTGGCTAGGGCTATGATAGCAAAAGGGGCCATTAATATCAATATCAAAAGCAATTCAAGTAGCGCGAGCTGCGGGAGCAGCAAGGATAGCATTACCCATTTTCTTCATTGCTAAATAGGCGCTTTTAAGCTTAATTAATTTTTATATAAATTAATATATTCAATTGTTTTAAATTAAATAAACTTATTTTAAAAAAGAAGCTTTTATTGCTAAAAGCATCCTAATACTTTAAAAACGCAGCCAAAACACCAGGAAAAGGGGGGCGGCAAGCATGGTTATTGCTAGCGCAATTAAAATAGCGCAAGCTACCTATAATGTCATAATAAAAGCCTATGCCTTTGTTTTGAATTGCTCCCTTTATACAACCCTGGCAGGGGACTAATCTCTTTTCATCAGCAACCTTTTTTTTTCAAACCCAATCAATGGAAGCAGCCCAAATAATGCGCTTACCTAAGGCTTTAGCTAAAAGTCTTTTGGCCTATAAGCAATTAATTAATTATTTAAATAAGTTTTATATTTTTTAAATTAAACTTATGGGGGAAAAGATAGCGCTTTTGCAAGCAGATTAATAAAATTTAGCACCTATTTTTGCAAGGAAAGCAATTGATTTGGTTGTTTATTTGTTTGATTAATTATAATTAATATAAATCAAAAGCAGATCAAAAATTGTTTTTTTATTAAAAGCTTAAGGTTTACAAATGAAAGAAAGCGACTTTTTATTTGTATAGCGCAATTGTTTGCCTGATTTTTATTATTTTTAATAGTTTGCTTAATAACCAATTATAATAAAAGCAACTCTTATTGCTATTTGATTAAGGGGTGTATTGTACAAGCATGGTTGCAGCTTGCTTAAATTGCTTTTTTGGCATTGCATATTGTTTAAATAGGTTTCTGCTGCTGTATATCGCCTTAGGGAAGCACTTTCCCCTTTCACACTTATTACTTAAATTTTACTTAATTAATTAATATATTTTATTAATTCAAGTGCTTGCAAAGCTTGAGTCTTATTGCGCACATTAAAATTTCAATATTGCGAGCATTTTTTATTAATGCTTGTAGTGCTTTTTTCCTTAGGTGCCCTGCGCAAAAGTGCCATAAGTGCATTGTGTCTTATTAAGGTCTTAGGTAGCGCCTGCTTGACTGAAAATCTTATCGAATGCTCCTTATTATTGTTGAAAATATTAAAAGTCCAAAATTAGGGCGTTTTAATGCATTGAAAGCAATTAACGGGGCAAGAAAGTAATTGTTAAGCTTATATTTAAAAAAGGCTAAATTTGCATGGCGTTTTAAGTTTTTAATAATTACGTTGCTTTTTATTGATCCATAGCGCAAAGTATAGTTTAAACCATTGTACCAAATTCCTTTTTTTAGTAAATAAGCTTCTAAAATGATATTAATATTAAAACCCTTAATAATAGCAATATTAATAAGCTTTAAATTTATTGTATTTGGCCTATTCTCTTTATTAAAAGCACCTAACATTAGGCGAATACCCCGTCCCTTCATTGGCAGGCTTAAAATACCAGCCTTAATAGCATTATTAATAATTGCTTTCATAAAGGAGCTAAGGATCAAAAGATTAATTAAGTTCATTAAATAAATTGCGGCTTCGTTATTAATCAAGATGCTTTTAAAAAGTGGGTAACAATCAAAGTCCCATATAGCATATACTCCAATTGCTTTTATTATAGAATTAAATAATTAAGGGCTAATTATTGCAAAGACTATTTTTTTAAAATATACTGGCGCTAAAGGTTTTAATAATTGGGTTGCTTTAGTATTATTAATTAAAGGGGAGCAATTGGAAAAGCGATTATTAAAAGAGCCTGTGATTTATTAAATAAGAAGCATTTTCCAGCTATGTTTATTTGCTTTGCTTTAAAGTTTAATAAAAATAATAACTAGCTTTAAGCATATTTCCTTAATTTCTTTGATTAAAGATAAATTGCGCAATTTGTTTTTAATAAAATCATTAAAAAAATAGCGCAATTGGAAGCATTTCAGTGGCTTATGTTAATGAGAACCCATTGCGCAAGCGCAATTCTTGAAAAAGCTACTCAATTTAAAGGGGCAAAAGCAAAAAAAAGAAAAGAATATATTATTATTATTAAAAGCATTTAATTTGCTATTAAGAATAGCAATTGAATATAATTTAATGAGCTTTTTAAAAAACAATTTAAATTGCGATCATTTAGCCAAAGCTGCAAACATTATATTGTATTAAACTAAAGTAATTGGGTAAAATCTCCTTAAAATAATGTTTTTCCAAAGCTTAGCAGACTCGTATTGCGCCTATTGGGGAGCTAATCAAATTTTTATTGTTTTTAAGAAGATGTAAGTTGCTAAATCCCTTATTACAAAATCCAAATTATAAAAGAGCGCGTTTTGATAAGCACATTTTTATTCCTAAATTCAAATAATAGGCTTAATTTATTAATAAATTGCTTTATAAAGCACTGCGATGTAGTTTTCCTTAATTTAAGTCAAAATACTCAATATTAAAAGAGCATAATCTTATCAAAGGATTTGCACCAATTATTAAATAATCCAATTACGCCCATAGGTGTTTTTGCTTTTTAAAAAGACAGCGCTATAAATATTATTATTAATATGCTTTTAAACCCATTTTATAGCGGCCTTATAGCTCCTCGCTTTTTTATTTCAAAAGGGCATAAGCATTAAGTATTTTATTAAAAGCAGCTTGAACTTAGCCGCAACCTCTTTTAAGGTTGCTATCTTATAATTTGCCTTGTTAAGTTTTGTTCCCTTAGCCTTAAAATCTTTAATATCTTTTTCCCAAGCAACCTAAGCTTTGATTATTGCTTTGGCCTTTTGTGTATTATTAATTTTATATTTAATAATAAGGAATATTAAAGCAATTGGTTTTATATTTAATGGGCTTATTAAATCGGGAGCATTTGAATTAAACTTTATTTAAATCTTATTTAAATAATAAAAATCCTTATAAGCTTAAAACCATATAAGCCAAGTGCGCTTATTATAGGTAAGCAATAGCTTTTTAGTTATGGATTTGTTATTTATTATGAAAAGGCTGCTTTTGAGAGCTTAAAGCATAAAAGAAAATTTGAGAAATTCAAGGAATTAAAGGAAGGAGGAAAAGTAAAAAGAGAGCAATTAAAGGATTTAAATCCAACTTTTTTTTAAGCTCTTTTGCAGATTATTGGGGTTAAAAAAGCAATATATTAAAATAGCAGTAAAAACTTTGCAATAGGTAGCTTGCAAAACTTTAAAAACTTTAAGAAACTTAGAAAGCTTTAATCTCATTAACTGCGCATAATATAAAAAAATACTAATTTAATAGCTTTATTATGGGGCTTATAATTAATGTGCGTAATAAGACTTAGGCTTTGCGAGCATTTAAATTAATAAAATATATTAATTAATTAAGTAAAATCTAAGTAAAAAGTGTGAAAGGGGGAAGTGCTTCCCTAAGGCGGTATATAGTGGCAGAACCCTATTTAGAAAGTATGCAATGCCAAGAGAGCAGTTTAGGCGAGCTGCAGCCGTGCCTGTACGACATAAATCATCGCAATTGCATGGGGATTAAGCTAATAAAAGCATATAAATGTTTAAAGTATTGGCTGAACCTAAAGGTGAAGGAAACCAATTCTAACAACAAAGGCAATATTTTAGCTAAAAGTTTAGCTATTGCAAATTATATAACCTTTTCTTTTTATAAAAAGCATTTAGATTAAGCTAAAATGTTTTGGATATTAAATTTTTATGTTTTTTGATTTATTTTTATTAGAATTTAAATGCCTGGATGTTTAGTTTTTTTTAATTTACGCAACTTTATGTTTTAATCTTTTTATATTCTTATATCTTTAATTTGCAATTGTATTTTATCTTTCAAAATTGCATTATAAATAGCTAAAGTTTGGCGAGGGTTAAGAATTAATACTTCATTTTGGGATTAGTGCAATATTTCTTTAGTTTCTTAATATATTCTCGTATAATATAGTATTATTATTACCCCTACTAATACATGTGATCTTAAGAATACGGTACGACATATGTATCAAACCGCCTGAATACGGAGCTAGTAATGCAGAAACTGCACTACTGAGAACACTGCCGCTTTGACGAAGAAAGAGTTCGCAAAGTTTCTATTCTAGATTCCGATGATCTAGAACTCGCTATCAAATCAATTCAAAGAGAAGGCGAGGTTTATGTCCATCTTGGTAGTCATCTAAGAGTTGTCAAGTGCATTGCGAAAGGAGATTTTTTCGTAGATCTCGAGTACGCACCACATGGACACATCGAAAGCTATCTAAGGAGCCACCACGACATATCCGATCAATGCCGTATCCAGTGGGCACAAGAGGTTATCGAATCGGTCATATTCATTCACAGGAGAGGCGTTATCCATTCTGACCTTGCCACCCGCCAATTCCTTCTCGACCGCGACCTTCATGTGAAGATCAGTGATTTCGGATTCTCTAACTTCACCGACGGCGATGTCCTCGGATTCGAGAACTCATCACATCAACTGCCTCGCGATCTTGATAGCCCAAGCACAATTAAATCTGATTTGTCTGCACTTGGGTCAACATTCTACGAAATTATGACTGGAAAACAGCCATATGAAGGCATACCGGATGACACTATCACTGAGCTCTACGTCAAAGGGCGTTTCCCTGCTGTGACGAACATATTATGCGGGGATGTCATTATGAGCTGCTGGCAAGGTTACTTCAGGTATTTGACAACAGGCGCAGAAAGCTGAGACTCCCAACATTGGACAAAGCGATCGTCATCGCATATAGAAGCGATTCGGCGAGGGGTGAATTGAGTGTTGTCCATTTCGACTTGGAGGAGGGAATGAGGATTGTTCGTAGCGATAAGCTCGACGCCTGGTATCCTGTAACGGTTCTTTTGAGTATCATCGAGGCGGATGATGTCTGGAATTCGGCTTCTTTCTGGATCGGTAATCTTGCTCGCCGGAATCATCATGTTAAGAGTGGTCTGACTCGTGGACAGCGTTGTAATGGAGGGATCTACCATCTTCTTTGATTTGGAAGGATCTAAGCTTAAGTTGAAGTTGATCCCCTGAATCTCTGCGAGGAAGATCTACACCTCCCGGTCTACGTTTTTATCCGCACACCAAAATAAACACCTTTCTAAATAGGTTAATATCAACGTAAGCTTCGAATTGTTTCAATCAAAAAACCGATAGGATTATTCTCGAGCTTCTGCTAAGTATTTGTGTCTTTTTCAGAGGGTTTAAATAACAGGAAGAGCTCGGAAGCTTGTGCCGAAAAAGGGGTCTCCAGCTGGGGTTCTGCGTTTTCGCTTGTTTGGTGTCCGGATAAAAACGTACACCGGGAGCTACACGTAGAGGTTCA
Source organism: Helotiales sp. F229 (assembly GCA_002554605.1). Lineage (NCBI taxonomy): Eukaryota > Fungi > Ascomycota > Leotiomycetes > Helotiales > Helotiales sp. F229. Next base: position 665,009 of record MXAW01000011.1, read on the forward strand.
AGTAAACAAAAGGCTCGAGCGTTGCGCTAATCCAAATTCGAGATAGCCTTCAGGGTAGTGAGCTGATAGACAAGACAAGGAACAAATAAGATGCAAAACCACCTCCTTTTGTGTTGGTTTGTACAACGCAACCAAAGCAAGAGGTACAAGGCAAGGCAGAGGCAAAGGCAAAGACAAAGAATAATTGAGGTTGCCAAGCATTTCATTCCACCATTCCTCAAATGGACTAGACGGAGCAAAAAGTCTCCTTTACCCCAGCCTCACACGTGACAAGCCTCTGTGGAAGTCTACCTAGGTACCCCCAGCATTTCAATCTCGAGGTATCGAGAGGTAAGGTTGCACTTACTAGGGGTTTCAGAAGTCTGGATTACAGAAAAGAGGGTCCAATTTAGAAGGGAGAGCTAAAAGGTTATTCTAGTGGTACTCCAGGTTCGAATCCGTGGACGAATCAAGAGGCTTACAAAGGATGGCTGAAACATTTGCGCTCCAGACAGGACAACTATCCGCTGGGATGGGTCAATAACATGATTCGCATTCAACCCAAATCTCGCCTTACTGCCAACTTGCTCATGTCACAGATCACTGAATGCGACGATGACAAGCAATAATATGGAATCTGTTGTGATGGTTATGAAGAGATATCGTTACCAATCGAATTGGTGGATTTGGGAAGTGATGGCTCTTCAAGTCCCGAAGGTAGGTCAATCAAATAGCATGCATTCAGAAAGTGTTGACGAAATGTGATCGTTAGAGAACGACTCAGCAGACGAGACCTTTGGAAAGATGTTTTTGAATGCTACGACCATTGAGAAGCACCTCTGCAATGCTGTTCGGGGCGAGAACATACTGGGAGTCAAAAAATGACTTCGCAAGCTTTCTCGACTATTGCCTAAGATCGGCCTGACTCCACAAGTATTCGAGACCAAGTCACTTTACCACGCAGTCATTAATCGAAACGAAGATATCTATGGGATACTTATTCGATTTGGTTGCAATGTAAATGCATTATGAGATGGCTTCACGCCTCTGCTAAGAGCTGTTCTCAATCGGGCCGATGGAACTGTTGAGCTTCTTGCAAGAAACAATGCCGCGCTTGATGTTCTGTCAAGAAGAGATAAGACTGTCTTGCACATTGCAATTCGAACAAAACAGCTGAGCACGATCCAATCGTTGCTGCGATTCGGTGCTACTGTTGACCTGAAAAGGAACACCGATCAGGGAACAGCCCTACACTTCGCAGCGTTCTTCAACAATATTGAAGGAGCGAGACTTCTCCTCGAACATAGCGCGGGTCCTTTTCTCAAAGACTCAAGTGGCTACACTGCATTGCATTGGGCTGCAGAGCTTGGGCGCCAAGAAATTGCCTCCCAACTCTTGGATCGAGGTGCAGAACTTCACAGCGTCACCAATAATGACCGCAACCCGTTACACCTTGCAGCTTGTTTTGGCCATTCAGTGCTGGTAGAGCTCTTGCTCCAGCGTGGAGCCAACATCAACTTGCAGATTTGCGTCCCTTATGCATCACCACCTGCCAACTTTCCAACGGCCCTGCATTACGCCGTCGATAACTGGCGATTGAATGCGATTAAAGAGCTACTGAAACACAATCCAAGCCTAGAGTTGACGGATCATAGTGAATTCGCACCGCTCCGGCTTGCAAGCGGTATCCGGGTGGGCCAAATGTAGCAGCCGTACGGCTTCTCCTGGAGGCTCAAGCTGACGCCAACCCAACGTCACCGCCTTCGTTTCGATTCTACCCCTTGGTTATAGCTCTCTTCGAAGCTAGAGCCCTAGATATCGCACAATTGCTCATTACTTATGGCGCAAATGTGGAATTTCAGGGACCAAGGAATCAGACACTACTCCACACTAGTGCTGAAGTTGGTGGCCTTGAAGTGCTCAAACTTCTGCTGCAGAACCAAGCCTATACCGAAGCACTTGACAAATTTGGAGAGACTCCATTGATGAAAGCAGCGCTGATGAATTTCGTTGATGGGATAAAAGTTCTCTTAGAGTACGGTGCATCAGTTCATCCTGAGAACAAAAAAGGTCAGATGGCATGGGAACTTGGAAACAGCGTTACTGCACACCTTCTATTCCCAACGATACACGAAGAGACTGATAATCCACGACCACGAGCTCGGAGAAGGAAGTATCAACTACAGCAACAAAGCCTTTCCGGCATGGTACAAGGCGTGCGCTCCAAGTCCCAGCCTCTCCTGAAAGGGCCCGCAGATCTGCTAAGCTTGTTGACCTTACAAAAGAACCATCTGAGGGTCTACAAGGTCCGAGCGAGGAAAGGGAGTATGTGGAAGACTGGGAGGATATCGACTTCGTGGAAGCTTTGCTTGATAGATCGCGGATGATTTCGTCCACTACGGAGAACTTTTCTCCCAGCACTTCCGGAATGGCATCAATTCCGGCTATGCGGAGCAACTAGGCGCATACTCGAGCAGAAGCGAGAGGATAGGAAGGCCAAAGTACTGGCTAAATGGAAAAGGAAGTAGTTTTCCCTCAGCCTCAAAAGTCTACATCTCGGTGCTTAGCCACATCTCCAAATCTTCGCCAGAAATTTGGACAAAATATAGTCTTCGGATCCGTTTGACCAAATACAAATTATATACATCGCCGCCTTACTTCAAAATTCTGCCGTTTGTCAGTTTTTTCATCTGTCCAAAGCGCCAAAGTTGTCTGGTCTGTAATTGACATTCTGACCCAGTGAAAGTCCTGGAACAAACTGACTTTCAGATGGCGCTACCAAGCCATTTTGCCGTCCCTTGAAATGTATCAAGGTTTCCGAAACGATTTTGGGTCTGGGCATCATTTCAACCCTCAGTAAAAGTACCGTGGGCCATAGCTAGCTAGAGGCCATAACCCTTATGCCAAATCTTAAAATCCCAAATCCAAAAATCCCAATTTTAAAAAATTAAAATAAATTTTTTGGTGCATATATCTAAAATTTTAAAAAAGCTAAATAAACATACAATTTATTTACTTATATATGGCTATTTAAAATCTTTAAATATTAATTTAAATTTGTGAATTTTGCTAAAGGTTAAAATTAGATAATGCATTTAATGTTTTATTGCATATTGCACTTAAATGTGCCGCTTTTTAAAAAAATTATTTTAAGGAAATTTCTAGCTAAAAAAAATATATTTGCAAATTTTGAAATATGCAAATGATTATATAAATATTAAATAAGTTTTTGCATTATATAGGTTTATAAAAATAAATTTTTATTGGCTATTTCATGCAATATACATCATAAAAACCGGAAGATTTGCTGCAGCCTTGTCCTGGATTTTATTTACTTTTATTTGCTAAAAGCAAATTTTATTATTTTCATTATTTTAAAAGTATAATCTCATATACAAAACTTTTTTTATTATTAATAATAATAACCCAATTTCATTTATTTTAATCAATCATATTATTTATTTCATTAAAATAACTGCCTTTCCTGCCGTTTTTATTATTAGCCTTATAAGCGCTTTTTTTATGGCTATTTCCGCTATAAGAAAAGTTGATTGCTTAAATTTTTTTTATATATATTACGCTTTATTTTTTAACCTTTTTAAGCTGACCTGGCTTAAAGCTATGAATCCATATAAGCCACCTGAACCATTTAATTTTATTGGATTTAAAGTGGAAACGCGATGCTAAGCTTTAAAATTATAATTATGAAGCTCCTTTTATTGGTTATTTCTTATATGATTATTGTATTATTAAATCCTTTTTTATATATTTAAGATACGTTTGGAAATTGGAAATGGAATTTGCGAAATTTTTTTGTAAATATATATTGATTTATATAAAGGCATAAGGAATTTTAGCAATAATTGCTACAAAAAGTGCAAAAATAAGAATAAAATATATAAGCAATATATAAGCTTAAAAAAACATTTTGATGGCGCTTATGCTAATTGCAAAAGGTAGAATAAGGGAGCAAATTATGAGACTAAGGATTTTGATTTATTTTAGGTTTAAATTCTAAAGGTGGCTTTTTTTATTTAGGCCACCTTATTTTGTGATTATATATTAGTAAAGCTAGCTTTATATAAAGTGTAACGGTCCGGTATTTATTTGGTGCAAATACGGAAAGCTGCGATTGATTTTTAATAATCGAAAAGTAGGTGTTATTATATATGGGGTAAAACAGTTATTAATATGATTGAGAATATTATTTGAAGTTGAGCATGAAGCTTTTATTTAATGGCAAATGTGCTAGTTTTATATAGAACTTTTATTCTTTTTGGATTCCCTGAATCCTTTGAGATGCTGGATCCCTAGATCCTCGGATTTTTTTTATTGATATGGGATCCTAGGATTTATGGATCTATTACGTGACCCAATGTCTATTATGATTTAGATTATTATTATAATTGATATTGCGATTATGATATGTGCAATGGTACTAATTGTTATCTTATATCATTTTTTGATTGGTATTAGCCCATAGATTGTATTAATTTTTTGTTGGTATTAATATTTTTATAATATTATTTATTTGGTGGTATTATTAATATTCTGGTGCTAATTACTTATTGGTGCAAAGGGGTTTGTAACATTATTCCCCTTTTTGCCTAATGTGGCTTCCACGCTTATATATGATTTAAGAATTTGTTAATGGCTGCTAATAATCATTTTCCTTATTTATTATGCTTGGTATTGTAAAGAAATCGAGTATTGCCCAAATAAAAAAGAAATAAAGTATTTAATTTGCGCTTTGTATTAAAAGCGCCGCGCATTATGCAAAGCCTTATTTCTTTTGCCGCAATTTTTCCCATACTTGTTTTTTGAATTTATTTATCTCAAAAAGATATTCGAAATATATTTATTTTAAACATAGCAATTGCAATTTTTTGGGATATACCATGAAATTTTCTTAGCCTAATCAGCTGATGTGCCAATTTAAGCTAAGCAAAATAATAACCTTTGTTTGTTTTCCAATGCCTTCCCCTGAGCCTGCTACGAATATTCTTAGTCTCTAATTCCTTGCCTTCAAATTTGATGCTTACTTTGCGTCCTTTTTTAAAGCAAGGGCCAATATGCCTAATTTTGGTTTTCCTTTTTTTTAAGCAAACCTGAATTTTGAAAATAAAATCCCCAAAACAGCCTAAGGTAGTGGAGGTTAAATTTAAATTCCCAGGTATTTTCCAATTATAGGTACCCTTTTTATTTAATCAAATATTTAATAATGCTTTGGAAGTACTAATAGTTTAAAATAGTTTCGATTTTGTATTTTGCGTTTAGGTTAATTGGTTATATTTTGGTGATAAAAGCGGGTGATGCTCCTAATGATGCTAGTTTAAGGAGGAATATATGAAATACCGGATAAATGTTTATTATCCTCAAAAGCGCTAATTGATAATTGATTGATCCTTTAACTTTTGCAATTCTAAACGGTTTTAGCTTTTTATAATTCAATTTGTGATTTGGTTGTTTTATTGCAATATTCTTTTAAAGTAAATAGATTTTATTCCCTTTTTTAAGCGTTGGTCTTATGCTATGCTTTTTATTATAATAAATTGCTAATCTTTGTATTATAAATAAAATATTGGCTGATAATTTTTTATGCAATTGCTTTAGCTTGTCTTTTTGTAGCATGGCTTCTTGCGCGATTTCTTAATTTGCAATTGGTATATTATATGCTATTAGGTTATACCCATAATTCGCGTAAAATGGCGATATTCTAATAATTTTTTAATTTGCGTTATTATATGCAAATTAGGCAAGTGGGAATAATTAAACCCAATTATCTTATTTATAATTCATATAACATCAAAAATAAGTCTTCATTATTTAATTAATTCATTTTATTTATGCATTTGTTTAGGAATAAAAGGCCATTGACATTTTCTATTTTATTCTTAAAAATGCAATTAAAGTTTTTTAGAATTTTGAGGTAAAAAGCTTGTTTTTATTTAAGATTATCTCATTTAGTATTCCATAATTCGCAAAGATCATTTGAAAAAATACCTACGCTATTTATGGTGCGCTTTGGGTTTCCTATATTAATATTATGTACGCATATTTAATGAACCTATTTATAATTACACAAATTAAATCATATTCAACTTTTATGATTGGGTCTTTTGAGAATAGTAGTTTAATCATAAAATTCAAAGCAATCGACTTTTATGGGCGTGGTGGTGTGGCTGGCGATTTTATGAGCTTATATGGAGCATAATATAATGCTTTATTTTGAATGCATGTGTTGCATGATGATATTATGTTTTTAATTACCTTTTTTATGCTTGGGAAATAATATTTCCTAAAAAGCTTTAATAATATTTTGGCAATTTTTTGGTGTTTATGGGCCGGCAGCCCATGCTGTTCTTTAACAAAATCCGTTTTATTTTATGTTGGGACATAAACTTGTTTTTGGTATAAAAGAGCCCCAATAATAGTAAAAAAGAAATCCTTATTTAATTATCTTTTTTGTTTAATTATTATTGAATTATGATTATAATTCTTCTAGATTTTTTTAAAGAAGCAGCTTATTGCTGCCAATTATTTATGATTAATTACCAGCAAATTGCCATCTTGCTTAAGTACAATATATGACTTATGCATTTTATTTGCAAAATATTTTAATTTCCTGCTAAAGGCGTTGGCCCTAGCGTTTTCCATTCCCTTAATATAAAAAATTTGAAGTTTTACAATAAAGAGTATTTCATATTATTAAATTTGGTGTTGGTTTAGTTCTTTAATAATAATAAAATAAATAAGATTTTTGTGATTCGTTAGGATTTGTATCTTATAAGCAGCGCTCTTGAAATAAACCTTTTATTTGCATACTGCGTCCACAATTACTAGCAACTTTTTATTATATATATCATAATTAAGTTTTGCTAATAATAGTTTTCGCAAATGGTAAGCGATTGATTGCTATTTCCTATTCTTGCCCAATTGGCTAAATACAGCGCTAATAGCATAATTCAAAGAATTTGTTTTTATGCGTATTTCATTATCAAGTGTGAAGAATGTGAGAACAGGCTCCTAAATAAACATTTCCTTAAAAGCTTTAAAAGCCGCATTAGCTTCCTTTATTCACACATATTCCTTGTTTTTATGGGTTAACTTTATAAGTATTTTAGCAATTCCTAAGTAATCTTTAATAAATCGTTTATAAAAGTTAGCAAATCTAAAAAAAGATTATAATTTTTTTAATATTAATAGGTCCAATTCAATCAACAATTGCTTAAATCTTTTTGGGATTTATAACCAATTTAGTGGTAATGATCACATAGCTTAAGAAAACAACTTCTTTTATATGAAAATTGCACTTTTTTAGTTTAAGGAGCATAAAAGCGGCTTTTAATTTTTTAAGAATTGCTATTATATTTTTTATATGCTGTTCTTCATTTTTGAAATAAATCAAAATGTTGTTCAAATAGCAAATGCATATTATATCCAAATATGGCCGCAAAATATTATTAATTAAATGTTGAAATATAACCGGTGCATTGGTTAAGCCGAATGGTATAACCATATACTTGTAATAATCAAAACAAGTGCGAAATGCTGTTTTTTTTTTTTTACCTTTAGCTATCCTAACAAGGTTATATGCGCTTCTTAAGTTAAGCTAAGTAAAGATTTTGGCCCCTGCAAACCTGTCTCGCAATTTTTTAATTAATGGTAATATATAATAATCCTTTTTTATAGCATTGTTCAATTAATGGTAATTAATGCATATTTGTCGTCCGCTGTTCTTTTTTTTTGCAAAAAAAACGTTATTTCCTTATAAGGATTTAGATTTCTTAATAAACCCTTTTGCTAAATGTTCATTAATATAATTTTTAATCATCATTAAATCTATTATTAAATATTCCTTAAATGATTAAAATATTGGTTTGGTACCTTCTTTTAACTTGATCCCATAATCATAATCCTAGTATTTAAGCAAGGCCTTAATGCCTTATTCTTCCTTAAACAATGCCGCAAATTTATGGTATGCTAATGGTATATCCTTTATTAATGAACTCTTATTTTGGTATTTGATCTATTCCTTGGAAATGGCGCAAATTTTTTGAACAATTAATGTTCTTGCTTTATTTTAATAGCAATTTTTGCAATAATTAAATATTAATTGTTTTTTAATTTAATTAATCTTTGGATTATGCTTTTTTATTTAGGAAAATCTAAGAATAATGTTATGCATCCCAATTTAAATAATATTAAATTGGATTTTTTTAAAGTGGCTGGCAATGCCTATATGCAAAGTTTGCGTTTGCACATTTACCGTTTTAATGGCAGCGGCATTCCCATTGGCAAGTATTAGCTGGTACCCTTTTTTTTTTACTTTAATTGGTAGCAAATGCTTAAGCATAATAGCAGGAGATATAAAAAAAATTTATGCTTTAAAATTTATTATGGCCTTAAAAGTTACTTTTTTGATTTTCGCTTTTATGGTTAAATAGCGGTTTCTTATTGTTATTAATTGGCGTATAAAAAAATTCTTTTAATAAAAATCTTTTGTTAGGATGTTTTTTCAAACCCGGTAGTTTGGTTTTATAATCACAACCATAAATAGCTGATTTGTTCCTAAAATCTGAGCTGGTGGAGTAAAGCGTTTCTAATACATTTGGGTATTATTGACTGCATTAAATCAAAAGCGCCATTAGCTGCTTTCCAATATGATTTCCCAGAGTTCTCCTTTTTTTGGCTTATCTTAGCTCTTAAAAACAGGCAATGATTTTTAAAAGATAATCTGCATATGAGTTTAAGAATAGCCGCTGCCATACTTAACCTGCTTTTATTTAATATATTTATAATCCCAATAAATTACCTAATACTTCTTGCCCCATTATGATTCCCTTATAGGAACCAGTTTTGGTTTTTTATAAGTGATTCTTATGATTTTGTTAGTTTAATATCGAGAATTCAAGGCCCAGAGGTGTAAGTTCTCCTTTTGCTAAGTGATTTCCCAAACCTTGCCTTATAATGGTCCAAAAAAAGGTGGCTGATGTGGCCCTAGGTCCGAGACCTAATAGAGTTCTTTGTCTTCTTTTTTTCCGCTATTTTATGCTATGCTATTATTATTTTTCATCTAGGCATAGATTCCATTGTCCTTAAGTTCATTAATCGTTATATGTCGGAAGCTTAAGGCATTGAGTTGCTTAATAAGGTATGATGGCATGAGGATGCTGGTGATATCATAAGCACTTTGTTTTATTACATTAATTTTTTTTTTTTTAATCATAATTTCTTTTGATGATGGAAGCTGGCCATATGGCCTGGAAGATCATATTTAAAGCATAGCCTATCCCATCGGCGTTTGTCCATAACTTCCTTAAAAAATCCGCCATTGCATGGCTTTCCCTTGGCTTATTTCCGAAAGGTAGCGTCCAGCTTTATTTCCCTAAAATAAAAAGGTTTTTGGGGCTTATTATGCTTTTAATGAAAATACTGCCCTTTCCACTTGAGGCTTTGCTTATAAGCTTGATTATCAATTTTAATTGCGAGCTTAATTAATTCCTAAAGGTCGTTAGGTTATTTAAAACAAGCAATCTTATTCTTAATATTATTTTTTAATCCTTTGTAATAACGGTTTTTTAAAGCGTTCTCCCCTTATTTAATTTGTCCAGCATATTGCTAAAATTTTATTATATAATTTGCGCAAAACCCAATTTGCCAAAGCTTCTATATATTGCGCATTGCTGTGCGCGTTATATCAATATTATTAAAGATCTAAATTATAAATTTTTTTAGGCCTCAAAGGAATAAGAACATCTTTTAAGTGGCTTTGAAAGCGTTGGTTATTACACTTCCCGCTAAATTCTTAATGGCCATGTAATTATTAAAAAATGGTTTTATTCAGTCCTAGGCTGCCTTTTTAAATAAGGTAATAACCCATAGGATTTTTTTTATTTTGGAAATGAATCATCTCATGTGAAATCCAGTATACATATTAACCTAAATTATTCAATATTGGTACTTGTTGCGGTCGCCGTTAAAAGTTTTTGGGATAGGGATTTTAATATTCTTATTAATATTGCCCAAAATGATGATAATAATGTCTTTATCAAATAAAAATCTTTTAATAAATATAATATACGTGAATCGGTATTTTTGATAAAAAGGTGCTTAAAGTATAATGGTCCGGTATTTATTTGGTGCAAATATGAAAGGCTGCGGTTGATTTTTAATAATTAAAAAGTAGGTGTTATTATATATAAGGTAAAATAGTTATTAATATGATTAAGAATACTATTTAAAATTGAGCACAAAGCTTTTATCTAATGGCAAATGTGCCAGTCTTATATAAAACTTTTATTTCCTTTAAATCCCCTAAATTCCTCAAAATGCTGGATCCCCAAATCCCCAAATCCTTTTCACTAATACGAGATCCCAAAATCCACAAATTCATTACATAACCCAATGTCCACTATAATCTAAATTATTATTATAATTAATATTGCGACTACGATATGTGCAATAATATTAATTATTATCCTGTACCATTTTTTAATTGATATTAGCCTATAAATTGTACTAATTTCTTGTTAATACCAATACTTTTATAATACCATCCATTCGGTGGTACCATCAATATCCTGGTGCCAACTACTCATTGGTGCAGAGGGGTCCGTAACATAAAGCTTCAAATTAGCGTAAAATAAAATAAATAATTTGGGGAAAATATGCATAAGAAAATAAGGCTAGCTTAAGGGAATTAGGTAAGCTTTAAAATAGGCTTTGCTGAATTTGGGGTAAGCTTTGCAAGCAATAATATGCAAATAAGCCTAGCTTTTGCAATGCGTTTATATATTTTATTAAATAAATGCATTAATTTTAATTCCTCAAATTCATATGAAATTTTTTTTATAAAAAAAGTTGTTAAATAATCCGGGCAAATGAAATGTGCATTATAAATTGCATATATTCATATTTTTTAATAATTAATAAATTTGCTAATTTGCTATTTTATAATATGCAATAAATATTAAAGCAGAATCTAATTCCAAAACATTAAATTTGCAAATTGCTTAAAATTCTTAAAATTATCAAATGACAAAATTAATTTTAAATTTGGATATTCAAAATTAAGCAAAAAATTTATTAAATATTTCTTATTACCTTTCCCATAAGGAATTTAATATTTGCTGCGATTTATGGATTTCTTTTCAAACCTTATATAATGGGATAAATTTGGAGATTTTAAAATCTGCAGCCTTTATTATTCTTTAGGCTTAATATAAATGGTAGTATTATTAAATTTTGGTAATATTAAACCTAAAACTAAATTTGAAGTAATTGCAATTAATTTTTTAAAAAGAGAATATAGATTTGGCGTTATACTTAATCGGCTAGTTGCAGCAATAAGGCTCCGATTTTTATTTAAGTTAATAAGAGTGAATGGCGCTTTATTATGCGGATCTTTTATACCGGGTTCTTCATCATTTAAAGCATGCTTTATAAGAGAATCATTTTCAGATTCTTTTGCAATAGCTAAAGCATATAAAAGGCAATACATTTATTTCCAAAGCGCTATTTTGATTAAAGGTATAAATTTAAAATTCGACTCATTTCCAAAGCCACCTGCATAATCATTCCAAATATTTTTGCTTTCAGAATCTTATATATTATATATTAGCTTTTAAATTATAATAACAAAGAATTAAAAAATTTAATAATAAAAAATAACATACATTATATTCAATTGAAAAAGGCCTTAAAGCTATTCCACTATGCCAGCAAGCTTGATTAGCTTTTGCATGTTATTATATTTGGTTAAATGCTTCTTTTGCATTAGATTATACAAATTCAGCAGCAATTCTTGCCTATTCAGCATATTTTATGGCGCTTTCCTTTGCCTATTATGCGTATAGCGATTTATCCTTTTTTAATACCAAAAATACTATTTATTGCTTTAATACTTTTATCATAAATTTTTTTAAAGCAAAAACATTTAAAACCTCGTTTAATATAATAATTAATAAAAAATACATAAAAATTTTAATGCTAATGCAAAAGATTAATTTATGCTTATTTTTAATAAAAAGATTGTGGCATATAATGTTGCTTTAAGCATAATATATTTAAAGTATAATTTGCCTTTTAATTAAATTTGCAAAAAAAATCCAAAAAGCATTCCAAAGTTGAACCAAAAACCAGTTTATATATAATTAGCATTTGTATAACTCAGCCGATATAAAACATATTAATTTTAAAAACCCGTATTTCTTTAAAGTTATGCTGCTCCGCTGCTCTTTAACTAAAAGCTTTTACCACTTTTAAAACCAAATAAATTTTGCACAATTAATTATTAATAATATTACTAAATTCAAATTGGGAGAGGTTAAATACCCCTAATATAGCTTGATTTTGCTATAAAAAAAATTATGCTTTGGCGTGAGGTAATACATAAAATGCAACTTGATTTTAAATCCTTTAATTAACATTATTAATGGATTATTAAGCCATAAATATTAAGGAATTTTTAGGAATTATTATACAAAAAATGCTAAAGCTTATATATTAAGAATATACAGGATTTTGCTAAAAGATGGGCGGGGGCTATTAAAATCCAAACTAATTTTAACTAAGAAATTGTTATTGAAATTAAAACCCAAATAAAAAAAGGTTTTATAAGATTTGAGAAAGCGCAAAGTTATGAATTTAATTTTATTATAATTAGCCATATGCGCCAGATTAAATTAGCTAAAATTGCTGCATTCCAAAGCCTAAGGGAGGCTATTATTTATATACTATTCCAAGATTTTATTAAATTTGTTAAAATGATGCAAATGAATTGTATGCTAAAACTTAAAATTGAGCTAGGTTATATAAGCTTAAAACTGAAATTTGCATATTTGTTTAAAATGATGATTAATTAAATGATTGAAAAATAGCTTATTGCATGCCATTTGGATATTATTGCTAAATTCCCAGATTTCCTAATTAAAAACCATAATTATAATCTTAATTTGGCTAAAATTAAAAAGCTATATGCTAATCATTTTAATTTTGCTAAAATTAAAATTATATAAAATTTAGCAATGCAAGAGGTGCAATTTATTGAAATGTTTGGGTAGGTAATTAGGTAAATAATAAAGCTCCAATTTCAAGAGTTTTGAATATATTTGCGGGATTTGATTAATTCGGAATAAACATCCTAATTATATAATTATTAATTAAAAATAATATAAAAAAAATTTAAAAAAAAACTCAATAAGTGAAACTGGGGATTTATACCCAAAAAGATTTTATTAGCCATAGCTATTTATAAATTCATTTTTAATCTTTGCCTTAATCTTCAACAAATGGGAACTCCATTGGCATTTAATAGGAAATTAGGGCTGGATATCCTTTACCACCATTTCATACGTTTGCAACATATGCTGCATTTAATACCAATACTTAATTAAAAGCTTTATTTCTTGCTATAATAGCATTATAACCTTTAATAGGCTTTATGGATTCAGCCAAAATTGGCGATATTCTTAATTATATATGTAAACATAAAGCGTTTTATAAAGCATAATAAATTTTAACATAAAATTGGCTGCCCAAATTAAAATAATTTGTAAAATTAAGATAAGCCAAATCTATTCCCTATTTATTAACAATCCATTAATAAAATTTTAAGATTATTAAAAGCAAATATTTATTAATATTTGCATATAAAATGATCAATTGATTATATAAGTATTAAAAAAGCAGGATCTTACCTCAATTCTCATAATTCTTTAAAATATTTTAGCATAGCTTTAAATTCATTGGTCTTCCGTAATGTCAAGCACCGTTTTTTAAATATTTATAAAACTAAAACAGCTTTTCAATAATAATATTTGGCTAAATGCAATTTTTGCAAATATAATGGCAATTTTAAAGCTTTATATAGCCATAAACTTTGTTGCGGATTTTTAGCATATATATAGCAAAAAATGCAATTCGATTTTATTAATGCTGTATATTATATTTCCCATTGTGTACTAGTTTTATAAAATAATTCTTATTTTTTTAATTAATTAAATTATATAAATATGAAATAAGTTTTTTTAATTCAAAACAAAAGTTTATATGCAATTAAAAAAGAAATTTAATAATATTTAATAATAAATATGAAAATTTGAACTTATTTTTTATTTAAATAATTGATTTATTTTTAACTCTTGCCACCAAAACTTAATATGCACATTCTTAATACTTTAATTAAAAATAAAGCAGTGCTCTAATTTGATAATTGTAAGATTATATGCATAAGATAATGCAAAGTATGCTTTTGCATAAAATAATAATTTTAATCCCTAATCCGCTTAAAAAAAGTATGATATGATTTTAGTTTAAGCAATCATCATAAAATATTATTATATTATTAAATAGGATATATAATTAAAAATGCTAATGTATATTTAAATAATATTGCAAGAATATGTATTTATATATGCATAAATTTTAATTTCAAATGAAAATAATTTATTATGGCCATTAATAAACCAAATTCAATTTAAACCAAGCATAATATATTCCCCCTTTCGCAATTAGAGTTTGGCTTTTTTGCATGCAATGCCATAAGGGTTTAATTTATATAATATTCCAAATAAGGTATTCTTTCATATAATTAAAAAAGTTAATAAGATTTTTAAAATATTAAGGAAAAAGGGGTAAAAATCCAATTATATCAAGCAATTAAATATCCCTACTGCTTTATATAATTATATAAAAGACCCTTCCCATAGCTTTTAATACATTTATTTTTAAGCTCTTGCTATAAAACCGCATACAACTATGCATTCATTTTAGTTTTATCAAAAATTATAAACCTATAAATAAGGCCAATGTTTTTTTAAATCCAAATTATTGCTATAATATTATAAGTATAGCCAATATTAAGCTAATTTTTATTTATTTTTTTATTTATATAACCCAAGCAAAAAAGAATAGCAATTTATAAGCGCAAAAATAATATATTTTATATAATTATTTGTATTTAAATATCCCAAAATTGTAATTTTCGCCAAATTATTTAAACATAAATGATTATACCATACTTATTTCGCAATTTTTGCGCAATTTAGTTAATGAAATAGCTTATACAAATTTATTTAATAATAAGGTGTTTATAAGGCTCGAAGTTTTTTGTTATAAAAGGCATTTTATTAATAAATTCGATTGCATTAGAAATAAATTTTAATAATGGTAATAATATATTAATAATATGCTAAGGCATGCGCAAACTTTTTAATAATTTAAAAGCTTGTTAAACCTAATTTTATATAATTAAACCCTTTGTAGCAGACTATTGAATTATCGGAATGTTTGCGATATAAGTATGATAATATTATTTAATTATTTGATATTTATGAGCTTTATAAAAGCTTTAAGATTAAAACCTCTAAAACAAATGAATATAAATCAATTCTTTTTGATTATTTATAAACAATTTAATTTTAAGTATTAATTTAAATTAATTACAAATTATTATGTTAAATAACTTTTTTGGCGCATTTAAAATAGCATTCTTTTGCTTTATATTTTATCAAAACTAATCCTTTTTTTAAAAAAAAAAAATAATGCAATGATTTTTATTTATTCTTTACTTATATAATTAAACTCATCTATTTTTTTTTTTTTTGAATATGCAATCAAAATTTAGAATTGAGATTTCAGATTTGGCACCAGGGTTGTGGCCTCTAGCTAGTTGTGGCCCATAGTAAAAAGACAGAGCCGTGCTGACACACTCGCCTTATTCTACGACAACAGCAGGAAGACTATTCACGTGTCTGCTTTATTTTCTTCACATCCTGCCAAATCCCACCAAAGGGGTGTTTCAGCACTGGTCATGAAATAAAAACTCCTCACTGGCACCAACCAAATGAAGTGATTGTATTAGACCGTTACCGTCACGCTAGGAGTTGGCAGTTAGGTGACCGTACTGTACTGTTGCCCAGCCCACTATTTTCTTCTAGACGAACTTTAATCTTTCAGATTCTTTCTCCTCCTTCAACTGTGGAAGTTTCATCATCCTCACTCATTCTTCCTTTTGAGTGTAAATTGAAGAAATGCCCTTTCGTTCCTTCTCCTGCCTTTGCGATGTTGGCAATTAGCATCTAGAACAGCCTTTCCACTCCATGATGATGATTCTGATGATAAACGTTATGTACATCTTCTTTCTCCAGGCCGCCTTTCCCGTTGGCTTCCGTCATAAACCACTCCAATCGACGGATTTTATTAGCGTTATAACTAAATCCTTCCTGCATCCAGTGACATGCGTGATTTCGCAGATCCCTTGGGACCGATGTGATGACGATCTCCTAGCTCAACACTAAGTAGCTGAGTAGTTCACACCCATCTTATCAGATCTATGTACCATTTAATTCGACTTTCTTTCTTTTCACATTTGTCTCCACGCCTTCACATAACTTTGCGGTCGGTCTAGACAGCCTTCAGGATTTCGTATAAGATGGATTCAACGACGGGTGGACAGAAGGATGTCCAATTAGATACTTTCATGAATCGCGGATCTGAGGGAAGCAGTACTGCTCACGGCGGGAATACAGAGCTTAGTCCAAAAGATGTCGAGAATTTTGATGACGAGTTAATGCCCAGTCCTGGTGTCAGTACGCCGGATGAGGATGCGCAGAATGGTGTTAAGAATATGGAAGCTGTGGCAATGACATGGACGAAGTGGGGTTTGATATTCGCATATACCAGGTATGTTACTCCTGAAATTACTAGGATTGGAAATTGACAGTTTTCGAGTATTTTCCTTATGGCGTTCTCGACTTCTCTGGAGGGACAAGTCGTTCAGTCAGTATCGGTATTTGCGACGAGTTCTTTCCAGACGCATTCTTTGATTTCGACTGTTTATGTCGTGCAAGGAGTTGTAAATGGTATGATATTTCTTCCCTCGCATTTCCTACAAAATAATCTTACTAACAAAATCAGCCGTCATAAAAACGCCCATGGCAAAAGTAGCCGACGTATTCGGCCGACTCGAAGCCTTCTCCTTCAGCATCCTCCTTTACATCCTCGGCTACATCCAAATGGCCGTCTCCACCAACGTCGAAACCTTCGCAGCAGCTCAGATATTCTACTCGGCAGGAAGCACCGGCTTGCAGATCCTACAGCAGATTTTCATCGCCGATACGAGCGATCTTCTGAACCGAGCCCTGTGGTCCAGTTTGCCGGATATTCCGTTCTTAATCACGGTGTGGATAGGCTCGCTGATTGGGAATGATATCTTGAAGACGACGACTTGGAGATGGGGATATGGGATTTGGGCTATCATCTTGCCGGTTATGTTCATGCCGCTTGCTCTGTCGCTGTTTTTGAACAATCGGAAGGCGAAGAAGCTCGGCTTGACGACTGAGTCGCAATTCAAGGGTATGAGTGCGTGGCAGATTGTCAAGCATCTCTGGTTCGAGCTTGATATGGGTGGTATCCTCCTTTTAAGCGGAGCATTCGCACTCATTCTCATCTCTCTCACTATTGCTTCGAGACAAGCATCCGGATGGGCATCAGGAAAGATCATCGCCATGCTTGTTATTGGGATCGTTTGCTTTATTGTCTTCCCGTTCTGGGAGAACATCAAGAAGCTTGCTCCCCACCCATTAATTCCGATGCACCTTCTCAAGTCTCGCACTTTCAGTGCAGGTTGTGGAGTTGGATTCTTCTACTTCAGTAAATTCCCCTGCTATTCGTAGGGTTTCGGTTCTCTAACAATATCCAGTGGCATTCTACCTCTCCGTTCAACCATACTTCTACTCCTACCTCATCGTCGTCCAAGGCGAAACCGTCACATCCGCTGGCCGAATCGTCCAGACGTTCTCCTTCTCCTCAACCGTCTCCTCCATCATAATATCCTTCTTCATCAAATACACCAAATACTACAAGCCCTACGTCGTCTTCGGTACCTGTATCTACATAATGGGCATCGGTCTAATGATCCGATACCGCACCATGGGCGTCTCGACCGGTGCACTGGTCGGCACACAAATCGCTGTCGGAATCGGCGGAGGCATGATTAACGTCCCAGCACAACTCGGAGTCCAAGCCAGTACCGATCATCAGCACGTCGCTGTCGCCACAGCTGTTTTCCTCACATGTGTTGAACTTGGCGGAGCGGTCGGTTCAGCTATTTCCGGTGCGATTTGGAGCAAGAACATCCCGACGAAACTCAACCAGTATCTCCCCGAAGCAGCGAGGAGCAACGCCACAGCGATCTACAACAGTATCGAGAATGCGATCATCTACCCCATGGGGTCTCCTGAGCGCGACGCTATCAATAGAGCGTACCAGGAGACGATGCACACGTTGCTCATTATTGCAATTTGTGTCACGGTTCCGATCTTCTTGCTGAGTCTGTTGATGAAGAATTATAATCTGGATAAGATGGAGCAGGGTGTTAAGGGACGGGTTATTGGTGGGACGATTAAGGGGAGTCAAGATATTGAGATTGTTAAGGAGGAGCGGGGTGGTGGGAGGATGGGGCTGGGGAGATGGTTGCAGTTTCCGGGTATGAAGAAACAGCCTGCGAGAGAGGAGAATGCCGGTGATGTATCGTAGTGCGAAGAGCCAAAAGTTAGTGTTTAGCTTTTAGGCGTGTTAGTTTTGGAACACAAATCCCTGTCAAGCTGTTTATTTTTGGGGAAGATACTTCTCGTGAAGGTTGACAACTCGTTGCTCGTTACCATGTTGTTGCCCTCTTGACATGAGCCTGACCTTAACCGAGACCACTTATGCAGCGAGCTGATGAAAAGTCTTGAAGCACTATTTTCGCTCAGTACTAAGATTAATAGCGAAGATTTATCAACTACGCTGCTGATAGATGTGCTTCTAGGCTGGTGATTTCAATCTTTGATATTGCTGCTCATTGCAGGGTATCTTTGTCTAAGTCTCTTCAATGTAAGATTACTTAAAGATCGGCGACTGGATAATTCCCTTGCATCGCATGTTTTCACTGAAGTAATGCATTTTCTTGCCGTAATCCAAATGCGCTCGAGGACCAGGATAAGGAATATGCCAGATTTTGGCAGTTTGCAAAATTGACGTACAATTACACAATGGGTATCTCCTCCGCTGCTCTCTCTCCCCTCTCCTCTCTCTACAGCATAATCAAAGCCACCACCACAGCAGCAACACCAGCCATCACCGAAGTCCTCCGATTCAACATCGAAGCATCACCCATCTTAGCCCACACCTCACATCCCCCATGTCCCTTATCATAATTGACCGAGGGACCAATCGCAAAACTCCTCACTGGCTGCGGAACCTCCTGACACTCTCCTCCATCCTTCGTCTGGCAACTCGTCTCAAACCACGGGAAGTCCTTCGGTGGGAAGGCATCACCGCCAACTTGTTCGCAGTCGTCAAATGCATAGGTGTAGAAGACCCATCTGCCCGCTTCGCCGGCCTTGACTTCGCCCGTCTGGTTGACTTGCTCATACCAGATGTTCGTATAATTGGTGGAAGGGTTGTAGACGGCGCGGTTAGTGAGAGTGTAGTTTACGCCTTGGTTGGTTGTGTTATCGGAGTTTCCCCCGAGGCCTTGGGAGCCGCTGTCGGAGGATTGGGTGAAGAGGTCGGTCAGGTTGAAGCAGACGTAGCCGGTTGGGAGGGAGTAGGTTGTTAGAGAAATGGCGTTGCCGATGTTGTTTTGCTCGCAAATCGCTTCTTCGGACGTGGGGAAGAATGCTACTGTGAGGTTCCTATGGGGAAGTGGTTCAGTATTTGTGTATGTAGGATTTTAGAAGCAAATAAACGTTGCAATATGGAGGGGGCCTTACTCTTGCGCAGATGCGCCGAGCAGCACTGGCAGTGCCAGAAGCAGGAAATCTTTGGGAAACATCACGCCTGTCAGAGGAGGATATGAGAACGTGTTGAAAGTCTGTTCGTGCAGTAAATCGCAGCAATTTGGTTGAAGCTTTAGATTTCGTGCAATGCGACTCTTTTGTTTGAGAAGCGGTTTCCGAGGCGGACGGACAGAGGGAGATGACTGGTTATCTCAATTGAAGGGAACTGCAATCAACAAATTGATGAGGGGATTCAGATTCCTACGATCCCTCAATTGGGGGCGCGTGCGGTTTTACTTCATCCCGAGGAATATCGATCGCTGAACGATCGTCAATTGCTGAAAGGAACAATGTACGTCAAACGTCTGACATCTGCTTGAGCCTTTAGGCCCAGCATAGCATTGCCAAGTCCAAGTCAAAGATCATAGGACACCTCGTGCTGCGGTGATGTCAGCCCAGTTTTTCCCGAATCCTGCCTGCTTGATTGGGCAATGATTAACGGCGACAACTAAGCTATCCAATCAGAGATGTCGATCGCTTCGCGATACTTTTTGAACACAAACACCAGCCTTATCCGTACAGGGACGGTCGACGGTATCATATGAACGCTTCCAATCTCGAATGGTTTGTTACCGCGCCGAGCCGCATTGCAACATGGCTTGACATAAAGGCCTTGTATATCTGATGGGCACTTGTCAGCTGTATGTTTCAAACCTGCAGCTAAAGGAAGTTCTTGACGAACCGGTACTCCATTGAGGACTTTTTTTGCTGGGAGTCGTGCCAGTACGAATTGAGAGGCACAGTCAAGAGAGTTTGTTAGCGAAAAGAGATCAACAACAACCTCTTGAGCCCTGCGAAGCGGATTCTTAGATGAGCGCAATCGTTTCCTGATCTCATTTAGAAGAAGTCAGCGAAAGAAAGTCAGATACCAAAGTAGAATCTTTCGGGTCATTCGTTGTGGAAGAAACCTGGCGAGGAAAGCATTAACTTACAGAATAGGAAGTGTCCGCATCCAGATCTCTACGTCCTACATCTCAGTCATGTCCCTCGATTCATCACTCAACTACGCTTCTTCTCAGACCGCGAAATGCTGTCTTATCAACTGATGTGGCCTTTCTGTCATAGTCGTGATAGATTTCCGAAGAAGACCACCGCCTAGTAGTATTATCTCGTGGTGAGTCCTGGCAGGGCACTGCCTCGGGAGGCTTGAGAAAATCCACGGGCTAGAATTGAACGTGAGATGCTACCACGAAACGTATTGCTCAGCAAAATAAAACATAGGGAAGGCACGAATGAGTCTCCAGTCCGAAATCCTCCCAAGTAAATAGCAACACCTCGCGTTAGCGAGGTGTGAACTGCAGCTCAGCACGCTCCAAGCAAGTGCAAGGTTTGGCGCTGCACTGCGCCACCTAATCACCACTAAGTCCCAACAGGGGATGACAGAATTCCGTGCGCACGAGCCGGAATCACCAAAATCCTCACCAAAACCACCAACTTCTGACCTTTACTACACCACAACACTTTGATAGAATCACATCGAATTAATACTATAGCTTAATCTTGTGATTGTAAAGAATTGCTCTAATTTAGATTTCTGATAACCTTTTTTTGTGTTAAGGTACTTAAGCCTCACTAGAAATTTATTAGCGATAATAAAGAATCCGAAATAACTAATAAAAGGTATTATATATAATAAAATTTCTAGTACAAAAGTTATTTACCTTATTAAAAAGTTCTTTTATGTCACTTAGTGTAATATATTATGGTACAAATTTGTTGTGTTATAAGCTCTTAAACAGAGTGACTTTTGGTGTGTTTTAGCTAAATTTTAAAGGGTGCGCACGGAATTCTGTCACCCCCTGTTGGTCCCTTCCGTAAGTTTCCTCCAGTACCACGAGCCGCACCACTCTCGGTTCCCGGGCCCTCACACAAGAGGATGAGGCACAAAAGTCCAAAAATTGATGTCCCTCAGGCGCGAGTCGAACCTGTACAACTGTTAACAGCTGTCTGAGAGAAATTGATTGATGAAGTGCTTACGCGCGACATTCCGGTGAGACTGAAACATTACAGCCGGCTGCATCCAATTGTCAGTAATGAGCGGGCAGAGAATCTTCACAATGAAGAACTTACACGCCATAAACCAACTAGACGACCGAGGGTGAGAGCCAACTGAGCGAGTCAGAGGCTGATTTGTGGCAGGTTTTTGTTATTTTAATATCTGTACGTATCAAAAAAATTCGAGTTTACTGGTCGCTTTTGGGCGGTGGAGAGTGGAACGGCGGAACGGCACACCGCCACTTGCTTCTTCCGTAGGTTACCAAACTCGAAACCACAACCACAATCTCAACCTTCACTTCTTCATATTTCTACAGATCCATACAATTCACAACTCAATCTTCAAGAGCATCTCATCACTTTATAGTTGGCCTCACCCTCCTTCGTCTAGTTGGTTCATGGCGTCCGGCTGCACTGTAATTGTTCAGTCTCACCGGAATGTCCCAACCAGCTCCCTGTACAACCAAGCAAACTGGCAGGTCTTTTCTCATACATTCCAAACTAAAGAACATCTTTCCTCAGGTGTTTGGTTTTCAACTCAGTTATTCATCACTTTGCCCTTTGCACTTTCGATTAAATCGGACCTGCCGATCGGGCGCAGTGCTTTGTTCGTCTCGTCTCGTCAAGAACAGGCAGGCTCAGCTAGTACAGCGAGAAAGGCAGCCACGACCTTGTCGTCAAAGTATTTCGATATTGATTATTTCATTCTCTAATTCTCACCAAAATTACTTCTTTTAATATCTCTATCATTGTCCCATCAACTACGGTCTACTTTCGGTCCAGGGCACAGAGCTATCTTCTTCTCTTTGGTGTAATGTACCCGTCACGTACTCGAAAGTTTCTTGCCCATGAACCAACCAATTTGCATCGGAACTTGTTTACTTTTTCTTCCTTCTATACTGAGAAATTCGAATACCCGGGTATCTTTCAATGCAATGTGCAATGTTCACGGGAAAGCCGGTCGAGCCGGTTTCTCTTTTTCCCTCGCCCCCCCCCCCCCCCCCCCACATCAATTTACGGAATGCTCTGCGACCCTTTGTCGGTCTCGAACCCGCTTACTTAGGGGAGTAACAACAAGACAAGCAGTCACAACAGCACTTTGGAAATATACCAA
Organism: Helotiales sp. F229; assembly: GCA_002554605.1. Classification (NCBI taxonomy): domain Eukaryota; kingdom Fungi; phylum Ascomycota; class Leotiomycetes; order Helotiales; species Helotiales sp. F229. Next base: position 687,923 of record MXAW01000011.1, read on the forward strand.
GCTGCAATTCCAGGAACCATACTTGGTCTTTTCAATTCCTTGCAAACGTCGCAGTGAATCGATGTGTTACTTGTGAATACTTCTGTTTACCGACTTTCCTTCCCTGAGTACTCGTTACGCCACCCAGTGCCTGCCTCGTTAGAGAACCAACTGGGGCATGTAAAATCTAGGTCTCTTTTCATCTCAAACGCCGTTATGGCACCTTCAAATGTTCACGGCCCAAGCTTCCAATTTTTGCTACTTTCAACATCCCCAACATACCCGTCTCAAATTCAACGCCATATCTCTCCCTCGCCCTGTCCCTCTCCAGCGCTACTCAAACCCCTTCCTCAAAATTTACAACTCATCCTTCCCCCCAACCTTCTCCTTCCTTACCTGCCCCGTCCCCCTCTCCCCCGTCCCATCTCTAATCCTAACCTCGCTCACCCTCCCCATATCCACCAACCCCCTCTTAACAATACTCGTTAGAATCTCATACGCGACCTGCGCCCCAGCAAGAGCAGTCTGCTCGCCCGCACCATCATATGCCGGCGCCACCTCGACGATATCCGCGCCTACGACATTCAAGCCCTCAATGCCTCTCAGGATTTTAATCAGTTCACGACTCGTCCAGCCACCTGCTTCAGGTGTACCGGTACCGGGTGCGAGGCCTGGGTCAAGGACGTCGATGTCGACAGAGAGGTAGACGGGTGTGGATGTGCCGATTCGGTTGAGGATTGCGGAGATGACGCCTTTGGTGCCGATATCATCGATGTCATCTGATGAGATGCGGAGGAAGCCTTGGTTGGTGTCGTCTTCATAATCGGCCCAGTCGTCGCCTGAGAGACGAGTGCGGAGACCAGCGTGGACGGAGGAGCCGTTTAGGATCAGTCCTTCGTTTGATGCAATCCAGAACATGCTGCCGTGGTTGAACTGTGCTTGGTCACTAGGCCATGGGGACGGGTATTTAGCTGGATGCCATGTATCGAGATGGGCGTCGAAATGTAGGACTGCGATTGGGCCGCCGTGGACTTTGTTGAGGCCTCGAAGGGCAGCTAGGGCGAGTGAATGATCGCCACCGAGGGAGATGAGTTTGGAGTATTTGAGGGTTGAGGAGAGTGGTGTGCGGTGGCCAAGTTCGAGGTAGGCGGATGTCATTTGTGTGAGGGCTACGGCGTTGTCAAGGGGTGTGACGGGGATGTCACCACAGTCGAGAATGGTGGCCCATGATGAGTAGGGATTCATTGCTGCACGGGCGTTGAAGCCTCGGAAGGATGTCTGGCGGGATGAAGCTGCTCGGATTGCACGAGGGCCGAATCGAGCGCCTGTTGTTGTTAGTATGGACGAGTGGAGGAGCAAGAGATGAATATGAAAGCCGAAGTGGAAGAAAGGTGTACCTGGTCTGTAGCTCACAGCTGTGTCAAATGGAACTCCGATGATGCCGATGTCGAATTGTGTCTCGGGCTTGGTGAGACACTTGACATGTTCTAAATGTGCGAAAGAATTGACGCCGTTGAATCCCCACTGTATTTTCTATTAGTTTCATCCATGAATTAAAATGCATTACAATGAGATTGGAGACAAGAAGTGGTCTAATAGCGAGGAGAATGAAAAGTGGAAATGACCATCCAACGACTGAGCGCTCCTGAACCACTGGCGAGACTTCAAACAGTAAATAATGGGGTAGTGGAAAGATGATGAAGCACAAAAAACGGTGAATAAAGATGCCACTTGACAGATATTATATTGGTAGCTACTCACAAAGCCTGAGAACCAAAGAGCAGAAGTCAAGATAGCAAGATACACTCCCACTCCTTCAACAAGAGAGGAGAAAACACAAGACCCATCATCATGTCCTCCTTGAAACGCCACACGCGCTTTCCAAATCTCAGAAACTTCGCAATATCAACAAGTACCCTCCTAAAATGTAGAAGCACAACCGAAGTCTGAACCGAAGCAGCTATGGTGAGGCTTCCTTCCCATCCTCACCAATCCCAACAATTATGCCGAAACAAAATGCATAAAACAGATATACTAACATGAGTCTTGTCCCATCTCCCCATGAATTACCCCACTAGGGGGGAAAAGCATAAAAGATAGAAACAACATACAAGGTCTGTTTATAGTTTTCCGGGCGTGAAAATTTGAATTCTTCAGCTCACCCCACCATCACAACTTCGGAATGTTCAACACTTCAACTCTGCACATAGAACAGCAAAACAAAAACTTACAAAAATGAACCAGAATGGGAAAAAAAGAGAACTAACCTCAAAACCCCATTTCCTCTCCAACTCCTCAGCCGAATCCTTCACAAACTCCCTCTCATGCAACGGCACTTCCACTTCCACTTCCACTTCCCGCTCCCCTCCATGGTGATGGTGATCATGCGCAGCCACCGACACTGCAGTCAGAAACGAGGGGAGAAGGAATGGCGTGAGTTTCATCTTGGTATATATGCGAATGAAGAACTTAATTGTGTCACAAAAACAAGAAACCCGTCTGGAGATTCTTCTAAACTAGAGATTCGGTTTGGAGTTAGAAGGGATGGGAAGATGTTGAAGCGATTACGTTATCAGGTTTGGCGTCCCTACCTAGAATTAGTCGGTTCTCTCTCCCACTCTTGAACGCCTATCCCGAGCCCGAGTACCGTTCCGATATTGTCATTTATGCCCGGATCATGATTACTGTATGCAAATGCCGAGTCGATTCGTGTGCTGCATACCTGAGTATAGGTAGGATACCTTAAAGCGAAGTCGGCAGCGTATTCTAGATACATCTCCGCTTTGGCGTGCTGTTCTGAAGCTATTGTATTGGTAGTAGTAAGTAGTTCGGTAGTAAGTACAAGAGCAGATATACCTCTGTTCAAGTTTAGCTACTCGAGAGAGAGAGATTTTCTTCCCTGTACCGATGTAGGTTAACAGTTCATACAGAAGCTCAAGGCCTATTAAGTTAGTTCTCTTACGCCTGGTCCAAATCGTTGATTCTTTCTTCTGTCTATATTGCCAGATATATAGATACCTTTCTGCTTTCTGCTTTCTGCTTTCTGCTTAGCCGAGCCGAGCTGCGATTCTCACCCACCATCCATGCATCCACCCATAAACCCACCTCGCAGCCCCAGGTCAACACATCTCATCTCCACTCCACACGACTCCTTCACCACACCACACTGCACTGCACTGCACTGCACTGCACTCTATACAAGAAGCAATCCAGCCAACAGTAAGCAAACACACTGCCCACCTGCTCGGGAAGAATCCCTATACAACAGACTGTTCAAAACACAACACATATCAACATACCTCTGCATGCATAGAATCAAAGGAAGGGATGATATGAAAAGGTAATAAAGCAGTTGCAGCTCTAGGTGTAAGGAAAGCCAACAGATTCCCAGGTAGGAAATGGCTGCTTCTCTAATGGGCAGGCAGCTGTTGATTCGATGTATCAATAAACCTCGAAAAAGGATGCCTACCTAATCACCCCGACCTAACCGATCAAGAGCCTTTCCCGGATCAAGAGCCGCCGTCAAAGGCAATTGGCAAGGTTAAAGTTTACCAACCTCGGATTTAGCAACTCATGCTCAAACTCAAGCTCAAACACCATCAGGAAAGGGCATGGTATGGAAGAGAGAAAGCCAGACGAAAAAAGGGCCAAAAACCCAGAATGTAAAATCCTATTCTGCTCTGCTCTGCTCCTACACACGTACACACGCTCTGCATACGTGCCTAGTTGCCTGCGTTTCTGCTTTTGCTTCTTCGCTTCCTAACAATCCGCTCCACTTCCCAATGCTAGTCTGAATGAAACGGACGGACGGACGGGGAAGAAGAGTAACAAAAAGGACGGAAAGATCAAAATATGCCCCAGACTCCCTGCTTTCTTTATTTCTTTCTTTAACTTGCCAACCTCCACTCCCTCTTTTGCCTCCTGCCTTGCTTTCCTGGCTACCTGTACCTCCTTCGCCTGTGTACCGCCGGAAAGTCGACTGTTTGATTGGTTGTTCAAGGATTCGGGGAAAATATTTGAGGTTGTGAATTGTAATTGGAATATGATGGATTGATTGATGGATGGATTGAGTGTTGACAGATCGGTGGATTTCTAATGGGAAGTGGGGATATCGTTCATTGAGGACTGGACCGCATTACAAGATTAAGCAAGTCCGATGCTTCTTCTTCGGTGCTGGGGGTTCGAGAGCTGCAACGATTGCCTGTCCAATGTGAGCATTTCCATATTCGATTCTTGGATGCAAAACATACCTCATCAAAGACATCCTTCAACTTGTACTGCGTCAAAGCACTACACTCCACATATTTGACCGCGCCTAGTTCCTTCGCCATCCGCTCGCCATCTTCTTTCTTAACCGGACTCATCTTCTGCTTCCCCAGCTTTTCCCTGACACTAGGATCATCTCTTAAATCGGTCTGTGTGCCAACAATCAGGCAGGGGACGCCGGGGCAGTGGTGATGGACCTCGGGGAACCATTTCTCCCGTACGTTCTCGAAGGATGCGGGTGAGGTGACGGAGAAGCAGACGAGGAAGACGTCGGTTTGGGGGTATGATAATGGACGTAGGCGATCGTAATCTTCTTGTCCGGCGGTATCGAAGAGTCCTAGGGTATATGGCTCATCTCCGATCCTATAGATGAATTAGATATGGACTGTTGAGGTATTGAAATATAGGGGGTGTTTGGTAGGAAGTAAACAAAATGGAAGAATCAACCCACATTACAGTGACGGCATAGTTATCGAAGACTGTGGGAACGTATTCGGAAGGGAATTTGTTTGTCGTGTAGCTGATGAGAAGACAAGTCTTGCCCACGGCACCATCACCGACGACCACACATCTGCAGAATTGCCATTAGCTTGTATTCATAGGAACCCCAATGCAATCAATGACTGTAAGGTCATCCTGCGCACGCTCGAGGAGTCACAGATAGTGGGAGGTACACACTTTATTGTTGCGACGACCATTGTTCCGCTTGTCTACCCTTCCTTCGTTCGATCACCGAGCTGAGACGACACTGCACTGCACAACGCAACCACGACTATCCTAACTCTTCGGGGGGATGTCTGCTCACTGACTGCGCACGGAGAGGGAGGTCGATTCGGGGGTCGGTGTCGGTTGGAAATCGTTCGGGGGGATGGGCGACGTTGGATGTTACGACGGACGAGACGAAGATGGATGGCTATGGCTATCCAAGCCGATAAGTAGCTGAGCTGACCCTTTTGGGGTTGGCTTTGTTTGAGCTGGGTGGGATTGGACTGGTGGATTGGAAGTGACTGGGCTGCTCGAGTGGATGGACTGGCTGGTGGGAGTGCGGCTAAAATAGCAGCGAGTGAGCACAGCAGGAAGCAACAGACCGAGTTGGGGATTCCGCGACCGTATTGAGCGAGCGGTGGAGGACGAGAAGGACCGGAGGATGATATTGAGTGTGCAGTGTAGTGAAGTGAAGTGTAGGCGGATCAGGAGGTGAGATGTCGTTACAGTACAGTACAGTACGGCTCGTACGGTATCCAACGTTGGTTGTTGATTTGATTGCCGCAAGGATCCCTGAGGATAGGAGAGGCGAGGCGGACTGGGCAACGGATTTGTTGTTTCGAGGTCCTGGGACCGAGTGGATTGAAAACCGAGAGAAGTGGAGCGTGAATCCTGGATTGGATCAGACAAAAAATGATTCAGAAGGAGGAGGAACCAGGCGAATGGATGTACTGTCGTGTTCGTAATTGAGGCAGCCAGGCGATGATAGTCTGGTCTGTATGAAATAGGAGACTGACTACGCAGGGCAGGGCAGGGCTGGACAAGCTGGCGTCGAGAGATGAGATGGACCGGGGTGGAAAGTGCTTTACTTCGTTATGGTATAAAGGCTTGCAGCCTGTGCAGTTGGTATGCAGTGCAGTGCAGCAAGCTCGTGTGGAGCCAGGTTCCGGGATCAATTATTATTGAGGATTGGAGGATCGAGGGATCATTGGCTTGCAGCAGAAAAGTCGTGAAACGAACTGTCTTGCCTGTCTGCTTGGGGACATCCGAGATCAACAATGAGATGTCTGAATCCGGGACAAATTGATGAGCAGAATGAAACCCCAGTAAAAAAAAATTGATAGGACAAGATCGCCAGTCGTATTTGTTTTCCTGGGATTTGTTGACTGAGTACCGGCTGTCTTTTGATATTGATATCAAAGGCGGTGAAGTAAGTTGTTCGAATGACGGATAATCCGGAGAGGAGAGAGAAAATGTGGGGTGAAGTTCAAAGGAGAAGGAAACGACGTCGTTGGGAAACTTTATATCTTCTCCCCTCTTATCTGAGTTCCGTTCCTGTCATTTCCCCTATAAGGACTCTCCATCGCATCAACACCAAGCCATCCTCACATCCATCCAATCCATCCAATCCCTCCTCTCATCCCCTCTTCCATCCAACGCGGACATCCCAGCACAACGCGTCAAAACCTCGCGTGGTCAACACGCCAAAGTCCACGAACCTAGCCGTCTTCGAATCTAGACTACTTATACTGTAGTCGTCCTTCCTACCTTCTCCTCTCTACGTAGTAACGTCCTCAGCCCAGCTCGGTCCAGACAGCACCTCTTAACGAAATGGCGGACCCTCAAGCCCTCTCCGACGAGATCGACTCTTTCCTCGTCCGCTATCTCGGACTTTTAGACGAATACACCTCTCTGCGTGGCACACTTGGCTCGCTGCAATCTTCGGTATGGTCCTTTTCTCCGAACTTTAATATGCCTATGCCGCCATGTGCCTGAATCTTCTGCGCTCAATCATCTCCTTGATCTGGTCACTGTATGCTTACTGTATTATTGGTATTGTTTGATATTGACTTTTGTCATGCTCTGCAGATCTACACGGATATCGCTCGAGCCAAATTCCAAGCTGAGAGGGGCGTGAGTTATGGACGGGAGACTTATGATCGCAGGGCGATGACGCCTGAACGGTTGTGCAGAGTCACTGGCGATGCTGAGGATGGGACTGCGGTCTTAGAAATTGGGAAGCTGATTGCAGAAGTATCCGCAGAAAATACGTCAAAGGGCAAGGAGGGGAAAGATGGCATTCAAGCCCAGGACATTGAAGAGGGCATGGAGAAAGTCAACATCCAAACCAAAGACTCGGAGGATGTCAACAGCGATACCCAGGACATCGAGGAGGACGAAGAGGACGAAGAGGACGATTCGCTCCCCAAAGACGAGACCTCGAAACCCGAAATTCCAAGCCCCAGAGTCGCCAAATCCTCAGACCCAATCCGCCTATTCGGCTTCAGCATCCCGAGCGCTCTCCGCACCGCTCAATCCTCTTCTATCCAACTGGTCGAATCGACTATTCCTCGGTTGGCGAGTATAAGTCTGCAGATGCGGGCGCTGGAGATACAGATCCGACGTGCGAGAAAATATAGAGCGAAAGCTTTGGTGGTGGAGGGTGGGAGTGCGAGTGTGAGGGAAGGTGTGGGGGAAGGGGTTGTTGTGTGAGAGGTGGGGAATTGGGTTGGGTGTTGTGAAAGAGATCAATGGAGACTTTTGGGGATGGTGGGTCTACATCAACACATGCAAGGCTGGAGGAACTCCACCAGAATACCCCGACAAGCAGATCCAGACAGCCGCCCACATCTTTTCCAAGATCTGATTTTCGGTTTCCTCGTGAAAGAAACTACAAACCCAAATACTTCACCGATATCAGCACCAAGTTAGTGGCAACATGAAGTACCATTTCGTTGTTATACGCATTGAGGGGTAAGAAAAAATACATTTGTACTACACTCCCGCATCCCTCCCTACACAGCATATACCATTCGGCACACACCGAGAATATCTGTCGTGTCCCGTCCGACTCCTGCAATCTGCCACTCCATGCTATATGCTGTACGAGTGAGGCATATGCGACTCGGATCAGCTGGGTCAAGACTTGCGACTTCACGTCGTACTTACCATTCTGCCTGCAGATGAAAATGCGACTGGGAATGAATGCATGCATTGCTGCACAACAGTACACATAACACAAGCGGCGTGGCATGAAATGGCGTGTTTCTTGCATGTGGTTTGATTTAAAGTAGTGCTTGGAGACGTACAGCTACCAGTAGCTAGCGTAGCGTTCCAACAGGCAGTGATGCTGATATAATACGTAGATGAAGTTTCTCCATGGTCTCGCTTAGTTGTTGTTGTTGATCTAAGGCGGAACAGCTAAATGAAATCATACGTAGAAGCTTCTGATTTTGATATCACTCGTCATTGTCACTGGCTATTTCGAGGCTAACCAATCTCGCGACCAGTGAAGCGAGCTGCGACCGTATAATCAGAACAACGAGCGAATAAAATAGCTTCAAATTTCTCAGATATACAGCTCTCACCGTAATTATTATTTTTAGCACTTCTTTGTATGTTTTTAGTTAGTAGTTGTGCTTTAAGATTGGCGCAAAAGTCACAAGTTCATTCTCGCTTCACCGTTCACGAGATTGGGTCGCCTCGTTTAATGATAATCATTGATGCGAGATGGAAAGCGAGGGGCGACGCGAGGGGGAAGGGATACGAGTGAGACTTGTTCAGTAAGCAATTGATTTATACAGCCAGATGCAAGTATTCCGCGCCGTACAAGATCGCTGCCAGTTCCTTGAGCCAGACAAAGTAATGCGTGAGAAAGCCCGTAACGCCGGTCCATCCTTTCAGTCCTGGGAGGTGAAATCTCGCTTCAACCCCTATTCACATCTGTCTGTAGCAAGCGAGCTCAAATCAACACAGAAAGATAGCAACACACCGCAGCACAGCACATATTCCCCTATCTTCCATCCCACAGAGCACAGCAAGTCCAGTTTCACACTCAATACTCAAAGTCATCATCAACCGCCGGCCCCTTACTTTTCGTCACACTCTCCTGCTTCCGATACATCTCAACCACCTGTCTCGAACTCGTCGCCATATCCGGCTTCTTATCATCACGAATCTTAATAAACCTCGGAAACCTCAGACTGATTCCCTTCTCGCCGCCTCCTTCAAGACCTTCCTTACATCCAGCCTTATATCTTGGACTGAGCGTCAGATCCGCGGTCTTGACTTCCCAGACGATCTTGGGCTCGAACCAGACGTCGGGTTGGTGCGCGCTGCCAGATGAGTGCGAGTAGAAAGGTTTGGGGCGGTCGATGATGAGGGGGGAGAGTTCGGCGTGCAGGGTTGAGAGAAGGGCTTCCGAGAAGCCGGTCCCGATGTTACAGATGGTTTCGTAGGTGTCGGTTGTGGGGTTGTGGCAGGCGAGGAGGAAGGCACCAAAGACGGAGGTGCGTTTGCCTTTGCCGTGGTAGGCGCCGAGGACAACGAGGTCGAGGGAGTCGCCTATGCCGGAGAGGTAGTCTTTCTTGATCTAGGTGGGTGTCAGTTATGTTGGGCGAGAGGAGGGGAGGGGATATACCTTGAGCCAATTCCGACTACGCTTGCTGGGCTCGTAACCACTCTCCGTTCCATCCAACATCTTTACCATTAGACCCTCACACGAAGCCTTCATACTCTCATCGAGGAACTGCTGGATGTCATCGATTTCTTGTCCATCCATGCTAGTTGCGAATGTGAACTCTCCTTCTACAGGGATGAAAGAGTTATAAAGAAACTCCCGCCGCTCACGTAGAGACTTGCCAACAACAGCATCCCCATTCAGGAATAAGAGATCAAAAGCAAAGACACAGACTTTGACTTTTACATCTTCGATCTTGACATCCTTCTTCTTGCGGGTCATGAGCTGTTGAAAGGGGAGCACTTTCTTTTCGACTAGATCCCAGGCCACAGTCTCGCAGTCGAGGACGAAGCTCTTGGTGTCTGGCTTGACCCAGGTGTTGAGTTTAGCGAGGATATCGGGGTATTTCTTGGAGAGATCTTCGGAGTTGCGTGAGAAAATGGCGGCTAGACCACCAGATTCGGTCTTGGTTGCTGCTGAAGCAGGACCGCGGTATTGTTGTGGAGAGTCTTTTGCTACGTAGTGGATTTGAGCTCTCTCGCCATCGTACTTGTACTCGCAGGTGAAGGTTTGACCCTCAAATCGGTCCAGTACTTCTGTGATTGCCTTGGTTGGTTTGGCCAACATTGGCTTGAGCGGCACACCAGGTTGAAGTTTACAATTGTCTCGAAGATTGTAAATGCCGTGTTCTAACATTGCTGGGATGATAACATCGTAGCTGGGAAGTTCACTGGGAATGTTAGTAAATGCAGTTGAATGGCAAATGAAGACTTACCTGTGAACAGCCTTCAATATCGCCTCTCCTTTTGCCAATTGTTCTGTACTTGGAACTTTCCCAGATCCCTTACCTTCAATCTCATGGCATACCATAGCTTGTGCCAGAGAAACAAGTACAGTTTTCTCAGCAAGACCAAGACGTAACTTCCCCTCAAGAAATCGTACAATAAACTTTGCTTCACTTGCTCCTCCCTTATCCTTGTTAATGTCAACCTTGCCAGACATATGCATATCGGCCGCAGCGAGTAGCTTCTTGATGAGATCAACTTTCCGGGTTTGAGCGCCATCTCCAGATGTTGTAGCGACGTCCATCAAGCCTTTGTGAACTGCTCGGATTGTCAAAGCTTTTGGCTTGAACATTACCGGTTGGTTGGCTCTACTCTTGACAGCAACTAAACCGAGATCGCCAATCTGCTTCTGGTCTTCCTTGATGATTGCCAGACTGCGACCAGTACTGCCACCAATGGCTTTCATGATTAGTGATTCGCCAATTCCAAGTTCGATTCCAGCATAATCTGCAGCCAACTTGTTGATCATGAGAAGAACTGTTGGCAACATATCATCCGGAGTCAATCTGAGAACTTGTCGAAGGAAAAGAGAACAGTGTGCTGCTATGACCAGTCTCTTCGAAGTCATCTCAATGAGGGAAAACGTCGTACATAAAGCCGCATATGGTACTGGTGCTCCAGGTTCCCAATCTGGATATGGATCCTTTGCTTTGGCCTTGAGTGTCGTCTGAATCTTCTCGCGGGTTTTGGCAGCAACTTCGGGCTTTTCATCATCGTCGTCCTCTTCCATCTCTTCATCGACCTCGGAGACAGAAGATGCGTTGGATGCTCTTCTCTTTGAGCTTGAACTGACTTCTTCAACCTCGGCCTCGTCATCTTCCTCCTCCTTCTTGACTGGCTTCTTACCTTTCTTTGTCGGTGGCAGCATTGCTGACTTCTTTGGCGCTGCCTTTGCCTTTAGCTTGGTCTTAGGTTCTGGCTCTGACTTTGGAGTAGGTTTGTCCTCCTCTTCCACGTCCACTTCAACATTCGCGTTACGACGGGGACGCTTTACAACGGGCTCGTCATCTTCATCTTCCTCCTCTTCAACGACTTCCGTCTTGACTTTGTCCTTCTTTTCCTGTTTGACTTCTGTAGGTGGGGATCTTGATCGCTTCTTCGTCTCTGCTGAGAACCGAGTCAACACAAGGCATTGTTCAAATCAACAATTCCATACCTGTTCTGAGTTTCACATTCTCCTTCGACTCAACAGGCTCCTCTTTCTTAGCTATTAGCTTGACTTCTGCATGTGACTCCTCATCCTTCATCTCGGTATCCTCATTCTCCTTGGCCGCACTGGAACTCGGGGTGGCGCTGGAGGGTTTGGTAGAAAAGGAGAGCTTCGACTGCTTGGCTGGAGCATTTGTACCATTCGGTTTCCCAAAGAATTTGCTGATAAAATACGCATTAGCAGAGCTCCATTAAATGTAGGGGTCTGACCCACCCCAAGGTGGTTTGGGAGTCTTTAACATACCCCAGAGTTGACTGTTTGGGAGGCATTTTGAATAACTTAAGAACCCGTTTCTGCGTAAATAGAGTACCTATCAATCTTCGAGAAGCCACAATTGAGTCTGAGGAGGTTGTGGTTGTTGAAGACTGATTTCATCGGAAAATGGTGAAGAAGATTGAGGGTTTGGCCTGCCTGGTACCTGAAGGCAACAGTCGCGGTTCTTGGTCGAATGGAGTTTATTCTAGGCAGATTAAAGGTCCTGGCTGGCTCTTTTTATTTCGAAACCGTTGAGCGTTGCGGTATTGGAAGCATCGAGGAAAGGAATCGAGATCAAAATACAGAGTTGAAAGATACAAATGCGCTGCCTCGTCGCGTCGGCGCGTTGAACCCGCGTAAATGGGCTTCCAGCTCAGTCCCAGTCCACTAAAATCTCAGGGGTTTCGGATACTCCCACACCCTGTAGATTGAGGGGTGACTCAAAGCGGTGAGTCTTCGGAACCACAGCCATATCTCCCCCACCAAACAGTCAAGAATTGTCAATTGAGAACAACAACACACCACAATCCCACAACCATGTCCGCGGTACAAGAACTTGCAAGCCGAGTCAAGATGGATACTATTTACGTCGACACCGACGCCGGTAAGGACGACGAAACCGCAACTGGAGAGGAGTCAAAACCATACAAGACGCTGGCATACGCCTACATTCAACAGGGTGGCAGTGATGGGAAGACATACCAATCACGCGCTTCCGTGACTGGTCCAGTTAGTGCAGATGGAGATCCAGCAGAGAGACTCGTATGGAAAGATCCTGCCAAAGCTGCTGTAAAGAAAGCTGTGGGCGCATTGGATGCACACAAGAAGAAAGTCCTGAAACAACAACAACAAGCCGCTCAGGAAGAGGAGAAGGAGAAGGCACGCCTCAAGACCCTCGAAGATGCAAAGAAGATTGTCCTCACCGAAGACTCGAGTCTGCCAAAGGCTGTCAAGATCACAATTGGAGACAAAAACGTGGAATTGGGCGAGGGAGATGTCAAGGGCACGCGAGTGAAGGTTTCTGGACGCATACACAGACTACGACAACAAAAACAAGCTACCTTCCTTACATTGATCGATGGATATGGACATCTGCAGTGTGTGATCTCCGGAAACTTGACCAAGACCTACGAGGCTCTCACTTTCGCTCAGGGTACATCCCTTACGCTGTACGGTGAAATGCGAAAGGTTCTGGCTGGTCAAACTGCTCCCGATGGCCGCGAACTTCACGTCGATTTCTACAAGGTTATTGGTGCAAGTCCTTCTGATGCGGATGCTATCACCAACAGAGTTTCGGCTCAGCAAGATCAATGGGATTCGGCAATGTTGGATAACCGTCACTTGGTTCTTCGTGGAGATACTGCATCATCAGTTATGAAGGTCCGATCCGCTGTCGAGTGGGCGTTCGCAAAGGCATACAGAGAGCTTCGATTTACCAAGATTAGTCCTCCTGCATTCGTCCAAACACAGGTCGAAGGTGGATCTACACTTTTCGAACTGGATTACTACGGAGAGAAGACATACCTGACTCAATCATCTCAACTGTATCTCGAAACCGGTCTCCCCAGTCTTGGAAACGTTTACTGCATTGAGAAGTCATTCCGTGCTGAGAAGTCATTGACTCGTCGTCATTTGTCCGAATATACCCACGTTGAGGCCGAGCTTGATTTCATTGATTTCGACGACTTGCTCGATCATTTGGAGGAGATGATTAGCAGAGTCATCACCACTATCTTGGAGGATAAGGAAATTGCTGGCTACATCAAGGAGCTCAACCCCGAATTCCAACCTCCTTCCAGACCATTCAAGAGAATGAGATACTCTGATGCCATCGACTGGTTGAACGCCCAAGATCCTCCCATCCTCAACGAAGAAGGCAACCCTCATACATTCGGAGACGATATCGCCGAGGCCGCAGAGCGCAGAATGACCGATATCATTAATCTCCCCATCCTCCTGACCCATTTCCCGGTCGAGATCAAGGCCTTCTACATGAAGAAGGATCCTTTGGACCCACGTGTTACCGAGAGTGTTGATGTGCTTATGCCTGGTGTTGGAGAGATTGTTGGTGGTTCCATGAGAATGGAGGGGTATGAGGAGTTGATGGCTGCGTATAAGAGAGAGGGTATCTCGCCAAAGGAGTACTATTGGTACACTGAGCAGCGAAAGTAAGTTCTCTCCATTCCTTCGATGATAACAGTCTCTAACCAGGTAATAGGTATGGCACTTCTCCTCACGGCGGTTACGGATTGGGTCTCGAGCGATTCATTGCGTGGATCTGTAAGCAGCACTCTGTTCGTACCTGCTGCTTGTATCCTCGATTCATGGGTCGCTGCAAGCCGTAGACATGTTTCTACATACTGCATGTGGTGTCATTCGATAAATTCTCGAGCCATACTTTGCGGAAGCCAGTCAGTCGGTCAGATAGATAGATTTGCTTTGCTTCACGTCTCGGGATAGCGTCAGTGATATCTCATACTTTCTCTTCTACCGCACCCACCATTTTTCTCTTCCCTTGATATCAAGAGACTTCATGTAGTAAGTTTCTATCGCATTGTGCACTTATTCGGTACATCCCGAATTCCAAGCAAAGGATCAATGGAACGCATTCAAGGCATGAACATGATCAACCTCAAAACCTCGCAAGCCTTCTCCATCAAAGCATATTATTTTCGCATCTCGGCCGCGGCCCATCAACCCGATGAATCATTCATGCCAATCGGGTCCACTCCGTTGTATAATACTAGAATAGGTGCGCTTCGGCCGGCCGGGACCGAAAGTCAAACTTTTTCTTTGTTTTGGTTGTGATGGGTGTGTGTGTGTGTGTGTGCTCTGTTAGAAACATGCTGAGATCTTATTTATCTTGAAAGGCAAAAGGGGTTGAGGTGGGGCGGCGCGTCTGCGCGTCTGAGATAAAGTCCGACTGGAGATCTGTCCACTGTGAGAACGTCTGATCGATTGTGATTTTGAGGGAGTCTTTGCGGAAGATAATTTCTTTTAATTCCTTGGCGTTGATAAATACTACTGTAGTGAGCTAGTATGATATGAAGCTTGTCATATGTTTTGCCAGAGGTTGAAGAACGAGATATTCGAGAGAAGACGGGCACTGACGGGGATAAAGGATGGATGTTTGGGGAGAGCCTAGAAGCATGCAGGTGCTGGGGTTCTCTTGGTCTGTACAGTACTGGAAGCGGAAAAACGGAAACGTCAGCAGGGGTCAGGGGCTGGATTCAGATGGATAGGTTGGGGGTTGAGTGAGCGTACTTGAAACGTCGAACATGAACATGAAGCAGGAGTTGGGATATCTTGGAATCATGGGATAGGATGGCTTTTGTGCTCTGGATCTTTGCATGTTTGGATTGGTGTACTGTAAGATGTAATTACTCAACGCTCAAGTGCAAGTATCGATAACTTTTTCTGAGGACCTGAGGGACCTATGCTGTTGGTTGTTATAGGTTTCGCGTGTTTGATAGTTGGCGGAATTAAGAGAAATAGGGGCTTCAAAGTTATAAACAGAATAGCAAAGGTTTATTGAGAGTAAAGTACCTTTTTAAAAGAGAGGTATAATGCGACGAAGGTTTTATTTCTGAAGTTACTTGACTTTTCGGACTGGTAGTTGAGATCATGATATGATGGATGCCTTTGCATGATTCTGTACTGCTGTCACAATTCGCAACCGGGAGTGACGTCTCCTTCTGACTTGAATGGTTTGGCTTTGTGGTCTTGGGATGATTTCTAACTTGACATATGTCTCGTGAGATGGGATGATACTGTGTGAAGTGAGGTGAGGCGATGTGAGTTCAGGTGAATCGTCAGGCGAGGTGAGGTGATCCGAGGCGTGAGGCACGGTTGATGGGTTCTTGAGTCAGGGAAGGGGATGGATTGCCACAGATACCAGATAATTGTCCAGCAAAATGATCTGTACTCTGTGCTGTGAACTGAAGCATTACATTTCTGGCTTTACAAAGAACAGTTCCACTGATGCACCAAGAAAATGTTTAATCACGCTGGTGGAGCACTGTAATTGGTGCTATCTGTTCCTAAGCAGGTAAAACATACCTAGTCTCCGTAGTGCCCCCGTCTTGGAGAGAGAAGACCATCGCTTGAACGATTGATTAATGAATGATATTATCCAAAGCCAAGACACTTCTATACCTTACACTGTGTCTTCATAACCATACTCGTATATACTTTCACACTTTGTCGCAAGTCCCAAGTTCAATGGATAAGTTACTAAGTAGATATCTCGAGAGACCCGCTGATTGGCCGCCGTGCTATTTTAAAAACACACACAGTGCAGGAGTCCGTCCAGTCCGTCCCCCGTCCTGCTCCCAGGCCCAGCACCCCTGTCTCCGCTAAGCGACACCCAGTTAGCGCAGTCTCCCTCCTGGCACCTTCTGAAATTGCGCGTCCCTTTTCGGACAGCCGCCCTCACCCATTCCGTATTGCTTCCCTTTCTCACTCGCAAACCAACTTCTCCTTCTCCTTCTCCTCTCTTCTTCACCCTCCTCCTCCTCCCTCAGCTCTTCTACTTCATCCAAATTCTTTTTGGCTGCTGCTACAGTAGTCAATCACACTCATTCATTCATTCATTGGCTGCTCTGCTCTTCTTTGCTGCTGCTGCTGATTTCCATTTCTTCTTCCCGCCCCATTTACATATACTCTTTATTCAGGATCCTCCAATCCACCACTACACTCGCTCAATTCGGCACATTCTCCCGGTTCTTTGTTCTGCCAAACATTTGCATCAATCCAACCTCCTTTCTCAATCGAAACCCTCCTCGATCAGAGTGTGCGAAAGTCTAAAGTCCTCGAATTCATCAAAAAAACCTGTCGCCGTGTTCTTCGCTTCCATTTCGGCTTGAGATACTTGTATACATACTACGGATACTTAATTTATACAAGCACTTGTTTATATCAAGCATTCTACCCACCTACCGACCGACCACCTTTGATCCCTAATCAACCCCACGAATCGAAACGGACGGAGACCTGTCTTGTTTGGAACGGATACTTGCACTTCACTGCAATCGCTTGTTCACCCTTCCACCCCAGCTCGATTCACAACGAGTTCTCGTTGCCTTCGATACCACAACTAGTGCCTCCTTTGGCACTCATAATCCTTCAAAACGGCTGTATTATCATCACTTGTGCGGGACAGCGTTGTCCTGCCACCTCATCTTCACGGGATGCAGGAGATACAGAGTCAGAATGCCCAGAATGGGCCGGGTGCTGCGACTGCAAGCAGATTCCCAGGCCATGCCTCCAAGCCTTCCAACAGCGATACTGGGTTTTCCCACGGAGCCTACAGCTCCAACCAGTTCTCAATGGGCGGCTATGGTGATAGACATCCGCGGAGAGCGAACATTCCTTCCATCAACACCCAGCCTATGAATCAGCAGGGCCAGAATGATATGGCAACTCCCGGTACCGGCTTTGACATGCAGTTCACTCCCTTGCTTCCTTCCCAGCTCCTGCTTGGATCTCCGTTCCAGCCAGGTACCCCAGCCGCATTTCAGAGCCCCCATTTCCAGAACTACGCCACGTTCCAGCAACACAACCAGCAGCAACAACAGCAGCAGCAACAGCAGAGCATGGGCCCGCTCTCTCCTCAACTCTACCAGACCCTCGTTTCCCCTTCGACCTATGGCGCTCCTCAATTCTACAACCCCCAATCCCCAACGGGCGGATTCGCGAACTTGAACAATCAGATGGGTCAGATGCAGATCCAGCCATCTTCCCCAGTCCAAATGTCTCCTGGTTTGGTTTCTGGCACAAGCAGGACAGTATACTTGGGAAACATTCCCCCGGAGACATCTGCTGAGGAGATTTTGGGACATGTGCGAAGTGGACAAATTGAGTCCGTCAGGCTCCTGCCAGACAAGAATTGTGCTTTCATTTCATTCTTGGATGGAAGCTCTGCCACACATTTCCATTCTGATGCTATCTTGAAGAAGCTTTCTATTCGCGGCCAGGATATCAAGGTTGGATGGGGTAAACCCTCCCAGGTGCCAACGTCTGTTGCTCTGGCTGTTCAGCAGTCAGGTGCTTCCAGAAATGTGTACTTGGGCAACCTTGACGAGACTGTTTCCGAGGATGAGCTCCGTGAGGATTTGAGCAAGTTCGGACCGATCGACACTGTCAAAATTGTCCGTGAAAAGGCAATCGGTTTCGTCCACTTTCTGTCCATTGGTAACGCCATCAAGGCTGTGGCACAACTTCCACAAGAGCCAAAGTGGCAGTCACCTCGCCGTGTGTACTATGGAAAGGATCGATGCGCATACGTCTCGAAGACTCAGCAGCAGAATGCCGCTCAATACCTTGGTATTGCTCCTGGATACGCCCATGTGCTCAATGGAGCCGATCGTGACTTGATCTCAAACGCTCTGGCTCAACAATCAGTTGCTGCCGCAGCTGTCGCCACAACTGCCGGAGGAATCAACAATCTTGGAAACAGAACTGTTTACCTTGGAAACATCCACCCCGAAACCACCATTGAGGAAATTTGTAACGTTGTCCGTGGTGGACTTTTGCATCACATTCGATATATACCCGACAAGCACATCTGCTTCGTCACATTTATTGATCCTACTTCAGCAGCTTCTTTCTACGCATTGAGCAACTTGCAAGGCCTAATGATTCACAACAGGAGGTTGAAAATTGGTTGGGGAAAGCATTCTGGTGCCCTTCCAGCTGCTATTGCTCTTGCCGTTAGCGGTGGTGCTTCAAGAAACGTATATGTTGGAAATCTGGATGAATCCTGGACCGAAGAGAGGCTGAGACAGGACTTCTCTGAGTATGGTGAAATTGAGCTTGTCAACACTCTTCGAGAAAAGAGCTGCGCATTCGTCAACTTCACCAACATCGCCAATGCCATCAAGGCAATTGAGGCTGTCCGAGGCAAGGATGATTACAGACGATTCAAGGTCAACTTTGGCAAGGATCGTTGTGGAAACCCTCCTCGTCAAGTTCAACAGTCTCAACAGTCCCAACAATCCCCCCGCAACGATGGTGTAAACTCGCCGCCTCCAAACAGCGGTGGCCTTCAACCCAGTCAGAATGGTAGCTCGCCAACCAACTCTCAGGCTCCAGGATCTGCCAATGGTAGCGCGACCTTCCCTGCTCAGACACCATCAACAATTCTCAACGCAGGAAGCAATAACCCATTGACGATGTACCTCAACCAAGTCTCGCAACAAGCTCATCAACAACAACAGCAGCAGCTTGATCCATACTCGGTCGCTCAACTGCAACAGCAGCAACAACAGGTTCTTATTGCTCAGCAAAACGCCCTTTACGGCAATGCTTCCCAGAACCTTGATGCTCTCGACATCCCAAACAGCCAAGGTATGGGACATCAGCAATCTGCAAGCATCAACGGCTTCCAGAATAGTCAATCAGGTGCACCCATCATGAATGGCCTTCTTGCTCCAGCACGCAGTCAACACAATCGTGCTGTCAGTCTGCCAGTATTTGCTCAGCAGATCCAGGAGAACGGAAACCAGAATGGAGACCAACAAAGACGTGGACACCAATACCAAAGTTCCTTCTCGGGGCTTGGCAATGGTAACGGCTTCTCGAACGGTTACGGACTTGCCACTCAAGATAACTCTGGCATGAACATGAACGGATTGAACGGTTGGGCAGAGGAAGAGATTGTTGGCAACTAAGCGGCTGACGAAACGGAGAGAGATAAGAGCTAGGGGGTTTTGGGGAGCTTGGATACTTGCATGGATATTGTGTTGTAATACTTTCCACCTTCACTGTGTTTGCTTCTTTCATTTTATCTTCATTCATTTGCATTCATTTATTCGATTTTCTTTTGCCGAAGCTCTTATCATCCTTGACAGCTATTCGTTCGCTCGTTACTCTTTGGGCCATATTTTTTCTTGTTTTGTGTTTCTGTTGCGTTGCTTTGTGCTGTGCTGGGTTTACAATCTTACTGGCTAGCTTTTGCATGCGATGGACTTTCGGAGTGGGGGTGACATCAGAAGAAGAGGAAATGGAAAAGAGTGGAAAGAAGTGGCTGCCTGCGTTGGAGATGACAAGAGCGAGGCCCTCACGTGTATTTTAGGACGAAAGTACTGTTGCTATATGGAATCGGTGAATACGGTCAAGACGATCTATCGATTGAGGGATAGAATCTAAATGGATACACTCATTCATTTACTGGGATATCGTTACATATTTTCACTCGGTGCCAGGTGATACTGATTGGTCTGACACAAATGCATACCATGTGCATCGTTTCGATTAGCTTCCTATGTTATGAGGTACGCTCTTCCATGATATGAGGCGCTGGGAGGTGTGAAGTGTCATTCCAGAAAATATGCTCGCTTAAAATGTCTTACACACCGGAAACAACCACCAGACAAGAAAAAACATTGCGTCAACGACTCATAGTCGCAAGAAGGGAATCACTTTCACGCGATTTAAAATAATCTCACAACGAATCATCCCTGACATAAAACATCAAATTCTAAGCTCTACGCGTCGCATTCCATCCAATCCAATCCAATCCAATCCAAACAACACCTCCCCGCCTCAGTCGCCTCGCACATATCAGGATACCTCCCTATCAGCTCTCATTCAAACTTCACATACCCCACATCCTTCACAAACGTCTGCATCCACGGACCCTGACTCTTCTCCTCCGCAAGCTCCCAGAATAATTCCGCGTGTGCGTCGCCGTCGACGCGGTATTTAGCCGTGCCGTCTGCTTTGCGCTCGTCGGCGTAGTAGAATCTTGAGTTGGTTGTAATTAGTTCGGTCTTTTATTCATCACGGCCAAGATTTGGGAAATGTTGTAAGGAGAGAAGAATATGAGAGGAGAGGAGTGTAGGGAAGAATAGAGTGGAGTGGATGGATGGATGGATAGCTTACTTATACCCCACATCCTTATACGCAGCAGCAGCTGCACGTATCATGTGCGCGCCAGCAGACTTTCCCACGCCTTGGCTTATGAATCCCGGGATGATTTCTACGTTGAGGATGTTTCCTGTGTAGATGAATGTGCGGGAGGCTGAAGCGGGGAGTTTGGCGAAGCTGAGGACGGCTTGCTGGGCTGCGGTGAAGGCGGATGTGATGTTGATGGTTAGGTCGTGGGTGAATGATGAGAGGGGGAGGGAGAAGGGTGAGAGGGGGGGCGTGAGTGTTGATGCGGAGACTGTGAAGTGTAAAGTGTCAGCTATCATTCAGACTCCTGATGCAACTTTCATGTAGCCACGCAGACGGGGGTGATAGGATATAAGATTACCATTATAAACAACCACACTTGGCAGACCACCAAACACCTCCCTCGTTTTCGCGAACGCGTGCACCACGGACTCCGGGTTGGAGAAGTCGCTCGTGATGTGGAGTTCGTTGGTGGTGCTGTCTGAGGCTTTGAGGGATCGTGATGCGAGGGCTACTTTGTACCCGTGAGAGGTGAATTTGCGGAGGAGGGAGGTGCCGATGTTGGGGCCTGAGCCGAGGATTAGGAGGATGGGAGAAGTTGAGGGAGGGGTCATGGCTGTGAGGAAAGGGGGGAGGAGGATATGGCTGGGTGTGGCTGGGTGTAAGTGAAGCAATGTGTGTAGAAATGCCTGTGGGGATAAGTTTTGGAATGAGTTTTGAATTGAATATGGCTGTAGCTGTTGATTGTTGTGATGCAGTTGTCAATTTATGATCACATATATGTGTGCGGAGTGTGAGAAGTGTTATATGATATCTCGCCAACGCATTCGGGAGTAATTTATAACTACTCAACCACCAACTTCATCAACCTTTAGGACCGATTTATAATTGTTTCCGACATCTTTCATTCTTTTAAATCTATCTCGATTTCTAAGCAGAGCGAGCGAGCGAGCGTATTCCGCCTTCAATTGGTCCATTTCCGAACATTTCACAACCTTCGTTCAATACAGCTTTGCGACAGGTCAGGATATGCGAGGCATACCTACATTTGTTGTCGATCTGACGACACTGGGCTCTGATTGGTTCGGCTGGGATTGAGAGATGTTGATTTCAAACCCGCTGTAGATCAGCACCTGGGATTCTCGCGCAAAATGAGGATGTAGTGCTGCGGCTGAGTGTTGGCTCATGTTCTGGGGGTGGATGGGGTGAAGGATGGGAAAGTTGTGTAATTTGCATTTTGGGGTTGTGAATAGTTATGCAGTGGTGAGAAGTGGCTGAAGTTGGTGATACAGACTAACCCTTGAAATTGAGAATGGTGATGTTTTTTGTTCGCATGACAGACAACACTACACCACTGGACGGCCGAGACTCCGAATTTCTAATTCCAAGTGCTAGGTACAATATGAAATGTTGGGTGAAGTCAGAGTATACGCTGGAGGTGCCAGTCTCCTCGCTTAAACTGCCAATATATCGATTTATAACAGAGCCCGATTGATCGGTTGGTCGGATTATCAATACAGGATGGTGCCGGATGGTCTTCTGAGTAAAGACAATGGTAGATTCTGAGCCTCTCTCGCCGATATTGGAATTTTCCGGTTTGTGATAATTTTCGGCAGGGATTTTTGATGTTTGAAATCAACGATTGCGATTGCGATTTCAAACATATTCTTTCTAGCAGCAGTGGAAACCAATCCGATAAATATTATATATACCTCTGATATGAACCCCAATACCCCTCTCAAAACAACAAATTCAACATCGAAAACCATCACTTCCACTACCCTACTGCACTCCATTTCATTTGCACTTCATCTCTTTCATCCCACCAACCCAACAGCAAAACCATGTCTCCCGACACACTCTCCCTCGCCGGCAAGACCGCCATCGTGACCGGCTCCGGCCGCGAAACCGGCATCGGCGCCGCCATCGCACGAGCACTCGCTCGCAACGGCGCGAATGTAGCTATCCATTATGTATCCGAGTCTTCGAAGGAGAGAGCGGAGAAGGTGGCGAGAGATATTGGGGAGGAGTTTGGGGTTAGAACTACGGTTGTTTGTGGTGGAGTGGAGGGCTCTGAAGGCGCGAGGGGGATGGTGGAGAGTGTATTGAAGGGGTTGGGGAGTGAGAAGGTGGATATTTTGGGTATGTGTTTGCTATGTCTCGATGTTTATTTGGTAGGCCAAACTGACTGATGGTTCACAGTCAACAACGCAGCAGCGGCACAGAATACTTCTCTCCTGGAAGTCAAACACGAACAACTCGAGTACGAGTTCGCCGTCAATGTCTTTGGGGTCATCTATATGACTCAAGCTGTTGTTGGTGTAGGTAAGATGCCGAAGGGTGGGAGGATCATCAATATTGGGTCGATTGCATCGAAGGTCTTGATTGCGCCGCCGGTGTATGGCGCTACAAAGGCGGCGGGGGATGCATTGACTACGCTGTGGGCTGCGGAGGTGAGTTACCTTCTTCTTTCATCTTTGATCTTCTTTGTCTTCATGATCTTGATTTTCCCCATGAGCTGTCTATACACTCTCTATTTGGTAGTTAGCTAATTCATACAAGCTCGGCAAAACCCATGGCATCACTGTCAACACCCTCGCACCTGGTCCCATTCCCACAGATATGTCAAAGGAGTATCTGGTCAATCCTGACGGAACTCCCACAGCGATGCAGCTTTCCATGTATGCGCAGACTAGAGCGGCGGATAGGTTGGGGAGTGTGGAGGATTTGGCGGATGCGACGCTGCTGCTGGTTTCGGAGAAGAGTCGCTGGATTACGGCGCAGTTTATTTCGGTTAGTGGGGGGATTACTGGGACTGTTTGATGGGTGGTATAGATTGGGCAGAGGGCAGAGGGCAGAGGGGAAGATGGAAGGGGAAAGGGGGAAGGGGGAAGGGGGGAGCAGAGGATGAGGGTGGTTTTTGTTGAAGTTCCGTGACCTTTGATGGGATGGCTGTTTAGATTGTATCTGGAATTGTTTCAAGCTGGCAGTAATCGAATGTTTACGTGTATTGGGAGTCGGTGTCTGGTAATTTTACTGCCAGTGATATGCAATATGATCCTTTCCTCATAATCAAGTCTCGAGACGATGATTGATGGGATTCGATCGAGAGTGAATCGTTTCTCCAGTGCATCTTATTGACATTCGTGTCGCCTAGCCTTCGTCCCAGTCCCACTCGCCTCATCTGTCATCTTTGCCAAGACACGGAGCTCAAGGGGAGTCCGATCTGATTGATGTCTTATCGATCAGGCAAGACATTCTAAGCGAGTCTGATAAGCTCTTCTTTCGATAAGACCTGCCGAAACTTGGAAGTTCCAGACTTTCGACGGGATGGACATTCCGTTGTGCTGGTGAAGTAGACTGGTATCTACAGTCTCAAAAACCATCTTGCTTTTCCATCGTTTCCTTCTCCATTTTCGAATAATACTACTCTCTTATACCTCACACGTCACTCCCCTTACTGTGGCGTGAGCTCGAGCTTCACACGCTAGTCCGAGAGCTTTATGTGGCGCAGATAAGCCGGGTTGTTGATTTGTTGGGAGGCAGGATACTCCGTATCTGGTTATTGGCATGTGCATCTGCCTGGGATTGAGACTGTGCTGCATGATAAGTGACGCCGAGACGAGTTTTACCAAGGAAGTTCTGCTGGTGGGGGAGGAGGGAGAGGCTGATTGGGCTATTTATTGGAATGGGAGGGCGGATAACGTTGGATATGCTGGGGTACTGGGAATGGATGGAGAGGAATGGACTTGGTGGCTGTATGGGGAGACAGGATAGGATGGAACAGGCTGTCTGGCTGGTCTGGCTGGTCTGGCTGGTCTGGCTGGTATTCTTAATTGAACGTCCTCCTCTTCTGTCCTTGAACTTTGAAAACCCTCGTGCTCCTCTGTTTAATTGTTGAGAAGCTCGTCGTCTTATCACAGCCTCCCGTGTGTGGCTTGTATCAGCGTTTCTCCCGCCCGCCTTGCCGATCATCCCAGCCTTGTCCAGTCTGTTTCGGATTATCCAAGGAAGGGTAACAAACGACACAGAGTTCAAAGCTGTGTCTCTTTGTGTTGACATCACTGGTTTTGAGCATCTCAGATGAACTTCCCAGCTGACGACGAGAATCAAATTGTATTGAAATTAAAACTTCGGCTCTTTGATTGACGTGGTCTACGAATTGTACTCTCTTCTGCAGTAAGTTTGGATTTGGAGGGGTTACACGAGTTGTGAGGGGTATGCAGCACACCCTCTTTGATCGTATGATATCGGGTCTAATATCCCCAATCTGCTTTAAACATTCATGTTCTTTGAATGTCGGTACTGGGATACCAGCTAACGAGTCGATCTGTACAGGAATGTGCCTTCCAGATTGTATCTACTAATTTAAAAGTGAACAGCTCCTTCCGTTTGTTGACTTTGACTTCACCGCGGCCAGAAGCTGAACTCCTCAAAGCTTCGCAGATATATTTCGCAACGCGACACTCAACTCCCTACCTAAACCAAAACCGAAACAAATCCTCATCGAATATTGCACCGTTATAAAGGTATCACTCCAGCCATCATGGCGCCCAAAACAGTCTCCGTATCAGTCAAGTACTCGAAGCTTGGAACGCAACCTCCGATCTTCCTCGCGGGCAGCTTCTCCGATCCAGCATGGCAGCCACAAGAGATGCAATATACCACCGATAACAACAACGAGCATACGTTCTTCAAAGAGGTGAATGTTGAGCAGGGAAAAGAATACCAATACAAGTTTCGCATTGGGCTGGGAGATTGGTGGATATTGAATGAGGATTCTCCGACTGGTATGTACCTGCCCTTGCCGAGCAAACGAGGCTGCGGGCCTTGTCCTGCCTTCTTTGTTTCTGCCCGCCTCGTCTGTTCCTCTCAGACCACAAAACTGACGACTTCTCGCCATCAGGAACCGACGACGCAGGAAATCGAAATAACTTCTTGACTGCGCCTGTTACTGACGATACGATTGCTGCGAAACCTACTGAGGATATTCGAGAGGTGGATTCGAGTGAGATGGAGCAACCAAACAAGCTCACTCTGTTGGGAGTGAAGGAGACACCCGCAGAGCCAATTGAGAAGGCAACGAGCGAGAGAGAGATGACACCAGAGCCTGTTGAAGAGGCAATGGGTACGAGAGAGACGTCTGATGTTCTTTTCTCCGACGAGATCATCAAGGACATGGAAGAACCAAAGGGAAACAGCTTGCCACTGACCCCCGAGCCACTCGAGCCACACCCTACGCCTGCATTCGAGATGGAAAAGAATAAAGTTGAGCTTTTCAAGGATTTGAAGTTTACAAAGCAGGACAACACCAAGATTCCAGACTCCACTGAAACTATCGTACCTGCAGCGGCACCAAGCCCTGAGATCAGCTTGGAGCAATCCCTTCCAAGTCCCCCATCGGAGACCGAGAAGTCCCATGTCGAACATAACGAAGAGAAGGAGGAGACTGCCGAACCCTTGCAGGCCCCCACCGTTGTTGTAGAGAAGGTTGACGACGTACCCAGCCATGGTGACGACTTTGGTCCTGATGCTACGACTGGACAAAAGGATGCACACAACTTACGAGCCCAAGATGCAGAGCCAGATCATACCATCATCCGACAAGAAACGCGTACCCCAGAGCTCGCAGATGTTGCAGCTGAAGTTGCGGATACTGCTGAGACTCTTGATCGAGACGCCCCTACAACACCTATCTCCGACGAAGAGGCTGGCCGCATTGGATATCGTCGTATGTCGAATACCCCGATTCCAGAGGTCGCGAATACAGCTGCTGAGGTTGCCGATGTTGCCGCGACTCTTGATAACCAGGATATTGTAGGTCTTCCAAGTCGCTATAGAGACGCTAGGAACGTCAGCTAACGTGAATGTAGGGCAATCTTCTCGAAGACCGCGGTTACTTTGCTGTTCTCAATGATGTAGGTTTCAATACTTCAGGATTACTTGGGAATATAATGCTCTGTCAAGAGCATCGAGCAATTGCTGACGTTGTCGTTGTGTAGGAGAGCATCGTATTCCCAGAAACCCCGCCACATGAGAAGGTCCCATTGTTCCCTCACGAGGGTGGTGAACCAGCTCCAGAGCGCAAGGAGTCTCGCCGAAACCGAACCTCTGATACCCAACGTCGAGCTTCAAACCTCCAGGAGCCTATTGTCTACGATCCCAATGATCCATCGATTCAGCCATTCCCCAAAGATCGCGAAGGAATTATGCGTGAATTGGCATTGTTGCAGCAACGTCTTCCGCCTGATACCGCTGATTGTGTTGGTGGTGTTGATTCTCCAATTGCAGAGGAAATCCATTGCCCAGGAAAGCCGATTTCCCCTGCTGTATACCCTCCCCTCCAGGATCAATCCCCATCACTCGATTCTATCACAGAGGAAAATGACGAAGACCAGGAGCTTCTGCCCAATGCTGAGAATGTCAACGGTGATGGATTGACGAGTTTGATCAAGGTTGACGAGGTTGAGGAAGAGAAGGAGGAACCACAACTTAAAGTCAATGGAGTCAAGGAGGCAGTCGAAGAGCCGGTCCAAGCAGAAAAGGAAACAACTCCCACTCCAGCACTGTTGGTCCATGGTGAAAACGCAAAGCCTGAGCCGGTGTCCGAGCCAGAACTTGGAGGTGGATCTACCGAAGCAGCTAAAGACGTTGCGGTTTCGGGTACTGAGCCGGTTCTGACACACTCGATCGACCGCTCAATGGATGGTGCCGAGGGAGGAAAGGATCTTTCCGTCGAGAACATCAAGAATTCAGACTCTGAATTGGAACATTCGAAGGATGGTTCCGATGATAGTGATATGCCACTCTCGGTATCTCCCACTCGAATCCCAGCCACGCCATTTATAGTAGGAAATCGGCAACTTGGGCATGAGGAGGACGAGGTTCAGAACATTACGATCCCATCAGGCCCAAATATCCAGGTACAACCAGCAACACCTAGAGGATCTGACCCACATCCATTCGAGACCGGAAAAACATCCGCCCTTGAGGACAAGAATGGCAGCACCCAAATCAAGTCTCGAAAACAGCCAGCAAAACCCCTCCCAGATCGACCTCTTACGCCCAGCTCTATGCGTGGAAAGGAGCAATCTAAGAATTTCATGAAGGCATTCTGGAGAGTTGTATTTGTTGAGTGGATTGGTGGATTGATCATGCGTCTCTGGTGAGCCTTTCCTCAAAACCTCGTGAAGTGCAAATGCTAATACCTCAATAGCAATGGTGGCAGAGGTCGCCAAACGTAAGACACTCACAGCTTATAAGATTTCCCCCAGACTCTTTCACTGCATTCCGGATCATTTTAGGAGTACCCCTTTCTCTGTCACCAAAACCCCTCATCGACAATGCTGATAGCTGGTCAACCACACAGGCTTCTGGCCGTCGGTGCACTTGCAGTTCTTGCTTCTGCACCCGCCATGTATCATTTCTTCTTGGCTCGATTAGTCGGGCTGAAGATGCGCATACAATAGATAGTTGTAGTTTAGCTCATTGGCATTGCTTGCGTTTTGTTCTTCTTTTTTTGCGTCTGGTGATTCATGATGGATTATGGATGGTTATGAATGCTTGCTAGATGGCTTGCCGGCCGGGAGGAAGGCAGAGATGAGAGCATGCATGCATTCATTCATCGGAGGAAGGCAAGACAGTCCTGTATTATATGAGCTTAGGGCTGAAGTCACAAAAAATCAAGTAAGCTTCTGTATACATTTCGCGGAGATGACATGGTGATGCTTACCTGTAATCGGATCATAATTGACGTTAAAGTTCAGTTTGTGATGTCATGAATGGGGCTGCACGACATTGACATATCCCCTGGGAAAGGGGGTTTCTTTGACAATTGCCAGGACTTCTTTCTTTCACAAGTAACGCAGGTGCTTATGAAACCTCAAGAGTGTGAATATTATGTAGACGATCTGTTAGTATCAAAGAAAAGGCTACCCAACAGCCATCATGCTTAAGAGATATTTTCACTTGGCAAATAGAGTTTAGCCTACCTCTGCTTCATGCGGTACAGTTGACGCTCCACAATCGATCGGGCCGACGCCGCGTGTTGGAGGCACGTGTAAATCAACAACACCAAACCTCGCATCTTCCAAACCCTCACACGATATCTCGACTAACAGAACGGAGATTGACCACATGGAATGAAAATCAATCGGTTGATTTGGTGAATACTCTGCTTTATTAAAGAGAGTGGTTTGATGATTTGCAGTGAACTTCGATGGATGGAAGACGATTAGGAGGAAGGTAAGAGAGGAAGGAAGAATGATGGATCGAAATCGAAATACCTACGCCGCGCTACCTCGACGATCGAGTTCGACTTCGAGGTCTAACTCGAGCGAATATACACATACACATACACGATCACAATCCGAATCGAGTTCCTCCTCCAAATACCTCTACCACAATACCGAAAACAAGCCTTTCCATCCCCTGCATTCCCAGCTCCCGCGCCGCATCTTGCGTAAAACTCGCCGGCGCTGTGCCTCTCGATTCTGTCGGCGACCGCGGGCACTTTACATCCTCGTCCTGTGCGCCGTATTGCTGGCCTGGCATTGCCTGTTCAATGATTCGTATAATCTGGCTACCGCGCCGGTGTTTGATCTCAGGAAGAGTGAGGATGAAACGGTTTTCATCGCGGCGAATATACTGGATGGTGAACTCATTATGGGTGCTTGGGGGAGTAGTTTGTTGGAGTTGGTGGAGGGGATTGGAGGGGAAAGGGTGTGGGTTAGTGTTTATGGGGGTCCGGGAGAGGCGTTGAGGGCGTTGGAGAGGAGGCTGTTGGACGTGGGTGTGCAGGCGGAGAGGTTGAGCATTGTGAGTGAAGAGGATGAACCGCTTGATATAAGCAGCATACCTAGGACGGCGTTACCCACTGGGGAGAGTAGGGTCAAGAGGATAGCTTGGTTGGCGGAGGTGAGGAATAAAGTCCTCGAACCTTTATATTCCTCCTCCTCCAAAACCAACTCCAGTCCCAACCTCAAACCAGATAAAATCCTCTTCATCAACGACGTCCATTTCGACTCTGCCGGCGCACTTAGACTGCTCTGGGGCACGCACCTCGATGCAAACGGTATAGCGAGGTATAGAGCTGTTTGCGCGGCGGATTTTGTGAGCAGTTGGAAATACTATGATACGTTTGCTACGAGGGATGTAGAGGGGTACAGTATTGGTGTGCCCGTCTTTCCGTGGTTTGGGAGGGATGGGGAGGGCGTGAGTAGGAGGGATGTCCTTGAGGGGAGGGATGCTGTGAGGGTGAGGAGTTGTTGGGGTGGGATGGTGGCGTTTGAGGGGAGGTATTTCTGGGGGAGGGAGGATGGGGAGGTGGAGGTTGAGGAGGAGGGGAAAGGGAGGGGGGAGGGTATGAGTGCTGCTGGTAGGTATTCCAAATTTCCAAAACGTGTTGAAGTGTCCGTCCCTTTTCAAAGTGTTGTTCAAGACAAAGAAAATACACCCGGATATACAAGTGTCCTGCACAATCCCCCAATACATCATCGGTACCCTTCAGATATTTCTCCTCCTGCAGGTGCCCTTAGGCGTCGGGCGTTCGACTCTCTCGATATCTTCCTTCCTTTTCGAGCCTCGCGTGGAGTATTTACAGCCAGTACCCTGCGGATATGCTCATATCGAAGCTTGGTATCGGTTTTTTACTCCGCTTTGAGCGTGGCGTGGAAGGCGGAGGATTATTGCCCTGCGGATATACAAGTTTTCTGCATGTTACCTACCTACCCCGGGATACTGCCCGAGAGGCGTAATTCCATTTGGCTGTTTATTTGTTCTTCCAAGCTCGCTCATTCCAAGACAGTTTTCATTTTCTTCAATTATCGCGATTTCAGCATTCATAGTCTCAGGATATGAATATCAAAGAAACACCACTAATTCTCGATTCCAGTCCATCCAGCAGCACAGAATGCACCTGCACCTGCACCAGAAAAGAACGATGGAAATGAAGTCGGAATCGTGAACCGCAAAGCGGCGCATGCGAATAATGGTCTTGGCGTGCCTAGCCTACCACTGAGATTCAGGAGCGAGCCGGAGCCGTTCTGGGATTCGAGTGAGTGTTGTTTGATTCATGCTGATATCATGTCTCTACCTTCCCTCTCTCCATCCCAAAACAACAATGAAGACCCCTGGGACACAGGTATCTACATGAATCCCTATGTCCGCACCTCCTACTCCGCCAGTACGCACCGGCGCATCTGGCTCGCGAAACGCTTCGAGCGCCTTTTTTCTCCTGTACAAAGAGTGCTGAATTACTGGGCGGGCATGCCGAGGTGGAATTATCGGAGGACCGAGAAAGAAGGAGGGAAAGTCAGGGATCGGTTGTGGATTTCCGTGCATTCGAATTTGACGGAGGGGGAGGCGATGCGGAGGGGGGAGGAGGGGTTTGTTTTTGATGGTGATGGGGAGGGTGAGAGCGAGAGAGGG
Organism: Helotiales sp. F229; assembly: GCA_002554605.1. Classification (NCBI taxonomy): domain Eukaryota; kingdom Fungi; phylum Ascomycota; class Leotiomycetes; order Helotiales; species Helotiales sp. F229. The sequence goes on from MXAW01000011.1 coordinate 718,965, forward strand.
GTAGAGAAAAGAGAAGTCCTCGGAACAGTTCGAGGGAAGGAATATTGGGGGAGTGAGGGGTACTATATTGATTTTGAGAGGACGGCGAAGAGGGGTGGGTATTGTGGTGTTAGGCAGTTGCTTGTTATGAAGGAGGGGAAGTCGGAGGAGGGGGAGGGCAATTGGGATAATCTGCTGGACAGAGTTCCGCCTGTTGATGTTTGATTTTTTTGTAGGCTAGGAGAGAAAGTCGGGGAGATGGGGGCGCATGGAAATGAGGTGTTGAGCGGCATCAGCATGGCGTTTGGGTGCTTCCTGGGGGGAGCATGCATTGTGAGGCGTTGATCTGATCTGTAGCGCTTCTGAACCCATGAACCGGGTTATCCTAAGGCAAGTTTTCAGTGTAGCAATTATCATAGATTTTAATCGGCAGAGGTCCGAGGACCACTCTACTCGTTGGCGTATCCGAAGAAATGTGATTCTCAGGGCCAGCTCGGCAGAAAGTAGGTTTATCTCACATCTATCCTTGTTTATGTTGCCTGATTGTTTGGGTTTAAGAGGTTTGCAAGGCTTTGACATCCGCTAATCCCTCAATCTCGTCTGAGACACTGTGGTAATCGTTGGGTGGTGGTTTCTGCTCCCACAATTAAGGCAGGGGTTCTCGAAATAGGACTTAAGCACCATGCTTCGAAGGACCATTTTCAATTCTTTATAAGGTTCCCAACAACACGAAAATTCATGACACGTATAGTGTCTTGAATGTAGCTGTCCACCCGAAGTCTCTCCAGTCGTCACACTATGCTATATAATTCTTTGGCATGGTCAATTGGCCGAACCAATCCGGAGGCCTTCTGTGATAAGAGAGGAGACTTTAGACCTGCGTGCTATAGAATTCTGAAGCTGGTTTTTGTTTGTATCTAGGAGACTCGCTTAATCATGCCACCGGATCATAATTGTCAACAAAAGATGAGTCCTGCCATCTATTTGCACTCTCGTATAACTAGTACACTTCGGCTAGTCTCCATGTGGGAGTGCGGCTGAGATCAGGCTGCTCAGTTCTCGACTTCGTACCTTCCGAGGCGAGGGAAATTTGTGACCCACCTTCCGCCTCATTCCCTTCGCATCACCACCATCTACAGAAATTTCATTCTGAAATCGTATATTTGCAAAACTATCACTAAGATCGTCATGTCCTCCTCCAAAAAGATGCCCCCCTCCGAATACTTTCCTCTGGGCCAGGATGAGATTCGTTTGATCAGGCTGTGGCCTGGGTCAGTCGCAGCAGAAGCGATCAAGCTCGAGATCTTTCACGCCACAAAATCCTCGAACCCGGTGTATGAAGCACTGTCATACGTCTGGGGTAACCCGAAGCCCATCGACGCCGCCTTCGTGAAAGGAAAGACTGATCACCTTGCGAAATGGCTCAGTCGGTTGTCCCGAAAAGAGCGACAGTCCGATTTCAAACGTAACTTCGTCCTGCCGATCGCCCACAACCTCGCGGTCGCATTACGACATCTCAGATACCCGGATAAAGAACGCATTTTCTGGGTAGATGCGATTTCTATCAATCAAACAGACGACAGTGAAAAGAGCAAAGAAGTCCTTGAGATGGGATCCATTTACAGCAAGGCCCAGCAGGTCATCGTCTGGCTTGGTCCCAGTGCAGATGACAGCAATCTTGCATTGAAAACTTTGGCTCGAATTGGCTGGAGAATCTCGGAGCTGGGTGTCTATCGGAAAGCTTCTACGAAGAGAATGGTTTACTAGACTATGTAAGCAGCTATTTGCCCACTCTGGACTAAGCCTAGCAGCGTCCGCAATGCTTCTGGTGAATGGTTAACAATCTCCCCTTCGGCAGTCAGTGCCCGTCTAAGAATAGCCAGTCCTGATTCATCTCTGTAGGGGTGTTCCAAGAAATTGGGTTAGCCACTGCCTCTACCATGGTAGTTGGTGAAGAAAGCCTAAATTGGGAGTTTTTTAGACGTGGAATGTACTGGATATGGTCGATGATCTTTGACATCAATCGTTTACCAGAGGCACCGAATATCGAAGACCCCAGAACAACTTGCATTTCAGGGTTTCTACGATTCTCTGACACGAGTATGTCTGTAGACACAACCTTTCTGGTAGCCTTGAATATGACAAGGCAATCATTTTGTTTGGATAGCCGGGACCGAATCTTTGCAATTCGTGGTCTTTTGTATCCTGCTGATCGTTGTCTCATCTCGCCTGACTACTCCTTGGGGACCGAGGAAGTTTACAAAGCTACAACCATTGCATGGATCAAGTACCATCAGCGGTTGGATATTCTGAGTATCTGTGTACAGCAAAGCTCGCGTTCGGGGAAAAAATTGCCTTCTTGGGTTCCTGACTTTTCGAATCAAGATCTCCCGAGCATTATCCCAGATAATCAGGCAGATGGATACTCTCAAGCATTTTGCAACTTTGCTGAAGGCAATATTCTTGCTGTCCATGGCGTGGCAGTAGCAAGGATCACACAGATCTTGGGTTTCAGAATGGTCAAGGGAAGCAAACAGCAAGAACTTGTTACTAGTTGCCGTGAATGGGCAAAACCGTTGCCTCTGTCAGGAGCATACGTAACCGGAGGCACAATGGAAGAAGCGTATCTTGAGGCTGTTATGTGCGGCCAAAGAGACGAGATTGCCCCAAGAAACAATGGTGGTTATCCTACCATGCAGGATTGCAAAGATATTTTGCTGGCAACAGAGAACCTTGAGGTTGAACAGAATCGAATTTTAGATAGAGAAAGTACCGCGTACGTGATTCCGTTTTTCCAAGGGGGCATTGCTGGACGAGCTGTTTTCAGAGCCGAAGAAGGCTACATTGGTGTTTGTCCGGAGTCCGCAAATGAAGGAGACGTTCTTGTGGCGACGTTGGGATGTTCGTTGCCACTTGTACTATGGCCTGATGAAAATGACAGTGTTGCTTTTCGAATTGTAGGAGTATGCCACGTAAGTTCAGTCCATGTTCAGTGCCTATTCATCATCTCAAATGCAACACTAAGTATCCAACGTCCACACATCTTGTTCTCGTCTTTGACTGTAACGCCTTCTCCCGAGGGTAACATTTTCAGACACATCAGACTGACTCATCTTGGGCGCTTAGGTTGTAGGAATCATGAACGCAGAAGCTCTCCTCGGACCACTTCCTGCTGGATGGACCAAGCGGGCATCTCATTCTAAATCAAAAGAGCTCATGCTTATTTACGAGCAGGGAAGCATTAAAACTCAACATGACCCAAGAGCATCTGCCATTCCACCAGGATGGAGGATAATATTTGGGACCTTCCAGAATCCACTGATAGTTGATTCTGAGAACGAGAAAGACTGGGAAGTGAAGCGGTTTGAAAATTTGGACACGGGAAAACCGCAACATATTGATCCACGACTGACTCCAGAGCTATTGAGGTAACGAGGCGTCGACATTCAGCAGTTCAAGCTTGTTTGAGACCCCTTGAATTGCTGAAACAGAGTTTGAATGTACGGAATCACTTAGAGCTTGTGGTGCCTGAACAGTCCGAGCTGTTGGCTGGCGCGATGCGATACTTGGGAGGATGTATCAACTCGTCATTTCTCGTTTGGCGGAACTTTGATCTACTTTAGTTGGAAAACTCTGAGCTCTTCTAGATCATGTTGCCAGAATAGTTATGCCATAACAAATGCGCGGGATGCGTGTGAGACATAATTTCCCGTGATGGTGGCGGGGATCGAGGGGGGGGCGGCGCTAGGTTGGACCCGGAAACATTGTTGTGGGCCTTGTTGCTTGGGAAAACACATCTGTTGTTCTTCTTACCAGGTGTAATTATTCTTATTTTTGGTATTTTATTGAATATCTAACTTACTCTGCTTTGTAAGCTGGCGGATTGGGCTGGATGATAGTAATCACAGATGAAATTTTACATGTCTTGTCGTCTGTCCGTCATCACTTCTCGATACTGGGAGCTCCATTCATATCATACTCCAAAGTCGTGTCACAATTCCTCTGTTGTAGTATGTCTACTAAGTGATTTTCCTTTGAACATCTTGATGTCTCTGCATCCATCTATTTTGTCAAGTGACGTGGTCAATCAGGAATTCGAACGCAAGCCACACCGCGACATACACAATTGGAGAATCGAAACGCTGAGAGATGCGTGGATATGAATGCCCAACGGGGACATCTGCTCTTCGCCGCTCGGTCACACAGCCAATGCGCTTCGAGCGCGAAACGCGCAATTGCCGGCAATACAGATCGGGACGTAACCCTACAATGTGGCTTCGGGCGGCTCTCCCAGCCGATGTCTCTGGTCGGAATATGAAGGCATTCGGCTCGGCGAGGCAAGGAATACGGCTGCGGTCTGCATAATCGGTACTTGTGGATATGGATATGCATGCACGCCTTGGAAGTTGGAAGAGACAGCTGAAGAATTGGCCACCTCGCAAGCATCTAAGCGCCGACCTTCATCCCCTTGTCGCATGATCAGGTGGCGTCCATGTGTGCTCGTTTTGTGACAGGTCGGCTGGTTGTTGGTTTGCTTTTTCTTCAACGGCAGATGCTGGCTGAACTGAGTGTGGGCGATCTTCAGACGAAGGAGGCGAAGGAGCAGCTGCGAAACAAGGGATGAAATATGGGCGTAGACCCCTAAATGCTGTGGTACATTCAACAATATGTCCCACTGCCTCTTGCATGATCTGGTCAATTTGAGGGTCAAGCCCACCCCACAGTTTGTACCACCAGCCCACCTCAGTTCAACGCTTTGGGATGGCGGAATATATTGGCATATTCAGAATGCTGCATAGGGGCAATGACAATACGAAATGAATGATTGATCTGCTTTTTCAGCAGCCAATTGTCTTAGAATCAATGTACGAAGTATTGACTCTCGCTCGATGAATACCCTCTTTAGCGAGGTCGTGCACTGCGCTGTGGTTTTTGTAAACATTGCAGCAGGCTGGCCACTCCCCTTCCCCAGCGAACTGCGTACTGGCCTCTCCATGTCTGAATGGATCAAAATTGACACACGTTGGATTTTAAATGCTGAGATGTACCCAATATACAAGAAAGGTCATCAATTATCGTCATCTACAAGTAAAAGCATTGCCAAAACTGAGCCAGCCAATTCAAAACACCACCGAACAATCAGGTGGATCCAAAGCAAAAAACAAATTTCCGCCGACTGACTCTGACACCATGTGGCCCAAACATATACAAACTGGGGTATTGTGCGCCGAGTAATTCCAGAAAACCATCCCATCGCAACTGACAATCGTGTACCATCTACCGCAGGCCATCTGTACCATTCCACCCAAAACCAAATATTGTACGCTCATCGATTCGTGCCACTCAAGGAATGTCTTGTCGCATCATGTCCGTGCGGCTTGAATCAAACTTTACGATCGTTTGAATCGAAATCATGCTCTTGAGCCCACCCAGTACGCTGTCTGCTGGCTCTCCAACTTGACCACAGCAGTTCGTTCCGGTGAAGGAGAAGTGCTGAACTCGGTCATTTCGTTCTTCGCTTTCGCCTCTCGGACGGCAGCGGCATGAAGAGCCGGTGTAGCGAACCATCCCTTTTTTGCTGGCGCTTCCGCTTCGTACATGCGAATTGCTTGACGAGACCGCTCTTTTGCTGAAGTAGAGTGAGTTAGCAAAGGGACTTGAAGAGACCATGAGGTGGGATGACTTACGAAGCTGAAACTCATCCAAGTCTCCATCGAGAATCTTTTGTGCCATCGCCTTGTGCTCTGGCAAAACCCAGTCCCAGTACAAAGCCCATTCAGGGTTCTTCTCCCAGAGCTTGAAGGGAAAATCCCTATACTTCGGACTGTGTCTTTGTCGAACTCCAATTCTTATGAATTCCGGCTTTCCGTCACGATCACGAACGAGTTCTCCGTTGCTGTCTAACATCGGATAGATGTTCTCACGGTACAAACGACTGCAAAATGCCTGCTTTGGAGCTCGGGGGTCCTCAGGGAACTGAATCTTCCAGCAGACGTACATCTTAGCGTAGCTGAAACCACGGTCTTCACAGACATACCGGAGCCAAAACAATTGCTCCTGCTTATATGGCTTGTTGGAGTGGGGTCCGGTTGACCTCCTCCTCTTTTTCTTTCCGACGGCGTGCTTTTCTGCTTCTTGAGAGCTTTCTGAATTCATCGAGGGCGAAGGGGGTGGTCCTTGTCGACCACGAGCTATGCTCAAGCGAGGGTAGGACGAACGACGGTCCTGACGATCATGGCGATGGTGAGGTGAGCGAGAAGTTGGGCGAGAGTGTCGCCTTGTTGCATCGCTCTCGCTACTCTGGGCAACTTGGGTCATGCGAGGGCCCTGTGCTGGACGATGAGCCAAGTTGATGACTTGTTGTGGTTCTGGTACCAGCTGCATCGGTGGCAACACGGGCAAATTGCTCTCATGATACTCCCAGGTTGCACTTGTCGGAACTTCTCCGTCAACTTCCATCGGCTGAGGAGAAGAGTAATAGGTCGAGTAGCCACTCAACGTCTCAGGGACTTGCTCTTCTGCATCGTCCCATTCTTCCTCGCCGTCTGTGGACGGTGGGGTAAGTACGGGATTTAGAAGGCTTGCAAGGTCCATTGGGTTCCGGCTTCCACGAGTATCTAGGCGGATGTCAATCGACATCGTTGGTGTTAACACGAATCCGGTGTCCATCTTGATGAGGTATTTCGAGGTTCGATTTACTAAAGAGGTCGTTCCACGAATGATGCTTTTGCAACGAGCAATAGTATACGAAACGAAAAGAAAAGTTTTGGATGTGGGAGAGATAATGATTGTCCACACTGAAGAGTCACGAAGGAGGGTGCTGAAGAAACTCCACCAACGAATAAGCAGCCTGTTGACTACGGACGTAGGACTCGGGATAACAACTATCCAACGGATTGGGGCTGTAGCCAACAGATATACTAAGCCTCGGGGACCAGAACCAGTTCTCTGGGACTGCCATGGGCACAGCACCTGACACAACGTTCTGGCTGGAGAGATGGCCTCTGGAATGTGGACAACACAGGCCGCAGACATGTATGTGATCAGGTGAATGAAAAGTGATAGAATGTGGTGTGAAGGCATCAGAGGTGTGCAGTGATGGAGATGAAATCGTGAGATCTCACTCGATGCATGTAACCAGAACGCCGGGTCGCTAGATATAGCATTTCTCCAACAAGCCAACCGGAGTTGACCCAGCATTTCATTTGCTCCCAATCTGCAAGCCAAAGCCAATTGTGTCAAGGATATGAGCTTTCGATGCAGGCAAGCCTTGATTGAGAACCCATACCTGTCATGACCGATTCTCCCACACCAACATTTGTGTGGCCTATTTCTCCAATGGCCCCTTGTAATATCCCATATTCACAGAACAGTTATCTCATCGTATTTTGCAAAGAATTGAAGTATTTCAGGTCAGAAAATCTGAAGATAAGATCTCAGAGTTTCTATAAATCGAGAAATATAGGAATTGAAGTGGTTCAACTCGTGGTGGTACGAAAACGGCTAGCCGGAGAGCGAGAATCGAAACTCATCACTGGTGTTCATCGTGTGTGACCAGGGAAATGCTGTGCAACCTCCACCGATTCCTCCGAACAGTCAGCCAAGTGCAGCTTGAAGCGCTGGATTGTTGATCCCAGGTCCCACCGTTGGTTCCTATTGGAAGACCGGCAGTCTGGGACGGGAGGCGGAATACGTAAACTCAAATTATCAGCCCACCGCATCAATTGACAATCACGGGATTGGCCCTTGTCCATCTTAGGATTGATGACCGGGGTTTTGAGGAAGGTTGCTTGTTGAGAACCGGCCACGAACTTCGAGACTCGGAATGTCAAGTTCAGATCTCGCTTCGAAGTTGGTGATAAACTTGACGATACTCAGCGCTTTGCGCTCAGCTTGGGTAACAACTTCTGCAGCTGCACCTGATCAAACGAGCGCCTAAATCTCAATGCCGTAGTAGCAAAGACTATATTTGTCAGGCGGCTCCTTGTTTCAGTGGCCATGTCCTAAATCCATGGTTCAACAAGCATATTATCAAGGTTGAATCCTTTTGATGAGAGGCCAAGTAGTGACCCCCAACACAACGGCAGAAGCCGTAAAGAGGATGCCGGATTGGCAAGACACTCAGCTGTCTCGGGATACGGGCAGCTTGCGGCCAGCACGGCAATGTCTTCTTTATCGTGACCCCTGTATGTGCAGCTGCAAGGCAAGAAATTCATCACTTGAATCAAGTTTCTGGCGCCAGTTGCGTAAAACACTTCAAAAGTTCCACATGCTCTGTCAAGCAGAGGTGAAGAACACTGTAGGCAAGTATTCTCTTCAATCGGTATGGAGATCCTTGAACACGAAAATATGCATAGGAACGATTAATGCTGAAGAATCTCACAGGATGTGCAAGTAAAAGCGATCTCGGCTTGAGGTACTGCTGCAGTAACTAACCTCGTATGATCTCCAATGGGAACAGGCCGTAGATTACAAGTCTCAAATGGCGTGCAATTCAACACTGAGGTAAGGAGCACATTCCAGAAAGCCACCAACAAGATTCCTCGCTGACAATGCCTCGCAGATTGCCTGCTCGGGGAGGACCAAACGCGGGGTACACCTCAGGTCTAGACTTTCAACAAGAACAGCAGGTCTTGCTTCTGCTTCAAGTAGATTCGGCATGAAATTGATGGTATTGCTTTTTCTCAGCTCGGGAAAGCGGAACACAGCTGTCCGAAGTATTGAAAAAGTAAATATGATATGCCATGCATATGTTGCGAAATGAATGACGGCTGGATCTGCATGAAAAGTGCACGCCCCTTTGGCAGAGGTTTTTCAGGAGAAAATCGTGGAGCTGGCAGTCGTATCTCAGAGCAAGATATGCAAACCGCAAGCCGGAGATCTTGTACGACTTCGCAAGTTCCTCGGGATATGACATCGCTTCGAAGTCCATTCGTGTACTTCTTAGGTCGCACTGTGCTCCTCCCATTACGCCCTAGCGTATGCCTTGGAGCTTCTTTCGTCGATCGTTGCTCAATTTTTGAGCGACCTATAGCAGCATGGCTGATTTGCTGAGACAACCACCAGTACTTAACTGGATATCCTCAATATTGCATGCATCATGATATCCGTGACTGTAAGTCCTTATGCCCAATGTTCTTCTAGGATTGCTGGATGAAGAACCAACCACAATATTCGACTTCGGCGCAGAATCTGCCTAAATGGTCAGTACAAACTAGAGGCCAGAAGCGTGGACGAGGATTGTGATATCTCGAATTCCGATTCCTATTGATGCATTCAATGGAGGAGACTTGAAGCCACGATTGTGGCTTCTGGCTATTGTTTTCGCTTTCGTTTGCGATGACCAACCAGAAGTCAATATTCTCTTCATCTCAGCTTTCATCCTCGACTTGACAGCTCTTATCCTCATGTACTGAGCTGCGAAGGTATAACTTCTAGTTCAATGTGCATATCGTGAAGAAGAGGTGAGAATAGCTCGTGGCGGGAGATCGAGATCGAATGTGAACTGGACTCCTGTCGGTCAGAGAGGAATGGCGTCTCGATCGAGACCGGAATTTTGACATCCGTGGAATCTGTAACAGAATTGAGCAGGCATGATCTCCATAAGATAGCCCATCTGCTTACCAAATAGCCATGGATCTATATTGTGCAAGTCATCGGATCTCAGCTTGCGCAGAATGTGAGCAGAGAAAGCAGATATGCCCTAAGAATGTTTTCGGAGATACTCTCGAGCGATAGAGCCACGCAGGAGGTGACAAGAGACCTGTAGATCCTTGGGTTACCAACATATGCTGGCCTCTGAAAGGCCAAAAAGGCTCTATCATATCGGGTTCTTGGTTTCTCTGAAGTAGTCGCGCTCTACAGTGTTCTCCATCCGAAGAGAATGAACGAAGATCTGCTCTATTTGTTGCAGAGGGCAAAAAGGGCAGTGAACTGGCACTTCCGGAGACTTTACCTCGATAGAACAGATGTAAGCGGTACCCAAGTCTGAACTAGGAACTTGGGAGTTCCCTCGGTGGAAACCAGGGACTCGCCCATAACTTATACCATTCGAAATTGACCCGCCAACATCATAGAAGGAACGTTGTAGAGACATGGGACACTAGAAATTCTCAACCTCTCATCTCATCTCTCAACCTTGACAGTGAAAAGCGCCTTTAATTTCCGCCGTCAGTCTAAACACCTTGTTAAAGCAAGAGTTTCCACGATAAAAGAGACGAAGAAAAAAACAGCAAACAGCAAACTGGATACCGGAGTTGGTTGGCAACTGCTTCTTCCCGGAAAGTCGACACACCACTAACTTTCTCCCGATGTCCACATAGCTGATGTATGAATGAGAACGTCATGTGTATTCATCGTTCCCCCATTATCCGGAATGAGTTGTTTGTTCTGCTGTTGTGTCGGGAGTTTCTCCCCAGACCATCCGACGGACAACTGGCCGTAAAAACACGACGTGATTGTAGAGACTTTCTAGGCACTGACAACAGTAAATATATAATGTAAGAAACAGATTTGTCATACGAAGCTTGCAACTCTCAGTACACACTTATCCTACCCCCCTTTGTGTATTGTTTCCTCCGCAAATGTGTTTCCTGCATTTAAGGAGAACGGAGTTGTTGGTAATCTTTCAATAGCGGGGTACAATACTCCGCCTCAGCCTTGCAGCACCAGGCAACTCCAACGGAAACACTTCAGGCTCAAACTTTGACGTAAACAAAGCATTAAGACAACATCATAACGACAACATCATAACGACAACATCATAACGACAATATCGCGTCAATTCTTGCACAACAGTGCGGTCACGATATATCAGAAAGGTACCCTGTCTACTAGGATCTTATTAAAGTAGATATGACTGACTTCGCAACCAGGAAAAGCCCCAAGACGCGGCAATGGCCTTCCTCACCGAGTTCCACCTCTTCCCTGTCTTGCCCAGCGAATTGCGGCTCAAGATATGGGAAATCATCATCTGCAGCCCTCGAATTGTCGATATAAACTGCGAGAAAGGCGTTGTCAAGTCCAATCAACAACAAACGCGCTACATCAAAGCCTTCCTCTCTACTACTCCAATCCCCCCAACTCTACACGTCTGTCGCGAGTCGCGTTACGAGGCCTTGTCTACCTACAAAACATACTTCGCAACCTTCAAGTCCAACTATACGCCTTACCATATAACCCTCAAAGCACCCAATTACATATATCTTGCGTTTGGTCAAGACACTGTCCGCTGCAGCGATAATCTGCTGGAGTACTTTGATACTGTTGAGATTGGAAGCATTGAGAAGATGGTACTCGAGGTCGCAGATGCCGCATACTTCGGGCATTTTAATATGGAGGTCGTCGTGAGTATGGTACGATTGAAAGAGCTGGAATTGAATACCGCCGAGGGACTTCATACAGATTGGAGAGGCGACAGCGCCGCGATACTTACGAGAGATTTCGAGCTTGCGAAGATGAACAATCCAGGATGGGAGTGTCCACGAGTCCGTATTACGAGTCGTAAGATTGGAGAGGTGTTGAAAGTTATTGAAGGCGGTCCTTTAATTCCCGGCTGGGTTGAAGGGTGAGTTACTTATTCCGTACGCAAGCCAATGCTAATCATGACAAGAGACCCGAACACGTTCCTGGACTGAGTCCAACTGGCTTTGCAGACTTTTAGTGCAACTCAGAACTTCGCCATGAGATTGTGTGTTTGCGTATCGTATGATGGGATATCCTGTTGGAGAATTCATGGCCAATTCAAGAGCATCGTGCTTGATTGCAAGTTGAGGAAACTATGCGTCTAATGTTGCTAGGAATGTTTCCCTGTTCAAAAACTGTTCGTTAGAGCAGACGCTGCAATGCACATTTAAGCCATCTGCAACTTTCTTGGTCATTTTTTTCATGGGATTGAAATTGCTGTTGCAGCTACTTTGTTGATTGCAGCCAAGGTACTTGTATTCCCCCCCAAAGCTCCGGCATCCAAAGTACTCCTTCGCCGACCCGGGTATCATAATCTGTTTCTTCATATCCGGCACCATTAATTACGAGGAGCTATAAGGATCTCCCGCAGAATTCTTCGAACCAGGCCCTTCAAACCACGATCTCATCCCGCCTGCACTAGGATATAGCTCTTCTTCTTCCTTCACGGGGGTCCTCTCGAGTAGTGCTCGGTAGTTGCTATCTAGAAGAGTATACTCTTTCTCTAGCTCATTGTGTTTTGCCTTCAAACTGTGAACTTGGTCTTCCAGCCATAGCACGTGAAGCTTTCGTCTTTCACGAAAAGAGCGCTGTGACTCGCGATTCTGACCTCCCCGTCTCGGTTGAATGTGAGCTTTTGCTCATGCTCTAGTAGGAAGTATCCTTACATTGAAAGCCGATTGGCTCAAGTGTTTCCGTAAAGGCGGTGATTTCGATATCGAATCAACTGATGGTGTGTTGTAAGATGGTGATGGAGACAGCACGAGGTTCGCTTTTTGCTCTTTATGCATCTGCAGGGCTGAGCGAGGAAGCTCGTTTCCTATGCTTTGAGCTGATGCTTCCCATACTGGGAGCGGTGCTTAGAATAATTAGACGTGTTTCTTTCAAGACACCTTCAGGCACTTTCAGGTGGGCGAGTGCTCACCGAGTATTGTTCTTCTCGACAATACATGTTAGATTCCGGGAATGTTCTCTCGACTTGCCATGCCTCATAGTCAACTGGAATTATGTTCTGGCAGGAAGTTGCCTATCTGGACATCGCATCGGATTGATTCTGTACTGTTGTTGATACCTTGGAAGCTTTCCGGGCAAAGTGTTTCTCATACCGTAGGTGTATAAATATCTCAGCTGGACGACGAAGCCCCCGTCTGCCAGATTTCGTCATTGTAGTCAAACGATGAGACGTCTTCAGCATTGTAGCTGTAAGTACTGTTTGTCACCACCTTTAAAGCAAGTTTATGCCTTGAGGTGATTGATCACACGAACAAGTGTAAGAATCAGCGTTCCTCGAACAGGGTCGGCAAAACAGGTATTAATACTTTTGTATACCACACTTTCCACGAGCTTTTGATATAGCAGCTTCAGTCAATCGCACTGGTAAGACGCTCACCTTGTAGCTCAGCGGTCTCTTTCAACAGACCAGTCGTCTGGTGCCAGCAGCTCACATACTAGATAGAGAAGCCGTTCGTGTTGTGCTAAACCCACTAATTTCGCGCTGTACGGGATATTCTCGCCGCCTACAGTTGATACTATCTAATACTAGTGCTGAGTTTGGGCCCCAAGATAACACATTCGTTGGTGTGCAGTAGCTCTTTTGTCCTTTTCGAAACTCGATCAAATCTTCAATATCCAGCCCCAGCTGATGAGTTTTCGCCCACGATCTAGACCTGTGGGATACAAGTGCTGCGATTGGTGTGGAGTGAGATATGGGATGTCTAATCAGCTACACAGATGATTAAGCTGCTTTGTGGAGTCGGATGTTTGGATGCATCAGAAGTTTGCCTAAAAGAGACATCGCTGAACCTGGCATAGAATTAGTCTCGACTGCGATACATGTTGACTTGTTTGGCACTGAACGGGACTGTGACGAAGTGATAAACTATTGATTATGGTGATCATTGGCACTGAAGCCGCAGAGTTCTCAGAACTCTAGTCTATCATCTCAACGCTTAACCCCAGAGGAGAAACAGCAAACCAGTATTTGGAGGAGATTTCCTTTCTAAGAAAGGTACAAATTGTATATTTGCTGACACTTCGGTCGGATTCTGTGAGGATAAAGGCATCCTGAATTATAACTCCTATCAATGATATTTTCCAACGCCTGTTTTTCTGGTCGCTATTTTGCGGAACAATCACTTACCATAACGGACCTGAAATAGATCACAGCCCTTTTGAGTGAGGATGGTTAAACTTGAAGAAGTCTCGCTAGCTCCACATTGACCACAGATCAAGCATCGTTTCGTTTGATAAATAGATGCGTAGGGCTTTGGCCTCTGGCCTGGCCATGAGGGTGAATTCGCTTGCTGCAAGATGGGAAAGTAAGAGTACAGTGGGTGATGTATTCACATGGAGGGGCAAACGAGGCCCGCATTGAACCACCATTCCATTTCTTCTCGCCAAAACAGGGCATGAGAATCCTAGCACGAAACATCTGACACTTCGTCGAAAGAAGAACTATCGGCAGCTATCGGGTGAGGAAGAAGGATTTTAACCATTATCCTCGCACCGAAATGGCTGGCGATGAGGATATCGCCTTCGATCGCGATGGTTCTCAGATCCCTTTCTCGGTGTTCTCAACACCACAGCGCCAGCTGATCACTCTCCTCATCGGCGTAGCCATGATGTTCTCACCCCTCAGCGCCAATATCTACCTTCCTTGTCTTCCCTTACTCCAGCGAGACATGCAAGTCACTTCGCGCAATTAATCAACCTTACAGTTGCGGGCTATGTGGTCTTTCAAGGCATCGCGCCACTCTTCTTTGGGGAGCTATCAGACAAAGTTAGTCGTCGACCAGTCTACATCATAACTTTTGCAATTTATGTCGCTGCCAATGTCGGCATCGCTGCACAAGATAGCTATGGTGCACTACTGGGGCTCCGAATGCTTCAGAGTTTGGACACATCTACCACAGTTGCCATCGGATATGGCGTTGTTGCTGATATCGCAACTCCGGCCTCTACAGGAAGAGTCTTGGGTCTTGCCATGGTGGCTACCAACTTAGGACCTATTTTGGGACCCCTGATAGGAGGCCCTTTGGCCGATCATGTTGGCTGGAGATGGGTTTTCTGGTTTTTGACTATATTTGGAGGTAATTTTCTGGTCGCAGTATTGCTGCTCCTCCCAGAGACTTGCAGGCAAATAGTCGCAAATGGTAGTATTGATTGAGCCAGGCAGCTGGGGAAAACCTTGGTTGGCTCATGCGTTTCAAAATCCAGTAAAATTCGAAAATGCTTCTGTCGAAACGGAGAACAAAACGCTTCTATGGTCGAAGAAGATCCAGGCCGTCCTACCCAATCCTTGGAAGCCACTGGGTCTACTTTATATCCAGACAATAGCTTGGTCCTTGCAGTCAGTGCAATTTTCTATACCGTCTACTACATCACCCAAGCGTCTCTTCAAGGCCTATTTCTCGGAATATACAGCTTCAATGAGACCCAAATTGGCCTTTGCTATCTTGCAATCGGTTGCGGGGTTGCTATCGGAGGCTATTTGAACGGTACGCATATGAACATCCTGTTTCTTCCTCTTCCCCTTCCCAGTTGTCTTTGGGAAGGTGGCTAATATACTGCTTGTGGAATTGCAGGCAGATTGTTGGACTTCAATTACAAAGCAACCGCCAAAAAGACAAACTTCGAGATTGATCATGTATGAGGAGACGATCTGCGTTTCTTCCACATCGAGGAGGCCAGAGCAAGATTTGCAATGTACTATGCCATGATTCGCAGCGGGTGTATCATCGGATATGGCTGGTCGCTCCAAAGTAAAACGGCAAGTACCTCCAAAATTCCGGAAATCCTTTATTTGGGACAGTGAGTTGATATTTTGCGAAATAGCATGTCGCACTCCCTCTCATTCTTCAATTTTGCGTCGGGTTTCTCGCCACATTCGTTGTTCAGGTAAACTCCGCTTGACCAGAACAGTAAAAGATACCAATCTGATTATAAAATTCTCAGACTTTCAATACTCTCTTAGTCGATATCAATAGGCAGACACCTGGAACCGCTGCAGCGTCTGGCAACATCACTAGATGTGCTTTTTCAGCGGGAGGTGTGGCGGCTATGCAACCGCTCCTAGACCGACTGGGAGAGGGCTTATTTTTCTCAGTACTTGGAGTTGTGTCAGGCACCGGAGGTCTGATTCTCATACTTACCATAAAAACATTTGGAATGAAATGGAGGTCTCACCGCGAGCAAAAGATGGGCCAATCTGCAAATCAAAATCTCGAGGCCGTTGACAGGCATGGGAAAAAGGACATGAGGCAAGAGTCGAGACTGCTCAATCACGATCTTAGGAAAAGGATCGACTTTGGAAGCTGAACCAGTAGGTTGGAATGAACTACTCAACAGTGCCTAAATTCGATCGGAGTCCAACGAAGTGAAAGAGCAAACTCTATTATCTAAAATGACATTCTATGCTGCAGTACCTAGATAATCCAGTAGCCTGCTTGACCAAAGGGTCAAACACTTGAATTCGCGAAATATTCACAGTCGAACGCGGTGCATGTCTCAATCCCGAAAACTCGCTACCGAACGCCAGACGCCATTTTCCCCAGACCCCCTTATTAGATCGAAGGTCAGGAGCCCAACTTGCCGTGGAACGCCATAAGTTCATGACTGTGCAATGTCTATGATTTTTTGGAACTTCATGCCGTTTCGTACCACCGCGAGTTGCCCCTCCTTAGCAAAGGCTATATCTCCTCCAGCAGTCACCACCGCAACCACTCCAGCATTACCCGCGACCATCTCATGAGGGACAAAAAAATGGCGGATGTATTGCTTCCCAGAGAAAGTAACCAAGTCAACGCTTGATAGCCAAGAGCTTCGATCGACAAACACGAGCCGTGAGCCGGTGACGCCGACGAAATATTTCACCTGTTTTCCGAGACTTGAAAACTTAAGGTTGGGGACAATCCTATCGAATAGTATAGGTATAGATGAAGATGGGAAGTCGATGACGAGTAAAGCGGACGTAGTCATGTTTCCACGATGTTTCCTAAAGTCGACGACCAGGTGTTGACTCTTTTGTTCCATCGCCACGCTTTGAATTTCAACTTCCTCGGCTTTGATAGATTGGCCATAGTCTAATAGGACGGGCCCAAGAGGCGACATGGCAGGAAAGTCTGGCCAGCCGTATTTTTGGATTTGGTCGTCTACTAGGAGTAGAAGCTCTGGTCCAGATCCTGAGCCAGAGAACCATTTCCAAACGGCGCGACTGGCAGAGTCAAACTCGCGTGCGCCAATCGAGAGACCTGTGCGGAATGACCACACCGAATCGGATGTAGAAGCTGATATCAGCAAGAACTCTCCGTCTGGACTGATGAGCAGCTGCTTGATAGACTGTTTGAGGACAGTTGCAAGTGTTTGTGACTCCGCAAACCACATCCCCGCTGGCCCCTTTGCAAGTTTCCAAACTTGAACATTCCCACCCGCGTCTGCTGATGCCAGATGACCTCCACAGAATGAGATTGCGGTAACAAAGACATCTTTTGGGTGTGAGAACAGGATTGTCTTTTCCTTCCCTGTCAAAGCATCAAACAAGGCGACAGAACCATTACTTTTCCCCGCGAAAATGACGGGCAAGCTG
Source organism: Helotiales sp. F229 (assembly GCA_002554605.1). Classification (NCBI taxonomy): domain Eukaryota; kingdom Fungi; phylum Ascomycota; class Leotiomycetes; order Helotiales; species Helotiales sp. F229. The sequence goes on from MXAW01000011.1 coordinate 736,210, forward strand.
GGATGAGACACCAATGCTGTAATATTCAATATCTCATTGAAATAGTCAAGCCCGACTGTAATTGCCGGTAATATGGCTGCATCGCTCACGCTGACATCCTCTTCGATAGTCTTGCGAACCAGCACTGCAGGCGGCTCCCATATCTTGGACCGAGAATCGCGAATGTCGATCAAGCGTAGCCCATCCCCACTGAATGCCAGAGCCTTCACCTCAAAATCGTAAGATTTGATTCGATAGAGCAGAGTCAAAGTCTCGAAGTCCCACACTTGCACAGTTCCACAAGAGTCTCCAACAGCCAAAGTCCGGCCATCTGGACTTGAGGCGAGCGAGAAGGCATTCCCCTCCACTACTGTAACAATTTCTTGAGACCACGGCTCGAAAATAGCCAGGTCTCCATCTTGGTACCCTACAGCAAGAAGACTGATGTCAGGGTTTGGGTTAAACAGAACAGTGCCCACAGGCAGGCCACAGTGAAGGCCGTCCTCATCGACTCGGAAACAGCAGCCGATGAAGTCTCGATGAACGAGGTCCCACACACAAACATACTGACCCCTGTAGCCCAAAGCTAGCAATTCCATATTTGGACTGAATGCGGCCGCAAGAGGAGCTTTTGGAGGCGTGTTTCTGTTTTCATCTCCGGGTTCTTGGTATCTGTAGTAATGATCGTCTTTTGTGGTCCCATCGGTTTTATTCCAGGTAAGAACATGGGAGTTTTTGCAAACCCCGACTAAGTATTTGGCATCAAAGGCGAGCGCGATGCAAGGGGATGTAAGATTTTGACACCACAGCTGTCCCCCCGTTCTGTCCCACAACCTGACAGTCTTCCACCCAGATGAGGCGAACCGCTTGCACGAATTGTCGAACTTCAAGACCTTGACGGGCTCCATGTGTTGGAACACCTGCTCTGGCTGGAAAGTAGTCTGATTGTATATTGTGACCGTTCCAGACCGCATGCCGATTGCAAACACATTTTCTCCACAGGCCAGCGCAGTTGCTCTACTGGCAGTGAAGTCAATACAAGATATACAATCTTCCCAACTTTTGTTTGGGATTCCTGCGAGAACAAGTCCATCCAGAGATTTCGTGGACTGTTTGTATATTGCAGAGTCTTGTGGGCAGAGGGGTGGGATCAAAAAGTAGATTGAAGTTGGGTCGCTAAGGATTGTGTTTCCAAACTTCGCTACCAGTCTGATCAGGTCCGTTGCCCAAGCATCAACTGTACTGACCTGGCTACCTAAGGGAGACAGGTATTTTGCACGTCGTACAAGGTAACCTTTGAGGTTCTTCGCCGTTCGGGTGAGGTAGTACAAACTTCCTTTGCGTGCAATGTACTCTATCCAACTCAGCACATTCGTCGTCAGGAAACGGTCAAGAGCAATAAGAATGTTGTCTGCCTCTGAATGTGCGGCAAAAATGTGATCCGAAAAAGATGTACATGCATAATCGCAGAATGCAGAGGTCTCTGGTCTTTGAGTGCTAAGGTATCTCCGGTTCCTGGGTGGTTTCAACTCGTCATCGCAGAGGATTTTTAAACATGACATAGCCATTTTCCCATGATCAGTACCGATTCTGATCTGGAAGTCCAAAGCTTGATTCCCAAATAAGAAATTCCGTGCGGTCTGATGAATGATCTGAACTGCTCCGGATTTGTCAATGTAGGCTAGTTGTCCACACAAGCCTTCGACCGACCTCTCAACAGAGCGAACATGTGATCCAATGTCGAGGTTTAAGGCCTTCTGGAGTTCCAGGACTTTCAAGGGCCGGACACTTCCCACAGTCCAGCGAAGAATGGCCTGTGTAAGGTCCTTTTCCCTAACATTCTCTGACATCTTCATCACTGTCCTTTGGTAGAAAGAGATCATTTCCTGTGGCATTTCTTCTAGTACGCTTTCAATGCTGGCATCACTGTAGCTATTCTCAAGTTCTTGTAGAACCAAGCGAACCCAAAGGAAACAGCCATTGGACTTGAGAAGTATCTTTTTAGCCAACTCCTGTCGCTCGGTCTGAGAGTCGAGAGGGAGATTTTCAATTCTGGACTGAATGTAGAGCTCGATATCTTTGCGTGTATCTTCAAGTGATATTTCAGACACTATCACGTCCTGACCCATTTGGCCAAACTGTTTCTCCATGTCCAAATTTGCTCGGCTTGTGATGAAAATCCGGAGTGAAAACGCAGGTTCCAACTTTGACAACAATGGCAGTAAGACCGAATAGTTGATACACTCATCCAATGCATCGATGACCCAATACTGTGTCCTGTGAATTGCAGATCCCAGTATACCGTTGACGAAAAGCTTTCGCCAGATCGCACGCTCGTCGTCTTTATCAAACAGAACTCCGTCCTCAATCAAATCGAGAATCGTTCGACGGACAATCGAATTTGAAACTGCCATTTGGTACACCAGGGACAGTAGCAAGCCACTGAGACTCTGACTGGGCTTCTTTCCATGGTGAAAGAAATAGTAAGAGCAGTCCAGTCTGAAATCCTGTAGATGTGTAATAACATGGCCGGCAAGCACAGACTTGCCGGTTGCCGGTTTTGCGCTGACCCAGTAGCACCGAAGTCTTTTATCGATGGAGTCGCCCAGGAGATCTTCGACAACGTCACGCCATTCTTGAAAATCTTCTCTTTGATCTAGCCAGTCGCAAGTGCCAGGGATTTTGGCATCTTGTTGGGTCGCGACATCATCATCAGGTTTATCAACGACTCCGAGATATGTCTGAAGAACTTTGACTTCCTTCCTGAACCTATCGCTCTTAGATGCACTTCCTATTGAGAGTTCAGATGTAAGTAGGAAATTGGTGAACTTGACACGGACCCGTTTTGAGAAGCTCTTCAACTGCTACGACAAGCGCATTTTTGACTGTGAGATAGTTCGGATCCAAGGGATCATCATATTTGCATACTTCCCTGTGATTTGCGTTCAGATACTGAACTCTCTCATGTTTGTAGCCTAGCAGCCTGTCAATTGGTGGTACGATGACCCATGCTCTTCTACTTGCCTAAGATGGCCGAATCTCGTTCTACAATCATTGTGGAAGACAACCCCAGATTCGTCTTTGTGGTCTCATAGAAAGACCAGAGCATAAGCTCATCTGCGTAGTGTCGAAATTCATCATTGATGGTTTGCGTTGTGGCAGAATTTTTCTCTAGATCTGTGACATACTGACGAGCGGATAAAGCACCAGAGGCCTTCAGCATATTGTTGAGTAGCTGGGCCGAATCGGAGCCCCGATGTGGAGTGGCAAGAAAGAAAACGCATTGCATTCGTTGAGAGAACTCTGGATATGCTAGATCTTGACGAGCTAGAATATATGCCTCCAAGAAGTTAGAAAGGACGCAAGGGGTTCTAAATACTGGTGAGGTCGTACCTTTTTAATCACCAGGCCTCCCATAGAGTGGCCAATAAAAATTATTGGATTCTTGTCTGCCAGTCAGTATTCAAGAGTACATCTCTTCTCGACCAGGAACTTACATTTCCACCGTCACGTAGTTGAGGTGAGATTTTCATTTCTCCAAGTAAAGTTCTGCCAATGTCATGAACATTCAAGATGCTGTCTTTCGTGTCCCCCCAGTCCGCATTGTATCCGAAAGTGTGAACATTAAGGCCTTTGAGTGATGGTTCCAGAGGCAGCCAGTTCTGTGGCCAGAAGAGTCGCGGATCACTTCCCTTCCTCCATGTCTTGATAGACCCTCCTGGAAGCCCATGAACGAAGACCAGATCCAGAACAGGCTCTGCAGATAGGTGCAAGAGATGTAACCCCAATGGTCCTTTGATATCGCCTGTGGGTTCACTTGTCCTGCGGCGTATGTTCCATCCACGAAACTTCCGCCCAAGAAGAGCTACATCGTTACCATCTCCGAAGCCCGTACCAGTTTCAATGGCAGCATCGGACCTCGATCGCCCTTTCGAGGGTTGCTGGCAACAAGGCTGGATCAGCGGACAATCCCATTCGCGATCCAGGACGACAAAGACAAAACGAAGCTCAATGTTTACATACCGACATGATGGAGAACAAGCATGGGCCATTCAAGTTTTATACACTAATTAGTTGAATCACAATGACGAGATTACATCTGCTCGTTGCGAATCCAACAGTGTGTGGAGCAAATTTCTCGACTCGGACTTCAGACAGGCACCCAGCTGAGACTTTGGTGGGGGAGGTATTCGAACAGAAAAACGACTTTTACGGAATCCCATAGCATGCTGGCATGGTGGTGGTGAGAGTGATTGGCTTCTTTTTTCAGGAAGAAACTCCGTTTACGCTGGGGACACGGCGGCTGAGCGCAAATGGGTCAGCTTTCCGGTTTTGCCAGCGAATCACCCCCTTGCCAGAACCAAGGATGCCCACAGAGTCTCGGTTGGCTGTTGAACATCCCACAGAACAGCCAACGCCACGACTCTGCAGCAAAGAAACCTTGCGAATCTGCAACTCTGCGACGTGGTCAGCTTGTCTTCGCTGTATCACTGTATGAGGGGCTCCCAGGAGGGCTGAACTCAAGTCACCAGGAGGAGCGAATCCCCATGCCAAAGCCTCGTGGAGAAATTTGCACTGGCTGGGCACACTTGAACTTCATCATGATTTACTCGATAGGATCAATATTTGAACCCTTAAAAGACTCCAGGCGAGGTATAGCTAAGCCAGACAACTATGGTGTACATTCCTCCCGATTTCGGGGCTCCGGTCGCGTCAGAGTTGAACGAAGCTGAGAGAGAGCTGGATGCCAACATTATTTCGGGTACGACCGATCAATGTCCTCTGACGAACTTTCTGACAAGATGTAGCCCTCCCTCCAGGCTGTAAAGTCGACTCAATTGTCGTCCATGGAGCAAGTCAATGGGCTTTGAGCTACAGATTTGATGCAACCCTCCCAGATGGAACAAGCAAGGCATATTTCTTAAAGGAAAGTTTCGTTGATTACTCTCTGCGAGGTTCAGACTAACGAACCCAGGTTATGACTGGAGAGTTGGGCAAAGAGATGGCGAAAGGCGAGTATGAAGGCGACAAGGCCTTGCATGCTGTCATTCCAGAAAATACCCCGAAACCTCTCGCTCATGGGACATATACCAAGGACCCAAACCGACACTTCTTCCTCTGTGACTTTTATGAAATGGAAGATGAAATGCCGTCTGTTCAGCAGTTCGTCTCTGTTATTGCTGACCTCCATAAAAAGTCCGTCTCTCCCACAGTCAAGTTCGGCTTTCACTGTACAACTCACGCCGGTAATCACCCTCTGCAAAACTCCTGGTGCGACTCTTGGGAAGAATTTTTCTCAAGGCAGCTACGGGAGGAAGTCGAGTGGGAGAAGAGTATCCAGGGCCAGAACGACGAGATGGATGAACTTGTCGCTGCTGTCTTCGATAAAGTCATCCCGAGACTATTGAGACCACTGCAGAGTGGTGGTAGGTCGATCAAGCCCAGTCTTTGCCATGGTGATCTGTGGCATGGTAACGTGGGTGTGGATATGGCGACGGACGTGCCCATTCTGTATGACCCATGTGCGACTTATGCCCATAACGAGTGTGGGTGTGCTCTCGTTTCCTTCGATATCCACGCCGACTTACGACTGTAGACGACATGACTTCATGGAGAGCAGCGCGCTACAGAACAAATCGCCACCATCAGACGGCGTACCATAAGTTCATCAAGATCTCTGAACCGGTCGAGGATCGTGATGATCGTAATGCACTGTATGGATTGTATGTATCTAATCGAGTTGTTGCGAATGTGTTTTTAACAGCCGAACAGGAGGAATGACATCACGGTGTCTGCCCAGTAAGTCCAATTCCTGTTCAAGTTTCCCGCGAGAAAAAATTGTAAACGGACGAGTGCCGACATTTCAATACTCAAGGTGGCCTGCGAACAAAAGTACTCGGAAGTTGTAAGTGCTCCAGAGACTGGCCGATAAGAGCTTACTGATGAGGATGTCTAGTGCCATGCAGGAGATGAGACGTCTCGTTGCAAAGTATCACGACGGCATCGATGGGTTCAAGGATTGAAAGGACAGTGGTGAGGCAAGAAAGAGAAGATTGGGCTTGCTTTCTGCGGTAGTGAAATACGAATTACACCCCAAAAAGCATCGTTGACTTTTATCGGCCTCTCTCGAGTCTTTCCCCTCCTCTGCAAGTGCCCTATCACACATTCAGCTGTCTATTCTCACACCAATCATTCTCGTCTCATGATCTCCTCGATTTGAGCAGGAAGTTCTCCTCCGCAAAGTTTCCGTTGCACTTGGTTCTCTTGATCTTTCATAACCGGGGTGGTGCTAGAGCGCGCTGTAATTGCGTCTGTTCATTCCAAACACTCAAGTCTCACAGAGACATCAGAATTTTCCTCCTCGGACAAGCGTGTTGCTTGTTCAGTTCCCAAGAAGAAAATAAATTGAGGGGGAACATGTGCAAAGCGCCTGCAGCCTTCAGACCAAAGAATTCTCATTTCACCCTCTTCGCAATCTCAGCAACCAACATCTTAACACCCCTCACACACCTATTCTCCGCCCTATTTTCCCAAGCCTCAGCCTGTTGACCCCCAATAAAAGCATTATACCCCCCCGTAATCCAATCTTCCCACTAATCCGCATAAACCATAAACTCAGGCCACCCTCCCATCGGCCAGCCATCGGGACCATCCTTCTCCATATCAACCAACTTCACACCTTTCTCAAGTAGGAAGTCTCTCATCATTCCGAATGATTTCTTCTTCCATGTCCGCTCAGACTCGTTGGGGTGATAGGGCTCTTCTTTGCCAAAGCCGAGGAGGAGGGTGGGCTTGTGGATGAGGTGGGGTGGGAGAGTGCTGAGGGCGGCTTTGAGAGAAGTGCAGTGCGACCAGGCGTGGTAGGGGAGGAGCAGGATGAAGGCTGAGTGTTTTGATATCTCGGTTTGCCACTCCGAAGCTGACTTCAGTGGGGTAGTGCTTGTCTCGTCTGGCTTGGACTCGGTAGACGAGGCAACTGGAAGGATGCTGTATGTTGCGATATCTATGATGTGGATTTCGTAGTTGGGGACTCTTTGAGTTGAAGTAGTTCCGCTTCGAGTATTCTGCGATGGCTGTGCTGAGGACATTCAGGGGACGTGGAAGATCAGTGTTGTGAATGGGTGCAATGGTCTTCGTTGGTCTCTCAACTGACGCCATCTCGGGCATTAGAGCACAGTAAAAAGTCGAAGTTTTCTGTTCCAGTGTTGGGTCGACGGTCTGAACACCGAAGATTTGGGGACGTTGTTGGCATTTGTGGCTTTGTCCAAGGTGAGGAGGCAATTCAAACTCGTATTCGAATGCTGACTCATTTCGAAGTGCATAACACGAATACTTGCAGCAGATTGTTGCAAGTTGCAATCTACGGCAGTGAAATATAGGCCGAAAGTATGATACTTGTGAAATCGATGTTGCTGTAAAAGATGTTGACGGTGCGGGGCGATGGCGGGGTTGATTTTGTGAGATGCTGGATCGTGGGTAATTATATCACCCGCCACTGAACCACAACGTTCCCGAGTTCTTGTTCATTGCCTGGAGCAATCTCTATGCTACAAAAAAGGGGCCAATTTGGGCATCCATAGAAGAAAAACATTCTATAGCAGTAATCAAACATCTTCGACACTTCGACCACAGACCAAATTCCGAATCTTTCGGGGCTTCGGAACCACATCTAAGGACTTCAAATCAGAAAGACTATACTTGTCCACCTCACCCAGCAAGATGTTACCCAGTCTGACAAGATACTTCTCCCCCGTAGCCGAGAGACGAAAAGAATGTTGTGTGGGTTCCAACAAGACATCGATTGGCGATTTGCCCTTGACGATAATTCGAGGATTGGCTCCTATCTCGTGGAGGAAGGTGAAGAACGAGCACATTCGCCGCACATGGCCGCAGCCAAAGATATCGTCATGGCCACAGATGTGAGAGAATGTGTGCATGTTTCGGTAGCTGCATGTATCGTGCAAGATTGTACGCCCGTCATGTCCAGTCTGTGCGTTGATGTCTGCGCCTGCCGCAATAAGACAGAGTACTGTGCACCGGTCGACCTCATCAAGGCGACCAGTGTCGTGAGGACGATATCGTGAAAACATGATTCGTAGCAAATCGTTCTTCGCGGTTGGATCTGTGGGGTCGGCGTGTTGTTTAATGAATAGATCTACGAAGCGAGTCCAATTTGATGCGACAAAGATTGGATCGACAACTCCAGGATGTTTATACTTGGTCAAGATCTTGTTGAATGCATCTTTGCCGGCTCCTTTCTCGATGAGAAACTCTATTGTTGCAAAGAATTCTGGATCGTTCAGCTTCTCAACACCCCACTTATCCAGAAGGCTCTCGATCGTTGACACGGTGTGAACGTATTCCTTCTCGAGCCCCTGCTTTTTGAACTTGGAGGGAATTTCCAGTTCGGCTTGGTGTTGGAGGAGGAATTTCAGCCCGTCGATAGGGCGGAACATTGCGACCGGGTCCCAGGTCTCGATTGCTGAGAGGTACATTAGCAACGGGGAAGTGAAAATAGCACAAGCTGGTGGGTAGTCTCTTGTGTGGGAGCGGAAGTTGATATCAGCGCCAAGATCGAGACATCGATTCATCATGGTGGTGGTACCGTCCTTGGCCATCGAAAGTGCTGCTGCATAGACAGGTAGGTGTAGCGGCTGTCTGAACGGATAAGGCACCTGCTTTTTGAAAGGATTGCAGTATTCGATGCCGTGGATATTGGCACCCTTCTCAATCAGTACATCAAAGATTAACATATTGTTTTCCAGAATGGCAGTTGATAAAGGCGTAGTGATGATGTGATGCCGACTACGTCCGTAAATTCTCACAGGCAGGTACTCCGTGGGTCCGTCCATTCGCTCGTGCTGGTTGACATCAACGCCATGATCGATAAGTGCGTGGATGATTTCCATAGAACCTCCGGTCCGTATGACCGAAGGGAGAGAGAGTTCAATGGCATCAAGTGACGCGAATCCAGCTTTGAGGAACGAGAAAAGAATCGCTTCCTTGACTGGAGAACACAATTGCTTGGAGAAACGAGAGTTGAGTGCGACTTTCGGGTAGTCGAAAGTGGCACCCAGCTCTACCAGCAAATCGAATACCTCAGCATGACCTCTCGCCGCAGCTAGCATGAGCGTCGAACAGTATGGATTTAGTCGAAGCGTGCCCACTTCAGCGCCGTATGAAATGGCTAATCTGATGGTCTGTACGTTCCCAGTCTGGCAGGCCCGCACCATAGCCTTGTCCAGGGCATTTGGTGAGCCATACAGAATGGGCTGGAGGCGGTTGCGAAGACATTTGCTGCATCGAGCTAAGCGACTGAGGGGTGTATAGTTGGGTTTGAGATTTTCCAGAATGGCATCCAGTAGTTCTGGAATCAAGAGCTCCAACGCAGAAGACATCGGAATAGATGTTCAAAGTTGACTGGGTTGAAATTGTCGATTCCAATGTCAATCGGTGTCGAGTGACTAGAGTTTGTGATCTGAAATGGAAGGCTGTAGACTTTCTTTTGAAGAGATAAATAATAGGGCTTCTCTAATTACTTTGTATTTAAAGTTTCAGATGACTTCGTGTTCAGGAACCTCAAATGGTAGGAGTCAGAGTCACAGCAGTGACTGCTCCTTCTGCAGTCAGCCTGCGCCACAAACCCACATGCAGCTGCTCAAATCACTGCGGTGGGAAAGGAGAGTGCAATGGAAGTCTTGATTCAACAATGGAAGGGACGAGCAGAACCAAAGTGCAGGGGCTGAAGATTTATCGTGAGCGTCCGAGCCGTGCAAGTTGTGAGTTGATCCTGGCCGGGTTTGAGAAGTCACATGATCCAAAACATCGAGTAAGTCCAAGACTCGATGCATCGAGTTGAATTCGGCACAGTTGATCACGGTTAATTGAAATGAATAGATTGTGTATTACTTGAAACTTGTGTACTGAAGAATAAGATGTCCGTATGTATCTGACAGTAGCACCAATTAACCCTTCAAATTTCCCCCGCACCAACAAAATGAAAACAATACGCCTCTTGCTTCTGAAAAAGACGCAATACCGACACTTCACAAACCAGAATCAATCTGGTCTACAACAGTCGTGCCTGTGTAAGCGGCCCAGTCCCTGCAGCTCTGGGCCATGATTGACGGAATAGGAATATTAGCGATATCGGCTGGACGTTCGAGAACTGTTATATAAAGACCGGCTGAGACGTGCCAGGCGATGTGACAGTGGAAAGGCCACTAGATGATCAGAGAGTCAGTCCATCTGCTCGAATACGGCGTGGGATATGTGAATGCATGCATGTCGCAAACGGGATGGAGGGGCTCAAACGATTCTCCGAATATCACTTACTGCTCCAGGATTGTCCTGATTGATTTGAATAACGAGGTATCCAGCTGCGCGAACCATTTGCGTATCGCGACGCTGTGGATTTGCAGCATTAATGATGGTCGTTCCGTCCCAGGTCCCGGTTCCTTCAGCTAAAACCCAGAAATTGTGACCATGAAGATGCATAGGATGCGCTGCGAAGCCAGGATTCTGGATATGGATGCGCACCGTAGCGTTAGAACCGAAGTTATAACTATTCCAGTTTCTTGGATAAGAATTGTTGCCCATCTTGGAAAGAAGGAGGATGGGCTGATTGTAGTTGACGCGGAAGGAGGATCCGTCCATGGTCCAGAGCCAGTGACCTGAGGCATTTTGGCCGAAGTTGATAGCTATATTCTGGGTTGTGGATGGGACTGCTGCGGGTGTAATGGGATACCATGGTTTCGTCAGACTCAAGTCATCCTAATGAGTGATGTGTTAGCGAGAAGTTAGTTCTGTTTCTAGAGTGGGTAAGTTGACATACATTACCACACTGATTAGCGACTGCAGCGGTGAATTCTGGCCATGGACTTGTGTTTGGCATAGCTGCTGCGGCGTCCTGGGTCCGATAATATACCATTGCTTTCGCGACCGGTTGATTGAATAGTGAGCAGGCGGCGATGTAGGATCTCATCACGACCGGAGTCGGTGTGCCGGCCTGGCCCGTTACCAGAACATCTGCCCTTTGCCCGACTCCCAGAGTAACGACTAAGCTGGTCAGAGAGCGGTATGGACAGTGGAAATTTCTCAACACTGACCTTTGGTATCGTAAGGCAAGATGGGAACGAAGTCGTTGGCAATGACTTTCAAAGTGTGTCCGTCAATTGAGAACATTAGAGTTGCTTCTGCACCAGCATTGATTAAGCGAAGCCGATGGACTTTGCCAGCATAAAACCGGAACTTCGATGTCGCAGCATTGCTGAAACACTGTCGCGTGTCACCGGTAGCCTTTTTCGTGCAGTCAAAGTTGTTTCTTCCGTTGATGAGGTTGTTGTCTGAAAGTTGGATCTAGTGACTCCTATGAGACTGTGCACGTTGCGGGGAGTCAGGTAGAACTTACGACTTTGTTGATATCGGTTGACATGGTGTCGTTCACGATATCGAAATACTCACGATGGTAATGATCGGTCAATATGATTGGTCCGACGTCTGGCGAACAATCAGTATGAACAACTCACAGGTTGTTGTTCGATGCTCACCTGTGTCATATGCCACTGTGCTCGGGCCATGAATGATGAGAGGTCCAACAACGCCACCAGCATATTGGCCAGAGTAATGAGAGTGGTACCAAGTAGTCCCGTACAGGTCCGCAAGAAACGAATAGGTGAAGCTGCCACCTGGAACGATTGGACATTGTTGAACGCCCGGAACACCATCCACTAATCAAGATTTTAGTATGTCAAATATGAAATGTCTCAAGATCAAAAACCAAGATCAGCAAAGAAAAACGATCCTGATCCCCGATCACTGAGATTTCAAGGGCGGAAAGTTACGTACTCCATCTGATCACCACGTCAGCCCAGGACAAGAGATCCGGTACAAGCACTTACTGCATATCTTTCTGTAGAATACCATGCCAATGAAGAGCAGTTCCCTCCTCAGGGAGCGTGATTTGATTGTGGACTGTAACTTGGATCGTATCGCCCCTAAAGAAGTGTGAGTGTCAAAAATGAGGTCCATCTAGTGTTTCGGGAGAGACATACCAATTCGCTTCGATCAGCGGCCCAGGGAATTGATTGTTGACCAACATCACATCCTTGTAGTAGCCATCCGGTGCTGCCCACCCTCTGGTTATCGTAAAATCATAAGCCCGGATGACACTGCGCATGATGAGTACGAAGCTATTGACCTTGAGAAAGCGGGTCTTACCCAGTATGAGGAGGATCTATATCGAGTCAGTAGGTACAGGCAATCTGAGGCGGGATCTGAGCCTCTTACCGGCTGAGCAAACAATATGATTAGAGAATAATGTTAGTCGGGGTGATTGTGTTCAGAACTCACTATCTAAGAAGGTGTTAGCATAGGTTGGCGCAATCGGGAGAGGTGGAACTTGACTTACAGACATTGGTATTGTTTGCGGTCTTCCCACCCCAAGGGAAGCCTTGAGGTAATGGCTAGTATTGATCAGAAATGCTCAAGTATACTCAAAGCAATTTGGAAAGATGAATGTTTTGCCGCGCACATGTGCCAGTCTTATTTGGAGACAGTTCCGCACGTAATATGACACAAAAGTGAGCCGTTGTGATTGTGTGGGGCACCAGTCCGCTGCCCGCGTCATGAATTCTGCGAAGTATCGCAATTATGAATCGAATTAAAAAAAAGTAGAATGGCACCACTGACCGTTACGGGTGTTGTGGTGAGGAGGTATTGAGGAGGCAGTTCCGGATAACTTGCTAGAGATGAAGTCAGATTTAAGTTTCTGGGAAATGGTGGGGGTTTAACCTTGACCCGCAACCAGCGAGCGCAGAAGTAGGGCAAAGAACACAGCGCCTTGCATCGCTAACGATGCCATTGATCCAAAATAGTCTGGGTGAAAGTAGGCATCCAAGTTCACGAATTTGGGTGAGAGAGAATGAGGGCTTATCTCCCACTTATCATCTTCTGAACATGGCAGTACTTGCGACGCTCCATGAGCCCAATCATCAAACTACCCATGTTTCTTCTCGTATAGCAACAGTATAATACATGAAGATCTTGTTCGAATATAGAATTTCGGATTTCCTGTTGGGCCGAGTGGACAAAGTCCAGCCGTGTCTTGCCCAGATGCCAGAGTCCACCCCACATGGAAAGAACGTTTACTGCATGTACAGCTGCACGCATGGACCAAACTCATCGCGAAGACGGGGAGATGGTCCGTTCCTGCTTGAACAAACGTTGGATTCAGCTCTCGAGACGCATGGACAGAAAGGCCATGCATGCTATCCTGCAGGTAGCTCGACCTTGGGGGCGGGATGTCCAGAATCGAAGCCATACCATACTTTTCGACATGTACATTCAAGGGTACAATATGCATACGCCACTGAGAGGTAGGTGAACTGCCGCTTGACCGCCACTTGACGCGACCCAGGACCGAATGTACATGCACTTGCATGTTTCCTATACAAATCCCCCAGATTCAAATCTAGACACTAAAGTACAAAAAGCGTGAAAAATAGAACAATAACCTGTTACATTTGAAAGCAATGGAAAGTCATGAATGGGCAACAGAGAACAACTCGACCTAGATTGACCGCACCTTGCAATGAACCTAGTTGACCAATCCCGTCTAGGAAGGCAGGAATCTGCAAGACTGCTCTTCAATTCGTCTGAAGAAAAGTAGTCTGTCTATCCAAAACAGATGGTGTGATCGAGTCCGAGAGTTCGAGCACAAACCTAGCTATCCTTTGAGGCATAAGTTTCAAGGTCGAGAAACAACCTGGCAGGCTGACAACAACATATGGCACACACCACAACAATCCATCCAGTTTGGAAGGTACATGATCGAATAGACAGCGCATTTGTCTTTCCCAGAAGGGAAGGGGCGAGCTCAAGATACTACCCATCATCTTAGTCTTCGGTGTGACCCAAGCCACCTCCTCGAAGTTTTGATGAGTGGTGGCTCTCCGCCACAGTTCACTAAAGAGGGAACTCCCCATATTGATGTTGTTCGAAAAATAGAACTGGCAGGATGTTTACTTCGATATCCAGAGAACGGAAGAAGTATGCGCGGTGCGGAGTACATGCTAATGGGGTTACACGAGCATCTCAAGGAGAAACGATGTCCCCGGGACCGATTGAGGTACCTCGTCTGGCTGAACCATGGAAGACCTTGCATCATCCCAATCGCTGTGGTGTCGGCGTACCTTGTGCAGCCCAGATCAATATCCCCAGCTTCCTGACGAACACGAGGATGAGGCTTCCATGAGTCATTTGCATCTCGCATTTGGGCATGTATGTAGCCTTGTCCGATATCCCGTGCTGACAGACGGCTGATGGACAGGGGATCAGATCGGCTACTCCACGTGGATTGTGAGGATGCAGGTCGTGGATGAAGAAGAGGTGAGGTGGAATATATTTAGCTCCTAGATCTTGGCAGCCTTCCCCTTTTGGGTGGCACGCTTTGGCCGCTCCGAGCCCCATGCACAGACAGGAATGGGATTTCACAACCTCACAATTTCATCTGATACGAAGGACACACAACAGACGGACACCACCATGGCATCGATCACGAGTTTCCACCGCGGCAGCGGACACCTTCCGGGAGGATCCGTCTGAAGGATTTATTCTCCGATTGCTCGTCCTCGTCCTCTTCCTCAATCAGTCACCTGAGGTCGCCGACCCGGCGTCTAGACGAACGCTTTCCCTCACTCGTCACGGAGCATGAATATCCTCGTGTCAATATTATGAGAGTGGATCCAATCCTAAGGACTTTCAGTATTCTACAGCCCAAATTTGAGGGGTTCTGAATCTTCTGCTGCGCAAGTCACGATTTGCCTGAAGTCAATATGCAGGTCATTCAGCGGTACCGAGCGGAATCCCTGGGTCCCGGCACCCCTGGTGCCCCTAGGAGATCAACAGCTTGCCGTCCCGTCCCTGAATTGATGTTTGGTAACGGTCTTACTTCTTCCAGGTCATGGGGGCTATTTCTGCGCCGTCAAAGCTCCGGTCGTGTGGGAAAGTGGTTTTGCCCAATTCTCCACCCAAGTCCCATTGCTGCAATTGACGCAGTGGCATGGGCACAGATGAAAGAACAACTCAAAGATCGACATCTCTAAGCCCCAGATGCGATGTGCTCACTTGAATTAGTCAGAGAGCGGAGCAACCTGGTCCCAAGTCCAATGTTTGGACGGTTTTTGTCTCAGGCCGCCCTGCAGCTACGGCGGTATTCTTCATCAGCTACTTGAATCCGAAATCTGTCATACCTAAATGAGGGTTTCGATAATGCTTCAATCATCAGCCGGTGTGCTTCTGAGTTTAGGTGAGTGGCAAGCTTCCCCCTCTGGCTGAGCGAATGCGGCGTGGCCACCTGGGGAGGTGGACGCATTGCAAGTGCAAGTATTGACGACCCGTGTAACGACAAGGCGAGCTCTTTGACGTTCGACTTCACTCTTCTTTGCTGGCTCTCACGCAATGCTCGTATGCCTTCTTCTTGCCACGTTTGGCTAGACGAGCCCAGGCTCTTTACTCGCTCATTTCTTGTTGTGTCTCGTTTGGCTTTAACCGGAGATAGAAATTACCTAGCGCATGGTATTTTGCTCTAGATACTTGCCAAAAGGGTTGAAGCCTTTGCGTCTTGACAGACTCTTCGGCATTGTTCCCGAGAAAGACATACAGTACATGGAACTATCGAAATAGAGACCAAATCCAGATGGGCTGCACGGGCGAAGACCAGAGTCTGCAGGTATTGCTCAGCTGTCCTCATTTCGACGCAGGTTTGAGAGCAGACTATTCAAGGTTGGGTCATGACAAGGAAGTTGGGTATCCATTCAAATGTCCGTGGCGAAGCCTTTCCGTCAGAGGCCACTTATTGAAGGTGTTGAATGATTGCCATATCTGCTGATGAAACCTTTGGCGTTCGCGGCTGACATCTCGTCTGCTCAGAATTGCTCGTGAATCTTGCGGTCAACTTGGGCTGTCGCCACGAACTAGCGGATCGAATTTGTCCTTCTATTAGAAGAGTGGCATTGTCGAATGACGTGTCTCCCCTTACCAGTGAAGAGTTCTTCTGTCGTATGACCCTTCTTTGCAACAACGGTTGATCTGCTTGCGTCTCGATCATTCAGCTCGAAGTTGTGGCTCCGCACGGCTGAGAAGTAGACGCTCGAGAGGAGTCTGTCTGTTCGGCAGCCATGGTGCCGATCACTACGGAGAAGAAGAAGCGCTCTGAATTGGCTCATATATCGGATCCTGAAATGGTTCACTTAGAGGCAACTTCTGTGACACCCTACTCCGCCAATACTGAAAGTCCAGTAGTGCATGGGAGCGTTCTCATTTTCGAGGGCATTTGCCAAGCGGAGCAGTTGTTCGCCAGCTTCTCCACCTTTGGAAGGCATATGACCCGCCAAAGATTTCAAGAATCTTATAATTGCACTTTGGTGCTATTCGTTGCTTTCCCAGATTCCAGAGGCGTAGTGTCATTGCATCAAGAGCCGTGCCGGTGAGACTGCTTGTCCTTGAATGCGGCAAAGATACTATTGCTTTGCATACGCGGGCTATCCGTGTCCGTTCGATATCCCTAGCGCACGTTTGCTATGGTTCAGTTTCATCACGACCGACATTGTCCGCTGCCGCAACAGAGGAGGGATTGCTTCCCTTCGTCTGCGGAAACGTGATATTGTTGATGGAATAGCCGCTAATGGGCTGTCGGTAATGTATAGTCAATCTCGGCTCGAGATTGGATTTTCTCGAGTCGACAGAACTCTCACGGATCCACTGCAGGAGCTCGACTTCTCCTTTGCTAACCTAACACACCGGTGACTGTTCGATTCACGTGATGCGAACAGGAATCACTTTCTTCCCTTTCAATGCTTCACGGCATTCCTTCACGGCTACTTCACATACCTTCCTGACAGAAAACGTCTGTTCCACCTTAATATACAGGTGATCGGACCATGTCTTGCTTTTCGACCACGCTGGAGCTTTAAATCCAAGGATGGGAGGATGTCGAGGAAGCCTTTCTCCCGCACTTCTGCTGTGTTGTGGGCTTGAACCCTCACTCATGGACATGTTCAGCTTTCATTATAGATATAATAACCACCAAGAAGATTGAAGAGCCCATTAAATGATAGTTCTACTCACCTACGGAAACATTGAATTGACCATCGCTCTTCCAGATTTTTGAGGAAAGGGGGAAACCTTGTAGAAGTCTCATTTAAATCCGTTGGGTTATTTCTTTGACGGCTCGAAGGGTACGATGTGTTTGGCCAGGAAATTTCAATGTGAGTTAGTTGCGTCCAAGAAGGCCATCTGGATCCTGAAATCGAAACTTCGTGCTGTCTTGAGCGATGTTCCTTCCTCAACAAAGTTAAGCGAGCAAAAACGTGCTCGCCAATGTTCCTTCCTCAGCAACCTCCTTTCCAGCAGGAAAGAACAAAGGCCTCGACATCATCAAAATGACAATCTTTGACCGAGCTTATCCTTTTCAGTACCATCAACATTTCTACACTGTCGCTATCAGCATCCATATCGTCCCGAAGTATCGCATCAACATTCCACTCACCTCGAAATCCAGCAAGAAACTAGCTATCAACTTTTCACACGCCGTCACCGGCTTTCAAATCCACAAGCTCCAATCCAAAGATGCTTTCGAGTCTCGCCAATCCGCTTGCCATCATGGCCTATTGCTTTCTCAAGAATACCAAGCCCAACACACGAAAGAGCAAATATAATTTCCACGATCAAGACACAACCAGCGACCGAGACTCGGACATCGAAAGCCAAAAAAGGGTCGTTGGTTTCGGTTTGAGGTCCAGCAAGCCAGATCAGGGTGCCTCCCAGAAACAGCGAACCCGCAATCGAAATCCAACATGTGCAGGACTGTACGCAAGGCCCGGCAACAACAATGCTGTTCTTGATCTGCCAGCGACAGAGACACAAGACACCAGCAAAGATTACAAGACTGATCAGGTGAAAGGCAGAGCCGAAGCTCATGATAGATCTACAAGAAGGAATTCATCGACACCATCCAAGGAGTCTTCCAGCAAAGACAAGGTGAAAGCGGTGGACACATCCAGCGGCGAAGAATTAGACGAAGATAGCACTCTCGAGCTTCCTTGTTGCAAATGTCAATGGTGCAGTGACCGCACTCGATCTAAGAAGCCGGTGGTCGCCAAGACAGAGTTTGTCGTGACTGTTATCGACTTCAACGAGTGTGGAGACAATACAAACGAAGATGACGATGAAAATTCGGAGATTTTCACATTCCAACAGGCCCTCAATGAGTCAATAGCAGAATTCCAATGGGAAATCAAAGATGGTCGAGTTGGAGAGTCCAGCAAACAGAACCGCGGGCTGGTAGACCTTCCTATGAGCTGGAAGGGCTACCCGGATCTATCACAACTTGGAAAGACAGATCTACTGCAGCCGAAATTCGTACCTCAGCTATCAGTTGCACAAACTGAGGAAATAGTTCTAGTACTGCAAGAAACGGCACCTCAGCCATCAGCTGCACAGCTTCAAGAGATAGGTCTTGTGGAGCAAGGAATCGCGGCCCAGTCATCAGTTTCGACAAACCGTCATGTCGCCTTGGCTGAGCCACCATCTCCACGCAGGAGTCAGGAGGTAGATCAAAGAGATCCAGAAGCCACACCTCGTCGTGTAAGCTGGGGTAGCACTCCATCTCCACGCCAAAGCGAAGAGACAGACTTGAACCCCCAACAAGCCACACCCCGCCGCTCATCAGATCCACCAAGTGCCTCACTCCCTCAAGAGCTTGATCTCCAGAATGTTAAGGATGAAAAATGGCCTGAAGTTGTTCGACACAATTTAAAAAAGGACCCCCGGGAGAAGACAGATGATGGAACTCGTCGACTCTCTGTTGGTGAACTTGAGCCAGGAGATGAACCAACTACCACCAGCGGACTTCCAATTCAAGGCATCGGTGCAGAAACGGTGGTCATGACCAGGCCCAGACGAGGCTCAATCTTGGGTCAGGAAGTGCTGCCACATGATGTGGAAGGGGTAGACTTTGAACAAGAGGAGAGATCTTGGGAGTATGTCAATGACAGGAGTAGATTCGCGCGGGGAAGAGAATACGAGGATGATCCTCCGTACGTGGAGCGTGAGGAAGATGTCGGAATCGAGTGCAGCAGAGAAACGACGGTGAATGAGAAATTTGGATTTGTTGCCAAGATCAAGAAACTTTGCAGACTTGGAATCTGGAGAAAACCTCGAAAGTGACTGGAATGAGTGGAATTGGCAATGCGAAGTAGAGTACACCTGGATCATGTATCCTTAGCGAGCGTTTGTTGTCCTTTAGTATAGCGAATCGAGAATTTTACCACTCCTGTTTTGTGAGGTTAGTGACCTTGAGATGCTAATGATGGCTCGAAGGTATGAATGACAGACATGATCAGGTGAGATGATGTGAAGAATGAAATACGCCTTGTGCGCCTCTACCCCATTCTTAAGTGTACAGTACACCAAAAACGGACGAACCAAATTGCTGGACTCCACGACGAAGAAACCATGAGAAGAACTTGGAAGCACCAGATCAGGCCAGTTATGTAGGGGCAACTGACCTGACAGCTACCGCGTCCTTGCAGCCTCTTCACATCCCTCTTCTCACTCCATCCCATCTTTGATCCTCCCCTACCACGGGTCTAGACTCAGGACTAAACGTCCAGTAGCCTCTTTAGCTATACCTAGACAACAACATAGGTACCCGCACTCCATTCCAAGCCCAATCCAGCCGGATCAAAGTAGTTCAAGACCCGCCACTGCCAGCGCGACACGGGCGGCTGAACCGACGTCCTGGGACGGAGCAGATGGACGGACGGACGAGGCGGGAGGGACCTGATTTATGGGGAAGTGGTGCTAGCTAGTGAGTGAGTGAGTTGATGAGGAACTGCAGGGGTTGCTAGGTAGCTGTGGAGTAGAGTAGAGTAGAGTAGAGTAGAGTACACTCGAGCGATATCCCATTCTTGAGATGCGTTTGATGTACAGTACGCCTCGTGTAGCTTGACGTATAACTCTTGGTGGGAAGGGGGGTGTAGCACAGACTGACTGACTGATGGACAGACAGACAGACAGGTAGGCTAGAGAGGCTTCATCTAATACCCACAAGCCGGAAAGTCTGGGAAAGTGCTAGATTGGCTTGGTCTAGCCTAGCCTAGTCTGATCCCATGTTGGGAGAATGAGAGGAGAGAAGAGGATTTGAAGGTTGTACGTGCATGCGTGCGTGTGTGGTGCGGTGTGGTGTGGTGTCTTCATCCCATTCTTGTACGCAAGCCTCTCGTTGGAAATCTTGCCGTATAATTAATTCATTGCCAGACATGCAGCGAAGCGAGATGGATGAGAGCAGAAGGCAGCGCAGCGAAAGACAAGACGACGCCAAAGCCAAAGCCAAAAGAGGGCGGAAGAAAGAAAGAAACAGGAAAACTTCCGAGAGGAAGAAGGTACGATAATGCTATTCATGAAGCTACAGACAGATATGTGGTCTTAACACCTCGAAAATGGGATGAGAAGATGAGATGAGGTGAGCTCTGGGCTGACGTGTAGCTAGGTAGGAGGTAGGTAGGTAGGTACGGTAAGATTTGTACCTAAGTCACACCATCCCATTCTTGAGGGATCAAGCCTTTTTTTTTTCCCTTTCCATGTCTTTCTTTCCGAGAGATTTAAAGAGGAGGCGACCTCGCACTCGCATCTCTTCCTCTCGCCTCACTTCAACCCACTTCAGCACACTTGAGATTGTCAACATAACGAATGCCGTCGCTCATCTGAATTGGATGGAATGAACTCGAAAGGGTGGACGAGAGAGAGAGGACGTCAAGATCGAGCGACGATCCACGTGATTGATGCCTTCGTGTCAGGAACGAGACGGAAATTCCGCCCTCCCTTGGCATTTGCAAGCTCCGTCATCGCGATGGGTTATCAGCGGGCTCTGAGCTCCTCCCACTTGAGCAGAGAGCTCCTCCAACGATTACCTGCCGGTATGTATCCCTCGAGACGAACGAACGAACAAACGAGCCAACGAACAAACGAACGAACGAACGAACGGACGGAACAAACGGCTGGCTGGATGTAGGTGTCCGTCAGTTAGTCAATCGGTCAGCCATGTAACGTCCCACGCACGACGGCGACAGGACAGACACACCCCGACACACAACGGCCGGCAAGCATGGTAGCTCCTCTCTCTCCTTTTGTCTGTCCAAAGAGGGAAAGGGAAAGTGAAAGTGCGAGCCAATTCAGATCCCAATCAATCCCAATCCCATGCAAATCATGCAACTAACTAACTCCACGACTCGCCAAAGCGCTCTCGCGTTCTCCTCCCTGAATAGTGCGTCGAACCCCGATCATGGCCGACCCCTGGGAAGGGGATACAAAAATGGCCGAGTATCGGGAGGGGGGGGGGGGGGGGAGGGGCATGAAGTGAAGATGGATGAAGAGGGAAAACCCTCCCCGATGAGGAGTTGGAGATACTCCCCGAGATGGATGGAGCTTGATGTTTGATTCCCCCAAGGATTCTAGCAGGCGAAAGAGTCGAAGATAGACAAGCAATCACTGTACGAAAGTACGAAAGACTAGCCAGCCAGGATCGACAACTCGATTGCCTTTCCTTTCCTTGCCTTTCCTTGCCTTGCCTTGCCTTGCCTTGCCTTGCCTCCTCCTTTCATGTTGAGAAATTCAAAGGAAGCGAATCGATTCTCGTTTATTCTCCAAGGAAGTCGATTCCGGATCGAGTGATAAGTGTCCATGTACAGGTATTTCTCCGCATCGGTAACTCGCGGCCTAGTACGTACTTGAGATGCGAGGTAGGTAGGTTTGGCGAGTTCGGATTGTCTTGTCATGCACTCCCACGCTCACGCCCACGCCCACGCCCTTGGAGAAAGGAAAGTCAAGATGCAGACCCAAGCCAAGCCAAGCCAGTTGATAATATTTCCGCCAGCCCATCCCGACGAACGCCCGTTGTTTCTTCCAGAAGGAGTCCAGTAGTATTATTTCCGTGTTTTGATCTGCATGGCTCATCTTCTCGTCTTCTGGAATACTGACTGGGAGTTTATTCTCGGTCCTTTGGTGTCATCGTACATAAAGTTCTCTTGGTTGTGCTTGTCTTGTCGGCTGGCTTCCTGTTGACGGGACTTCGGGTCATTGATGTATCGAGTCGCCGCCGCCGCTGCCGCCACCACCACCACAAATCCCACGAACTCCGTCATTAATTTACTATTTTGTAATTGCGTACAGTTTTAACAGCATTGCACCTGGCGATGCCACATACAGACATACGGCACTCTGTATGGCGAGCACGCTCACGCTGATGCTCATGTTTCTGCAGCAGACCGGCAATCGGCAAGATAGCCTAGATAACTATACTTGACCCGACCAGTTACTTCCCCACGAACTTGGGGAAGGTTAGAAACGGACTGGGAATGCAACTCGGACAACCTCGGCAGAGTTCTAACCCGTCGAGATGTCAAGAACCAAGGTACTACGTACAGGGGGCAGCAGTTGTTAAATCGGCCCACATAAAGTCGGAATTTCTGGGTGGCCTGACCAATCACCTGGTTAAGATACCTGATCCTGCTCTTTAATTGGGTCCACCACTTAACATTTGCTGCCCCCTGTACGTAGTACTTCGTACAGGGATAAATAAATGTTAAATTGCCATATCACGCTGCTTTTAAATTTATATGAGAATTATATCATGGAGGCAAATTTGATTAATGATATTAGCTACCACTTTGTGTATCCTCCACGAGCTTCAATAACATTATGACAGCGCTTTGGCATAGTATGAACTAAGGCTTTTACCTTTGCATTTGTAATTGAGTTCCAAGCCTTTAACACAGCTGCACGAAGGCGGGGAGAGTTCCTATGGACTTTAGGATGTAATGCAGCTAGAATATCTTTTATTTTATCTCATAGAGCCTTAATTAGAGAGAGATCTGGAGAGAAAGGACAATGGAAGATTGGCACAATCCCTTGGTTTGCCATCCAAGCTAAAGTATACGCGGATTTGTGACCTGGTTCTTCATCTTGCTGAAATTGAAGCTTTATATGAGGCGTCTTGCCGTAAAGGTAGTTTCAAATAATTGGAAAGGTATGTTCGCAATAAGTTTGGCTTGTAATTGTTTTTCAAGCTTTTTCTCAAAAAAGGCCAGGCCCTTTACCATATTTCCCATTCATTGAACCCTAAAACATTCATTCTATCTTTCTCTGCCATCTGTGACTTATATAATCGGCGATATATAGCTTAGACGGGCCCTTCTTTCTTGTATACCATTGCCGTTTATGGTACCTAGGCTGAACCCAACTTTCATCGCTTCAAAGGATTTTGTCCCATTGATCTAATGTCTAATGTTCATGCTTGTATGCCCACGTAAGTTGTAGTCGTTGATTCGTGGCTGATAGAGGAGGTTTCTTCTTTCGTATCCCTCGCGCATAACCCTCTTTCTCAAAGGCAGTACGAATAGCAAAGCTTCCTTAACACCACGTATCCCATTTTAGCCATTTTGGTAGCTTTGCCCATGGTATATCACGCTGAAACGAGCTTTGTGTAACCTAGTGAATAAGATACGCACGATGAGGAGTATCAATCTTGATATGGCGACCGCAGTTGTGCTTTTGAGGAGTAGGACGATTTTCGAGAGCGTATTGCACCTGCCGGTGCGTAATATGAGGATTCTGTAGTAGAATATCGTCAACAGACCACCCTGTGGTGTAATACAAGGTTTGGATACGTAGCCTGTTGTCTTTAGACGCCATGTGAGTCGGCGTCTTAGGTGTCGGGACATTCATTGTTGATTCCGAAGGTGAATTCATGGTTTTATTGATTTTGGTGAAGAAAATGAAGCAACACGAGCTCACCTTAAAGCAGCGAAAAACACCTGATTTCAGAGCCATCTGATTGGTCAGATCACCTCTTGCTTGGAGCCTTATTTGGTGACATTTAATATTTATTTCCGCCTGTAGGTAGTAGTCAAGTTCGGATGCTTGCGATTGCGATAGTGATAGCGATTAATGGGACAAACCAGTTTATGCATTTATGCATGCATGCTTGCAGGTTGGGTTCATGGTAAAGAATCCCTCCGCTTCGTTCATTCGTCATGGCTATGATGGGTACTTGTAAGCATAATTCGGAGCGTGACGATGCATTGGCAGGCAAAGCAATGGAATTGCCGGCCGGCTTTCGGCAATCCCTATCAGTGAGTAGGTAGGAAGGTAGGAAGGTAGTAGGTACATTGCGGTGCATGTCGGAGTAAGTATCGGAGTAAAGCATCGATGGCTACCTATCAGTGGCACTTAGTTACTCGTCGCTCGACACCGCTCATTGGTCACTCCAGGGTAGGTATTCTCAGTCCAGTCCAGTCAAGTCAAGTCAAGTCAAGTCAAGTCAAGTCAAGTCAAGTCAAGTCAAGTCAAGTCAGCACCAAACACAGAACCTGGATACGTTCGTTCGGCTAGGAGTCCTCTATCCGTACTCCATTCCCATAAGCGGATATGCAGAATACCGACCGGGTGGTGCGCACTGGTGGCGGGCTTCCCTCCGATAGCAGGAGAGGAGGTCTGTATTAATAATATCAGTTGGCGAAAAGACGGTAGCGCTGCACCCCTCCCTGCAGAAAGCTGTGATGTGCGTGACCGCGAAGAACTCAGTGGTGGTGTGCGTTGCATGGTACTGACTGTGTGGTATGCGAATCTCGAGTTCTTCAAGAGATGAACCAAAGCGGGCGTTGTTCCTGTGCCGAGTCCGAGGTTGGGGTTAGGCCGCGACGAGCAGTCAGTCGTAGCCGCGCCACTGGAGCGGGATTTTGTTATCCTGAAGACTGATTGACTTGGCTTGGCTCGATTGCCCGATAAGAGAAAAGGTAATGGATGAATGGCGCTCGCCGTTACTTCGGGGGAATGTGTAGAGGGGTACAGTTTTGCTTCATGCTGACCACTCGGTCAGTGAGGGGCTCGTCAAGGAGTGACACAGAGTCAGGTTGCCAGGTTGCGTCTTTCAGTGCTCTCTGGTGGGGGGGAGATGGAGGGGTAAAATGGCTGGCTTGGGTCGGCTGTTGGCGTTTGCAGGGGGGGATTGGTCAGGGTAGGGCAGGGGGCAGGGTAGTACAGTAGGGCATGTGAAATATGGGCCCTTTGTGGGGGCACATCCTGGAAAACTACTTGTATCTTGGTCATCCTCGCTATCCCACGAGGCGACCACGGCGAACTCGTTCTGGCCGGCGGGGAACGAACGAATTGGATTTGGATGATGATGATGGATCGAGCATGGCATTGCTGGTTCTGTCCAATCATGGTCTGGCTGTTTGTTGAACCGCGGTGTGGACTTGAGATATGCCGAGTTAGGAAGTTCGAAAGAGGCTTGAGAACGGTTGAAGTAGACTTGCTGGGTATGTCCTAGGTAGGTCCTAGGTAGATAGATAATAGATAGGTAGGTAGGTAGATAGATAATAGATGGATAGGTAGGTAGGTAGGTAGGTAGATAGATAATAGATAGGTAGGTAGGTAGATATGTAGTACATTTATCTGTGACTGTGACAACTCCCGTAACGGAGTTGAACGCCGTGCCATAGGTAGGCGACGCCCTCTCAGCGGCAGGCCTGCAACTGCACTGCACTGCACCGCACGCACCCTAACAACCCCCCCATGACGCCCGACGCCTCATGACAGGTGCCCGGGCCAGAGAACGGGTCCTGTCATGGATGTGCACGCCCGATCATCGGTGGCTGGCAGGCAAGCTCCGAGCTAGGTGGGAATTGTTCCGCATGTTGAAAGTAGATGAGTGACTCGTCGCTTTCGTAGATATACTCGTGCCCCTCCATCTTTCTCTCTCGACCCCTCTTTTCCCCCTTCTAATCATCAATCCAAACAAATAAAACAAACAAACAAACAAACAGGCAAACAGACAGACAGCCAGATCGACAGACTGCTTGATTGAACCATTCGACCCCTCTCAACATCTCTCTCGCTCTCGTCCTACTTCACTGAGCTTCATTCACAATGGCTCCAACAAGCACCAGATCGTCGTCCATGTCCTCGGCGTCAACGACCAGCTCCAAGAATTCAGACACCTCGATCAAGAAGAAATTCGGATGCAGCTTCCCGAACTGCGGAAAGTCGTTCTCCCGATCCGAGCATCTCCACCGCCATGCCCTCAACCACAAAGACGGCAACAACACCTGTCAAAGATGCAGTGCGCATTTCCGTCGCCGTGACCTACTTGGTGAGTAACCCAGTACCAATTTCACGTCTGAGTAGTCCCTTTCTCGAAACCCAATCTAATGCCCGTCTTAGACAGACATATGGCTCGCCACAAGGAAAAGGACGACGAAGCGGGAGGAGAAGGCCTGGGGGTCTTGGCTACCAGAAAGAGGCTCTGGAGGGACTCGGATGGGAATATCGTTAATGCCAGAAGACCCTCATACACGCCATCCCAGGACGGTACTAAGAGGCGCCAATTGAGCCAGAGCAGCAGTAGTCGAAAGGACTCGATCACCAGCTCAACCAGTTCTTTCAGCGACGAGGACTACAAGCTACCGCAAACCAAAAGGAAACCCGTTATCCTCACACCAACAGTCCCCATGTCGAGAACGGGCTCGGCAACATCATCTACGATAGTCGTCGACACCGGCGCATCAGGATATGAAAGCCAAGCGAGGAAGATAGAAGAGGACGTCGACCAGCCCTCCTGGCTCCGCATGTCCACCCTCCCCTCCCCACCACTCTCCGAACCCCAATCCGCAGGCCAGAGTCCCAGCCCCAGCCCGGAACTCGAAGAGCTCGACACGCTGTACGAGGATTCCTGGCCGGTCATGCACGAGGGTCTCCCGGAGATAGTCAACAACAGTCCCGTGATGGGCCGCCAGTCCCAGTACCCCGCCAGTCCGAGCTGGGGACCGCAGCCGTTCCAGACGTTCATGGGAGCCATGGCGGAGCTGCCGTACGATGACATTTTTAAGCCCGAGGCCGGGTTGTATGATTGGCAGGCGTGGAATAGCCAGGTGCTGATGTCGAGGTGTCGGGAGGAGAAGTTCGAGCCGTTTGAGAAGAGGGGGGAGAGGGAGTGGGGTTCTTCGTATCCGGCGCAGGAGGCGGCTTTTAGAAGGACGTTTGGGCTAGGGACTTGTTAGGTTGGGAGGTTGGCCTGGATGGCTGGCTGGCTGGTTGGTTGGTTGGCAGAGGCGTCTTGGTTAGAGTCATCAGATAGAGCATCTAGAATCAATCAAACATTGAAGCCAAAAGAAAGATCCAAGTCTCCCAGTGGGTCCACGCATCATTTCATGAATCCCGCTCGAATCTACTCCTTCTGAATCAAATCTCTGAATCCCAACCATAACCTCACCAGGATAACCGCTGAAATCTTAAGATTGCCAATAACACCCGCCAACGGCGCATGCGGCCTATCGATCGACCTCTAAGTCCAGCCAATTGCTGCCTCAAGACCACGCGAGCCTTCGTCTTCGTCTTCGTTTCGTCCCATAACGCACCCTCCTTCGTCTTGACTCTTGCGTCGCCGTCATCGCCGTAGTCGGCACGCGCCAAGGGTCGGTCGGTCCTCCACAAACCAAACCAACCCAAACGGCAAGATAAGCAAGACAAGGAAGCCAGCACGCAAGCACGCAAGAAACTTTGGTCCGTTTTTTTTGGGGGGGGGTTTCCCAACGATCGAAACGTTCGTTGCCCGTGCGTGCGTGCGTACATGCGTCTTGCTCGATAATTCGTCACCCCCACTTGACTTCTTCTTCGTCGTCGTCGTCGTCGGATGATTGGAATAACGAGGCGAAACGTTAATTAACCAGCCGGCGAGGTGGAGGCACAGAGCAGGGCGACGCCCGAGAGGCCAGGGTGGAGAAAAGACAGGAATAATGGAGGGTGTCGCCTTGGTCTTTCTTAGTAGCTGGTACACATCCCGGCTTTGTATAGCTTAGTCTCAAACGTATCAGACGGGCGTTCTGGATGTAGTGGCTAGCGTCTGGAAATAGATACAGTACCCAGGTATGCTGATTAGGCGTGGGTGGCGTTGGAGATTTCCTCTTTGGTTCAAGTTGAGTTGGGTTGGGTTGGGTTGTTACTATAACAAAGAACATTACAGTATGAAACCGCAGGAGGTGTGTAATTCGAGGGGAGGAAATCGTAGACTGCTATTGCTCGATGTCGATTTCTCGGATGCTTTACTTGTTAGATTGGGATTGTTTCTTACTTGCCTACTTAAGTGCCGAGTTAAGAGAGTTGGTTGGAAAGTAAACATTAGCCGAGAAGTTGGCCGGACTACAGCTGTGGGGCTTGATACGGTCTTTATTTACTTTCTAATCATCTTTACCCGCGGGCGCCTTTTCAATCGAGAAGTATATGCAGTTGGCAAAAAACCGTTCCTCCATTTTTCCTATGCGGTTATCAGCAGATGATCTCTTCAAGGTGGGGGGGGGGGGGGGGACGCACCCTAACTAGAGAGGTGAAATATTACCAAGTAATGTCGGCGCCATCCAGTTTGGGGGTTTCGTCGCAATAGTCAATCGTCTTAGAAGATGTCAGCCAGCTCCCAAGCGGTCTTTTCGTCGAGTAGGAAATATCCCATCTCACCTGTCCATATAACTGTCTGCATTCCAGATGGTTCAGAAACGAATAATTGCGTCGCGCTGGACACTCGATACCAATATCGTTCTGCCGATCCTTATCATTGTTGGAAGTGATGATGATCTTCCCACTGCCACCAGGAGACTTGGGTAGCCAGGGTGTTTCTCTCCAACTCTTAACGACTTGTCTCTCGCTTCCGTGCAGAACTTGTCAATAGCCCAGAGACCGTCGTTTCGGCTGAACCCGCTGCTAAATTGGTAGAATCCACCAGGCAAGTATGGATTTCCGCCGGGCCTGCAGTGTTTCCAGGCTTTTAGGGACTCTGGGTTATTTGGATCGATGTGAATTGGTAACACAGGGAGTACCTCGCTTGGCGCTGGTGCTGGAGACCCTACGGGTGGTATCCATCCTGGTGGTGTTGGGTTGATCGAAACAGCTCTCTCGGCAGCCTTTATACTCGGGATGGTGCAAGGGACACCGACTGTGATAGATTCTTCTGAAGTGCTGGATGGTTCTGAAGGGGTTTCTGTCATGTCGAGCTCAGGAGGACGGGTAGGCTGGGGTGTCGCAACGCCGTCGGACCCTATCTTGATGGTTGGGAGACCAGGTGGTGGGGGTATGTATACGCCGATTAGCACAAGAGGTGGAAAGACCATGATCATGTTATAATCGGTAGGGCATGGCGGATCGAAAGAGACTGTGGTAGTGGGACAGCCTTGACATGCGGCGGCACTTAGTGTAGGGTCACAGTACCACAGAGGTAGGACAGTGCTCGTCCCATCGATGACTTGAGTTACGACTGAGTTTCCCTGAGAATCAAAGCTATTAGCCTTGTTTATATAGCTGGACAGTGAAGTCAAAAGACTTACAGTAAGTTCTGGATATGAGAGGTACCAGGTTGAGAGAACTCCCGTTGCGGCAGCAATTTGGGTCGCAACGACCACGGCTGTGACAGGTGGTGGTGCACGTCCAAGAATCTGTTCTAATTAGAAATGAAGGAAGAATATCATGAACAGAAAACGTTACAGTATTTGTATGCGTCTCGCGTGCCTGCAGGGGATCCAGGCTGCTGACTGTCCAGAAGAGCACCAGCAGAATGATCAGCGAGGCCGTCTCAAATTTGCAGAAACACTTCATAGTTGCTGGGTGTGAAAGTGATTTTGTAATAGAAAGGTGGAAGCAATCAATGGTCTGTACATTGAAGAATAGATGCAGTGCAGCTCTTGGTTTATAACTCTAGATCTGTCAATATATGATACTGCTAAGTGTCTTTGCACTGAGAGGGCCAACAGTGGTCTGTCCAAAATAAAATGTATGGGCTCATGCCACGAAGTCTTTTAAGAAAGGATCCTCGCCCAGCAGCTTCAAAATTGCTATTCTCGGAGCTTCGCAGGAATGGAATCCAGGTTGCAAGTCATGATCCCTCGATTGACGACCACCACACGTCCAAACTGGACTGACTTCCAGTTGAAATAGATATACTTCTGACCCAACAGTTTCATCTATTTTGTAGTCTCACAGGGAGATACTTGTTCAGTTGGAAGTACTGGGGACTTTTCAAGTCGTGATAGGGTACCCGTTCTCGGGCATGCTTGGGCGACCTCAAAAGGGACCTGGGCTCAGAGTTGGCACCATTCCACCCCTCCACATTGAGGCTAAGGATTCCGAGCCAACGTATCACCAACAGAAAAGCATTTTGATCTCAAATAACACCGGGCTTTGACTGAATGACACTCAACTCGAAACTTCTGTTCCTTTCTTTCTGATGCGAGCGCGAAGAGACCGGTGTTCTTTGGCTGAGCCTACTTCTGATGTTGGATTGTGTACGGCGTTTTGCTTTGTTGGTCTGCTCCTACACCAGGAATCCTTCAACCAACGAAAGTGTATCTGGCATATGTAATGATTTGAAATAGATTTTTGAGTAGGCAAAGGGAATACTTAACTTCAAGGGCACTTCGACTGTGGCTATTTTCTGTCTGGATTTCAACCCCGTCTTTGAATCGTCAACATCCCCACCAGTCGATACACATAGACTATTACAATGCATATCTCCAAATACCTTATCTTCATCTCGACAGTCTCTGCTTTCGTCCTCCCGGTTGCAGAGAGATCGAATTATCTTGCTAAAATTTGGCTTCCTGTGCAGCTTTCGAAAAGTGATGCTATTGACACTGGGTTCTCCAACATCGTCATCCGCAGTGAAATTCTGACTGGTGATATTGATATTGAACTCAGTAATCAGGTATCGTATTTAGAGTCCTTCACTTACATTCGTTTCTAACAGGTCATCAACGTGCAGACAGCCCGACTCAATGTAAGGGCCGATGAGACGGCTGCTCCTCCCCCTGGCGCCGTCTGGCAACCATTTTTAAATTCGCTGTGGGATGACTGGCACTGGTAAGTTGACTCTCGAGGTTTATGGTTATATTCTGATAGTGGTTTACAGCGACGTGATTGTGAAGGCATGGAAAAGCGCCTTGGAGCCAGCGTCAAGGGCATCAGGATCCCTAGTTTCCATCATTGAGGGTTCGGACTCATACAAAGCATTCTGGGACACCACAACATCGGAGTGCAAATTCGCGTACTTGAAGAAGGATCCAACTAGAGTGAATGCAGCATCAGCAGCAATGTTGAACAATTGCTACAGGCAAATTCATCGCAGCACGCAATCTTGCTTATGGCCAGTACTTCGGTGCGGACCCAGAGAACATTGGACTGAGCATACTTCACTCTCTTCAGGTATATTTTCGTTGCATGACTGACAGGCTTGCAACTTAGTCCAGAAAAACTTCGAGAAACTTGCCAAAGAGACGGAAAATTTGGGCGCCGCTGCGCGAGACAACTTGCATCTATCTCACTTGGGGCCCAACTCTAACAGACCTGAAGACAAACAAAAACGAATGTGCAAAGGAAAACGGTGTACTACCACAAGGTGCGTGGCAAAGAAATCTAGCGATGTTCTAACATCTGACTTTGCAATAGCCATGGTGGTTCCGGCAAGCTTGGTAAAAGAGCTTGTTGGGAGCACCGTTCCAATGGGAGCTCAGGTTATTCGTTTTTGCCCAGCATTCTTCGACGTTGGCCAGCTGGGAAGAATCGAAACACAGATGTCTACCCTTGCAATCGCGGATGACGCACAGAAAGCCGAAATATGCAGCCTGGATAAACTGGATTCCACGTACGAGAGCGATAATGCACGAGTTCACGCAGTAAGTGCCTTTGATCCACTCGGAGCATTTTTGACAGTACAGTTTGCCATGGACAATCAGCACAAATTTGAATAATAAGCCCAGAGACACGTACGGGTACTTGACAGTTATTCAATATAGTGTCGCAATCTTCGCTGGTATGACTTCACAAACGCCACATACTAAAAGCTTTAGTTCAAAGAATGCCGACAATTACGCTTGGATGGCTGTAAGGAAAGCCTTGCCGCCTCATCGACTAGTGGGCCAATGGCTGACTATATGATCAGATATATGACTACTTCAACTCGGTTGTAGAATGCAAAAACGTGCGATACGATGGTGTCAATGCGGCTCCTGGGAATTGCAACGCAGATGTCTGGCCGAAAAAAAGTCCCTAAGCTTGTCAAGACAACCTGGAATAGCTACCCAGGTAAGATTCGCTCGCCGTTCCTTGAGACAAGTAGAGATGAAGAACTTCAGTGCTGACAACAAACCCCACAGGATTTGACTAGCATGTGAAAACACTCGCTTGGTGCTAGTCCCCTTGAAACGGTCGGCCGAAAAGGTACAGGACATTTGGGCGGGTGGAACTTAGTGCATCGTTGTCGTATGTAATCTGATTTGAGAAGAAGCCTATAACAGACGTGAAAGTGAATAGAAATAACAGTGCGGAAACAACTCAAATATGTTATCGCGACAACAACTTCACGTCAAGAATGATAAGTGTTCCCATAATCCCGATAAAAGAAAGTTTTGGACGCCGAGTGATACACATCAAGCGGTACGAGTGTACCAAAGATACTGCAAAGCTTCTCCTGGACTAGTTGAACAATGTTGGGGCGATCGGGTGCATAATTTCGAATGTGGTTTCGTGGCAAAGACCCAATGCCACTGAAATTTGCTTGTCGAAGACACGGCCAGGAAACGGTTGTAAGAGCGGGCAAAAAGTATTCCAAGAACCTGTAATCCATGGGCCGACCGTGTTGACGTTGCTGCGGTCGACAATGCATCACACTCGTTAGATCAGGTTCCAAGCCTTGCGCTATCTCCAGATACTCAACTGTGAGGCTGACAGAGTTAAGAAATGAAGCCCATTCTTTGTATCTCTCCTCATCAAGAGCTGGCGACCACCTGTCATCACCGGCTTCATCATTGCCCACACTGCGAAGGCTGAGTCGTCTGAGGTTGATGCATCGTCCTTGCAGTCGAAGCAGATGGCCCCTCATTGTGCCAGGATGCCTGACCGCATGATTCCCTTGATCGTCCTCCAGCTCTGGAATCAACGATAAATCAGCGCCTGTGGCAAAATCACCATCATAAAATTGCCCAAAGTCCTGCAAATTATCGAGATCCAGAGATATCAAATTTTCAGGATCAGACGAGAGCAAGATTGCGCGAACGAAGGCGAACGACATCTGGCCAAGGAGCCGAATGTGCTGTGCGCGTGGAAACAAAGGAGGAGGAGACACCAACTCCCGCTGGCATGCTAAAGATGCAACGTCCAGGTGTTTGACCAAGTTGAGCAGTTTCAAGGCTCCCCACAAGGGTTCATCGCTGATCGATTCGCCAGTCTCGTCATCCCAACGGACAATATATGTCCAAGTAAGTCGGATCACTCGCTGTCCGTACTTCGGGTGCAATTTTAGAGCCTTAACGAACATGTCTTGCCGCGTTAGGCATTCCTGTGGTTTGCTGCCCAAATCGGCGTGTGGATTTTCGGAAAGGACGTCGACAGTGCGGGTAGATGGAAAGAACCCAGGCAAGTTGTGGATGCTGATATCCACGTGGTAGTATAGGGCATTAATCGCTGTATCGCGCAACGCGCTGCAGGTACGCGCTGTAAATTTCAGTTATCAGTCCTCAAAGGATACAGATTCGTTACGCACCAAGGGCCAAGAGCTCCGGAGCTCGACAGTTTCGCATGACCTGTTCCTGCAACTCCAGAACCAGGCTCAGAAACATTGGAAATGCCATTTTGACATACGAATAATCTAGTGTCCGTAGATGAAGGGTGGATGGTGGAAGCTCGGAGATGCGCTTTTGCATATGTAGTGAATAGATGATGCGAACACGTCGACGTCGAAGACTTGAAGACCAACAATACGCGGACTACACGTGACATTGTCAAAATATTGGATACCTAGGTAGGTAGGTAGGCATCGAAAGGGCAAAGGCAACTGCGGTACCGTTAGAGGGGCATCTTTGTCAAGCCTGATAGCATCGCACTTTTAGGAGTTTTAGTGACTGTTGGTAGGGTTGTACAAAATATTCTGTGACTGACAAGTAACGGAAGTGTCGCTCGAGTGGTTCCTTCAAATGTACCACCCTGAGAGGAGGCTGTAACATCGTAAAACCGTCGTGTTCAGCTCTAAGTGACCCAATAGAGGCTTAGCAATCTTCATGTTCCTACAAGTAGGTAATGCTCGATCATTATGGTGGCCCAAGGCAAGCTCGCAAGGGCTCCAGGTTGGGAGGTTAGCTTCGATAGGGATGTTTTCTCCCACTTCAAGATTAGCTTACAGCTCATATTACGACCTACAGCAATCCCTGGGTTACACTCTTGCCAGGTACTAGAAATAAAGTAGCGGAACCGAACAGAGATTGCCGCCGGAGACTCTTCCGCCCATAGGCCCATCAACGGCATCAGTACTACATGCGTGCTGCATACTTTCTATAGAGAGATTCTTTCACACTAAGATCAGTATCATTAGGTCTCTCAGACTTCACTTCATCCCAAAGCAAGCTGTATTTATCGTTAGAAACCGACTCTTCGCATATCTTCGGTAAATAAACGACAGTTCGCGGCTGGTATTGTCTGCTTCTCCAGCCCAAACATTAATGGCGTGTCCCTCTTTTCATCAATCCCCCGCTCTACATACTTGTCAAAGCGAATCCCACATACTGTAAACTTTGGAAGTTGAGGCATGATATACCAGCTGCGATCAACAACCGTTGCTCCCTGTTGGCAGTCCTCAAAGGACGTAATATGGTTGACGGTGACAACTCGCCTTCGCAGACTGGGCACAGTGATTGATGATATATGTGACGTGTCTTGCAACTCCTCGAAAGCATCAAGATACAACGGGAAACGCTTGCTAAAAAGGTCTATATCGCATCTTCTTGAAGCGTAGAAGTCCGACTCATCCCTGAGGACGAAGAGCCCCCGGGTCACAAGAAAGACTGCATCAATGCGTCGCATGCAAATATCACACACAACAAAGATCAAGGTTTGCTGCTTCGTCTCCAGATCAACAACGAGCCACAGGCAATTCGTCTTGCGATTTCCGGGACAAGGTCCAATCTCAACGGTGAGATTCCAGATCTCGGAAAGCAGTTGCAGATCTTTTATTCCATATTTGGCAGACAGAAGCCAGGCAATTTGTCCCACGAGAAGATTCCAAAGATGCATCTTAATCTCTCTTTGTAAGTATGGGCCTTTGGAATTACGATGCTTGCGAGTTTGGTTTGGACTACAATGGAGTTGTAGCCCGCAGCACAAACGTTGAACCCTGGGCATTGTGGAAATGTCAACCAATCGTCCAAACCCTGAGTGTACTGAGACAGAGGGCATAGCGGCAGCCGCATGGCACTATTGGAGCCACTGTTGGTATTTTCAGCGGTTGCTTCTTGGGCTACCCCCTTAAAGATTGATAGATCATCACTGTCACAATGTTGAGGAGGGAATCGCGAGACAGGCGACTGCAATTTCGAAATTGAAGAGCTCCCGCCCGCAATCACGAGTCTACCTGTGGAAGGAATGCTGGACCAACCGTTTCCGATGTAAATGAATTCTTCCCGGTGTTTTCGAGTTGAAAATTTGCTCGTCACATTGCGGGCTAATCGAACACGACTCACTTCCAGCCATCAAGTCACCATGTTGCCCAGGATCGAATTTCTGATCTTATCCGTATTCCTGCACAGGTAGGCTCGGGTCATGAGCCGGGCTCAACGAGGTCGTCAATCTTCTTTGCACAATCATGGAAATGGCTACTGTATGTGATCTTGATCACAGACACAAGATCACCTGCTGACCAGCCGAATGACATTGCTAGCTATCAGGCAAGAGGGCTGTCATGGTAGAAAATGCGAAGTGATGTGGCCGTGTTGGAGAACGAGGTGGGGGCATGAGCCTGAGGCCGTTCGAGGTATCCGTCTCGCCATCGTTCTATTCTTGCGGCATATTCAAGTCACCTACTGGGTGGGTAAGGTTTTGGAATCAACTTCTTGCGTTGGAACGTATTTAAATGTTGGCGGACCTGAATTTCCGAGCTGTAAAGTCTGAGAGAAAAGGGCTGAAGTTGTGCTCAGCCAGATGGTGACTAAGTTTCTAGGCGGGCCAATGAGATGGGCCGCAGGGGTGCTGACATTAGGTCCTGGCATTTTGCTCTTTCATCCTACAACAAAATCGAGTCTCCTCAGATCAAATGATCGATCGATGCAGAATTCTCATTGCAAGTTGAAACCTCTATGTCGTCACATCTATCTTGCAGTCCAACCTATCCACTTTCTCATTCTGCTCCTTCTGAAGCTCCTGCCACAAAAAGAGATCGATGATTCTGCCAACGGTTATATTCATCGAGCACAATATGTGTTCTCGGAAGAGCCTCTGGCATATTTACAACAATTTATTTCCCCTGTCTCTTTCTTCTCCAGCCATAAATTTGAGTTTGGCCCAAGTATAGCTGAACTCCAAACCCCTCGCAAACATGCAACATCCAGCACCTCCGTCATAAGCTTGTACCCTCTATCATTATCATTGCGTTCAAATAGCCATAGCAGGGCCTTCAAAGGTCGTCGTTCTGTATTTCGACCGTCCAATCTGACCTGACAACTTCTGAGAACCCTGTTCGATCTTCATGATGTCCTTTTCATTTCCTCTTCAATCACCACATGTTTTCCTTGTGCTCAACTCTTACGGCGTTTTCTTCTCGCCATCTACACATTCCATCAGTCTCAATTTTCAATCCCATAGAGAGAGTTTACTTACACAGGACGACCAGCGTGGTCATAAGTCAATCCTGGGATCCCACTCTCCGTCTCTTTCCTGCCCAGTGGCGCGCCATTCCCCGAGCTTTCTGCCGTCTTCTTGCTGTACATCGCTTGTTGTGTTTCGTTCGGAATATACGTATCAGGCCGTTGCGGACCGCATGCCTGCCAATTCCCTGCTCTGGGTGGAGGTGGCGCACATTCGGCTTTCATGCGAGTGAGACAGGATCCCATCGTAAATGTATAGGTATGGTATTTGCAAGGCTGGTGATGGCGGTTGTCCTGGCCTGTTTGTACCGAAGCGAGGTCGAGATGAGTAAACCACACGGTGGCAATTGGACCTGGGGAGCGAGGGGTCTTTAATTGGAAGTCATTGTGGCAAGGCAACACGATTAGGTCAAACAGTTGAGGGGCCGAGAGGCACAGAGAAGTCCAGGTTTTTCTCTATTGTGGAATGTGGGGTTTCGGATACGGGTAGATGGAGAGATCGGCACTAGAGTGGTCTGGGGAAGGGTCGAACCCCCAGATTTCGACTCATAATTGCGCGGTATTTTTGGAGGAGCCAATGAGGGGTGCAGAACGTGAGCAATCGCTCAGGACTAATGGCAAGCTTCTTACGTACGCGGCTTTGTTGTGCTTCTAAAAAGAGGTGAAGATGGAACGTTTCGAGCGGAGCACGAAGGCTTTAAAGCCGAAAAGGCGAGAGACAACGCAACGGGGGGAAAATCCAATTTCGATTCCAGGAGATGATATCTATATTCAATTTCTCAAGGGTACCACTGTTTACTGTCCTCGGTTAAAGGGTCTTGACTTTGTTTGCTACACGCTACAGGATTCGTAGGCATGTTGGCTCCAGCGCTCAAACGAGGTATCAAAACCACGGTCTCGAACAAGCTATCCCCCCACTCCACTCCATCGTCAAAAGTATAAACATCGGAACAAAACAAGACAAACAGAAACAACGGTCCAGCACCAACCCCGAAACACTCAACCCATCTTCCAGAAAATCATCAGATGAAACACCCAATAATAGCAATATTAATCTATTAATTCCCCAATCATCCGAAATAACACCTCGCTTCGCACCTTTCCGGCTGCGAGGGCAGAAGTTGGTTGGTGCATACGCCCTGCAAGGCTGAGTCGTGCCAAGCTCTGTACCTGGCCTGGTGGCGTGCTCGATTTGGTGTGCTGCAGTGCGCAGCAAGCTTGAAGAGCAGCACAGAATCCTAGGACAGGTGAGGTACCATGGTACAGCGGGTTCCGATCGACGGCTGCGTCTGTCTA
This sequence comes from Helotiales sp. F229, assembly GCA_002554605.1. Classification (NCBI taxonomy): domain Eukaryota; kingdom Fungi; phylum Ascomycota; class Leotiomycetes; order Helotiales; species Helotiales sp. F229. The sequence continues at coordinate 774,210 of MXAW01000011.1, forward strand.
TTCTTGGGATGCGGATGATGGTGGTATTTGGGGGTGGCAAGGAATCTGCCTTGTGAGGAGGAGAGGAGAGAGGAGGGATATATAGGAAGGATGGACCACGCGGTGGATATTGCTTGAAGGCATCCAGACTGCAGTCTTCTAGCTCGATACTACGGAAGAACGTCATTCAACAACTCGCTCGATCACCAATCTACGAGCAACACCCCCAATCACCATCAACATGTTCTCCACAACCTACGACGAAAAAGCCGCTTACGAGCAGCGGTACCACACTCACTCGCACTCCCATGTCCATACACACACCAGAAACACCTCCCACACATCCACAGCCAGCACATCCTCCTCTTCCTCCTCCTCCTCCTCCTCCTCTTATACATACCAACACAAAGACCAATACGAAAGCGAAGCACCCCCTCCCTACGCATACATATTCTACAACACGATATCCGAGAAACCATTACCGCCTCTCCCAGCTTTGGTTTCGCACTCTGGGTGTGAAGAGAACAGGAGAGTGCGGGTTGTACTGGAGAAGCCGTTGCCGCCTTTGCCTGTTGGTGAGGAGGGGTATGGTGAGGGAGAACGTGGAAATACGGGCGAGGGAGAGGGAGAGGGTATGGAGAGGAAAAGGAGGAGGAGTAGTGCGAGTGAGAGGTCTGCGAGGATGGGGGAGTGTGCGTGGTGGACGAAGGAGGTCGGTGGGAGTGAGAGTGAGGGGGAGGAGTTTGATAAGGAGATGGGGTTGAAGGGGTGGTTGGGTTGAGGGTTTGGCCTTGGTCGTGCATTGCATTGGGGAAAGATGGATGGATGGATGGGAAAAGGAATATAGAAGGGGAGCTATACAGCTGGCGTTTGGGCTTGGATTGGGATTGGATGGGTGTAGAAATGGATGGGACAGGAGTTAGGAGATATACCCCGAGCGAGTACATACTCATTGAAAGGGGATCGGATATCAACCCACGATAGTCAAGGCAAAGCATCAACTTTCAAACACACCTCCTCCACATCTATGTAAAAGCCTTAACCCTAATCCCTTTTGTACCAGGCTGCTGAATCGGCAAGAAAGCATCACTCTCAATCTCCACATCCCTAATACCCGTCTCCCACAACTCAAAAACCCCAACATCATCCTTCCCTCTACACTCTCTACTCCCCCACTGTCTCCATATGGCCGCAAAACCCAAATACATCTCCGCATACGCGAGGTTGATGCCCAAACACTGTCTGCTGCCACCCGTAAAACTCACCATGTATTTGTCCAGGACCCGATTCTTGCCATCGAGCCAGCGCTCTGGAGAGAACGTTTTGGAGTCAGGGAAGATCCGCTCGTCGTGGTGCATTTGCACGCTCGTGAGGCCAACGGGTGTACCGGGTGGGATGGACCATTGTTTTCCTGTCGCGGAATCCGTGAAGATCATGGCATTATCTGGGTCGATGCGTGCGAGGCGACAACTCACCCCATACGTAAGTCTCAGACCTTCTTTCATCACCGCCGTGAGATACGGGAGTTGTTCAAGAACGGGTAAAGGGATAGTGCCTATCATATCTAGATTTGGGATTGCGGTTGTTAATTCGGCTTTGAGTTTTGAGAGGGTTGCCGGTTGCCGGATCAGCCAGTACATGACTAATTCTAAGACCCAGGCTGTGGTTAGGGTGCCGGCCATGGTGAGGACTTGGGCGTCGTCGGAGAGGCGGGTGACGGTCTTTTCTTCCGGTGGGAGTTTGGAGGATAGGATGGAGTGGAAGATGGTGGGGATTTCGGAGGAGTCGTCGGGTGAGAGGGCGAAGCTGTCTTGGATACCTTTGATTTGTGCGAGGTTATCCTGTGGTTGTGTTAGTGGAAGATCTGTCTTTGGTGAGAAGGGAACTTACTTGTTTTTGAGCGACGAATGCTGCCATTGCTGGGTGAAGTGCTGCTGCTGCACGCATAGGCAGTGCTTGCATGAGATTATTGACCCAAGGAGCGTGCTTCATGAAACTACCAGCTGTGGAACCAAAGAACGATGCATCGCGGTACGAAGGGTCGAAATCTTCAGCTTCTACAAACCAATGTTCCGTCAGATCTTGTCAAGTTCAAGAAATCGGGAGGTCTTCTTACCCAGCCGATTGTCACACCTCCCAAAGCAATACTGCATCACGATATCTTCACCCATTATCAGTTGGCACCCTCAATGGTTGCTTGAATAAGATACTCACCATTGGTGTAAGCTGCAAACGCCCAACTCGCCATCAGCACCTCATCTTTATCCCTAAACCCCTTAAACCTCTCCACTAACAAATCAACCCTCTCCTGAATAACCGGCTGCAGCCTCCTCACACTCTGCATACTGAAATACGGCGCCAAAGCCGCCTTCCTCAGCTTATGTAAATCGTGCCCAGGAGTCGCAAACGTGCTGTTGTCCATGCCGAAACTCTTAGTGAACCACTCATACTTGTCTCGTCGTTGTCCGGAGGCGGAGGAAGCGTAGACAGTATCGTAGAAGTCGGGGTCCGCGATGTGGACTTCCCAGGGTGAGATGCGCAGGATGGGCCCGTATTGTTTGTGGAGGTCGATTATCTTGAAGGTGTATTTGCCGCCGAGGAAGAGGTCGTAGTAGGCTTCGTATCTGGGGATGTGTTAGAGGGTTGGGGGGAAGGAAGAGGGGGAAATGTACAATCTGGTAATTGCAGCGAGTTTTGGACCAGGAATATGAGCAATTGGACTCAGGTAAAGTCGATAGTAGATGCCATAGATGCCGTAGAATAGCAGAGCTACTGGAATCAGAAGCAGTAATCCCATCTTGAGATGTGCGGTCCAACGACGAATTCAGAATGAAGCCAATGCAGACTGTCAAGAAAACATAGAGAGGGAGAGGAGGAAGACGATCTGAAGCCGAGGGGAAAGTTCAGCTTTCAAACGGACAGAAGACAAGAAACGCCATTGCAGTGAATAATTCTTGCAGGTGTGTAGCTTCCCACTTTCTGTTACAAGGGGGAGCACATGCAGGTGCTGGGTTCTCAATGGCAGTCTGCAGCTTTGCGGGACTTGGTATTGGTCCATTGTGAGGAGAGGGGGATGTGATGACCATTCTGGCTCTGTATTTGGTCAATTGTCTCATAGGAGTGGGTTTTAAGGTTTTGGGCGTTGCAAACGGTGAGAAATGGAGTGAGGGGTTGTACAAGATTTTGTTAGCGAGCGGGTTAGGGACGGACCGCCTGTAGCGCTGACTGAAGAAGTCGCTGCGGCGAAGTCATCAATTCTTGGAACTTCATCGCTTCCAAATTGTGCTCCAAAAGTACCAAAAATCCACTTTACATGATATCATCCCATGAAAACGCTGATGATTCCAACATTTACCTCCTACTCAGCGTTATCTGAGGGGTCATAATTATATAACATCCAGCCGAATCGTCCACGGGGTACGCAAACACGGAAGGCAGACCTCGGGATGCTCCAGTGACTTCACGACTGCTTCATCATGTTGAAAGATACCCCATCGTATTTCCTTGACTATAATGAGCCCACGCTATATTGAGTGAGTTCATACTTAGAGTCAGGTATCGATATACGATCATTGTGATTTTACTTACACCTGCTCAAGTTAGCATGAGCCGAGCTGGGCCCTTACTGCATCTCAAAAGCCAAGCACATTACAACCCCTCCATTGCTACCTATCCAAACAACCTCTTACTTAGCCCAAGAAGCCGAGCTTACCACATTCGCCCGTTTCCACAAATGCATCTTCTTCCTTATCTTTCTTCAAGGAACGGAGCGGATAAAACCACTGCCCTTGTATCAGAATCTCGCTTGCGTTCGAAACGACAAAGTCGGATCGTCTTCCTGATCGGCTCATGGGTTTGGGATTCGGATCTCGCCGGAATGAGATACGAGCGTGGCTTGGAGTTGAGATCGTGAGACTGGAGGGAGGAGGTAGAGGGATCGGATCTTCATTCTGGAACGGTGGATTGAAGTAGGGCAAGCGGAAGGAAGTCTGTCTGCTGTTGTTAAGCCTTTGAGTGTTAGATCTGTGAATGCGGGTTTATGAATCCAGTTGCTAGCTGTCAAGTTTGACTCTACGGCCTATGTAGAAACTTTGAAATTCATTCTTGGTATAACGCTATGTGTGAATTAAGTATAATCTCATCTTTACCATTCGCTCCACTTGACATCGCCTCATCTGAATGTCTAAAACACTTTCCCACAAACCACAACTATTCAACTCAAATCGCCTTCCCCACCCCGGGCGTCCCAAAACTCCTCCCCGTACTGCCGTCGCTCCCCATCCTCGAGATCTGACTTCCCCTATCACTACTCAGGAATCGACTCAAACCCTGCACATACCCGACTTCTCCCTCCATACTCTGAATCTGTCGTGGGCCAGGCCTTGTCTGTAAGCCCTGTCTTGGATTGCCGGGCAGGCCGAATGTCTTCCGATTGTCATCTTTGTTGCTATTGCTTGAATATGGATCCGGTTGGTTGGATCGTAACGATGTCCGTTGTTCCCGTCTCGCTGCTAACCATTCGGCTGTGTTGCGGACAGGATTAGCGATGGCTGGAATTTCCATGTTGTGGAATTGCGTCACGGATGAAGGCGCGGCTTGAGTGGTCGGTCTTTGCTGAGGTGGGGGCGAACGGAGAGGTGGTGATGCGAATGGCGATGGTGAGGGAACGTCATCGGTCCAGACTGATGCTTTGCTCTCTCTGTAATTCTGGTCTGCGACTGAAAGATGGGACATCGTATCCGGTTTCTTCGGGGTGAGAGGACTGCGCGGTATTCTTGATGCTGGTGGAATACGCTTGCTGTTGCCGATGGTGACTAATTTGGCGACTTTCGGACTCCATATCGCGGTTGGGATGTTGGATTCCCTAGGGCTTTTTGATCGCGGAGTTTTTTGCTTAGGACTCTTTGAACTGATGTTGGCTGGTGTCATCATTGGTGCCTGTATTGGACTTGGTGGTGCTCTTCGTGTTGGGATACTTTGAAGTGGTGATTTGAGTTGGCCACCAAGAGGCGACGGAGTCTTCTCATCGGGTAGCTTGATGGGTCCAAATGGGGACACGGTATCTTGGACTCTGAGCCATGCACCAAGGGTGGGAGCGAGAGTTGGCGCTTTTGGAGGTTTCGAAGGGTTCCATGGTACGGTTGTTGTTTTCATGGCTCCAGTCTCTGGGGACCTCTCGCTTATTTTTGGGAACAAAGAGAATGATGCCGAGGCGTTGGTAGGGGGGCCATTTCTGGTCTCGTTGAATTTGACCGAAGAATTGGATGCGGCAATGGTGGTTCCAACTTGATCTGAGATGGGGAACTTAGCATCTGAAGAGTAGTCATTGTTGGGAGACTTTTTCCCACGTGATTTCCGTTTGGCGATCCTCTTGTGGCGTATGACCAAAAAGTAGATGAGGATAGTTATGAGAGTTGAGGCAATGATACTGCCGACGATTGCGAGGGCGGCTTGCGTAGCAGTCACTGCTGCTGTTTGTGACTGTTTCACTTGATCGCCTGCTTGGGATGCGAAAGAAGCTGCTGCGGCCTACAAAAGTCAGGTGGTTTACTACTTGGTCAAAACTGGAATCACTTACACTGATCCCTGATATCGACGCTTGGGCTCCCTGAGTAGCTTTGGCAGCTGCGGCTAGGAAAGATGAGCCTGCGGCAGCGGCAGAACCTAACGCATTGATTAGTGTCTTTTCACGATGTCTTGACTTTAAGTTTCAGGTCCCGGAATCTGGCAGTCTAGCAAGATCTAGAAACGAGGAAAGAGAAGAACGTACCTGTGGCAGCTGCTACAGCGGCTCCAGCTTGTAGAACTGCTCTGGAAGCGTCTGCCTGTGACCACGAGAACTGTCAGAACCGTTCCCAGTAGGTTTCTAATATTTGCCTCCATTTATACAACATACCTGCGCTGATGAAGCATTGGCTTGCGCAGTCATCATGGATCCATTTGCCCTTCCTACTGCTGCGTCTGCAGAAGATTTCGCACTCGCTATCGCTTGGTCTGCGGATTGTATGGCGCTTGAGACACTCCTGGAGGCCGCGGCGATTGACTGGGAGGCTTGATTTGAGAATTGTTGAATGGCCTGGGACGCGGACTGTGACGCTTGCTGGGCAGCTTGAGAGGCATCTCGACTTGCTTGTTGTATTGACTGGGTAGCTTGTTGTGTCGCTTGCTGTATCGATTGGGACGCCTGTTGATTGGCTTGACGAATAGCCTCAGAGGCACTCCGATTTGCTTCACCACAATCCGCATTATTCTGAGGTTCTGGGATAGGACTTCGAAGTCGAAGTTCTGGAGGAGGCGTGATGAGTGCGCTCTGCTCCTCTCTCATCTGAGTTTTCATGTGCATTAGTAAAGTCGACGATGGCTCCAGTCGCATGGAAATGCTCGATGAGCTGGGTCCCATTGGTGGATTCATTTGACTTTTTGAATAGGAAAGAGAAGAGAGTGCCTCTTCCAGCGAGGAGTCGAGACGCATGAGGCCAGCCTTGAGTCAGGTCAAAGACATATTAAAATGAAGTATTAGAAATAGAAAAGAGCGTGAACGGGCATCATGGCCTGCAGAGCATCAAAAGGAATGAAAAGATGGATAGTGACATGTGGGAAAAGAAATCCGCGAAGGAGCAAAAAGAATCCACAAAACGAGGGACCCGAGGGATGGGATGAGATCTGAACTCTATCGCGGACCGTACTACCGCCGTTTCCCTCCTCCAATGCATCGGCTGTGGGTCACATTCGCTCGTTGTTGTACCCGGAATCGTGAGGTTTTACTATGGCATTGCCGCACCGGGGCACCTGATGCACGATGAACATGCATGGTTTGGCGATCAAACGGATTAACACGTCTGGGTATGTACTCGCTAACCATCAAGATAACGTTTTGGGCGAGGGGAGACCCAAATGAGCCAATGCTGGTGGGGTTTGGTTGTGTTGTGAGTTTCATGAACTGGTAATCCGAGCTCCGACTTCATGCGTTCGTCGCCCGTTTGGTACACTTGTCACTCCGTTCACTCTTTCAGACAGCCGCGATGTCGCGCATCGCACGAGAACATCAGACGGCCATCTGCACCGTCCAAGCTTTCGCAGATTCTGAGAGGCTCCACGCGTTTGTGTCATGAGAGGGGTACGTTGATACCAGTCTGATGTTACCGTGAGGTTGTGGGAGGTTGGAGAGAGATTATTGAGCGTCGTCTGAGAAAGGTTTCCTCGCTAAATTTAGTGCCTTCACTGATGTTATTTAGGCTCTCTCACAACCGAAGTCCCCTCAGGGGAACACAGCAAAAACAAGAGCGCTTCACAGCGAAAACGAATCGAACTTTTCAATATCACCAAGAACACCCATATGACAGTAGTAGCAACTATACGCTAGGCATGAGTTCTTGCGGAAGAGGTCAACACACGTTTTAGCCACCGTTCAAAGCGGCTTAGTTCAGGCGGAATTTTGAGATAAGCTCTGCCCTATGGCATCCTGGAAATACAGGCTATGATGCACCAATGGAACGATCATAGAAGCCTGATGACGATGTCACTGATGCGCTTGGACTGGATGACACAAATGAGCACATTGATCCAATCGTTATTGGATTAACGTCTGTTTATATATGATGAATTCCAATCCCCAAGACGCCGACAAATGCTCACGAAACTCCAAGCAGCCTTACTCATTCAATGCCATCCATTAATTACCACACTTTCCTCCCAGCGTGTAACCCATAAACAGTTTCCCTCCCAGTTTATCTCCAGTGTATCCATCCATTTCTTCCGGCTTTCAGCAATTCCAGCGTCGCATGTGTACCCTCTGGGGAGAAACTGTTCAAGCAGCTTCGTCCAGAACAAGATGTGACGGGTCCATGCAACCCCTCTCCCATGCATACATTCTCTTACAGAACACTCATGCCCTCACGATCCCATTCATCCTCCAAACTCTTCAGCCTTGCCAGGAACTCCTTCCAGCTCTCAGCTGATGCGTCCGATTCAAACTTGATCGTGATGTTCTCGCTCCGTCCATCGTTTACTCTGCCTCCCATCGCATCCGGGGTTTCAACACCACACTTCCTGATGTCTAAGGATTTGCCGAATGCTGCATCGAGTTGGTTGGCCGCGTGTGTGAGGTGATGCAATGATTTGAATGCCTGTTTAACCGGTCAGTGAATCGTTCATCCAGACAATGGCTTTAGAGTTCAGGGACAAAACTTACGAATCTCCGACTCTGGCAGTCGCCTCTTACTTCCTGATCCTTCAAAACGCTCACTCGCAGGTGCCAAAGTGGCTCGTCCTTGGGCTCTGTGGGGTTCTTCGGCTGCCATAGGCAATGTTTGTCCTCAAAATGAACCTTTTCCCCGTTTCCGTGAAGGTCGCACGAGCTGCAGGCGCTCAGTGTCATGATTCCGAAGTATCCTTTCATTGATGCGAGGTATCTTCTGTTGGTACTGAATGGTTCGGAAGCGTCGATGATGAAATGTAGTGTCTTAATGTTCCGAACAATGTCGTGTGTGAGAACCAGATGTGGATTCTCTTTTGCTTGTGGTTTGTGTTTGAAATATCCTGGATATGGTATTGGATTTGCTCCTGGGGGAACAAGAGACTTCATTGTGAAGAACCCCTTTCCTTATGTACTCTCGCGACGTGCGGTACGGTAGAGTGTGCATCCCGTATGTTGCGGCATTACGGTGTCTGTGGCGTGGATCTCGACAACGATCTGGCCAAGATGCTTTTGTTGTCGTGGTGGTGTCACTTAAGCAGTGTTCTATCGTATCGTAGAGTTGTGGGATGCAGAAATCAGATGTTGAATGGCTGTTGAAAAGTCACGCCACTTTCCCTCCGTCCACTGACCGGTCAGTATTTACAGTGGTGTGGACCCCTGGTTCCTGACCGCTGAACCCTGGCACCGCCGTCCCCGGGTCAAAAGTTGGCGGGTGGCTTGGGGGCCCATCGGCATTGCAATGCGTGCATTTGATCACCCCACCTTTTCATTCTACAACCATATCTGTTCCAACCACATAGAAAGCAATGGCACGGGTCACTCATTGGTCTTCATAGTCGCTGATAGAACGAGCTCGTAATGAGTGAGAACGCAGAAGTGGTCTGATATGGACGGCCGGATCAGAGTTGACTTTCCTATTTTGGAGCATCAGTCCAGATTCCAGACCGTCAAGCTGTCCAGTGTCCTGTAAAGCATCTTCAAGTCATATGAAAATGAAGATCTAGTCATATATTTTCTCTTCGTTGTTCATGTTTCTTCTGACCGACTCTTCTCTAAGCCACTGTTGTTCGGCCCACGCGTGTATGCAACGTGCCGAGTGAGAAGACTTCACCGCACATGCATGTTCTGTGTAAGTCTCTTGCTTACGGAGACTGTGAGATTTCTCTTATGATGTAAGCATCTACCGTATCTCTCCAACTATCACAATGCGTCTTTGGTACTTGATCATACAGAGTTCCTTGACCTTCTACTGTCGTACGATGCTGATTTATCAGTCAAACTGTCTCTTCGTTTTTCACTGTTCACAAGATTTCCTTCGCCAAGGCAATGTCTTGATTTATTCACTGCCGAAACCTATTTCACTACACCGAAACTTTTGCAGTATTCCATTAATAGGCATTTGAGCGGAAACATGACCCAGCATCCTCTTTCGCACCTCGGAACATATATTAGCACAATGAAGGTCATAGCTTACAGATTTGCTAAGCCTATGACCTCGATACAAGCTACCTATGCTTCAATGAGGCGTTGAATCCTATAGAGTCTTACCAGGTTCCAGTTCGTTGGGACCGGGTAAGTTCACCTTGCTCGTGTGTAATACTGGTTTCTTCCTCGCTTCCAGGAGTCTGGTCAGTCGAAACACCCAAACGCCAGGCAGAAGGTTCGTTTATTCTTCACGAACGCCAGATCTCTTTTCATATCTCTCGCTCTTGCATTAATTTTCAGTCTCTTCCACCTCCTGCTTCAGCATCTGTTACAAACCATGTCTTTCGTGTCCATCGCCGAAAAACCTGTTTACGTTGAAAGAGATGTGCCCAAATTCGGCCAGCTACCATTCAATCGCTCGTTCTCGCAAGCAACGTCCGTTATACGTTCGCTTCCATTAGTTCAGCAAAGCTAGGACAACATCAGGCCTCGCAGCCACACTGGGACGTATCGAGCACCAAAAGCGAAGCTTTTCAAAGAACCGATCCGGTGAAAGTATGGTTGGCTCGAGATAGTTGAGGCAGGCTGATACGTTGATCTGCGTTACATAGTCGACGATATATCCGTTTGAAAAGTGCCACTCAGAAATACTCCACCTGCATGGAGCGACTTGGCCAACTGGTGTTGTGCTGCTTCCTCATGTCCCAGCTGATGTACCAACATCTCTACAGACAGCACAGCAACGTGCACACACGTACAACGAGCGTGCTGCTATGTGTGGGTACGGTACGGCAACGACAAAGTCAGCAGGAGGGATGGCGATGAAAGGTATGAGAAGGTCTATGAGCATGTAGCTGAATATGCTGATCAGTTCATTCGCGGTAACTGGGCTCTCGAGGACCCCAAAGAGCAACTCGCTGATCGTATCAGGGCTCCTACAATGACCTCGGTCACACCACCCTACGTCCAAGTTCTCTTTGAACTCTGCCCGGTATCCTTGAAAGCGGTGGAGGGCTACGTGAACGCTACGACACTTACATGAAAAGTGACCACGGCATAGGAAAGTAACGTCTCATGCTCATCGTCGTCGACGAAAGAGCCTGTCAGAGACCGTGCCGTGCTACTTATTGGCATCAATGATTTCGGTCAGATGGTACCGCAGAGACTTTGAGTTAACACGGGACACATGCAGCATTTTTGTGCAAATTGGGAAGGTAAACAGAAACTTGATCGGAATTTCAGCCGAGGGGGAGGGCGAGGTGGACAAGCTGTTGTTGGGTGATGCGTGGGTTTCGCCATTTGTTGACGTAGTCCGGAGGAACATCGAAAAATGCAATTAGCAACTCAGGGGACTTGATAACTATGCCGTGGCAGTTTCAGTGGCATTGAGATCATGAAATTCTGTTGATAGGTCGAGAAGCTGAATACTCGGGGAATGCAGGTCAGGACCGTAAATAGATCTCTTAGGAACCCCGCTTTGACCCCACTACGCCTTCAGCCCGAGAAGAATCCATTTCCAGTCAAAAAAGACTCTCTCAAGATCTCAAGAGTAAAGCTATCTATTGCACGGAACTGCCAAAAAAAAGGGATCAAAAGAATCAAAAAATAAAATTTTGATCACTACGAGGGTCGAACTCGCGACCTTGGCGTTATTAGCACCACGCTCTAACCAACTGAGCTAACTGTATCTTAATTAGTAATTGTTGATTCGAACACGAGTTATGGTAACTTACGCGATCTTTTTGTATGTTGTCATGCCGGAACCTGCTTATTTGGTTACTTGTCGGGGATAGTGAAGTGCCGGAAAGTTGATTGTGTATGAGTCAATGTGCCGAGGAAGCCCTAAGGCAAGGTGGCTTAGCGAGATGAATCTCCACTTGGGAATCACCTGAGTGTTGATTTTGGAATTGAAGTTGGTTTTTAGATGTAATTATTATGCAGACAATAAACCTACCTTACTGGAGTCAAGTTTCTTGGCCTTTATCAAGTCACGCGTCAAATGTTGCATCAATCTTTTTCAGAGGTCTGTTTACTTCGGCTCGCTTAACCGGTCTTCCTTGTTATAAGTGACTCGTATTGTTCGCGATACAGCAACGTTTATAGGTTAGACACTAAGAGCTGAGTTGTTTACTTACCTAGTTATGATTTACTGTCTTCGTCAAGAGCCAGTGATTAACGATTTTAGATTCCAGGCGCAGAATCTGGTACTTACTATTGGATGAGTCGAACACAGCTTGTGACTCGAGCGAGGGATCTGAGTAAAGGATCGGAATAGCAGAAGTACTAAACTATCAGCAAATCACCGCTTTTTTGCTCTACACATTGGGAATATTTACCTTTAAAAGCCACAGAAGCGAACACAATCAACATCACTTCCCTCAAAATGTACGAACTTGGAAACATTCACAAGGTCCAAACATACAACCGCGATACTCTGAATATACGCCGTCAGCCAGCGATGATTAACTTCATCTAGAAAGTACCCGCAAAAAGCTATAAAAGCACTCAGCTCTTCCCAATTCTCTTTCAAACAAACCAACAACTTGCCTCCTTCTAAACTTACAAGGCTAGATCCAGACTCCTGGTCCTCAAATTAACAACAACAAAAACAAACCTCCTCAGCAAAATCCATGTCGTATCAGCTCCGCAACGGCCAGTGGGTACTCGCATCAGGCACGAACCAGTTTGTTCAGCCTGCTCAGCCTACCCAGCCCCCTCGTACACCGCTTCCCAGCGGTCGGCCAGGTTCACAGGTACCTTCTGGGTTTGTAGCCGGGTATGGTCACAGCGGGTATGCGATGAGGTATAATCAATTTTTGGATCCGTACATGTTTTATAAGAGGCAGTGATAGGGTGGTTCGTGGGGGAGAAGGAAAGGAGAGAGGAAGGATGAAGTGAAGGAAAGGGACTTACTGGATGTGATGAGCGAGCGTGACTTTTTTGTGTTCTGGTAGATTGAGCGTGGACGGTAAGGGCGGATCTCGATGAAATGGAGGTTACCAACCTAGTTAGACGTGGCTTTGTATGTATTGTAGATTCCAAGGACTTTTACATCATACTGTCTCATTTTGAGAAGTGACGCAATACTGCTAGAGGCTATGTATCACTCTCCAGAGACGTCTTCTCAAGCGATAAAAATCTTCCAGCATGGTACTGCTGACACGACAGCCATCTCATATGATTAATCGAGTCTTCGATAGGCCATAAAGATACAGCGGTATTTATTAACTTGTCGTTCGTTTCATCCTGAAAAGACAAAACAGAGTCCGTCAACCCGAAGTGAGGAAGCCAATGGAGTGGCGCGCAGTGTGCATGTGGTGACTGGGATGAGTGGGATGTGAGGAAGGGGGATTGCAGCTAACTTGGTGTGAAGCTGACAGCCAAGCCACGCATCTTGGATATCGTAAGGCTGTCAGACGTCACATTTCTGAGCTGTCCAATAGATGGCGTCGTCAGACTGATCTGATCTGCCCTCATTGACGGCCATTATAGTTTTCGAACTTCGATCGAAAATCATTCATATGGTAGCGACATTGACTCCGAAACCCGAGTCGGCGACTGTGTTCTTTTGCCTGGTCAGTGTTGTTGCCCGTTTCAGAGACTGATGTGATTGCAAGACCGTGGTTGGGGCTGAGAAGCTCCTCGCAGACATACATCAAAACACTTGGCCAAAAGTCAAATAGAACGATGCACGCACACATCCAGCCTCAAGAAATGATATGGTCGATCATCAAAATTCTCAATTTCATTCATTCATTCATTCATAACCCCCACCCTCACAGATTAGCCTTTGCACCAATTTGCCCGACCAAAAACTCTTCAATGTACCGATTGACATCCGCTGGCTTCTCCCACAACGCCCAATGACTAGCATTAACCTCACCCCTCGTCAAACTCCTAAAGAACTTCTCCATACCGGCACTCATCGCTGGAGGCAAGGCGGCATCTCTAGTTCCAGCAATAAAGAGCGTCGGCATATCAAACTTGAACCCCTCCATCTTCTCTGCCATCTCCTTCTCATCTTCGAAATTAAGCTCTTGAGTACGATACCAGTTTAATGGGCCGTGCATACCGCTGATGGCGTAGCGCTTAACGTAGAAGTCGACTTCTTCTTTGGTGAGGAGGGGCGTAGGTCCGGTTTCTGGGAGGGCGGAGAAGTGGACGCCTGCGCTGGTGGAGAAGCCTGGTTCGCCTTTGGGAGTACGTCCACCGTAGATGGCATTAAGGAATTGACGGAGCTTTTCCTCGCCGACGATCTCAGCTTCGACTTCCGGGCCGCGAAGGTGCAGTTGGTATTTGAAGTTTGGGAGGACGGTGGCGTCAAGGAATTCTCTTCTTGGCGGCGCGAAGGGTGTGCACACGCTGATGACGGCTGAGATCAGCTTGGGGTAGTGTAGGGCGAAGCGGTAGACTACGGCTCCTCCCCAATCGTGACCTCCGAGGATGATGCTCGAGAGGCCGAGTTGTTCGGCGAGTGTAGCCATGTCGTCTGCGGCACGCTTGTAGGTGTAGAATGAGGGAGACTCTGGAGCGTCTGTACCAGCATAGCCCATCATATCAAGAGCAACAACTCGAAGTCCGAGAGACACCAAGTGAGGAATCTGATAGCGCCATCCGAACGACATGTCTGGCCAGCCATGGACAAGGAAAATAGTATTAAGAGCCTTGCCTTGTGGCTCAGCTAGAATGTAACTGTAGTTAATACCATTGAGACTAGCCGTCTTGTATTGGACTCGAGAGTCGTCGGGAGTGAGTTTATCGACCATGTTTGCTGAAGTGAGGAAGCGAGATGCTGTTGGTGCAAGGCTGAAGATTGAGGCGGGGGACGGTGAGCACTTTATACTTTCTGCAAGGCTGAGTCCGTAGAAATGCCGCACCTGTACCTCGGCGATTTGCGATGCATGACATGGATGACCCACAGTGTGGGACAGTTGTACTCTGTCAGATATTTTTTTGCAACCAGATGCTACATGTTCTTGCATGCCAAGCTCGAGAGATCCCAGAATCGGTCCGGCGGCCAGCCCGACGAGTTCTTACGCCCGCAAGACGTACCAATGATGGATCTGTGCCTATTTTGGTCAATAGCATCACGTGAATTGCGGATGTCCTCTCCACCTTGCCAGTGCTACTGCTTTTCGCCAACGGATTGGTCGGCATGTTACCACTGAGTGTTTGAAAACAATATTGAGCTAGGTTAGAGCACATGTATATGTACAAGAAAGTTGCGGGACAACCATTCGCCCACCAGAACTAATCCCAACTCAAGCGAAGGCAAACAGCCATGGAGGTCATATCAGGGACAAGCCTTGCTGAAAATCAGTAAATCACCGTATCCTCGTCGTTCTCAACGACTACTTCGCCATTATGCTCTTCATGAGCCTGCTTCTCCGCCTTGTTCTGCTCTGACTGGGGTATTTGTACAGGGGAATTAGTAGTATCATCAACTTTGGAAACAGACGGAGACTCGGCTTGAGGCTCACCCACCGTCTCCTTAGACGTGCTGTTAGATATTTCTTCCTTCTCTTTCCTTCCAGGTCGGTTTGGATGCCGCAAGTCGAATTGTGAGGTTTCTCTCTCGACTGTGGCTGCGGCTTCACTGATCTGGGCTTTAATTCGTTCTTCGTCACTAGGTAACAACTCCCATGGTTTGTAGTACTAGGGAATATTAGCCATGACTCATCTGATAGCAGCCGTGTATATGTAGGCTGGATACGTACAATTCTCGGTTCTGATGTCGTATACAGGAAGTTTGCCATTGCCAGAAGGTTTGAATGTCGTGTTCGCATCTGTCCAAGTCAGTTCCGTGCCAATCTTTCTAGACATACGACGACTAACCTCTGCTTCGTCGTATACGATCTGCTCTGCCCCCCGAATAGCCTTTAAGTCTGCCAGCTTCTTCCTCCTCCGCGCCTCATCGGCTTCCTTTTGTTGTTTGACTTTCTCATGTTGACGTTTCTCAATCTCGAGTCGTCTCTTCTGCTGTCCATTGGGCGTGCTCTGACTCAATGTGCTGAGAAGGCCACCAAATAATCGTTGCCCACGCTTCTTTTCTTCCTGGGCACTGCTCTTCCGTTGATTTTGCGCCCCATGTTCGGGTTTGACTTCTGGTTCGTCTTTTGATGACTCGATTGGCTGTGGAGAGTCGCGTAGAGTGGGAGGAGAGCGGGTGCTTGCATCGAGGGAAAGCCGGGGACGTTTTGATGTTGAGTCCGAGGCTGATGATTGTCGCCGTTTCAAGGGAGCTGTGGGAGCTTCAGCCTCGGGGAGAACGACTGCTGAAGCAATTGGACTGCGTATGTAGTTAGTTTCTGCATTAAAATAAGGACAACAAATCTTACCCATCGATATCGGCCATGATCTATCCTCTGCTTAGCAATATTTTCGGATGCGGGTGTTGTTCAGAGAAAAGAAATCAAAGGGATCAGGCTGAGCAACCTCGAGCGTGTGGCTCTTATCCCAAAGAGGTCTAGGACATGGCCCCCCTGTGCTTAATAAGCAATTCTGGAACTTTTTGGTGGCGGGACGTTTGTTATGAAAGCTTCAATACCATCAGCCTCGTCACTTCTCCAATACATCTTCAGCATAAATCAGAAGCTTGTGTCGAGCTGAAGTTGTACTCTAAAACTCTTCAAGGCCGTCGAAACAGACCTAGAATCTCACCATGTCTCGCCATCATCCGTAAGTCTCTCTGCCTTGCCCCTCGGAAACTTTTCCTTTCACCACCTCCCCTCCTGCGTATCCTACAAGAAGCTTAAAGATACTGACATTCTTTCCAGCGATCTCGTTATGTGCCGCAAGCAATCAGGCATCGCCATCGGCCGTCTTTGCGACAAGTGTGACGGCAAATGCCCAGTCTGCGATTCCTACGTCCGACCCACAACCCTCGTCCGAATCTGTGACGAATGCAGCTTTGGCAACTACCAAAACAAGTGTGTGGTCTGTGGTGGAGAGGTATGTATTCCATACATGTATGACTACAAACTGGGATCATTCTAACATTGATTTAGGGTATTTCAGATGCCTTCTACTGCTTCGAATGTACCCGGTTGGAGAAGGATCGAGACGGATGTCCCAAGATTATAAATCTAGGATCCTCGAGGACGGATCTATTCTACCAGAAGAAGAATTTTAGGAACCACTAGCAGGCATAATTGGAGGAAGGGTATGACGGCGCTTTGGGGAAACTGGATGGTACGCCTCCGAATGGAACTGGAGCTTGTTTGTTTAGTTGCATAGCGAGGAGTTAGGGACACGGGATATGGATAGCATGGATGGAATCGACAAAGAAACTAAAAAAAGGTGGCTTTCTCATGTCAGTATCGTATTGTGGGTCCACCCGTTGAAGTTTGTCGCGAGGCTACGAGGCTAATCTCCAGCCTTTCCACCGAATATCACAATTTGGTCCTCCCGTCAAACTAACTACTCCCTTCCGTTTGTGACGCCATCCTTCCCCCTCAGCTCTCTCAGACCATCTCTCTTGCTTTGCTCCCCAATTCCCTGTCTGTCTTCCTCTGGACGCCTCCAAGATGTTCAGAATGGATAGCCTCAAATCCGCCCTCCGCGCCCCCTTCCTCCCCAAACTCACCACTGACGAATCCACAAATTTACCCACCCACATCTCCCACACACGCACCTCAATCTTCGAGTTCGAACGGCGCATCAACGTCGCGCGCACCAACCTGCTCACCATCTCCCGCTGCATGAAAGGCATGGTTCCTTCCACCTTCACCACCTCTGCAGTTTTCTCCGGCACATACGGCGTCTTCGACCTGCCTAGAGCTATCGCTGACCTCGAGGAAAGCTGCAGTCGGATTACGCCAGACCAGCAGGATCTGCTTCGGCAGCAGGAATTGAAACGCAGTACTGCTTTCCCAGTCCAATTGATTGACAGGCCTGTTATTATACCTGACGCGGAGAGGATTATAAGCCCGCCCAGATCGTTGAATCGTGCTTATATTGCAGCGTTGAAGATGACTGCAGAAGGCTCGTACTATTTGTTGAAAGTCAAGAAGCAGGAGTTGAAGGTCGAGATGGATAGGTTGGAGAAGGAAGTTGAACGTTGGGGTGATATCTATGCACACATGACATCTTCCGAGTGTCAAGGACAATCACAATCACATTCACATTCAGAATCAAGGTCAATGCTCTCCACATCTACCTCGTTCTCCAGCAGCCAGCCGACACTTGCATATTCCGGGGAAGCAAGCCGCTTGTGGGGAGAGAGACCGAAAGGTGGGATCTGGGATCTACAGGAGTACGAGAATGCCGTTGCGGTCAGAAGGAAAGCTGTACCTGTCAAGGATATCGTTAGGCGGACGTTGCAGAGAGCTGATTCGTTTGAGGACGCTCTATCGATCTCGGGAGATGAGGGGACGAAAGAACCGCAACAGGACCCTCGGAAGATGACTGCTCAGCTCCCCCCTGAAGAACTCACCACAAAGTCACAATCCCATCAAGAAGAAGACGATGTTGAGAAAACGGGAGTACTGAAGCGATCACAGACCGGATTTACAGTGCCAAAGCCACCACCACGCTTAAGCAGTCGCCCTCTACTTTGGCCGAACGATGGACCACTGCCTATGCCCAAGTCAAAAACCATGAATGAGATGAGTGCTGGGGAACTTCGTATGAATACTGGGCGATCTGCAATATTGATCAAGGACTCTTCGGAGACATTGCAGGGAGAGACGAAGAATGGAAATTTCCCGGCGTGGATTTAGGAGATGTGTGTGCTGTATATGTATTTGGCAGTGTTTTGTGGTGTTTTGGCGTGAGACTGGGTGGACTTGATGGTTAGGTGGTGAGTGGCGTCTTGTGGAATGTTTGGGAATTTGTATGATTGCTGGTGTTTGGAAAGGGGATTTTCTGGACTTGTGTTTTGTTTTGTGGAGAGAGTACGATTTAGAATTGAGTAATACTCGATAATAATGCAGCTGAAGGGTTGGATTACAAGAAATGTAAATCTATAGTGGAAAAGGCAATTCAGTCCAGTGAAGCTACCCATGTTGTGAAGCTATCTATGTTGGAATGTTTCAACGATGGTTGACAACCGCAACTACTGCTTTATATGCCTATCTAGCTAGGTGTTACTACTGTAGGTCTAATATCTGATATGTTATCAATGTAGCCAGACGCGGTCAATCGTAAAGTTACTTCAGCACTTGAAGAAACTCATTGCGCTTCTGGTATAATCCGATCTACCGCATTGCTGTATCAGGTAGGAGTCTGCTCTTCATCAACATCAACGTCCATATCCTCCCACTCACCGTCTTCAGGATCCGCATTTCCATTTCCATTCCCAATTTCATCAGGAAACCCCAAAAACTCCTCATCCATACTGAAATACCCTTCACTCTCATCGTCGCTCTCATCCTCATCCATATCCGCCATATCGTCATCCTCCCCACTCCCATCAGTCTCCCACTCCTCCCCTAACAAATCCCTCAACTCTTCCTCCCCCAGATCCAACAACATCATATCCTCAGCCCCAAACTTCCTCTTCCAGCCCCCTTCGCCTCTCGGATCCGCCTCCGCCATCGGCCACGGACATCTCCCCTGGACATACAACTCCAGCAACTTCGCATCCTTGATCTTCCCCTTCCCATCGCCCACTACACTCTTCCAACTCCCGTCATAGATCCGACCTTCGGCTTCCGGGACATAGAGCTCGAATTTCTCAAGGGACATGTGATCGCGTAGGTCTGTGAGAACGTCTTTCCAGGTCTTTTCTTCGGGCGTGCAGCCGGCTTCTCCGATGTGGAGATTGCGGAGGGTGTGTTTGTGCGCGAAGAGAAATTTGCCGAGGTCCTCTTCGTTTGAGTCGCAGCCGGAGATACGTAGGCTGTGTAAGTGGGGGAATCGGAGGCGGTAGAAAGTATCTTCGAAGCCCATTAAGCATTCATCTGTGTCGTCGTCTGCTTCTTCGTAGGAGAGGTCTAGGGATCGAAGGTTTTGGAAACAGCCGAGAAACTTGGTCATCTTGCGGCCAATATCAGCCGTGTAATCTCTTCTGAATCCGGATCCGATGATAGATATGCCGAGTTCGGTGATATGGGCTAGGTCTTTGCTTTGGACCTTGGCGAGAAAGTTGTCATTGGTAAATCTTGGTGAGGTGTGTGGCCTGAAGTAGTCGATGGGAAAGGAATCGAGATCGAGTCTCCAGATCGATTTGCAGCCTAGGACGGAGTACATAATTGACGAGTATCTGGCCATGCATGTATCCACGTCCAAGAAATGTGAGATATCTTCCTCGTCATCTTGAGGGTCCTCTTCGTCGAAATTCTCTTCCATCGAGGCCCACACCATGCAGAAAGGCATATCCACCCCTCGAACAGGACATTGCTGTGACGTGACTTTCACAGCCTCAAGATTAGGCAGCTGCTGGAAACAGGATTTCAACATCTCCTGGCTGCAATGCTTCGCGAAGCGTGGAGGTTCGAAAATAGCATCAACGATCCTCCAAACCTTGATCAAGTGCCCGCCTGTAGCGCGTAGCAATGATTGCTTCTCACGCTCAATAGCACGTTCAAGCTGACTATTCTCCATGTCCCCAGCAAATAACTCGACATGGCGAATCCCTTTTGCAATCTCCGGCTTCGTAGCGACTTGACACAATCTATCCATGTCATCCAGATGCGGCCGAATGGTGAAGCCCGTCCTAAACATCGACGGCGCACCAGCGGCAGCCCAAGACTCGGAAATCAAACGTATGTTGGGGATATCGCGCGTGGGTAGCAATTCTACGATTTGTAGCTTTAGCTCGAGGGGGAGCTGCATGAAGGCATTGGTCTTGTTGGAATCCCTATCGGGTTCTGGGGTGACGTCTTGAGCTGCACTTATCCGTGACTTTGGCTTGGATCTTCCAAATGGCTTTACCCGTGATCTTGGGCGAGAGGCGGAGATCTCAGGCAGAGAGCCTGGGGTCCTGGTTGGCGGCATGGCCGTGGTGTTGTGAGGCTGGCTGGTAGGTGCAAACGGATGCCTGCGATGGGTCTGGTGGTGGGACGGTGCAGATAACCGTCGCACAAGATCGAGGTGTATCGGTCAGATAGTCAGATAAATTCCGGATCCCTGAGATGTAAGCAAACAAGCAGCCTCCTTCTACGATCACAACCACGTCGGCTTGTTGTTGCTGAAATTTTGCAAACGTCGACCGCGGATTGTCGTGACGAAATTTGAGATTGTGTTGGCGAGAGAAAACCACGGTCTGCTGACCTAATAATCTAAGCGAGAGACCTCAAACCATCGTGACATCCTCATCCTTGCATTTCAGGAAGATATCTTCAATTTCTGTTTGTGTTTATGCAGTTCGGCTCTTTGAAAAGATAGATTAATCGCTGAAGATCTACTATTCTATACTTGGTCCTCACAATAGGGCTCTCAGAGCTCCCATATCCACCATCCCACTCTCATTATCGACAAAGCCATTGGTCATTGCTCTCCCCACCATACCTCATCGCTGGCATACTGTACAAGACTATAAGGTTCTTCTTTGGATCTTTGTTCACCTTATGTCACTTCGATAGTGCGCATTCTTGATAATGAGACTGTCCCTGAGACGAACGCCATGAATTCAGCTGCTGAGATGTTCTCTCGAAAGTCCATGTTAGCAGTCAACGACTAAGGCTATGCAGAGCTGTTCAGTAAAAGATTCCTGTTGTCTCAGTCGCTCGACCAGCTTCTGGTACCGTAGTTCCCTGGCCACGTCCCGGATCTGTGTGAGTTGTTTTCTTATACCCTTGCACCTATTCCTATTACCTGCGAACGTATGATCAGCTTTTCCGCCAGCTATATGGGTTCCTAGTATGCCCGCATTCTTCTGCAGCTTATAATCAACCCTAAGCACGACATGGATCAGATTCGAGACCTCTGTGAGATCCCTAGGAGAGCCCTTAAGAAAGGCAATGCATGAGCCTCTTGCGAACCAGGAGTTTTATTTACTAAGGTTGAACCCCTGAAGAATCTCGGTATTGATAGGATTATGAAGAAGTGGCAATGAGCACAACAATCTATTCAAGGCTTCAAGATAGGATGCGGTACAGCTCCTGGGTAATTGCAGGGAACCACAAGAGCCACCAAGCTTCAGCTGTACCATTGTGTCTCACATATGCCGACGTTTCTACGATGCCATGTCTCCTCTGTACGCCGATGAAGCTCTCTGTATTGCATCTGCCAGCTAATGCATGGAATATTTCCCCCACGAGATCTACCCCGCAGTACCAACAGCGCAGGCGAGGCGAACGTTGAGTCAAGATTCCCCATATTCTTTGGGGACGTTACTCTATGATGAGTTGTTGCTTGCATCGCATGCGGATCAAAGGTTACACGGCATAAAAGCTTGTCCTGATGTGCTTTGCAAGTCTGCTGAATGTGCAGATGATCAATATAAGCAGGTCTTGTGATTGGAGCACATTCATCTTCAGTACCCCTCGCTAACACGTCTAGCGATTTGTCGGACGCAAAAATCATGGTACAGATATCAGGTGATAGCGTCTTTCGGCGGCTCTTTTCCAGCTACTTCAACCATCCTCGGCTCTTTGCATTGCGATTTTTGACCATCTGGTTCGGATGACCAAGTGAAGCCATCAGCAGGAGATTTACCAACTGGATTTTGCTCACGCTAGCGTCAATAACTCACTAGAGTGAGTTACTCTTAGATATTTGCGTGCCTTCCACCTTGTACATTTCAATGTCTGTCAACTTACACACTGGTACTACTTTCGAAATTCCCTAGTATCTATCATCGGTTCATGCCCTCCTCTGCTATATGAATTCTAGTCGCTAAGTTTGTAATTTATTGAACATTATTCCCCGTAGCAAGTATTCTAGCAATTTTGTTCTCTCTTTCTCGGCACTGCTGCACATCATCTTGAAACCCCTTGCTTCTTGAAACAGGAAAGATGAAGTCTCATCTGTTCGCGGCTTCCTTCAGCACGCTTGCCGGCCTGGGCTGGGGATCGAGTTTCAGTCCAGCTCGTCCACCCGCGATCCCACTTGCAGGTATGTCCGCTCATGCGATGCATAGAATATCTCTAACAGCTAGACAGTCAAGAGTCCGTATATGAGTACATGGCTCGAAGTCGGCAGCGATGGAGGAAGTGGTGGTAACCTTGCTGGATATTGGCCGTACAGTACATCCCTCACTGCTTGATGAGCTGCAACTAACAATATTCAGGCGTTTCTGGGCGTGAGTCTCGAACCCACCAAAGTTCGACGTGACTAACATCTCAACATAGTGGCTCTCAGCCTGGACCGGTAGCAGGCAGAAATGGAGCAGTCACAGCATGGGTAGGCTTCGTCAAAGTTGATGGGACATCGTACACATGGATGGGTGACGCCTATGTCAACGGCGTGGCACCTCCACTGGTCACCCAAGACTTGTTCGAATATACCTCCCAGAGATCCACTTTCATCATGAACGTAGCTGGGAAGGTCACAATGAATGTGACTTTCTTGTCACCACTTACTCCAACAGACCTCAAGCGTCAGTCCATCATTGGAACCTACCTTTCTGTGACGGTAGCTTCACGTGATGGCGCAAATCACAATGTTCAGGTTTACGCGGATACTTCAGCTGGTATGCTGAGAAGATCAGACCAAGTTTTTAAGCTGAGCTAACAATAACATAGAATGGGTCAACCCGACACACAACCAGGAGCCTGTGGCATGGAGGTAAAACTTCAAAATTGAGGGCTCAGATTGCATGCTGACGATCCATTCAGCTACTCGGTTCAGAATGGGGTTGCTAGTCACAAGTCCTTCCAGCAGACTCAAAGCGAGTTTAATGCTGACTATCCTGATGATGCTGCACACTGGGGAAACTGGTACTGTAAGAATAAGTTTCCCATTCTACTGCTATGGAACTTGCCTTTGTGGATTTTCATACGGTTCTGTTTACTTGGCGAAGCGATGGGGATGCGAGACTGAATTTATATTCTAGGGTCGACTGCGGCCCTTTCGTCAATGACATATCAGTCGGGATCTGATTCCACTGTCAGACAAAACTTCTTGAGTAACGGAGCTCTGCCAAACACTCAAGACACAAACTACCGAGCCATCAGCTCAAGTTGGCCTGTTTTTGGATTTGCGAATGCTCTTGGCAGTGTTGGAAAGACTCCTGTATCAACGCTCTATACAATCGTGCATGCCCAGAAAAATGCAATCTACTACAACGGTGCGAATGGACTCGTCGGACTACCTTCCCTATGGACAAGCTATTGGAACACAGACTCGGGAATGGTATGTCTCATTTCGCTCACTTTTAGGGGTTCTCCTTCGGTGTGCTACTAACCAGATTCCAGGTTGAGTTCTTCTACAAGGATTGGGCTAACAACAACGGCGCACTCGATCACAAAATTGCTGTTGACTCTATCAAAGCTAGTGGCCAAGATTATCTGACCATTACCTCGCTCTCCGCTCGACAAGCATTTGGAGCCGTCCAGCTGTGCGGGACGCCGGCCAGGCCGTATCTATTCCTTAAAGAGATCAGCTCAGATGGTAACATCCAAACCGTCGATGTCTTGTTCCCAGCTATGCCCATATTCCTCTATACCAACCCGATTTTGGTCAAATACCTCTTGGATCCGCTCTTCGAGAATCAAGAAGCTGGTCGCTTCCCGCAGACTTACTCACTGCACGATCTTGGTGCGAACTATCCACGTGCAATTGGGCATCCAACGGGCGATGGAGGTAGGCTGCTCTACATTATTGGGATCGTCCACTGACAAGGATAGAACCCATGCCTCTGGAGGAGTGCGGCAACATGATCATCGCAACTCTCGCCTATGCTCAACGTACAGCAGATACCGCGTACCTGTCGCAACACTACAAGATCCTCAAGCAATGGACTGGCTATCTTGTACAAGAGGCCTTGATCCCCGCCAATCAGTTGTCAACGGATGACTTCCAAGGCCAGCTCGCGAACCAGACAAATCTTGCTCTGAAAGGTATCATTGCAATCGAGGCTATGTCCGTCGTGGCGAGGAAGATTGGAAATCACGTCGATGCAGAAAGCTATACGAGTATCGCACACGATTATATTGGGAAGTGGCAGAAGCTGGCCGTGGTCCGAGGAGCGAGCCCACCGCATACCAACTTGGCATATCAAGATCGAGACTCACATGGTATGTGATATAATCTGAGCTTATTGATTATTTATTTGATCGAACGTCTAACGTCTATTCAGGGCTGCTGTACAATCTTTATGCAGACACTCTTCTGGGTCTTAACCTCGTCCCTAAATCCATCTACTCGATGCAGTCAACATTTTACCCCACCGTGGCTCAGACCTACGGCGTACCTCTCGACACTCGGAATGTCTTCACAAAATGTACTCCTCCTTCTCATCTCCTTTTTTTCCTACTACCATACTGACATGTAATAGCCGACTGGGAGATGTGGGTAGCAGCCATCTCTTCTCCTTCCACAAAAAACATGTTCATTTCCAAACTCGCGAATTGGATCAACACCACTCCAACTAATCGTGCTTTCACGGATCTCTATCACACACAGACTGGAGAGTGAGTATAATCCAAAGCCGAGGAGGCCAGACCACATCCATAACTAATGGAACATAGTTTTGCGAATGGCCCGTTCATTGCTCGACCGGTCGCTGGAGGGCACTTTGCGCTCTTGGCATTGGAAGGTGTCCCAACTGCGGCGTATGGAAAGAGAAGTATGGGGGACGTTGACTAGGCCGATGAGGAAATGGTAAGCGGGGTTTCGATCTTATTACCAGGAGCTGGAGGATTAAGACATCCTTTCAGCGGAGCTAGCCACCATAGAATTTGAGATTGTTTTAACGAAGTGTGATATTGGAGAAGTCAATCTCTCCGTTTCGGAAAGAAGACATCGCTTCACCATCCATGTAGCCTTGCAAGTAGCATGGCCCCATAAGCCGGTATACCTGCTGCGACTCGGATATACTTGAACCATTCTGTGCTTCGGGATCGTCTCTGGAACTTTCCTTCGTCCTAGAATCTCGACGGAGAACATATGGAGTGTTGCCTCCAAGAAGCAAATGGACAGAATGTCCAACATCGACGTTACAGCCCTCGTGCACGATACCAATAGAACCGGAATCTGTGATGATCTGGCTATTCATTGCGCCCAAGAGAACGCTATGAGCATAGGGATCTAATGATGAAATAGAAGCAGAGAGCTGAGTTGGTCCATCTTGTTGTTCAAAAGGTATATGAGGTCGAGTGGGCTTGCACCAGCTATGAAATGGTTGCATGGTAGCTCGGGTTAACTTGAAGCCTCTGAATAGTACCTCAAGACATTTCTTTGATGTGAGTCATCCACGAAATGGGAACCGAGATTAGAAGCGATGAAGTCTTCTCAAGCCTTCAGAACTTTTGGCAGAATGGAGATGTTCCCTTCTAGCTTCCCATTTTCGCTGATTACCCGTCCCGAAATGATGATAGTTGTGATACGGCCCAAATTGTTTCCAAGAAGCTTGATCTGAAGTCCATCTTCGGAGAATTTGGCTTTTGCACAGCTATTCCCAGTCGCGGAATATGGTAGCCAAGCTTTTGTTGGGTGATTGTGATTACTTTGCACTGAGAAAGTGGTATCGAGAGCCCATGAGCCTGTTGACAGGCTTGGAACCCATGACGATGAACCCGAAACACTCTCGTCGCTGCAGCAAGAGAACATATCCAGTCGGTCTGTCCGTTTAATCCGTTCTCGGATCCATTTGGTGTAGATGTTGCTTGTGGATTGTGCATAATCGATACTGATGTCCTGCCTGTCTTCCTCCTCCATGATTGCAAGAATTGCTCCCAGCTTCTCTCGAGGATCCGAACACTGCAGCCTGCTCGTTTTTTCCAGAATTGACAACAAATTTGTCTTTCCGATATCATTGGAGAACATTTGTCGTACTCTCCATGCTGCACTGTGCATCGCTGATTGACCCAGAATGGTTCTATCCAGGCCCATAGATCGGATATAGGTGTTTGCAAGAAGTTTTGCGGCATCGAGGGCCGGAGTGCAGTTCACGTTGCATCTACCACAATTCAAAATCGTTGTACGACCCAAGTTGGCTTCTTGGAAGACCCACAGTCGACGAAACCAGGCGCGGTTGAATATTCGCGAAAAGAAACATAGCGATGAGACCTCCTCTTTAAGAATACGATTCAAACCTTGAGTTGAGTCTTCGGTGGGCTTGAGTTCAGCCACATGTCTCACAAGAAGAAACAGTCTTTCAACGTTCTCGAGGGTCCCAGGAGGTATCGGTTCAATCCCGTACTGTAGCTCAAACTCCACCAGATCATCTTCAGGCTCCCAGTACCCCCCTAGCCAAACGACAACTTGGGTAGCCTATTTATAGATGACATCCATGCGATACAAACTTGACGAGGTTGAGGATCACTGCCCTCGACAGAACTTGAACGAGTACATGATCCCCGTAAGCGAGACTGCTGTTCACCACAAGTTCAGGTAGGATGGGTTTGTACAACTCTCGGGCACTCAATGAACAGAGTCTAAGATGCTACAGACGATCTTCCTAGACATGAAGAGAATCTAGCATGGAACTGAAAGAGTGTGACCATGTCCCACTGGACAAATTGATCCCGACAATCTAGATTGAGCTCTGGCGATGCTGTGGAACCGTGCTTCGGTCCACGATCGAAGGCCACATATATTTGATGATGTCCATGGATCTTTCGAGCTTGGTACAATATCAGTAAATGCTTCAAAGGAAGAATGGGTTGTTTTCATTTTGGAAAGAGACCATCAATGCCGAGAGTAAGGAGGTACGACGGCTCGAAGTCTAACTCTGACCTGAGGTGTGACCCCACAATTTCGGCTTTACCACTAGATTTTACTATTAAGGAGCTCATTTCTTGGCGCACGTGAAATTACATAAGATTTTGAATAAAATCACTAAATTAAAAGGGAATAAAGATAAAATAATATAAGGCTTACTAATGTTAACTTAGTTTTAAGTGATATAGTCAAAAGAAGAGCTCAAAATTAAGGTTTTAAAAGGACTTGAAATTTATGTTAATCTCGTGATTTTAAAGAAGAGCTTCTAAATGAGGGCATTCCCAGCTCTTGGCATGACTCCCTGCATCATTGTATAGTATAAAGTAAGTTTACAATTGATGATTCCTTATATTTAAAGTCAAATGAGAGCATTCCCAGCTCTTGGCATAACTCTTTACATCGTTGTATAGTATAAAGTAAGTTTATAATTGATGATTCCCTGTATTTAAAGTCAAATGAGGGCATTCTCAGCTCTTGACATGACTCCTTACATCGTTACATAGTATAAAATAAGTGTACAATTGATGATTCCTTACATTTAAAGCCAGATATATCTTTTTATATAACGTCACGCAGTGTGCTCAGGTAATATAGTAGCTCTCGGTTTCATGTCCACAACGCGGGCATCATAGTCCAAATATTTGACACCCACAGCTATCCAAGTCAATCAGATGCCACATGAAATTTATGTTCATTTCGGTGAATAAATCAATGAGATACAGGCGATCCCGGGTATCAGTTCCTAGGCTAGCTGAGCAGTGTAATGCTACTCTGGTACAGTAGCAGAGTGGTACGCAAAGTATAAAGATCAACATCACTTCTGCGCATGCACGTCGAGTGAGATTTCTCCCCATAATTCGGCACACCGAATAAGTCCTTGGATTCGCACAATCACGGTGAGGCGCCTTGCAAATGAACAGGTTCTCCAGCAGATTTCCGAGTCGAAAACAATGTGTATCCCCAAGCGAGCATAACCAACTCCCAGCCCAACCCCCAGCAGGTGCACAGCATGTCAGCAACAATTCTCGCCGGATCTTCAGGTTCCACCTCCCCCAGACGATGTTGCTTGTTTTAACATGTAAGACATTTGCTTTGTCTGCCAAGGTGAGTGCCAAGATGGGAATCGTTTCAACTGAAACAGAATTGTGGAATTGGTCTGGCACACCTCTAGGGCCAGCCAAGCGCAGATCGAGAATGCCGAGTTTCGCTTATCGTGACCCATGGAATATCGAATGCACCCCGCGTTGGCGCCAAATATCAAGAGTGACAGATACGGTGGTGAGGATAAGTGTTGGTTTCAGTGGAGTGGTATTGAATTGCCTTTGCTAATTATAGTGCTACGCACGCTGTATATATAGGGCTTTATAGTGCCTGAGGCATTGTAAGGCATTATATTAATAGCTTGTAAGACCCTTGTAAAGCTGAACTGCGTTTAGCTTTATAGGCCTTTGTTGGCCCTGCCGATTTTAGTTTTATAGGCTTTTTTTGGCGTTATTGACTTAGTTTTATAGGGCCTATAGCCCTTGTAAGCCTTAGTGGCAAACCTTATTAATTAATAGCCCCCTTGCGTAGCTTTGTTGTTTTTTTTAGGCCTTGTATATGCTGAAAGATTTAATTCTTAGGGTAGCTTAATAGTGAGCCTATTTTATGCGTATTCTTTTGCGCAGCCTGTAGCCCCCCTGGTTTTAGGCTTTTAGCCTTTTAGGTTAAACCTTGAATAGCTTTTGAATATAGCGCTTGTACGCTGTAATCGGTAGGGGCTTAGTGAGCATATTAGCGATTATTTCCTTTGTAGGGAGATAAGTTATAGTGGCTTTATTATAGGTAATAAGCTGTTAAATATAGTGATATTGAACGTTGATATGCTTGGTACGGCTATGTGCCATAGGGTCCTTTGATAGCGTTATATAAGCTTGATTGTCGCTGAATATAGGGGTAGCTAGGCTCCTACTTAGGTATTGAGGTTGCTGAAGCTTTTTAAGTAGTGCCCTAAGCCATTGCCCTTGTTTATTTGTTTTAGAGAGTGCGATATATTTTGATTTAGTGGTTGATAGTGCTATAGAGCGCTGTTTGGTATTATTTTAGGTAATAGGCCCCCTGTTTAGGCACCACATATGCCTTGAAATAGAGTGCTTATTGAATATATCTCCGGCGTAGTTGGCGTTATAGTAATTTTGAAGTTTTAGGCCCTTTTCCTTTGTATGCCCCTTAGGCCCGTACGCTGTATAGTATTAGGCAGTGCCTTTTAGGTATTGAAGCATTTTTGTTATAGCGTTTTAATGGCGTATCGTAGGGGCGTTACAGTGCTGGCTTAGCTGTTCGATAGCATAAGCAATATTATTACGAGAGCCCTTAGAAATTCAAGTTAAGGCTTTAATAGCGCTTTGGTATAGGCTTTGATTAGCCTGTACTTTGTTTGGCCGTTCCTTAATTAAGGTATTCCGGTCCCTTATAGGGAGAGTTATAGGGGCTGCATCCTGTAATTGAAACTTTTTAAGTACGCTGTGGATATATTGCTTTTGATTCAAATATAGCGTACGTTTTTGGCGGTTTTGGCGTATCTTAAAGCTTAAGATTAGGCTTATATTACCTAAATCCTTGATTTCCCATAGGGCTTTGATCCCTGTGATTATAGCTTGAATACCCTGTAATTTAGGCCTTAGAATAAGCATGTTATTGATATATAAGCTTATAATAACCTTTGATTTAGGGTTTTTGAATATTGAAGGCTTATTAAAATAGGGAGTAAAGCCTAAGCTTTTTAGGCTTTTATAGGCTTTGATGTATTATTTTTTTCCCGATTGTTTTAGGCCATATAGGCTTTGATTGAGCTTAAGAACCTTTTTTTTAGGGGCTTTTAGCGCTTTAGGAGCCCGCATATATATTATAGCGTGTAACTTAGAGCGTGGATAGGCACTAACCACGTTTATTTGGCGCATTTTTAGGTTCTTTATAGCTTCTAAAGCTAATAAGAGCCGTAGGCTTTTAGAGCGAATTGTAGGGGAAAAGGTTTTTAAAAAATTATTTTCAGGCATTTGTTCAAAGCCCTGGGCCACTAATTGAGCCTTATAGCGATTGATTAGCTTTGTAGGAGTGTACTTTATAGTGAATACCTAAGTAAAGCCGAGAGCTTTTTTTCCAGGGGGTAATTTAGCGTATTCCCAGGTATTTAAGGCCTGTAGTTTAGTGAGCTCCTTATTAATAGCCTTTTTCCAATGTTTTTTATTTATTGTATTGTTTATAGCTTTAGCGTAGGTTTTTGGGAGCCGAATATATTTTATAGGCTTTATTTTCATAGTTGAGCTACTTTGAGTAGAGGGTAAGTCAGTTGTGAGAGCTTGTAGTGATAGGCTTTTAGAAGGCCCTTTAGAGCGAGTTTTAGGGCTTTTAGGCATATTTAGGTTATCTTGTGGAGGGCCATTTGTTGTAGTTATAGGTGCTGACCTCTTTGTATTTATTGTAATCGTGTTTTTTATAAGCTTTTCCCCTTTTGAATTGTAGAGCTTTTTAGGCTTTTTGGGGATATTATCCACAGGCTTTTTAGGGGCCTTCTTCTTTGAAATAGGCTTCATAGGATCCTAAGGGGTAATTTTGACCTTTATAGGCTTTTCCTGCTGCCAATCCCATTGTAGGCGCTTTCTTTTAGCAAAGGTAGGCGCTGTAGATAGTATAATTTGATTATTTATAGGGTTGTAAAGCTTGTATTGCTTTGCTGTAGGGGTATACTTTATGAAAATATAGCGTATTGCAGTAGGCTTTAGCTTAGCCTTACGCTTTTTTGGTATGTGGGCGTAGGCTAGGCAGCCCTACGCTTTTAAGTGCCTTATAAAGGGTCTTTTGCTGCTATAGGCCTTCTTCGGTGTAAGGCCTCTTGGCCTTATAGGCATTTGATTGCGGAGGTAATACGCTGTAATTATAGCGTTTCCCCAGAACTTTGGGGGTAGCTTAGCATTTAATAGCATAGACCTAGCCATAGTGATTAGGCTTTGGTTAAGCCTCTTTGAGACGCCATTTTGCTTTGGTGTATACGCTGTAGTATACTCAAATCGTATCCCGTAGGGCTTAAAGAAGTCCCCTAACGCTATAAACTTAGGGGCGTTATTAAGCCTAATAGCGCCTATCTTTAGGCCTGTTTTTAGTTTTATAGCGTTTTTGAACGCTATAAATATAGGGCGTAATTTATTGCGAAGCTTTGTTAGGCGTACCCACGACTTTTTATTGTAGTCGTCCGTTATAGTGAGGATATAGGCATATTCCCTTATATTTGGTACCTTGTAAGGCCTTTAAAAGTTCATATGAAGACGCTGAAGGACCTTATTAGCCTTCTTAGGACTTTTTCGATTGATTATTTTAATAGCTTTAGTGAGCTTATAGGGCTCATAAGCTTTGTTTAAGGGTTTAATAGGCTTTAATAAGCCTGTAGTTATAGCGTATATACCTTGTAAGCTTGCTGTACTCAGGTGCCTAAAACGGCGGTGCCACAGCTTGCTTTGATTATAGGGTAGCTTTATAGTGAGCTTATTTTGAGAGTTTTTAGGTAGCGCCACAATTGGCTTACCTTGTGGGCCCCTTTGAGCCTTTATAATTGAGCTATTCTGTGGGCCCCTCTTAGGTTTCATAATTGAGTTACCCTGTGTTAAGGGTAGGCTAGTTGTGGCGGGAGCCTCTTTAGAGGTCTTTGGCGCTATAAGGCCTGTAGCATTTAGTGCTGATTCCATTGTAGCTATAGCGCTTTCTAGGGCGTAGGATTTATTGATTCTTTTTGCAATCCTTATAAGGACCCCTTGGCGTTTGATTAATAGGGGCCCTTTTATAGTGGTTCTTATTGTAATTCTTTTGTTTTGTAATTGAAGCATTGATATTAGGCTCTTTGCAAGCCCTGGGACGTATAACATTTTAGTGAGTGTTATAGTGCGTGCTTTGCCTTGTAAGGCTATTTTTAATGGGATTGTACCTTGAGACGTAGCCTGTAGAGTGACCCCAGACGCTGTAAGGATCGAAATAGGCTCTTTTAGCGTGTAAAGCTTGCTGAAGGCCTTTTTATAGAAGGTCATATGCTTAGAGGCACCTGAATCAATAACTCATAGAGGGTTATTTAGCGTATTAGACGCTGTATTTGCTATCCAAGAGGCTTTTTTCACAGCGCTGTGGGCCTGATTTAGTGGCGGGGATAGGCCTTTGCCTTTCCCTGGCGTTATTAAGGGCCTTGTAAAGGCCCTTGTAGTTTTTTTTGGAGTTTTGCATTTAGCGCTTTTGTGGCCTATTTTATTATAGTTATAATAGGCTTCCCTGAAGCCTGAAGCCTTCTTTTTAGGCTTTTGATCCCCTAAAGCCCTAGGGGCTTTAGCCTTAAAGGCTGACTTTTTTAGGGGCTTTAACCCTGTATTAGAGGCCTTGATTCAACGCTTAGCTTTCGTAAGGTGAGCCACGATAGCCTGAAAATTAGTAGTTGATTTATTGATTTCCAGCTGTAAGATTAAGGCGTCGTAGCGGGGGTTCAGAAGCCTAATTATCTAAAAGAATAGTGATATTTTTAGTGTATTAGTTGGCTTCTTTATAGGGGAGATATTCCTTATTTCAGCCTGTAGAGTGCTAAGATCATTGGCAATATTAGTGATCTTAGCGTCTGCTCTAGTGGCTCAATAGGCTGTAAAAGCCTGAATTTTAGCGCCTAACTGCGCTAATCCTAGAGGCCTGTACTTGGATTTCAGGGCCTCCCATTGCTTTTTAGCAGTCTTCTTTAGTAGTATATGCTGTAAAGGCCCTTGCGCACATAACCCCATGATTATAGTGCTTGCCTTAGCGTCCTTAACCTTTGAAAGGTCCGCTATAGGCTCTTTTAGGCCCCCTGCTTTCCTTGAGTCCCTTGTAGTGCTCCCTGTAGAGCCTCCTCCAGGGCCTCCGGTGGGTGCCTCTACAGGCACCCCTTCAGTGGTCTTAGGGGCCTCAACCCTTAATTCAACGACTTTCCAGAGGGTTTGCCCTTGTAACAATCGTTTGACTTGTATACTTTAGGGCCTGTAGTTAGGCCTTGTAAGCTTCCCAATATGGGGACGTTCAATATTGTAATCGTTCATTTTATAGTGGGCTACAGCGATTGTAGGCTTTTGAGGTTCTGTGGCTATAGCGATTGTAGGCTTCCGGTGGTGAGGCAAAGGCATTGAAGGAATCAAGGTTATAGCGTAGAGTACGTGCGGCTCAGGGCTTTATAACCTGTTGGTTTCAGTGGAGTGGTATTGAATTGCTTTTGCTAATTATAGTGCTATGCACGTTGTATATATAGGGCTTTATAGTGCCTGAGGCACTGTAAGGCATTATACTAACAGCCTGTAAGACCCTTGTAAAGCTGAACTGCGTTTAGCTCTACAGGCCTCTGTCGGCCCTGCCGACTTCAGCTTTACAGGCTTCCTTTGGCGTTACCGACTCAGCTCTACAGGGCCCATAGCCCCTGTAAGCCTCAGTGGCAAACCCCACTAATCAACAATAAGCTTGTTTAGTGAGTGGTCTCTGGACGCGCAGTAGAGGGGAAATGGGAGAAAAATCACTTGCAAATCAAGGAAAATACCAAGAAGATGAGCTTGAACTTTTCGTGTTGTCTTGTCAAGAATCTAAACTATCTATGGAAGTCCAAAGCGCTGTTTTCAACATTCACTCCCCACTCCATCGTGACACCTGCAATTCTCAATAATACATTTCAATCCAAATTCAAATTCAAACAGGGTCCATCTTTCAAATCGATATCATCGCCTTGCACAATTACATGTTTTGTTCGCCTCAACCTCGTTGTTGTTGTTACCGAGCCAAGTGTCTACATATCGACAGGTGCATCACGCTTCTCAGCAGCAGGTGCAGCAGCATGATCTTCTTCTCCAGCAGCGCCAGAGTCGGCACCAGGCTTGACAATGATACCAATGCCAGATCCTCCATGTCCAGTTCCGAGCTCGACACCGGGGCTAGTCTTCAAGGCACCGGTAGCGTAGTTGAGAGCAGCATTGAAGCCAGCGAGGTCGCGCTTCTCAACGGGAGAGTCCTCCTCACGCCTCTCTAAACCTCTATCAGCATTGTTTGGCTCCCTATGCTCGACGACCTTCCTCCCAATGCCGAAGTTGCCCGCGGGAGGAGGAGCCAGGACGGGAGACGGACTGGCTTCTGGGACGACGGGCTGGAGTGCCGGGGACACAATCTCGACTGCTGGTGCTGGAGTATGCTCACTGGCTTTTGTTGCTCCTTCAACACCAGCCGAAGCACCGGCGAGGGTGTTCATAAGAGCCGCTGCGTGTTCTTCGCCGCCGAATGAGATTTCACCATCACCAACTACCAAGGCGGGGGAGTATGCGCCAAGGTTGATGTTGAGCGGGAGAGCGACGATGGAGACTGCGGCGATGAGAGCCAAGTATGCGGAGAGGAACTGCATGATGGGTGGAATGTGGTTGGTGTGGGGCTGGTGATGTGATGTGTCTCTTGGATGGCGTGAGGATGGCGTAAGTTGGAGGAAGTTTATCTTGGAAGATGGAAGAGATTCCTGAATGGTGCTTGAAAGCTGCGTATGGAAGGTTTGCTTCTTGGGATGTGTGGGAAATGAATGTGAGCGCAGCTGGAGAGGTAATTGAGAAACTGTGGACAACCTCGAACTCTTATACTTCTTGACTCGAGAGCCATCGCCACTCCCAACCTTAGATGGTGAGGGCTAGAACCACAAGCGCGTTCTATTATTCTAAAAATCCCTGTGACTCGTCCGAAAATAGAGGGTACAGCGTTGTGTGCTTGTAGTAGCAGTATGGTCGAACCAGCATCTCATGAGATCTGCGAGATCAAAAGTCTCGTCCGGGGCAAGAAGCGAGGAAAAGTCAAGGCATAAGGACGACAAGACTACCAAATGAGAAAAGCCCTGCAAGAGCCAAGGTGCCCAGAAGTGTCGAAGCTGAGCTGTTGTCTGGTGTTTTCGAGGGCCCGCCCTGCGCGACACCACCTTGGCGGGTCTGACCAGCGCGGGATGTCTCCGCGTCGAGGGCCCAGTCTGACCATCGTTCGGACGTAACTGTAGAGTTCTTGGATATGGGGTTGGAGCTTGAACGCGATTGAGATTTCCGAAGATACGATTGGGTTGGGCTGGGCTGGTGTTGGCATCTGGGGAATGGGGAAGAGGTCTTGGTTGTTGGTGGCTGGTCGCACCAGTCACGGGCTGGTCTATTTTTGGGCTACCAGTGTTTCCTGAATCATATACACTCGACGCAAAAGGCGACACCATATATCTTGGGAAAATTTTAAAGCATCACTTAATTCTCAAGAACCAGTAAGATTGAGTGGACGAATTGTCTACAATAAGTCAGGGGTTTCAGGGAGTTAAACTTCGATTATCGATCGGCCCAGTCAATATTCTTTTTAAGCATAATCCAGGTTGCGCAAAGTTTAACATCTTCAGATCCATGCCATTCATCTTCCAATCCTTTTTAGAAGTCGATTGTCATTTGTCACTTGTCATTTCTACTTTATGGGAAACGAGTAAGTTCGCTAGGAAATCTTTAGTCGCAAGGCTCATTGGCAAACAAACCCCCTTGAAGTTCGTGTTTTGTGAAAATATTACAGTCTACAGTGCACTGTTTAGTCAGACAGTCCGATAACTTGACATCCTTGGAGAGATATTGTGTGAGTTGCAAAGTGCAATTCTTGTCGGATGTGGAAGAATACTTTATGTCTACGTTTATTCTCTTTTTGGGGGTGGATGAAGCATATGTACGCCCAGAAAAATGATATGTGGTGCGTGGGTGCAGTTGGCACGATTCAGTCATTGCAGTAGTTTTTACTGTTACCTCACATCGTCTCCCATCTTCGTCTCTTCACAGCGAATCCATTTCGTCCCAAAGTTCAAAGCATGTGTACTCATTTATCACTCATTTCGATTTATTAATTAGACGGCACAAATGGAAAGCCACAATACATCGAATACCAGAAGGACATTACGAATGCCAATACCAACACCGACACAGACGCCAATCAAGCAGTCAGACAATCTAACACCCTTTTTCTCATCATCTGAATTCCTCTTGGGCATTGGTTCGTCCATTCGTTCCCTCTATCTTCGAAGCTAACATGTCCACACAACCAAAGTCCGTTCTGCTTCATACGCTTCCGAATTTTCCTTCACACGTCTAGGCAACCTCCCCTCAAATCTCAACCATTGAGTTGCCTACCTACGTCTTGCAAAACCCGACGAGCCCCGCGAACTTACACGATGCTATTGTCGATAAGATGATGGAGGAGAAGCGAGATTTGAGCGATAGGTTTTGCTTTGAAGCTGTAGTCAAAAAGAGGAGGTACCATGTTGCAAGGGAGATTGCTTATTAGGAGGAGGGATAGGAGAAGAGAGCGATAAGGGATTGGGATGGGAGTAACATTTGGGATTGAGGTGTTGAAGATGTGTCCGGTTGTTCCGAGGTTGGTGAGCCCTATCACCCTCATGTTGTCGAGTGTAGATTCGCCCCCACCCCCCCCTCCCCCCCCTCCCACCACCCACGTTGGCGCCGACCAAAAGATTTTGATTTTGGCGCTGACTTGTGAATGGGTCGGCTTTCAATTTTCATTATGTGAGGTATTCGCCGACGAGTAGTGACAGAGGGTACGTAACCGAGAAATTCAAAGTCGAGATGAATCTGAGCCTTACAGTGATACTGCATTGCCACGAGGGCATGCGCAGTACATAGTAATAGAGGTGAAATACATGTGAATCTCGGTGGTAGGGAGGATCATGCTGAACTGGCCCAGTTCCGGAAGAATGCATGAATGTCTGCGAAATTGGCTAAGGTAGAGAAGGTGGTGTATGAGGCGCATAAGAAGAGCAGCGGAGTGTCCAAAGCATTTTTCCGCGGCAACGAAAA
Source organism: Helotiales sp. F229 (assembly GCA_002554605.1). Taxonomy (NCBI): domain Eukaryota; kingdom Fungi; phylum Ascomycota; class Leotiomycetes; order Helotiales; species Helotiales sp. F229. Next base: position 811,455 of record MXAW01000011.1, read on the forward strand.
GAGTGAAAGGTTCAACTTGATATGCCTACCTGTGTCTGGTCAAGAATCAAACTACAAACTGGGCACCGTTTCCCGTTTGATTGATATATGATGGGCCGGAAACCGGATACCGCCTCGAGAGGATGCAGTGACTGTGCGTGACAGCTAAAAGTGGATGGTGCGGAATAATATCAGGCTGGGGTAGTGGGGGTGGGGGTAGATGTGGAGGCGGGGAAATACAGAACCTCGTGTTTTCCGGACTCCGGCTCCATTGCAGAATGCAGGATAACGGTATTCACATATGAAAGGATTCTGGGATTAAATCTTGAATGTCCCAAATGGATGTGGAGAATTATTCCGGCTTCTACATCCAGTAAGAGAGGCAAGCTGTGCTTTTTCTTGGCTGCATAAACCTTATCGCCTTGCGATCTTCATTCCTGATTCTATGCTTATCTCTCTAAATCTCGAGGCAATTGAGGAGGTCTTTGGCATTTCTGGAGGTGTGCTTGAAAAACAACGAAGAGCGTGATTTTGAACGTCTTAAACCTCAGTGTTGAGCACTTGACTTCGAAATCAAGCAGGCGATCCTCGCTTAGAAAAAAGGCCAAAACAATGATCAAACCAAGCTCTGCTTTCAGTAGCTGCAGTAGCACCATGCTTGGGCTCACATGGCAAGGCCAAATATTGCCTAGCCCATGTGCAATATGCCAAAGGAGTCTATCAGAAGTGTACTTTTGCGGATATCTTTGATCAGGTGTGTGGATGAGACTGTTTGCGAATACGAACTGGCCCGGATGGACTGCAACCTGCATCACGATTTCAAGCTAGGTCACCCCACTTCACATACGTTTATTGTCTATTACTCTACACATGTGTTGGTCCTGGAGAAATCAAACACGGTCCGGGACACCCGAGTGGAAAAACTCACACATCGACAAGTCAATTGCTTGGGGTACATCCCACCACACACAAAGGTTGGCTCAAAACTTGTTTTCATCACGTACCCCTCACAAATTTGCATTCGCTAGTGTGGCATCACAAAAGAATGGCTCTTCCTGACGAGGTCTTTGACGAATGAAATTGGGAACATGATCCAATGACTCTGGCGCTGTTTATGTCTGACTGCTATGTTCTGGCAAATTCTTCGATGACTACTGGTCCAGACATCTGCATTCATATTTCTGCTGAGAAAATCATAAGTATGTGTTCTATACTAAGTCGATGATTGCTCTGGGTGTATGGCGCATGGGTGTTGCGACTCTTACTTTAATTGAGTTCTCTGGATAACTATCTGTTGCTCTCGCCAGTGAACAGCACCTCCCGACTCGCAAGAGGTGCAACTTGCACCGTGTAAGAAGGCAATAAGCCCCGTTCGGTGGATCTATTATTATCTACCGGTAGATAAGTTCTCCACAACATCCTCCCTTTTCCTCTGCAATTGGTACAATGGCAAGAGACACAGCTCGTATCGCTGGGATCAGTTGGCTTTCATCTGATTGTATGTTAAGCGAGCCAAAACAAATTAAAGCTGCGAGTCAGACAGAGAGAATACTACTGTTTGAAGGTTGCGATAATCAATTCAAACGTTATGAAATGTTATAGCAGACTCAACATACCTTAATGGTGAAAATGTACCAGCTACAGACCCGCGAAGATGACATACAGCATTGGAGCACAGAGTGGTTCGTCCAAACAATTGTTTCACAATGCTTCTTTTCGACACCATAATCAATGAAGCCTCCAATCAAGGGGGCGACAAACCTTTAATCGGACTTCATTCGTTCGCAATTTTTCAATGAGAAAGGGGTTTGCTCTAGTTCCTTGGAAACAATCTATGTGAGTTCTTTGAAACAATTGGACGCGAAAAGTTGGTTCCGTCTTGGCACGGCAATCTGCCCCTGTACGAGCAGTGAAGCTCATTTTGCTCCACAAAATATCTCAAAACGGAATAATCTGGCCATTGGTAACTTTCAATTGCACACTTGGCATACCGCCGAGCCTCAAAATGAGTTAGAGATTTAGTACTCTCATCATGAGAGGACGGTCAATTAATTTCCCATTGTCATGACAGAGTGCTGTCATGTGGACCGATACATCATAGATGAGGGCATTACGGAGGATGCGGTGGATGTTACCCGGAAGATGGCGAAGAGTGACTTTCAGATACATAAAAGGAATCCTGTCCACCCTGTGAAGTACCTTTTCTAATCATCCTTCAATCACATTCATTCTCTACACAACATCTTCTTCGGTTTCCATACACATTTCCACAATCTCCTCAAGCTAGTCTTTTGAGTTTCACAACTTCTACAACCTACACCAACAGCTTTACCAACGATCCTCACCAACCTCAAAATGAAGTCCCAAATTCTCGTCGCTGCTCTCGGGCTCATCTCCTCTGCTACTGCTGCCCCTTCAGCTTCAATTGAGGCTCGTGTTGCAGGCTCTCCCATTGGATACGGAGCTGGGACCACTGGAGGTGCTGGAGGAACCACAACAACTGTCACCAGCTGTTCCGCCCTCATCGCCGCTACCAACAAGAAGCTCGCTGACAAGAGAATCGTCTACATTGATGGTCTCCTCTCAGGATGCGGCATTGTCGATGTCGGCAGCAACGTTTCTATCTTTGGAAAAGGCTCCAAGTCTGGTGTAACCAACAGTGGTTTCCGTGTTCGCAAGAACACCAATGTTATCTTCCAGAACTTGGCTTTGGGTCCTGCCCCTCCCAAGGGTGATGTTCTCGCCATTGATGAGTCGACCAAGATCTGGGTTGATCACTGCGACTTCATCTCCAAGGGTCTCACTGGCGGCAAGGATGATTACGATGGTAAGTAAATAGTTTCATCGCGCAGTTCAATAATTGCTAACATTCCATCAGGACTCTTAGATGTTTCTCACGCCGCAGATGGCGTCACCATCTCCTGGAACAAGTTCTCTGGACACTGGAAGGGTTCTCTCGTTGGACACTCTGACAACAATGCTGGCGAGGACACCGGAAAGCTCCATGTCACCTATCACCACAACCAGTTCTCCAAGGTTAACTCCCGTCTCCCATCCGTTCGATTCGGAACTGCCCACATCTTCAACTCCCACTACCTTGGCACTGAGACCTCCGGTATCAACTCCCGCATGGGTGCCCAAGTTTACGTCGAGGCAAACGTTTTTGAAAACACCAACCTCGCAATGGTCACCAACTTGGACTCGAAGCAGCCAGGTTCCATCTGCGATGTCAACAACATCCTCACTGGTACCTCCACTACCCGCATCACTCAAAAGTGCACTCTCAAGGTCCCATACTCCTACACCGCCGAGAGCGCCAGCACTGTTGCTGCCTCAGTTGCCAACGGCGCTGGTGTTGGAAAGGTCTCTCCATAGATGCAGAACATTTAGTTCGAGCTGAGGCGGAATTTCTGGGGAAAAGCATTCATTCGAGGAGGGTTGAAAGAGACCTATCGCTGGTTCTTGTACATACATTTACATTCTTTTCACTTGCATATATCTCAGGTAGCACATATTCATTCATATTCAGTACTTCAACAAACAAATCATCCATTTTTTGTGACTCGGTCACAAGCGGTAAAAGCCCACCCCCCATCATCCGCTTTGTTCCCCTGAGCAACCCCAAAAACAGGGTTCCAAACAAATTAAAAAACAGCCACGATCGGGGAACATTTTCCGTCGGGTCTTACCCCGCTCCTTGCGAGTGTGTGAAGAAACAAAATTAGGGATCGTGCTTGGCGAGTGCCAAGCGAGAATCCTGGGAGAACCCATGCATTGGAAGTAAACAAAACCACGCAACAAAACGCCACCGCGCGGAGAAACATGCTGGCACGTGGTGGTTGTTTAGTAATACCATGCGGTGTCTCGGGGTTTGTTATCGGCTTCTTGAGCGCAATCTTGTTCTCTCTCTCTCTCTCTCTCTCTCTGGAGACATGCATGCTGCTTCTAGACAAATGTTGATGCCTTACCCGGCTGCAAAGCGTTGGAGCAGACTCTGGTGCTCGCGGCAGATCTTGTTGTTTGATGCTGCAAAAGAGGTTGGTTCCTGATTTACCCTGAGCAGCGACACTTGAAAGTACTGGCTGGAACTCCCAGCCATTGCTGCCAAGGCGCCTAGTACTAGGTTTCAAAGCTTGATGAAATGCTTGATTGCATAGCTTTCTGTGCTGGCTTGGGAAAGCCTCCCTGCGGGAGATACTTCTAGTAGGCTGTCGATTTGTCCAGCTATAGAACTGGTACTCATCTGGTCGTTTTGCCATCAACTCGGAAGTGGAACAATGGCGCTCAACCTTTCAGCACTTTGTGCTGGACACCAACCTTGGTTCTATGTTCATGTTGATTTTTCTCGCCCTCTCCGTATCTGCGATGAAGGAACGCTTGTTAACTTTATTACGGGTAGTAGGCTCCAGGGACGGTCCTTAAGCACCGAAGTAAAACATGTTCCACCTTTCCCTCACCAGCCTTCATATAACAACCTAGGTCAACCCCCAACGACCCAATGAAGGCAGTACAACCTCCGCAAAGGAGCAAACAGTCAACGCTCTCAGCAATCTCCATCCTCACGAAATACACAAGCTTTGGAACTCAATATGGCGAGGATCTCCAAGTCACAGCTCTCACACCGGAAAGTGTCCACTCCCACCCCGGCGTTCCACCTCTTCCCAAGTCTCCCAACCGAGCTCCACTTAATAATCTGGGAGCTCGTCTGCTTCTAGCGTCAAGACATCGATCTCTTCATCCTCAAAAGAAGAATGCACCCAAAACACCAACACACCACTCTCAACCAGGCGAAGATTCGACTCAACACAGAATGTGACGAAGTCCTCCACACCCACCACAGCAGCTGCGCACCCGTACATATCCTCCACGTATGCTACGAAGCTCGAGAACTCTGCTTGAAGTACTACTAGCCAGCATTTGGAGCGGAGCAGAAACCAAAAGATCTGTTTTAAGAGATTCCGTCTTAAGTTTGCATAAACTGGGCGAACAATCAGCTCTGTCTGGTGAATCCGGAGTGGTTTGGTCGGCAGGACGACTTGGATGATCAGGGTGGAGAGAAACTTGCTGAGATGACGCCCTTCGATTATTTCTCCAGCAAACCGCTGCGTTCCAGCGCTGGATGCCCCAAGTTCCGCTCCGAGTCTTTCTACGAGGATGAGATCGCGAAATCGAGGAAATCGAATATCAAGACCCCGAAGATGAACGGCAAGGTCGCAAAGGCTCATAATAAACATATGAATACGTAGGCTGAGATGGATGGAAAGAAATCGACTCGGATTGGAGATGTTTCGAACGAGCATGAGAACCCTAACTACTTTTCTGATGATGATACTGATGCTGATGGTGAAAGAGGAAATCGAGGGAAAATGAGGACCGTGAAGAAGATGAGGTTGATTCTGATCAGGCAGATGATATTTCGGATGACGGAGATGGTAGACTGGGAGAGGATGAGGAGTCTGAGGAGTTGGGGAAATTGAAGAAGGTGAGGAGGTCGATGAGAAAGTCGCAGCCTTGCGGAAGACACTTGGACCTAGACCGGAGGTTGTATTGATGCGTCTCATGCATTCACGTTGAAGAGTATCGGATGGATAAGGACAAATTTCTGCTGGGTAGGAAGTCCATAATCAAGATAGGACACCGTTGAGAAAACAAATTGAAGTTTGAAGTACTGTACTTGGCAAGAGAATGGATCTGAGTGTTACTCAATGCAACTATTGTGAAAAATGTAGTGACGAAAATACATACGGATATGGTATTTCAGATTTATTCAGACTTTTGGTTATTTTGACAATTCGATGTCAATAATTTAACCAGATCAGGAATCAAGATTTCTCATATCACTGATCGATCTCGACCAGATAGGAAACAATCTGAAAATGTACAACTTGATGTTTTTCTATCAAAACAGGGTATCTGAAACAAACACAAACAAGCTCCCCCGGTGTCCTTACCCAACAAGCGACATTCAAAGTCTCCCAAATCTTGCTGGGACGATCAGCTGCAATTGTCCAGGCCACCGGGGTTGCTCCTTCTCTCTAAATGCCTTCAGCTCGGCAACTACGTCTCGAAGGACCTGCTCCTTTCCCTCCTTCTTTCCCTTCTCCTTGCTCACCGAGGATTCCCCGGTCTCTCCTCCTCCAAAGAAGGAGAAGTCCCCCAGGCTTCTCTCCAAGAACATGTCTGCGTCCTTGTCTCCAGACACCGAACAGGAAGGGGCGCCCTTTCCGTCGTCGTGGATGAACTCCAGACGAAGCAGGCGCAACCCAGGGAGCAGGGCTGGAGAGCGGCGGTGTTGGAATGACCCAGATTTGACCTCCTCTATGTCGTAGAATTGTCTGGTGACTTTGCGGATGAGCGCTATGAGTGCCTCGATGAGGATTCCGTACGACTTGGTGGGGATGTCGGTGAGGATAAGGTGGGTGATGCGGTGGTTAAGGAGAGCATCGTAGGATACTGTGGCATCTGCTGCGTAGCCTTTGGCAAAGGTCTCTGCGTCTTGGATGTACTGTAAGTGATACTGCGTCGAGGATCCCAAGGTCATGGTTGGGACGTATGTGACGAAGGAATGGTGTACGCGAATTCTCTCTAGCCGAGATGAAGGCATAAGTAAAGGTCCATGTGCGTGGTAGCGAGTGGCGTGCTGTACTTTAAGCACATTGGGATTCACATCACTGAGTATGGCTCCGAGATCTAGTACCTGTAATCGGTTCGTGGTTTCGAGCAGAAGCTTTGTGCCATGAGCTGTGATCTTGTTGTCGGAGATATAGAGTTGAGTGAGGCCGGTGTGGGAATACATGGGGTTCGATACATCAACGTCGGTACTGATCATTGCCTCAATGAAAAAATTTGTGCTGTCTGGTCGACGAGCTGGCATGTTGTCCTGACCGTCACCGTGAACCGTGTATTCTGGCGGAGAATCGAAGAATGAAGCGTCGGAAATGGGATGTGGCAGGGGGCCAGGACACGAGATCGCGGGCTTGATACAGTATAAGATCAGGGCCTCGATATCATTGTCTGTCAAGAGATTCGAACTAACATCTAGACTCCACAGACGATGCCCGAGGGCGAGGATAAAGCGGGGCAGCTTTGTGAGTCGCATATTTCGCATCTTCAGGACGCGCAGGTTACCAAATTCGTAGTGATTGAGAGATGCGATTGCTGCAGCGGCATGGTAGGTTGCAGATATGTCGAGGTACATCAGGTTGGCGAACATATTTGCTTCAAGAACGGCGCTCATATCCAGAAGGACAGAGCTTGAGACGCTGAGCAGAAGGGGAGTGATGTTGTATCGCGGACAACCTTTCTCGTAGACGAAGGCGTTTCTGGAGTTTTGTATGTCGTCAAGGACTACGAACTTTAGATGCTTGAAGTAGTTCAAAATGTTCAGAAGGTAATGGCAGTTGAAGTATCGCTCATTCGGAACAAAGTCGCTGATATGCTGGCCATTGTCTTTCAGTCTGAGAAGCGGGCGGAAGTCTAGAGTCTGGACGAGGGCACTAAAACGCGGATCATGGCTCCGGGAGACGAATTTGACGGTCTTGGCTATGTAGGTGGTCAGTCAGACAAGTTGAAGTGACTAGCAGATGGACCACTTACTGTAAGGAGTTCGCAACCTGAAGAGAGTCTTGATTGGATCTGCCCAGAGGTGCCCGCCAAACACCCTGAAGAATGCTCTGTTGACACGCGATAGAGAATTGAGCGTGCTGCCATCCAGGTACGGGGCCAGGGCTGCAACGCCGGCTTGGTAAGTTTGGTCTTGGGATTGATAGGCTGGGAGCGACATAGTGCGGCGTTGTAGCGATTGATGTTGTGAGATGTGGTGGTAGAGAAGCAGTGGTTGTCCGTTACCGGTTGTCTGTTGCTTGACGTGTTGTTGTTTATTTTGACTGATCTGAGAGGAAAGGTCGCTTAGATCGCCTGCAGAAATTTCTCCACTCTATTTCGCCCCGATTCAACTCAACGCACCCCTGAGTACCCAGTGGAACTCGCACTTACAAGCTACAAAGCTGGTGGATCGTCGGTCATCCAAGTGTAGTGTCTTGGAGGTCCTGCCTTCGCTTCTTCTTTCGTCGTTGCCTTTGCGGAAATACACAGGACACCGACTTCATCCTTTTGATATTGGCAAGTAGATGTTGACCTAACCTCCGAGTACTTGGCTACTTGCTCTGTGTATATGAAGAGAAGTGCATGTGCTGTCGGGTCTTATTCCAATCAGGCGTACTGGGGTGCCTCCGACAGTGCTGGTCTCCTTGTCTTTGGTTCTCGGGCTTGGAAGTCCAACGCCAGCCAGGTATCAACTTACTGATCCGTCCTATGAAGTCAGCTTACATCCAACATAACTAGTTGATACCTGGCACCCAAAGCGTTCGCCTTGGGTTAACCAGCTATGCCCGTGCCGACAAAGTCACGAGATCGTACAACAAATCGAAACCAAATAGAGCGCTGCTGGTCTCTCCGTGCATCAATCCGACTAAAACTTGATTCATGGCAGCACTTCCCAATCCGGAAGGGTTGTCCTCTACCCGAACAAAAGGGGAGGTTGGAAAAACATACCAGAAAGTCTCGCCAAGCTGAGGCTGAGGAATGCACCTCCTGCCACCAAAACACGCTCGTCAAGGTCTCAAAACTTGAAACCACAGAATCCACGACGTCAAAGAATGTTTCTCCCACGAAAGTCGAAAAGAAAGTCGGGTTACGCAATGTCACTTCTTGCACCAATATCTCGACGTCACCAGATCCCACTTTCTCCGGAAGCCGCGGCCAGTTCCAAGTCACGACATCCCAGGATCTTCGCATATCTGCTGGTACAAAGTCTTGAGCGATTGATATATATGCCAAGAACGTATTGCAGGCAACAGCTTTTAGATTCGATGATCAGAGAAGGGAAAGATACGAGGCTGCAGTCGTTTGTGGCTATGCTCGGATCACCAGCTGTTCCGTCCTGCGCGCATGTGGGATGCACCAATCGGATTGTTTGTGATCCGCGACTGTTTGAGACCTCGAACGACATCTCATCTTACAGTAGAAAAGATCGTGAACAGGTCAAACAACAACCAGTCTGTGCCTTTGTGAAGGGATTGATGGTTCTTCTTTTGAATGGTCATGGCTGTGTGGATGCCAACTCTGGATCTCGGAAGCTACTGAGAGCACGACGGTGGCCATCGTGGCAACTCCATCGATACATCTTATTTGTCAGAAGTACCAATTCAAAGTGCTCAACAATTTACAGGTCGGGGAGTCAAGTCCACGATTCTGTGTACAGAATTGATCTGGTTGACTTGAGCGTCCGCCAAACATCTCGACTGCGTTTGATAAAGGGCCACGGTCCTCGAGGTCCTCAAGGGAATACCTTATGGGTTTCGAGAACAGTTCGCGCTGATTCGAGAAGATGTTTTATTGTCATATCGAGGATGCTGCGGCAGTGGAGTAGCCGTAGGAGTGTTGGTTGTGTACAGCAAGCGAGTCAGAGCTCGGCAGCAAGTTCGCAGGAGCCCGAATGGTTGCCGGCTCTTTCTATGCCAGGTATGGAGAGGATTTTTCACAGCACGAGTTCTTTTTCTGGTCTGGCTCTATCCGGATCATCGACTTCCCGGACCACACACGCAGATGATGCTTCGTAGTTCGGGTATGGGTACCAGACGTCCGCAACAGTCAGCCATCGAACATCGAATACGGATAATGGATCTTCATTCCGGCAATCTGCCTGCTATGTCCCAAGCTCTTCACATACCATGAAATCGCTTTGACAGAGTCGATTGCCGTAAGCAAGCCCATTACAATGCTTCGTGGTTTGGGTATGGGTACCTTGGTGTCGTCCCGAGCGCCAGACATACGATGTGTAGGGTGATGTTGAGCTGGAGCTCCCCATGCGTCTAGCATGCATCGACCTCGTACATTTGCTGGCGATGCCTTGTGTACAGCTGGGTGCTTTGGCTGGTCTCAAGACTCAGCTACGGACCGTCGTTGATAGTACTGCGACGGAATGGGTGGCAAGGAGTCCCTGCAAATCACCGGTAGAGGAGTCAGACTCTTTTTCTTGCTCATGCACCGCGATGCCAGGGTATCCTCACTCACTTGATTGTCTCCATCCCAGAAGTCTGATCGAAAGTTCAACATCAGGTCCGATTGATAGGATCGGCCTCCGCTTATGCCAATTCTAGTCTCCCAAAGGAATGTTGTTTGACGGCAATGCCAGGTGTCAAGAACTTTTGCGATATCGAAATGAGTATGGATGGGATGTCAGCATCATGTGGCAGTCTGCGACGAGGATTTTTGTTGTACCTCGAGGCTGTCAAATTGCCTCCTTGTAGGATCGATTGAGCCGTCCACGAGCAGTCTTCGAAACTCGAGTCGATTACCAAATGGTCAGCGAGACACGGGAAGATTACCACAGTGGCCAATTACTCACTTCCACCATGTGTAAAGCAACCTTGGATGATCAGTTGGGCTTTTGTCTTCGGCACGCAAGTCGCCGCACCTACTCGCTCCATCAGAATCCCAGCTTGAATGGTGTCACTTTCGGTCCCTGCCCAAATCCACATTCCTGTCGAGTCTGGTAGCATCACAGCAAGGTGCCATGGGTCATTCTTTGTCTCCTGACACACAATCAACGGGAGATTATGTGCGACCTCCCCAGCGTTGGCCTTGTCGGACCTGGATCTCGATTTCCCGAGACGAAGTTTGGGTCAGGGGCATCAAGGGGCAGTCGGTGGCGAGAGTATTGATTTCGAGAGGAGAAGCCTCAAGAATGCATTTGCCTTGCATGTGTGACCTTGTTTGGTATGGAAATGAGTCGATTGTTTGTGTTTGGAAGCGTCGAGAGCGAGCAAAGAGCAGAAGGAATTCTGCCATGACCCTTTGCTGAGGAGAAAGAGAGATCAGCAAGTACATTTTCTTCCAAGACTGTCCCGGCGATCTGTTGGACTCCAGTGAACGGAAAGCGCGCCCCTGTCCTTGATACTCTGTGGCTGTCATGTGCCGGATCTGCAGTCAACGCACATTGCAGGGGAACGCAGACGTGACTTCATTGTCCAAGAAGTGGTCCAGATTGGGTATCTCTGGCTCTGGATTGAGAATCAGGCGCTAGAACTAGGCCTCCTGGATAGGAATTTGCCGTCAGTCATGGTTTTCATGTCATTTCGAAATCGTGTGTGTGACCTTGGAACCGCAACGACACGACATAGGAGAACTCACAGCAGTTTCCTCTTCCCTTGCAGTCTCGTGTCAGATAGATGGAAGCTAGGCGGAGACCGGGACTGTGGAAGTTTCTATGCTCCCTCACGTTGGGTGTGTGATAGTACTGCATGAGGCTGCCGTAGGGTAGATCTCGCTCTTGAGCCTCTCGTGCCTGACAGATAGCGTGGAAGCAATTATTTTAGCTGCTGCAGGGTGCAGTATCTTGATGTCAACGGCTTTTTTTTTTTTTCAGGGTCACGGCATGCTATATTTTGGTGTGGTTGGTGGTGGTACGAACGAGGAGGCGGTTGCGATAAGAAGAGGAGGGGACATCCATGGGATATGTTGGTCTTCGAAAGCCACAGGACTAAGCAGCCCGCCAAGCTCAAAAAGCCTCTTCCCCATATTCGTCCACCGACTCTATGCCTGAATCCTTCATGGTTCTATGTGGCAGGTGAGTAGGCCAATAGACATGGGTGATGGGAATCTGCAGCGTGATGCAAGGGGCAACCTTCTAGAACCCAACTTGCAGCAACATGCAGCCGTTGCACAAGCGTTCCTGCAGCGTACTTCATGCAGTCTGAAGCATCCCGCAGTTTGTCTGCATGCTTTGACTGTTGGTTTTCTAGAAACGCCTTCTAGGTCTATCGAGGGGTCATGTGTGCACCGCTTCCTTGCCTCCACTCCATGACGGTTGCTGCAGAAGCTAGTGTAATAAGGGCCAATCCTAGAGTAAGAGATGTCCCGAAGGAGCTATTTCCATGACCAAGCTGGTCACAAGTTGGTGTCCAAATTTGGCCATTTCCGGAAGTTACCGGTCCCCTACGTCCTTTCCATGGGAAGTTTGGATTGGAATTGAGGAAGATACAGGTTGCTAGGTACCAAGTACCTCTTATCAGTCTCGTCCAGAGAGTGTGAGTATGGCATCAAACTATTTCATATTGTTGAATTGCTTTATTTTTTATTCTTAAAGCCTCTTGAAATGAGTGATGCAGACAAACTTAATGTCCCTCTTCAATGCGAACTAAAACTACATTTGGAACATCCCAATCGCATCAGACAAAGTCCTTCGATATCACCAGAAATAAAATAAAAAGATTTTGAAATTCAACTCCTTTTGCAGTCCAACTCATACAACCCATTCCAAATTTCAGGCAGCACAAAATAACAATATTACACAATATGCTTGATGTGCGACGCAGACTGAGTGGTCCAACAAATGAGATACAGAAAGCCAAGACACTTTTCAAATATGATTTTGACAGTAGTCTTCAAAGCTTCCATAAACGTTGCAAGAGTTACTGCGAAAAAACATCAAGCATTCTTCTTCAGTACAGATCCCAAATAAAGTCCATCAAGAGAAGATAAGGGGCAGATAAAAGGAGGCTCGCTTCCACTAGCGTTGGAGCGACACGAACCCAAATAAAGGAAATCCTCACTCCGGACATCCAAATGCAATACAATTCCCCATCATCCATGAGGCATCAATCGTAAAACAATCGTCTTCGTCGTCCGTCAGCTTGCATGCGCGGCCACGAAAGCATTGGCCTCGTGTATCTTCTCGGTCTGGTCAAAGTACAGTGTAGCCCGCGATCTATACCCGAAGCCTTGCCATGCGCTGTACAGTTCTCTTGTTCTTGAAAGTCGGTACAATCGTTCTCCGAGGTTTGTTCTCCATGCTCTCCCACCTTGCGCGAGCTTCAGGAAAGAAGCGTGTTCGGTTCCCTTTCTGTGGGAAAGCATGGAGCTTGATATGCGTCTTGTAATTGTCCCTTCGTGACGTCGAGAACGGTTTCTCACAGTACTCGCACTTCTCTTTCACGTCATCGTGTGTTCTTTGATGCCTCTTCAGATGCTCATGTCTTGCAAATTTTCTCGTACAGCCGTCCCAGTCGCATGAATGTGTGGCCTTCGGGTTGAAGCCGATGCTGCTCGAGAAAGTGTCGTATGCACGACTTCCACTCTTGGAACGTTTTCGCACAAGCCGAAGTTTCTTGGCTTCATTTGCTTCCGCTTCGAATCCATGACGCAGGTCGGCCAGAGAATCGCTTCCGTGAGATTGAGACAAGGCTTGTCCTTTGGAGGGACTTCGAGAAGGTGTTGAATGTTTGGATTTGTAGTGGGGGTATTCAGGCAAAAGAAACCCCATGCTCTCAGGTGATGAAGAGTCAGGCAAAAATCTAGCGTCGTAGTCCGAGGCAGGGCAATCATAGTTGATGTTGAAATGCACCGACTTCACAGGGTGCATTGGGGACTGCAAGCCGAAGGCATCGAATGTTGTCTGTGATGGAACGACGCAATTTTCGTTAACGGGCGGGGATGAACTCATTTCTGAGACTGGCGAATACATGTCGTCATGAATGAGAGCGGGAGTGCTCATTGGAAGGCCATGGTGGGAGTTGAAAGAAGTTACCATGGAGTGGTCGAGATATGGGCCATAGTTGAAGGCAGACATTGCTTGGTCAGGCGAACTCGATGGACCAGCAAAAACAGACTGAGGCTCTTGATACAAAGACATCATACTTTGTGTCATGGATGTCATGGCGGAAAATCCATTCACGGCTCCATATCGATCCGGAGATGGAGGAGTCGGTGCGGACAGAACAGAATTCTCGTACTTGACGGAATTGGGCGACCCGCGGCGGGGTGTTGACATTGGCGTGTAGACAGTCGAGGAATCCCAGGCGGCCGAGGATCCATCCGAAAATGAAGAATTGGCTGAGTGGCAGGAGGAGAATGAATCTCCTTCCATTGAACTGGAATAATGCACGTTCGAGTTGTCGAACATGATGGGAGAAGCTTCGAGCCGAAGCAGGGTGCTAGTGAGGAGGAGAGCTATGTGCAAGGTTAGCTTTCCATTCTCTGTTGGTGCAGGCGAGGACCAACAGCTTGCTGTGTATTCCGCAAGGAGTGATGATAACCTGAAAGGACTGTGTGAAGCTATGAAGACTGGAATGAGTGACTGGGTGTTGAGAATTTTATAGTGTAAGAAGGGAGAACACCCATTTATCACTTGAAGTTGGGACTCCTGAGGCTGTTGACGCCCTGAGATCCTAGTCTCGAGGAATAAAAAGGGGGTCTGAAAAATAGTTGGTTAGACAAAGCTCACCTCAATATTGAGTGTCGAGGGGTATTGCTGATGTTCTTGAATCGCGTCCAGAGTCGCGTTCTTGCTTGGATAAGAAAGGTATCGAGGAGGAATGTCGCCAATATATCACGGCTCTCGAAAGTGTTGGGATAAAGTACCCCTGTCAGGCTGTCAGACTTCTTCAGAGCATCACCCCTCTTTCTGCAAAAGGAGCATACCAGATAGTTTGCAAGAGTAAGGGCTCTGGAGTTATCGATCACAGAAGATTACTGACGATGCTGAGACGACTTAGGAGGCGGCTTCGAGTGCTCGGTTCAAGTTGACCTTGCTTTGCAAAGAGGTTTCCAGACCCCCTTAGAAAGGGCGACTGTGCCGGTTCTTAACAGCGTCAAAACATCGCTCCTGCAGGACATGGCTGATTCGACTTAACCTCGATGAGTGTTAGAACTCTTGGAGCAGGCTGGGTCAGCCTCAGTCCTCAAATGGGGAGATGGCTCGTAGTGTGAAATCGAAGAGAGAGACATCTCACATGGCGTATCAGTGGATGAGATCCTCTGTTAGCGGCGCAACATGCTTGTCCTCGAGACACATCATAACAACATGTTAGTCGATACTGCCTCGGTAGACTCCAACGGCGAGTTGCGAGGAAGTATGGCAGCAAGATTCTGAACTTAGATCGGGATCTTGTCACCATCGCACATTCCAGAGGCACAGTTTCCGAGATCCAAATACCAGTCTTGGAATGACTTGGAGTGCTGAAAATGCTTCCCCCACCTCTACAGAATACAAAGTGAACGCATGAGTGGGGAGGACACTAGCCAATCCAATGTCTGAATTTCCCAGGCACAGACTAAGTAGGGATGATTTATGGCGTTAGGCCAATCTAAAATAGGAAATCTTGAAGAACAGCACCGAATAACAAGTGAAATAGCTTATGGCAGATCGTATACTTTGAGGACGGACAGCCACCAACGACTGGGCGAACTCCGCATGATGTGCACAGCGTCAGGATACAACAATGATTTTCGGTAGTTCTAAATGGATGCCGTGGCGCCACATGTCGTAGTCCACATTCTCAGGTCTGAAAAGGCCACGAGCTGAGATATGTTTTAGAAATTTAGACTTGGGTGCTTAGGGACACCTTCCGATCGATGTGTGTGTGTGTGTGTTTAAGCTTAAAGGCACTTACCTACCACCCGATCTTACCTTGACCACCAACTCAGATCGATCGAAACCCGATCTCGGGAACAAGTAAATCGTTACACGAGCAGATCCAAGGAGAGAATCCATGTCCCAAAAGTCCCAGATGACCAGTGGCCAGATTTAGAGGGCTGTCATATTTTT
Source organism: Helotiales sp. F229 (assembly GCA_002554605.1). Taxonomy (NCBI): domain Eukaryota; kingdom Fungi; phylum Ascomycota; class Leotiomycetes; order Helotiales; species Helotiales sp. F229. Next base: position 827,041 of record MXAW01000011.1, read on the forward strand.
TGATATTCGACAGATGATTAGCCAGTAACCGAGCATAACTTCACAAAGAAGAGGCTATCACATACGGCCGTAACGATAGAAACTTCGTCATGCTAGGTAGTCCCCTCTTCTTATTGCGGGAAAGCTCCTGTGCTCGACCCTTGTCTTTGCCGTGTCTAGCTCTGGAGTAGGTCTAAGCTTGTGCGACTCGAGGTTCTCAGAAGTGAGTCCAAAAGTTCCAACACAACGACATTCTTAGAATTCCGTAGATCGAGGGACTCGGGCCGGGCTCTTCGGCAATGTGGAACGCCACTGCAAGCCGTCATAGGGGAAGCGAACTTTACCGCACGCACCACTTTATTATGGCGTTCTAATCCCTCCAACTCGCGTATCATTCATCCTCTTTTGGCCATCTTCTTGTCTCTGGAATCCTCATTGTCTAGGGTTATGTTATAAGTACTGGAAACATCATTTATCAAGAGCTTGCATATCTTCTTTTCGGCTGAACCATGATGTCGGATCCAAACCCTCCCGTGCGAATGCATCGATCAGCAGCCCAAAGGCAGGAGAATCCATTTCAAGCTCTGATCCTCATGCTTCTTATCATTGCTTTTTTCGGTTCTTGATGTTAGAAATTCTGTTTCCAGCGTTATCCTCAACCTTGCCCATGTTCAATTGCGGCTACTGCCTCACCAGCTTTCACACCGGAGGCACCTCCGCCCAGAATGGGAGATCTGCTCTTCCCTGGAGATTAGAATGGCTGGACTTGGATGATAAGTGGGTCTCTCGGACGTGAGGAGAGGATGTTTTTTCAAAGGGCCCCACAAAGTGAACCAAATACTTGCTATATCCTTGGTATGTCGTAACGCCACAAGACGAAATTCTAATACAGAGAAACACCATTCTGAATCTGGCTTCTCATGAGGAAGGTGTATTGCAGCCACTCACAGCCAGAGAAGGAAGCTTCGGTTGAAATCAGCCGTTTCCAATATGGGCATAAGCCGTCTCGCAGTTCTCACTTGACTGGTATCCAATCCCAACTGTCCCACCTCTCCCAAAAACTGGATCAAAAACTGACGTGTAGAACTTGGCATGCCACTTCTTCTGAAGAAGCCAGCCAATACGCAATGCTGCTCGTTCACAAACCCCGCTCTAATACAGAAGAGTGTCGAGCAGGCCGCTCAGGAGTGCAGTCAGATCGCCATTGGTGGTCCAGCGTTATCTTTCGGAATCAAGGCTACTTCCCCGGTGCTCGTCATCTAGCGTCTGGTGCTCTTGACGTCGAATCATACCAGCTAAGCGCTGTGGTGTGTAACGCGAGGTTCTTTCATCGGAAGCGAGTACCCCGCCGAGTACCACTTTCATGAGAGGAGAAGTCGGTCCATTGTCTAATCGCATGGAGAGTAGATGGAGCTTTGCTTTTGATATTAGATTTCTACATGAAAAGATGGTATGGATCGAGCGCCGCCATCCGACTTTTGACGGGCATCCGTTTGTCTCTGTAGGCAAATATGCTCGGCGCATGGGTGATGAAGAATGGTATCATGGATGAAGTTGCAGCAATATGAACATATGAAAAGTCGGATTATAAAACAGGTTGACGGGAAACTTCTCCCAAATAACAACTATCTTCTCCACACGCTTTCCATTTCACTGCCTTCTGCGTCACAATATGATTATCCCAACACTTCAATATAATTTCTACATACCTCGCGAGAGCTTCCAGAAAACATAGAACCATGTGTATGATAATTATCTCCGTTTGCTGGAACTGTGCAAAGAGAAAAGCCGCCAGACCTATCAAGAAATGTCCTCTCTACCCAAACTGTGGGGGTTCGAAAGACAGTTTAGAGCCTGAGAATGAAGGTGGACTGATCCGGGCAGAGGAACCAGCATTCAGAAACTGTTGCTGAAAGACAGGCTGGCAACTTGCCTCCGGTCTGGTATGATAACGTAAAGTTGACTTTTGGGTCATGTACTACTAACCCAGACTCAACTGAAGGCGGTCTAGTCAACCGCCACCTAAACCACCACATCCCACCCAGAACGATCATTCAACAGTGCAATCGACATCGAAGACTCACCGAACCCATTCCCTTCACTTTTCGAACTCTGCACTCACTTGGGTTCTTTCTCTTTCGACAAAACTCGCATTCTACGCAAGACTCGACGTCAAGTTCAACTTCGAAGCGCAGCCACATCTGCATCCAGGGTCCTCCCCCACCCCAACTCTCTCCAATAACCCGGTTTGCGCTACACACCTGTCCACGAACACACCGTCTCAAAGCCGCCCACTGGACCGTCCTTGCGGACCTCCTTATCGACGAATGCCCATCCAACGGGATTCTCATTATGTCCTGACGTTCCAACAAGACATGTATGGTGTGTCGCACAACATATTAGTGCGGCGCCCAGCCGACAGGGCAGCAACAATGCGGGGGCGGTTTCTTCCGTTTTCTTTCCTTTTGCTCCGAGATGCTCTCCTTTCGACATATTCTCTTCATGCAGTCGCTCTTGTTGGGCATTTGGATCAAGATAGATGATAATTGGACTTTAATGTGACGATCAACGAGCTAAATGACCTACTGGCTACGCTATGATGAATCTCTTTTCAGCAGTGCATTGGGGGAAAAAGGGCTCAGGAATGTAAATAAGTCTATCGTCGTGATAAATATAAAGCAACTCTCCTCTCTCTCCATTTTGCCACTACGATTTGATGGTTACACTTGCTGCAAATCTGTGAATTGACCCCATTTTCCTCCGTTTTGAATCAGCTTCATTCGGCCATTGAATTCTGGATTACAGGAGATCCTTACCTACCCAAGCATAACATGCTCTGAGCCCCAAAGGACCGGGCGGAAACCAGTCGAGACGGTCACCAGGCAATGCACACTTTCTCATCGCTCCATTCGATGTTTGGCACCACTCCACCAACATCTGCTCAGCAGCAGTTCCAAGCATCTCTCTCTTTTCGGACAATCCTGAATATCCAAATTTGGAAACCTCAACACACCACCACGGACCGCTGCTACCCTTCACGGGAACCCCCTTCTCTCTCAGAGCGTGACACTACGCTCTGCACCATGCACCATACAGCCTTTTGGTCCTACACCATCTTCTCTATCCTTGACACAAACCGGAGAAAATGTGAAACCAGATCTAGGATAGCACAGCATACTGGGGGAGGATATCGATTTGTGATTCCCCGTTGTGCTCTGCAACCACACGTCCTGCGACTTTGACTTCCCGCTTTCTGCAGATGCAACTAGTGAGTTGGCGGATGCGTGACCAGTAATGGCCGCTGTCAAGGTCTTTCTCTCAACGACGCCCATGCAGAACCCCACGTCTGGCAGTGCTGGCTCTGCAGCAACGAGACTTGGAAAGACAGCTGGGCCTGTCAGCAACTGATACATGCAAGATTCCGTCGGTTGGATGTCAGTGAGTAGACAGAAAGGCACAAAATGGGAACGCAAATAGCCGCCTACATGCTGCTACTGCAATCGAGGGTGTTGCCTCACACCTTCCATGCTTCCATCCGCTTACATGGTGAGCATGAAGAGACGGCATGTGGCAGTGCATGGCAAGGCATGGCAAAGCGCTCTAGTGGTTGCTTTACGAAGTTAACGGGGGTCATGATGTTCAACGGCTGGTAGCCCAGCCCCAGGACTGACGGCCCCACAGTGAAGCAACTTGTTCAAGCGACTTCACAAACCTCATCGACAACGCAAGGCTCGATCCTTCAAGTCCAAGTCGGAATATGCCTTAATTGCCAGCTTCCTCGTTCCCCCAACAAATAGAAAATGAGAGGCAGGGTGGCCCTGACCAACGGGGGAAGTCAAGCCACTGGTCGCACAAAGCCACCCAACAACTATCCCGCTAATCACACGCTACTCCACGAATGGAGCAATTCTTGGAGGATCAAGCCTAACAACATCCCCCTCCATATGACATCTTTGAAATTTTGACTCTGGCACTACCGCACGCTTCCATTTCAGGAGGCCTGCGTCTGCTGTAGTGAGATTGGCTGGACGGGCCCGACGACCTGGTTCTGATCTAGATTTATCGAGACAGGAAAGCGGTGCATGAAGGAGGAGATAGCGTAGAGTGAAGGTAAAAGTAATATGCGTGTAGAGGGAACAATCGGCCAGGGGGAAAAGCGGGAAGGAGTACTTAGCAGAACAGAACACAATGCTGACCAGTCGTGAAGGAGTTATTGTTTGCCCCGCAGATGAATATTTGATACAATGCATTCATTTCTCAAGATAGGGGGGTGGCATGTCCGACCCCGGGAAGTACCTGATACTCTGCATCCTGCACGCGATGTTTCTTCATTGATTGATCCAAAGCACAACCTGTCACCACGCTGGTTCTTACTGCGGCCAGATTCGAGGGCGAGAAGACCACACACACTTGAGCATTGGACAGAAGGCTACTCCCTGTCGTCGAACTATTGGTGGAGACATGAAGGTTGTTGTCTTCCTTCCTGCCTGAAATGCAGGCCACTTGCCCCAACCCTGAAGTTGATCTTATGATACCGGCCCGTGCTAGGTTAGGAGATGAGATCCGATCTTGCCGTGACCCGAGATGTGCCGATGCGATCCAATCTTGCAAGGAGTTTCCACTGGCCGGTGTGATAACGCTGGAAAGATGCAGATTTTGTTGGTCCTACGCAGTGCTACTAAGATCTAGACCTCGATCGTTCATTAAGGCATCGTCCTCGTTGTCGAAGGATTCTTCCATCCCTTCCGAGCTCATGAGCTTATTGTTTTTGTCTTCGGCTAGAGCAATCATGCATCAGTATCGACCTGTCAAGCCTCAACGCCGAAAATAGATCAAGAGCGACTTACTTCCTGGTTCAACCAACAAATTCTCCTGCACTTCACAGTCGGTCAACACACTATCTTCCCCAATCTCTGCCCTCTTGCCCAAAATACATCCCGTGAGCTTGCAACCCTTTCCCACGACGACGCCATCCATGAGCAAGCATCTGGTGAGCTTTGCACCTTGCTTGATCTGGCAATTGACTCCAATAACACATTCCTTAATCGAGCATTTTTCTTCCACCACCACATTTTCTGCGAGCAGACAGTCTGGTCGGGTGACCGTTGTTCTCGATGCGATACCTTCGGGGTATGCCACCTTGGCTTGGTATGCGAATGGGGAGGAAGCCTCACGGCCGACAGCTTCGATTGATTCGAGTTTGGCTAGTTGAAGAGAAACTGATAAGAGGAGAGGGGCGGTGTCGATTCGTCGGATCAGGCTGGTATTTTTAGGGTGAATATATGCTAAAATTGGAGGAACAACGAGTTTCTGCTGCGTGTTATGGTTTTCTCCAGACTCGAGATGTGAAGTGAAGGTTGAACTGAGGCTAGCAAAGTCAATGTTGTCATGCTCTGGACTGTTATCGAGTAGGTTGTCATCAGCAATCTCGGGACGAGAAGTGGAGAAGATCTTTGCGAGACCAAGCTTCTCTCCTAGACCATCTTGCCATCCGGCTTTCGCCCACCATCCGATGACATCCTCCCCGATGCTATCCATATGGTCGTTGCTATTGATCATATCCATCACCCAAGCAGGGAAAATGTAGATGTGAGCATCTCGGTGAGAGCTCAGCATCCGGACTCGAGAATGAGCCCGAATCAGACTATGTCTGATTGGCAGACTCTTCTTATCTTCGGTGATATCTTTGAGTGTATCTGTTGGGACAGAGTACACCAGCTTGGAGACATGTTTGAGGAGAGAGGTACTTGACGGTGGTACAGGACCGGCTTCGACCGGCGACGTTGCAATGAAGTCTGTCTCTTCCCCCTTGACAATGGTCTCTCCTTTGGTCTCATACCAGACTCCTAGACCACCTCTTCGACCTCCCTTTTCACCTCCGAGGGCCATCTTGGGACCAGTAAATTCATGTCCACCGCCGGTTGCACCACCAAGGCCAGCTTCCTTCACCATCCATGACTCAAGGAGGGATTCTCCACCAAGCTCACAGATCAGATCGCAAGGTAGGACAATAAAATCCCCCTGAACGACAGCACGGACTTCTGGTAAGCGAAAGATCTGGGCTGTTCCAGTATTCTGGTCAAGGTCCTTTGGAGCTAACAGATCTGGCTTGGGTAGTGGAAGGCTGGTGAGGTGGGGATTTGTGTTGAGAGCAGTTGTGATAGCAGAAGCGGATGAAGGTGGGGCAATGAGTGTGATGTCTGGCAATCGTAAGTATTTGTACAACGTCGACTACGTTCGTGTCTGGGAGAAGTTCGCGGCCAGACATGACACGATTGTTATGAACGACAATTGGAATCAGGCTATTGTATGAAACGAAAGACACCTTAGAGCCAATACACGTGATCATAGAAGTGATAGATTCAAGACAATACAGTGAGACAATCAAATTGACGCTCAAAAACAAAGTAATGATAAGTGACATAATGCAGGGAATGACTCACTTGTGATGCCCATACGGTAACAGAAATCAATAGGATACCACACCATCGGCCGATTCGCAATCGGTATAAGAGCCTTTGGATTTTCATCTGGATTTGCCGTGAAGGTTGGAAACGAAGATCCGGGACCGCAGAGGATGATCGCTTGAAAGCCCGGCGCTGGCATCGAGAGAGCGTGTGGCATGTCGGGTTCCTGGTGTAGGACTGTCCTGCGGATCCCCTGGCCGGTATCGACTTAAGAGTACGAGGGAACGGTATGTGGAAAGTTTTGGTTTTTGTAAATATTCGAGAGCTGTGGTGACTTTGGTTGTTCTGTTCTGATATGCGTGATGCCGATGATATCGATGGGGACATATATCAAATACCTCCTAGTATTTCCAAGATAAAATTATTAGTCAGTGATCTTGGCATTAATGAGGCTCACGTGGAAATGACAGGGGTTTTGCTGTCGCGCCGCAACAAGGCGGCCCAAAGTCAACAAACCGAGGATGCTCATCCCCAGCCTCACTATTTCTCACTTGCGCTATCCCCTCCCCTTCTCCCCCCAGAGTGCTGGCAGTAGCAAGAATACAATGAGCAATCGTCACTCGAACCAGAACACAACCTTCCACAAACTCTAAATGTCGTACTCATATGACCGCTCGGGGCGCAGGTCCCAACCCTCATCTCAGCGCGGCGCGTTTACCTACTGGCTTCCCCTCGCGTTCACCGTCACAGCTGCGACCATTGGACTGGCTGCTTGGGTATGGAGTGAGCGCAACGATGACGATGACGATTACTCTCGTCCTCCTGGACCACCAGGAGACAATGACAGCGTCTACAATCGACCGGGCTACAGGCCAGATAGAAGCGTGATAACCGGACCACCACCATACGCGGATGTCAGACCAGGAGAGGTGGCATATGGAACTGCTCCAGGACCAAGGCCAGAAGAAAGTCAGAGCTATATGGCGCGGATGTCTGGCGCACTGAGGAGGACACCGAGCCCGCAGCAGGTTTTCGACAGTGCCAGTCGCAGTGTAGTTGGAGGGATTGGCGCAGTTGGTGCTGTGGTTGGAAGTGCATTAGGAAGCATCAGGGAAGAAGATAGGAATGCATACAAAGATCATAACGCGTGGAGTGAGGAGGCCGAGGCGAGAGGAATACCTGCACAAGCTCCCATTGACATGCGCTCCTCGGAGAAAATACCAGGTGTCGCGCCTTTACAGAGATTGCCTGTTAGTAACGGGAAGAGGAAAACAGTTGCGATTGTTGTAACTGCAGATTCACATTCTGACGACTTTGATGACGATGACAACTCATTCCACGAACATGCTGTGAGTAACCACTGCTGACTTTACTGGCACAATTCTAACAGTTACAGTCCATTCTATCACATTTACCTCGCAACACCGACTTCTCCAAGATCCGCCTCTTCGTCCTCATCTATGCGCCTGGATTAAAGGAGCATCCTCTTGATGCAGGAGCCGCCAGACCTCCAGGATCACTCAGTTCTTCCTTCTCTAACATTGGTCATGACCAAGCACATACACCCGGCGAGGAGGCAGAGAAGCAATTGTAGGATAACCCATATTTCGATGCATAGCCTTTGCTAACACAGCCAGATCTTCGAGTGCCGTATCTCCAGCATTCAATGCAGTATACTCCCAAGCACTTGCCCTTGTGGAGAAAGAGACTATGGTTCTTCCTTTCACAACTCCCACCGGGCATGTTCACATCCTTCGTCACCTGGGTCCTGAGACTGTCTATCTCCAAGAATCTCTTGCAGGAAACAACGGCGAAGTAATCACACACCTACAAACCTGGCTATCGAGGGACGTTGTCTTAGTCGTTGGTGCCGACGGCGGGCATGGTGGACTTGCCGACAGTGAAAGCGAAGCGGAACATGTAGAGAAGAAAGAACACTGGTGGGAGAGAGAGGACCGTGTAGGAAGAGGTAGAGGAGTTGTAGTAGTAGAGGGATTAAGGGTTGGTGATGATTGGGCTAGGCGAGTTGAAAATAGGGACTAATTTGGGCATATGGTATTTACGATGGATATTCTGAACAGTTTGGAAAACTTGTATGAATTTGACGCATGGATTGACAATACTTCTTTGAATATGAGCTTCGTGTTTCAAGCAACTTACAGCAGCAGAGTAGGTAGCCTTGGCTCGAAATTGACGGTGTGATCATTAATCATCATTCTTTGTCGAAGGATTCAAGTCAGCCTCGTTGTCAACCTGATGAGGTAATTTATGTGACTTGAGACGACCATACGTCTCGCTCTTGCGAATCTCATGCGTCTGATTCCTATCATTTAACAATTAATCCAATTCGACCTGGCGGTTATCAGCTTCGCCACAATGTCTGATCCTTCGAGATGGTTCTCAAGCTTTAAATGCCTAGCGGTTCGATGCCTCCGTCCCTGGCTGAATGTATGACACGGCTTGGCAATTAGCAATGCCTCAGGGGTTATCGTGAGATACGAGATTTTGATCACCACGGAGTTGTTATAAAGCAAGTAGGCCATCTCTCAAAGTCGTGTCCAAATCGAATTTCAAAGTGTGTTTATTCGTTCCGTCATTACCCCTGATTTTGGCAAAGCAACAATAGTATCAACAAAACTCAACTATGAGCTTTTCTGAATTCTTCTCTGGGTTCTTCTCTGGCCTTGGAAGATTTCTCCACGATTTCTGCAGAAACTGCAATCCAGGAGCCTGTATGTTGTGCGGAGCTTGCTCCTGCTAAAAAGTCACATATAGAGCACGTGACATCTAATGGGCGATTGAATTCGCTTCTCCATGACCTGACCCCGCCAAACCCCCACTCGACCTCCTCCTCTGCCTCATACCCAGCAGCACATCACAATGTCGCACGCCCGCATAGAAGAAGTGTCTGACAGCGACCCCTCCGAGGGCGACATCTCTGACGTCTCAGACGATTTCGACGAGCAGGAGATCCTACGAGCACGACCTTCTGCAGTGTCAAAACCCCAAGTCACTCCATCTCTCATCAACCCCTCGAACATTCCCTCAGCAGGCCCACGAACCCAGACCGCCCCAGATGGAACGCAATTCGTGCAAGCGGAAGACCAATCCAAGTATGCGAGCTTCGAGTGCTTATACCCGGTGTACTTTGACGTGAGCAGGAGTCGGCGCGAAGGCAGGATGGTGGGCAAGGAATTGGCTGTTCAGAATCCCCTTGCAAGGGAAATTGTCAATGCTTGTGGAAGATTGGGGTTGGAGACACTGTTTGAGCCGACGAAAATTCATCCGAAGGATTGGTCTAATCCTGGACGGGTGAAGATCAAGCTGAAGGGTGGCAGGAATTCGAGCATCAAAAACAGTACGTCACACTTGCAATGCATGGGATGGAATCTAACATTGAGACACACAGAACATCATCTCTATACCCTAGTCTCCGCTCACTTAAAAGCCAATCCTTCAACCCAAGCCACCGCCTCTCTCGTTCGCGTTCCCGGCGTCCCACCTCCAGACACCACGAAAGCATACCCACAACCCGCGGTTCCCAAGGGGTGGAAGATGAACACTCTCCTACCACATTACTCGCCAGCTCTGACAGGTGGCGGAGTCAGCGACAACTTCTTCAAGGACATGATGGCCGAGATGCAAGGTGCAGGTGGTGCGGGCGGAGCTGGGGGAATGCCAGGCATGCCGGATCTTTCTGCCATGCAGGCTATGATGGGTGGTGGAGGTGGGAGTGCTACGCCGCCGCAGGGTGCAATAGAGGGGAAGAAGAAGGATAAGAAAAAGAAGAAATGAGAGGGTGTCAAGTAGCCGTGGTTGAGATTTTGAAGTCTTCCACCGGTTTGAGCATTTGATATGCAAGTTCCTACAGGACATCTGTCGTGCGAGTAAGGGTTGGTCATATAGCTGCATAGTGGGCGTTGGCTTGGTTATAGAGAAATCCAAGAACTTTTCTACAAGGAGAGCTGGTTAGTCTTCAGTTCAATGTCAAGTGCTGTCCTCTTCTGAGTCCACCACAAATATACTTTTGACTGCCAGTCATAGCTTCTTCTCTTTCCTTCTCGTTTCTTCTAAGTTGAATCTCGAAAGTCTTGTACAACACGAGGCTTTGCACAATCGCCATGGGACGGGAAGTTGCAGTTCTCCAGCGAGGCAGCAGCAGATCCGACGAGTCAGAAATGCCCCTATTAGCACAGGCTGTCGAGTTTGAGGGATAATTTTGAAATTTATTTTCGATTTCTTCTTGTGTGAATAGACTCGAGTTTTTGTCTTGCGAGAGGTGTTCAGTCAGAGCCAGTCAAATCCTCGAGCTGAGAATCTACGTTCGTTATTCTGAACTACTTCCAGGCAGACTCGAGTAACGAGACTTCCAAAACGGATTTGCGCCTTCTCACCGAGTCCACTTGGATAGTTCTCCAATTTCAGCAGGTGTGCACATCTTCTCGAGGCAGCTTTCTCCCTAGTCTCTCAATAAATGTGCTAATCAGATCTTGAAGTTCTTGACTTCAAGGTTTTCGCGGTTGGCGAAATCATTTGCTTATTGCTCGCCAAAACCAGGCCAAGTTTAGCACCAAAACAACCTAACGGCTCAACTCGCTCTCACTTCACTTCAACGTTACGAGTCGATCAGGTTCTTGCAACGCCGATCAAGTTCTTTGGAGTAAATTGTCTGATCCTTCTCTCTCGCCCAAGAAAAATTGCTGCGCCTCACTAGGACTGTTCCTTGCTCCATGTCGTCAACTACGAAGCCAATCTACACCTTCAACCGCTACGAGCTTGTGGTTCAGATTCACAACAACCCTCACACAGATCTGTCAAGATCATGAGATAGTCACCGTCGGTTAAAGCTAGCGCTACCGCGCTAGTTCAATTATTTCTGCGATTCAACTCAGATCATTAATCTCAAGATTCTTCTGTCAACAACGACCAACCTTCCCTTTTCGATACACCGAATCAACAACAAGTTCCACGGTTGCGACTCTGCTCAAACTCTGACTTGATTGCGATATTCGCAGGTTTTTGCTTCTGATCTTACATCTTGATCCTTAAGGTTAAGCAGTCATTCATCAAGAACCATCTGTAGGTGATCTTGAATACGTTCACCTTCAATAAGTTTCGCTATTCTTTCTCAGCCTTGGCATAATTGAACTTGGATATGTTACATCTTCGTGGTTCGCTGCCTTCTCCCACCGTCGCTATCAATACTTCCTCTGTTACCTATATCCCCATCTCTCCTACCTTGCTGCGCTACCTTCCCATTCACTTCCCATCCTCATTCAATTTTGGCCTTCTTCAACACATTGGAAGAATTCGTCTCAGATACATCGCTGACTTCCGCACAGCCGATCTTGCCCATCCTCTACCACAACTTAGTCTGTTCGTTCTCAACTTTCGCTTCTCGAGTTCTACACACCGATCCATAATCTCCGCCACTGATACACCTACGACACTGACCGTCTGAGATTAAGTGGACTACCAAGTACTTCACCATGTCTCTCATTCCTGGCACTGTTTATGTCTTGAGAGACGATGGAAAGTTCGAGATCGGCGAAGAAGGTATGTTACTTTCAGTATATTTTTCTGTCAGCTTCCAGTCAACACAACTCTCAAAGTGACAGCTACCATTGAATCTCTCGCGCTGTGGATTATAATTCACTATAAAAGCCATACGGTCTTGCTAATACTTTGGTTTGTGTAGTGCGACCAGGCTCTGGAGGTTCGGGGCAGAGTTCACCTCTCAAGCGACCTCGAGCGGCATCCACTGCCTCGTCGTGCACGCTAAAGAACTCAACTCCAGATTCATCAGAGCCCGATATCCAAATAATCGAATCTCCCTTCGCAACAAAAACTTTTACGGAATCGGAACCAGAAGTACAAATCATTGATTTGCCGATGGCACCGAAGAAGGCTAATATCCCTGCTCAAAAACGACCAAAGCCAAACACAATCAATTCCTCCGAATGGCTCAAGCCGCAGCAACATCCTCAGCTTGAGCCTACCGCATTTGATATCGATGGATTTGAAGAGCTTCGTTATGGACCTGGAGGTGTCATCAATGTTGACGATTTGGAGGAACGTTTCGAACAAGAGTTTTATGGGGCGGTTTCTCAATCTCAAGCTCGGGCCCAACCAGTTGCGGCACGAAATCTCCCAATCCGTTTCCCCCAAGAAGAACTCGACTCATTCAATGCGGGGGGTATAAACCTAAAAAAGGGAAAAACGGTCGAGTTTCTGAACGGCAATCTCCTGAAAATTGCCAAGATCATTCAGAACGCTCATACCAAAGATGTCGTCCTCAGAGGCTGGAATTTGAAAAGATGCTCTCATATGAAAGGTATCTTGCCTAAGAAGTTGAATGAAGTATGCTTCGTTTTGGAAGTCGAGTTGGATGACCCTCGCCCAGTCATGGAACAGGCCATGGTCCAAGTTGGATTGGAGGGCATAGTGAAGCTCCGTCATCTGATCTCTACCAACTACCCCCATCCCCACCTTGGCTTCTCTCGTGTCGATCTTCCCTATCAATCGAAGGAAGACAATATGGAATATGTTAGGGATTACGAAAAGTTGGTCGTCCGCTGGAAGTTCATCACCTACTACGACAATGCCATGGAGCACTCAAAGAACCCAATGTATCCTATCAACATCCGGAAGCGAGTTTTGACAAAGCTCACCGAAGAAGAATGTACTCCTAAGTCTTTCATGGATTTAGCGACATTGAGACACCAATGGCGAGGCGATACGGTCATTGGAGGATCAGGAATTATGGACCCACCACGAAGTGCCCCCATTACTTTGGGTCAGGACATAGCCGGACAGCCCTATGAGTGCCACCAATGTGGAGAGGGTTTCACCAGGGCCGAGAAGTTACTGAATCATTTTCAGACCACCCATGAGTATCAGCCTCGTCAATCCCAATCTAAGCCTTGTCATCATGGGTCCCGACCCTTCTCAGTCATTGAACTTCTGGATGATGACGACGTTGATGACGACCGGAACCCTCAAAGACGAAGAGCTTCTAGGGAACAAATCGAGGAGATCCGTGTTAGATTGAACTCAATTCTTAGTCTAGATGGAGAGAAGATCAACGACAAGGATAGAGTATGTATTGTTGGTCAAAATACAAGGAGAATTGATGTCGATCTCACGACACCGGAGCCATCTGGCAGAAAGTTATCGGCAACTGAGAGACTAGCCCATAGTCGCATGGCAGCTGCAGAGTCGTCAATTAATTCGAGACAGCGTGCTAATAAATCAGGGGGGTCAAGCTATACATATGGAGATGCGTGTAAGATTTGCCCTTTCTCATGTCTTAAGCATGGTCACGTACTTACTTATTTTAGTTTGCGGCGCTGGTGGAACAACCAGAGGTGCTGTCGCTGCAGCTCTCAAAGTGCTCTGGGGTTTGGATCTTGACAAGAATGCCGGCAAGACGTGGAAAGCAAACTTCCCAGGTGCTACCCATTATGAGATGTGGGCCCATGATCTCGTCGCTATCATCGAAGCCAACACCGGTCTTCTGGTCGATATCCTTCATTTGTCGCCTCCATGTCAGGTCTTCTCTCCAGTACACACCAGAGTCGGAAAAAATGATCAGCAAAATTTCGACTCACTGTTTGCCTGCGACTCTCTAGTACATAAGGCTCGGCCTCGTATCATCACTTTAGAACAAACCTTTGGCATTCTGCATCCAAAGTTCGAGGCGGCCTTCAACAGCCTAATTCAGACCTTCACAAGCTACGGATACTCGATCTCGTATCAAATTGTCCAATTCCAAAACTACGGTCTCGCACAGACTCGTCGTCGCTTGATCATTGTTGCTGCATGGTAAGACTTTTCTTATACTTCTTTCTTTTTAGCGGTCCAGAATTAACGATACATGACACAGTCCAGGAGAAACTCTCCCCGAAGTCCCCGACTACACACACTCCAAGACATCAAGCAATCTCAAACCACTCACCAGCGTCCGAAGTGTTCTGAACAAAGTTCCAGCTAATTGTCCAAACCACAATGTCGAGGCAGCGTGCGGCCGAGGCGGAATCAGACCTACCTGGGATGCTTCTGGTGCCGTTCCGACTATCACTTGCAACGGCGGAGATCGTGGCCATCCTGACGGAGAGCGAGGGTTCACGGATAGAGAGTTAGCTGCGCTTCAATCGTTCCCGCATCACCATGTGTTCCATGGGAATGCCATCAAGAAGCAGATTGGTAATGCGGTCCCGCCTCTTATTGCGGAGATTCTTTTCAAGGCCATTACCAAGCACCTTAGGAAAGTCGACAAAGCGGAGCAGGAGAGACGAGCTGAAGTTATCGACTAGATTGGTCTCCGTCTGATACAACACTCTCAGAAACCGAGAGACGGGCTTTAGGTTTTGGTCCAGATACTCGGTGGCGTGGCATCGGGACAGGGAGTGCCGATTTCTAGGCTTGTCGCGCTTTTCTCTTTTTTTCCTTTCGACCGTCGGTCTTACTCGAGGGAAAATTGTACTTTATGCGATGCGTTAATTTGGAGCTGGGAATGGAGTTTCTTTGTTTGTTTGCAATGAATGGCTTGGGTGGCGGACGACCTGGCTTGGCTGATGTTGCCAACAGCGACATCCAAGCGTTTGATTGAACACTGCTGCATTGTACAGTAGACAACCTCACATCACGAATACAAACGAGGAAACAATATTTGCGGTAGTCAGTAGCCTCAATTACTATCGTTGGCTTACCTTGATTACCACAATGCCCGCTCGGATTCTTGACTGCGATGTAGGAAGGACTTCTATCTTGATATTCGGGTCACAGTAGAGTTACAGATTCAGTCTCAATCTTTCTGTAAAATAACCTCGACAATAACGTCTGTGTAATAGAAACATCCTCAACATTCATGTGAAAACTGCAACATGATCTGAGAAAAGGGCAGTTCCAAGCCAAAAACTCCACATTCTTCCGATGAAGAATTCTGCCCAGACAAGACCAAGTCCCAATATTCAATCTCCATGCATGCTCAAAAGTTGCGATTCGGTTCGGGCAGGAAGACCAGCCCAGGAGAGCAGTTCGTTCATATCCTTAACAAAAGCCCACTTCGACTCCTCACTCTTCGAGTACGGAACAAAATCTCTCTCACCCTTCACAATCATCGCCTCGGCATCTCTTTCCAACTGTCCAAAGTCCTCCTCGAAGGTCTCTTCCTCGACCCTGACACAATAAGAATCCTTGCTATGGCATTGCTGGATGTCATGCAACAGCCTAGCTCTCAGCTGGTAATGCAACCATGGTGCCAACTTCACAACTTCCTCTGGGTATGGCTCTAGATTAACGTAGGTTGGGTCTTCGAGGTCAAGGAGGTAGGCCAGGACGGCGAGAGATCTGTTGCGGTTGGCGAGACACTCATGCGGACGCATAGCGGGCTCGACGAAGTAGTATAGCTTCAACCAGCTCTTCAACATGTTCGGTCCATCGTACTGTCCAGATCGACAGCGGAATAATTGTACATGAAGTTGTCGCATGGGCCATGTGTAAAGTCCAAAGCCAACGCGCTCCATCTCTCGAATTGCGAACTGGAGTGAGATGGATCGAGCTTGAGAGGGTGTAGCTGCACCGCCTCTCGCAGTGATGAGTTTGCTTACACGCTCTCTGAGTCGTCCCGTTGGTTCTAATGGAGGGCTGGTACAGATAGAGCAGGCGCATTTGCCGATCCAGTTTGACAACCTTCTTTGACGTTCATCGAGGGTGTCTGCCCAGCAATAGCAAATGGTAAGCTCTTCACCAGCAGCAATATCTCTCTCAGCTCGGACTTGAAGGGTACGTCCTTCTGAGAGCCAAGTAGCGTTTGGATCACAGCAATGGTTGATCATGCTATAGAACGGTTCGAGGCATTCACCAACTGGAATCTCGACAGTTTGGTAGCGGTTGGTGTTGGAGAGCGGGAGTGTGTAGGGAGTCCAAAGTTGAATGAAGCAACGGTTGTTGCAATACTATTCATGTCAGCCCGTGCCAATACTCCGATGAAGGTTCGGGGAACTTACGCCGCGGATAAGCTTTTCTACATCCTCCGTACTCAGCTTGGTGATCTCATACTTCGCGATCAGTGTCAACATCTCTTGCAGACCTCTGACCGGGCGTGGCAACCCATCAAATCCTGGTAGTTGTGGCAGCAGACCCATCATCTCTTCCCACTCTTTCTCTGATATCTTTCCGGCGGCTTGTAGAGAGATGATTCGAATGATGGTACGGAACTCTTCAGATCGAGGATTGGCTTTGTCCTCCCAGCCTGGCTCAGAAGCAAGCATCTTGGCGAGGATTGGACACTCGTATCTATGGTAAGCAACCCAGGCAGATCTCATGCATTCAGAGCTGCAGTAAGACACAAGCTTACAGTTCTCACACTTGAAGAAGCTAAGATCGGGGCGTGGGTCGGTATTGCCGTACTTGGATTTGTGCGCAAAGCAGTTGTCACAGGTAGTTTCCAAACAATCTGCAGCGATCTATTATGTGCTCAATCAGTTTTTAACCCGTATGATCTAGAGAGTTTTACGTGGAAAGAGGTTACTTGCAGTGGAGTAAACAACATTTGGAACCTCAAAGAGCATGTCGCCTGCCTTTACGTCCTGCAGAACATATACTCCACGGCCCGCACCTGGAATCTCTGACTCTCTGAGCTGAAGAGCAAAGTCAGACTTGATGCGCGCAGGTACCTCGTACTGGGCACTCAGCGATAGAAGCGTAAGGGCTGCCATGGTGTCGTCAATGGAATCCGTCATGTTTGATCTGTGACTGACGTGGTTGTGAGGATGACTTGATACATGAGCACAATCAAGGCTGACACGGCTGATAAAGAAACCCATCTGCGTAGCGTGGACTAGATAGTAGCCTGAACTGGACAAATTTTGGTGAATGGCGTCGTTGGCAGACCAGGTTCATTGTCAGACCTACTCGAAGGTGAGGCTATGGCTTTCTCGCTTAAATTTGGGTATGTTGACATTCTGCGGTGACGCTGTTAAAGCGAGGAAGCCTCTCTCTCCGTCCTGATTATGTCAGGAAACTGCATTCAACAATACAAAACATTTCTTTGACTGGCTGCATAGAAGAACGACACATTTGGGGGCCATAAGGAGGGTGCATGGAAGTCGCCCTTAGTTTGCGCTAAATTCTACTGTCGAGTTTGTACCGCACTCCTAGATTCAAATCACCTCCAGCTAAGTACTGAGGCAAACCCACTCCCAAAAACTCACACAAAGTATCGGAAGATCCCTTTCGATGATTGAAGTTCCACTATTCTCCCATATCTCAGAATGCTCTTGGGATGCTGAAAATCACTATCCAAAATCCACAGCAAAACGCTTCATCCACATGCTCCCAGAATCCAGTTCCTGACCTTCGGCGATCAATAAATCCATCCTAAAAGCTCAGCAATATCCTCCAATTCCACAACGAGGTCATGATCGGCCCACTTCAGAAGTTCGCTAATCGACTCCAGCATGGTCTTACTGTACCCATCTATCTTCTCTGCGCGCAATTTGCGTCTCCAGCCCTCTTCTGCCTCTGTTTGTACAACATAACGCCTGTAAAGGTCTTCTTCGTACTGAGATATCGGAGCGCTGTGTCCAAAGCAGATTCGCAGCAATTTGCCAAGTTTTTCTCGAAGACAGTAATAAAGGCCGGGAAGCTCGCGTCTAATCTCTGCGGGCATTCCAGTCCAACCCTCATCCTTGATTCGATGGTCGCAGGCTTCCGAATTTAGCTACGAGAAAAGCATCAGGATATGGACTTCTCAGCAACAGATGACCATCGAGCTCTCCAATGAAAAGGATGTAATGGGGCAACGACAAACTCACCCAGTCGCAGAGGATATAAAGACTATCAATTCGCTCATGATACCCAACATTGCCTGGTTCGATCTCGACGTAGAGGTGCAAACAAGTGTAGAGTGTTTCCTTGTACTGCTTCTGCCGTAGTGATGTGCAAGGCCAATCCTCCATAGTCGACGATAGAATGGGAGGTACTCTCCACGGTGTCCATGACCCAGATCATCTAGTCTTGGAATCCAACAATCAATCTTGTCGATTAATTGAGGCCCACAGAAAAAGGGGTCTTCGATCGAGTACTGGGTAGTCTGCGAGATGAACAGAATGAAATTGTGCCATTCTTTCCTTGGTACCAGGCTTGGGCCCCTCTGGCAAATTTTGCAGGAGCAATCAATACTCCAGCAGCCATTCAGGGTATCGACTCTCATGACATAGTCGTATGAAAATTCTGTATCCACGTAATCGACTGTGACTTCCTCATCCTTATAGATTTCTCTCAGTGCTAGGATCCAGACAGTGCCATCTTCGACAATCGCACGAGAATTGGGCTCGCATGAATGTTGAGCCATGGATATTACGGGATCAACAAACCATCCTAGTGTCAAGGTAGTGCCGATGTGAGGTGGCTGACCTGCTTCCTTCACGACTGGGATCTCAATCAATCTTCGGTTCTCATCGAGCTGTACCTGTCAGTCAAAGAGCAGAAACGCCACGACCATGGCTACGAACCATGCGAATCCATCCCTCAATGTGAGCCAGAGTGAAAGAGGCTCTCTTCAAGTCTTTGACTAGTTTCGCAATTACCCGGTATCTACTGATGCGTGACGGATCAAGTGGCAATTGACTCAGATTCCAGAATAGATGGTCGAACGGGTCCTTCGTGGGATCGGCAAGTTGGCCTTCTTTGAACACCAACAGAAAGCGGATAGTCAGCTGAACGATGTTATCGAACACGTCGAGCGGGGTATCCTCCTCTTCTTTGAAACCTGCCCCTGTCTCTTTCTCGGCGTCTTCTGTTTTCTGGGAGTCGCCCTTATCTCCGAGATTTCTCTCTAGGCCTTCCATCTCTGTCTCGTTCTCAGAATCTTCCTTGTCTCTGTCTTCCACCTCTCTGTGTTCCTTCTCTACCACCCCTTCACTCTGCAGACCCTTCTCAGCCAAATCTTCCCACTCCATCAGTGCTCTTGCCCTGCCACTTTCCAGAGTCTCGCATTCCCGCTTGTGGTGTTTACGCCAAGCCTTACCCTGGCACGTCTGCAGTTCTGTCAGTCCCGAAATTACGAAACCGACATGGCGTTGCGAATAGAGTCATTCAGTAAACATCCATTTGATCATACCTTGTTGCAGTAGTACAACATACGACATTTTGCACATGTTTTGAGCCTTTCATGTTCAACTAGACAAGGTTGATCCGCCTCTGACTCTGCCTCGAAATCGCTTGCGTCTTCAGTCTTGATGGTTTCGACTTTCGCTTTCGGCTTCAGAGAAGTGGATATTTGAATGCCATCAGGGGTGGTGTATCGTGTGTGGAAGCAGTAATCACAAGCGCGCGTTATGCTCTCATCGCAATCTCCGATCTGTTTTGTTTCAATTTCTGCAAAATTCGACTTGGACTGGAAATACGTACAACTGCCAGCAGCTGGTGCCAACAAGGCTGCGCCTCCTTCAGGACCATCACGAATCTGGGCGAAGCTTTCGCACTCGATTTTGTGATGGTCTTTCCAGGCCACTCGTTGGAATTTCTGGGTAAATCTTATCAGCAAGGGAACCAGATGTATGGAAGTCGGGAAAAGCATACCTTGTTACAGTAGTACAAAGTATTACAGCCACCGCAAGCTAAGAACTTGACTTCTGCATCCTCCACAAGTTCAGCAAGTGTGGTTGAAGTGAGCCGGTGTCGAGACGATATTTCATTGACCTTGGTGACCATGCAGTTATCGCAGGTGTACTTGAGTGTATCATCGTCATCGATCTGGGGAAGTTAGCTGTGTACAAAGTAATCGTTCATGGCAGAAAGGTGAAAAAGGATACGTAGGATATTGAGAAGCGGCTTGCTGGAGCAGATCAAATCACCTTTCTTGACATCCTCCTTGACGAAAACGCGCTTACCAGCGGATGATCCTCTTAACTGCAAAGCCTACAACACAAGTAATTCTGTCAGGGGTGGAAGCGATCAGAGGACCCTTGTGGATCGTGACATTGAAGTCTTCGTCTGAAACCATGATCATGCTGAACTTGTGCTCTACACCCGCAAAGGGAGTTCCGTCCAGTGGGGACGGTACCATGTTTAAGATCTGGAGTGGGAGAAGAGCTCGATGCAGTTTGTGGAGTTCTGGAGGAAAGCAGATGGGAGAGGGACAAAGACTTTAGGGTGTTAGTAAGTTGTAGGATCATGTAATGGTGCCTGAACCGACAAACTGGCGGGGTTCTGGCGTGAAAGTTAATAACCAAAGGTAGATTGAGGCACCAACAGGATTAAGTGAAGAGATAGACGAGCCACAAGACTGCGGGGAAAAGGTACTGAGGTGAGCTCGGAAATAGACTGTGGGACACAAACAAAAATTTCAGGCTGCCTCAATGTTCTACAAGGAGAACTACTCGACGATGCTTAGAACACTGACATGATAAATGACGCTTAAAATCCAACAACGCCAACAATGAAACAAAGAACCGAACTCGCTTTCTCGATATATGCTGCATATGCTCCTGGGTCCCAATCTAAAATTGTGCCTCATCTATTCAAGGTATTCCTCAAGGCAAAATGTACGTGCAATTGGTTGCTTTGCTTTGCTCCAACCATGACCTCAAGATTCGACGCCCTGAGATCTGGCCATACCCATCCGCGGTCCCACTTACAGTCACTAGACCCAGAAGATCAGGAACTTGTCTTCTTCTCCCATCTACACGGGTTAATCAGCTCGAATCCACCACAGGTCACACTTCCTCAGATGCACAAACTGAAAATTGAATAGACTCACAGATCTAAGAATAACTTCCACAGAATGCTGAATAACAACCCTTGCAGGCCATTGCACAAGATCCGAGTCTTGAGCCCTCGCCCAAGTAATCCAATGACACCATCCTGAAGAACGACTAATCTCGCTGCCTCGGCTGCGTACATCTATCAGTACACCTCCCACAATTATCTGGGACAAAGAGCGGGACTTACTGTACGAGACTTGCGTATCGTTGACCTGTCGATATGTCTTAACAACCCTCAACGAATTCGATACCGAATCCGATACAACCGAGGCCACAAACCCAATGAACGCAAGACGCAGAAGCCAAACAATGATTGAATGTTTCGGAGGAACGGGAATGGTGTCCGTGAGGAAGTTGTACGTAGCAAACCAAGGGTAATGGCCAACAAAAGTTGCGGCCGCGGTAGCGAATGCACCCCACCATAGACTACCGGCTCCGTTGGTCTTGATCCGTTGACGGAGGAGGATGGTGCCGCGGGAACCTTGGACTTGGAGGGTGGTTTTGAGGGTGTCGATTGGTGTGAGGATCATGCGGAAGGAGGCGGCGCACAGAGATGCGAAAATGGTCTTGATTGGTGATGGGAGAACTTTCAGGTAGGAGTTGGATTGTAATAGAGCGAGAATGCCGGCATTGGCAGCTGTGTCTCCGAATCGAGAGACGGGTCCTGACATGTGTGAGTATTGTTTGTTGCAGGAATATATCATCGATATTAGTTACCTTGAATAAGAGCAGCACCCATTCCCTGATAATACCGAATGAATCCCCCATCAGCACGCAGAGTCCTCGTCGCGGCTGTGAAAGATGTCCCGAATCGATATTGATAATTCATGATAGTGCGAAGCGGCTGTAAAGTCTCAGCAAAATCCCATCTCATGGCGATAGACTGGAAATTAATACCATCAGAAGTAACACTTGCAATACCATAGCCGCAGCACCACTCAAGCCTCCTCCAAGAGCTCGCTTGAGTGCACCTTTCAAGTCGAACTAGAATTGGTTATTAGCGTCAAGTCACTGAGCAGAGGTGAGAGAGGTACCTGAACATCTCCTCCAGCATCAACCCAACCCCTGATAAACAGAGCAAGGAAAAGAGCTCCGAGAATAACCCAAAACCCCCTCCAAACCCACCAGCTAGTTGGTCTGGCTGTCTTCTCTGCCTCATCCTCGACATCAGCCTGCTGAACGGATTGATGATCGCCAAGAAGTGGCGTCTGTTCTGTCTGCTCGTGAACAGCACTTTGTTCCTCGTTGTCTTGCCCGCTTGGTTGGGCCATGGTGTTGAGGTGCAATTTAAGATAAAGACAAATGTTGATCAGATGATGTCGTCGGACGCCCCATCATTAGATGAGATGAAGAGTGGTGATGAGGTGGATTTGTAATTGGGTTCGGTGGTGATTGTTTTGCCGAAAGCCGGTGGAGTGGATCAGACATCACGTGTCGTGAGCATTTGGGCCAGGGGCTCGCTTGTTGTTTGTGGACAAATGGCTCATGGGTTGGTCCGTGGAAAGGTTGTTGAGGTGCAGGATGTGGCGTTTTTCTTTTCTTTTCGGAGGAGAAAGGTGCGGCTGACAGTTTAGTTCTCGCTATCCAGTCTTATGTGTCAAAATGAGGGTATTTTCCTGTTGCAGAATGTCTCAGGGTTCGGGTGGCAGCTTGGACGTGCCCAAATCTAGCAACATCGCAAACCTTTGATCATTTTCCATTTTGTCTGAATATGCTGGCATTTGGATGTCTGCAAAATACAGATCCTTATTGGTTGTCGGTTTCAAAGGCCTTGGTGCGAGAATAGCCAGGTATGTTCCAAGAGTGGTAACTCGGAATCAAGTTAGCTAATGACTTGTCGATGCGTGGTTCGCTAAGAATCTAGGCTTTACACGAATAAGAAGTAGAAGGAGTGCAATGACGTCAAATATGATACTTAGTGCATAGTGAAGAGATCAATTAGTGAGAAGTTTTGGTCTTGGCTACAAATCAGGAACTTCCCTATCACTTGAGTGTCGTTGCCTGATCCTTTTTCTTGGAAGGGGGATACGTTGGATGCAAAATGACTGGGACAGTTGTTGTTGTTGATTGGGTGGAGGAGGGGGTCTTGAAAGAAAACGGCGTGAGAACGAGAGTTTGTGCTAATGGTGTCTTCGTTTGAATCTTGAGCCAACCGGCGACTTGAGACACCAATCTGCCATGATAACCTCGGAAATTTCCACTAAACGAGAAATCGAACTGCTACGCTGTTTAAAAGAGGTGTAAACCTGATTGATGGCATGTCATAGGGAGAACCTGGAACTTCCTTGTCCCCGTGCAAGAATTGACTTCGAGGTTCTGGGGCGCTGGATTGCCAGCGACGATTGAGAGGAGTTAAAGCAGAATTACAAGACGCCCATCAAATTGATAAGTCTCGATTATTCTAGGCCGCAGTCAAGTTGACCTAACAGCCGAACAACCCCGCTGTGCTGTCGCAACTTCTAGTGAGAGATGATGACCTCCTCCCAGCAGCTAGAAAAATGGCCATAAACGATGATGCGTCTGTTGCGTAAGAAAGAGATATAAAAGATGGAGTCATGGAGATATAGCGGGAAAGTTAGCAATGCGGCAGGAGCGATGCTGCCCATTTGAAGCGGATCCGTAACACCAGGACACCAACTAGAACAAGTGATAGAAACGCAGACATAATCCACGGTATGAACGGGCCAGCAATAACCTTAAAGTGGGCTTATTTAAGCTATATTAGAAGGTCTGATACCATCTGACGTGCTTGAGGTGGAGATGTGCAGGAAACGAATGGGAAGCATTTGCAGCCACAGCTAAGTTTGCCGTCGAAAATGGTTTGTTGATCTTTGTGCGAAACTTGCACTTGCGTCCTTGACTTTGTTGCTGATGAAGCATACAATGAAGAGTTTTAGGTGCAGAATCCAGAAGGCAAAAGGAATCAAGCAGAAACCATCAGCAATCTCACATATCGAAGTGTTCGGAGATAAGTGCAGAAGCCACAAACCAAACCGGGATCATCATCATCACGCAAGTCTCGAGAACAAGAACAGATGAAGCATGGAAGCAAGCTTGTCGTGGGCTCGAGGTGGACTGGGATTGGGTGGAAAGCAACGAGCGCAGTAAATGCAAAGATCCAATTGAGAAACAACAGACGCGGCACTTACAATCCTGAAAAGTCCATCGATATTTCTGAGAGCAATCCAGGGACCGACTTTCATGCATCAGTATGTTCATCCGCCCAGGGAAAACCAACCACGGACACCAATCAGCCATAGGGTCCAAACCACCTTGTAGATCTAGGTTTGTCGTTCATGATCAGCCCGTTGGAGCTGTTCGAGCCAACCCTGTTGATGGAAGTCAGTACAGCACCCAAGCCATCCACCACATGGCCTCTCACCTGTTTCGATTCTTCAATCGCCCAACCATTGCGTACCGCTCCGTGGAACATATTCGGTGGGACGGTAGAGGTCGTTCAAAAAAAACAAAGATACAAGACGAGTTCTGCAGTAAATAAATCGCAGAAGAAGACTCTCAGCAGCACCATGAAAATATCGCGGTCCATCATCGCTTTGAAGTCTACGCTTACAGCGATCCGGGCATTCTTTTGTGGGAGGAGCTTCAGGATACCACGAAAATTAGGACTTTCCTTCATCAGCTACCTTGGCGACTCCCAACGGTGGAGAGGCAATTCCATAGCGGTGCAGGGTGTAGAAGAGATGGCTGGAGGGCTGGTATTGCTGCTGAGAGGGGCAGAGATGGGCAAAGAAGGGGGCAGAATGTGTTGGCGGTGGGTTGGTGGATGATGAGGATGGTGATGGGAGGAGAAGAGAGAGAGAAGAGAAGAGAGAGAGAAGAGAAGAGAAGAGAGATGGGTTCAAGGAAGTGGGAGATTAACGGAACTGAGCTGGCATTTGAGGAAGGCATGATGGGGGGATGGGGAAAGTGCACTGGCAAAACCTGGAAATGAAGCTGTGATAGTCTGGTAGAGTTGGAAGGTGCGAGCATCTGAAAGGCAGGATGACCCGAGTGGCTACAGATGAAGCAAGCACGAATAGAGAGATGACTAGCAACGAATGAGAAAAGCAGACAAAGAGGGAAAAGCAATGGTGCAATGTAAACTAAAGGGAATCATCCTGAGTCGTTCAGGGAGCAGCACACCCACAAGCCATGGATTGCAGAAAGATACAGAGACAAGTCGCCATCTTATTTGAATGCTCGAGGCACCCATTCCCTCCCAGCATATGTCCAGCAATATCGGCCATATCTTCTGTGCTCAATAAATAGCTAGGCCAAATGAACGAACATACAAATTACGCGTATCCTCCGAAAATAACCTTCACATCCACCCTAGCTCCCAAAGCCAAGTAACATCAGCCAATTTTCTTTTATAACATTTTCCCTCCCGCCTTCGCGTATAGCAACAGCTTCTTCCCTCCAACCCGACTTAGTACTGGTACTCTTTCTCCCATCTCTCCTTTCTGGGGTGCTTGATTGTGGTGTTAGGAGGGTGATCCTCCTTGGTGAATCGACACCCGAAAGCAGTGCAGACAGGCTCTTTGCTACCGCTGGGAAACGAGACACTCGGGCAATGATGTCCGTAAATACAAAATTCCAACTCGCAGTCCTGGCCATTCAAGCAGGGGTTCAATCGGGTCAAGTACGCAATGGCCTTCAAATCCTCATCTGTAGCTTTATACTGGTGTTCGAAGCAGCACTCGTCGCCTTTAGCACAAGGCCCGCGTAGGTAGTGATTGTTGCATAACTTGTTGTTTGTGGTTCGGCGCTTGATTCGATCCAGGACGGCGGCATTGACTGTAATCGGGGGATCGAGACCGCGAGGATTCGGGCTCCATGCCGGCTTTGCGTTAGATGGAGTAGGAGTGGGCTTTTTGATCGAAATTGTGGTTGCACTGCCGTTTTTGACCGAGACCGGAGAAGCAGACGGAACTGGAGGGGCAATCGATGTCACTCCAGCCCAAGTTGAGGGAGCTTCATTGGCAGGCAATCGATCGATCAATTTTTCCGTACGAAATATGTCGTTGAGCGTGAGAATATGGAGTCCAGTCGCTGAGAGTTCACGAACGATAGGGGGACCTTCAATTATGGTAATTCTGCTTCGGTCATCCTTTGTAACTACCTCGTCGAGAAATGGCGCATAACCAGCATCGTGGGAAATGCCGAGGAGTATCTGTTTGCAATTATGGTTTCGTAGATGCCAGCGCATACATTCTGTTGAAAGTCAGTCCTGATCTGGCTGTGGGTTTGTTGCCTCTCGCGGGCGGATTGCGCACCTTTAATCTTGGAATCTGCCCTCTCCTTCCCATGCCCAACATCAATGAAGTCAAACGAAGCTTTTCCTTGTGTAAATCCTAACGTAAATTCCCTGAGATCGTCCGCATTATCCAGAGACCCATCTCGTCGCATAGCTTTGGAAAGTCCCGTAATATTCGCACACACTTTGGCCATAATTTCGATTTGATCCGTGAGATCGTGGCAATTATCCAGAACCGTATTCCGCAGAAGAGTCGCTGCTTTCTTTCCACCTTCGATACCTTGTCGAACGAGGGTTTCGTTGAACTGGAAACAAAATCAGCGCATGTTGGCCAACGAGACTGGAAGCCCTCACAATCATGCCATCCCCATCGATCAGAACCATGATGTATGGGTTTCGATTCTACAGATATCAGCAAGCATCATACCGCCCTCCGCAGATGCTTCGTACCCTCATGTTATCACAATCGAAACTAAATTGTCCTACACGTTGCTGTGCATGGTTCAACTGCTGTTGCAAATCTCTTCTCGAGCGCCTCGCATCATCCAAGTCCAATTGTGCATCGTTCAACTCTTGTGTCAAACGGGTATTTTCCTCGCGGTATTGAGTTTCGATTCCTTCGGCGTAAATCATGAGATCCTGCCATCCGAAGTTAGACACATTCCTGATGCTCGACGGGTTGGGGGTCTTCAAACACACCTTGATCAGTTCATTGCTGCTATCCTGGTGGTCTCGCAAAAGCTGATAACGTTGCACGAAATTCATGATAGTTGGTATGGGCATCGGTGATGATTGCGCCATGAGGCTCATTGTGGTCATGCCTTGCCTTGATCGACTGTTGTGGTTGTGGTTGTGGTTGTGGAATGATTGGGGCGAAATGAAGTTAGGTTGAAGCTTGAATTCGAGATCGCTGACAAGACCAGGCAGGGGCAGCTGAAATTTCCGCGTTCTGTTCGCCAGACTGGCTGGTGGGCTGGGCTGTCGCGTGTTTTCCAGCGGGTCTGCGGGGGGTGACGCGCCTGTGGGTCGAACTTAAAATAGCCTAGAGCTTTAAATCGACTTCAATGATGGATGGATGGACCTTGGGACCCTTTCCCCCTTACCTACTATCTTCTCCCTTTCTTCAGAGTAGTAGTTGTTTTCTTCCGGTTTTATTCTTGTGTTTTGTTGGTAAGTCACGGATAAAGGAGGTCAGAGATGCGTTTCGGCCAAGCAACAAAAGAAAGCTCTTCAGCTTCAGCTCCATCACCACACCACCTGATTCTGCACGCTGCTTCTCAGAGATAAGCTCAGGCTCAGGCTGCCTGCATCTGTTGTCTGGCACTTTACTTTCTTTTGCCCAACTGTGTGCTTAGCTGTAGTGTAATGCAAGCCTGTCCTGTGTGTGCCTCGCGGGGGGCTTCGGTTGGCAACCGCTGGCCTTCCCTGGCTTTTGAACATCCTATCAGCTGCTCCGTCTTGTGCCCTGCCGCCTGTTGTGCTGCTTGCTTCCCGGCAAACAGACTGTTAAGGGACGCTGTATAGTACTGCTTAAGTTGAGCGGGATCAAGAGATGTGATGAGGCGTACCGCTTGAGAGGCAACCATCCGTCGGTGAAGGAATCAGGAAGAGCTGAGAGATTGGGCATTCCCCCATCACTTTGAGGCCATCACGTGGTCTTGGGTGTAAGACATTTCCAGCTCGAGGCTCTTGTAGACTTGTATTCTTTTGTCAGTTTGGTTGAGTCGTCCTCTGGGTCAAATCATCTAGGAGGGCATGTTCTGGCGTTCCAACGTTTGAGCGACATCTCATCTAGTCTCTGTGTCACAAGAAGGCTGTGTAGAACATCTTCTAGCCGTTTTACTGGTATATCCCTCGGAGGACGAGCCAAGCTTTCTGATAAACCGGGGTTTTTTTTTTTGAGATGGAAAAAGTACTTCGTTCAAGGATCAAGTCGGCTGATAAAGTACGTTCGCAATATTCTCATTGAAAAATTGTAAGACCGCCCCATGTTAAATCAAAACGAACGTCTCTAGTTTCTTGCACCACCTTCCCCTTCATCTCTCCAGAAACGATGTCGTCAGTCGCCACAGAAAGGTTTAAGACTTGCTTCAATTTTTGTAGGTACAGAGCGAGACTCATAGGGTCCAGAATCTTCATGGCAAACATCAGATGTTGTGCCACAACACAGGTGGGTGTCTTTCACGAAGACTTCGTGATTTTCAATCCTGAAGACTTATAGACAACCATGAAGTGGGAGCCATTGACCATTTGCAAGATTCCGACTTGCAAATGCAGACATGCTTGCTCAAAATCCTCAAATTCATTGGTTTCTGAACCCCCATTATACGAATGCGATTCGACAAAGATGTGATCCAGGCCAGAGTATGTTAACCACATAAGAGCAAGATATACCAGCATGAGGGGTAGATCAGTATTTCAACCATAAGGTTCCAGTAGCTCTACATTTTATCAACCACCAACAACAATTCAGTGGGAAGCCTCTTGCACCGCCGAGTCAACAACACTCATTAGCGCACAACTATCTCACGGCCTTCTCTGGGAAAATCCAACGATGATGTCGCTCAACGAGCAATACACCGCCATCCACGTGCACGATTGAATCAAGACCCGTCCCAGTTCAGAAAGCAGCGCAATTGTCAAAGCAAAAGCCAAAATCTCGCGACTGTCAACCCCAAAACCGCTAACCAACCCTGCTCCATATTTCCCCCATTCACTTTCCCCTCCGCCACTGACATACTCATCAGCAGCGCCTCCTGGTTCTAAACCATCCTCCCTCAACTCCGTGCCAGCTCCATAACTCTCCCAGCCATCTCCCCCGAACTCCCCTCCTTCTCACTGTCCACCCAAAAAAAAAAGCACTCATTAAAATTCACAGAGTTGAGTGATGCCGGTAATAAGTATGCGAAGGCGTTGGGCATCGACTAGAAGCCGCTAGAGAAATTGAAGACGAGATTTGAGGGGTTGGGGAATGATTTGAAGAGTAGAATTGGAGTTAGCTTTGTGCATGTTTTTGTGGTAGTGGCAGAGTGAGAATAGCGACTCACATTGCTTTTCACGTCATTCGTATTAATGCTGCATAGTGGGGCTTGTTGATGTGAAGTTTGGGTTCATTAAATAGTACCGTTCTTCCTAATTAATCTACTAAGCCGACAGGTACTCGAGACTCTCCATTTGTTTGGGGCAGGCGTGCCTGAGCGAGGCTGGCCGCTCGCTGGCCGTCGATCCATCTTACAGATGGCAATGGCATTCGCCATTATGCAGCAGATGCTCTGATATTCAGCATTCTCAAAGCTGTCAAAGGACCGACATTGATGATGATGGATGAAGTGCGCACCATCTTCCATGAACTCGGCCATTCCATCCATTACCAGGTAGTCAGTAAGCTAGGCATGGTCGCGGGGTTTTATTAAGATTTCGAGTATCGTGCCCGAGAATTGGATTTGGATTCCGGAGGTGTTGAAGCTCTCGGGCAGGCATTGCGATTAATTGAATGAGGATTGTTTCAATGCGTTTTGGGAGTTGAAAAAATTGGGGTGACTATGGCACACGCTATGCTCACGCAATTACATTTGACGATCTTTGACCTGTCTACTCAAAGTTACTGATGAAATAGATGCTACAAATTTATGGAACACCTTGACAAGAGTCCTTGTCGGACTCGACGGTGACGAAGAGGCCTCAGGCTTCAGGCAAGCAGGATTCCCGCATATTTTTTTTAGGAAATACGATGCTGGGTATTTTTCCTAGCCGTTGTAGGTTGTCATTGCCTCCTTACCTTCCACATACCTGCTCCTGTTGAATCGTATTTACTGGCACAAAGATCAAGACCATGGGCAACAGAAATGTTCTCAAATGACCGATCCTGTGAATCCGACTGCGGGACAGAAATAGCGAAAGCTAGGTTTAGAACCAGGTACTGGAGTATTGGAGGCTCAAACACTCAATACATACTTGGGCAGAGAGCTAAATAGTAGAGCCTACTTCTTTGGAGAGCACGGAACGACAGCCTGAAAACACAAATGAGAGTAGATGGTGCAACGGTCTTAGTAATCGTCAAATATTGATACATTTCATAGTCCGAACCACTCATGCTTGATAGCATCCCCTGTTGAGATTCGGGCTTCAGGTTTGTACTTCAATAACTGCCTCAGTAGATCCGCAAAGACCTTTTGCTCCGTCTTCGGAATATCCCGATGATAGTCTCTACGAGGAGGCGGACCATCATCCATATACCAAACCCCCGGCTGAATCTTCTCCTCGAACGACCTCGCATCTTGAGCAACAGAAGGATGAATAGTGCTCGTCCGCGTCTCCACTACACCATTCGCTGGCTTACCAGTGTTAACCGAAACAACGAGTCCGTTCTCGTCAACATCATCCTTATAAAACATCTTCCGATTCTCCCAAGTCTCAGACCACCACGGTTCAGGAAGCTTGCCTAAGACATCAACAAAGTCAAGCAAATAGCAGTCATCGTCGTCGTCGAATGGGCTGAACAGCTTTCTGCCCGTTCGAATCTCAAACAACGTACACCCCAACGCCCAAATATCGCAACCGAAACCAATACCGGCGACTTTGTCGAGAATCAACTCTGGAGAGCGGTACGGCCCAGGAGTCCCGAGACTGGAAGGGGGTTGTGATGGTGAGAAGGAGGAGCCGAAATCGATTAGACATGGTTCCCAGCTTATGAACGATGTATCGACGGCCACCCAGTTCACGGGATAGACGAGGTAGTCAGGGGCTGTGGGCCCATGATGTTGTTCTTGAGAACCGTTCAACACGGGATTGACCACCGGGCTGCCTAGTATTTTCAGGACTTCATCTTCGTCAAGTCCGTTCAGTCCGGTGATTCGATGAAGTATATTGTTTGGTGTAAGATCTGGGTTTGTGTCAGTATTTGCTGCTTTTCAACAGAGGTAGAAGAGTTTGGAATTGGTCAGACTCACCGCCATGACAAATGTTCTGGCTGTGAAGAAATTTGACCATTTTTGTGACTTCCAAACCAATGTTTCTCAAATCATTGTCCGGATCTGCGGAAGCACGGAACAAGCCGCGTGATATATTGGGGCCTAATAAAGGATACACAAAAGCGAGATGATCTCCATTCGGCCCATGGATTTTGAAGTGGCCCAGTGGGAGGCAAATGAACTCCGCACCATTGCCTTCATCTGCATGTTTGCTGAGAGCGTCTTTGAGCTGGTTGAATCGTAGCTCGGGAGATTCATCGTTGGATAGGTCAGCCATCAGAATCTTCAGAGCAACATATTTCGTTGGCCCTTTCGCCTCAGTATCGCGACAAAGCCAAACGGTCGCATAACCACCATTGCCGAGTTTGTGGATGACGCGGTACCGCCCGTCATTGCCGTATACATCTCCCAAGTGAACAGGATGGTAACCCTGAGGCTCATAGTCATATATATGCTCGAGTTCAAAGGGACACAACTCTAGGTTGAGACCGTTGAACTCGTGTTCAATAATTTCTTCGTGAACCGTGAAATTGGATTCTGGCGAACGTGGCACTGAGAGATCGGAAGCCATCCTGACACCTCAGACTGGGTTGATGGAGCTGTGATGAAAAACTGATTGAGGTTTGTGGCTTCGCGCTGGTGTGTGAAACGGCGAAGTGACGGGTTTTGGAAGCGGTTGGCAGAACAGGCAGAACCCTTCGGAGAGATGATGTCAAATTGCCTGCCGGTGCAAGGTTTGTGATCCTGTACAATGGAACCTTTTTGATGCGATGATCGAGCATGAAAGTTATGAGGACTAAAGAGGGTTCAGTTTTCAAAACAGCTGAAAACGGGGATTGGACGTTTTCGGCCGAATGTTTCTTACATGAGGATTCAACAGATCAGGTGATTGAAATGTGATTTAAATTAGATGATTCTGTAAACTGGTGGGAGAAACTGGGTACTCCTATATAGGGAGTTTCCTTAAGCTGTTCTTAAATACGCTGAGTCTAATTAGGCCTTCTTCGGTGACCTCCGGGGACGCAGACAACTCTTCAAAGGACCTTCCTAATTAGGAAATAAAGAAACTATGCTATGATAGGTTAATACTAAACAAAGCTCTTATGCCCCGGGTTTTCTGAAACACTGAGTAATCCTGCTTGTCTTTGTATCATACACCGGGAGCCAGGTATCGTGACCACACGAAACATGCTGTCTACGTAGCTTTGTTGCAGTTGCAGAAATGAAAGCCCTTTGTCTCGGAGAAACGTGAGAATGCCCTTGGGGCCTCGCTTAGTTCTCCAGCCAAAAGAGTACCACATCCACCTCTCCCCAAGACCGAAATGTTCCTCTGTTGTCTGTTTTGGCTGTTTTCCAAGATGCTTCATGCGTCTATCTCCCATCCTGGTGCCCAAATGTCAAACTCGAAGAAAGTTCGCTTCTTTGGGACGTATTCTTTTAGCTTCCAAAGCGATCAGTCGTGTTTCCAGCCCTCTGGAACATCTCGAATGTTGTTGTAGACAACCATAATGTTGGTTGAAACTTTCCAACATAGGTCTTACATATTAGGCCGTGGAACTAGCCAGCACTGACTCTCAACTTGGCCCGGGGCCGAGTCTCAATTTCTCAGACCTGAGAAACAAATCTGCCGGTGCCCGGCGGCATGGAGGACTTCCTTTGATCACACAACACCGATGATCGCCTCTCTGACAGATATAAGATGTCAATCAACGCGATTCTTGTTCTCTTCTGTAAAGCGTGTTCTCATCAATTTCCCCTTTCTGCCAAAGTCCACTGTTGATACACGAACCCTCAACACTTTGACGTCTTCAATCAGACTTCTACATATCTTCTATACTATACTTATACCCCGTACTCTGCCTTCATCATGTCTGACGTCGTTGTATGTCTCTATATCTTCCAACACCTACGCATTTGCGGAGATCTTGACTGACACCAGCCTCGCAGGTTGAATGGATTTGCTCCCAGCCAAGTGAATACAACCACCCGGGGCGTGCTGCAGCATGCGAGCAAATTTGCAAAGATGCAGGCCGACTCAACGGCTGGACCATTGTTGGTATTCGGTAAGTGCCACAGATGAAACTTCAAGATATCGATATCCCAAGGATCCAATTATCCTCAGCCGAGCATTTCCCCGATGACCTCCTGATGATCAAACACTTGCTAAACAGCCTTTCTATGATGACAGGCAGATCGACCACAGTACTACAAGGGCTCCTACGACTGGATTTGGCCATGACCGCGTAACAGTCCCAGCAGACCCTCATTTGACGGTATTCGTTGGTGACGTATCGCCCATCAAATACAATTACATCGGACAGGGCCACTTCTACGTAACTTACGACAGTAATCGCCTCCCTCAACGTTTGGCTCGTGTGGATGAGCTGAGTATTGTCATTACTCACGAGAATCTTGTCAGTACTCGCGTGAATCCCGAGATTTGGGTATCGGATAGCACGGGCAGCAGACTTTTGGAGACTGTCGGGGTTTGATCTTGAAGATATAGCGATGTGAGAGGATGGGGAAAAGTTTGAGAGCTGTTGTAGGATATGAGTTGGCTTGGTCATCGGGCATCATTTGGGTTGGACTTGTGAAGTTTTGCAAAGATAGCTGGCGCCTCTTCAATGAGAATTTGGTCTCAATATCAAGGTTTTCGCGCAAACTGCTTGTGCACCGTGAAGGCAACCCCAATCTAGCCACTGGCTTTGCAAATCGTCGAGGCGGCCCACAAGGCCTGGGACCCAGATCCACAGAGTTTGTTGACATCGGTTCGTGCAGAATGGGGTTCGCTTAGGTAAGCGAGCTCTGGCTCAATCTGGGACTACCAGAGTGTAGTAAAACGATGTATCTTGCATTCATGCTAAGCTAGCAAATGCAGCGCTAGACATGGTAACCCTCGTCTTTCATGTTGACTCTACAAATACTCCACTTGTCGCCGCATAACCAAACCCTTTCCCTTCCCCACCTCAGGACTTCCCCTCCCCTTCCTCCCCACCACCCATAACACTAAACTTCTCCCTCTTCGGCCTCACCCCAAAAATCGTACTCCCGACCCTAACCTCCCCACTCCCCGCCCTACAAGCCTCTTCAAAATCCTCACTCATCCCCATACTACACTCCAACCCACCCTGATTCCCCCCTCCCTGTCCCTTCTGCACACTCAACAACCCCACACCCACCAACTCTTTCTCCAATCTATCCTTCTCCTCCCTCAAACACACAAAATCCACATTCTCCTCCCCTTCCTTGACAGCCTTACTCCGCGCTATCGCACCGATAGTCATCACGCCCAGCAAGTTCAACTGCGGACAATTCTCCAGGATGTGTTTGGCTAACTGCGTG
Source organism: Helotiales sp. F229 (assembly GCA_002554605.1). NCBI lineage: Eukaryota > Fungi > Ascomycota > Leotiomycetes > Helotiales > Helotiales sp. F229. The sequence goes on from MXAW01000011.1 coordinate 861,767, forward strand.
GTTTCTGCGCCGGGTGAGACGCCGGATTTGCTGGTTTCGCCAGAGGTGTTGATTTGGATGTGGATGTTGAGGGGGGTGCTGGGGGGTGGGGTGAGGGAGGCGCGGCCGGAGTTGAGGGCGGTGGCTTTCTTTATGGTGTCGACGGAGGAGATGAGGTGGAGGGTTGGGAGGGAGGTGGTTAGGGGTTTGCATTTATCTGTGGGGGAAGATGGTCTTAGTAGGTGGGTGGAAATGGAAGTACGAAGAAGAGATGGAGGATGGAGGACGGAGAAAGAATGGTGATGTAGATAAAATGATTGTCTTGATTTATGTCCAAGCTAGTGTTGCAATCGTGTGTAGTTGTAGAAAAGAATTGGGGCTGGGCTGGGCTGAAAGTACGAGAAAGCAAATTAAACAGCGGCGGGGAGAAGTGACAATTGGAAGGAAGGATGAATGAGTTGTGAGCATATTCGGCCTTAAGAGAAACGCCCAGAAGACCCTCCTCTCTTTGGAAGGCACAAATATAGATGAGTGACTCTTCCTCAGAGGCTGTAGGGACGAAGATGAAGATCATTGTCTCCTCACTTCTAACATGCTATTGACAGGAGGCTGGAATGGTAGGAGAGGCTGACAGGAGCTTCCCTGAAGCGCCTGACTGCAGCAAGGATTTCATGCGTGGCCTTTCTTCGATTGGACAGAAGTAGGCCATCAGAGATCCTAGACTTGAGCAACGAAACTTTAAATACTCGCTAAAAGTTCAGAAACCGTACATCTTCCAGCTTAATAGTCCATATACCGACTGACTTAGCTTCACAGAGCAGACCGAACGCGGACTTCTGTGCCACTGGCCAAAAGGAGGCAGTATGAAAGAACACCATATCCTCTTCCTCAAAGCCCATAAACAGCACAACATACGCGTAGAACAATGAAAGCCATCGCCAGACGGTAACAAGGAATTCAAACCCCGCAAATCCAACAACAAACACCACGCCGCACAACGAATCGCAACTCTTCCGAGCTGCATCCATTTCTCCCCATCCCAACTCACGAACTCACCCCACACGCGGAAGCTAAGAGATAAAAAGAAATGCATAACAGTAGAGCCAAGCCAAGCCGGGCAGGGCAGGGCAGCCATGGGTAAATAAAGCTTGGATGCCTTAAGTCCGAAGAAAATCCGAAGAATATGAGGACACGAGTTAGGACTTCTGCTTTTCTCCGATGGATGTACGTCGCTCTTAAGATGCATGCTTTGAGGGATTGGATGGGCATGAACTTAAGTCCGAGATTGTAGATGTGCAACAGAAAGTTGCTTGACTTCTTTCCTAGGAGGATTTTGCCACCTTGGGGAGGCGGTGATGGTGGTGTGATAGTAATCAGGAGACTTCTCCGGAAGTGGAAATAAATACACGTGATCTGGATCCTTAAAAATGAATGAAGGCAAAGAGAAAGCCCAAAGCCATCGGCTGAAAGAAGATAGATAAAGAAGAAGTGCAGTGAAGCAAAGAGAAGAGGCGAGAGTAGACTTGTATATAAACTTACTAGTCTGCAATCCCCCAATAAAATGCCACTTGATATCCTTCGGCAAAACCTCCGCCTTCTCCATCAACTCCTGCGCATAATTTTCGCCGAAATGTCGTTGGCCGGCTTGATACAGTGCTAGGATATCGGAGGCTGGTTTTAGTTTTGAGACGGCTACTAGGCGGACCTATTCACTGATATCAGTCTGGCTTTTCTCCCTTACTATCGCTCATAGCGAAGGTTCCTGGGACTTGATGGATGCAGGTGGGATGCGGAGAGTGGGGTCACATGACGTACATTCCGACTTCCACTCGCCTTGGCCACGCGGCTCTGCACCCTCTGTAGTGCTTCGACTAGGCTCTTTGCGCGCGCGGCGTCGATCTTCATGGTGACTTCTCCTGAGCTGGATAGATCGCTCATGGTGGTTGGGATGGGATGGGATGGGATGGGATGATGTCGTTGCTTGGAGCTTGTGCGGCTCAAGCTGAGAGTGAGTGACTGATGACGATGGAGCGAGGAGGGAAGCGAGGACTTTCACAGCGGAGCGCAAATTCTCTGGGGCGGGCGGAACGGAATGGCTGAGCTGAGCTGAGCTGGCGGCGGAGTCTCGCTAGAAAAACCGAGGGATGGAAATAGAAACACAAACACAAACACAAACAATCCAGCCGGGAGAGGTTCGGGTCGGCAAGACAAATTTTTACCTGAACTCAGCAAGCTTTTCTTCTTGCATGGATGGAAAGTTACTTTTACTTGGAAACGTTGGGGAAGCAGGGAAGGCAAGGAAAGGAAACGGAAACCCGGGATAGGGATAGGGATAGGGATAGGGATAGGATGCGGCATGTTTGTTGGATTGGATGGTGAGGGTTCGGTGTACTCCTCATTGGGAATTCAGAAAGCTGGATGTTGGTCCGAACTGCATGGCCTGAAATGATGTCGATGGCGCTATTCCTGGCTATCATTTTATGTTTACTTGTATGTTGAGATGCTTCACTCTTGGATGTACTGCTCGGTTCAATTGTTTTGCATCGGCCAGTCAATAATGAATGAGCCCAGCCAATTCCAACCTTTACTTCGGCGACCCGGTCCTAATCATTCCAAGATTGTTTCAACCTCCCATCAACTTGTTTCCCTCGTTTTAATAGCATATCAAATATCGCCTCACCTCGTCCTCGTCTCCACCTTTCCTCTTGCTTGTCTGTCCTCCTCCATCTGAAACTCGTGCGATCAAACTCCCCAGTCTTCGCGGCTTCCGACAGGCCAGACTCCCTTGGACTCTCCCGCCGGAGTTTCGCCTTCCAGCCCGACTGACGTACCTTGCAGCTTGTCCCTGCCGATCTCAGGGGATGTGGACGGACGTGGGGCGCCCCTGCAAAGAAATCAGGGGGGAAGGATTTTGACTTTCACTTGGACTTCGACATCCATCTTCATCTTGTGCTTCACGACGTCTTCTTCTCTTTACAACTCTCGTTTCTTTATTGGGTCTTGGACATCTGCATTCCTTGCAGATTCTGGGAAGAAATCTATTGAGGATTGTACTTTGGAGCTTGGTCGGAGAGTGCATTCATTGGTTTGCACTGGACGAACTGTCGAGGGGAAATACGAGAAACGACATCATACCCACGCCCGAACAACAATAGCACGCCTCAACAAATAAACGCTTGACGCGGATACTTTTTCTCTCGACGAACACAATACGAATTGATTCTCTTGTCTGCATATCTCGAACTCGCCAATTCATCAACGCCTTCGTCTTTGTCTGAGTGGCATTCCAGAACCCGCCCTACATACCCGTACATCCACGATCTTCGATCGAGAAACTCAAAATACTCTTTGAACCAATCTGCGACCTCGAATACACGAACATCTTTTGATTGCGTCCCCACGTCTGCCAGCTAGAGACACCGTACCGTACAATCCACCATCGCCAAATACCAAGATCTCCAGTTTTGGTCAATCCATCTGCAAGTCTCCAAGAGACTCCACAACATACAACCCACCTCTATGTCATTACGAAGTCCCCGATCCCCCACCGATTTCTCCCGTCGAGGATTCCAACCCCTCCCGACGACCAACAACCCAAACATGGGCTCCTACGACACCGAGGGCGGCATCCCTCTCACCAATGTGCAAACACGCTCTTCCTCGACTGGAGCCAGGAAGCAAGGCGAAGGCGTCATGAACGACAATGATCTCAACAATCACCCCACATTTCAAGATGATGAAAATGAAAAGAAAGGACTATTCCATCGCGGCGGACGACGCAAGGTCAAGAAGGTCGATAGCAAGCCCGTACGTAGGGGTACGGATGGAGAGGAGGTTGCTCTTACGGGATTGGGGAGGATATATGACAAGATCGTTAAGTTTTCGGTCGTTACTAGGTACCTCATGTATGTGGCGCCTATAGCATCGTTGATTGCAGTTCCTATCGTTATCTTCGCCATTACGAATAGAGATGCTCGATTTGTCGGCACTGGAATCAAGGTCTGGCTGTTCTGGCTGTGGATTGAGATTATCTGGCTCAGTATTTGGGTTTCGAAACTCGTTTCCAAGGCTATACCGGGAATTTTCATGTTCCTTAGTGGTGTGGTTTCTTCTGGAACGAGGAAATACGCCACCATCCTGAGAGCTGTCGAAATCCCTCTGTCGTTGGTAGGATGGTCTGTCACTTCACTGGTCACTTTCACGGCTTTGACATCATCGCACTTGAATCCTGGACCGCAAAAGGGATGGATTGACGTTATGAAGAAATTGCTGGGCCCGGCTCTGATCTCTAGTATTCTTTTCCTGGTCGAGAAGATGCTTATTCAGTTGATCGGTATCAATTATCACAAGCGATCTTTCGATGGTAGGATCAAGGACTCCAAGAGAAATATCCATCTCTTGGGTATGTTGTATGATGCCAGTAGGACCTTGTTCCCTGTCTACTGTCCTGAGTTCATCGAGGAGGATTACATCATCAATGATAGTATCGAGGCCATGTTAGCCAAGGCAACTGGCCAGAAACCTAGGCATTCACGCTCTGGATCTGCTACTCCTATGAGAATCATTGGGAACATTGGTCGCGTTGGAGATAAAGTCACTTCGGTATTTGGAAACATCGCATCAGAAATCACTGGAAAGCAAGTCTTCAACCCAACATCTTCTCACTCGGTTATCATCGAAGCATTGGAGAAGACCCGCTCTTCTGAAGCCCTGGCAAGGCGATTATGGATGTCCTTCGTGGTTGAAGGAAAGGAGTCTCTGTTCGCCGAGGATGTTGAAGAAGTTCTTGGCCCTGGACGAAAAGAAGAGGCTGATGAGATTTTCAGTGCTTTGGATAATGATGGAAATGGAGATATCTCTTTGGAGGAGATGATCATGAAAGTTGTGGAGATTGGAAGAGATAGGAAGGCTATCAATGCCAATATGAAGGATGTTGGACAGGCTATTGGTGTCTTGGATTCTGTTCTGGTCACTATTCTCTGTGTTATTATTCTCTTCATCTTCGGTAAGTTTCTCCCTATTCTGACTATTCTGACAAGACATTTCTAACATCAACAGTTGCTTTCCAAAACACCAGCTTCGTGACCACCCTCGCAACAGCCGGCACAACCCTTCTCTCGCTCTCCTTCGTCTTTGCAGCTACCACCCAGGAATTCCTCGGTTCCTGCATTTTCCTCTTCGTTAAGCACCCCTACGACGTCGGTGACCGAGTAGACATCGACAAGATCTACCTCGTAGTCGAGCAAATCTCCCTCCTCTACACAGTCTTCAAACGAATCGACACCATGAAAATGGTCCAAGTCCCCAACATCATCCTCAACAACCTCTGGATTGAAAACGTCACGCGCTCCAAAGCCATGAAAGAGCAACTCGAGATGTTCATCTCATTCGACACCACGCTCGAAGACATCGAACTCCTCCGCGCAGAAATGGAAGCCTTCGTCCGCGCCCCAGACAACTCCCGTGATTTCCAACCAGACATCATCCTCGAAGCAACTGGCATCGGAAACATGGACAAACTCCAACTCAAGGTCGAAATTAGACACAAATCCAACTGGGCCAACGAAACCATCCGCGCAGCCCGACGATCGAAATTCATGTGCGCACTCGTCCTCGCTCTCCGCAAGATCCCGATCTACGCCCCAGGCGGCGGCGGCGAACCACTGGGTGGCCCAACAAACCCAGGATACAGCGTTGCCGTACCAGACGACTGGGCCGCCGCCGCTCGCGACAAAGCCACAGCCGCCAAAGAAGAAAAGCGTTTCCTACCCACGCCCAAAAAAGACGACACAGCCTCCTCATCCAGCATCGACCACCTCGGCTCCAAAACCGAAGAAAACGCAGCCGATTCCCTCAATCGTCGGAAACCCACTGAGGATCCTAGCGCGGGCTGGGTCGCTACTAGAGATGATGAGGAGGACGCGAAGGAGGATAAGTTGGAGCGCAAGAGGAGTAATGATATCGATGCGTTGAAGGAGACGCTGCTTAAGCGCGCTAGTACGAGGGGTAGACGGAGACCTGGCGAGCACATGCCGCCGAGTCCGGGGATCTATAGTAATCCGAGCTTCAATGTTACGGCGCCTAGTCCCAGGAATACGGCCGGTTTTGGGGTGAGGGATGTGGTTGATGAGGAGGCGGAGTTGGACACGAGGTATGCGGGCGTGGGGTATGGTTCTAGTCAGGGGCAAACTCAAGGCCAGGGGATGTATGGTACTCAGGGCGGGTATGCTGCCCAAGGTCAGGGTCAGCCGGGTGGTGTGGGATACTCTATGTTCCCTGCCTCGAGTCCACCACAAACGCAGCAACAGCAGCAGCAGAGACCAGGTCAACAGGTTGCCCCGCCGCCAAACGCAGGAGCGTCGAGTAGTAGGAGGCTGGATTAGGGGTTTAAGAAGTCGGGGGGTTCGAGTCGTCCTGAATGAGTGGTTTGAGATGTAGGATGGGATGTGAGAGATGATACCTGGTATTAGACCGGTTGGATCTCCATAATTGGAGTCTACCTTGGCTGGTTGTGTAGGCAAAATGGCTCGGATATCATAATATATCAGCCATATTGAGATTTCACAATTCTGGAATTCAGAGTTTGTAATGTCATAAATGAACAGAGAGAGAACGGGAAGACAAGTGCACCAAGTAGAAAGGAAGGTAGTTTTAGACAATCATAGAAAAAATTCAAGAAGTAAAATGCCACAAAATATACGAACTTGACTTGCTCAACTTGTTGTGGGAATAGTGAATATTGAACACCCCTTGACTCTTCTGATCACTCGCCATACTACATGTTGACTGTCAACTTGACAGGTAGGAGAAGAGGGGAGGGGAGGGAATATAAAACATCTGTCTCCCCTCAATGGTGAAAGGCCCAAACATTGCACAACAGGATCTCCATCAAAGTATGTGGCTCTGCGCTTCGCCATCATTTGATGAGGTGCTTGCTGTGCGTTGGGTGAGTGGGTGTAACGGAAGTGTTTCTTCGTGCCGTGATTGAAAGGGGGTTGTATAGAAGATCCTAGACATCAAGTCCTAGCAAATAAATCATCGACTCCGAATCACAAAATCCTCGACTTCTTCACTGCCAGGAAGTAGAAGCGGTGTTGTCGATATATATGCAGCCTGTTGTCTATCTCCTAGACTCCTGCATGCTAAATGAAGAAAATGCCGAAGCACATCAATTGATCGTTTTTGAGAATGATGTGGCTTGCTTGGTCTAATTGCGTTAGGTTATGAGGGGTGGATGGCTAGTACTGGTCCTGGTGTTTTCGTATTGCTGGTAAAGTGAGGTCATGCGGTGGTGGGCTGGTACCTACCTACCTAGTCTACTCTTATGTTGGGGTTTCAAAATGTTGGGTGGAGATCTGTTTGTTGTTGAATAATGTCCTATTGTCATGATGTTGAGTACTGTCAATCATCAGCCGATAGATACGTTGAATACTTTCTTAATGGTTGTGAAAATAGCTGTGTTGAAACAAGAAATTGCTGTACATGTGGAAGGAAACGCGAGTATGCGACCGAGGAGGTTGAATCGCCTTCTGTTGTTCATGCCTCGGCACATACTGTCATGCCTTCCTTGCATATCAGTGTCTGCGATGGCGAAGGTGAAAGGTGACGTCGAGGTGTTTATTTGCGACTTCGTGGATGGAGATGGGAAACGGGATTGAGTAATCGTTGGTTTGTTCGTCAAGTTCGATTTCGGCTTCTGGAGGGATTGACCAAGTTAACTATTCAGCTGCGGTGATTCCTGATCTTGAGAATACCATAGGATGCATATGAAAGATTCGGCGGACAGAAGAAGACTGTTCTTCAAGATCGCAACAAGTGGCTGTGAAGAGCTCACGGAGGCCAAGGGCTTTTGAGTGTCTCCGCGAGAGGATTTTGCTCTAGCCTAGAAGTTTGTTTACTGGAGAAGTTCGAGGAATAAGTGTTGGTCAGGGGCGATTTCGCTTAGCGAGGTTGCGGGCTAGAGGAGTGGGGAGGCTATATGTTCTGCTATCTATCTACACATGATTTCGTACATACAAGCAGAAGAGTGGAAGGGTAGAATGGTTGATATTATAGTGGGTCAAGGAAGATCTTTGAACAGTGTCTAGTTGAGGACAATGGGGATGTAACTCCAACAGAGTATGTAATCATTTTGTGAACGACTCGCACCAGTGTGCCGTAATGGTGAATGAAGACAAGAGCGTAAGTGGATGCCCAATATTTCAGCAAGCTGAATATTTATACCATGGTCCATGGAGTTTTGGCGTCCCCCTTAGGTAGGGAATGGATCATGGAAAATGCTGTGAGGAATTGGAGTATGGCGGGTATGAAACATCAGGTGATACAGTCACAGGTGAAACCCGGCTGGTAATTGTAAGATGATCGATGTCTGTTGTTAGGTGAAGGATTGATTATGGAGGGACGGGACTGGCGCTTGAAGGCTTGCGGACCGCTTTCTTTTCTCATTATTTGTACGTCGTAATGTAATTGCGTATGTTCTAGGCACGGATCCTGAAGCACCAGACATTGGACAACAGTTAATGGGCCATTTTCCGCCACTCGTCCGACGAAAGGTAAGCGCTTGGGAAACTTCCCGAAGTCACACACGTGCCAGTGCCACCAAGAGCCTTCTCAGTGCCAAACCTGCAATACCAACAAAAGCAAAGTGAAACAGGCATACGGAAGATATAAAAGTACAGAAATCTGTATTCCATTCCTATCTATCAAGTTCCAACCAGTGGCGCTAAATCCCCTCATGCCAAATACCCGAACGCACCCACAACCCCTACAATCACCAACCCACCCCAAGATACATGATCAAAATCCACTTTCCCAGCCGCACTGCTCGAACTCGTCGTCGCCGCTGCTTCCGTCCCCGTTGGCGCCTGAGACGTCGTCCTCGTCCCGCTCGAAGAAGTAGAAACCACACTCGTCGTCGTGACCCTAGAAGATGATGTCGTAGGACTGGGACTGAGCGATGCCAGAGACGGAGGTAACGTGTGTGGCGACGCGGAAAATGTGTTGCTGATAATTGCGGGCGTGAGAGGTGTGGTGAGAGGTGTGCTGCTAATAGTGGCTAGAGATGGAGGGAGAGAAAACGGCGACGCGGAGAAGGTGTTGCTGATTATGGCTGGTGTGAGGACTTCTGCGTTCTGAGCTGACACCAGGACTGCGGCGCAGCTGATGGTGAGGATGTAGTGGAGGGTTTTGGGGAACATGGTGAATGAATGTAGTTGCGAATAGAGGAGACCGGCTCGTGTGGAGATGTAAAGTTTGTAGTTTGTTGTTTTGTTTGTTTGTTTGTAGTAAGTGTGATGAGGATCGGGGATGAAAGAGGTGGAGATGCGACTCTTCAAGTGCTGAGCCCGCTCTTCCCGATGCGGAGATCGCCACCAGTACCGGGACGCCAAGACTCGTGTTCAGGGGTAAGCGGACCCCTATTCGGTACAAAGAATACGAGGCTGAACTTCATAGGTTGGCGATGATGCCGAGTGCCATTCATTGGAGGATTCTAAGCGCGGGATTTTGCATAAGATTACGAATTTTACAAGTACAGTTTTGTGGCTGAAAGTGAGTTAAGGATGGGGAATGTTTTTCGGGGTTAGACTACTTTTAGCGAAGGGTAATGTTGTTGTGGAGCTCACCCCTTTTTGGAAAGCAGATGGAAGGGAAGTAAATTGATGATAGCTTTGTTGACATACTTTGGAACTGTTTTCAGAAATACAGTATGAAACATGCTTCAGGAGCAGCAGAGTTTGAATTGAATACCAGAAACAGGGTATCAAACCGCCGACAGATACGACTGTTGGTAGACATCAAGATCGCGTGAGAGCTCTGAACATCGAAACGTGGCCAAGGCTGCAATTCTGCAGTATTTAGTCAGAAAGTTCATGTGAGGGGAGTCGAAGGGTGCCGATTGGAATCGAATAGTAAGTACTACTGTAATGATTTCCATTCCCATCCGTATACATCACATGCTTGTTACCTTTGAAGATATTGAAATCATGGAAGCCATTACTCCCAGACCTAATAAGACTTAAAACCAGCTACGAGTCTCTTCAGCTTCAAGAAATGAGATACAAAAACCACTTACCATACCTGCGTATAATCCCTCTGGCTTTGCGCATAGCCTCTCGTACCCTAAGTAAATATAATTAGTTCCTGTCCAAGCGAACATGAATCCCTGATTCCTAACTTCCCAGGTTCGGAGTGCCCCATTTGAGTGAATGCATTGGTTGCCTGGACATGGACTGAATTTTCAGTTGCTGTGGTTTGCGCAATAGTTGATGGACATTTAGATCAAGATGGTTGTGCGTGGGACGGGGTCCTACGAGCATCATTGAGTATCGATCTCTACAGTTCACGAGATGGACAACTTCGCCACGCTTGGCAAGTCTAACTGAACACTCGAGAGAATACCTAGCTTTGATTGAACTGTCAAATGTAGTCGACGGGCTGGGAATAGGAAGACCACGATTGAGAAAAAAAAAACCCCCTCAACGACCCCGTCCTAGCTCGCGAATGGCGTTTCTTTTCGTACGACCTGCAGGATATTGGGCATAGAAACGTGTCTGGGCCGGAAGTCTAACAGCTAAGTCATCCTTACAATAAAGCAAGGTAAAACAAGAAGTAGTTAGAAGAACGAACGAAAGGGCTGGGCCATTGAAGGTCAATAGTAGTAACTTCATTTTACACAATATTGAATCATAGGCCTCTTTGACTCGACAGCAGGCTGCATTAACGTCCTTACCCAGATTTCTAGTGCAAAGGCATTAATGAATGCAGCTCTCCGTGGCTCAGGTGAAAGACTCTACTGACAGCTGAAAAGCAGTACGACCCAAAGCATGGATCATGATAGACCTGCAACTTTCAACAATAGCTCCTTCGGCTGAGAGTTCTTCTGAAAGGGTGGATTCTGCAAGTGTCTATGTGCATTGCGCAAAAGAGAAAAAGAGGATGGTTAATGGGAAAGAGAGAGCACAAATTTCGAATGATTGATTATTGATCAACAAGTCTTGAGAATTTTATCCTTAATCCTTTTCGCATCAATTGAAACGGAATGCACGAGCTAGGTTTTCAATCCGGGTTTCGTGAATCAGCTCGTTACTTGCCTTACTGTAGCCATACCGGCGCTCCTCGAACGTCCGATACAACAATGACATTTTCGTTCAGTCGGTTCAATTTTGAAGATGTTCATAAATCAAATGGTATCGGCATCACCTTAGGGGGTTATGAAGGGTATTTTGAAGATATAAGCTCATTGATACGTTATGAGCGGGGAAACATGTTTGCATGGAATGCGCTGTATCGCCTGACAACGAGTGTTACTGAGCCGAATCGACCTACCAAGCCGTCCGAAAGCCCCAATTTGTTACTTCTATCAACCATAAACTCCATATCAAAGACGCCAGGCAAGGCGAAAAATCATTGCTTGGCACCATCGCAGAGTTTTTGATAACGGAGGGCTGTGAGACAACCAATAGGAAACCTGCCAGGTCACAAGGTTGCTTACTCTTAAATACCCCCAAACTGACGATTAAGCTTGTCTTTAATTGTCGGGAGTAGCCTTTGCAGATAATTGAGAACGATCAAAAATGAAGTACGTCACTTATTATCCTTATTTCCTGAAGCCCCATCAGCCCTAAACAAAACCCATGAAAACCTGGGCGGAAAATCGTACTCACCTTTGACGAAGACATCAAAAATTACATTTGCTTTCGTAAGCTTGAAGATTTCCGCAGTCAGCAACGTAATCGAGATTGTGCCCATGAGTTTATTTCCACGTCAGTCCGAGCTCGACCCATAACTACGAAGTAGATGTATTGATTGGGCGGACGCCCCCAGTGTTAATTCCCACGTTATTGCCAAGGCCACTCACGGATTGAAACGAGAGGCACAGTGAAGCCACAGCCATGAGGCTACGTACTCCTGGAAGAATTGCGTGGCCTTTTAATTTTCTCATGACCCGCACGCACAAGTTCTCCTGAATGCGGTCGAAACTACACACTTGGCTGGCAGATTCAGGATTGGGTTACGAAACACTGATTCTCAGAAGATGGATTTACATCATAAATATATAACTTCTCTTTTACTTTATATAGTGATTAGCCATCGCCTGTCTTCTGCTTGAACCCGAAATAGCTTTCGTCGATTGGTTTTCTCCTCCAGCATCCAGCTAATTTTCACCTTCCGACTTTCTGTGTTCCAAATATCTTGCTGTAGAGACAGTCGCGAACATGCAGTCGTTGCTCCCCATTCTCCTCCTCTTGGTGTCGAAAACAACTATTGGATATCTCGTCCCAGAACCGTCTGGCAAGCACAATGTCACAGTGACGACCGGGTTCCTCATTGATTACGCCCGCAATGAACGGGCATTGATGCTATCGGTCTTCGAACCTGCGAACTGCTCATCTACCGTACCAGTCCCCTACATGCCCAACAAGACCGCCGATTTCCAGGGTCCATTTCTACAACAACTATATCAACTACCCATTGACTTCTCACCGCTCTTCAAGGAAGCTCGCCTGCCAGTGTGCCCCAGTACTCACCATCGCGGAAGCTGTTCACCTCTGCAGGACGATAGCCCTATCCTTCTCTTCTCACCTGGCTATAGCATCCCTCGCCTCTACTACAACTACCTCGCCTCCGCTATCGCCAGCGAGGGTTTCATAGTCATCACTATCGATCACCCTGGTGATGCAAACATCATCACCTACCCCGATGGCCACACAGTCATCAACAACGACACCGTACAGAGCCTTGACACCATCAGGAAACATATACCAATTGTCGCCGCGGATGCATCGTTTGTGATCGATCAACTGAGAAATGCCACCGCTATAGCTGAGCTGCTCCCACATCGTGGTCCGAGAGAATTCTCCACAGAACGCGTTGCGATGTTAGGACACTCGCTGGGCGGCCTCTCTGCTGTGATCGCGGCCGGCCAGGATTGCCGTATCCGTGGCGCAATAAACTGGGACGCTACCTTCCTCGAGATGCCGTCGGAGCCAACCCAGCCAGTACTACTCATGAGTCACGGACACGCTGATTACAGCTGGCCAGAGGCGTGGCCATTCCTGAAGGGGCCGAAACTCTGGATTGACATTGCGAACACGACGCATCAGACTTTCACGGATATACCGACGATGTTGGAGGCGACAGGGCAGGATCCAGCAGTCTTAATAGGGGACATGTTAGGGACGATAGCACCCACGCGGATGGTACGAATTTTGGTGGAGTATTCGACTGCTTGGATGAATGGTGTGTTTGCTGGAAAGATTGGAGGGCCGTTGTTGGATGGGCTGGAGACGGATAGGTTTCCAGAGGCTGAAGTCGTAATGAAAGAGAACTATTGAAGCGATGAGCGGAATGTCACTCTCGAGAGGGGTGCAACATACTGTATTTTATGACTGCGGGCGAGCTTGTTGTTTGTGTTTCGCTTAACTTTGTTTCTTGACAGAAGTTGTTGAGCAGCCAGAATAATCTACAATGTTAGTTTGAGGGGTTGATTACCTTTCAGCCATATAAAATTGTCTGAAGATCCTCGCAGCGTCTGATCCATGTATTAAGACGTTCTGCCCAATTAATCACACGGTCGCCGAGCAGGTGAGGCTCGTGGTACTGACTCGTCTATCAACCTCGAACGATCATATACTTCAGTCTCGTGAGAACGAATATCCTTTTCATCGAAGACCTGGGCCCAGAAAGTTCCGCTAGTTCCAAACATAACCTGACCATGATGTTTCTGAAGGGTATTCTGGACTTTCCTTTAGATAATTTTAGGGGTTGATGGATCGTCAGCTGACCTGCCAAGCAGTGGGCCGCTGAACTGATTGTGACGTCGGATCGTGTCCAAGTTTTGAGCTTGATCCAGGTCTTGGGACCCTGAATGTTATATGTGCGGGGAATAAACCACACAACTTGAACGGTAGGAATAGAAAATCCTCTTTGCTCTCTCTTTTCTGCATTTGCATATTATCAATGGTTCAACCCATTGTGTTTTCATCAACTTCAAGAGTTTTACGATAGCTCACAGCTAGGAAACAACCCCTCACTCACCAGCCCTCAACGAAATACAGGATATGATGTCTTCCTCTGCAGATTTCGACGAAGATGCTGCTCGCAGAGACTATCGTGCTCCATATTCCAAGGATCGACCTATTCCTACGATTCAGAAGTACCGTGAACATCGCCATGAGCTTGACCAGCAGCAGAACAACGCGGAGGAGGCACAGCATATACAGGAGGACGAGTCAAGAACGAAGCGTGTTTTCAATTCTGTAAAAGCAATCGCAAAAGATGAGGATAAGAAGCATCCAGCAGGTGATCCATATCCAACGGGAAATCGACATACCACAGACACCGAAGTTAGCGACAGAGATCAGGATCCAGACATACCTCTTGTACCGAGAACAAATAACGATGGGGCTGCCGATACATATGATGAGAATAAGGATGGATCTGGAGAGAAGAATGCGGATAAGAAAGAAGACAATAAGGGCGAGAAGAAGAACAAAGAACTCTCTGCGACTGAGAAGGCTTCGGGGCATACAGATCCAAAGCAGAAAAGGAAGGACATGAAGCACAACAAACGAGACGACGGCGGAAGAGAGGTTACAGATCCGGTCACACATCTCCCCCTCATCATCCGCGACTCGACCGATAAGGATTTGAGACGTGCACCGGAGAATATTCAAGCGCCTGGGAATCAGCGGAATCAGCACAAAACTGCTACGGGATTGAGTGGGGCCTCGAAGTCTACTAGTCAGTTGAATTTGGAAAGAGAAGAGATACAGAACTCGTTCGATGGCATGCAAAAGGTCTTTCCTCCACCTTCTTTTAGCGATACGAATGCCGAGTTGATACGGACGTACCAATTTGCATTCAGCATTGGTGTCGGCGTGGTTGTCCTGCTTGCTTCGTCAGTAGTTATGACTATTCTCTTTTTGACTTCTGAGTCTGGTCATCGCTCGTCAGAAAGAACATCAACTTTCAGCTGGACAGAACGTCAAGAAAACAACCCCCGGAAAGTATTTGTGCTCCTGGCCATCTCAATCATTGTTGCACTGGGGGCAGGCTTGGCAACAGTTCTTGGGATCCGGGGCTGGCTAGCCAACAAAGTCAAGGAGATCTGGGAGGATGAGGTCTGGGATGCTGCACGAGACGACGAGTACAAACTCAACAATACCAGTGGAAAGCTTCCAGAGTCAGTAGCATGGATGAACAGTCTTCTCAGCTCAGTCTGGCCCCTGATCAATCCCGACTTGTTCGCAAGTATGGTCGACATGCTAGAGGATGTCATGCAAGCCTCATTGCCTAAAGTTGTACGCATGGTCAGCATTGATGACATTGGGCAGGGCAGCGAGGCAATCCGTATTCTGGGAATCAGGTGGCTGCCGACTGGTGCGGCTGGTCAAACTGTCGATGAAGAGGGGAATTTGAAAAAAGCCAGCAATGACGAGAAAAACGATCGTACTACTACTGGCGAGAACCAGCAGGACAATGCTGATGACGATAAGCCCGCTTCTGATGAAGACCGTCAGGCTGCACAAGACAAGAAGCAAGAGGAGGAAGATAAGCAGGCTATCCGTGAAGGCATGGTACGTAAACTTCTCGGGGTAAAAATATCACTTCCTGGCATATTTTCTCGGTCTTCACTCCTGAAATTCCCATATATATATATATATCACAATTGCTCTGCAAACCACCGAAAGAGGCATGCTAACTCAAAAATCTGTACTGTAGGAAGCTGAGCAGGGAGACTTCGTTAATATGGAGTTAGCTTTTGCCTACAGGGCGAGGTCATCCGGCAAATCGCTGAAAAGCAAAGTCAAGAACGCCCATCTATATCTCAAGTTCTACCTACCGGGCGGGATGTTCGTTCCAGTCTGGGTGGAGCTTCGCGGAATTGTTGGCACCGTCAGACTCCGCATGCAACTCACACCCGATCCACCATTCTTCAGTCTTTGTACTTTGACATTTCTTGGACAGCCACGTGCAGATCTCTCATGCGTGCCTCTGTCGAAGCACCTGCCTAATTTGATGAACCTTCCCCTAATCTCATCGTTTGTGCAATCTTCCATCGATGCTGCACTGGCCGAATACGTTGCACCCAGAAGCTTGACACTCGACTTGAAGGATATGCTGGTTGGTGATGACTTTAAAAAAGATACGGTCAGTCGTGGTGTCATTTTTGTACTCATCAAGAAAGCTAGCGGCTTCAAAGAAGGTGACGGCGGTGTCGGTCCTCTGAAAGGATCAAGCGACTCGTACGTAACTTGTTCGTGGGGAAAGTTTGGAAAAACATTATCATCAACGCGGGTGATCGAAGATGACCAGGAACCTAGTTGGCACGAATGGGCGTATGTGCTAGTCTCGCCACAGGAAATTGATGCCGAGGAAAAGCTTCGTCTCCAGCTTTGGGATAGCGACAAGTGGACAGCAGATGACGACCTCGGAAGAGTGGAAGTTGACTTGAAAGAGTTGATGCATTCAGCCAAAACCAAAAATCGAATTTCAGATAGGGAGGACCGATTCAAGGGCCAGGATCCCGACGAGAATTTTCCGGGTACACTTTCTTGGTCGGTTGGATATTTCTCGAAAACGGCAATCACGAAGCAACAACTCAAAAAGCAGACAATCGACAAGCAGATAAAGTCGAAGGAGGAGTTGAAAAAGCATGTATCCGAGATAGCTGAGCGAAAACTTCGAGAAGCTACAGCACATGATGAATCCAGAGAAATCGACCAGCAAAAGGCCCAGGACTACAAGGAGAAAGAAGATGCGATGATATGTGCCGCACCCCCAGACTCTGGCCACCCTAGTGGAGTACTATCCATCCAAATTCACAATATCACCGGTCTTGAAGTTGAATCTTTGCAGAAGCAGAGCAAAGGCCCAGGAGAGGAAAAGGAGAGTGAAGATGAAGAAGGCATGGATTTGCCCAGCAGTTATTGTTCGATCATACTGAACCACAAGAAGATTTACATGACCCGTACAAAGCCCAAGAATGCAAAGCCATTTTTCAACGCCGGGACGGAGCGGTTTGTCCGTGACTGGAGAACCGCTGAGGTCATGATCAGCGTTCGAGACAGTAGAGAACGTGAGAACGATGCTCTGCTTGGCATTGTCTACCTACCACTCGAGAAGGTATTCGAGAATCGAAGTCAGGTCATGAATATCTATCCACTTGTGGGTGGAGTCGGCTATGGGCGAGCTCGCATATCCATGGTTTTCAGGAGCGTTGAATTGCAGCTGCCACAAGAGCTCCTCGGCTGGGACCTTGGGACCTTGGAGATTAAATCACCTGTCAAACCCATCAATCTACCACAAGACATCAGCTCTCACAGAATCAAACTCCGATCCAGCATCGCCAAGGTGAAATTGATGTCCGAGAGTGGTGAATGGAGGTACAAGGGATCAAAGAAGTCCGACTTTCTTGCTTGCACCAAGAGATATGCTGCTTCTGTTGTAGTCGAATTCCGGAAGTCTCAGATTGGCACAGACTCCACTGCTGCATTCGCAGTTTTCTGGCTAAGAGATATTCCGGATGACGAGGAGAAAACCATCAAGATGACAGTCTGGAAAGGTGGAAAGGAGAACTTCAAGAAAGCCACAACTTGTGCCGACTACGAAGGGCTGGACGGGGAGAAGCCATTAGGAGAAATTGAAGTGACACTCAAGTTCTGGCGTGGCCTGTCGGGATACCACAAGAACCATGCACAAACGGGCAAAAATGCAGATATGCGAAATGTGATGGAAGTTCTCGACACTGTCAACGATGAGATCCAGTCTGAAAGCGAAGATGGCTGGGATAGCGACAGTGACTCGGACTCCTCCGCCCAGGAGACGAGCAAGCATCTCAAAACTCATACCAACCAAGACAGTTCTGGCGAAGACTCCGACGGTGGTCGCGGCATCATCAGCAAAGTCAAAGGACGAGCGTCTGATCTCCTGGGTGAAAACGACTCGAACGATGGCGAGAGAGGGGTAAGAGGCCAGATGAACGATTATAAAGCTCATCACAAACAGTTGCACAGGAAGCATCGTGGGATCATGCAGTGGAAAGCCGCGAGAACAGCAGATTGGGCTTTGGATAAGGTCCGCCACGGGAAGAGTAAAGTGAAGGGCGCTTTTGAGCATAACGAGAAAGGTTCTGAGATTGAAACTGAGGTTTGAGGCTTTGGGATGCTTGAAATGATTTGTGCAATGTACCTTGAAGTATTTTTGTGTTGCTCGGCTGGTCTGCGGCAATGCGAATCAAGCTGTACGAAAACATTTTACAGGCATTTCACATAACCTTGTCGATATCGATATCTCGCCAAGACGTAGCCAAGTCCTGAAATCTCGTAGCAGGCACAGGTTGAACGCCTAAATCACCTTGAAATAAAGCGCATCGAATTTTGAGATCAAGATAAGATGAGTGGTACACCTAAAGCTTTACACGGTATCTTATGGCGCGATCTGCGGCAGTACGCTTGGGATTCGATTCCAGATACTTGCGACGAAGAAGGCGCTCGGAAAACAGTTTTAAAAATGTTCGGAATATATTTGCTCACACGAATGACCCCATTCTTGTTCTCGTTGTGTGTTCTTACGGCGCGAAGATGTAAATCGCTCGTATTGGTGCAGTGTGGGGAATTAAGGTTCGGACCTCACTTAAATAATTCTTTCTAGAAGATTGACAATATTTCTTATTTTTAAAGCACGTATACGTCTTGGGACTGCAAGATCTCGCGGATGGACAATTGCCAAGAAGTACATCCGGACGAGATACCACTTCTGGATCCTCGGAATGAACTTTCACAGTAGCATGCGGAGCATTACTTCTCAAGCCTACGAGGGATGAGCAACACGTGTATATCCTCGGCATCTTTAAAAAAAAATGATACATCTCCTTGCTTTACAATCCTCCTGGGATCCTTTGACTTGGGCGAGCTAACCTTCCAACATTCATTTTTCTCGGATCCTTCTTGGTCTGTCTAACGAAATGTTGTGAGAAGGGATGATGATATCAAACCGACAGAGGCGGATATCAAGACAGCGGAAGCCCCAAAACGATTTATCGTTGAATTTGCGGAAGTACGAAATTCTCATTCATTCTTCGTTCACGAACACCAAATAGACCAACATCTAGCTAGGGAGTTGATGCTGTCGCAGCAGCCAGAGAACTAGCCGCCAGTCCAGATACCACTGTACTGAAAGTCTTCAGCAGTGGAATATTTAATGGTGCCGCTGTACTTGCTGGGAAAGAAAATTTGGACTCTCTTCGTGCATTTGAACCCGTTCTTTAAGCATGGCAGTCGGAGAAGATTATGCTGGCTCCTAGCATAGGCCTGAAGTCTTTCAGCAAAGATGCTACTGCGATGAATTACTCTATTCATGGTATGACTGGTGTAGATAAATTGCATGCAGCGGTGATCTTGGGAAAGGGTGTTACTGTGGCCGTTGTTGATACGGTTATTGATTACATGCACTCTGCTGTAGGTTCAATGGATATCTGGCGGTGTTATTTTACTGATTTCGGTAGCTTGGAGAAGGCTTTGGACCTGGTTTCAAGGTTTCTGGTGGTTACGATCTCGTTGGTGATGCTGGCAAGTGTTTCGACTACATGTTATCAGTATTCAAGCTCACGAACTTCGCAGCATGGCCGAACAATCCTTTGAAAACTCCAGATGCAGACCCTATGGACAGGCTTGGGCACGGAACACATATATCTGGAACAATCGCCGGAAGGACTGACCTGCACGGGAGAGCACGGAATTCTACATTATCTCCTATGAGCTATGATTGATGGCTGTGATCTAAGTTTACCGGAGTAGCGCCAGAGGCGAATTTGTTGGGATACAAAGTCTTCAGTACTGTCAACTTCAACGGACGAAGATACCGTCCTCGATGCATTTCTAATGGCGTACGAAGCCGGCGCCGACGTAATAACATCATCAATTGGCCGCGTAAACGGTTGGATTGATGGGGCTTGGGCCGTCGCTGCTTCTAGGCTCGTGGATCAGGGTATGGTGGTTACCATTTCTGCTGGACACAATGGTGAGGCAGGAGCATTCGCCGCAAGCAGTGGATCTTCTGGAGAACATGTCCTTGCAGTTGCTTCAGTGGAAGCTGATGTCCTTCCGGCGTCATCTGTCCTGGGTACTTTCAATCTGGACGGGTTCTCTAATACGACATACATGGCGTACAGAGCGTCTGTGGATTGGTATCCGTCGGCTGTCAAGGATTGGCCGATTTATCCTCTGACGCTCAATACCAGCATAGGGGACGATGGATGCAGTCCTCTTCCTGCCGGCACACCAGACCTGTCAAATAAAGTCGTCTTAGTCCGTCGTGGATGCTGCAATTTCTCACAGAAACAGCGAAACATCGCAGCTTTCGGAGCTTCGAATATCCTTGCGTACAGCAACGAGTCACCACTCATCGTCCCTGGTCAAACAGACCCAACACCTGTCATCGCTTCAATCCCTGCCGAAGCAGGTAAAGCCATCATCGAGACTATCAAAGCAGGTGGTAACGTCACTGCCGATTTTACAATTCATCCCATTCAAAATCTTTGTCGGAATTGAGAATGGTGTCGATGGTGGCATGGCCAGCTGTTTCACCTCTACCGGAGCAACCAACGATCTATCTATCAAGCCAGATATTGCTGCTCCAGGTGGCCAGATTTTCATCTCCTATGCTGGAGGAGGATAGGCTATTCTCAGCGGAACATCGATGGCCTGCCCGTACGTTACTGGTGTCGCAGCGCTGTATATCAGCAAACACGGTGGACGTAAGGTCCATAGACTAGGATTCGCAAAGAACTTAGCGATGAGGATCATCTCCTTAGGCGAGTCCATCCGTTGGGACGATGGCCAGCAAGCGAACACGGACTACGGATTCTTTGCATCTGTAGCCCAGGTTGGAACTGAACTGCTCAACGCGACCAAGATTCTCAACTATGATACCAACCTCTCGTTCTCTAAGTTTGCGCTGAACGACACCCATTACTTCAGCCACTACCATAGCGTGGACATCACCAATGCTGGTACCAAACCCATCACATATACTTTTGAGGCCCAGGACGCCGGTGGCATAGAAGCTCATAACACTGATCCTACCATTTGGGAACACCAAGAATGGCATGGCTCGAAGATGGTACCCAGTATCTCTTTTCCAACAGGCGCATTCACAGTCCAGCCCGGCCAAACAAAAACCGCCAAATTTTCATTCGCATACTCATCTGGACTAAACACCACCAAAACTCCCATTGTACAGCGGAAAGTCCTGATCAAAGGCAGCAATGGCGAAGTGTTTAGTGTACCATACATGGGACTCAGAGCAGACCTCCACAGAGATCTCGGCATGAACCAGATATTTACCTATCCAATTGGCTTCCTTACCATCACATCCACGCCATCAGAAATCCCAATCACTTCGAAAGCGAACTTCACATTCGATCTTAGGGTCGACAAAGAAGATTTCCCAAATCTATACACCCGAATCGACTACGCCACCACCGAACTTCGCTGGGACATCTTCGAAGCCAGCTGGAAGGAACGCGATTGGAAATATCCACCGGTCGTTGGCCAAGCAGGCTACTTTGGATCAGCGACTAGCTGGTCCAAAGCTGCCTTCAAGGTTGTTTTCGATCTGCCGCTGAGATATGTCCCGAGTGATATTCATGGAGCATTTGGGACTGAGTTATGGTGGTTCGGGAGGTTGGCGAATGGAACGCAGATTTCGCTGGGGAAGTATAAGATACGGTTTGCAGCGCTGGTGTCGTTTGGAACGCCGGGTAGTTCTGATAATTGGGATGTTTTTCCGACTCCTGAGTTTGAGGTGTTGACGTTGTAAGATGTTGGGGAGTTTGGCGGGTTAAGTGCGGGGTAAATAAAGCATGAAGTGTCTTACGCAATAGACAATTCGTCAATAATAGGTACAAGAATACTGTGATTACAGTACAGAAGCGAATAGGATACAAGGCATCAACATATGATAGCTTTACAATACACGGTACAGTACATATTCGGATATAGAATATACTTGAAGATCCTTGCTTCTTCCTGCATATTTTAGTTTCCAGGGGCTCGCTAAGCATCCAATATGCCCTTCTTCCATCGAAAGACGTGTTGGAATCATAAACACCTGGATTTTTACTGGCGTTAGGAATGAAGTCGAGGAGTAGACATATTCTCCAGCAGTCTGTGAGATCTGCAGCCAGTGCCCGTTCTGAGCATTGTATCGGCATCTTGAGTGAGATCGGTGCTCTCGGGGCCCCTCCGCTAACGTGCGGCAGCGCAACAAGAATTACAGGGGTAGGTTCACTAAAGATACAGGCTTCTGTAGCCTAAGATCACGCCCATCCACGATATAGTTTAATCTCTTGTACCGAAAGTTGGGAGATTTCCTTGATTATATACTAAGTATTTCGATCAAATTAATAACTAAGGACAAAGTCCGCCTCTCTGGCAGCCTAGATTTGTTTTCGTGATCTCCTTGTGTTGCTCCTATCGAGTAACAGCTGTGAAGTGGAAAGCCGGGTACAATCCATGAATGAAATGGTCTCATAGCTCTAGCAATTTCCTCAGTCCCTGAATCCACCAAAGAGAGACTCATCTAGCTTATGCTGTGAAAGAAAGAGCCGCCAGTTTGTTGGCAGCCCGGGTATTATCTCTGTATCGAACGTCAGCTGAGTTTGCCTATTCCGCCTGGAGCGAAGCAGTGTGCAGACCGAGTGCAGAAAACGAAAATCTCCTCCTATTCACGCTGTCTTCTTCATGAAGAAGTGATACAGAGCTTTCATCTTGCAAGCAGTTGCGAGCTCCGAGAAAGACTTAGCGGGCTCGCCGATGTGGTCTCGTGCCCCAGTTGCGAAGTATTAGCCTTGCCCTCTCATGAACCTTGCGAGAAGCACACATAAAGATTCATACTTTGCCAAGTGAGCCATGTTTGGTGGTATGCCTTTGCTCCCGTTTGGTAAGATTCGACCAAGACGAGTTCGGCCGTATCCGTCCAGGGCGAAGACATCTGCTCCGTGCTCACCTCAAGCAGCAACTGAACAGCACCGTGCTTTCTTTATCGGCTGCAATATGCAAAGGGGTAACCCTTGCCAAGTAAATTGTATGAAGGTGCAACGACATTCCATCTTTATATCCTGGGCATGATTTTGTCTTGGAACTCATGTACTTGATCAACATGTGGGTGGTCTTTTCACTGTTCGGACCAGTGAATATAAGTGTTAAAATATAAAACGGGTTTAAATAATAATAAAAGAAAAATTAAATAACAAAAAAGCCTTAAAATCCAATAGTGGCCAAACTAGCAAGTGAGTATGCCACATGACCTGACATAAGCGCATGCCTCATTCGAGGCATTGACATATCAACACTCTCCGGTAAGATCGATGGTCGAGAAGTTGTTGCTCAACAATGATTCTCTGCGCTCCATATTTACCGTTCACGATATTTGTGAGACACATGTCCTCGACGTGAGCGAGAATATATATGAAGAGCTGATGCACTGATCCACCGGCGCTATTTTGACGTCATATGGGAAGAATATTAGCCTACGAGTTTCAGACTTCAAATGAGAATGATGAAGAAGATTTCAAGTAGTGAATTTTGGGTGCTTGGGTGGAGATCCAGTTGGAGATGTGAGCTCGTTGTACGGGCCAGCCCTGCCATACTTGATTTCTTCCGAATACTACCCCAGCCCGAACGAAGACGGGGGTATTCTACATTCATAATTTGTAAAATCCACCCTCACCGTCCCAATCCTTTAAACCCCCGACGGATGCCAAGTTAACCTTCTTTTTGGCTGTAACTCAACCGAAGAAGGTATGACATTTCGATTTAACCAGTCTTTCTGAATATTCGACAACCATTCCCTGATAACTCGATTACCCGGCATGTACCTGTACTTATGCCTAAACACGAGTGAGGTGGGATACTTCCAGCCCGGATTCTTACTTGCCATCTCTGTCATTAGCGAAGTAATCGCCTGGCGCCATTGCGCATCCGGTTCGTTCTGAGTGTTGAATATTGAAGAGACACGCACATCCCGCAATGACTCATTCAAAAACCATGTTATACTTTCTAGATTCTCAAATGCTGCTAAAGCAGCTTCGTAGTCTTCTCTCGGTGGGAGTAAATCGTCTTCGAAAACCATGACAAGGCGAGAGATTTGTGTCACTTCCAAGGGGGAGAAGGTTGCTGCCAGTAACAGCGTCTCAAGGTTGTGCGGCACCAGTGTATCAAGTTTTGGGTTGAATCTTGCCCCTTTCACAAGAGCATTCTGGTGATTCTAGATTCGCAGGCGTTTTTTCTCCGAGTCCTTATTTGACGGTTTATAGAATGCGTCGTCGAGGAATTTTGGGTAGAAAGGCAGGATTGCTTCTCGTGAAGCACGGTGCACTTGGAGAGCGACAGGAAGGGCACCCCATGGTCTTTTGGCAGATGTAAAGCAGAAGGCCGAGTACGAATACTCGCGATATGAATTCAACGCTGCAGTCATATCATCCAAGACGGCAGCAGCATCAAGTAGAAGGGCTCCAAAGCCGGCGGTCCGCCCTAAGCCGCTGAAATTTGCCTTAATCTCTACGTAACGAGGCTTTAGAGTATGAAGCCAGACCATATCTCTGAGCTCATTTGGCAGCTCTGGGAAAAGATCAAACGAAGTAAGAGAAGTCATTGTTGCAGTGTTTGGATGCCAGATTTGATTCGTGGGTGTGAAGTGCGAAGTAATCTTCAGTGGATACCAGAATTTTGAAAGAAATTGTTTTGAGGGATAGATGGAATTGAAAGTTTGGAGAAAAGATTGAGAAGGTGCGAATCTAGGGAGAGCTAAAGGGTGATGCCGGCTCTGATGTTAAGCGAGAAACACTGGATAGCTTCTCATCCTTGGCTTACCAAGGAACTCCTGTATCATGATCGGAACTGTCAGCTAGTCTCAAGAGAAGGTTATTTCGGGAGTATAGTGACCAAAATAGAGACCCATTTCAGTATGAATTAGCTGTACTCGATATGGTAAAAGACATCTCGATTCGGCCACATCACAACAGTCTTAATCGAGCGGCTCGGAAGTGGACATGCACTTTATAGACGCACCTAGGGCACAATTAGTGGAACAATATCAGCCGAGACAATGCGATAGCTATGAATGCCATAATGTGGCTCGAAAAACGTGCTGGACTTTCAGCTCTCGAGACCGTGCAGTAGCCTCAAAGCTACTTGGTACTTAGTCATCGGCTTCTCCTCAACAGACTTCTGTTCTGAATCAAGATTGAGCACAAAGATTCACTTCAGTGTCAGTACAAGGACACGGTTGCCATCTGCACTGCTCATTCTCTCATTTCTTGGAGATGCCACCGCCTTATTCAGTTGCCCATGTGCCCGCTGGTGCCACTTTCCCATTCCGGGAAAGGATCAAGGTTGCATCGATCAAAGCTTCAAAAGAGCAAATTTCTTTAGTAAGAACCAGAAACTTGGGTCGAATCCATCTCGAACGGAAGAAGAGAGAAAGGCTACTATCTTTTGGTGGAGCTCCAGGCCATGTCATTCGGAGCAGCACCATTCAATGGCCGCGAACAGCAACTTTTTACTGACGCGGTGATAGACGGGGAAGGAACGTGTCAGCATTGCCTCCATATTCAGACCAAATCCTACATGCAGGCCGAGCGTGGACAGAGAAACGTATCAACTTGCAATCTTCATTCAAATTTCGATTCGTTGAAGTCCTGCGCTACCGTAGGATGCAGACCATGTCGGATCTTCTATCAGTCTCTCTCTACCAACGCGCGACGATACACAGAGTGAAAAGGTTAGAACAATGCAGGTTCCCAATATAGGTGCACGGAACTCCTCTAAGAACTCACCAATTTCCCGTTCAAGATCTTTCGTGTGACGGTCTATGCATTCGAATTGGTTCTGCAGACAACGGCACCGATGAGATTAATGGTGGAGATAACTCGCTGTCGGGAGGAACCCTCGAAGTCGGTTACGATGGCTTTGGAAACACCGCTACAAGTTAGTAATTCATGCTCATGCATTGTTGACCGGCTCTCTTACAATATGAATAGACGATGAGGTTAGCTTTCAATAGTGACAGTGACTCTAAAGAAGCTCTCGACCTTGCGAGGCATTGGTTCGAGCAATGTGCTGCCGACAATCCCAATTGTGTAGTTGTCAATGAAGAAGTTGCTCTGCCAACTCGAGTTCTCGATGTTGGATCCAATGACGATGCGCCTTTCTTGTTCGTCACTAATGGTTCTCGGGGTTAGATATTGTGCACTCAGTTATTGTTGGGGTGGCGAAAACAACTTTGCAATTACCACCAAGTCAAGCCTCGAAGAACGTACCAAATGTCTCTCAATGGGAAAGGGCCACCTGTCGAGGACCATACATGATGCGATTATTATCACTCGTCATCTTGGAATTCGTTATTTCTGGATATACGCACTCTGCATTGTCCAAGACGACACAGCCGATTGGGAGAGAGAAGCCGCCAAAACATACGTTTATCAGAATGCCTCCTGTAATCTAACAGCTACTGGAAGCGACCATTCGGATCAAGGCCTACTGTGGCTACGAAGTGGAGAGGTGCTTTCGACAGAGCCCTGCACATTCTATAGACGAAGTCTGCATCCCCCGCCTCCGGACAGAAGTGTCGTTGTAGAACCGGCGCCGATTAATAAGTAAGCCTGGGTGCTCCAAGAGAGCTTGCTTTCTGCTAGGAGGCTGCACTGATCGGAGAAAAAGCTGTACTGGGACTGCATCACAGCGTCGGCGGAAGAGATAAACACTAAATGGGTACTTTACCAGTTGTTCGTTTCAAAGAACATCCTGCCACATCTGTAGCTATTGCAGCCGTTGGGGATGCCGTTCGATACGAGTCAACAGCCGCAGCACCCACTCTCTTCTAACCTAGACATAGCGTTTTCGAGCGACAGACCTGTCGCAATTGCCGGACTCCCGGGTTGTATTTGCAACGAATTACGAGACACGTACCGTGTAGGAATTTGGAAGGAAGCATTCGCAGAAGGCCTACAATTGGTTTCAAGCAAGCCCGAAATTAAAGGCACTTGTCTGCCTATTAAAGAGGTCGGCTATGGTCCTGACCCGTTCATTGCCCCATTTTGGTCATGGATATCTGTCAAAAGGACGATTTCGGATCTTTGCGACGGCAACGCTTCGAAAAAATAAGCTTTCGACAGAACGCATGACTGGAGGCAAGCGTTCTCCGTTCTCGAAATATAAACAACTCCCGCTGGACCAGATCCGTGTGGTACAGTTCTTCCACACAGCAGTCTGACATTGTCTGCAATATTTGCACGCTTCTCTCAAACTCTTTGCACTCCAGAGATTCAGATTCTTTTACACAACCAATTGGTCTATCGAGCTGATGCACCAGACGAAGAGCATGTACTAAAGAAATTGTAGAGATCTTTTCGTTGCGGGCTGAGGAATATCTTCAAGAATGACGAGCCAGACGGGATGTGGCACAGGGGCATATAATTGAATCAATAATATCATTCGATCCAAGCTTCACGATGATCGGACTTGAAAATGTCTATCTCACCCACCCCTGAACCAGCCCAGTCTGTGTTTACACAGGTCCTCGCTTAAAGAGGAATCAGCACAAGTCCAAAACCCAGACTACCAGAAAATTCCTCGATTACGTAAAGCCATCATCAGATTCCTACCAAGAAGAGCCATCAGTCCACGATAAATCTACTACTGATGTTGCCCGTAACATCTTGGAACGCTGGGCCCAACAAGCCATCAATCCGTGCCGCATCTTGAGCAGTTCTCCGCACCCCAAACCTGTCAAAATCCTTCTTCCCGAACCTTCTCAACAATCCCAGAGCTGTAATCTAATCCATCGTATCCCATGCCTGGACAGGCAGATGCACCCGCTTGAAGAATTTAATTCGAATTCCGCTGCGTAGCTCTCGAGTGCCGTCAGAGACCGTGCCACCCCCAACGTCCACGCACGTAGCTGACGCTTCAAGCTCGTACATTGGGATTCCATGTGGTGACTTCTTATGTGTACAGATCACGATTCTGACGTGGTTCAGTCGGAGGAGTGCATTCAGACCGACCGTGGTCGCTTCGGCGGATGTGGAGCTTATGTAGGTGGTGAAGATGACGAAGTCGCTGGGTGCGGGACCGAAGAAGTAGTGGTTAGGTCCGGCGTTCTGTTGGATGTCTTCGTTGAGTTTGTTGAGAAGGAGACAGGTGATTCGGTCGATAGAAGAGGCGTCAGGATGGGGGGTGCGAGTTTGGATATGGAGAGGGGACTCTGGTCGGGGTGCGGGTTGTGAAGACGTGGACATGATTGCTTCGGGTGACAAGTTTAAGGTTCGATGGAGAACACTCATGCAGTGAATTGATCACAGGGACATGACCGTATCATATGGACGACGTGGTACGGCTCGTGTGTTTCATTCAGTTCCTTGAAATTTCCATTTGCTAACGACCTACGCCGAGAAACTTCAAGTGCTACGCAGTCCAGTACTACGTGGTAGAGCCTCAAGAAAGAGGAAGACCAAGGACGACAGAGGGAGAACTTCCATAGACAAAGGAATACCTGTTTTGAGGGGCATACTTATTCTGGAAGTATCTGGTTTTTAACTCAATGTGCATCTTACACAAGTGTCTCTTCTTTTACTTTCGATGTTTTTCGTTCAAGAATTGTTGCATAAAGACAAAGTGGATTATCGTATCTGCCAGACTCTTCACAAAACGAGATACCAATAAAGGTGGAATTGATAACTCTAACACTCCGAAAATAAGTTTCAATCCTGTCATTCTTGCATGTGCTTCAACAGCCAAGTAACATTCCGCCCACAGATTCACATTCCAAACCACCATCAAGCTTCTTCCCTTGCGCGTCGATCCCAAACCAGTACGCAACGAGGATGTTGATTCAGAAAATTTCAGCCGTGAAGTTGACCGTGATCCAAGGGGTCGTACTGCAATACCAGGTTAGGAGAGACTCTGTAGCCAGTAACACTCGGAAAAGCGAGACCTCATCCGTCTTGGATGTTTTGCTGCCTTCGAAGCAGTCCTGGTCTTTCCGAATGCATCGTATTATCTGTGTTGGTATTTTCTCAGCAGTCTCATCACTTCATCCCAGATCAGTAAATCCAGGAATATGTATGCGTCAACACATCCTCCAGTGTGATTTGGTGATTTGGTGGTTGACGGGTTTGGAAACTCGTGCCTGCAGCAACCTGGTCCCGCAAGGGGGGAGATTTCCAATATGATACAGCAATATGGTCTTCTGAGCACCTTCTATCTTGAGTCATGCTTGCAAAGAAGCTTGGTCCCTGTTTAATTTCCATTTGACTGATGGGCAAGTTCGTCGGCTTGCTGCATGACAACAGACTTGTCTCAAACGAACGGTCACTGAAGTAAAGATATGCATCAGAGGTGGCTAGAAACCTCTAGATGGAGTATTTGTTGCAAAAAGCATCATGCGACTTCCAGTCTTCATCATACAGCACACTTCAAACCAATCACAGTTGATCAAGCAAAGTTGGGTAGCAATTTCCGTCTATTGCCTGCACTCCACTGTTGACTGCTGTACCCTAGACTCGCACAAAGAAAATAGGCATCAACTATGAAATAGCACACTCGTTTCTGTTTTTGCCCGCAGAATCTTGACGTACTGAAAGCGCTCCAAGTTCACCAGCATCTTCTACCTCAAGATCATGACCCAAAGAATATACTCTAAGCTGGCCCGCATCTTCCATATCCGCAGGGTCCTGATCCACTGAAGGTACTGGGAGCTGACCCGGCATCAAGCCACATACCGTCAAGCGCCGACTACCCAGGAATGGCGACGCTTCGGCCTTGTCTGCACTTCGCCCTTCCCCAAACATATTGAACTTCTTCTTTGAGGCCCTTTGAAGCAAAAGGAGAGCCCCTTCAAAGTCCAATCTGTCCCACATATTCTCTGGGTAGTATTCGGCTAGAGTCACGCTGTCGTCCACCCATGCTGCACTTACCGAGACTTGCAGTGCTTGAGGAGAATCCACAGCCTGCATCACTGCACCATCCTTATCTAAACACTCAATTGTTGCTTTCAAGGTGTAAATAGTTTTCTCGGAAACTCCTTGGTATTTGCGAGCCGTTATATTGATGCAATTTCTCCGAACTCCGTCCCAGGTATCATACTCCTCGCATAACTCTGTGGGATAATCGGATTCAGAACGAAGGAAGTCTCTTGTCTGGTTTTCGTATGGTTCGAAAGGTTCTTGGAGTCTGTTGAGAAAGTAGCAGACGAGTCGAGTGAATTGTGGAGCGCCGGGACGTGGTTCGCGTTGGTGCATCCATGTGAGAGGAGACCTGCCTCGTTGAGCTGGTTGAGAAGAATCTGTGGAATTGGTTTCTGATTGGACTCTGGGAGATTGAGCGGAGCTAGGCGTATTTTCTGGGTCGCTTTTCTCTGGCTGTGAGGATCGTGTACTGGGACTGTTGCGTTGGCGTTGTACTAGTGCCTTGAGGCGAGCGCGAAACGTTGCAGCTATGGAAGAATGCAAGTTCACCCTGGATAAGATATTCCGTAATGAAGCTTAGCATCAATTTGATGTTTTGTGGTGTTGTAAGTACTTTAAAATGGAATTGGTTTCAGGTAAAATAAACATGGCTGAGATCTATTACAGGAAGGTGCTGACTATTGGACGTAATCTTACATCCATCGTAGCTACCACATCAAACTCCGATGTGACCATCGTCTAGACCTTGCTTCTTATTTTAGCATAGAACAATTCAAGAAGGCAGAAATGATCGGTTCGAACATCAGCAATAAGGATTCTCTCTCCTACCTCAGTCGTGATGAGCATGCCAGAGTCGTAACACCAACAGTGACCACAATGAAAATTCCCAAATGGGTAGAAATTTCAGCAATGTTTCCAGAAAAAACAGTACTGATAATCAAGTAGATACATATCGTAATCTTGGAGACCCACCAAATCTTTGCGCCCGCTAGAGGCGATTCACAGACCATCTACACCTTCCTTCTCTTCATCTGAGCTGGGAAACTTCTTAAGGGAGGGACAACGCTAAAGGGGAAGTACTCCATAGTCGGCTGCGGCAGATCGTTCTTCTCCAACTCGATGTCAAACATTGTCAAGAACATCGTCATACCACCAATGGCTTCTTGTTTGGCATAAAAGTGACCAGGACATATCTTCTGACCTCCTCCATACGGGATACAAGATCCGGTAACCGAGTCGATGGTAAACATGGGGTGATCATCTTCAACTTTCCCTGTCGACCTTGTTCTCGGTTTGGAATCTTGAGAGGGTTTCGCAGGGCCGCTGTTGGGATCGTTGGGATAGACAAGGAAGCGCTCAGCCCAAAAGTCCTCCACGGAATGGAATTCTCCTTGGACTGGTCCTTCGTTCCAGACTGACCTGTCTCGCTGTTCGTGCTAAGTCGAAGTGACTATCATGTCGCCCTTAGGGAATTTCCAATTGCCAATTTTGAAGTTGTCGATGACTGGAACTCGTTGAATGATGACGCCGTTGCGAAGACGAAGTTCTTCGCTGTAGATGGACTGGAGAAGTCGGTTCGCGAGAAGCTTTGGCATATTCAACCCCTCGGTGGTTTTCTCTGAAGAATTTGCTATGCTGCGGATCTCTTCTCGTACTTGGGTTATGAGGTCGGGGCGAGCTAGTGTGTCGATTAATGACCATCCGATGATCGGGATAATATTTGCATTGGCTCTGTTGAAGTCAGTACACATTCTTGTGAGCTTTAGCCACGAAGGACAATTACTCTCATATCATCTCTAAGTCTATTGCAGCAGACGCATCTTCATCATACTCGTCAACAGCAGCAAATTCCTTCTGTTGAACCCGCGTCAACATAGCTCCGTACAACTCGTCCCATTCCTGTTTCTGCAACACCTCATCATCATGATCAAACCTCTCCTCTGCATACTTATGCCACTTCAAGATCGAAGCCTTCAGTTTGTCCCTCACTTTGAAAGACTGAGGGATCAACCAGCGTGGCATGTTCTTGAAGCGCTTGCCAATGTGTGTGTCAAACTCCCAGAAATCGTCCGTGAGCTCTGGATTCAGAACGAAAAGTGTTGGTCCGCACAGCGTAGTTGTCGAGGCTCGAAACACTGTTTTCTTGAGAAGATCATAGAAGTCCGGAATGGCGGTCCATTCATCACCGATGCCCAATGCTGAGAGTTCTGCTTCAAGGAAATATATAAACCGAGAAGCCAATTCAGTCAATCCGACTCCAGTGAGATGGCTGTGAAGTCTCCTGTGTATGATGCTGAATATTCGATTGTGCGGCTCCAGAGGATTTTTGAGTGTTGTCTCTCTCCACCACGTGGCGGGCACTCGGTGGACTTCCAAAGGCATTCTCAAGGACTAATATTGAAGCTGGAGCTGTCGTCAAGTCCCGAGATCCTTTGAACATGGCTAATACGCTCTTCGAGCCAGAAATGAAATGGATCTTTTTGTTCAAGACGCGAATGCGCACTGGGACATTCCTTCCATAATTGTCACTACAACGATGCCTTCGTCAGTAAACACATTCGCACGCATTGTTATATTCGCTCGATTTTAGAAAGGGTCTTACATGATGCTCCTCAGAAAGCCAGTGGTATCGAATGCAAAGGCTAGCAGATTTCCCAGCACCGGTATGGCATATGGCACGATGGGAGGTTTCTTAGCATCACCTGAACGCATCAAGGCAACCTTTGATCGAACCGAAGTTATCGTCCGGGTTCAGGATCAAGATTGACAGAAGGCCAGCAGCCACAGTGATTCTTAAGTCCCATTGAATGGCTGCAGCTCCTTGGCCCAGAAACTCGTCGAACATGACGTCGTACAGCTTGATCGTAGTCGTTGGATGACTTAAGTCCGAATCGACACAGTTTGTTGACTTCCTTCGAAGCTCGAAGACTCAAAGAAGCCAGAAGTAACAGGAATGATGGTAGAGGAAAAAAGGAAGAAGTTGTTGAATGATTTCTCGAGGACGAGACGTCTAGTAAGCCCGTGCAGCTGACGCTGGACTGAGCGTTCTTACCCGACAGCGGCTGAGCGGGTATTCATGCAGAGTGGTGCTGACATGCCCAACTCCCCAATTGCCAATTGGCCATCGTCAACCTAGCACAGCTTAGGGCATCCTGCTGTGTTCAACGCATTCATCTCCGATTCTTATCGGGAAACAACACTACCATTGGCGGGATTTATACCAACCAAACACAGCTCGAATCATGTTGAACTCTATATGAAACAAACTTGGGTATGCGACGCTCCAGAAGAATTCCTATAACCGAAAGACCTCACTGACAAGTCAAACAGATTTATCGCGAAGCTCTTCCTCAATTCCGTCCAGGCAAGCCAAGCATCCAACGCCTCGCTCCAAATGCAGCATCGAGAGCACAGATCAAACAAACTCCAAATACCACTTGTCTCTGAGATGGTGTATCATGCATCTGACCAACTCCCCTAGCACCTCGCAACGCCTTCCTTTCCGGACTCAAAACCAGAATATGAACGGCACCAAAGGAGCGTCCGAAAAGAGAGTGTTCTTGGCAAGCCTCAATGCTCTCCGAGCATTCAGACTCCACGACCCATTGTGCAACCAAATGTGCTCCTTCGCAAACTCATATGCCTCAGAAAGCACAGCAATGGCCCGAGGATCACGACTCAGTCGCAGCCACTCCCCTTTCGTCGAGAGAAGAGCCAACACGAGCTGCGCTTTTTGTTCCGGGTTCTCAATCGCATCGACCAACTTTTGTACAGATTCAATAAGAATGCCAGCTTGATGGAGGTTTCCCAACGCAATCAGAGATCCGATCACGCGAAACTTGGACTCGAGGGTCATCGCGTTAGCGAGCTCTTCTTCAAAGTCGGCCACAGGTTGAAAAGCCTTCAATGCTCCGGCGTAATCACCACTTGTCATGAGACTGCTGTGTAGTCCTCGGCCAGCGGCACGTGTTTGCGGATGGTCTTGTCCAAGCCGATTCTTCAAAATGTCAACTGCTTGAAACAGTCCCATGGTCATGACATCCGCTAGCATTTCCATAGACTCTAACAACGCTCCGCACAGGATGTGCATGGAATGAGAAACCGAATGGACATGTGCTGCCATGCATCGTACCAATTGGAGGAGAGGTCGCAAAGCAGGAAGCTGCCCGTCCTTTAGAAATTTGCAGCATATCTGTAGCAGACAGACGAAGAGTATGGGATTGCGGTCCCGAAGTACTGGACCGACGTGCTCTAGGGTTTGACCATACGCTATTTGAGCTTCCTGCCATGAGCCCTCTGACATGTACGAGGCTACAGAATTGGCAAGGACATAGAATTTCCTCATATTCCATGACATCGCTTGCTGGGTAATAAGGTATGCATCGACACCATCCTTCGCTACCAGTGTTGACTGGAAGAAATCCTGAGTAGCAGAAAGCAGAATCTCCATGGACTTGAAGTGACGCGGGGGTTCCAATTGATGCGGACTTCCAGGTACCCAGTACTTCTCTTCGGGGGGCCTATATCTTGCCATGTGCAGGGTCGTGGAGTTGGGAGAGCTCTCTATTACTGCAGGCTCATCACTGCCTGTACTTGGAGTGTCGCTTAGAGCAAATTCTGGGGAAGAATTCTCGGAGGTCTCAGGCGTTGGTGTATCTGGTGGAGTATAGCACACAATGTGAGGGGGCGTTGACACATCCTTTGATGAACCCCTTCTAGTCCCAATCCTTGATATCTTCTTCCGCTTGAAGTAGTGATCTAGTGCAGCTTGAGTGATCTCGCGATTTCTGACCCGGAAAGCAGAACGTTTGCCAACGGCGGCCCGCTCAGCGGATTTCTGGGCCAGAAATTGCATCTCCTCCTCCTATAATTCGTCAGCAGTCACGCTAGCAGGTCCGTTCGCAGCCACCAGGTACCTTATTGTTTTTGTCGAGTTGCCAATGATTAATGCGCCTTTTGTACATGCGTTCCCTGCTATCTATCAGTATCAAAGACAGTGTTGTGGTCTCGGGTAGTTCGCACGTCGCAAAGAAGCCATATTTCTCGGCAAGAATGGCCCGAACCTCACGCAGAGGCCGGTCCTCCGTCACGTACAGCGTCGCGAAAATTTCCTTGATCGTATCCCAATCGTGCGAATCATTGTTCTTGATCGATTTGGCACGACTGTTTGACATTGTGGACTGTTGAAGCCAACACAAGAGTGAGGGGACGGAGCAGCGGCATTCCAGTTCCAGGAAACAAGTTGCAATCTTGAAGTGGGATGTAGGTCTGCAGCTCCTATCAGCACCCCTATCACTGTGGATATTAGCCTATTACTCAGCCTCTGCGACCGTAGGGCAGAGCGAGGCAGAGACCAATTGGAGGTCGCATGATTCCAGTGCCGAACCCAGTTTGGGAGGTGGAGTCTGAATATGGCACTTGTTCTGCACATCAAAGTACAACCCGGATCCTACTCGAGTATCAGCCAGCAGGTATCACCGCACCTTCTCGGACCAAGTTACAATGCTTCGACCTCGCAGTTAAACTACTCTGATCTTAATCTAGTTTTTAGTGTCTGCCACGCCGAATTTTTCCAGGGCCGAAATGTATTAGGATTTTATTAATAAACATGTTCTGCCGTGTTAGATGCCGAGGCCAAGGACGAGAAAATTATAAAGCAAGTTCATGCCGAGTAGGCTTGTCCAGTGATGTACCCGCGTTGGGATGGCTTCGCTCAACCCATGAAGGCGCACAGTCTAAATTTAACGGACCTGGGGTACAGAGGATTGGTCTCGCTTCGCCAATGAGGACCAGTCCCTCGTACAAGTTCCTATCTTTTGGACCTCCCGGAGTATATTTATGGCAACCTTAAATCGTGACCGCCATGACACCTCTCCCAAGGATGACTTTCGTTGTCGAGATCTTCTCACCATTCTGTCTCCCCTGTGGCGTTGCTCGAATCGGCCCGTTGCGCATGCGTGTAGTGATCCAAAGAGCAGATAATTGGTTTGACAGAATCGACACAAGGCCGGAATCGTGGACAACATTCTGGTCGAAAGAGCGAAGTATAAATAAGCATATGGGACCGACCAGGCTGTCGGCAGAGCGAAGTTCACCCGGGACAAACCTAGCCAGTTGCACAACGTGAGCTCGTTGGATGAGAAGGAGCACGAAACACAATCAAAGGTGGCACCTGCCAGAAATTACCTAGGTTTTTTTCATGTGAGCGAAGGCTAGATTGTGTGTGACTCAAGTCATGTCTTCGGTAAAGGAGGGCCCTAGTGTGATAAAGTAGCTCGAAATAACCCCCTCCTCATTGTGACTGTTTGGCTGGCGTTCGCTAAACTTTCGAGGCACCTGGAGCCTGAAAATCTCATTCGCTTACCCCACCACATCACCAAGAACACTTGAATGATCTAGAACAACGTGCAGCCTTTATCATAATATTAATAGAAAGTACTGGTCAAATAATGCTGAAATCCACTTCCCGGATTTTCTTTTCAGTATTTTTGTGTGACCTGGCCTCCAAAAATCAATAATCGTGTCCTCGAATACCCCCCCTTACCCCGCACCAGCCCTATAGAGCTCACCGCCACCTGATGAACAGTCTTTAACTAACAACAATGCGGTGGAATGGTAACAACAAAATCAAGGAACAGTGGCTTTTGATTCGCGAAAGACTTACCTGTGTAGAGGTCAAAATATGACTTCTACCATTACGTACAACGCGCCTCGCAGCTGACATCCAGGGATAGATAGGAGGAAAAACAACAGCACGCTGACTGGGTTATCACCACATCCTTCTAAGTGTGTGAGACGGGAACAGCCGCTACAGGCACAGGCACAATGATGGTTGCCTTCCATTGCTTCCCTGCACTATCCCAACCCTTTATTCCAGGCATCAAATGATGCTCGCCTATAAGTAAGCACAGGCACAAGTCGCTACTGGACGAGATGCGCAGCTGCATCAATGCTGACTAGATACCCAAATTCTATGGGATCCATTGGATCTTTACCGGGTATGTTCCTTGCTAGATACGGATAAGCCGAGAGCTGATTATTTGGACGAGAGCCTCCCAATTGGAGGTATTTCGTGATACCTTATTGATGACGCATTGGCACAGGCACCTCAGGCTCGGATTTGCAGTGCAGGGCTGGATTTGACTGTGTGGTAGGTTCGGTACATCAGTGCATCAGCTCTTCATATATGATCTCTCTGACATCGAGGACATGTGTCTCACGAATATCGTGGACGATTAACATGGAACGCAGAGAATCATTGTTGAGCAACTTCTCGACCATCGATCTTGCCGGACAGTGTGAATATGGCAATGCCTCGAATGATTCTTTAGTCCAATGCGAAAAGGTAAAGATTTGACAGTACTTGGATCTTCGATGAAAGCTGACACTGCAAAATAAGAAGCCAGAGCTTAACGAAGAATCATGTTCAGAACGCAGTATTACTCGAGTTCGAGGGAAACAGAGTCTTGCGGGCCCATCCATATTCAACAGGAGGAAACATCGATGGGGTTCGAGCGAGAAGTCGGAAACGCAAACATCTTCAAGCTCAAGACTTCGAAAAATTTGTGATAGACTCGAGGCCTCAAAGTTTAACGTCATTCTCAGGCTGCTTGGCAGGCTTCAACCAACAGCAAACCCAGACTTCGACGAGTATCAGGAACAATTTCCACCGAAGACATTTTCCACTCCAGAACAGGCCTGGTACAATATCCCAACGAAAGATGATGGGTCACACTCCTGGCCACTTGCCGAGACCTGGCCACCAGAATTTATCGTGGATTTGAGAAAACATGTCCCACTTTTCATGTCCATGTTCGTGGCCGTCGTATTACCCATCTGTCTGGTACAACGGTACGCGTATCCGGCAACTCAGAAAGTTGGAAACCGCCCAGGTTATGATTGCATGTAAGTTGCACAGGATAGGATGTCAAGAAGCCATCTTGCTAACATTCATCTTAGGCACTCTGGAGACTTCAGTCTCAGGGGCACTGATGTGAACTTTGGACATATGGCATTCGCTCAAGCTAAAGCCATCGACCTCGCTTGGAACGCAGTCGTTGGCCGCGGTATGCAGGCATTTCTGATATTCATCAGCTGTAAAGTGTTCTATGCAGTCCTGATGTATATTAGTGAGCGACATCCGGTCACTTATGACCTGTTCGCCGCTGTATCTCTGACACCAACAGCAACAAATGGCATCCGGCCGATGGTCAAGGCGGTTATCTTTAACTCCGACTTCAAAAGTCGCTTGATGCTGGTGTGGCTCTTGGGAACGACAGTTTACATCGCATTAACACCAATACTTGTGGATGCCCTGTCAGGATACCGAGCAATTCAACAAACTGTTCTTCAACTCGCAGACGGCTCAAAGCTAGACGCCTCTTCTGGCTTCACTGCAAATGCTTACCAAGACCTCAAACGCAATCAGCCTCCTGATTTCTTGGAGCTCGACACCACCACTGGAAAGTGGTACAATCAAACCGCCACCTTCAATCTCACTTCCAACGCAACCATGATTTATTTCTCCGGTCGCTATCGCATAGAGAGTGATCACTCAAACGCAACGGAGATTTTTAGCTCATCGTGTATCAATACAACGACATCCGTCTTGTTTTACAACGAGGACCACTACACCTTCTTCCGTGGTGGTTCTCCGTTGAAGATGTATGATGATCCAAGCTGTCAAGTCTGGTTCCCGTTAGCTCCTGTAATCAACGGCGGTGCATACGGAGAGTGGAATCAAAGTTACTTGAGGCGTCAAGACAATTACGAATGTGTGTCAGAAGACATATATACTTGGGTACGTCCAATTGCGAAGTTCCCTTCGCCTCCCAGGAAGAGCACCGGGGACTGCTAATCGAGAGACCAAAGGTTAACATCTTGCAAAGGGATTTTCCTACGAACTTCTTCTCATATACTCCTGCATTAGTGGAGCATGGACTCTTGGTACATGGATGATATATGTGTTTGCGTCAGTGCATAGCGAACTCCTCCAAAAGGGTCGAGGGTTCGGGACATGGCGAGCGATCTTAGACGTCAGCGAGTCCTTGAAAGAAATGATAGGAGAGAGGAATCTGTGCACGTACACAGAGAAAGAACTGAGTGGAAGTCTACGAGGGCGAAATATGGCTATGTATGAGAGCTACGATGGGGAGAGTGGAAGAAGATTTGGACTTAGGGAGGTGCGACATGGCAACCGAGATCCAGGTCGACTGGAGCTCGAGTGGGGGAGTGAATACGGTTAATTCTCTGCCTTGCTAGACGAACTGGGGTTACGTTCCCAGCTCAATCAAAGATATTGGGATTGTGAATAACGCACAGCCAAACATCCTAACATCTGGGGAAGAAGTGTTGAAAAGTGGCTCACACGTGACAAGCCCCTTTGTTTCACTGTTTTTACCGAGGTTCCCCCCCATTCGATGTCATGGCTGCAGCTACCCCAACTA
The DNA here is from genome assembly GCA_002554605.1 of Helotiales sp. F229. NCBI lineage: Eukaryota > Fungi > Ascomycota > Leotiomycetes > Helotiales > Helotiales sp. F229. The sequence goes on from MXAW01000011.1 coordinate 901,160, forward strand.
GTTCGTCCCTTCATTCTTATTTTCTCGGGAACTTGAAACGTCCAAACCTTAAACTCACGATTCCTATCGTTGTCATTCGAGGGGCAGTGTCCGCGTCCACTTGGCTCAGCGCTAAACGGGCCGGCGAGAAAATAGTGTTAACTAGACCGTTTCGCTTGCCAGCCACCAATACCCATGACAAGGGGCAAGATCAAGCCCAGACTCCATGATCTGCAATGTTTTCATCTTTGTGTTATCAGGAGAACCCTTCCTAGCGAATTCCTTCCAGTACACTGTGGTCGGATGAAGACCTCAGGTCGAAGTGTGCCCGGCTATCCTGGAATCAGATGGAATTGAGGTTATTTACGCTCAGCCAATAAGTGCTCTACATAAGCGCCACCACAAGACGTCTCTCAGAATTGTTGCCAGCCCTCACCCGCCATCCCGCCATCTCGGCAACATGTGAAGTGAGCAAAAGTCGCGACATGGCCTTCTATCCCACCTCCCTTCAATCACGGCATCGAACTTTTTCCCGCGCTAGAAATGTAGGTCGGCGTTATGTGTGGATGGCGCTCAGTGGTCACTTGGTGGTGTCTGGTTCGAGGCATTCTACAGCCATGGAGATAAAGTCAGCTTCACTCGCTGTTCAGTCGACCCTCTCTTCACAGTGCCACCTTCTTTTTCGTCACGAAATATCTACATTCATTTATCGCGTTCTTTGTTGTCCTTTTTCTTCCTTTCTTTTCATCAAGAACGTCCAAGATGGCTGTCATTATGCAAACATTCTACCTCTTCACTTTCGCACAACTTGCAATGGCCGGTCCACTCGCTTACCGTGCTACTGTGTCTGCCCCAGTCATCAAGAGCTCGAGTCCGGCGAAAAACATAACTTCGAACTTTCCGTGGACGATACGAAGAGATGGCGGTGGCGGCGGCACGATTGACGGAAAGCACCTCATCAACTTCGCAGATACCACAACCTCCAATAACCAAGCCATGGCTGACTTTGGCTTCTTTCCCTTTACTTCCAACTCAATAGCAATTGCCAGTGAGGTAGGCTATATGAAATTCTCAACATGGTTCTGAGCTGACCGTAGTGAATCTAGGACGGTATGCATGTCACAGACACTGGTGTTACCGATGATACCTGGGTCAAACAGATGTGGCCATTCGCGACCAGCAAGACACCCATCGCTGGCGAGACAGGCGAAGAGAACACACCGAATCACCGATATGCTATTTGGCCCAACACAAATATCGTGTCCGCTTGCGGCGGTACTTGTGGATATACAATTTCTGACGTCCTCGACATCACCTTCGCCCCTTACGCCGAAAACTTTCTTTACTCCACACTTGCAAAGATCACAATCGGGGAAGATGGCCCAACCGTGACCCGAGAAGCAGTAGCTCTTTGGTACAAGTACCAGATCAACTATGGTCAATTTGGATTGGCACGGGCCCGGGATGGCTCGAATGATATCTTTCTCTTCGCTGCACCAGAGGGATCTTTTGGTCTCAAGGTTGCTCGTGTCGACGAGTCTGAGATCGCAGACAAGACCAAGTACACTTTCTGGGATGGAAAGGGCTGGGCCAAGAACCCTCCTGGAGCACAGGACACTTCAGCCAATCTCTTCCAGTACAACCAAAACGGATTTGGAGTCGGCACGGGTGTGAGTATTCCACAGTCAACTACTACCAATGGGGATCATTCAAGCTGACAGATGTAGGACATTTTCTGGAACGAACACCTCAAGACATGGGTAGCTGTCTTCAACGATGAGATGGTTGGAAACAGCATCTTCAGACTCATGTACTCCACCACAGGATGGATTGTCGGGCCATGGTCGACCAAACCAATCGACGCGTACGAATCCTTCAGCTGTGATGACAACAAGAGCGATGTCCATTGCTCCGTAACATACAACTACGGGACCCATGCGTACCCTGACATTGATCCTACCGGAAAGGTATGTCCTGTTCCTCCGAGTGCTGCTGGAAGTATTTTGCTAACCTATTCTCAGACTCTTCTTCTCGGGTGGACGTATGATGGTCACCAGACAATGTTTGGGACTATCGAGTTCGAATAGATTTCAACTCTTAACATTCCTACTTTTATATTTCACTTCTTGAAAATACTTTTGGATAGATGGCTTTTTAGAAAAGAGCGCTTTGGTGCCTAGCGAAGGCGTTTTGAGATTTCAGAGCTTTGGTTGAAACTCCAATGAGCGTCATATGTTGTCTGACGAATGAAATCTACATGACCACCGGAAAATGATTCAAGCATCGTCTTCAGATCTTGAGTGAATTGATCGCAATGCCTTTGGGCATCATGGATGGTTACGAGAAGTCTCACTCGCGTTTGGCGACCTTTGTTGACATTCACTTCTGCGGGTATCCGTCGAAATCTTCAATGAGTCTTCGTCTTTACCTTCACGAATCTTCTGTATCCACTGTTCCATTTTCAAACGAAGGAGCTTTGATGACGTGAACTCTCAATTACCACCCCGGCTTCTATGGCACCATACTAATCTCTCTTCTCGCAGCAACAACACAGGACCTTCGACTTCTGCTACCTTTCCTCTCCACACAGAGATCTCTTCGGTATTCTTGTGCAGCAGCCTCTAGTCTCGCCAATATCGATCTTGCTCTCAATTTCTAATCCGACCACACTGGCCACCCCACTTCAACCAACTGCTCCGAAGCAAAAGCAAACAGCCAAAAAGTACGTCTTATCCAAGCCTGCTACTCCCAAGCAGTAGTGTAAGATGCTGTAGCCTCCCAAATTGCATTCGTACTAACGAAAGGTACAGCATGGCCGGATTTTCACTCGAAGCCGTTGCAAAGGCGCTCGTGGCCATGAAGCTCCACCTTCCCGACTCTGACGAAGAACTGTTCCCACAGGTTGACGACAGCCAGACCCTCCGCACTTTCCATCTCTTCAGCCAACTACCCTCCGAACTTCGACACATCTGTTGGAGAATGCTGTTTCCTCGTCGCCGAGTCGTCAATCTCCAACCTGCTCAAAAAATTAATGAAGGATATCGACTACCCCTGAAGTCAGATCCATACCCAATTACGCTCTACGTCAATCGAGACTCACGCCAGGAGACCCTGCGCCATTATCATATCCTCACATCTCCCCGTCTTCACCCTGATGACTGGGGCACGCCATATCTGGGACCGGGACCAAGACCACACAGCCGCATCTGCATCAACCCTCTCACAGATTCCGTATACATGTCATTCGCTATCGTAAAGGAGTCGGACTGGAATCGAACGTTTCTTGAGCGTATAATCCGGGAGAACGCGGACTGCTTTGCCACCCTCAAGCAGTTCGAGCTAAGGGACGTCAGGTACACCACCAGATTAGCGATAAGAAATGGTGGGGTAAAGCTCCTCCTTGACATGATCTCGGTTCACAAGGGAGAGAAAGGGTTGCTCCTGTTACTTCCGTCGCTGGAGAAACTGTGTGTTACCGCGGAAAGAGACAGCGTTGGCTTTTGGCTGCTTAGGAGGCCCATTTGGAGGCAATTGGCAGAGGTTGAAGAGCTCAAGGCTGATGCTATCCCGCTGTTTGAGAGTCACAAGCAAGTTTTTCTGTCAGGCAATGCGCCGGAGATAGTGGCCCGGTCTTGGCAAGATTCTCGAAGTACGTTTTGAATCTGGCTGGCGGGCTGAGAATGCAGATTTTCTAGCCACTTCGAAGCCGTCTGGGAGCAAGTCAATATGTCAGGCGGGAGGTGGTTTTTGACGGAAAATTTGGCAGCCACATCGCTGAAGGGCCCTTAATACTCATGCTGGAAGTTTGCCTAGCTCTTCATGTTAGTGCAGACTTGGTTGATGATGTCAGCAGTGAAGATAATCTTGCCATGTTCTGAGAGGAACTTTGGTAAAAATACTCATCATGCCCAGGATGCCTGTTATTCGTTCGTCTTCGAGTGACCAGGCGTTATTCTTTCGCAATATCAAGCCAGTCTTGATGGCAAGATTGTATCTATTGGTGGAACAAGAACATCTAAAAAGCACTGCGGTTACGGAAGCGTAGGATGTTTTGAGAACGCTTTTGATTGTTAGACTACCAAGAGGTATCTAATCATTCAGAAACAAGTTCGCCATTCCTATCATCATATCTCACCATTTGTGATCTTCCCTCAAGGCAGCTGGCAATGAACGCAACGAAACTCCCGAGCTAGACAAACAACAACCCTCATAATCAATTCCTCCCAAATAGCCTAAGCAATCGGTCGAAAACCATCATCGCGGACTCTGAGTGTGCCAACATTTGTAGTACCAACGTCACACCTCAATCTGAAGATATGCATGAACTTATTCGTCGATAATCTCCTTGAAGGACTTGTAGGGTCTGAAGGTTACGGTTGGAGGCTTAAACATCATACTTAGCCAGTGTCCAAGAATCTGGGGGAGATCAGTGACTTACAGTACTGCCAGTGTACGCAATCCTACCACGCTTCAGGAAGTCAACAATCCAAGCCTTCAGCCCATCCAACATAACCTTCCCAGCTGGTGTAACCCAATCGGCGTCACCATTGATTCCGGTGAAGCTGATCTCCTTCAAATTTGGAAAGAGAAGAAACGAGCCACAATTCATCTTTCGGAGAGGATCAGGGCCGGAACCCTTCAAGCATCTCTCCTTGTTACCATTCAAGGTATGAAGCAGGAAAGAAAAAGCGCAGATGTTACGAACTTCCAGCTTGGTGATCTTGGCCATGAAACTTGGGGTGTGAGTCTTCAGAGCCGACAACCAATCGTAGAGATCCTCAGCACTGTTCAGCATGGTGATCCACTTGACCCAGTAGACGTCGAAGGCCTTGGCGCAGATTGGTCGGATACCAGCGAACTTGACGGCAGTAGGGATTTCACTGCGGAGGATGAGCGTGTGCTTCTTCAGGGCATGGTTGCGGCTCTCCTGGTGAACGAACAGGGCGACTGGCAGACGGGCCTTGTCCTCAGCGAAGAAAGCTGCGGAAGTCACGTTAGCTTCCGATTCAAGACTGCAAGTTTTGTAGAATTCATGGAGGGATTGTCAGAAGAGAAGTACTGACCCTTAAAAGCATCATCGTCAACCTCCGAATTGTAGGGCTTGTGCTCAAGGGCGACAGCATGAATCTCCTCGTAGGAGTGGTCCCAAACCTTCATTCTGAGCTCCAGGGGCAAGTTGGGGAACAAAGTGAAGGTCTCGGCGCGGACTCCCATTACAACCACAACCTCTCCTCGGGAGGAGGCGATCACAGTTGCAGGGCCGGCAGACTTAGTTGGCATGATGGCAGACAACAAGGAGGACTGGGTGTCTGTGCCCAAAGACGATTGGCTTGAATGAGGATTCATTTTGCGTGTTAGAATTGCTGTAGACACGCACGTCAGCACTCGTGTTAACGATTGGGTGGTATTGGAAGGAGTTCAAGATCGAAGAGAAGGACTCGTAGCTTAAATTCGAATTGAATTCGAACTCGAACTCGTTTTTACTCGAACTCAAACTTGAACTCGAACCGGATCTGGCACGCGAACTTACCAAACAATAAACCCTTTGTTTACTTTCGCAGATGGCGATGCTTTGGAGAAAGGTGCTTTCTGGCGATAGCAATGCGTGGTGAGATCGTTCAAAGGCTTGAATCTTCAAATGTTGGGGTTTGGTAGTTGTAAAAACTCAAATCTTCAAGTTGATTTCAAGAAAGTTGACGCTCTTTGTGCGGCAGTGCTTTGTTTTGTCAACGTCGCGTCACAAAATCAAGACTAGCCTTCGGGTAATCGTCGCCCTCAACCCACGAGGCTAGGAGTGACAATCGGAGATTGAATTAAAAGCTAACCTCAAAGAAGAACTTATTGTGATAAGGTGACTGCTGTGTAGTATTGAGGGCAAGTCAAAATGTACGAGGATCTTTGTCACTGCAACAAGAGCACGCTGGTCTTCTCCTTTATCTCAACTATAACCCAGCTACAATACATTGAATGGAAGGATCTTGATCATGACAATCAGACCTAGTTGGCTATGCTGAGTACTTAACAGAGATTGTGGTTCAAGAAATGTTCCTATGTCAGCTTTGCAGCAGGCAGTGCAGCCAGCACTTGCCTCAAGTGGCCAATTGCTTGTACAAAGTCCACTGTTTGTATAAATGTTCGATATATGCTACAACCTTCTCACATTTAAATAGCAATCTAAGATCCCAATTCGTCTAGATGGTTGTAAAGTAAGAAAGAGCCAAGAAAATGGCTGGAGGCAAGGCACGTCAAGCTCACTTATGTTGTCTTTCATCGTGTTGCTTGGTCGTTTCTGGAAATTCATGGGACAACTTTTGGGAACGACATAGGAAGATGAAAAAGCCCCTAAATCGGGTTCTTAGGCTGCCAAAGATATGGAGCGCATAATCTGTGATCTGATATAAATTGTATGTTATCACGTGCAGCATGCTTTCTTGAAGCGAGGTCTTCATCAGTCATCTTGCCCCTCACTTAACTCTATCCCACCTTCCGCAAATCGCCCAGATCGTCATCCTCAGGTGCCGGGATTCCTATCAGGTACGAGGTACAACGTTACACCATGATTGGGCAACGAATATTGCATTTCTGGGCAGTACTTTAGCCTCCTCCAGTGTTCAAGATGGGCCTCTCACCGCGACCTCGTTTCCTGGCATTCTCATCCAGGAATCTTCTCATGATGTTGTTCGTACTTCTGATCTTTGTGGGCCTTTTGCGCGAATCATTTGGTGCTCAGGCATCGTGGAGTAGAGGATTGAAAGGCAGCGAAACGACAGAGCTGCTGGAGGTCTTTCAGGTCGAAGCGCCGTTGAGAAAGAGCTACGATGGCACGAGCTGCAAGCAAGTGATCATGCAACATGATTTCAAGGCGAGTTATGGATCGCCATATGTGGGTATGTGATCGAATCTTTTTTCGAAATTCAGGCATTGATGAGTTCAGGACTGTATTCCCCACCTGCTGGGTGCAACTTCACGACTGTGATCTTCAACATGTCCATTACTTCAGCTGGAATCAATTATGATAGACTCGGTCTACTGTATCTGGGAGACGTTGAAGTATGGCGCACAACGACTGGCATGCCTGTCCGGACTGGGATCTTCTACAACTTTCTGAAAGATGTGACTGTCTTTAATGCCCTACTTCGGATGGACCAGAAGGTCATCATGCAGCTAGATAACATTTACAACGACGTCTTCACCGGGAACTTCAACGTTACGGTTACCGCACTATATTACGACGACGACGAAACATTCACGCCAGCCCATACCATCTTGCCCATCTCAGCCAAACAATCTTCAGAGAACAAATCTTCGGTCATTTCACTGCCAGACGGAATTGCTTCTGTGCCTGTGACTTTTCCAAGGAATGCTGAACGAGCTGTGGTTAGCATCATTGCTTCCGGAAATGGTGCCGAGGAGTTTTGGTTCACAAATGTTCCGACGGAGTACGAGAAGACATTCAACAACACCGCGATTTATGGCTACAGTGCATTCCGTGAGGTCCAGCTGCTCATCGATGGCAAGCTGGCTGGTGCCATCTGGCCCTTTCCAACCGTATTCACTGGAGGTATCAGTCCTGGTTTATGGGTACCAATTGTTGGTGTTGATGCTTACGACTTGCCGAATTTTGAAATTGACATCAGCCCGTGGTTAGGATTGCTGTGCAATGGAAACTCTCACACGTTCGAGCTGAAGGTTGTGGGCTACGATTCGAAGACAACGCTGGGGACGGTTGGATCGAATTGGTGGGTCTCTGGATCGATCTTTTTGTGGCTTGACAGTGCGGGAAATCAGACAACTGGAAGTGTAAGTTCTCGCTCATCGGATCCACGTCAACAACACGGATGAGTTGAAAGTGAGAGCTAATGAATGCTGATTAGGCCATCGATTCATGGATGCCGTCCCCACGATTTGACTTCACACCCATCATCACCACGTCTTCTGGCCTGAACGCCACTCTCTGGGTAGAATTGACCGCGGAAAGAAGTCTCGCGCATACCTCTACGATCACCACTTCTACAGGATCTCGAGAATTCACTTGGTCTCAAAATTTACAATACATTAACGTCCAGAATTTTACAGCCAAAGGGTATAATGAAACACTCTACCAACTCACCAGCGGAACCTCTACCTTCTCCAGTTCAGATGACTCTGCCTCAGCAATCACGAACTCGTTCTCTTACCCGCTATCATTTGCCCAGGACTACGTCATTCCAATCGATCCCACAGCGGTGAACTCAACTCTGGTCGCTGAACTCGACCGGTCCAAAATATCATCCGCCATTTCGATCACGTCCCACCTGACTTCCCCCACAACATTCAAATTGCCAGGGCTGCTATCGACGAGACAAAACGGCAGTTGTATCTATTTCTGGAACAACACGTATTACCAGTTTGCTGGAGGAATAGATCCTGCCAAGGGGAGCATTGGAGCGACGGAACAGTGGTTCTCATTCCTCGGACCTCTGACGAGCGGCGAGATAGATGCCTATGGAAGACATGTGAAAGCTGTGGATGGCTACGAACCTTTTCTGGTTCTGAATGAAAGTTTCGAGAAAGAGATCTCGGTGCCTGGGACAGTCAGTTTGGTAGGTGAAAATACAGAGGACTTGTGATTGTTTGGGCCAACTGCTCCTCCTTGGCCTCCCTCCACCCACGCACGATCAAGATGGGACATCGGTAGAATGGCAAGAGCAGCTCAGGTCCTTAATATTATCATTTGACAAAAAGCCAGAAGCGGTTTGTTTTCTTTGGGTTCCTCGTCAAACTCTCTTTTACTTGCTAGCCAGCCTGACCAACATCACGTACGTCGCAGTCACTGAACGAGGACTTCTCTGGTCTGGAAGTGAATGCTACTGATTATCTTTAGTTTACAGGCTTGAGTCACTTGACTGGTCTGTTGTCTCTTTACCTGCTCCTTGGGGCTCACTATTCCATCCTAAACTTGATATTACTCCGACCTTGTTATTGATATTTGCTGTCTGTCACTCATGTTCTACCAGGACGGATCACCCAAACCGTGACCGGGTTACGATGTGGCAACAAACCATCTCAACAACATCAACTTGGTTCGCGCCCCCTTGGATTCAAGCAGGACTTTGTTGACGCAGTGACTTCTTGGGTTGATGCAACGAAAATTATCTATTTTATGTAAACGCAGGGAGTATTTGTAGGCCTGCAGATATCTTTGCAAAGTACACGGCACACAGGTAGCTCTCCCCTTCGGTCAGCATCTGCAGCAGCTCTGGGTTTCTGAAATGTAGTCTACGATTTTGTCGGTTGTCCTGGCGCCTGATCTGGAGTATCAAGATGGAATACTTGTGAAAATAGAATCTAGATTATTTAGTACTGAATATGATGAAAGAAGAAATTGGATTTTGGATAATGCTCATATGGGTTGACGGTTCGCAACCACCACCAGCCTACGCCAAAAGTGGGGTCCAGCGCTGACAGCGACCAGCGGATAAGTAAGCTTCACGAAGATCTGCACACCCGCTCTTAGCCTGCTTGCCTTGCCTTCTGTTACATCTGACAGGTTTCAGTCTCTTCATATCTAAATCAACCAAGAAATCCTTTTGCCCTGGATTTGTTTATTCGTATGACCATTTTGCGTCAAAGGTTGATCCCAGCCACTTCGGAACCTCAAGCCATCATGCAAATCCCCATCATCGACTTCGAGCCTTGGATAAACCCCTCATCTGCCGAGGAGCGCCTGAAAGTTGCTCATGAACTAGTTGAGGCTTGCCACAGCACCGGGTTTGTTTACATCAAGAACTACGGCATTTGTGCATCTGTGGTTGAAGAAGCATTCGCTTGGAGCAAGAAGTTCTACGAGTTGAAAGAAGAAGATAGAGCTTCAGCAGCTCACGCACCTGGTTCTATGATCTATCGTGGATACTCGAAATTAGGTCTTGAGACAGTGCAAGCGATCGAGGGAGAGAAGATTGAAGGAGTTCCGGATTATACCGTGAGTTGCAGCTAGCTTGAGATCGAGAAACCGATCTAATTACTTTTGGTAGGAAAGCTACGGCATTGGTAGTGACGACAATCCTGAACAGCCCAATGTCTGGGTCAAGGAGTCAACAGTCCCAGGCTTTCGAGATTTCGCGTTGAAGTTCTATGCAGAATGTTGGAAGGCATCTGAACTTATCATCCGAGCACTCACACTTGGCCTGGGTCTTCCAACTGAAGACTCGCTCTTGAAATATCACAGCGATATCGAGAACCAGATAAGCTACAGACACTATCCACCAATCAGCGAGGAGAAGGTGAGAAGTGGGGAAGTAGATCGTCTCGGTGCTCATACGGACTTTGATTCTTTCACTCTGCTCTTTCAGGATTCTCTTGGAGGATTGACAGTCAAGCATCCCAGGACCGGAAAGTGGATTGATGCCCCGCCTATCGAAGGAGCGGTGGTTATGAATATTGGTGATGCGTTGGAGAGGTGGAGCAATGGTCAGACAACCTCTCTTCGAGCTTCCCATATCCCTATCTCTAACCATCATCCCAGACTACCTGACTTCTACAATGCACAGAGTGCACTTGCCACCTCTCGAAGCAAGCTGCGAAGGTGATGGCAAGCAACGAATGACGAAACCAAGATTCTCAATTCCGTACTTTGTCGCGCCGCAGGAGGATACTTTACTAGAGCGCTTGGACATCCCCGTTGCTTCTAGGAAGGAACAGAAGTACGACACGATTACTTTCAAGGAACTTGTTCGGCAGAAGTCAGAAGGAGTATTCAAGGACTGATTGTCACATTTCCATTAACGACAGCGAACGACTCATTGACTCAAATCTCATTGAAGAAGCTCATCGGCGCTATGAATACAGCCGTTGTCGGTACGACGTCCTCGAAACATACAAGATTCTTATTCTTCTCAATTTCGTGCTACACGGAGGGCTTCGTGTCATGAGATATTACCACCAAATCTTTCGGCTCTTCTGTTTGATCAGGCAAGCAGACGCTAATTGTCTTGAACTTTCGAAATCCAAAACATCCCGTTCTGCATGCCTCGTTAGGTACCCTTCATCAAGCGATCTGACACCCATTTCTACTTTAAACAAAACTACAGACATCCAGAACCCTTGAATATCACATTAAAACACCAATTTAGTCAACCTCTGGTTGGAGTTGTGAGGACCTCAAAGCTGAGGTAGGCAGAGAAGAGCCGCCATAAGGACAACAGAACAATTTCCAGCAGGTCCAGATTTCACAGGATTTCACAGGGGTCAGTAACGATTGCCGGGTTGTGTCGAAAGCTAATGCATTGTGTGAAATCTCAAAGATCTCTGCCCTCTGTCCCAGTGACCACACGAAATGTTGACGAAGCAACTGTCTCCCATTCTCCCCCCATCCCAAAGCCCTTGACTTCTCGTATCTTGTAAGAAGTACGTCGAAGCCTCTTGGAAAGACCGCAAGTAATGCATAATAGCTGCCGTGAGATCGCCCAATTCAGCTCGAAAAGAAACAGCCGAAATGGTTGAGATGGCGAGGAGCTTTTGTATGCTTAGAGCACCGTTCAAGCAAGCAAGGCAGAGGTCCGCAAAACTATGGTAAGATGCGTAAAGACCTATCACCCCTGCGCGATTCTGTCTTCTCCAACCTGCAACAATCCTGAGACCTGACCTTCATAGCTGACAAAGCAGTAATTACCTATGCTGGTGGAGGTCTTGATGGCATAACAAACTTCCCACCATCTTTAGTCCTGCGATCTACCATATAAACCACAGGGGGCTGTCCACTAGAAAACCGACTCTTCTCACTCTCCAGCCAATCTTGAGCTTGACTGAGGAAAATAGCATTGCGTGCTAGTACGGGAGGAAATGTTGACGGCTTGACTGTGAAGCAGAGATTCTCAAGTCGGGGGAAGAGTAAGAGCATGGTCCTGAACTGCACGTACTGGGGCTCATGAAGTCCTCTAACAGCTTGTCGACATGATTCTCGAGCCATAAGTGTGTTCTCTCAGCCCTGATTCCAATTTCAAGATTGCGAATAGTGTGCATGATTTTGTGTCCTCCGGACGATAAATTGCTGAGGTGTTGAATGAACCATTCGCACATCCCACCGACAAGGAAACTCTCAAAACTAATGTAGGCACTGTCTCTGCTGCTGTTGAACCAAAAGGTTTTGGGGATGGATCTTATTTCTTCTGCACCCCAACTCCAGAATTTTGTATCGATGTAAAGCATCTCGGTCTTATAGTCGTTGAATGAAATGATTTGGTAGAAGTTAGAAATCTGCAAACCGCGAATAGATATTCGCAGAAGAGCATACGAGCTTTGTACGAACGTGCGAAACTCGGCATGGAGATAGAGAGCTTGAAGGTGCCTTGGTTACATCCACTGGTCTGGTGGTACGTGATCGGAAGAGGGTCTTGCTCTTGAAGTTGATTATTTCGAGGATTTCGTTAGAAACGGTAGGTGGTTTAGGCTAGGGTTTATTGACACCAGAAATGACCTCCCTAGTGAATGGTGCGATCACGTGAAGTGCGATGCAGTAGACAAAGTGAATTCAAGCTCTCCTAAAGGCGGAAAAGTCAATGGATCGAGTTCCACACTGCTCTCGCTAGAGTAAGAGTATGAGTTCCAATAATACATCCATTGGACAAAGAGCATACTGAGCGGCATCGACAAAGCCCGCCCATCCCCGTAATACCGACAACGCCGAACCCAATGCGATAAATGAAATCCGAGCCGAGGGAACAAGCGCTTCACCTCTCATTCCTCCTCTTCCTTGAATGCCATCGGGCTATTAAGAGTTAGTTCCAAATCCATCCGCAGTACTCGGAAACGTCATCTTACTCTCGTATCAGCTCATCCATAAGGTCCCTCGCTGTCACAATGCCAAGTGGTTCTCCATGTTGTGTCCCTCTCTCCGTTACCAAAACCATTTGCACACTCCGATCTCTGAAGATTTGAAAGATCTGTTGACAACTGACATCAGGGCGAACGACATGCAGTGTCTCAAGAGAAAGTTGTCCCACAGTAACGTCCTCCTCAAAGTTGAGAGCAACGAGAGACTTGACAGGCAAGATTCCCACGAAGCTCGTTGGACGGTCTTGAAGGTAGACCGGAATGCCACTATATCCCGAAGTCAAGATGCTGTATCGCGTCATATCGTTGAGTGTTGTGTTAAAGCCCAAGGTGAAGAGCTTTCCGACTGGGGTCATGATTGAAGATATCGGTTTTGCGTTGAGATCGATGATTGTCGAGATGACTGTGACTTCCTCCCTGTTCAATCGCTCAGTGGGCGAGAAGCTCAGGCGCTCATGGAGTGTTATCAGAGTCTTCAATCCTGCTCTGTTGAAGATGGTGCCATGGCTGAGGCCTAATAATCGGTCCAAGAGCTTTGAAATCGGGTATGCGACGGGAAACAACAAGTACATCACCCAAATTACATATCTATATTCCAGTCAGAAGTTTCTCTATCCATCAAATATGCCAACTACCTTGACGACCAAGCTCCAACTGCCAGTCCATGTTTTGCGCATACACTTTGGGGAATAATTTCTCCAAAGATCACAATAAGTACCGTTGACGCTACAATGGCAAACAGGCCGCCTTTCACGTCTTGGTCAAGAATAATTGGTAAAGTCTCGTTGGTGATCACATTTCCCAACAGCAAAGAGACCAAAACCCAATGGCGGCCACGCTGAAGTACATTCAAGACTTTCTGCGCATTTTGTCGCTCCTTGCCTGTTCCTGATCCAGCGATGACCTGAAGACAGACTTGGTCTTGGCCCATGTATCTACATCAAATTAGATTCGGAAGCCTTGGATATCAGCCATGATGCACTCACGCCAGAGTCAGTCCTGCAAAAGTGCCTCCAAGTATCAACAGAAGCACTGAAAGAGCTCCATTGAGGCAATGAAGGATGAATTGGGATGTAGCGTCCCTGATCTCAGGACGCCCTGCAAGTTGTTTCACAGCATCTCGAACAAGCAGCCTTTCCGCGTCAGCATCCATCCAGTCTGAAATTCCGGCAGAGAAACTCACTTCATTTCACACGATGCGATCTCCGATGGTTCCCCCAACACGATCAAGGGTATAGATAGAAAGAAGAGAAGAAGCACACGACCCTGGAGAAATCATCAACTCTCAAGATGTGGACCGCCCCTATCTTTAGTTGGAAATCCAAATTTTGGGGGGCGTTCAGATAATGGCGCCTGGGGGTCCATGGCTTACGTTTTACTGCTTTTGGTGATAGTGGAGCTGACGATGGCCTCTCGGCTCCATACAAAATATCCCGCGCACGGGACGACGGACGCCACGTTTTGTCGTTGGCCGCGATTGGGATCGATCAGGGGATGCAGAAGCGAGCAGTGCTATCGAATATTATAGCAGAGATTTAAAACTGCATGAGAGATTTCTTGAGACTGCTGAGGAGCAGATGCATCGTGAGATGTTTGCACTTCGCATGAAAACAAAAGTGGATGCTGAGACGCCTCAAACAAGCAATTTCACTAGATCTCGCTAGTTCGGGCGGCGCAATGCTTAAAATTGCAATCAGCTCATCAAGTCTCAGCTTTCTTTCCTTTTTCTTCTTCTGTTCCCTTTCCTCGCTTTCATACGGCATATTCCAGCGTATTCATTCTGAAGATATTTTCTTGGTGCTGCATTCATGATGAGGCATTTATCCCTTATTGAAATGCGGAGGTTGACTTCAGAAATATATCTGGTGTGATTACAAGTCGTCCCAGCACTCAGCACGCGCCGAAATGGAGATGCCACAACCCGCCGTCAGGAGCAGACCGTAGTATTGCCCGTCGAGTGTTAATTTCACGGAGGCAGTGCAAGGAGATCAGCACCTTAGTCGACGATACCAGAATCCTGAAATCGGGTTGTATAAAATCCCTCACACAACCCCTCATTTTCGACGTCTTGGCAGTTACAGTGAGACGGCCGAAAAATCGCGCAGAGCAAGCAACTGTATGAGGGATTTCGTGTTGCTGCGTATCAGACCGCAGAAGTCCGGGTTTGGTATGAATATCAATGAATATCAAGAGGATGAAGCGCTTGCGGGGTAATCATGGACCCCTCTTTTGTGTGATTGTGTAAACGATGCATGTGTTGATTGCATGGGAGGAAGGTCGAGCAAGAAGTTGGAACGAATGGGGAGGATTGGAAAGGAATCAAGATAGAAAAGCTCAGCGTTCGGCGGAAGTAACGTCTTCTTGATATTCTCGATCCTATTTATTTCCACTGAATCACATTTACATTGTGGTAAGAGTAGAATTCGGAATTCAACACTGAAGTGATCTAGCCTACGGCGTTCAGAAGTCCATCGGTCTTAAAGCCAAAGAGCCATGGACAGCTGCGAAGTTTTATCTGATGGAAGGCATCAACATCACATTGGAACTCTCAAGCCAAGCGTAGGGCTCTTGGGCATGTTTCGATCGATGATCGTTTCACCCAAAGTGATAATAGGAGTTCCTTTCTCACAGGTAAACAACATATTGCTGCTGTTTGCCATGCTGGCTGACTGATATATATGGTAGGCAGACTATGTCAATCTCCCATTTCAACCCGAACAGCGCCTAGATAAATCACCTCATAAGCATGAGAAAACCCCACATCTTGTAGCGAGTCTCAATGAAATCTCTCGAAGAGATTCGTCCACCAGTGCCTCATCATGCCAGACGGTAAAGAGGCGACGAAGATACTCCTCCGACGAGAAATACAGCGCTCGCCGACACTCAGCAACCACATCCTCAATCCTCTCTTCCATGCATCACACCAACGTCCTCTACGCCATCGATCTCGAGCCCGCAAAGCTAGCGACAGATCCTCAAATATCCCACATCCACCTCGGCACCGTCATGCACCAAGCAGGCAAGCAATCTTCTCGAGAAGCAGACTGCTACATCATGCAACTCATCTCCGGAATCTCCTACCTCCACAGTCTTAACATAACACATCGTGACATCGCTCCTTCAAACCTCCTTCTTACGACCAGCGGCGCCCTCAAAATCGCCAACTTCGCCTCCTCGGAACATCTCAAAGCCAGGAACAACTTCAAAAGCAACAAGCGATGTGGTGCGATGCCGTATATTGCACCGGAGGTGTTTGTTGAGAAGGGGTTTGATGGAAAGACTGTTGATATTTGGGCGGTTGGTGTTGTGTATATGGAGATGAGATGTGGAAAGGTGTTGTGGGAAATGGCTGCTGAGGGTGCAGATGATGGGTATGATGGGTATTTAAGGGACAGAGTTGGGATGTGGGGGTTCAGACCTGTGGAGAACTTGAAAAATGTAGGTTCCTGACCACGCCATCCCTAATTCTTGGTCACCTCTGGCCCTTGAGAGTATGAGTAGAGACTGACCTGGCTAGGAATATTGTCGCAGTGTCATTCGGAGTCTGTTAGATCCACGTCCGGAAAACAGGATGACTGCCTCTCAGATCTTGAGGTCCCAATGGTATCTCGAGACTGAGTTGTGTGCTGCTGCCGTTGGAGAGGATCGAAAGAAAGAGTAGTGAACACAAAAGCATTTCTTTGTGCAGTACAATGCTTCAGGGCAGACTTTTCATGTTTCTTTGTAATTTGCACATATGTTTCCTGGCCATCAAGATATCCAAAACCACTCCTCGATATCACATGAGCGTGATAAACTTCTCTTCTGCAGGTGGCTTAAGGAAAAAGTGCAAGGCCTTGAGGACTGTTGGCCGCGAAGATGATGAGTTACGAGTGAGGGTGTTAGCCGACAACTTGATTGAACATGTCTTGACCTCCACGAGACTAGATCACAAAATGCTGGGGTTCAAGGTCAGGAGACTTCCTTTCTGGCGTAGAGATAGGGAAACTGTTTGACATCACAAGAGCATATGCATGGCTTGATTGATAAAGGAGAATTTATTCGCCCGGTTGAAAAGGTGGGCTACTTTATTTAGAATCCTGCGCGCTTCAAGATGAGACCCCTAGCCCCAGGAATGACTCCTATCGACGCCCAGCCTGCACCATTACCCTCGCTTTTCACACTGTTCCAGACGAACATGAACCTGTGGGATGCTGCCAGAAGTGTAAATATCCTTATGATGTCTGAGGATTTCCTTCATAAACGTCACGAAGGCTTGCCGAAGTGCCTTAGTGTGCAGCCAAGTATTGAGTCTTTTCTCCGCCATGAATATGTCAACTTTCAAGCCAGGAAAGTACCGGAATATGCAGCAGTATAGACCAATATCACCAGTGAAGCCGTTGGCCTCGTCATGGCGCCATTCAATGCAAAGTTTTTCGTGGGCACAGAAGCAAGCAGCCGGAATTGTCAAATATTTGATCTGCGCGATGCACTTCGAAGAGACTTCTGGTGACAACTTAGGGAGCCAGAAATCCTTTTGCCATTCATCCTTCATCGAAGCGTTGAAAGCCTTCGGGTAGTAAACGATAGGAACGTCGGCCGCTGGATTGAAGGAGAATGGTACTATCTTGACGCCAGAAGACATTGTCCGCGGGAGGATACAATAGTGCTTCAGTGTTTCGGATCGGCTTTCCCGGCTAACGTGAAGGGCGATCGGAAGAAGTTGGGTTTTGTTGGTGAGTTCCGCGAAAGTGGATTGCATGGAATGAACGAGACAATTTGGGGCTGGCCATTCTGACATGCCAACTCCCCTCTGCTTAGGAAAAGTTGCGCGCCAGATCATTAAACGTAGCTCCAATGGAAGGTTTGGAAAGAAGGTGAACATCTTAAGGTCATTCTTCTCGGTAGCAATGCAGAGTAACGCAACTTGATTTCCTGCGACGCCTGGAGTACGCGTTGGTGCCACATGATCTAGAATACATTAGCAACGAGTTGGAGATGAATGTATTGACAAAATCTCAGTACTTACCACGCATAATCACAAGAAAATCGGTCTATGCGATGCCGAAGTAAATGCCAAGAACGGGGATGCGAGCTCGTCGAGAAGGCACCGAATGCAGTAGATTGCTGGGATCGAGTTCACGAACGGAGGACCACGCTAGAAAATAGTGGAGGAAGAGCCTTATCTCTAGTATCGAAGTCGAGAAATGTTGCCGCGTTGTGTTACAGGCAAGATTGAAAGGTCGGAGGAACTAAGAGAGGCTAGCGCCAACAACTTGACGAATCTCGCTAAGCGGTAAATATTGATCCGCCCGCAAAATCCTGTCCGTGGTAATCAATTTGCACACATTGCCAGGTGAATGGCTGGTTCCTTTCATCGATTTTGTTAGCATTTCATGCGGCTTCTAAATGAGTAAATTGAAAAGTAATTTCACATGGAGGGCAAAACCGAATTCAAAATGCCACCGATGCATGTATTTTCATGGCAATGCTCGATTTTCATTCAATGAGGACGAGGCGCTTAGATAAATGCATACAAGAGCGATCCCATTCATTCAAGGGTCGAATAATAGCCGGAGAAATCTATCAGCAGAATCAAGTCCTAATGTGATCTCCCAAACCTCCCAGAAAGAAACGAATCGATGCCGATGGATTGCATGTAGTGTGGGGGATAATATAACCCAATATATATTGGGCCAATATGACCCCTTTTGATATTATTATAATATGAGACCTTTTATATTATATCACTTGCGATATGGGAGCTTTATATTATATTATTGATTTAATATATTGTAATATAATGATATGTATATTTAAAAATGAGGTTTTTTTTTTATAATTTGGTTTTTGGTTTTGCAATTAGGTTGTTGTTTTTTATCGCATTTTTTTTTGCAATTTTAATTCTTAGCTATGATTTTAAGCATTTAATTGCCTATAGAGTTTTTACTATAAGGCGCCTTTTGCGATTATTGATTATGATCTTGGCATTAGATTAAAGGCGTTTAAGGTTTGTAGATATTATGGGGATTGATAGCAAATTTATAGTTATTTTAGAGAGGTTTGGGAAGCGCTTTTGCTAAATAGGTTTCAACCACTACTTATAAGCGTGTTTAATATTGGAAATAATTGGAAAAGCGCAATATTATATATATTTGTTTTTATTTTTAATATTTTTGTTAAGCTATAAAAAGAATTTGTTTGCAGGTTGCTTAATTGAAGAAGTTGTTGTTATAGATGATATAGGTATTAAAGGCTTGTATTTCTTTTTTTAGAATTTTTTAATAGCTGTTTTTGTAGGTAGCATTTAATTCTTTTCCTAATGCCTTTTAATATGCTTCCACTTGTGTAAAAGGTATAAAACCAAGGTTGCAGCATAAATTGGTGTTTTATTAAAAAGGTTGTAGTATTTGTTTATCTTTTTTTATCTTAATTTAAATATTGGATCAAAGATAGGCTTGTTTTTATGCTGGGATTAGCCGCTTTTAAATTGCGCAAATATATAATCAATATATAAAAAAATGAGGTTAAGGGTGAAATTGCAGGATTCGCAGGCTTTTATTAATATTAACAGCTTTTTTAAGAACTTTTTAATTGTATATATAATAAATCATTTAATATTATTGAATTGATTGTTGGCTATTTTCGCATTTTTATATAAATTTAGAAATTTTTTAATTAGCTTTTGCAAATTCTAAGCCATTTATAGCATTATAAATTAGGAGTTTTAATGAGTTGTATTATTGCGAGGTATATGTTAATTTATAAGTTCGAGGAAATAGTAAAATTTTTGAGTATTTCGGCTAAGCTAAACCTATGCAAAAATTAGCATTTATAAGGATAGAAAATAAGAAAACGTATTATAAAGTTATGAAGTTTCCTTAATAAACCTTTATTTTGCTATTGCTTAATCTTATTTAAGGTGATTATGTAAATATTCCATTTCTTATTTTTAAGAAGAGTTTTTTGATTTGTAATAAATAAGAATGATTTGATAGCAAGATTAATAATATGATTTTGATAGCGAATGCAATGGTGAATGGCGTTATATATAATTTTTTGCTTTTTTTATAAGGTAGAAAATAGAGCTGTTATTATTATATTGTTGTTGGAAGCATTATTTATAACAAAATACTTTAGAATTTTTTTTAGTTTATATTTGCAGATGATGGTATAAATAGCCTTAGCAAGCTTTATATTAGTATATTTATTTATTTTTTATAATCTTAGCATTAGATTTTACAATTTTTTATTTTTGTTAATAAATTGTATAATGATTTTGAGTATAAAAAAGCCGTTGGGCAAGGTTTAAAGATTATAAAAGAAATGTATTTTCGATAAAGCTTTGTGAAATATTAAAATGATTGTATTAGTTTTTAAACCGTAATATTAGCATATTATTTAAAGGCAAATTATTGAATGATTTTTAGCTAATAGTTCTTTAGTATTTGCGTTTAAATATTTCATAAAAGCGCGGAATTTAATGTTTTCAATTATATAAAAGAAAAGGTTATAAAAGATTAGGCATTTTATTTATAAAGCCTTAAGCTTATTTTGCTTAATATTTTTGATGTCTTATTGCTATTGGTTTTGAGGATTAACAGCAGCTTATGCGAAAGCTTTTTGCAATAATTCTTTGATATTTTGTGCTTTTGCTGTATGTGGAAAGTTGTGTAGAAGTTTGTGTACGCTTTTAAAATATATTCCTGGTTTATTGATGCTTTTTAATAAAGCATAAGCTTTATTATAATATTAATAACGCCATTTTGGCTTTTTAGTAAATTAATTAAAATATATAATTTATATATTCTTATTTAGCATATATTAATAAACCCATAATAATTTAGTAGCTGTTTTGGCGCGGGGAAAAGCTTTTGGCTAAGGTGTGTTTTGAGAGGATGGCGTAGGAGAGGGGGATAGATTTGGCTTTAAAGGATTAATTAAATTGTTTGCCGATGTATTTTTTATATCTAAATTGATAGGCTTGCTAATAATATATGTGATAATAGTTTGTGCAAAAGAAAGAACCTTTTGGCGTTTAGGGAATGGAGGCATGTTAAAGTGTTTAATGAAATAATTAATGATATTATTAAAAATTAAGCAAATAAATCAAAATTTGCGGCTTTGTGATTTAAGGTTTATATAAGCCAATTAAAAGGCTGGGATTTACTCCCGAATTAATCAAAGGCTTTTATTCTCGCTTATGGATGTAGAAATCCCAGATCTAATATCTTTAAAAACATTAATTAAAATATTACCAATATATTATTATATTACGATATATTGGCAATATGCTTTCAATATAAGAGCTTTATATTATATTACTTGTAATATGGGTTTTCTCATATTATATTAATATATTGAAATTTATTAATATATTGGCATATTATCCCCCATATTGACTGCATGTCAAAGTAGGAGTAACGGCGTGCCATCAGCTGGAAATCTTGTTCGTCCCTGCTGTCTCTTCGATACATCTCTATTGCTATCCTCACCGTCCAAGATCCATACTTTAGCTCCGGCCCATCAACTAACCTCGACTTCTTCCTCCCTTCCTTCATCCTCGCTTTCTTCAACCGCGTCTATTTCATCGCCATCCTCCTCGTCACTGCTCTATTCTTCGTTACTAAGTCCCTACCGCATCACCTCAATCCATTCCGTTGAGACATCTCCCCGAATTTGCTTATAGAAAGCTTTCTTGTCCGAGGCTTGGTTGTGGAATTCAACATTTGGAGGCTTTCCTGCATCGAACGAGGTTGAATGACTTGCTAGCATCTCGTGAAGATCCAAGCCGAAACTTATGCTAGTCCGGCTATTAGCAAGATCAGTGTCCACGTCATGATCAATACAGATTATGACATCCTTCAAGGCAGGCAGCAGATGGAAGATACAACACCAAGACTGCTCCTCCTTGTGGCTGGAAAGGCTGTGGTCCCGATGGCGGCCTGAATTGATGACACCAGCATAGATGTCTTTGTAAAAACCGTGCATTTTGACAAGAAGTCGGTCAATTTGACCCCAACATCTTTTGATCTGAGCTGATTCAAGACCAGACATCCAACAGTACTCTTTCCAGTTGTAGAGGTTTTGCATGTTCATGACAAAGTCAGCTAGCGTATTTGCAAAGTCTCGAGACGGGCAAAACACGTATGGAGCGAGCTTGATGGTCGGGTTCTGCAAGACAGTCGGCAACACGAAGTAATGACGTAAAGTCTCGGTGCGGCTCTCCTGGTTGATGAACAGGGTGATAGGAAGGTGTGGATTCTTGTTGATGTCATCCTTAGAACGCTGAATCTCATCTTCAGCGCTCCTCGACGACCACGGCCGGAGCGATACCAATGATACGACCTGTCCTTCAGGAAAAGCAGCCACCCATATAAGGCGACGGATCTCGAGGACCAATTTCGGAAATAGGGTGAACTTAGTACAGCGCTGTTCGTTTAGGGTCGACAAATTTGTATTCGAGGGCGTCGTGGTCTCAGAAGGAAAAATTGCAAAGTTGCCAGTGAGGTTTTCAGAAGCTCCACGCTTGACAACAGAGAAGTCTGGCAGAATTAGAAGGCCGGACTGGAAACAGGCACCAGGGATAGAGGGGAACAAACTGGATGAACAAATGATTGAAGAGCTCGAGCTTGCCATGGAAGGTGGAACAGCGGTGTCATGCTCAACGACTTTGCTGTAGGGATTTAGCAAAGTCGGGGCGATGGACATAGGGTGGTCTGCGGCTAGTCAGAAAGCTGATTATGACAGAGGACCATGCAGGTTCCAAGATAGCCTACCATGTGTGAGAGCCATGGAAGAGTTGGAGTAGTCTGTGGTAATGACATTGGTGGATGAGCTCATTGTAAAGACCTGGAGGTCTGAGGTGGGCGCTGATGTTGCATTGAGGTCAGTTCGCACCTCGAGGAGGAGCGCGTGCTGTCTCCTGGTCTTGCTAGCAGGAAACCGGGGTCGTACTGACCAACTGATGTTAACGTTGACCAAGACATAATTCTTGCCGAGGTCACGATCGAGATGGACTTCGAAATTAAGACAAAGGCCGAGCTCGCCAGAAGCCAGACAAAAAGAGACCGAGATTCAGCGCTAACTTTAGCTTCGTTGCAAATGGCATTTACGATTTGTACTTGTCATTCAATTTTTTACTAGCTTCATAGAAGGCAAGATAAAGACCAAGAAAGCTGCAATCTCAATTCAGTTCTGCCAGAATTAAGATTCAATGCACCCAAGGTCACGCCATGCTTCTGCAATCGTCCGCCTTCACCACTATTATAATCTTTCTGCTTTTGATATCTGAATTTTCAGTAGATAGCTCAAGTAAAAAAAAAAATTGTCTTATCCTCAACGTCAATAGCTCCAGAAAAATGTCTGGGGAGACTTGCCTGAAGTGAAACTCCAATCGATTCTCCATACTACAATAGCTTACTCCGTTGAAGTCTAGGGGTCCGCACGTGCAAGTATGTGGGGGTTGAATGATACAAATAGAGTTGGTGTTATGTGAGGAGTTCCGTTGTTTTGGGCATTTGAATGCCAATGTTCGCATTTTCTAGGCATTTCTAAATGACAATGTTCGAGGAATCTCATCGTACAGCCATGGAACCTGTAACCTCGTAGCTACGCCTCTATCTACTGGATAGTCACCCCTGCTCAGTACCTTCACGATGTTTCGCTGACATCATCTGCTCCTTCATTTCCCTCATCGCTCCCAACACTGTGCTTATCATGACTCTCCCCTACTACTTGTGCCTTAACACCACCATGATTAACCACCTTTTCTTCCAACCATTCCCATGTGTGATGTGTATTCATGTCCTCGTATTGGATACTGATTGAAGGCACCTTCCCAGAATTGAAAACGTTCTTATGCTGGTCCAGAATTCCCCTACAAAAGCACTCCTGGGACATAGTCCCAGGAGTGACCCCAGTACAATAGTAAGCTGTGAGTGGCCCAACCCGTTTTACCCATCAAGGGTATAAAGACTAATAGGGGGTTATATGGGGAGTACAGCTTTGTGTGGCGTGGCGTGAGCTTTTCCTTTTGATTTTTTTATATTTATTTAATTGATTTATAAAAATCAATTGAGATCATAAGAGGAAACAAAGATTTTAAAGAGAAATTATAAGGGGAGGTTATAAGGGAGATTATGAGGGGGACTACGAAGGGGACTACGAGGGGGATTACGAGGGGGATTATATGAGCGATGGTGAGGTAGGCGACAGTGAGGGGGATATTACAAGAGAAAGAGGAGAAAAGTACTTAGAAAAAAGAAACAGAAATCGAGAGAGAAAGAGGGAAGAGCAATTGATATATCTGGCAAGTTCTAAAGCACGCTAAACCATCGGCTAATATTAAATCCCACTTAAAATTAAGTGTCTACTTGTGTTTAAAAATAAAAGGGCTTAAGCGAGCCCTTGGCTAAGACATCTTTCTTAAAATCAATAAGCCTCCCTTGATTTTGTTTGTGAAGTTCTTCACTCACACCTCGCTTCTTAAGATTAATCTTACAAGGGGTGTTTTTGAGTCGATTTCAGCGTGTGCTATCTCTTTCAGCGTACTTCTTATAGGGGGCTCCCAGGAGAAGTCCCAGGAGAAGTCCCAGGAGTGCTTTTCTAGGGTTCGATGCATGAGTGTGCCTATATTCCATCGATCTTGGGCGCCCAATCTGCTGAAGAAAAGCTCGCGATAATAGGGTGGTAAGATCACGATCCACACCATTTTCAAGTTAGGGAAAGTACCGAACGGAGAAAAGTTGGTCGTGCGGTAATTACAGACTCCTGGTGATGTTCCGTGTGGTGTTCAAGGAAGAAGCTTTGTAGCTCAGATCCAAGTACTGGGCTGTGGAAGGTGAAGACCACAGTAGTAATCATTGAAAGACATTTTGCGGTGGTCGCTTCATCAAGTTGTGAAAGCCAGCAGCTTGATTTCCAGGCGAAATTTTTTCGCCACTTGAACAGCGATCGTGACCGGAGGAGTGGGCAATCTTCCTTGGGGTTTAGAAAGTATGGCATAACCTTGTCCCTAGACTTTGGCACAAACACATAATGAAGCAAGGTCTCCGTCCGACTCTCTTGATTGACAAATAGTGTAACTGGAAACTTGTCCCGGGCATTTTTCCCCATTTCTGCTATGAATTCATTGGATGTTGCGTTGATAACTTCGTCGTACAGAAGTGCTTCATTTTTCATAAAGTCAACGGCTCGTCCACCAGGAAAACTTCGAACCCAGATCTTGCGTCGTAGCTCCAAAGGGAGGCTAGAAAACAATGTACAGGTACCGCTTGGACTCTCATCGGCGGTGTCAGGCCGTTGATCTGCTTCACCTGATCCAACAGCAGTCGCAAGATTGGATGGTGATTCATCGGATTCCGAACCAACTTTGACAGGCTCTGGTGTTATTGTCGTCATCGTGTCTAAAAGGCAGGTCAGAACATCCAACAAAATGTGCGAGTGAATGCATCAAGAATAGTTCAGGACTTACCAGTGGAGCCACTGAACCGACGGACCTCGAATCGAGGTTTGTGCCAGGTGAAGACATGTTGAGATGCTCTGAGGTAAAGTGCTCAAGAAACCCTGAGAATACGGATATAGCTCGAGATCGGAGTTGAGGATGTCTTTGCGGTCGAGAGCGTGGACATGGAATTGCTTCAGTTTCGGTGCCGCGGCTCGTGGTTAAGCGTCGAAGTTCAAAGTGCGAGGTTTGAGGTTTGAGGTTCGAGTTTCAAATCCAACGCTCGAGGTTGATGTTCGAAGTCGAGGACGAGACTAAGAGGAAGTTAAGGCTCCAAGAAGATATCAGCGAGTCTCGCTTAATTCGACGCTAGCGCTTCCTTTGTTCCTTCCCTTCCGGTTTTGGCACACCCCTGCTAGACGCGTGATAACTAACTTGAGTTCTAAAACCACTGAATTCTATATTCAATGGACTCCAGGTCAATTTATTTACAGTATTATCTAGCTAAAAATCCGCATGAATGTATATTGCCACAGTTCTGAGTCCATTTGTTTTCTTCTCACTCATAACCTTGAAATTACTCGTCCGGGTTATAGAAAGTGCGGATCAAGGCCGATCAACATATCACTGGATGTGGAAAGAGTACTGAATATATCTCACACTGTATAGGTACGATTGATCGAAAATGCCATAGTATGCTCGCTATGCCTTACAAAACCGCTATCACAAACAAAACAAATCCCTTTCATCCCACCCCAACTTCTCCTTCTCTCATGGCAGCAACTTCTCCCCCTCACTCTCCATCAAGCCCGTCCTATACTTCGCCAGCTTAACAGGTATATCACCACTATACCCCGCCTCTCCCCTAGCAACCTCCAACTTCCTCGTGATCTTCCCAACCATCTTCGCAATCCACCTCTCATTAACCACGCCATCGACAACCGCTCTCTTCACGCCCTCCTTCAACCCCCCTTTTAGTGCCTTCCCAAAATCCTTAATCCCACTGACCTCCTCGTCCATAACACTACTCTCCTTTTCCATCTCAACGACCTTCGTAGCTTTCACGAGCGCGGCTGTGAAATCGAGGAGTTCCTGGTCGAAACAAGCGGGTAGGCGCGCGTGCACGCTTATTTGGACATTGGTTTCATCGGAGAGGGTTTGCGAGAGCGAATGTTGTGCGTTTATCTCTTGAGGTTTCCAATCGGCGGATGAGACGCTGAGTTCGAGTTCGTGGGTTTTCTTTTCGTTCTCCGAGGGCGGTGGTGGAAGGATGTGTTCGTGGTGCGGGAGGAGAAAGGATGGGACGACGAAGCGGGCTTCTGCGCCGCCGAGACGGACCACTTGCTTGAGTTCTACTTGTGTGGGAAGGGCGCGGTATGCCATAACGTCGTTGAACATTAGGTGGCAGATTATGTCGTAGGTTGGGATGAATGGGACGGGTGCGATTCCGGTGATGCCGCCCACCTCAATGGCAAAGTTAGCGTTGGATAGCCACGCTGAGATGGATTGTTGAAGGTGTCGGATTTCGGAATTTTGCTCGGCGTATTCTTTGAATATCTGCTGCACTAGCATGCTATCTATCCAACGGCCCGAAGCTGTAACTGTGATAGATTTGACGTTGACAGGATGGAAATAGCTCAGCGGATTGAGGAGAAGACGTAGGAGCATTGGCAGGCGATGGAGAAAGCGCTTGACGTATGGAGGCGATGAGTTTTTCATTGTTGAGACTCTAATAGATTTCTGAGGTGGGTGTGGTACTGAGGGCTTCGAGTGAACTTGAGAGCAGATTGCTGCGCGGATAGCATTCTCGTCGGAAAGGTCAAAGGTTCGCTCCACATCCATCGTTTGCTCTGTAAGGGTTCTGACATGCTCTCGAGCTTCTTGTATCGAACTAGTCTCCTTGATGAAGTCCAACATCTGTCGATATGCCCACTTGCTGCTTCGTTGTCTGGAGTTATCTTCTTCATTGACTTCAATCCAGTTTTGGTTGACACATCGTCTGGCATATGTCCATCCGTCATTTCCTCAGTCATCTTGACTTCCTTGAGCGGTGTATCATTGACACTCAATCCATCGATACTTCTTCGATCCCCGTCTCTGGACGCAGCTTTCAGCAATGGTGTCCCTTCAACAAACACCGAATCCCCATCAGAGTCTTTGCGCCTTCCTTCCAATGTACCAAACGTCATTTCAAACTCCCCACCTTTCAAATTCGCATAACAATCCCCAATATCAATACCCCTGAACAAGCGGACCGTACCCTCCTCCGTCTGAATCGCCAACTCCATATCATCACTCAGCTTAATACCCACTTCCACGCCATGTACCACAAAACTCAGGTTGCTCAGCGAGAACGTAACACCTCTCAGTACCATAAGTCCATCAACTTCCGTATCAATCTCCAGCGCGGGTATATTAAAGAACGCGATTTTGTCATCAATAAAATGCAACTGTTTCAACAGCGCTCGCAATGCCTTTCTCGCGAGATTTCCCACCCCCTCAAATTGAAACAGACATATTAACACGATCATCGGGTAACACAGCGCCGTGAAGATGCCGTACAACAGCCAGGATGTCGAGCATATCGAATATCCCAAATTGAAGGTCGAAAAGACGGGCCAGAGAGCGATAGATGGTAACACACGGTATCCATTCGAGTCGCCAAGCAGGATGAAGAATTGCAGGAGTGGTGCGCCGGACAATACCCACCGGCGAGGCCAGCAGTAGAGAGCAGAGAGGAGGAGAGTGAGGGAAGCGAAGAGGAGAGGTGATTTGAGGATCCTCTCTATTGGTGGTTTGGTCTGCATAGTTGGGACGGAATAAGCCTTGTACTTGTACTTAGTTATGGGCCGGTGGGCCGTTGCTGTGGGCTGGAGGCTTGAGTCCTGGGATCGTCCTGGTTTGGTTTGAGTTTGAGTTTGCGCCTGTCCTTTGTGCAGATTGGAGACTGTGGATGATCTCAGGTGGGTATTGCAGACCTAGAAATCCGAAGTTCTGTCTATAATGGAAAGGTGACATCAACAGGGACATATCATCGTCGTCCCCTTTACCATAGTAGTTTTGAGCTGGGTTTGTTCCGTGGAACAAGGTTGGAATGAGCTACGTCATTGGCGGAAACAGACCACGTGATCTGATCTTTGATGTTTTTTTCTGCTGCTGCATCCAATCGCAATGCTGAATTTGAAATATAGGGAATATATCATCTAATGCTATCCGGCAAAGAGAAAAGCGCTAATTGCAATGATCAAGTAAGAGTACGGAGCCGCGAGTGTAAACATACTTGACAAGAACTACTAACACAACTAGCAAAATGGTAGTATCTTGAAAATTCAGGAAACATTCGTTTTTCTTCCGAAACCAGATATATTCTTCATAGTCAATAATGAACTATCCTTCCTCTAGGCCAGGAGTCCCATCGCTTCCCCTTTCTTCCTCAACCGCGAATGGAATATGCCTTATCGAGCAATCAGCATATATCAGCGCCCAAAGAACAAGAATTTGGTTGGGACGGAACACACGATGTTCGGAAAGGAAAGAAAAGCAAAAACAGTAGCCAACCCGTCACTCGGAAATCACACACATTCGCCTGGAGCAAGCCAAACCAACCAAGTAAATATCATGCACGCACACCTGCACACATGTCTCGAGGCGCCCAGCTCACCAGGACTTCCACCTCAATCAACCATTCTAAATTATCACCTAGCTGCACTCCCTCTCCCAAACTCTTACCAGCAAACATCTCACCGAAATCTGCCGTGGTAAAGACCTTGGGGATGGATGATGAACACGCGAAAAGAATAGAGGCGAGCGAGATCCGCTAAAACAGTAAAACATGGTTGTCTTGTACATCTTTGGTGAAGCTGTATGTACATTCCCTCGGGTTTTAATGTAAGGATCGCAAATTTACCATTAGCCAAAGACGATACTAAACTGCTTCTCCTCGCAAATACCCCTCCAATCCACCTCTTCCTCCCCAAGATCCACCCTCCTCCATACCTCCTGCACCACCTCCCAAGCCCTCATAATGTTAGTCATCCCCTGCCTCCTCTCCGTCCCACAGAAGCCGTTCATCGCCAACTCTCTATCCGCCTCCGTCGTAGCTTCACAAGCCGAAACAAACAGCGGCCACAGTAACGCGGACATAGGTCCATCGTAACACAACTCTGCGAGCTGTACGACATTTGAACAGGCTTGTAAGGCGAGATGTGCGTGTTTCTGCACCATGGGGTGAGTTCTGGGTTGGGAGCGAATCGTTCGGTAGAGATACACGAAAGCGGAATGACGGTATGCTTCGGCGTTGTGCAAAATACTTTGGATCCTGGTACTCTGCGTCTCGAGAGTCTCACAGCCGGCATTTTCGGCAGAGGATGTGAAGGTGGGTTTCCATGTCGTGAGAGCGTTCTCAATAGCTTGGGATGTGTTTTCGAGTTCGGTGCGGAGGACGGTGGCTTTGGATGTTTGGCCTGAGGCTATGGCTGCCTCGAGGGAGTGTTTGAAAGAGAGGAGGTGGGAGAGGCGGTGGATGATAGGCCAGAGATCTGTGGAGAGACCGAGAAGGGTGTCGACTGCGTTGAGCGGTGAGTTGGGAATAGAATTTGTGGAGGCGGAGGGTGTGGGAAAAGGAGGTGAGCTTGTTTCGTGGCTTGCATTCGGAGCTGTTCCTAGGGATAGGGCTGCTATTACGTCGTAGAAACGGAATGCCTGTTGGTGTTAGAGAATGATGTTGATAATTAGGATGATAGGTGACTGACTCTTTCCAAAAATAAAGTTGTTGGTGTTGTGATCTGAGGACCTGATTTCATTACTGTCATGGCGCCTTTCAGATGCCCGTTCACGATGTTGGAATCCCCTCGTTGGACCAGCTGTGACCTGTCAGTTTCCTACTTCTGAGACCAACATTTCAACACTCACGACTTCGTAATAAACCAACAGCATAATAGCGCCCAGAACTTCCTCTCGATTTGACATATCATTTTGCTCGATTAGACTTGCCAGACCCTGCAAAGCTTTGTTATGGAAGTCCAAGGATTTCTCCTCGTTTTCAATCCCTCGGTATTCCAGATGGGCGCTGGACAGCGCAAAAATTGCATTCATAACTGGAGAACTCGCATGCGACAATGGCAATACTAGCTGCCGGAATGGATTTCCGTTGTCCTCTTTAAAAACAATAAGATGCGACAAGACATTGCAGAAGTGGTCCACCAAAGCTCGACGGTTCGTCCGATTTGTAAACTCCTCGAAAACAGGCGCGCAGAACTCCAGCAATGGAGATGCTACCGGTGAAGGCGCAATCATCGCAAGATCTGGATATTGGCTTCTTGACCGTACCACGGTCGTAGAGGTAGGCGTGGGTATTGGACCCGTCCGTGTGATCTCCTCAACATCGTTCCCATACGGGGCATCCCACTCAACTGACCCTTCGGAGCCCTGGTACTGGTATGTGGAGCCATTCTCCCATTTGCTGATTGCATCCCCATTGCTCTGCTCATCATAGCATATATCTCCGTTCTGGAACCGTCCAGGCCATCGGTCGCAATCGTTCTCGCGTGAGAGGGCCGAACTCGCCATCGACGTCCGTCGCCGCTTTCGAGGCTTCACGGCTTCATATTCGCAATCTAGGCCTCGTTCCTGGCAGCGATCGCATTGAGGTCTGATTTCGTTGCATTTCTTCTTCTGCGAAGACTGTTAGACAGGTTCTTTGGCGCGAGGAGCCGGGGCAATTGCTGTACCTTCTCTTTGCTGGGAACAGTTAGCAGATGCGATGGACAGAAGGGAGGGTGTACTTACCAATGTATGCATCCTTTATGCCAATCCTACGTCAGCTTCAGGCCCAATACCTGGGGAAGAGAACACTTACCCGCTCGAGAGCGCCTTTTGGGAGCTTTTGGCGCAACGCGTTTAGTGTAGATGAGCATTTTGTTGCTGGTTTGTGATCGTCGCCTGCTAAAAAAAAAAAAAAAACTACTTTCAACACACGTCCACGTCGATGATATTGAGCGGTCCAACGAACGGAATGACAGGACAAGGAGGAAGAAAGGCACTCAGGGGACTGCAGTGTATGAGAAAGAGAGGGCGGAGGACGAATGGGAAATTGCCCCATGTGCGGAGAACTGGCAGCCCATTTGCGGGGTAGGGCATGGATGATGAAAAGGGACACTGATTGGATGAACGACAGAAAGTGTGGGGAAGATACGAGGAGGAACGGGAGAACGGGATCTGGGGCATCCTGGCCCATTCTGTCTTGGAAATGCACATGTGATATTCGATTGGGTGCAGATCTGTTTATGCTTAAAGTATCGCAGTTGAAACTGTCCAGAACGGCTGACCAATTTCGTGACATGAGCGAGCTGCGATTTGGAGTACTGGAAAATCGGTACTTGTCAACAACCAGTTTATGAAACGATTCAAATTTGATATGGAAGCTTTTAGACTATTGCCATACACTCTGTACGGAATTTTCAAAGACAATATCAAGTTTTGCGTTATTAAAAAAAGTAGGAGGTATCATTGGGATAACTCTCTCTTCACCGGTCACGAAAGTGATCTTACTTCGCAACTTTCCAATGCTACACTTGTAGGTACGTTGTTTAGGTACTTGACGAATCTTCCTGGAGTGTTCGGATTGGTGCAACGGATTGTGTCTGGTCCATCGAGTCATGGGGAAATAATGCCTCAGTACTTCAAAATACAACCGAGAATCAACACTGCCAGCAATGCAATTTTCAGTAAATTGTAATGCAGAGAAGGAGACAACCAAGCTTTTGAGATTCACCTGTGGAACTTGCCAACAATATTGCTGAACTACAGGAAATGCAGGTAAGAACAATCATTGGAGTTTAAGAGAGCCAAAGCGAAAGAAGGGTAATGCTTTCAAAGTGAAGTGTTTGTTCGCTTCAGAGCAGGAGAAGACTGCGCGAAAAACACACCTCAACTTCTCGAACCCGTTGCTCCAATTCTCGGGTATGTGATCAAGACACTGTTGTTAGAATTAAGTGGCACTCTTTCAGGTAGACACTTGCTGGTCTGGGATAATTCATTTTTTTTTTACGGAATCAAACCTGTCTATGCGCCGGAGTGGAGACACACCATGAATTGGGATTCAAAAGAGAGACTGCAGTAGTTGACAAGACAAAAGATGATGCAGATGGGATCACGATTGCTCGATAGGTTTAATTTGTATCACGTGGATGCGTGCAGGCTCCCATTGGGTACAAACGCGTCTCTCCAAAAGCCAACTTCACTTTCAGTCTTCAAGATAACACAAATCCGCCTCCGCCTTTGCCTACATATCTTCACCGTTTCATTCGTTTCATTCACTTTTGGCTGATATCCTAACATCTCGTCTCCTGCACAGTCTAAATTTCTCACATCCCTCCATTTCCATTCTTCTTCCTCCTCCTGCTCGTCCACCGCAAACCGACAACCTCAACCGGTAATCCTGTACAACAGCAAAGACGTCTCTCGGTGCCAGGGTTTCCTCTCGACTTCCTCCTAACCATTCTCCCCGCAGTTTCTCAAACACTTTGTCCCAACACCGCACTTAACTCCCCAGGTCCAAATCGAATCCGTTTGCAACATGCCGTCCAGACCGGACTTCAATCTCTACGAGGCTCTCGAGCTCACTTCGACAGCCTCAGTCACCGAGATCACAACTAGTTACCGTCGACTCGCTCGAGAGCACCACCCTGACAAGAATCCTGATAATGAAGAGGCAACGGAGAAGATGCAGCGCGTAAGTCACTCCTCTCCAGTTAGGCAACTTCCTCCAACTTCTCGGGATATTATGCACGGTCTGCGAGGCAAATAGAAAGAAGATGCTGACGTTATACTCTTTCAGATCAATGCGGCCCACGAAATCCTGTCTAACACAAGACTTCGAGCGCAGTATGACAGCGGTCCTTCCACTCCAACGTCGAGATCCTCCAGCTACTATGGCAACTCTGACTATGACGACGGTTACATGTTTTTCAGAACACCCGCAGATTTCATGGACACCTTCTTCCAGGGTCAATACGACGCCCGTTATAATCACTCTCAGCACTTTCACACTGGCGGTGGCTTTGGATCTGGGTATGGATCTGGTGACTTCTTCGGGTTCTCCCGACGCCAGGATGAGCAAAATCAGGCCGCACACAAAGCTGAGATGGATAGAATGGCAGAGGTCCACAAGCAAGCCCGTGCTGAGCAGCAAAAGAAGTATGCAAAAGAGCAGGCTAAGAAGAAGGCTCGCGAGGAGGAGAAGAAGAGACAGGAGGCGGAGAAGCAAAAAGCCAAGGACAAGGCTGCCAATGATGAGAAGGAGCGACAGGAGCAGATCTGGGAGGATCAGAACGCTAGCACAGATGCCGAGAAGCGTGCTACTTGCCTCCACTCTGCCTTCTGGCCTCGTCATCAGGGAACGGCGAAGTATAAGTGTATGGGATGCAACCAGAAGAGAGGTCCGACTGGATTCAAGTGTCCTCACTGTGCGCTTCTTCAGTGTCAGTCGTGCTTGAACGGATTCAACGCCAAACGCCCTAGCTATTAAAATTCTCACTTATCTCGGGTCTCGCGCTGCACCAAGTGAGAGACTGGATTGCAAAGACATTCAATAGACCACTTCAGCGGCACAATATCGACGGAGATGGTCTTGGCAACCGGGCCACGAGCTCGGTATCGCAAGCAACAAGCTCAACCTTCGTCTCCTTGAACATCCCATCGGGTCACGGTCAACAAATGAGAAGCTTCGCGATTTCCTTTATTTCTTTCCAGGCGCATCACGGGACCGGCTTATGTCGAATGGATTCTTTCTTCGGCCGACACACACACAGATTCAGGTTAGATGGCGTTGCACGGCGATAGAGATAGATATGATGTCTGGCTAGCATGAGTCTGCGAGATGAGTTGAATAATTGATGAGTTGACGGATGAATCGGACATCATGGGCATGGAGCAAGCATCTGCAGGACTTCTGTTGCTATGTCAGTCGCGGCATCAATAATCTGGATTACAGGTCAGCTAGATACCGACTTTGAATTTGAGATTTGTACGCCACAGAAGGTCATTGGTGTTGTCTGTTCGTTGTGGTAGGCCTCTCCTGAGTTTTGTGCAACGCAATCAGCCAAGTGGCAGACTTCCTCTCATTCTTTCTTCTCGTTATGCTTTTACAGTTGCGTCCTCAGGGCCAGAATAGACGGGATTGTGATTTTGGCTATGTAATTGCAGAAAGGTGGTCACAATTGCTGGGGGATGTTGGTGCTCTCTCGCCATGGACCTAGCTCCGGCGCCTATTTTCCTCGTCGATTCGCAGAATTCTTCCGCTGCAACCACGCCTCATGACAGTGAGATCTCACGAGAGAAAGGAAAGCCCACCATGTTTATCACGCTTTGATTCAGTTTCCTCTCAGTCCCATGCGGAAAAGCCATGCTCGTTCAGTAGCCCTACCAGCGGAAGTGGCGCGCTCCGTTCGTTCATCGCCATGAACGCCTCGGAGCTGTCAAAGCCTGTCATTCTTCCACCCACGAGCCACCCAACCCCTCACAGCGCCAAAGCGGCATCGCCAACCACTCACAACCCGCATGATCACGCACATCTGCAGACTGCAGCAGACAGACAGACAGACAGACCGCCCTCCCCTCCCCTCCCCTCCCCTCCCCTCTCCTCCAACAGGCCATTCAAACGCCATGTAGATTATCTCTCATGGCCCCAATTGGTTTACGTGAGAAACTCTGCAGTTCCGGACCGACTGAATGCGCAGCGCACCAATCAGCCTATCGATGCGGTCATGACAGCCTCACAGCCCCCCCCAAAAACAAACGCAAGGAGGCTGAGATGCATCGAATCCCAGGTCGAGGATCCTCGATCAAGTGGTCGATTGTCGGTGGTTGCATGGGACTTTGGTGAGATGCTGGCCGGCGGGCGGGCAGATCATGGTCTGGCCATCCAGCGGGGATTTAGGTAGGAAGGGTTCATGTCGATCTGTTGACGACTTCTCTCTGCTATTCCTCCTACATACTTTCGTACGGGCTGCTTTATTTCTTTCCATCTGTTTGTTGGTGTTTCATGTTCTATCGCTGTCGTCATTCCTATCCGTCTATGCTCCCGAGTCCTTCGAAGAGGCTGTAAGCTGTCGGTGATCCTGAAGCCAGCCCACGAGGCTCTCTCCAGCTCCTCCTCGCTCCCCACTTCATCATTGCTTCTTCACTGCCGCAATCCTATCGAGTGTCTGGATCTGAGACAACGGCGAGCCGCACCGGCCTTCTTCTGACGACGCATCGCGAGAGAGAGAGATCTTTGCTGTTGTTGTCGTTGTTATTCATGGAATGTCTACGCTGTTCTGCGACTTTGAATGTCGGTAGTTGATGGGGCTGTTAGGCGATTGATCGATTGATGCTGAGGGCTCACAGAACCGAGTCTTGATAGCTGCGAGCGTCGCAACGATGATTCTTTCTGCTAGTTGGAGGGGTGTGATTATCCTGAGCCTTGTTGGGGGATCTTGGGGATCGTGTACAGGTCCAGAGTCTGGGGTATCAGAAGAAGCTACCGGAATCGGTGATGGAGTCCAGAAAGTGGTGCAAGAGCAGAGAATAGCCTTACCTACTCCGACTATCAGATCCACGATCATCGTCTCCTACCCAAAGATAACGGACGGGCCTTCGCTGGTCAGACGAAAACTCGGGTCGATCAAATGGGATATGGTACACAATGGCATCCAAGCACAAAAGAGATATTTGACTTCTTGTCCGGTGGACTTCAATCTCTGTCCGAAGTCTATGAATGGAGGATGTTGCCCAAAAGATCGAGTCTGTGGAACAAGTGCCTGTTTTCCAAGTTCTGCTGCTCCGGCGTCTGCTTGTGGGAAATCGGGCTACGTTGCTTGTGGGATTCCTGAAGGAGGTGTGTATCGCAATATGGGCTTCATCACACGAGCTAATATGGTGCACAGGTGGATGTTGTCCTGAAAAGTATCAATGCGCTACGAATGGCTGCATTCCAAAAGCAGGAGTATCCGATATTCGAACCTGTAGTGTCAGTTATTATCTCTGCCCGGCATCGCTCAATTATGGTTGTTGTCAGTCAGGGCTCGGCTGTGCACTCAACTCATGCTACACCACCAGCATCTCAACTTTCACCTACACAGAAACCCTAACAACAACCGACGCAAACCTGAACCCACATACCCTCACAACTACCATCACTTCACAGACTATTTTAGGGGCCCCAGATGCCACAGAAACAGTAGGTGACAATGGCGTCGTTGGGAAATACACGCCCTCTGAAACAGCATCAGAGAAAGTTAAAGCAACAGGAACCAAAGACTCCGGCCTCACAACTCCCCAAATAGGCGGTATAATCGGCGGAGCAGTGGCTATACTTCTCGTGATCCTTCTCTCCTCATTCCTCATCATCAAGCGTCTCAACCGCGCAATTCGCGTTTCGGAGCAAGCAAA
Organism: Helotiales sp. F229; assembly: GCA_002554605.1. NCBI lineage: Eukaryota > Fungi > Ascomycota > Leotiomycetes > Helotiales > Helotiales sp. F229. Next base: position 937,803 of record MXAW01000011.1, read on the forward strand.
CTCACACACGCATACCTCATCCAGCGGCCACCGATCCCATCGCTCCATCCCCAGAAACCAAGATATCGACAACATGTCCGTCGACCCACTAATGATGACCACCTCCCAAGCATCAGGCAGTATCAGTCGACCCTACGGCTCCCGCAACCCCTCCTCAACAACCTACGCCCACGAACTAGAAGTCGAGCCCAACACCCCCCGCAGCCCACCTTCTTCCACAAACCCCTTCTCACCGCGCTCACCACCTCATACACACTACCCTAGAGGGTACAACGCCGTCTCCAGCTCCGAATCCCAATACTCCTCCAGTTCCGGTGGCGGCGGCTACAGGAATCCTTCTCTCGAATCCACACCACCCTATTTGATGCACCACAACCCCAACGCCGGCTATTTCGACCTCCCACTTCACACCCAAACTCAACACGAACACCGCAATTCTCAAACTTCTCAAATCTCACCACAAACACAACCCGGTCGACGACCAAGCCAACACGGCAGGAACTGGAGCGACGCAAGCGATATCTCCCAGATAAGCCAGACGTCCAGCGCAGCGTTGGCTGAGTTAGATTCTGGTCGCGATGGTAATAGGAGGTCGAGTTGGACGCGCACGTTGCAAGGCTTGGGCATGGGAAGGATGGTCAGTAGGAGGAGAAGTGAACCGGTGCCCCTTTCGGGCGGGCCGGTTAGGAGTCCGGATTGGACGCCGAGTCCTAGGGAAGGCCCGGGACAGGCACTATTTCATATTCCTGAAGCCGGGGAGAGTGCGGTCAGGCTTGAGGGTGCTGGTGAGAGAAGGGAGGGTGAGGGCGGTGGGTTGGACAGAGGGATGAGTAATGCGCAATTCCGAGAAATTTCGCTGTTGGACAGTGAGGGCGGGACGTTTGGCGTGGGGAGGATGGGTATGAATGGGAGGTTGTACGATCCGTATTTCGGCAGGGATGGGAGGGGGAGGGGTGGTTTTTGAATTGTGACTTTAGCGCGTTTTTGATTTTAGATGGTTGGGATACGGGATACATAAATATCTTTCGATTCTTGTTTTTTTTTTTTTTTTTTTTTTTAGCTTTTAGGTTACGAGCGGAGATACCAAATACGAATCCTGGTTTTTTCTTTCGGCCCTGGGGCATTTTTCGCTGGCTACTTGAATTTTGGATGAAATTGGTCGTCTGCATTTTCTGGGATAGCAGGCTTTGCCGAAGACAACATACTTTGGCGAAAAATGAGTACATGCCTCACAGAAGCTGGAACTGTTAACTTCTATATCACAGACGAGGATAAGACACCTGAGCCAGACAAAGTTGCCCTCTCCGGTGTCGCGAGAGATATTTCTCTTCGTCGAAGAAAATTATCATGCTGGCACGTGGGAGAAGGACATTCCGCGTGCTTTATTCTGGTACCAGGCGGCAATGCACTATACGGAACCTTTACTCGAAGCGCTCCTTAATCTACGAAATAAAAGTTTACCAAGCACCCTCTTGGTCCTGGCCGTCGATCACGGGCCAATTTAATGGCCTCAATCCCCGATGGCCATTCATACAAGGACGTGCATTGGTATCTTGAAATTGTAGATATCAAGTATGAGCTAGAAGGGAGCGATAGCTTTGGCATGGTAACAAACGGAGCATTTGCCTAGTGAAACACGGGATATTGGTGGTTACAGCGCCTGTTCTACCAGTACGTATCTCAAGCGACGGAATTCATCTACTTGAGAATGGATGGAGGATCTTAGCGAGTGTCGACGAGGTGGATGGAACATGTGCAATCCAATATAACCAGCTTTTCGATTTACTCAGCAGTATGCCTGGAGACGAGGTGGAAAACCCACGTCTGCTTCTGGGGAATCCAACAACATGGTCAAAAGACCATTACGAACTGAAGTCTTTGTTTGGTCAACATTCTTGGAAGAATGCGACTTTCTTGCTGCCGTGGCCAGCAAACACGGTTGGCGGGGCCTATCGAAGACCTGCGCTGGTAACATGCGACGAAAGTTTGTATCTGACTAGAAAGATTGGTGAACAAGATCGCCGAAACCCAGCTCAAGAGAAGATCATCATTATTCAATCATTGGTAAGAGACGCCGAGTGTCATTCAGTGGATCGTTTGTGGATATCCAGCCTCAGGAACAAGCGCTGGTAAAGTCTCCTTACCTCTGTACCTCTCTGAAGTAGTCTCCATTGCGCTTTCACCTAAATAGCGTATTAACCTTCTCTGCTAAGTGACTTCTAGTATTCACATTCTAATTTAGGGTATTTGCCAACGAGTACTTTCCCTGATCTCACGAACCATACAGATCGCAGGGCCAAACTTATTCCATTAACTGCTAACAATTACTCACCCATGGTACAGCGGAAGGATCAGTGTCTTTCGGGAATACTGCATCTGCATCTCTCCAACTCGTACTCTTCCTTTCTGAAGGCCTTTGATAATATACAGGATAATAATGATAATAATAATTATTTGCGTCCGACGGGGATATGGCATAGGCCATATTATCCTAAAAACCTCCCAAGGGGTATAAGGACATGTTTAGCTAAAAGCTTAAATATATAATACATAATCAAATAATGTTTTAAAAAATAGAATTAGTAGCCACATAAGCAAAAAGCTATTGCGCTTATCCATTTCGTTTAAGATAATTGCGCCAAATAAATAAAAAAAGCTTTATAGCCTTAAATATAAATAAAAACCACTAATATATTAAAAGAAAAAAAGCAAAAATAGATTCTTAACCTAATTATAAATCCAAACTCCGTTCATAATTTTATTTTAAATTTCAAATGCCAAACTAAAATATAAATATAAATATAACATATTTAAAAATGCGCAAATACATAGCATTTTTTTAAGATAAAAAGCTGATTCCTTAAAAAAGTTCCCCTGGGAAGGCACCACGCTAACCTATAGACCTCACGCCAATTTATAGGCACTGTAGTACATAAAGCGCTAAGAAGTCTCAATGCCTTTTACAAATCTTATCAAAAAAGTACATAATCCCTAAAAATTCCGCAAAAAGTTCTGGTTTATAAATCAAAAATTAAAAATAAATAATGGCATTCTTTTTATTAAGCCATAATAGCATTAATGATTTTTCTAGCCATTTAGTAAAAGATTATATAATAAACCTATAATAAATTAAATAATTTAAGGTTTTATTATACTCATAAAAGCAATAAAGCTTAGCGTTGTTGTAGTAGTATTTCTTATAATACCAAAAAAAGTCTCCATAAATAATACAAAAGGCAAGGTAATAATAAAAAATACTATAAAATAAATATAGCTTTAAAAATTCCTTTAATTTATAAAATAAAAACTATTTCTTATAATATATAAATAGCTTTTTGCTTGCTCTTCTCCACCAATTATCTTTTGCCTTCTAATAGCTCTTTCTAAATAAAAACCTAATCCCGCTAATAATAAATTCTTCTACTAATCCATTATCCCAAAATATAATAGCAGCTCTTACATCTGCCAGCCTATTAATAGCCTTATTTCCTTCAATCCCAATATAACCTAATAACCACTTAACTTAAATATCATTAATAAGCATAATATCCTAAATTTAATAAAAAGCCTATTATAAAAAAAATAAAAGCATTGCTTTATATATATCAAATAACTAAAATACTATTAATATATTACTAAATTTGCTAATTCCAAAATACGGGATTTTATAAAGCCCTTTATAAGCCTTTCCAAGCGCCAATAACTTTTACATCAAAAATATGAAAAAAAAATATTAATAAACCCAAAACCAATATAAATCTATTTGCGCCTTTAGTAAATGGCATAGCCATATCCCACAAATTTCTTTTTATTAACATATACTTCTAAGCCATCCAAAAAAATAATTTTCTTTTTTGCTAATCATTTAATCTACCATTGCTTAAAAGCCTTTGCTACCATTTCTTTGTTTATTCCCCTTATTAGGTTAATGCAATAGCTTTATAAAAAATAAGAGGATTTGAATATAAGCTATAAAACAGCTAAAATAAACATACTAAATCTTTAAAGCTTAATTTAAATTCGCTTTAGGGTTTTTGCCCCTCGGCCTCTTTAGCATACAGCCCAAACCATTTATTATATTATAAGATAATATTTGTCAATTATTTAAAGCCTTATAGCAAAGCAATATTTGGACTTTTCAAAAACTACCTCCATTAAGGGGAAGCCGGAATTTTTATAAAAAATAAGGATTAAGGTAATTCTCCATATTAAAAGTGCGCCCTTAATAACAAATATAAATGTTTTATTTAATTAATTAATATAACCTCCTATCCATATATTAACTTGATTTAAGCGACTGATCCAAATCTAGAATAATGCTTTAAGTTTTCCTTTATACCATGCTTTAAAGCTATATAAAAATATTAATATAACATAGGTCTAAATGGCCTTTTAAAGGAATATAATAAGGGAGCCGTTTTTGATATTAGCTAATTTGCAAATATAATAAGCTACATTCCAAGCATTTTTTGCCCATTTAAACAAATGTTTTTTTAAATTTAAACTTTTGATTAAACCAAACACCTAACCATTAAAAAGCAAAGACTTCTCTAGCTAAGCTTTTCATAATAAAATATAAAATAAGAATATTATTAACAATAATATCAAGGGATTAGCCATAGCATAATTTAATAATATAAATAACTTCCATTTTTTTAATACAATTTATTTTTTATTTTTATTACCCTATTAAAAAATCTTACCAATATCTTCCGCTAAAAGTCTGACATTTTATATAAGAAATTTAATTGCTTAATAAATAAAAATATTATCTATATAGCCAAACCAAAGTTCAAGATCCAAAAAAAGCTCTGCCAAATATAATAAATAAAAAACTAATAAAAACAAGAAGCCTTAAGAAATATCGTAAGCCACAAAAAAAGTTTTAATTCTAATCTTATCCAACCTAACTTAAACTATTTAAATAGCCAAAAAGCTCTTAATCAATTTTACCACAAGCCTCAGCTACCCTTATTCAATTAATCAAAAAATTAGCCATTAAGGCAAAAATACATTAAACGCCCCTTAAACATTTAGCATAACAATAATAATTTCTCTTTTATTAGTTATAGCCAACTTAATATTATAAATAAAACAATATACAAAATCCATTACAAATCTTTTTAATAGCACACTTTCATACTAAAGGCTAAATAGCTAAAAGGAAAATGCTATATGTGCCAATCAGCTGGCAATAACTTTTTCAAGCCCTTTAATAATAATAAAAAAAGCAATAAGCTTCTAAAATCAAGGAAATATTTTATCCTTTTTTCTTATTTTAAAAAGCATGGCTATTTTTGCTAATTTCCAAGAGAAGGGGAAATAGCTTAAGACAAGTCAACCGCTAAAAATTATATATATTAATAGCTATATTAATTCCTAGTATACCTTTAAAAATCATATTATAATCTTATTTATTCTAGGTAATATACTACTAACCCCAATAATTCATTTCTCTATTTTTTCCATTAAAATTATTATATCCCAAAATAAAATAAATATATTGGTCCAATTTTCTAATAAATTATCCAATAAATCGTCTTTTACGCTAAAGCGGCCTAAAACTTTTTTGCCCAATGCCTCAGCCTTGCCAAAAAGGTCTTTGATTATCTTTCCATTAACTACCAATAATAGTGCTTTAATATTAGCCCCTTTCTTATACCAATTAATCACTTTATACAAACTAGTGTCGTCCTTAATGTCATTTAAAAATTTCTTTTAATAATCCCATTTTGATTTATAAACCCTTATATAAAAGACACAGCGCAATTCTTAGATTTATTTTTAATTAAAACTTTTTCGAAAAATAATAAAATCCTAGTATATGTTCTTATTCTTTTTTATTCATTATAATACAAAAAAGCCAGCTCCCTTATTGGCTTTTCTTATGGCATAAATCAATTCCTTAAAAATCATTACCAATAATACGGCTAAAAAGTCAATATGCTTAAAAAAATATTAAACGCTTCTATTAAAATAAATTTAATGCCGCCTAAAACTAATCCCGCGAATTTGCTTAATTAGGCTTTTAAAACTTAATAATTATGTCGGTGCAGTACCGGTGGATTACGCAAAGATATATTGAAGCAAGGTGGTCAATATAGTCTTTAATAAAGTGGATGATAAAATCTGTCTATTCCTAAGAGAGTGGGAGAGATCCCCTATTATATACTCCTTTGAATGACCCCTATAACATGTTTGTTATAGCTTCGATTACCCCCTGGAACTGTTAGATTTATTATTTTTAATAGCCAAGGCATAACCCCTAAAGATTATTATGGTATTATTTAAGTGGCGCTTTTTATATAATATAAAGAGATTATATAACTTTTGTAAATCAATATTAGTAATATTTCTTTTAGAAAAATAGATTGGAATTTTAATATAATAAAAAGAAAGCAAAGGTAATATAAATTTTAATAAGCTAAAAAGAAACGTTTTATAAAGATAATGCGTTGAAAAGCATAATAATACACAATGTATAAAATAAAAAGAGCCAAAAATAGCAATAATATAAAAAATATAATATTAAAATTATTGGAAAAAAAAAATAAAAAAATACTAAAAAATAGAATAACGAAATAACTTATAGTATGGGCTCAAAAAAGGTTCAAAATCCATTTGTAATAGCTTTGTATTAATTGTATTAGGGGAATTGTTGATCCGGGGCCGGAAATTAATAATATATAGGTTAAGCGAGGTTTATTAATAATTTAAGCGAGGTTTATGGACCTTTTTATTGTTCTCTTATTTCATATATACCTTAAGGGTTCCCTAAAAATTTGCTTTTCTTTTTTTAACAATAATGAATTACTATTAGTGTATTAAATCCATTGATTTTGTATTAAAACTGACGTAATCTTAGAAATCTTTTAATTAATAATTTTAATTTATTAATAATAAATTAATTATTCCCTAGATTAGTACTTGGATTTGTTTTAGGGCCGTTTTGGTGCTATATTTCAATGCTAATTTTGGTGCCATTTGGCGCTTTTGCGGTTGTTTATTGCAAATATTATGTTTAATGCGTTTGCGCCTAGGCGCGTAGTTTAAAGCATTTTTATATTTTTAATAATACCAAATTGAAAAAGTGCAATTATTACATTAAGTAAAAAGAGAAATGCCGCTTTATAAGTAAATCCTTAGGGATTACCTATAATCCTAGCTTATGAATTAATTATGAATTCTAAAGGGGATTTGAATGTATTTTGTATTTGATGTGAATATAGCTTTTTTGATTTATTAATATTAAGTTTAATATTTTGGTTTATGCGGCCAACGCTAAATTATTTGTTTTAGTAAACCTTTTTGCTGCCGCAAAATTAATTGCTGCTATATTATTAATTGCTTTGGCAAAAACATCAAAAATAAAAGAACAGCTGGCGTTTGCCTTATTAAAGGAGACTTGGGCTTTTTGGGTTAAATTAGGTTAGCTTGCTAATACCTAGCTAGTATATAATTTGGTGTGATGTTTGTTTTTAGTTAATAATCGATTTAAATATAGGATTTGGGGGTTTAGGTTGAAAAGATAGCGGTGGCTTTAAGTTATATTAATAAAATAATATTTAGCAATTATGCCTAAGCTATAAAAGCTTAAAGTAAGTGCAAGGCTTTTGCTAAAACGGGACCTAATAGTAAGCGCTTTTGTTGCGGTATATTAGTAATAAAAAAAAAGAAGAGGAAAAGGGTTTAAAGCTGTTTGCAAATGGCCTATATAATATAAGTAATATGTAGGCCTTGTTTTGGATTGGCTTTGTATTATACAGAATAGGGGTTTGTCGGCTGGTAGCACCAACAAAGCCTCAATAGCGCTGCAGCCAATCAAAGCTGCTTATGTAACTAAATCTTTGGAGCTCCCTTTTAAAAGGAGCTTTATTATACTCCTTTACAATTCAAGACTTTTACACTTCCTAAAGCTTTTCCTTTATAATGCTTAATAATTAAAAGCCATAGCCTTAATTTATGAGTTATTAAAATACAACTACTATAAGTTAAAAAAAGCAAAGGTAAATGTTAAAGAATATTTACTGTTATTTAAATTTTTTTTTAAAAGCATATATTCTTCTTTTTTAATATAATAATATTTTTTTAAATTTTTTAAACGCTTGATAATAATAAAATATTTTTTTAGAATATATTAATCAATAAAAACAACGCTCTATTAAGCAATTGTTGCCAATGGCCATAGTAATGGATAAGATTTTAGTATTACGCTTAATTTAAGGGCATTATCAACTTTATTAACCCAAATAAACATGATGTTTTAAATCTCCTTAAATCTCGATTAGCAGCTTCTAATATTAACAAATATATATAAATTAAAACAAATAATCGATTTGCAAGATAAATAATATTAATAAGCAATAGCAAGCAAAAGATATATTATAAATAAAAGATTGCCAGCAAAAACAAAAAAAGGACTTTCATAAAGCCTTTATAAGCTACCAAATCACAAAAGGCGACCTTTAGCAATATTAAGGAAATCTAGGAAGCTTGCATAAGAAAATTTCAAAATAATCTTGCCTAATAAACGCTTTTTAATACAAAGTATTAATATTTATTTAATTAAATTAATAATATTATTAATGTGTTGATCTTAATAAACGCTATTAATAATAATAAATCAAAAAACCTTATTAAATTTTAAGCATTAATCAGGTTAATTAAGCAAGAACTTGTTTTCTTAAATGCCTTTATATTATTATTTATTATCTTAGACTATTAAAAAGTTCTAATAAGTGCTTTAAAAAAAAAGGAAAATGAAAGCTCGCATTTAGCATAAGAAATAGCAAAAAAAGTATTATTTTATTAAAGTATATAATATTCCAAAAGTACAAAGCGTTTTAAGCATTTAAAATTTCCTTTTTGTAACTTTAGTTTATGCCAAAACATAAGCCGCTTAAGCTTTAGCTAATATTATCAAAAACAATGTTTTAAAAAGGAAATATTATATAATACTTAAAAAATATGATTTAGCTTTTGAAGCTAATTTAAAAAAGCATTTCAAAAATAATTTAAAAAATGAAAAAATAACAAATAAGCTATACGCCTTTTTTAAAAAACATTTAAAAACTTTTAATAGCTTTAAAGCTATTTTTAATACTAAAAGCTTAAGCATTTATAACAAATAAAGCTTATTTAATTAATTTTATTTTAAATAATTAAAAAAAAAGCAATTGCTTTTGTAATTCCAAAAATGGCCATTTTTAAGCACTTATTAAATGCTGGAAATTATGATATGCTTATAATAGCGGTTATGCAAACAAATTAAGGAATTGCCTTAGTAATGATAAGGTCAAAGAAATTTGCAAAAGATTTAAAAAAGCGAAGTACGCCGAGCTACAAAAGGAAATTATTAAGAAGGATTAAAAAATCTTTCTTATTAATCAAATTATTAAAAGCGTTGCCTTAAACAAAAAAAAAAGAAAAGCCATTATTATTAATAAACAAAAGCAAATACCCTAAAAATATTAATGCTGTTATTATTAATTTAAAGCTATTTGATATTAATAAAACAATAAAAGTATATGCCGCAGATTTTATTAGTAATTTATACGCACTTTCAAATAATACACTTATAAACAATTACGGTGCTTAGCATTTTGTTAATAACAAAAAAAAGCTTATCCCAAATACTTTCATAAAGTTTAAAAACGACGATTATATAAAAGCAGGTATACAACGCCTTTTAATTATTAGTTAAAGCCAGTAACTTTTCAAAAATATGCTAAAAAGCAAAAACGATTTAAATATACAAAACCTGACTTTAAATAACATTGCAATTATAATTGTTTTTAATATTAATTGTCGTACAGGCACGGCTGCAGCTCGCTTAAACTGCTCTTTTGGCACTGCACACTTTTTAGATAGGGTTCTGCCACTGTATACCGCCTTAAGAAAACACTTCCCCCTTTTACACTTTTTACTTAAATTTTATTTAATTAATCAACACATTTTATTAATTCAAATGCTTGCAAAACCTAAGTTTTATTGCGCATATTAATTATGAGCCTCATAATAAAGCTATTAAATTAATATTTTTTTATATTACGCGCAGCCAATAAAATTAAAGCTTTCTAAATTTCTTGAAATTCTTAAGATTTTCCAAATTATTTATTGCAGAGTTTTTACCGCTATTTTAATATACCGCTTTTTCAACCCCAACAACCTGCATAAAAGCCTAAAAAAGAGTTGAATTTAAAATCCTTTAGCTGCTTTTTACTCTTTCTTTTTTCTTTAAAATCCTTGAATTCTTTGAATTTTTCCTTACGCTTTAAACTTTTGAAAGCAACCTTTTCATAATAAACAATAAATTTATAGCTAAAAAGCTATTGCTTACCTACGATAAGCGCACCTGGCTTATATGATTTTAAGCTTATAAAAACTTTTGTTATTTAAATAAAACTTGAACAAAGCTTAATTCAAATGCTTTTGACTTAATGAGCTCATTAAACACAAAATCAATTGCTTTAATATTTCTTATTATTAAATATAAGATTAATAATACACAAGAAGCCAAAGCAATAATCAAAACTTAGGTTGCTTAAAAAAAATATTAAAAACTTTAAGGCTAAGAGAACAAAACCTAATAAAGCGAATTACAAGATAGCAATCTTAAAAAAGGTTGCGGCTAAATTTAAGCTGCTTTTAACAAAATACTTAATGCTTATGCCCTTTTGAAATAAAAAGGCAAAAAGCTATAAGGCCGCTATAAAATGGGTTTAAGAGCACATTAATAATAACATTTATAGCGCTATCTCCCTAAAAAGCAAAAACATTTATAGGCGCAATTGGATTATTTAATAATTAATGCGAACCCTTTGATAAGATTACGCTTTTTTAGTATTAAATATTTTAACTTAAATTAAAAAGAATTATATTGTAGTGCTTTATAAAATAATTTATTAATAATTTAAACTTATTATTTGAATTTAGGAATAAAAATATGCTTATCAAAAAGCGCTTTTTTATAATTTAAATTTTATAATAAAAGATTTAGCAATTTATATCTTTTTAAAAATAGTGAAAGTTTGATTAGCTTCCCAATAAGCGCAATATAAATCCGCCAAGCTTTGGAAAAATATTATTTTAAGAAAACCTTACTCAATTACTTTGGTTTAATATAATATAATATTTGTAGCTTTAATTAAACAATCGCAATTTGAATTGTTTTTTAAAAAGCCCATTAGATTATATTTAATTGCTATTTTTAATGGCAGGCCAAATGCTTCTAATAATAATAACAAATCCTTTTCTTTCTTTTGCTTTTGCCTCTTCAAATTGGGTAGCTTTTTTAAAAATTGCGCTTACGCAATAAGTTCTTATTAACATAAGCCATTAAAATGCTTTCAATTGCGCTATTTTTTTAATAATTTTATTAAAAACAAATTGCGCAATTTACCTTTAATTGAAAAAATTAAAAAAACACGCTTAAAGCTAGCCATTACTTTTACTAAACTTTAAAGCAAAGCAAATAAATATAACTAAAAAATGCTTCTTATTTAATAAATCATAAGCTTTTTTAATAACCACCTTTTCAATTGCTTCTTTTTAATTAATAATATTAAAGCAATCTAATTATTAAAATTTTTGGCGTTAGCATATTTTAAAAAAATAGTTTTTGTAATAATCAGCTTTTAATTGCTTGACTTTGCAATAAAAGCAATTGGAATATATGCTATATAAAACTTTGATTATTACCCATTTTTTAGAAGCATTTTAATTAATAATAAAGCCGCAGTTTATTTAGTGAATTTAATTAATCTCTTAATCCCTAGCTCCTTTATGAAAACAATTATTGATAACGCTATTAAAGCTAATACTTCAAGCCTGCTAGTAAAAGAATGGGGTACTCGCCTAATGTTAAATGCTTTTAATAAAGAGAACAATCCAAATATAGTAGACTTAAAGCTTACTAATATTGCTATTATTGAGGATTTTAATATTAATATTATCTTAAAGGCTTATTTATTAAAGGAAGGAATTTGGTATAATAGTTTAGATTATATTTTGCGTTATGGATTGGTAAAGAGCAATGTGATTATCAAAAACTTAGAACGCTATGCAAATTTAGCTTTTTTTAAATATAAGCTTAATAATTACTTTTTTGCCTTATTAATTGCTTTTAATGCATTGAAATGCCTTAATTTCAAATTTTTAATATTTTCAATAATAACAAAAAGCATTCAATAAAGCTTTTAATTAAGCAGGCGCTATCTAAAACCTTAATAAAACATAGCGCACTTATGGCACCTTTGCGCAAAGCACTTAAAAAAAAAGCATTATAAGCATTAGTGAAAAATACTTGCAATATTAAAATTTTAGGCCTTACAAAAATAGAATGCAAGCAATGTGCTTTAGCAATAGCATATCAAAATGTTAATTGGCAATTATTTAAAAAAAAAGCTATTTAACCTTTTTATTAAATTACTTAGGATTTATTTGATTATTTTCCTAGGTTTGATGAAAGCAATTAGCTCCTTTTAATTAAAAACAAATTTATAAATTTTTTTATAGCTTTATACTTAAAAGCAAAGGATTGAACGCAATATTAGCTGCTTTTTAATCTTTTGAATAATAAATAAGATGGCAATTTGGCCTTTTTATTTATAAAATTTGCCAAAATAACAAAACCTTAATCATTAAACTAAATAAAGCAACTTAATTTAAAAAATAAACCCATAAAAGCAGTATTAACCTAAAATTTATGCCATTATATATTTATAAGCTAAATAAAGGAGCAAAGCAAGCAGGCAAGGAAATTATTAAAAAAGCAATTAAAATGCGCTTTGCCATCAATTTCTTTAAGGTATTATGTCCTAAAATCATTTTCGCAGCAATATACTTTTATAATATAAGTCTTTTAGCACAAAAAGCATTTAAAAATCCAAATAAGGTGCTTTATCTTTAATTTAAATAATATTTTAAATAATATAACCCAAAATTATTTATTAAATTCATCATTGATTTACGGCTTAATTAAAGCGGAATTTATGCATACGAATTACGCGCATACCTTTTATTAAAAGATTAAAAAGCGCTTCGCAAGAGGAGAGCTTTTAAAATCAATTTAAAAGCGCATATTGGGTATTTAATTAATTACGTCTTATTTAATATATATAAGATTTAGGTGCCTCAATTATAGCATATAATAATCACAAGAAATATTATTTTTAATAAAATCCTATTTTTTACCTTTTTTAATATTAAAAAAGCGGCCGGCCAGCTGCATGCAAAACTTTAAAAAATAACCAAATTGCTTCAAAAAAATAAAATAAAAGCTTAGAACGCTAAGTACATATTAATAAATCGCTTGAACACTAATAATACGCTGCAATTAAACGCTAGTGTTTTTTTTAAACAAAAGCAATTAAATAAAGCTTTAAAAGCTATGAAAGTCGAGAAGCCTATTAATTTGGGGGTAGCAATAACACTTTCAATTAAATTTAAATTTATAACCTTGAGGGTAAAGCAATCTCCCCCTAAATTAATGAATTTAAATATTGAACCTTTAATTAAGCCTTTAATTAATTTAATGCCTATTAATAAAAACTTGGGGGTGAAAATACAAAAAAGCATTAAACTTTTAATTCATAAGCACCTTAATTAGGTCTTACAAAATATTAATATATTAAAATAATTAGCAGCATTAAGCGCAATTAAAAAAAATATTTTACATAATATCACAAATCCTAAGAGACTTGATATGGGTGCGGAACGCAAATCGATTCCACAAATTGTTTTATGAGCTTGGGAGCTACATAACCTAAAGCGAGGTTTTAAAAAGCAACAAGAAATACTTAAAAATATTAAACCTAAACTTATAAAAGCTCCACCTCAAGCAACTAAGGCTAAGAAGCCTTTTAAACATAATAATCTTTATAATACTAAGCCGCGGACAAAACAGCTTCTATTGCTTTTGACAAAAGATCAAGATCAAAAGCTACCCAAACCCTTAAAAAGAAAAAAGATGCTTCTAAAATTAAATAATAAAGGTCAAAAAACTAAAATTACAAAATAATCAACGCAATCTAATTATAATATATATTTTATCATAACAAAAGAATTATTAAAAGGCGCATTAAACCCAACAAACAATCGCAAGCACCTTAATAACTTTTTAGCTACCTTTTAATTTAATCAAAAAGAGATGCGCAATAATAAAAAGGATTTAAGAGCAGTCCACGCTATAATTGCAGCATTTATTCTTAATAATGTCAAAATTTGACAACCAATTGCTCTTCTCAAAATTCATCAATCGCAATTTCCAAAAGCATTATTAAATTGGAAAAACTTTTAATACTACTCTCTTAAAAAGCACTTCAAAGCCGGAGCCATTACGGAAATCACTAATCTAGAATCGCGCAATTACTAAAAAATAATAAAGCACAGCTACGCCTTTAAGCAATCAATTCTTTTAAAATAGGTTTTTACTTATAAAATAGATTCCAACGGTTATTTAATTAGATGTCGCTTTCGAATAATAATTAAAAAGGATTTATAATTTAAAACCTTTATTTTATTAACATATGCCATAATTTTAATTGCTTGCTTATTCAAAATCGCCATAATTATGGTAGCTTAATTTGATTTGGAAATAAAGCAGTTTAATATTGTTAATACATTTATTAATGCAAAAAAAAATGATTTAGCTGCTTGCATACGCTATTATTTTTTCAATGGATTTAAATAAAACGAAATATTAATAAAAGTCGACCGCGCTCTTTATAAACTCAAAAACTTCTTAGCATTATGGTACGGCAATTTTATAATAACTTTTTAAACTTTCAAATTATTTTCTTATAAAGAGGAGCTTTATATGTTTATGAATAAGCAACATACAATATTTATAATGTTTTATATCAACAATATTCAAATGCTATATCACATTTTAGCAATTTCAAAAGCGTAATTAATAATAAATAAATTAAACTTGGCGTATAAGCTTATTAAAGAATAAAAAACGGCATGATTTTTAAGGATTTAAATTATTAGGGATTGATAGGCTAAGACAATTTTTTTAATATACAATAATTATATTTAAAAGGTTGCTTTGCGTTTTGGATTTGTTAATGGGAGTTGCTTAAGCATTTTATTATTTTATACGGAATTTATTAAAAATCCTGGGAAAGCAACCCCTAAAAAAGTTAAGGAATATTAAGAGAAAATTGGTTCAATGCTTTATATTATAATCATATTATGCACAAATATTGCTTTTGCAGCTTTAAAACTCTTTCATTTTTTAATTAATCCCTTAAAAAAGCACCTTATCGCTATTAATTAAATAATTCAATATCTTTTTAAAACCCAATTTTTAATGATAATTTATACTTGCCAAATGCGCGCTTTCTATTTAATTATAGCCTCAAATACTTTTTTTTGGCAATAATCTCAAAACTAAACGCTCCTTTCAAAAATATATTATTATACTTTTTAATGATTTGATTTTATGAAAAGCAGCTCATCAAAATACAATCACTACTTCAACTATTTAAGCAAAGCTTCTTGAGGTTAAACATATAGCAAAAAAGGTTATGGCACTTTAATGATTCTTTTTAAAATTACACCTAAGCATAAAAGCAGCTTAAACAATTTTTTATAACAATATTCAAATAATTTAATTAATTATTGGGGAAAACAAGCGCATCTCAACCAAGCTTCGCCACATTAATATTTAAAATATATAATTATATCAAAAATATTAAAAAGATAATTTTTTAATAAAATATTTATTCACAAACTTTATGCCTGCGAATAAATTCACTAAAAACCTAAATCAACAAAAATTTAAAGATTTTATTGCTTTCATTAACTTAATGAATATACAAGCTCAATTAAAGCAACTCTCTAAAAAAGCTTGTTTTTAAATAGCTTTCTTTTTACACTCTTTATTTTTTTATTTATAATATTTCTTATATTTTTTATTATTTTTTTTTAAAAAGCTTTTGATTTTAAATTATTTAAATTATTACAATATTCATAATTGCTTTTAAAATCATTTTATTTCAAAAAAACAAACGCAACGCAAGCTATAATAACAAAAAAATACTTTAAAATAATAAAAAAAGTTCCCAAGTCTTAAAAAAAGCAATTCAATTAACTAAAAAGCTTAAAATAACCTAAACAAAATCACCAAAAAAATTGGCAATTATTTTAATAATTTTAATAATTTATTGCTTTGCAATAACAACTTCTTTTTTTAAAAAAGGGCGCACCCAAATTCCATTACTTAAAAAGGCATTAAAAAAACCAGCAAGGCCATTAATTGCTTCCAAGCTATGCTTAAAAACAAATAAGCCTATAGCAACCTTTCCCATCTTAGCCCAAAGGCCAGCAAACAAATCGGATTGCTTTTTTTCCTTCTTTTTCATACTCTTATTATGCTCCTCTTTATTTTAAGTCTTTTTATTTATATATAAAAGCAATTAATTAATTGCATTTTAAAAAATAAATTTAAAAAATTTTAATAAAAAAAGCAATTTATTATTAATAATCTAGCCAAGGCCATAATAGCAAAAAAGGCCACCAATATTAATACCAAAAGCAACCTAAGTAATGCAAGCTGCAAAAGCAGCAGGAACAGCATTACCCATTTTCTTTATTATCAAATAAGCGCTTTTAAGCTTGATCAATTCCTATATAAATTAATATATTTAATTATTTTAAATTAAATAAACTTACTTTAAAAAAGGAGCTCTTATTATTAAAAGTATTCCAATATTTTAAAAACATAGCCAAAACATTAGGAAAGGGGGGGCGGCAAATATAATTATTGCTAGCACAATTAAAATAGCGCAAGCCATTTATAATATTATAATAAAAGCTTGTGCCTTTGTTTTGGATTGCTCCCTTTATATAACCCCAGCAAAAGACCAATCTTTTTTTACCAACAACCTTCTCCTTTCAAAATCAACCAATAAAAGCAGCCCAAACAGCCCGCTTACCTAAGGCCTTGGCCAAAGGTCTTTTGGCTTATAAGCAATTAATCAATTATTTAAATAAGTTTTATATTTCTTAAATTGAACTTATGAGGGAAAAAATAATGCTTTTGCAAGCAAATCAATAAAATTCAGCACTCATTTTTATAAAAAAAGCAATTAATTTAATTATTTGTTTATTTAATTAATTATGATTAATATAAATCAAAAGCAGATCAAAAATCATTCTTTTATTAAAAGCTTAAGATTTACAAATAAAAGGGAGCAACTCTTTATTTATACAACGCAATTGTTTGCCTAATTTTTTTTTCATTTTTAATAGCTCGCCTAATAACCAACCACAATAAAAGCAACTCCCATTATTATTTAATTAAGGAATATGTTGTACAGGCACGGCTGCAGCTCGCCTAAACTGCTTTTTTGGCATTGCACACTTTCTAAATAGGGTTTTGCCATTATATACCGCCTTAAGGGAGCACTTCCTCCTTTCATACTCTTTACTTAGATTTTACTTAATTAATTAACACATTCTATTAATTCAAGTGCTTGCAGAGCCTGAGTCTTATCGCGCACGTTATTAATATTATTTTTAAGGCGCTCTTATCAAATATTAGGATCTGATATTTAAAAACAAATACTATATTAAAATATAAGGAAATTTAAAATAACATAATGCTTTAAAAGCTAAAGCAAAAGTACAATCTTATCTTTTTTAAATACAAGCCTTTTAATTATTCTTATTGCTTATATAGCTTAATAATAATAAAACGCTTTTTAGCTATAATATATTCAATTCTCCGTTATAGCTTAAAATAAGATTTCTAATTAAATAAAAAGCTATTATAAACTTGTTATGTAATGCCAAAAATATAGTACTTAAAAACGGGCTATTTTAAAAAAAAAAGCACTTTAAGCGCTGCTTTATATAAAAAAAGAAATAAAATTTAACAATGTTTTTAAAATTAAATGCAAAGATTATGTTATAATATATGCCGAAAACGTTATTTTAAAAAAGAAGTTTAAGAATAAGGCAATTAAACCATTTTTCAAAATCTTTTAAACTATAATAAAACATAATAATTATTGATAATTAAAAATAAGTATAATAAAAAGCTATTTAGCTAAATTTTAATAAGCAAATTGCTAAATTATATTATGTTAATATTATAAAACTTTAAGCATTAAATTAAATATTAATATAAACTATTTATATATGTAATTAGGCATAATAATAACACTTTTATTATTGCAATCTTTGGGATGATACGCTATTAGGATTAGATAATAAGGAAAGAGATTGAAATGGAAAATCCCCTAGTATATACCAAAAAACCAATTGGCAATTTAAAGCGCGCAAAATAAGAAATTAATATTAAGTTTATTAAAATGCGCATTCAAGCAAAACTCCCAAAAAAAACTATACTCAAAAATATATAATATAATGATTTATTTATATAATAAAGCATTACTTGCATAATAAGAAATAAAAAGCCTAAATTAAGTGCTTTAAAAATGGGTTTAAAGCTATTTTTGATAGTATAATCCATTAATTATAAAAAAGCTATCAATTAACCTAAAATTAAATTAAAGCAAAAAATACGCGTATAAGGCGCGTGCCTATTTAATAAAAAATAATAAAAAAGCCAAAAAAGACAAAAAAGGCTTTAAAGTCGATTTTAAAAAATATTTAGGTTATTTAATTAATTATATTGCTTTTAATATATATAAAATCTGGGTGCTTTAGCTATGCTATATTATTATAATACGCAATATTCGCTTTAATAAAATAAAGTTTTATTTTTCAAAAAAGGAAAAATTAATTGGCCAAATTGCTTTTGTTTTAAAAAAGCTTATTATTATAATAAAAAAGGATAATGTTTTCTTAAACATAAAGCTTAATATAAGCAATATTATAAAAAATATTGCAAAGGAACAAACGGCCAAGCTAAATGCCATTATTGAAGTATATGCTAAAAAGCTAATAAAAACAGAAATCATTATACCAAAAGTGTTCTCCCCGCTTATAAGAATGCTCCCCTCGGCAACCAAATTACCTATAATAATATCAATAAACCTTAATTTTTTTAAATTATTAATAAGCTTAGGAATAATGGAAAATAAAATGAGAATAGTTTTTTATAAAAGCCGGAAAATATAAAATAATAAAATGATTTCTTATAAAAGCCAAGAGGGGGAGAGCAATAATATAGTCCTTTATAAAAATCAAAACTTAAAAGTAAATAAAATGGTTCTTTATAAAAACAGTATTAAAAACGATAATGGAGTTTTGATTCCTTATAAAAGATTGAGTTTAGGCGCTCCAAAATTTGCTAAAAATTAAATAATTAAAAATTAGCTTAAGAAAAACGCTTTATGTGATAAAAATACAAATTTAAATATTAAAAAAGCGCGCCAAATATATCCTTAAATTATAATATTAAATTAAAGGCTATAAAACCTTAAGCAGTAGGTCTTCAAATTATTAAAAGCTTTGCCCATAGCAATTAGGATAAACAATAATTTCCAAATATTAGCTAAAGCAAGCTAATAATAACAATAAAAATAAGAACATAATTAAATTTACATAATACAAAAAGTGTGAAAAAAGTATAATAAATTTGCAATTTAAGGCTATTATTTTATAATAATGGCTTTATAACAAAATAGCTATTTGTACATAATAAAATTTGTTAATATATTTTATGAAGCTACTCTAATGTAAGCAAATAGCAAAAACATAATTATATTATATACGATAATAACAATAGTTATTTTAAATATTAAAATAAAAGCAAATCTTATAATTGTTTTTAATTTATATAACCTATATTAAGAGAAGTTTTTAAAGGCTTTAAAAAATTGAAATAAGCTAAATAGCTACGCTTAAGGCAAATATTTTAAAAAAAACGCTAAGAGGAAGATTGTTAATTTGAAAGCTTGACATTGCTGAAAAGTGATTTTTAAAAAAAACGCCATTATATAGCTCATTTTACTAAAATGAATTTTTATATATAAAATCGACTTAGCAAGCAAATTAATTTGCTGCCGCTTTTGTATTATAATGTAAGGGGATATGCAAAATAATTTAATAATCTTTTTAATATATGCCGTAATATTTGTAATACGCTTTTTTAAAATGATAATAGCGTTTGCAGTATAATTCGACTTAAAAATAAAGCAATTTAATATAATTAATGTATTTGTTAATACTAAACGTGATAAGAAAAGCGTTTTAGTATTATGTTATTTCTCAAATAGCTAAAAAAGACTTGAAATAATAATAAAAATCAATTAAGTATTATATAGTCTAAAAAATTCCCCTGTGCTATGGTACGGCGACTTTGCTGTAATATTAAGTAAATTGAACCTTAACCCTTTGGCAAAAGAGCCGTGTATTTTCACAAATTTTAATTAAATAGTTTTTGTGGCGTTTTACATTAATAATATTTAAGTTTTATATTATGCCTTAAATAATAATAAAAAACAAAAAAATTATCAAAAGATTGCATTTAGCCTATAAACTTATTATATTAAAAAATATGAAATAATTTTTAGGAGTGTATATAATTAAAAATTAGTTTGCAAAAATGGTGTTTTTGATGCACAATACTTATATAAAAAAAAGTGGCTCAAAAATTTAATATAATAAATGAGAAGTGCCCAAATATGCCTTTGCTAAATTATAATCTAATTAAAAATCTCGGAATTGCTATATTAAAGCAAATTAAAAAGTACTAAAAAAAGGTTAAATTAGTTTTATATATAGCCATTATGCTAAGGCCAAATATTGCATTTGTAGCTTTTTAATTATTGCACTTTTTAATAAACTCAAGCGTTTAGCACATAAAAGCAATTAAATGAATTATTAAATATTTATTTGGATTACGCTTTTTAGTAATAATTTATCAATATAAAGATTGGGAAATATATTTATTAATAGCCTCAAACGCCTTATTCGTAAATAATAAAAAGTCAAAACGCTTTTCCTAAAGTTTTATTATAATATTATTTAAAAGTGCAATTGTTTAAAAAGCCTTAAAGCAAAATACTATAACTATTTTAATAACAAAAGCGGAATTATTAAAAATAGCAAAAACAGCAAAAGAAGTAATAGCGCTTTAGCGCTTTTTTAAGAAACTAACACTTAATATGAGAGCTTTGTAGAATATATTTTATAATAATAAACAAATGATTTGGCTAATAATTAAAAAAAAACCAATGTATTTTAATAAAGCTAAAATACGTTAATATATAAAACATATGGCTACAATAAAAGCACAAAAAAGGAGCTTTTAAATAATATATCTTTTTATTAATAATATGCCAGCAAATAGTTTAATAAAAAACCTGCCTTAATAAAAATTTAAAATATTTATAGCTTTTTTAAACCTTTAAAATGTTTAAGCTGCTGTTAAAAAGCTTATTTAAGCTAAAAATGCCAAAGTATATTTATATTTATATTTAATACATTTTATATATTATTTTAAACCAATGTTGCAAAAAAACAATAAGTATAAAAAAGAATTATGTGAATTCTAAAAACCTAATCTTAAGCTATTATTTTAAGATTGCAAAATCGCTTTAATATATTTGTAATTTTATAATAATATAAAAAAACATTCCTAAACTGCAATTTTGGGATTGTAAAGCTGTTTTATTATTAGGATAATATTCTTAAGCTATAATTTATAAATTGCAAAGCCATTTTTATTTATAAAAATAAAAGCAAAAAGTTCATTAACCGCTAAGCGGCGTTAGTTAAAACGTTAACTTTTGTTAAAGCAAAAGCGCAAGCAATAGTATGCGTTGTAATAGCAGTAACTAAAGGTTTACTAATATTAATAGCAGTAATTATATTATTACTATTACTTATTTTAATGCCAAAAATAAGGCAAGGGAGGAGTATGGCAATTTTTTGGTAAAAAAAAGCTATAATATATTAAATATTATTTTAAATTAATAAAAATAATACTTATGAAGCAATAAACTAAAGGCAAAGTTATTCTTTTCCTTATTCTTATCTTTAGCCTTTTTAACTTTCTTCTTTTTTAAGGTAGCCTTAATAGTAGTTTAATAAGTAATAAAAGCCTATAGCCGATTAGTAAAAGCTTTATATATTGCTTTTATATAATATCTAATATTATATAAAATGATATATGTATGTGAAAGCTTTTTGGCATTAATTTTGCTATTAAATAAGCGGCAAAAAAAGCGGCAGCAGCCCAAAGCACAGCAGCGCAGCTAGCTTTATTGTTTTTATAATAACAAAAACATTGCATTAATAATGTTTTATTATAATAAAGGTCGCTTAACATATTACGCATACTATTGTAAATGCAATAAAAGTATAGTATAGCATAAGCTTTCCTAGCCATAGCGCAATATTAAAAAATTAATAAAAGCAGGAAAAGCAAGTAAAGAAAAGGGATAATAGCTTAAAAGGCGCTGGCTAGTTATATTATGTATATTAATATATTAATTTCGGACTTTTAAATATTTAAAACTTATTTTCTTTTTTTTAATGCCTTAAAAGCACCAGTAAAAGCGCATTTTTTAATATAAACCATTTTTAATAATATGATTACTAGAAAACGCAAATTCTTAGTATAAAAGCTTTAATATAACTTTACTTGTTTAATTCTATTGCCTTAGCAATAACGCTTTTACCATAATCAATTATACTAATATTATTCCTAATTATATAGCAATTTGCATTTACGCTATCATATTATATAAATTATATTTAAGTATTTTTATTGCTTTTATAATTGCTTTTAGCCAAGGGAATATATTATACAAAATAAGGGTTTATTGGCTAATAGCACCAACAAAGCCTTAATAGCGCTACAACCAATTAAGGCTGCTTATGTAATTAGATCTTTGAAGCTCCCTTTTAAGGGAAGTTCTATTATACTCCTTTACAATTCAAGACTTTATACTTCCTAAAGCTCCTCCCCTACGGTGCTCGACACTTTTTGATAGGTTTTTTGTAATAATGCTTTTTTTAAACTTTTATATAGGAGTAGCCTTTTGTGATGAAATTGGTAATTAGGTCTTTGTTAGAGTATTGTTATAAGGCCGCCTATTGGTGCTTTGAATTAAAAGGTAAATAAATATAAATTTAAGCTGTTTTTTGTTTTTGTAAATTGAATAATTATAATATATAAAAAATGAAATAAAATAAGTAAATAAAATAAGAAACGCATTTTAAGGAAAGTATATACAAAAAAAAAGGTAATAATTATACAAACTCCTTTATTATTGATTTAAATTAGCTTTGGTAGATTTTTGAACCTATTCTTTTATTTTAATAATAAGCATATTAGTGTTGATAAAATTTTAAAGAGCCTTATTTGAAATGGCTTTTGTTATAGTATTAGCAGGGTTACAAGCATTATTAATTTATTGCATCTTCGTGAGTTTTTTGCGCTTATATAATTGGCGAATTGCTATTATGTTAATTATTAAATGCTTTTTTTTTATAATATTAAGTTTGATAATACATTTGTATAATAAAAGAGAGTTTGTATAAACAATGGTAGAAAGCTTTAGAAAATCAAGCTTATTAATCATTATATTAATAGTAGTTACTATGGCAATTAATATATCAACACCGGCTATTATGGCATATAATTTTGAAGCAAACATTACGCAAGTAATTTTTTTGTATTTGGTAAAGCTGATATGGATAATATTGTTATTGAAGGTAAATTCAGCATTTTTCTTTGATTTGGTTCTAATTATTATTACAAAACTAATTTGGGAATTTAGATTTTTGTTATTGGTAAAAGAATTATCAATAAAAATATAGATTTTTATTAAATATAAATCTATGGGAATATATTATAAATCTTTTTTTAGATTATTCATTTATTATTAGAAACGCAGATTTAAGGCTTTAGTATTATTTATTATGGGATTTTGATGTTGAGCTATTATTAAGAGGTCGAATATGGCTTTTGGCTAACAAATCGTAGTAATATAGGCTTTATAAGCGCGTTGCTTTATGTAGGCTTTTTTGTAATTATTTTTCCTAATGTTAATTAGTTCAATTTTGGCCTTTTATTCCTTTTGAGATATATAAAGATTGTTTTTTTTATGATGATAATGCAATTATTGAATATAAGGGGTTTGAAGGCGTTTAGGACCTAAATCAGCTTTATTAAAAAGTTTGCATTTGCAATTTTCATTTGCTTTTTAGCTAGGAAGTTATTATTTCCCAAAATTAGGGTATTGTTTATTTGCATTTCAATTATTCCAAATTCTTGACTATGTTTGATATTGATTAATAAGCAAGGATTATACGTGGAGGTCTTTATTTATAACTTTTTGGTATGGTGTTTGTAATAAGTATTAAATTAGTGATTTTCTAATTTTAAAATGCTATATAATAGGAGCATTATTATAAATATTATGCTAAGAAGGAATTCATTTGTAATCTCCTAAGAAGGCTATACAAAGATATTTTGCAAAAGTTTTATTTGTATTTGTATATAAACTTGGGTAATATCCCAAAGTACTAGCTGTGATTTGGATTTGTTTTGGATTTTCTTTAGCTGCTTAATTGTGGATACTAAAAAAATAAGCAATTATTGGTTTATATGTTGGATTATTGGAGATTAAGTTAATATTTTCCTTTTGCTTTTGTTATTAAAGCATTAGACAATAAGTTTTGATTTTTTATATAGTGTTGTTATTTCCTTGCCTTTTATTTTGTTTACTATTTTAGATTTAAAAATGCGTTGGCCTTTTACTTTGGGGTTATTCTTTTGAATAGGTGTAAAAACCCCTTTTTTGATAAGTGCCTTATATTTTATTTAATAAAATTATTGGAATAGTGCTTTAGAAATGGTGATTTTGCCTTTATTTTGAAATTTGATAAAAAGCTTTTGATTTTTTGATTTTTTTTAATCAAAAATATTTTAATATTATAACTATTATTAATTATTGATAATTTATAAATGAATTATACAAATAGAAGCTCGACGGTGATTTGGGATGATTTTGGAATTGATCCAGGTATACTATTAATTAATAATTTGGGATTAGGAATTATTTTTATGGAATCCTTTGGCAAATTTTTTTTTTGACGCTTAACGCCTAACGTATCTGTTTTAAATGGGCGTATAAATGTTGATTAAAATATACAAATCTAATTATTATTTATGGCAATCTTATAAAACTTGCTATTTATTCTTAGAAATTTATATAGTCCTTTTTATTCCTTTTTTTTAACATCAGGACTTAATCCTTTAAATATAGGTTATATATTGGAGTAATACTAGGGCCGTTTTAAGTCGCCAGCGTATTATTGATTTTGCGGGTCGTATGGAATTTTTTTATTGCCTTTTTAATGATAATGGCGCGCTGCTTAATAAACGGATTTGAAAGGTCTAACTTTGTTATTTTAGGATAGGCTTTAAAAATAAGCAATATAGGAATTAGCTTATTAGGTTCAGCTATATTATTTATTACTTTGATTGTTATTTGTAATTGATTTTTGTCATTTAGCTTAAGGTGCTTTTTTATAATGATTTCGTAGGTATATTAAAGTAAATAATAATATTTTTCCATTTTGCTAATCAAGTGGTATGTTTTTATAAGTATAAGCTTTGAAATATTTTTAATAAAGCGTAAAAAGCTGCGGAATTTCTTAAAATTAAAATTGGTCTTATAATTATATACAACAAAGTCAAGGGGTTTAATATATGTGTTTATTTATGCTAATTTAAAAGCATTGAATGTAGCCCAAGCTGTGGTTGAATCGGGTTTTTTTTGAAGTAGCTTTGCTGCTTTAAAATCAATGGCTTTATTAATTATGTGGAAAGCATATTTTTTTTAAATTGTGTTATATTAACATAAATTATGTGGTTGAAATTTATATTATTTTGCAGCTTAAATCAAAATTTATATAAAGCATTTGTATGTGTTTAACAATGCTTATATATTTTTTTAATTTTGAGTATGATATTAGAATTAGGAATGTGGCTAGCCTGGTTTAATAGGTATTATAGGCGTTGTATTAAGGGATGCCTGAATTGCCTATGTAATTTTTAAATTTCCATTTTAGTTAAATAATACATATTGATTGTATTAATTAATAAATTTAATAATTGCTAGTGCTGGTTTAAAAAAAGCTATGAATAGCCTTGTTTTTGTATAATTAAATGCTTTTTTTTGCCTTAAATTAATACATTCCATAAATTATTATATTAGGCATTAAGCTTATTTAACTGCTATAAGCATATTAAAAATAAGATATTTACATCCACAATTATAAATTTTATTAGTTTAGCAGAAGTGCTAATTATTGTTATTTTCATAAACAAGCGGGAATTGGCTTTAAATGTGATTCGATTTTGCCTTGCTTAGCTTATGTCAAGCTTAATGTTTTAAATCCGTTATAAAGCTCGCAATTAATTAATGCTTTTAATATTCTTATTTAAGGCTCCAGTATTAATGAATAAACCTTAAAAAATTGATTTGCTTATTATATTATGTAAGCCTTATTTTTTTAAAGGTTTTTTGATTTTATTCTCCAAAATATGAGCTGCTTTTTGTTTTTTAAGCTATGATAATATTTTTTATATATTATATTTGATTTTATTTGCTATAAATACAATTATGAAGTTTGCCGTATTATTGCTATTATTAATTTTTTTTTTTTTAAAGATTATTATTATTTAATAAAATATTTGATTTATTATTATGAGGATTATTTTTATATTCTTTGAATTAGGCCCAATCCATGTTCAAATTGGGTCCATATTTTTTAGCATATGCTAGGTAAGCTTTAAATGAGCTATTTATAGCTCTTATTTTTTTCGCTTTTTAATTAGCAAAATACTTTGTTTTTATAGTATTTTTTTTTTTTTTTTAAAATGTTGGCTATTGTGGCAATCTTTTTTTTTTATAAATAATATACTTTAAATAGCTTGGCTTAGGCCGGAATTTATTTCCACGCTTGTTATTTTATGAGAATTTTATTTTCTTATTTAAATAATATGTATTTTTGTTAATAATATAAGATTAATAGCGATTTGGATTTAATTTAAAGGTTTTTTTGACTTATGATCCCAGCTTATGTGTTATCTTTATGCTAATAACAAAGTGGAGGCCGTTTATTAAAGTAAAGAACGTTAGTAGTGCTTTGAATAAGGCCATTTTAAAGAATGGGTTGCCTAATATTTCTTATAATAGCTTATTTTAAAGCGTTTTATTATTCCTTATATTATTATTTTTAAAACCTAATTGAAGGCTTTGCAATTCTTTGGCGAAGCTTTTTAATTGATTTAGTATTAGTTTACTGTCGTACAGAATCAGGGTGGATTTCGCCTAAGGGCGCTCCAGCCAATGAACGCTGCTTATGTAATTAGACTCAGGGGAGCTTCCTTATATAGGGAGCTTCCCTTGACTACCTTAATACATCAAGACTTTTATATTACACATATTTCCTCCTTGCAATATTTGATAATTAAAAGCCATATTTGTTTGTTCCAATAAGCTATTAATACTTTAAAAGCATTTGCAGGTTAAGTGAAAAGAGGTAATGTGAAAGAGCATTTATTGCTATTTGAAAAACTTTTCAAAAATCCAATAAACACAATTTCTTTCTTTTATCAAAACAAATAATTTCTTTACGCAGCTAAAATCATTCCTTTAAAATAATATGTTCTCTTTATATGCTAACGAAGCTATCATAAACAATAACAAAACTTATTTAATCAAGCGGAGCTATTAGCCATAATAATGGGTATTATTTTAATATTATGCTAATTTTTAAGGCATTTTTAATTATATTAATCCCAATGCCAAAAACGCTTCAAATCTCTTAAAGTCTTAATCAAATGCTTCAAAAATTGATGCATATATATAAACCAAGACAAATCATTGCTTTAAAATTTGAATGAACTCTTTAACAAAAGACTAGAGGAAAACGTATAATAAGTGGGTTAACTTAAATAACATGAAAAACATATTCATAAAATTATTTAAAAAGAAAAAGCCGCAAGAGGCAACGTTCTCTAATATTAAGGAAGTTTAGGAGGCATGGAATAAAAAATATTAAGCGAAATTGTTTAATTGAACAATTCTTAACGCTTAATACCAATACCTTTTTAATTGGGTAAACGCCATAATTAGCAAGTTGATTCTTATTAACGCCATAAATAAAAATAAGGCAAAAAGCGTTTCAAGGCTTTAAGCACTGCTTAAAACTTTTAAAAAAGACCTAGCACCATTAAACTTTTTAATCATAAATGCGGTAATTTTAAATTATTAAGCTATACTAGCATTTGCCAACCCAAACAATACTAATAAAAAAAAAGGCAAAATTAATGTAAAAGCTTGGTACTGCATGTGGCAAAAGCAGTATCGTTTTGCGAAAGCACATAATATTATTGATATTAAAAAAGTATTTGGAATTAAGAAATTTTTTGCTTTAGCGTTTATTTACGCAAATATATGGGCTGCAAATGCTACTTTAGCAATTACCAAAGATAACACCTTTGGCCAAAAGCATAATATGATATTTAAAGATTATGCTATCATATTTAGTGCTAAGCTTAAAAACGCTATAAAGCTTAAGGTTAACGGTAAAATAGCGCCTAATCAATTTTTTGCTACTTTTGGAAATTGCTTTAATATGCTAAAAAAAGATAATCGTTTGCCTAAGCCAAATAATAGGTTTGGCTCCTATAACAATAATAAGGGGAAGAAGTCCAATAGCAATTATCCCTGCGGAAAATCATATATAGCTAAGCTAATCAAATGCTAAAAGCTTAGGTACGCTTATAATAGCGGCTGCGCTAATAAAATACGAAATAAGCCAAATAAAACTAAAATCAAAAAACTTTGCCAAAAAGCAAATTTGTTTGATTTTGCTAAGCTATAAAAGGAAATTATTAAAGAAGATTAAAAAAAAAGCCAATTGCAAAAATTATTTAATTTAGCTTTTTTGACGGTTAAGGATGCAAAAAGAAAAAGAAGCAAAAGGAAGGCAATAATAAGGACTTATTATTATTGCCTTTATCATTAAAGAATAAAAGCAAACTCAAGCTTTTTCTTAATTTTAATACTGCCACAATCGATCCAAAGCTATTTGATATAAACAAAGCTATAAGCATAAGATAATATGCTGCAAATTTTATTAAGGGCGCACACAAGCTTTTTAATAGCACATTTATTAATAATTGCGGCGCTTAATATTTAATTAATTTAATTAATAAACTAATCCCTAAAACCTTTATTAAATTAGTTTTAAATAATTACGTAAAAGCGGGAACTTAACAACTTCCAATAATTGGCCAAGGCAAATGAGTTTTTAAGGGAGCTTTCGGGCGCAGCGGTAATATAAAGTCTAATTTAATATTTAATAACGTCGCCGTAATTAAAGAATTTAATATTAATATTATCTTGAAGATGCTTTTGATACAAAATGGAATTTGGTATTCCGGGAAAAATACTATTTTGTGATATAAAAAGATTAAAAAAAATGTGGTAGTGCAAAAGCTAAAGCGAAAGTACAATTTGATTTTTTTTAAATATAAGCTTATCCATTGCTTATTATTTTAACCTGCATATATATATAGCTTTATAATCCTTTAGCGCGCCCTAATCATAATATACCTAACTTTTTATTATAGCTTAAATTAAGGTTTTTAATTAATAAAAAAGCCTTTTCGCTTGCGTTTAGCAATGCTAAAAATATGGCATTTAAAAATAGGCCATTTTAAAAAAAAGGCGCTATAAGCGCTTTTGCAAAATGAAAAAGAAGTCCAATTTTATAATGTTTTTAGGATAATATGTAAAAATTATGCTATTACGCACGCTAAAAATGTTATATTAAAATAGGAATTTAAAAACAAAACCGCAAGGCCATTTTATAAAATCCTATGGGACTTATTCAATTTCCCCCCAAGCTACAATTGCACCCAATGGCTATTAATTGTCAAGGACGAATTTAATAGCAAAATTTTTGGCTAAACAATCCCTAATAAGTCGCACAAACACATTATGTTGATGCTTTAAAACTTTAAGCATTAGGTAATGCATTAATATAAATTATTAATTAATATTATTTAATATAATAATAATATTTTTGTTATTGCAATTAA
This sequence comes from Helotiales sp. F229, assembly GCA_002554605.1. Taxonomy (NCBI): domain Eukaryota; kingdom Fungi; phylum Ascomycota; class Leotiomycetes; order Helotiales; species Helotiales sp. F229. The sequence goes on from MXAW01000011.1 coordinate 967,855, forward strand.
AGATATGACTTAATATCAAAAATAAATAAAGCTTAAAGGAATTAAAATTAAAAATCCCCTGGCATATATCAAAGAGCCTGTTAGCGGCTTAAAGCGCGTAGAATAGGAAATTATCATTAAATTAATCAAAATGCGCAATCGAGCAAACCTGCCATACAAATTGTACCTAAAGGTATGCCATGCTGCAATTTATTTTTATAATATAAGTCCTTTTGCATAATAAAGCATAAAAAGTTCAAATCAAATATTTTAAAAGTGGTTTTAAAGCTACTTTTAATAATATAACTCATTAATTATAAAAAAGCTTTTAATTAACTTAAAATCAAATTAAAGTGGGATATATGCGTACAAAGCGTGTGCATATTTAATAAAAAATAACAAAAAAGCTGGAAAAAATAAAAAAGGCTTTAAAATTTATTTTAAAAAATATATCAAATACTTAATTAGCTATGTTGCCTTTAATATATATAGAATTTAAGTGCCTTAGCTGCGCCATATTATTATAATACGCAATATCAGCTTTAATAAAACAAAATTTTATTTTCCAAAAAACAAAAAATTAAATGGCCAACCGGCTTTAAAGCTTAAAAAAGTTATTATGCAAATAAAGCAAAAAAAAGTTGCTTTAAATATAAAAACTATTAAAAATAGTGGCATTAAGCATATTGCAAAAAAACGCCCAAACGCACAAAATCCTATTATTATTAAAGGAAAAATAATAAAATTATTTAAAAACAAAGCTTTAATGCTTTTTTAATTGCCGCAGCCATTAATAAATGCATTAAAAGCGCTATTTTTGCTATTATCAAATGAGCCCATAGGTTCACCACCTTCATTAGTGCTATTACAAAAGCTAATACCTTTGCTAGTAAAAGCTTCGCAAATATAGCTAAAAATAAAACTTATCCCATATCAAAGCTTGAAGGTAATGAAGCATAAAGATCAAAAAATGCTGGGAAATAAAATGTCTTATTATAATAATAATAATTATGCCGAAAATCAAAATTTGGGGGTGAAAAGCAACAAAATAATAATTTCGTATATCAAAAATAATAGGAATAACAATGGAATTCTAACTTCTTATTAAAGATTAAGTCAAGATATTTTAAGATTAATTAAAAATTGTATGCTAAAAGCAATAGGTTAATACAAAATTTTTATTTAGTTTAAAAAAAGCGCCTTATATAGTAATTAAATCGGATTTAATATAAATAAGGAGGCGCGCCGAATTATTTATCCTTAAATCATATTACTAAGCCAATGATTACAAGACCTTAAGCAATAGGTCCCCCGATTGCTGGAAAGCTCTTTTATAATAATTGAAGCGGATGCAGCGTTAATAGCATAATAATTTTGTTAGCAATAATAAAAGCAAAAACGCGATTATTTAAATGCAAAAAGAGATGCTTGAAAAGAATAAAAATGTTTTATTATATAAGGCCATTACTTTTTTATAGCAAAATCAAAACAAGATAGCTATTTGCATATAAGGAAGTTTATAAATACCTTTTAAAACAACAATCCCATATAAGGTAATAGCTTAAACATAATTATAATATATGCGATGATAGCATTGGCTATAATAGGTATTAAAAGAATGGGAGCAATTGCAAATTTTATTATTGCCTTATTCTTATAAGACCTATATTAAAGGAAGCTTTTTAAAGCACCAAAAAATTAAAAAGAGTTTGATAGCTACTTATGGGGTAAGCAATTTAAAAAAAATGCAAATTAAAAGATTGCCAATTTAAAAGCTCAAAACTGCTGGAAAGTGATTTTTAAAAAAAACGCCAAAATATTACCAATATTTTTAAAATGGGTTTTTATGTACAAAATAAACTCAAAAAGAATCCTTAAATGATGCAAAGCATGCATTATTATTTAAGAAAATATGCAAAACAATTTTACCATTTTTTTAATATATGCGGCAATGCTTATAGCGCGCTTATTTAAAATTATTATAATGCTTGCAGCATAATTTGATTTGGAAATTAAGCAATTTAACATGATTAATGCTTTTGTTAATACAAAAAAGAATAAAAAAAGCGCCTTAATCTTTTGTTATTTATTGGAAAAATGGAAATCGCCTGGCAACGTTATCAAAATTAATAAAGCATTATATGGCTTAAGAAACTCCCCAACTTTATAATATGGAAACTTTGCAACAACATTTAAGAAGCTTAAACTCACCCCCTTAGCAAAAAAGCCATATATTTTCATAAATAAAAAGCAAATAATCTTTATAGCATTTTATATTAATAATATTTAAGTGCTATATTATGCATTAAATGCCAATAAAGGACAAGCAATTATTAATAGGTTACATTTAGCTTACAACCTTATAATACTTAAAAATGTGGAATGATTTTTGGGGATGCGCATAATCAAAGACTAATAAATAAAATCTGTGTCTTTAATGCATAATACTTATATTAAGAAAATAGCTTGGAAATTCAATATAGCAAAGGGTATGTGCCCCAGCATGCCATTGCCTCATTATAAGCTTATTAAAAACGCCGGAATTGCCACATTAAAAGAAATCAAGAAATATTAAAAAAAAATTAGGTTGGTTTTGTATATCGCTATTATAATTAAATCAAACATAGCCTTTGCAGCTTTGCAACTATTATATTTCTTAATAAACCTCAGCGCCAAACATTTTTAAGCTATTAATTAAACGCTTAAATACCTATTTAGCTTGAGATTTTTAGCTATAATTTACTAATACAAAGATTGGAAAGCACATTTATTAATTGCATTAAACGCCTTTTTTGCGAATAACTTAAAAACACGGAAATCATCGCAAAAATTTCTAATTATGCTATTTGAAGAAGCAATTATTTGAAAAGCTTTAAAATAAGATATAATAATAATATTAATAACAAAAGCAAAGTTGCTTAGGATAAAACGTACGGCAAAGGAAATTATGGCGTTTTAACGCTTTTTTAAAAAGCTGGCACTTAATGTGGAAGCTTCATAAAATATATTTTATAATAATAAACAAATTATTTAGCTAATTGTTAAAAAGAATTAATAAATCTTAATAAAGCTAAAGCATATTAATATATAAAACATATGGCTATAATAGGAGCATAAGAAAGGGAATTTTTAAATGATATATTTTTTAATTAATAATATGCCAGCCGATGGCTTGATGAAAAACCTGGCCTAATAAAAGTTTAAAATATTTATTGCGCTTTTAAACTTATAAAACGCTTGAGCTATTATTAAAGAGCTTATAAAAGCTAATGCTTAAGCACAATTTTACTTATTACTTTTTATATATTACTTTAAATCATAATTATAAAGAAACAACAAAGCGCAAATAAGAAATTTGATTAATTAAGGGACCTAATCTTAAGCTACGATTTTTAAATTGCAAAGCCGCTTAAAAAGGACACCCAAAATTCAATAAAAACGCAAGAATAATATTTTTAAGCTGCTATTTATAAATTGCAAAGCTATTATTATTTGCTTATAAAAAAGGAAGTAAAAAGTTTATTAAGCACTGGGCAGCTTTAGCTAATATATTAACCTTAGCCAAGGCAAAAAAGCAAGCGGCGGAGCACGCAGCAATTTTTGCAGCTAAGGGGCAAACCCTAGCAGCAGCAATATTATTAGCATTATTTACTTTAGCTTTAAAAACAGGGAAAAGGGGGGGCTTGGCGCTTTTCTAATAAAGGGCAGCTATATTCAAATCAAAAATAGTTTGAAATTAGTAAGGTTTAATATACCAACGGGCAAACCAATAATAATTCCTTTCCTAGCACCAACACCAGCATTTTCTTTCTTTTTCTCCTTCTCTTTCAAAGCGGCCTTAATAGCATGGCAGCGGGAGGTAAAAGCTTATAAAAATCAGCAAAAGCATTTTATAAACTTAAAATTAATTGCTTTAAATAATAAAAATTAAAAAATATATATGCAAAAGCTTTTTAAAATAGCTTTTGTTATTAAGTAAGCAGCAAAAAAGGCAGCGGCAGCGGCAGGCGCGGGAATATAATTAGATTTGTTGTTTTTATAATAATAAAAACAGTGCATTAATAATATTTTATTGCGGCAGGGTTTGCTAAAAGCACTTTTTATATTATTGCAAATGCAATAAAAGCAAGGTACCACCTAAGCATTCCTTACTATGGTAGCACAACAAGGCGTCGCGGCGGCTATGCAAAATGATGGTAATAATATGGCGGGGCGGGGCAAGGCGGCGCGGAGGTTTTGAAATTTCAATTAATTATACTCAACAATTTGATCTTTAGCTTTTGAAGCTTTAAAACATCAAGAGTTTTTTTAAATTAATAATAAAAGGGTTCTTATGATCTTTTTTTTTTGCTTTGCAACAGCAAGATTTTTGGAAAAGGCAGCGCAAGCAGCTTAGGAAATCTTTTTGGTTATATTTGCTGATTTTGCGTAAAAGTAGATGCTAAAGAAAAAAGGAATAATTTGGGGGATTTACCTTCTTATATATAACCTACAAATTTAGCGCTATTAATTATTAATTCGCATTATTTTTTATTGTTTTTAAGCTCTTATTATTTATTATATTTATTTCTTTGCATTGTTTGCTTTGCTTCCACTTTTATTATTGCTTAGCCAAAAGAATGTGTTGTATAAAATTAGGGTGGATTTTGCCTAAGGGCGCTTCAGCCAATAAACGCTGCTTATATAATTAGACTTAGGGGAGCTTCCTTATATAGGGAGCTTCCCCTGACTACTTTAATACATTAAGACTTTTACACTACACATATCTCCTCCCTGCGGTGCTCGATATTTACCTTTTTAATATAATTTAGCTTAGAATAACAAAAAGGTTAAGCCAAACTATTGGCTAAAGAACTTATTCGTATGTTTCTTTATTTTAAAATTGCTTTAGATAATTGTAATAAGATTTTTAAAAAAAAATAACTTTTATTTTAAAAGTATTAATAATAATACGTATTAACTTTGTTTTATAGCATAAACAAAAAAGCTTGATTTTAAATAAAATTATTAATAAAAGCTTGCTAATATAAATTGGCAAAAATGTATAATTTTTCATTAAGGTAGTTCTTAGCGCTATTATATTAAAGCTTTTTTAAATATATTTTGCTAAAATTTATTAAGAACTTGGCTTAGTTTAAAAATAATAGATTTATTATAAATTATAAAAGCCGTATTAATTTGAAATAAAATTCAATAAATTTTGGTGCTATTATAAAAAGAAACAATATCCCGTCCTTTGAATAAACACTTGGCAATAGTGCTAGATTAGGCAATGCATTATTATTTGGTCTTTATTTTGATTCATTTTTAAGAGGCCTTTTATTAAAAGTAAATAAGAATTTCCTTTTTAAATTAATAAATAGCATTATATTATACAAATCCTTTTCCATAATATTGATTTTAATAAGGGCAAAAATGCTAAGCAAGTTATTTTAACGTTTTGGTGTGATGCCTAATGTTTTCCCTTTTAATACTAAAGATATCTGACCTTTTTTGATCTTTGGCATAAGAGAGAAAGGGGTTTGCGCAGGTACAAAAACCTTTGATTAATCATAAATAAGCTGTGTAAAAAAAGTAAGTATATCCCAAATGTAATTTGGGACAAATTTTAGGTACATCCGATTTTGCATTTTCAATTATTTTTTAAGCTATTTGTTTTTATTAGCCTTTATTATATCTTTTAATGCGTTTGCGATTTTTATCTGCTTTGCTTTTTACATATAATAATCGTGGAACCTAAAATCATCCCTTAATTGCGCCCTTTCTTACTTATGAATCTTTTTAAAATCGGCAGCTGTTCATTTACCAAAAAATTTCCAATTTTTTTTAAAACAAGTACTCTCCCTTCGTTTTCCCATTATAATAATATTTGTAAAACTTTTGCGAATATTTCATATAGTTGGTTGGCATATTATTAGCCCCTAATAGTGTATTATTCATTGGTTTTTAAGTTGGTAGAATAATATTATTTTTCATATACTTCTTTGCCGGCTTTATAATACGCTCCCCTGATTAAAACATCGTATTAGGATAGGTTTAAAATTGATTTGAATATGATTCTTTAAATAATTTATTGGTCTGATTTCAAGGTGCTGATCTGATAATTATTATTAAGTAATTATCATATTGTGTTTGCTATAAGTTATATAACTATTGGATTTTTAATTAATCAAAATGCCTTTACCAATATTCTCAAAAGGGGGAAGTTATTTGTCCCTTAATCCAGTCAATGGCTAGGCCTTAATTAAAAGTACAAATAATTAAATGCTTTGAATCAACTTTATAATCTAAAACCTTGCTATTTATGATATAAATTAACTATTAATTAATATTGATACAATATTAATAAATTACGCAAAAATATATTAAAGCAAAATGATTAATATAATTTTTAATGAAATAGGTGGTAAAATCTGTGTATTCCTAAAAAAATAGGAAAAATCCCCTATTATATACTCCTCCAAATGATCCTTATAACATGTCTATTATAACTTCGATTACCCCCTAGAACTATCAGATCCATTACTTCTAATAGCTAAGGCATAACCCCTAAAAATTATCATAATATCATTTAAGTGGCGTTCCCTGTACAGCATGGAAAGATTACATAACCCCTATGGACCAACAAATTAATCTACTCCAATAATTCTAAGCCGCAGCCTAAAATTATTATAATAATAATCTAATAATTTAATCCCAAGTAAAAATCATCTTATTTAATGGAAAAGGCGTATAAAATATTAAAAAATGTCAAGTTCAATATATGGCCTTTTTTTCCTTTGCCTTAAATAAAAACTCCTATTTTTTTTAATAAAGTCCATATTACTAAATGCTGCCCAAGTAGCGATTTCCCTTCTTTTAGTATAAATAATAATTCCTAGTTCCTAGCTATTATAATTGGCGTTGAAATCCCCATTAATTAAATAATTGGCTAAAGGGCTAAAACTTATAATATAATCTATAACTAAATTAAAAAAAGGCTATTAATAAACATTAAAAATAACGTACTTATTAATATTTAACCAAAGGAAGTCCTTGCTTTAAATAAGCCTATGTTATTAGATTTTAAGAATTACACCCTTTTAAGTATATATAAAAACTTTTGAATAATTATTTAAGCTATTTTAAGTATTAATAAGTATATATATATTATAGCCTAAGTAGGTTTTAATAATGTTCTTTTTATTAATTCTTATATAAGGTTTTTAAATACATAAAATATTAATTTTTTTTTAAAGGCCAATAATAATATATAATTATGCGCTAGTCCTTTGGTTATGTTAACCTATAGCATTGTTAGGTTTTTGGACTTCCTTATGTAACGGCTGCCGCGTTAGTAGAAATAATGTTTTATTATTTTTTAATATATAGGTTATTAAATTTTTAGTTTATTATAATTTATGTACTAAAAGAAGCAAGAAAGGCGGAGGAGCTAAGGAAGCTATTCTTGAATATTTTAATTAAATTAAGATTATTAATATTAATTATTAAACGCTTTGTCCGTCCGGATTAAATAATCCTTAGGAATAAAAAATCAGATAATATAAAGGTAAAAATTCCCTGGTTTTTGTATTAAGAAATAATAGCTCTTTTCTTTCTTTTTAGCTTTTAGTAAATAAGAAAAGCAATAGCGGGGATAATAACGTTTATTATAAATATAGCATTATTATTCTTCAAAACCAATTAGGCTGTAGTAATTATTGCTTTAATAGCTTTAATTAAAATATCTTATTTTATTTAATTATTGGCAATATAAATGATTTCAAGCTTCTTTTTTATTAGTTTAATAAGCTTTTCTTTTATTTGTTTAAAAGCAATAAGGCAAAATGGGTATTTAAACAATTTAAGGCTATAACAATTAGCGCATTTTATTATAATAATGTAATTTTTTTTAATTAGGCTATTGTATTTATTAATTTAAATAGTATAATGTTTGTATTTAGCGTATTTATAGCATTTAAAAGGAACATAATAGCTTTAATAGCCATTTGTGTATTAAACGATTAGTACTTTTTTAATGTAAGATCATAAAAAAGCATTAAAATTAAAAAATATAAAAAAAGGGGACTAATATTTTGAAGGCAATATTTTAATTAAGCCGTTTATAAATTAAGTTGGCCTTAGCCCTTAAAAAGGGGCAGCAAATAATACAACGTTGGCTAATTTGTATAAACATTTTTATAATAACTTTTTTTTTATAATTTAAATAATATTTTTAAATAAATCCCTTATATATGCTAAAATGCTTAAAAAAATAGTTATATTAAACTTTTAGGAATTTAATATTAGTAGCATTTATAATTTTTATAAGAATCTTTTTGCCTTTTTATATATATAAAATGTTTTAGATTATTAGGTTTTTTGAATAAAAAGCCTAGCCAATGTAAATTGAGGTAATTTTAGGTAAATTCCCAAAAGTAACTTTTGGGATTTAAGCCGCAATTGCCTTTTGAATTGCGTAAATCTCTTATTAATTTATTTAAGCCATTAAATCAAAAATTATTATAAATTTAATGTCTTTTTAAATGCTAGGCATATTTGTGTTTAAAATGCCAAATAAGATTCTTTTAATAAAGTTTGTATGAAAGATACCAAAAAAAAGGCAAAAAATAGGGCTTTTTGGTAAAGGCCATTGCCCCTAAGTTTTTTGGGGTTTTTACAATATTTGCGCAATTTGCTCAAATGATTTTGCCAATAAAACCAAAGCCAAAGCCAAAGCCAAAGCCAAAGGGTTTTATAAAAAAGGCTAAAAAAGGAAAAAATTTGTGGGAAGTTTTTTAGGGTAAAAAAGTATAATTATAAAATAGCTTTTTATAATAATATATTTAATAAATAAATTTTTAATATGTTTTACAAATTTAATATAATCTGATTTAAGGCAAACATTAGCCACAAATTAATTAAAGGCAAATATGGTTTTATTAAAAACATTGCGCCAAATTCGGGTCTGCTTTTTTAATACCTTTAATTAAATATAAATTATAGTTTATATAATATTTTTTTAGGTGTAACATTATTAAAAAAGTATTTCAAGAAATCGATTATTAATTATTAATTGTATGCGTTTTTTATTGCAGAAGTTCAAAAAGGAGGAATTATTGGGCAAACATATAAAGTCCAAATTAAAAACACTCAAATATTATGCTTTGGGTATAAAAAGCGCTATTAATATAAATAATTTATGAAAAATTGATGTACTTATAGTATTAGCGAATAAGTATCCGTGATTTTTATTTTTACCCCGCATCTTATATTTCTTATTTTTGCGCAAATATATATAATTTTACAAAATTAATTTTAATTGGAAATATAATTAAAATAAATTAAAGTATAAATTAAAGATTATAATATACACAACTTAAATTTAAAATTAAGTGCAATTTAATTTTAATATTTTATATGCTACTTATCTGCCGCGATTATAGTTTTAATCCTTGCATTCATGCTTATAATTAAATTTTTAAATAAACTTAGCTTAAAAATGTCTTATGCGATTTAAAGGCATAATTTTAATTATTGCCGCGCAAATTTTGATTTTGATTTATTCTTTGCTTTTTTGGGGAATATCTTATAATAATAAGTTTTTAATATTTATTAAATATGCTTAATTAAGTTAAGATCTGGAGAGTAAAGAGGCTAGTTTTTAAGTAGAATTATATTTTTATTTATAAACCAATTTCTAATTTTATGGGCTTAATAAATAAAAGCATTATTTTATATAAATTTATATTTAAAATTCAAGGTTTCGTATATCAAAGCAAGTTCTGCATTCAAAAATTTAAGGTAAAATATAGCCAAATACCCATATTTCACAAATTTAAAATTTTAATCTATAATATAAAGATTTAAATGCCTAAAGTCTCAAAAGCACCCTTAGACCATAACTTTCATATTTTTATTTGTTTTGTAAGTTTAAACAAAATCTAGGTGCCACTTTTATATCATAATCCAAAAGCACTACTTATCCCATTTATCCCGCCCCATCTTAATTAAGCATTTATTATTTTATATAATTATGCCCCATTCCTTTAACAAACGATTTTGATGTCAAAAAGCTTAAATAAGGCATTTGTTTGCGTTTTTTTGAATAAAAAAAGATTACCGTTTATACTTCTAATTCTTGATTTTATACTCTTTTAAAAAAAAAATTAATAATATTCTTTTTGCAAATAACTTAATATACATAAATTATTTGTTTATAAATCTTTTTTAAAAAGCGGCATACGTATTAAAAAATAAGTCGTTCTTTTGCAAATGTATATAATTTTAAGGCGCTAAAGCGTAGTTATAAAGCTTTATTAAATTATAAAAGTTTAAGGGCAATTATATTATATATAGTTATATATAGGTGCAAATAAAACCTTAAGATATATGCTTTAATTGCATTCTTATTTAATATTCTTATAATCCTCCTACGCTTATATTCTAATAATTTAATCTTCTTTTTCTTATTCCCATTCCTTAAAATCAAAGAATTACATTGTACTAGCATAATCATAAAATATTAAAAAAAAAAAAAAACGCAAACACAAAAAATCGCGCTTTTATATTAATCCTCGCTTAAAATCACGGACACTTTACCAGGGTGACTATAATGCGCAAGCTTTTAGGATTTATTAAAGATCATTTTCATGCGTTTTGGAGGTTGTATTATAAAATTATTGAACCTTTAGGTAGGTTTGGAAAAATGATGTTCGATGTGATAATATACAGGAGATCACTTGTCAACGTTATTTGAATCAATAAAGCAAACGGACTTCTTGTCCGCTCTTTTAGATTCGGTTCGTGCATTGGTCATTTCACGGCTGTTGTGACTCGTGCCTACCTTTGTTGTCCTTGGTCGCTTCCGGTGGTCTGGATGTTTGCTGTTTGGGGTAAGAGAGACGCTCCACGCTGTGTTGTTTTGCTTCCGCTCTAAATGTTGCTTGCCCTCTCTGGGTTCCTTAGTCGCTGACTGCGGCGTCCCGAGATACAGCTGTTGATTGTTTGTGCTATTCGCTACATATGCGTCCATCTTTCATTGCTTGTGCGTTTGTTGAGGGGGATCTGAGTTGGCTTTCTTTCCAACTTGTGATATGTTACTTTCATTGCTGATTTTGTTACCCCTCGCTCCAAACTCTCCAGTATTCCTGCCAAGTATCCGGATTATTCTCGTCCGCATGGCTTCCAGTGACGGCGAAGGGGACGAGACACCCAATTCGCAGCAGCCAGTCGTTCAAACGAGTGATATCCAGGATGAGCCCACAGCTGAGAGAGTGCCTGCCGTGGGCCATGCTACACAAAACGTGTACACGGATCTGTACCCGGCCCATATTATGCTTACTTGTCCTAAACACCGCGTGGACATTCCACGACATTTAGCACTACTGGACAGTCGAGCCAAGGATGCCATCCAGGCCCCAACGGAGGCACAGGAAGAGGAATGGACAAAGCTCGTCGGGGGTCTATGGAAGGTTCCGTGTGACGGACGATTGTGGTTGTGCTTTTCAAAGATTTCACTACTTGGCCAATCCCATCAAGGTGCTATGTCTGTTTTGAAGCAGATCGCGACCCAGAACGATTATATGCCGTTTGGGGATAACAATATAGCCATTGTGGATTTTCTGCCAGACCAAATCAGGCGATATGAGACATCATGGCCTGTGGCAGTGGAGCAAGATGTTGTTGAGGACGCCGACTGTTTATCTCTTGAATCGCAGCAACACGGAAATATATCGAAGGTTTCCGATGCACCCTGGCAAAGGGTCATGTAAGCTCTCCAGATCAAGAATCGGTTACAGAAATCCACTAAGAATGTTGTAGATCTCTGCGTGGCCAGGAGTCGTTTCCGCCCGATATACCTTTAATCTCACCAAGTCCCCGTTTCGAAGTGTTCCAATCATACAAAGAATGCTCTCCTAGTACGATATTGTTACTCGGCGATGAAACCTTTGGCGTTCATCTCACGTTCTTTGACATATGCAACGTTGAATCCTCCATGGAGTGGGATCAATCTCAGAAAGGGTGGAAGTGTGGCAAACTCCACAGCGACAAAGTCGAGTATTGGGAGCCCGATTCCGACAGTCATTACCGCATCCTTCAAGAGTGTGCATACACGGTGGGACGACTTATGTCTATTTCTTGCAATAAAAGCTGATACAAGCAGGTGGCTCTGCATTGGGACCGTAAAAGACAGGCCCGGAATCACTGGACTGTCGTCGAACTTCGTCATCGTCATTCAGCTGGATATTCAGAGGCGCTGCCCAACTTGCCAAGGCCAAGAAAAAATATCGATGCGGTACTTTACCTACTCTCCTTTATCAATGACAGACTCGCATGGATTATACAGGCTTGGTCTCGTCTGGCGGAGTATTTCGACCTCATACTTGACCAAAAAAGTGCTATATTTGATCCAGATCGGCACGATGCCCTGTTGAGCGACGACGAAACCTTTTCTAGATCAAAGAAGTATTTTTGGGCCATCACAACATTGAAAGAGCTCGAAACTTGCATTTCCGGCAATATCAAAGAGTTATCTAGCTTGGTTGAGCTTAAGGCACCCAAGGAAGTGGAAACAGCAGAGAAGCAAGGCTTTCGAGAAGTGCGATCGCAGCTCACTGCGCAGCTCAACAAGCTTAAGGGACTTGCGAAGAGATTTCGAGTGAAACGCATTGAGGCTGTTGATCTTAGGGATGGGGTAAGTGCCATGGACCAAGACCAATTTGCCTTCTCCAATCTATAGCTAATGTGAAGATGGCATAATTAGCTGTTCAACGCCAGTACCGTTATCGACAGCCGAGCTTCCATACGGCTGGGAGAAAACGTCAAGCTGCTCACTTTCGTCAGCATCTTCTTCTTACCGCTTTCATTCTGCATGGTACGTACCCTCAACTATGCAGCTCAACTTGTTTGGTGCATACTGATGGTTGAACATGCAAGGCCGTATGGAGCATCAACGATGAGATCTTCAGTTTGAATGCTTTGAAAGTGACTGCTGTTCTGATCTCGTTAACCACCTATCTCGCGGTCGTGAATCTCAACAACCTCGCTCAATTATCTCGACGAGGGTACCAGTCTTTCGCCGACTATCTCGTTGACATCATGACGGTAGACCCAGACGGGAAATGGAACAGAGGGGCCTGTTATTCCGCAAATTCGCGAATGAGCACGAACTGGAAACCAAACCTTCGAATTGGCGACTCTTCCAGTACTGTTGCAGAACCTACATCTACACCAAAGGCATCAGGTCCCGCGCTGGCGGCTGGAAATCACAACTTCAAGCATTTCGACGGAGTGAGAGGAAGGAATTACCGCTTCCCAATGGCACCCTACCTCAAGATACCAAGAAGCGGAATGCAACCATTTCTGAAGTTTGCAAGAAGATTCATGATGCCATACCGGTCTACACCAGAGCCTTCGTTCCGGCCGAGCTACGTCGACGGAATAAGCCAGCAAGCAGAATCGTGGTGGACGAAAACGATGTGATGGAACGAGGAGAAGTGCAACCTCCTGTTATCGTGCAGAGAACATCATTGAAGCAGGATGTGGAGATGAATAACACCAGAGCTGAGCCATCAGCTGCGGCTGCTCGCACTGAAGCACCTCCGAATCTCACTGTCGTTGGTGATGAATCATTGGAAGACACAATCAACCGAGCTCCTTCTCCCGCAGTCACACAAGGAAACTCGACGGATGAGGAAAACGAGCGCGGAGCCGTGACCCCATCTGGACCATCGATGGGATCTACAGAGTATGAGAGTAGGAATGTGTGTGCTCCGAATCCAAATCATAAAGCAGTCTTGCAGGAGAGGGAGGAGAATGGAGTGCGTTCTGCTATGGTTTGAAAGTGACGTGGGGTGGGAAGAAAGTGTGCTGGGTTTGTTTATGGAGGCTCCTCTGATTGGATTTGGTAGAGGAGAGGCATCACAAGAGGAGGTTGGCACGGTCTCAAGGCACGGGATCAGTAACTGAGTCATTTGAAGAAGGATGGCGAAAGATCGAAGCTGGGGATTTGGAACTGCGAGTTAAGCAACTTGAGGAGCTGGTGGGCTGTCTTGGCTTTTTGATGCATCTTTTGTCTTTGACGTTGAGGAATGAATCCCAGGGGAGGGTTCCATACATCTTTCGTTGCATAGTTTGTTTTTCAGAGCGATAGCTTTGGAATCTCCATGTCGTCGATTAATTTCCAGGATTTATGTATCCCTTCCGCGGAAATAGTGTGAAAGCCCAGGTCAACCGCCAAGGACCCAAACTCAGTGGTCGCACCTATTGTCAGCAATTTTGGACATTCAGATCAACGAGTTGAGACTCAGTATGCAAGTGAAATCACAAGGAATGCATGATATGTGGGTGCTAGAAGATGTTACAATTCTTCGGGGCTGCGGCTGCTCCAGTGCATGCATCTCTCCACACCATGAATTCTATCCCCCACCTCCGCTTCGACTTCACACATCCCAAAGCCTCCTCGCATTATCTCGAAAGAGCTTCTTCTTCAGCTCCTCATCCTCGCTACACCACTCCATACACTTCCGCAAGAAGGGCATGGCATCATAACCCTTCGACTGCGTATGCGGCCAGTCTGAAGCAAACACAACTCCCTCTCCATTCCTCATTCGCAAAAGCAACTTCACCAACACTTCCAAATCCTTGAATGTTGGATCCTTGGAGAAGATGTACGGCGCTGAAATTTTTGCATACACAAGAGGATCTTCCATCATTTTCTGCAGCGCCTTCCATCCCGGCTCTATCGCTGGATCTAGTGGCAATGTTGCCGGAGAACCAAAATGCTCAAGCACGATCTTCACTCCCAACTCCGATATCAATGGTTGGACATGATTTAACATCGCCATATCAGCGTACAGACCAATCGACCAAGTCTTCATCGGCCTCAACCTATCCGCATATTTCCGCAACGTCGTCTGGATCTCAGCTTTAGATAATTTAGTCCCAATCGATCTGAGATTCAATCGTGCTCCTCGAACGCCAAGGTCGTGCCACTTCTGAAGAGTCTGAGAATCGATGTTGTCTGGATCAAAAGCCACGACGCCACGACCTCGAGATTGACCAACTTCCTTCAGAGAGTCTAAGATCCAGGTGTTGTCGTTGCCGTATGTGCTGACTTGGACGAACACCATGTTCGGTAAGCCAAGCCGTGAGGCGTTGGACAGTGCTCCAGCCATGGTCCCTTCGTGAGGAATTTTGGGGATACCATTGGGGAATGGATATTTCCTAGGCTCGATAACGTGGATATGGCTGTCCCATGATCCTTCTGGGGGCTGATTTGTTGATGAAGAGGCGAGCTTTCGATGTGCATCGGGTAGCATTTTCAGGAGGGTTGAGTGGCGAGGTCTCATACATTGGTGAAATGTTCGCGAGCACAATTGACGGCTCGGTATCCTCAAAGTGTGAAACATGCTCCGGTGAGGATATATAGGTGACTGTACGCAAGGGTGAAATGGTAATGTGAATTATGAAGGACATTGAGTGTCCAGGTGATGGAGGAGGAACGTCAACAGTGGATCTCGGCCAATGTCCTAGTACCGCAAACCATATGGACTAGTTGTGCGGAACGTCTACATTTTGAAATAAAGAACACTTTATATTTATTTTTGCCTCAACCTTAACTTTACTTGTATGATGCACATTTTTAAAAATATATTGGAATTTTAGGGATTTTTTAATATAACTCTTATGATTATCCAACTTGAACTCATATATATAAAAAGATAGGTTAAGAAAAGGGGCATCGAGCCGCCTGTAGCAAAGCGAGCCTCACTAAAATGTAAGGCTCTTTACCCCGCAAAAAATGCCGTTTTAAAGCCACTTACTTTCGCACCAAATCAAATTAGATTTTTATTTCAAATTGATCAAAAAATCAGTTATATTATAAAAAGCATTTTGATCTACTATAAAAGTTACATTAAGGTCGTTGGGTGGTGGAATAAAAAGGGGCAAATCGAGGTTTGGACGTTCCGCACAACTAGTCCATATGGTTTGCCTTAGTCCGGGCGACTTGCATAAGCACCCTTCGCACTAGTTTAAGCGATTGACAATGACCGGCTGGAATTTGATGCTCATCACAGTTCATGATGCGACTTTTGGGAGTGAATGAAATCTGCACAGATGATTCTCTTCATAAAGTATCGCGACCTCTCCCTATAAATCATATATCTGGCCTGGACAAAGGTCGCCGAAAGCGCTCTCGAGAGCGAGACTAGGCCTCGCGGAGGAGAGTCATGGATTTTTACTTACACATCCCCACCAGTCGCCTATCTGATCAGATTGAAAACAGGACAACACCATTGAACATGTTCCCTTCGCAAAAGTTCACGTGAAGAAAGCCAACAAATCAAACTCCGAGTTACTGAGGCGCTGCCGCATTGAATTGCCAATACTTGGTTGGACCCGTACCGCCAACTCCACCCATGCAAATCATAGGTGAATATGTAAAGAACTTCACCTCAAACATGGACCAAGTAGGTACCATATGTTAGCATTACTATGCGTGTGCGTCTTCAGTTATGCTGAACAGATGGGGCGAGCAACAGGTGGAGTTTGCATGAGGTCGCCCCTGACATGAGTACTTTCGCAGCCTTATTCTGGGAATGCATGGCTTCCACAACTAAAGACAAAGCCATCAATATTAGTATGATTCCTAGCCTCATATTCAAAGATTTCGAGTGTCACGTCGCTGAGTCGCTCAAAGTTAAAGTGTCAGTTGTCGTGAAATTTGGTCAGTCAGCGGACAGTAAGATACAGTTCTCTTGAATATGGCTCGTCCAAAATTGCACGCTGATATCCCAGCTGGAGAACCTCTTAAGTGTTTCATCCCAATAGTCATACGATTTCTCTGCAATTCATGCCACAAGTTTTCATGCGCATGAGGGCGAATCAACCCTGATGTACAGTCTTCAAAATCGCCTCAACATCCGCCTCGCCAATTCTCTGAACCCCCAAGAGCTCATTGTCAACATTCTCCAATTTTCCTCCATACCCTTCACCATAGCCCGCCATGTAGATGTAAGGATAGAAAGTCTCGTCATCAAACAATCCCTGCTTCAACCTCTCATCGGAAGCAGCCTTCATTGTATCCAAATCCGCATGCACAGGCTCCCAAGTCTTTCCAGGCGTGAGCTTCTTCGCCACAGCCAACAGCTTGTTCTGCGTGAGCGCAATCTCCTCCACATACACAACTCTGTTTGCGGTCTCAGCGGTGTGCCTCAGAACTCCCATCACAGCTTGGCCCACTGCTGCGAGTGATGTGGTGGCGAATTCCTGGTCTCCTCACCCGTAAATGGTGGGTTTGAAATCTTTGGTATTGATGATGAATCCAACTTGAAGACCCCAGTCAAGGAATAAACCATTGCGGACAATTGTGTACGAGAATTCTGTGTTAGACTTGACCTTCTCGACGAGGTACTCCTGGACTTCGACTTTGCCGGCGTAGACGGGGAGAACTCTCGCCTTTGGGTTCTCGAGGTCTGAACCGAATTCTGAGGGAAGGAAATTTTGGATACCAGCTGCGATAGCTGCGTTGATGAGACGGGTTTGGTCCGAAAGAGCAAGTGCGCTCAGGGTGGAGACAATTGCGTTTTGGCCTTGGAAAGCCGAAGTGAGAGATTCGAGAGATGAGTAGTCAATTTTGATGACCTTTGCTGCTGCTGGGAAGGTAGCATTCGATGGTCCTCGAGTGATTACTGTGACGTTGAATTTGCCGGAGTCGAGGAGGGCGTTCAAAGTTTCTGGACCAAGGTTGCCGGATGCCTAGAAATCAGATTTAGTATTTCATTTTATTGAAGGATGAAGGGGATATACTCCAGCAACGACAAAATTTTTGATGGAAGACATATTTAGTTGTTGATGAGGGATTGATATGTTTTTGAAAGGGGGTTGAATTGGATATGAGGGAGTTTGTTGAGTGTCTTCGAGTCTGTTGTGAAGTTGTCTGATTGTTACTGAAGAGGGAATTCCAAAGTACTTATATACAACTCTTCGACACAGATTCGACGAACTGTCGCACCCCTCCTCTTACATCAGCTGTTTTGAAGTATCGTGGGATTTCCCTTCGACTAGCTGCCTCCCACATATATCCCACCGGTTGCCGAAGCGCCGCATCCCACCCCGTCAACACCGCGATGCGAAACACTGTTCCAGGGTTAGCCCCGCATCCCCTGAAGCCAAGTGCATGTGGCAAAGTTTCTCTGCCGATTCACATTCCCATTGGTTCGAGTTCAGAAAAGCGTCTAGTGGGAGATAGAGTCCAGAGAACGCTCATTGGTTGATGTGCAGGTGAAACAAAGAGAAGCATGCGTGGGAATGACAAAGAGATCAGCGACATGACCATGAAGAGGGAACAAACTTGATGGTTCCCATGATCATCATCATCGCATTGTGTGAACGGTGCGAGCACACTTGATTCGGTGCATTTACTAACGGTTTATCCTGAGGTTCCTGATGACATGACTCCTGAGATCTACAAGTCAAGTGGAGGGACTATCTCCTTGGGGATAACCAGCCATTCCGCCCATTCGTCCTCAAGATACTCCTCAATAGCTGCCAGCAAGAACCTCCCCGCTTCACCAACAGCCCAAAAAGATCTCCTGCAGTGCAACAAAATCGAGAAGTACGCCATGACGACCAACGCCTCAGGCTTCCTCTGATCCAGCAGTTCTGTGTATTCGGCTGAAATATTGATCGGCCATGACATCACGATTCTCGCATCAGGCAAAATATTGGATGTTCCATCCGGCAACTGGGAATTGTAGACTTTGATGAGACCCGTGATGGCTTCGCCGTAGACTTTGGCTTCGAAAGCTGAAAGGGTGTGGGATTGAGAAAATGTCCATTTGAGGTGGTCAAAGGCATGAGTGACTTTATCGTCACGTTCCATAGCCTGACCTTCATCAGCCAGGAGAACTTTAATATCTGAATTCCTGATATATTCCCACGATGTTCCTGTCGTAACTCGGATGCCTCTCAGGAGCCGGATTGACTGTACTAGACGATCTAGGAAGGTGTTGAGATCTGGACTTGGTGTCGAGAAGGTGTCACAAAAGCAATGCAGGCCGAGGATAGCTGCGAAAAGGAATGCTGGGATCATGTTCTCTTGCGTGAGTGTAGGACATGATGCGTTAAAAAGGGAGAGTGCTTGAGCTTGTAAAGCTGTTGATTCGGCGAGGTACATGGTGGATTTTGAGGGATGTTTGATACTTAGTTGGAAGGCTGACATGGCGAGAGACTCGTACATTATGTACGGATACTCGAAAGTGTACTAGAATGATATTAATTCAAAGATTCGTCCACATAAGATTGTGAAAAACGATACCGAAAGCCACTGAGCTTGAAGAAACCAACCAAGATTTATGGGTACCAAGGCAATGAGAAGTAAGGGGAACTTACTCGATTCGTCGTTGCAACCCATTCAGCTTTAGATGATTCATCAGCAAAGGTGGGAACATTCTCGGAAACAAGGTTCTGATATAACTCCAGATGGAGGATGTTGACATAAGGTTCGGCTCGAGGAGGGATCGGTGTTGGTGTTCCCGGCGGGCTCGGATGGGTCGTTTGAGTGTGGAGGCTCTGATCATCACAGAGTGCCAAGTCAACGGAAGCGGAGTTCAATGCTTGTTCATTGGGACTCTGACTGCTTGAATTAGGTTTCTTAGAAGCCTGACCGTATGAACATTGTTTATTGGCGATGGTGCAGTTGACACATGAAGGACGAGATTCATCACACTGTAATCATGGGTCTTTAGTCAGCATCATGAGGTGAAGAATCTTTTTGGAATGTCAACACAAGCTGGGATATCAAGTTTGGCGCGTACCTTTTTATGGCTCCGCTTGCATTCTGTACAACCCTGCCGTGACTTTTTGTGGCTTCTGCGAATCATGGCGGGGAAATGAGGGGTAGCTGCTGGGATCAGGCAGCTTCTTCCTAACAGGTAAGCAGGCAAAAATCAGTCTTTGTCGCTCTGAAATGTCTCATGTGGAGGATGATATGCTGTTCCGGTTGTTGAGGTTTGCTGATGCCTTGGAGAGTGCATGTACGTGATGAATTTATCGTGGGTGGACGTTGCGCCAAGATTGGTGGGGCACAGCACTGCCTCGCAGCCAATCAGCTCATCGACCAATGTCAACAACATGAAAGGTTCGATGACGGTTCAGCTCTTCAGCCCTTCGAACTTGTTCATCATGTCGGAGTAAGCATTAATGAGAACTCCAACAGGAGAACTGGAACTTAGTGCCTCGAAATTTTTATTTTATACTCATCATAGACTATCACCAAGTTTTCCGTACAGGGAACCCAAAAGTGTACGACTATGAACGGTTCAAAGCAATCTACATCTCAGTATCTCACACCTCAAGTTACACCGAAGAATTCTTGCTCCAAGTATTGGCAATAGGTACCAGTCGCCAACACAGGGTACAAAAAGTTGAAAGTTCGCCGTCATCTCTATCGACTCCATCTAAATCTCGAATACTTGCTCCCACTATTCGCCAGCTCTATCCTATCAAGATCCTCAACTTCCGCTTCAGGCTGGATATATCCTGGGTACCAGTACCAAAAGATGATTGTGACGACAAACATTGGTACTGCATCGAATGTATACAGGGTCCACTCGTGTGTCAAAGAATACCCATTGTGACCTTGCATGTACTCCACGACCCGAAAAACCGATCGTCCGAAAATAAGGGTGCTGGCAACGTATATCATGTATAAAGTCTGTCTCCAGGGCTTTCCTGTTGTGAATCTAAGAGCGTTCAAGTCAGAAGCGTTCAGGAGAAATGGTCACAGTAGGATCGAATTTCCTGAAACCCTGCCAAGGCCACCGATGAACGTTGCACAAAACGTAACTCACGATTCTCGAGTTGGCTGTTTGGCCAGCCGTCTTTGAAAATCGCTTGCAACAATAAAAAACAGCCCCAGCAAGATCAGCTGCATGAAGAGTCCTGCAACCACGATATACTCTCCGATCTGCGTCAACTTGGGAGTAGAATTCAGCCCCGAAGCTCCTGATTGAACATTTAAAGATATTAGGTCCCCAATGACGAATGTTCTCGATAACCAGTTGATCCGGATGATGGACAGGTGCTCCCCCTTCACAGTACGTAGGATGCGGGTGAGGGTCATGTAAATCGAAGCAGCGACTATATACGAAAGTCAGCCACGTTCCAACAAAACTGGCATAAACGCTGAAAACAGTAAACTCCGGTCACAGCACTTACAGAAAGCCGGAGCAATGACGAGAAAGATGGCTTGAATGAGAAAAGCGACAATGCTCCTCGAATAATAGTAGCATACTGCTCGTCCAGCGAAACCGATGACTTCGCCTATATCAAGAAGTCAGAAGTCGCATTTTCATCAGACCGGCGGCCGATGGGAGAACCTACTAAGACATCCTATCGCAAAATATATGCAGAACCAAGTGCGCAGTTTGTAGATTCGCCAGAAATGCAAAACGGTAGTAGCAAGAAACAAACCCAGGAAAATGAAGGAGGCAGCTTGAGAGGGCAAGAATTTCCAGAAGTAATACGCGCCCTTGTAGGCTTCGAGTTTGGCCATTGGTATCGTGGCGCATGCGGAGAAAAAGACGTAAAGGATGAAAGCGATGTAGGAAGACAACTTGACCAAGATTGGAAGAAGGCTGTCAAGATATAACAGTTCTTAACCCACCTTGAGAAGTCTCTTGGATGGGTGCGCGGCCTCTCTGAAATACTCGTGTCAACCCCAGGGGCTTACCGAAATTTTCAATCGTGCAACGCTTCTATGCGAGCCATGTACGGCAAAGCTGGTCAGCATCGTGTTTTAATTTTATCATGTCTCTGAAGTGGGAGATGGTCTCTGGTTCAGATGCGTGCAGAGCGAGGTCTTCGATGGTGGTAGATACGCGGTTTCACGTGCCAAGATCTAGCGAGGGTCTCCTGAGAAAGCGATACGCGTATTCGTCCCCGGCCAAGGATATGGGGCAGTAGCCGCAGGTATTTCGACAAACCAATTCCGATTTTGATTCAGAATGTATTGCTCTTGCCTGGGAAGCCATTTCAAGTAGTTCGGACATTAGGCGGCAATTCCTCAAACGCAAACTGGGTATTAAGGCACTGGACACGTCCACGAAAATGCGTGCAGTCTTCGGAAAAGGTTCTATTGATCTGCTCCAACTCCCCGGGTATCTCTCTAGCATCTCGTCTCAGTCATGAAATGATTGTCGGTTTCCCGTGATGTTCACGTGATGTGAAAACACCCTCTCACTTCTTGCTCGCCTCCGCCGCTGGAGCTTTTCCCATACTCGCGAATTCGTCGGTTGGCGTAGGAAGCTTTGGGTGTTTGGACTAGATTGGTCAGTTTGAGTTCTAGTCATGCTCTTCAGGACACCTACACTCCAGTGAATCTTCATGTTGTTCAGGTTATCGATCTCTGCTTTGCAAGTCGACTAGTCGCGTTAGTAAAGACTATGAAAGAGATACAAGGAACATACACATTGAAATTTCATTCCCTTGTCCTTCTTGAGGGTAGAATTGCCGCCCTTCTTGGCTTTCTCCGCCGCCTTTTGCTGAGCTTCGATCTAGGCGGCGAATTAGTAATCAGCTTCTATGATGAAGGGGTTTTCCATGTACCTTCTGTAATCCGCGTGCCATGATGGATAATGTGAAGCGAGTAGGGTGCGTTGTGGTGTTACCTGAGAAAAATTTGGGTCTTGCATCGTCTCTCGTGGAAACTTTGATACTTGGGGAAAATTGGAGGCGCAATGCGGGCGGGAGCGCTTGCAGCGGTTGTTCAGGACACGTGATATACATTCACATGTCTGCTGGCAACAAGCTCAAAGCACGCAAGCCATCCTCATAAGCTTTCTTGATCGTCTCTTCTGAATAATCTCTCTAAGAACGGCTATAAGTTTTCAATATGATAACAAACACGAATGGATGGAAATACGCGTGCTCGGCGGGGAAAATGTTCATCAAGCCACTAGTCTTCAAACAAGCGATACGCGTATCGGTTCCAGACGTCGACCGTCTTTCGTCCTTTGTATCATTCTTACTCCTTCTTCTATCCAAATTTGTGTCATGCATAGATAATTTAGCCATAGAATATATCCATAAACATGTTTCGATTTCAGTAATCTGCGCTGTATCTTGGCAAGTTTTTGTTCCGTGAGAATTGAAGTCTCCCCAACACGCCTCTTGATCCTCATGCTGCATGTCAGTAGCCTCATCCAAGTATATCAGTCCAGTCGCCGATGATCTCGGTACTGTAGTATAAATGTTATAATCCATCCTCTTCAAGGTGTTCAGATTTAGAGGCTCTCCGGCTTGTAATAACATTACGTAACTCGCCCCCCTTCCTCTCCCCACTTTCGACGTTTTTTGTCAGCATGAGTACGTGTGGCGCCATTTTGAGCATCTGATTTAGCCTTAGCTTGTAGTAATAAACTACCCTTCCCATCATGAATATTGTTGAGCAAAGACCTTAAATCTTGGTTTCTCGAAATTCGCATCAAACTGAGATTTTAAGGCCACGCGTCGAGAACTGAAGCATCGAGAGCCGCAGCTCTGCAACAGACGCATGACCTTATTTATACCGATCGAAGTTTTGTGAAGACAGACAATTCATCACGATGTCTTTGTCGAAACTGGCTGATTGGATCACCATCGAATCCCAAGCTGCATCACAACAACCACATGGTGGGGTTCGCATTCCAAATCAAGCTATACCCAAGGCGTCATCAAGTCCGTTTCTTGATGTCGAGATGAATGCAATGCCTACGCGAGATACAAGTCACAATTGTACGACGGAATCACCACAGTCTCTGACTGCTCTGTCACAGTCTCCTCCCCTCGAGGACGTCACCGAGCCCACCATTCAGATCTCAGAACAGATACAATCTGTATGGTCACCCTACAAAAACCGATTTCGAGTTCTTGCCTCCTGCTTCATGGCACTTTCTAATGGAATGAACGATTCTGCGCCTGGCGCACTGATTGAAAGTATCGAAAGGTAGGCAATACTCCTCTTATTCTGACATCGGCTGACTGAAACTTCAACAGGAAGTACAACATTGACTATGGTACCGTCTCTATAATTTTTGTGTGCAATGCTATTGGTTTCGTCGCAGCAGCTTTTTTCTTGGGTGCTTTGTCGAGGAGGATATGTCAGGCGAAGTGTTTGGGGATTTCTGAGGTTTTGTTGATTGTTGGATATATTGGTCTTGTGACGACACCGCCGTTTCCAATTGTATGCATATCGTTAGTCTTCATATTTCCCTTCTAACCTGATAGACACTGAAAGAGGTAGATTCTTCTTCCTCGGCCTGGGAATGTCCATGAACCTCGCCATCTGCCAAGTCTTCTGCGCCAACTTAGCAAACAACACAGCTCTTCTGGGTGCATATCAGGGTGCTTACGGGATTGGCGGTACAATTGGCCCTATTATCGCCACAGCTCTGGTATCGAATGGCTACGTTTGGTCCCGATATTACTTCATTCTCCTCGGCATCGCGGTATTTAATCTGGGATTTGGACCATGGTCTTTCTGGAACCATGAGCGGGAGTCACCAACCTCAACAGTCAACACGCAACCTACATCATCCACTCAATCAAGTACTCAGCGCAAATTGAAGTCATTCAAGATTTTGATGTTACATAAACCAACAGTTCTGGGTTCTTTGTTTATCTTCGCGTATCAGGGTGCTGAAGTTGCCATTTCGGGTTGGATCATCTCTTTCTTGGTTCAGTTCCGAAATGGGGATCCGAGTAAGGTTGGATATGTTACTTCTGGCTTCTGGGCTGGCATTACTCTTGGTGAGCCACTACTATGCATATTCAATCTTTGACTTCGGACATGCTGACAAGCTAGGTCGGTTTACGCTATCGTTTCTAGCCCACAAGACAGGTGAACGATCATTCGTGTTTGCCGTTACTGCTGGAGTACATCCCCACATATACATGCTTATAATTATGGCTAACATCTTCCAGGCCTTAATTCTCCAGCTTCTCATCTGGTTCGTCCCATCCATCATCGGCAGCTCAGTCGCAGTAGCATTTTCCGGGTTCCTCCTGGGCCCAGTCTCACCAGCCGCGATCCATATATTCCAACGCCTTATCCCTCGCGACATGCAGATATCTTCACTGTCAATCATCGGGTCGATTGGAACTTCTGGGGGTGCTGTCGCTCCGTTCATGACTGGAATGATTGCGCAGCATGTGGGGACGTTCGTGCTGCATCCGATTTGTATTGGGCTTTTCATGTGCATGGCCGCGACGTGGTGGATGATTCCGAAGGTGGATAAGAGATCCGAATAATTGTTTCTGTGAAAGTTAGAATACATGTTGGTGGGGACATGCTGAGATTTTACGCTGGAAAGTCCAAGAAATTTGGCGAAGGTGCCTAAGGCTCTCGTGGCCTATCTCCTCAGCACCTGATAGCCTGTAGTTCTGGTCCAGTTCCCTGAAACTTAGCGTAATCAAAACAACTTTGGGAAGGCAGGCGCTAGCGACTGCGATCTACTGGGATAATAGAACAATCCTTTCTATCGGCGAGGCTTTAAGTATAGAGGTGTGTAGCTATGAATGTTGGGTTTGCTGAGGTTCTGCTGTCGTGAATTTCAGCTAGCGATGAGCAAAGTTCGCCCCTGATTTAGGCGAGGACCCACTGCTACAAAAACATTGAGCATGAAGCGCTCTCGCGCTTCAGCATGGTGCACGCACAATCGCGAAATTACTATAGATACTTCTACGGATCGCTTCAGGAGTCTAATCCAAAGCTCAGAAGTCATGTCGCTCACTAAAATATACTCAAGCAGTTACTTGTCCCTCGCTCGTATCCTCTCCCGCCGACGAAGATATGTTTGCGCTGGGAAACCTTCCTCCTTGCTTACAGACCAAAGGAGAACATGCAAATAGGGCCTTGAGAAAGGCAAAATCGTGTTGAAAGGATGTTTGCTGGGTTCATGGCCACCATGACGATTCTACCCGCCAGGCTGCCAGCCTCACGGCGTCCCGAGCACACAACCTCATGACCCTACAATTGTTCCTGAGCTAGGTGTTCTTATCCATTACAAACGTAACTGATAGTGCATCTAGCTGTGATCTCACAATACTTGATTCCATTCGACGCAGAAGTCTGAAGGTCCTATGCCTGATGTTGGGCTGGACTTATGTGCGCTTTTCTGTCCTTTGCATGGCCGCACGACTTTCAGTCTAATACTTTGATATGAAATTTTTGCATTGTCCAACTAATTAGAACACTAGATCTGCATCAATTATATATCTTCAAAGTACGTAGAACTATAAGCCTCACCGTCACACCGTGGGCTTTCGCAGAAATTGCGAAAATCATGCGAGGTTGTACATATGACACAGCGACGTTCTGGCAAAGTGTTTCTCGTTTGGAGATCACACCTGCGTCGGATACTGTTTTTGTCTGCATTTACAAGACTACCATTTCTATCATGTCTCTAGATTTTGCTAGACATCTTTGAAGTTCTGGCGATTTGTCTTGTTTGCGTTGATTCGGTTGGTTGGGTGAATTGAAGTGTGCCAATCTTCTTGGTCGCGACTTCCCGTTGACTTTCCTGCCCCCATCTTCCTTTTCTTCCACCAACTTGTATAAACGCGATCCTTTTGAATCGGGTCGATTTAATTCATCTATTTTGCTCTGCTATTCTCTCAATCATTAGCTTATCATCCAAAACATTCTCAATCATGCATCTCTACCGCCTCCAGCTGTTCGTCTGCTCTCTGGTCTTAGCCACTTCAGTACATGCAGCCTTATACGGAGCACGAAAAGCGCTCAGCGAGGTTATGGATTGCCTTGACTCACATGATATACCGTTCGTCGTCAAGAGTTCGTCCAACTGGACAAGTTACGCAACACCGTTCAATCTTCGTCTTGTTTACAAACCCGCCGTAATCACGATCCCACAGACACCTGAGCAAGTCAGCTATTCCGTAACTTGCGCGGGCGTTGCAGGTCTGAAAGTACAGGCGAAGGGTGGTGGACATTCTTATGCCAGTTACTCTAGTGGAGGTCAGGACGGTAGTCTGATTGTGGTCATGGAGAAGTTCGCTACGGTGGAGGTGAATCAGAGTGAGTCTTTCACCATTTTGAATGCCATTTTGACTGATCCCTGGTAGCAACATTCGTTGCTAAAATCGGTGCTGGACAGAGACTTGGAAACATTGCAACCAAAATCTACGAACAAGGCAAACGTGCTCTACCTCATGGAACCTGTCCAGGAGTCGGCATTGCAGGACATGCCTTACATGGTGGGTATGGATATGCTTCCAGAAAATGGGGCATCACACTCGATACCATCGTCGGGCTTGACGTCGTTCTTGCAAACGGAACGCAGATCTACACAACCTCGAAAAGCTACCCCGATGTCTTCTACGCTATGAGGGGAGCAGGAGAGAGTTTTGGCATCGTGACCTACTTCTATCTTCAGACTCAACCTGCTCCCTCCTCAGTCTTGTTCTTCACAGCAGACCTTGCCACATCATTGAGAGATGTCGAGGCGGTCACTACAGGTTTCGAGAAACTTCAAAACCTATCTCTGGCTTCACCACTTCTCACCTCAAACATCACATTCGGAATGTACGTAGATAGTTATGGCATCTTCAGTCTAAGCGGCTGGTGTATGGACTGCGATTCTTCTATATTACACAACGAAGTCCTTCCAACCATGTTAGCTGGCTTCCCAGAGAGTACCCCAACCGTCACAAAACAAGGATGGATCGAGGCTCTCGCCTCTATCGGAGCCCCTCACGCCCTGGTGCAACCTCTAGGCCACCAATATTCCACTCACGACACTTTCTACGCCAAGTCTCTTATGGTCAAAAACTTCAAGCCCTTGACCACATCTGCCCTTCGAGCATTCTGGTCAGACATCATCACCAACCAAGGCAAAGGCCCATTCTACAGCACCATCGACCTCTACGGCGGTCCGGGCTCAGCAATCAATGCACCTGAATCAAACTCGTCAGCTTATTCTTACCGAGATGCTTTGTGGGTATTCCAAAACTATGCATATACCGCCAACAGCCAACCACCTTTCGATCCCGCACTTATTGAGCTGGTGGATGGATTGAATGCTGCTGTGACAAACGCCCAGCCCGACGGCAACTTCATGGCGTATCTGAACTATGTCGATCCTAATCTAAGTGCAATGGCTGCCTCGGAGGAGTATTACGGTGCTGAGACGTACAATAAGCTGCTCAGTATCAAGATGCAACTGGACCCGACGTTCGTCTTTTGGAATCCTCAGACAATTGGGAATTCGATTGCTTTGCTAACTTGAACGAGTGATGTGGATGGGGAGTATCATTGACCGTGTACAATTTTGAGAAATTTAAAGTTCATTGACAGAAAGAGCCTTTGGAAACAAATGTGTTCCTCTCCTGGTGCATCCCCCCTCTCCTCCAGTCCCACACCCCCTCTCCTCAAACCAGCAAACTCACCCCATATTCCAAATCCGAACCCAATTCATTCTCTCTCCCAACCCTCCCCACACCTCTCCTTTGATCTCACAACAGCCCCGGCCTAATAAAGAAACCCTGCTCTAACATCTGATGCACGCGTACCTCTTCTCCTACGCTTGCACAGAACTCCTTACACCCTCCCTCAACCTTCACCGCCGTCTTCGGCACCCGCACATCCTTCCCATCAAGCGAATATTTATCTCCTATTTCATTCCGGAAACGATAACAGAAGCGCTTGTCGCTGCTGCAGAAGAGGCCGACGGTCGTGGGGTCCAGGGAACAGTGGTCTGGCGGGCCGGAACAGAGGGTTGTGGCTGTCCCTGAGTGGGGGTATTAGTGAGTATTGAGGGGGGAGGGGAGGGGGAGAGGAATATGGGCACGTACAGCCTCTTTTGAGACGGCCGTTGTAATAATCGATAGAGTATCTGTATGCCGTGATGTCTTCGCCGATGCATGTGCATGCGCTCCGAACAAGGGTATCGGCTGCAGAAGCCGGGGGAACGACAAAGAGTATTGATAAAAGGATAAAGAGAGTAATGGTTCTCATGATGATCGCAAGATGCGGTGTACTGTTGAAGTGTCTGAAGGTGTTGAGAAAAGGGTTACGTATGTACTTTGAAGAGTCTCCTTACAGAGCTAGGAGAAATGTCCTTTGGCAATGCTTTTTTGAATTCATCTGGCACTCTACAAGTAACATACAGTCCTATAAGGTCTCTGAGCAAGTGTAGCGAATCTTAGTACTAGTTGAGTTGTTGACCGAGGGTGCTTGTTTGCAAACAGATCAGTGATTTAAAATAACCAAGTTCGATGTAATGATATATCAGAACATATATCCCTTGATAGAAATGTTATTTCATGTCATCTGGAGAGGAATGCTAGATTCCGAAAATGAGAGACATGCCGAGGGATAGACAGCAAGTACTAATTAAGCGAGGAAGAACTTTCGTATGTTTTCTTCCTGCATATTACCAGTGCAAGAAACTTCAAGATTATATGCCACTTTCACAGGTCTGGGTAATGAAATGGGGCTCATTTCAAAGACCTACAGTACCAGTAATATTCTCCTCGCCCCCAGCTCTCGACCAACACTGTTGGTTGCGGAGGGGAAAACTCAACCGCCGTTCATCCAAGGCCAAAGGGCAAAGGAGGAGCATGCTGCTTTCCACGAAAAAATCATCAAGTCATCTCTGTCACGGTCTCTGAGGGGTCTGGCTGATACTGCCTCTTCAGATCCCAGTTTTCAAATAAGGGCTCAAGCTTATTCTGACTTGCTCTTGAGGCCGTGACAGCTATATCAGCATTTGACTTTAGTATACTAGCAGATGAAAGTAAAGTCAGTAAGATGACTCGACGACTTGAATCTTGAAGACCTGAGCCAGTGATCCTACCAATCAGCCGCAATTTGCTCATGAACCACCACTCCATCCAACATGAGACTTATCTTCCCCACTCTCCCATACGCCAAGGAAATGACATTCCTCTCACTACTCAACCAGTTCGAACTAGTCAAAAACCCAAGATATCCCACTATGAACGCCAAGACACTCTTTGGGTTCTTGATATACCTGACAATATGAGCCTTTGAACGAAGCAGCTCAAGAGATCAGACTTCTCACCATTCTGTCAGGTGAATCCTCTGCGCAAATGCGAGCTTGCCTTCACAATATCCCCTTCCCCACCGCCGGAGACTCTAGTCTCGAATTTGAGGCATTTTCCTATGCGTGGGGCGACCAAGATGACCCCGACGAACTTCTCATTGGAGAAACTGGCTCAAGAGCGATCAGAATTACCCAGAATCTAGCAAAGGCATTGCGTTACCTTCGATCCCTGAAACGCCCCGCATCGTTTGGATAGATGCTATCTGTATCAATCAAGATGACCTGGAGGAACGAAGCTCTCAGGTCCTCATAATGAGTGGCAACTACAGAGAGGCTGAAATCGTTATAGTATGGCTAAGAGAGGAAAAGGACGACAGCGGGCTGGTCTTTGACTTGCTCGAAAACCCGAAGGATTGGGATTCTGTTATGCGGAGTGAAGTCCACCAAGGATTCCCGATACCCGACACCAATACCTGCAGAAGCAGGGAAGCCATTCTGAACTTCTTACAACGCCCATACTGGCAAAGAGTCTGGATTGTTCAGGAAATATTATCCGCTTCGTCGATTGTGATCGTGTGCGGGTTGAGCAAAATGGCCTGGAAGACATTGTCGGACTCTATAAATTACCTTTCTAGTGCGGTCAGCATGCATCCATGTTCACTCTGGAAGGCTCAATGTGCGGGACTACCTGGCTCGAAATTGATTGTCTTGCTAAAGTCGAGAGCGGGCTATTCTTTCAAGAACTGGTACAAGTCTATGATGAATGCAATTCGTCCTGCGTCGACGTTAGAGATAAGATTTATGGACCTTTGAAAACCGGAATTTTGTTCGCATGGATGGGGTTGTTGAGCCCAACAAGATCCAAGGCCGTTATCATGACATTGGGAAACCTCTCTTCACTGGAAATCTTCAGTCGCTCCTCCTCGACGATCCTCTGAGATCACGAGTACCGCTCGTTCTATCCAGGATCTAGATGTGTTGAATTGCTCCCCGGATCAATTTTACGATTGGGAAGAATTGTCATTCGTCAACGCAAACACACTCCCGCACATCAGCTCGACTGGCTCAAAATTCTGGGAACAAAGAGTGAGTGGCTGAAGGAATGCACGAATTCCTCTTGGCGTCACGAGAAGATGGAGCTCCGTGACGCTTTGACCCCGCGCGACTTTCACAAAACCCAATACTTCGGAGGCTGTTACAGCTGTTTACCAACGCATAGGACTCTTTATAAAAGCGATGGACCGTGACTCGAGTGATGTTGCCGTATACGAATTGTGGCAACAGACTCCCCTTGAGGTTTCGACTAGAAACTGTGTTGTTTCAAGACTGGAAATATAAGTGGGTATGGAATTGCTTGTCCGGGGGCTCGCGTCGGCGATATTATGTGCTTCAGTCAGAATTCCCTCAGATATCGATAATTCTGCGCCCCAAAGACCCTTGGGCTTTTGAACTGATAGGAAGAGCGATTCTCGTTGATGTGACCACGGGTCAATCGAACGCAGTTGTAAGCGACATTCTCAAAGCCACAGGTTACCACACGCGTTATCCCAAGGATCGAGACCGTAAGTTTTATGGTCCCCAAGGAGAATGTCTCAGCTGACCTGGGGTCTCAAGTCTACATCACGCTAGAGCTCGACCTGAAAACTTTGATTTTGCTGTTTCGTTGAGATACGACGAACCTCTTGGGAGCAAGGCTATCTTGCATGACATCCCGATATCCCTAAGTGTCTTCACACTCAGCACCTAGTTATTAGGACGAGATAGAAAAGCTACTGCACGCCCATGGGATGGGCTGCGAGGCTATGATCAAGCACGGTCTCATCCGCTGCCATCCTTCCTATGCCTCTCCTCTACTCTACCAACAACTATCAAGGAAATGAATCCGTATTCATCGGCACCGCAGCGCCCACCTGTGTTGGCTTCGCCGCATTCGGCGCCACCGTCCCCAAAACACCATGATGCCAACCGCCCTCGGTCGTCATCTTCGGGCCCAACGGCACCAACTTCGGTCTCACGTAACTCCAACCCGTACAATTCTTCCACGCCCTGCCACCCTCCTTGGCCAACTCACGCGGAACCTGAATGAACGGGTTATAATTCTTAAACGGCGAAAGAACGAAGCCAGTGCACGCTCGGGGGTATGGACAGGAATCAGCCCACGCTTCGCGGCGAACGGTATTGAAGTCGTCCCATGAGATTGACATAGGCGCGTCGGGGACTTTGTACTGCACGCTGGAGACGGACTGTGGCGCCATGGTGAGCGTTACGTCCGTCAAAGTAGGACCACATGGAGCAGTGCGGACATTGCGTCCCTGGCCCGCTGAGCGGTAGTACGCCGTCACGGAGGGATAAACAAGGTACACACTGGGCGAAGTGAACGTCTCGCCATGGAAGACAACCGTATTCGGACGGCCTGACTTCGTCGGCTTCGGCGTGAGGGTGGTGCCGTTCTGAGCGCAGAAGTCGCCGGATACGGTGGTCACGGGCCAGTAGTACATGGTGCCGGTGTAATCGGCGCCGACGGTGCATTCGGCGAGATCGGGCTTCACGGGACAGTCCCATTCGGGTTGGTCGCAGGGTGGGACGCGGAATTGGACGAGGTCGTCCCAGGTTGTCGGGTAGTCGCTTGCTGTTGCTGCTGCCGAGGTGCTGGAACTCCATGACGACCAGAGCTTGGTGCATTTGTTGCTGTCTCGGGAGTACGTGCACGTCGGGACGACGTTTGTGGTGTGGTAGCGCTCGGGGATCCATGTGGTGTAGTTGAAGTATGTGGAATAGCTCGTGGCTAGAGTTGTTGTTGGTGCCCTGGAGACCGCTCTTGTGCGTCCATCACAGAGTGTTGTCCATTTCATGTTGTCATAGTTGACAGTCTCTTGGTTGAAGTGTGTCTCGATATACTTGGAAAGGACCTTTGTTGTCCCTGGATACTGAGATGACATCAGGGTAGCGAACGAGTTCGACCGATATGAGCTCCATGAGTTCCAACACGCATTGACGGGATCAGCCTTGGCATCCGGAGTCGCTCTTCTGAATACTGGCGGAGGGGTTATTGCTGGTGGAGCTGGCACGGCGCAATTTGACAGCGCTGGCAGAAAAAGTAAGAGCAGCATGCTCGACGAGGATGAAGTAAGTATATGGTCGAGCATGATGTTGACCACGGAACGTACACAAATGACCAAGTAATGACGAGATAGGACCTTCAAAACGTTCAGGCTTAACTCTAAAGCTCTTGTGAGCAGGAAAATGCGGAGTAGATATACATGTATTCTTCGGGAGCGAAGGTCTAGTCATCCGAGCTTAATATAGCTCAAGCGTCAGACCGACCATGCCATGCCATGCGACTTGTCAAAACGTTCGGCCCTGTGGGAAGTGCATGCAAGAAAATATCTGCAAATTATCACCATGCCAAGAGGGATTAAAATTCTTCCGACCATCTTTCCTCTCCTTCAAGCTCACGAACACAGAAATCGAATCACATTTCTCCAGATACGGAAACGGAACGTAACAAGATTCTTGCCGTCTCTCGTATTGACGCACCCTCGTACATGGCAATATTGGTGGCGTATGCGGGGTACTATATCATTAAGCATGGACTCCGTAAATGCGGGAGGGAGAATTGAACCTGCATGCAGAATGTCTGAGCATCAGATGGTTCAAGACAGCTGCCAATCAGAGCCTCAAGTCGTGCATTCGGAGCTGAAAGACGCGCAGGTGCCAAGGGACAACGCAACTCTCTCAGGTGGCGCCGTCACATTTCTTGAAGACGGAGGATTGAACGACCTCTACCGCTCAAATGAACTGTACTGGGAGGACTGTCGATGGATTTGGATAACTTTCCAGAAAAACACTGACGAGGCAAACGGGATATCGGGAAGGGAATGCAGCCCGATGCGCATCACTGCGGAAATGATCGAGTGCAGGCAGAGATTTTCAAATACAATCCTTTGATTCTCGGAGCCTACAAGTCAAAATTGTTATCTGCATTCGCGTCTGAGACCCGAGTTCAGGCAATTTCACTCATCGCAAGGACCATGAACCTACGCTTTGGCAGTCTCTCATTTTCCACTGGCTAACTTCCCAAGTAGACGATGAGACGGTGAGGGAAGGTGATAAGCTAGTCAACTCCCATGAGAGACTAAGCCTGACAACCACACAGGATAACAAAACGAGAACCACCGATTACTCAAAAAGAGCCATTTTGGTAGCTAGTGTAAATTGCTTAGCTCCACTTTACAAAGAGCTGACTCCTTCTCAAACTGCCATCCTTGTTACTTGAATCTTCCTCGAGACCAAATACGCTTCCCAAGACCCCACTCGCATCTTCTTTCCGAACGAAGTCGTCGTTTCTCCACCCTCGCGATATCACCCATCCTAACCCGCTACTCCTCCCTCTTACTGTCCACTTTCTATTTGTAGTAAGGTAAACACATCAAACCGCTGCCATCTGCCGGTTCTTTGTCGAACCATTTGCACCCCATACACCACACAACTGGCAATCCCGCCTCCTCCCAACGATTGATTTCCACGTCCGTAGCGATGCAATTTATTGCCTTCATGAAGCGGTCGCCGTCCACACTCAATGCAGAAACTGTTTTGGGTCAATACCGCGTACTCCTTGCCCTTTCTTGCGCATTTTCTGGCTGTATCTCGCTTGATAACGCAGCTTCTTGCAACCCACTCAGGCGGGGAAATCTGAGGTCTCGATAGCTACGAGATCGAATGAGAGGATTATATTTGAATCGTTGAAGTATGTGCTTATTAGATTAAGCATGAGCCTATTTAGGATTGAGAGAGCGAGCAGTGCGATTTTGGCGCGATTAGTGCTGTTTGTGCATTACGGTGGCAATGATCCTTAAATATTAGGGAGAATCCTTAGAATTTGGGAGTTTTTAAGCGTTAAAAAATCCCTAGATTTTAAGGATTATTATTTAAAATTCTGGGGGTTTTATTAGTATTTAAGAAATTTCCTTAATATTTAAGGCTAGTCTTATACAAAATAAAATACACTAAAATTAAAGAAATGTGTAGTTTTAGGGAATTTTCTTAAAATTTAAGGGTTTTCAATTTTAATATTAAATAAAAAATTTATTTTGGGAAATTTTTGAGAATTCTTTAACTTATATACAAATTTAGTTATTATATTTTTATGCCTTAATTTATTATAATTTAATTGATTTTTTATTAAATAAATCTTATTTTCATTAGTTATAACATGATCAATTAGGTTTTTAATTATATTCACATAAAACATAATTAATTTATTTTTAATATTAGCGTTATATTTAATAGTGTAATATTTTAGTTTTGCATTTTTATAAATTGAATTTAAAGAGTACGGCTGAATTAGTATAATTGGAGCATTATCGCAAATTTAACCAAATATTATTATTTACCCAAATTAACATAAAAGGAATTTATTTATTTAAGCTTTTTCTTATTACAATTTTTTTGCTAGTTTAAATGTATTTCATTTATATTAAGCGCAATTATAATAAAAAGCTAATAACAAATGTAATATTTATAATAAAAAACAATATTTTTAACATTAAAAACATTTTCCTTTTTAATTAAAATATAAAAGCTTTGTAAAGTAATTAACTAAGTTTTGAGTAATTTCTTTTTAAAGTATATAAAACAGAAGTTCTAAGTTTATAAAATTAATGTATTAAAAAGGCAAAAATAAGTATTTTTAAACCTAAGGCGTTTTAAGGAATAAAAATAGATTTTTTTAAAATTAATATATTATTAAAATGTTTTGTTATAATAACTTATTTTGTAAAATTACTATTAATATTTAACATAAGCCTTACTATATTTTTAAACATATTAATATATTACTTAATTAGGATAGCTTATTAAACAATTGCTAGTTCTAGTTTTTTAATATGATTTGCTATTATATTATTAGCATTTATTAAAAAGAATAGTATAAAAAAGTATTTAAGTGAAGTAAAACATGGAAATTGATTGTACAATTTTTTATTTTATAAGCTTAATTATTATAATACAAGTTTTAATAATCAAAAGCAAATATTTTATAATTTATTTATAATTATTATAATTATATTTTTAATATATTTTAATTTTTAGCCTAAATATATATGTTTTTTAATAATTTAAGATTTATTAAATATGGCTTGATTTTTTTTCTTAAATGTGATAGCATAACTATACAATTATGAATTAGTTACGCCTTTTATTTTATTACTTTAAAATTGGCATGGTGTTTAGTAATATTTTAAGGATATTTTTTAAATAATATATTAATTTAATTCCTTATTTGATCAAACTATTTCCCAATATGTTTTCATTTATTGGGAAGAATACGAAAAGTATTAATTTAAATATTATCTAATGTGGTTTTAATATAGTTTATGCTAGCTTTTACATATGTGATTATAATAATTTATATTTTTTTTGCTTTCTTTTTTATATCTTTAATTTAAATGCCCTTAAGCATTTGGAAAATCTGCTTTATAATATTTTTTAATATTATATGCATTAAATTTAATGAAAAACTATTATTAAAATATAAGGTTTTAATTTTTAAAAAAAACAAGATGCATAAATGATTTTATATTTTTAATCTTTAATAATTTTATACGTGCTTTTAAGGAATTGATTTCATCATTTAATGAATTTTTAACTATTTTCTTGCATTTTTATATTTATTCACTTTTTTATTATTAATATATAATATATTTTTAATTTTGCTGGTTATATTTTTGTAATTTAGTAATAAAAATAAGGGCAAATGGTATTACTTAATTGTTTTATTTTATTAATAAATGCTAAAACCTTTTTATTAGCTAAAATATAATTAAATAAGCCTTAAATTTAAATGTTTAATTATTTAATTTATTTAAAATGCTTAAGACACTTTTAAATAATATAAAAAGTTTTTTAATAGTAACGTTTATATATAAATTAAAGTTTTTGTATAATAAAGAATTAGGAATTAGAAAGAGCAAAAGTAAGTTTTTGTTCTTATATTATAATAAAAAGGGGACATTATAATTAACAAAAACAATAAAATAGGTGGAATACTGATTAAACATTTTTATTATTTATTTTTCATTTGTTAATATGCTTATTATAATATTTGTTGGTATAAAGATAAATTAGAGTTTAAAAATATGAATTAAGAAGATATATATATAATATAAAAAACTTTATTTTTTATTTTTTATATTATATGTTATTAAAAACATTTTTAATATAATTTATTTTATTTTATTTTAATTTATTAAAACTAGCTTAATATAAAAAAAGCCAATTTACTAAAAGGCTTTAATATTACAATTTTAATTGTTTAATTAAAAGTATATATAAAAATTGCTTTTTTATAATATTTTTGCTGTTTTAAATATAATATTTGGCTTTTTTATAATAAAAGCATTAAATAAATCTTTTGTAATTATTATCAATATAATTCATATATTTGAAAAATAATAATTATATTATTAGGATTTAATTTTAACTAATTTTTATAGTTTTTTTTAGCTTTTATATAATTAGCAATTTAATATTATAATATTTTTTAATAAAAGCAATAAGCCATTTTGTGACGCTTGTCTTATAAAGACCAGTATCATATCGTAATAAAGGCCTCACATATTAAAAAAAACGTAGTAAAAGTAATTAAGATTTTTTTAAAATCTATAATTAAAGAGGAAAAAAAGTAAGGAAGGAAAAGGGGTTATATATAAGAAGTGTCGTTGAGTTAATCTTGCTTAGGCGTTTAGTAATGCCTAATTAGGAAGGCTCTTTTGAATGTCCTTTGATTTGTATTATTTGTTATATTATTCCTTTTTCTGGAAAAAGCTTATTCTCGAGTGTTTATTTATTTCCTTGTCTTTATTAAAGTAGTTGTAGTTGTCTACTTTATTATAGAACACTTTAAGCTATTGAAGTAATTTTATAAGGGGATTTATTTATATAAGATTATTGAGATAAAATTCTTGAATTTTTGTAAGAATATATTTGATGTTTAAGGCATTATATTAAGTAAAATTAACGTTTTAATTTAACTAAAAGATTTTATAAGAAAAGCTATTACGTTACTTTCAGTAAGTGAATAAGTCCTTAATTTCTTATTTATTGTTTCTGGTGATATTAATTAGTAGAAGTAATGTAGTTTGTTAATTTATTAAGGGGTTATTGGGGGTTTTTTTAAGTTTTGTTATAAAAAAGATATTATATATTTTTATATTTGTTAATAGTTTTAGGCAATATGAGTTTTTAATATTTTTTAATATTTAAAATAGATTGTTAATAGAAAAGTTTAGTTTTTTTAAAAGGCGAGTAATTGAAAAATAACATATGTCGAATTAGACAAAATTGTTTATATTAAAGTCGATTATATGGCAAGAACGGTTGTAGGACTGGGTTATTTTTGTTTAGGACCTTAAAAGGCTAGATTTAGCTATATTCCATATTATATGATAGCGTATAGTATATTTGACAGTTTATTGTATATTTAACTTGTTAACAGGGGATATTGAGTTTAATAAGTTGATTTTTAATTTTAATTAATGTATGGTGTATATTTATGGATTACTTTAAATGGCGAGAGGCCTTTTAAAGAGTTATATGGGAGAGACATTTGGGTGTAATTTATGATAGGTAAGAACTTGGACTAATTGTTTTAATAATAAGAAATAAAAGGGTGGAATTTGTATTGAAAGTATTGGTTATATATTTCAATTTGATTATTAGTTTGAAGGTGATCAGTTGTAAAGAATTGTCTTTTAATACTAAGGATTAAAAAAAAGGCGGTCTAAAAGCGGGAAATAAATTGAGGTCTTTTATTAGAAGTAATATTAATTAAGGGCCCAAAGTATTTATATATATAATATATATACAGTTTTATAAGATTATAGGTATTTAAAGTCTTTTAATAAAGGATGTTTATAATTTGTTTATTAAAGCGGTTAATGAAAACGAAGATATTGTTAAATTTATGTTTGTTTTTATTAAAATTATAGTAATTTATAGTGATATATTCTTAAGGTTAAAATAGGATAGGGAAAGGTTAAAAGAGGCCGGGTTTTTTATTTTAGGGGATTTAAATACGTTAACAGGTGTGATAGTTACGGTAGTATTATTGGATTATTAACGTAATATTATATTATTAATATTAAAAAGATAGAAGTTGTAGGGTCTTTTTAGTATTAGGGTGAGTTGTATTGACGTGGTTATGTATTTTTTGGATGAAAAGAATACGGAAATGAGTGATATCAAGGACTATAAGGCGGTTATTAGAGAGTAATAAGTTGCTTTTTATATTAAGTTTACCTAGTTGATTTGACAAGGTTTGTTTTTGTAACGTTTAAAGAGAGGGGGCTATGTGATTGGCTTTTAATATTTAATATATTACTAAGAATATTAAGGAGAGATCTATTATTTTAATGTTAAGAGCGAGACTATTGTTTTGGTTAAAAGAGCGGAGATTCTTGGCCACGAGTATAGGGTTTATTTGATTTTCCTGTAAAAGTTGTTATAGGCGCTGTGTTTTTTTAGTAGAGTTCTGTTTGTCGAGTTTGTTTAATTTATAAGAGAACACGTTTGTTAATAGGTTGTGGATATTTGGCTAATAAGTTATTATAAAATGGTAGTTAATTAGTAGTTTGGTTTATTGTATTTGTTGGGTATTTAATTATTTAGAGGTTATAAAGTATTTTAAGGCTTTGTAGTTTATAATAACACAGATTTAATAGGGGGTTCCCGCAAGCTCTGTTTTTTAATAGGTAAAAGAACATATAATAGTAAATATTTTTTTATTATAGACAATATAATTGAGTTTTGCGGGGAGTATAGTTTTTTTAAAAAAAAAACAATAAAGAACTAGTTTTTATTGTATTGTTGAAAAAGGACCCTTACAATAATTCTATTATTTGTATTTGTCTTTAAAAGGCAAAGTAAATGTTATTAATAATACCAAAAGAGTAGAGTTATTATAAGAATGTGTTTTAAGAGGTCAAAAGCATTTTTATATTTGTGGATAAAATAAAAAGGAATGTTATTCTTTATTAAATAAACAAGAGGTTTTGTTATAATACCATAGTTTTTAATAAAACGTCTATAAAAGTTGTAAAAATCAAAAAAGGACTATATACTTTTAACAAAACCAAGGTAAGTTTATAAACTAATAATTAAGACTTTTTTAGGATTAATTTTTAGTTTTAAAATTAATATAATAAATCTAAAGTATTTTGTATAAGTAATTTTAAACTTATTTTTTTTTAAGATTTGTTTAAAAGCTAGTGTCTTAAAGTTGCCTAAGTACTTTTGTAACGTGGGAATAGTATTCTAAAGGGTTTTTAGAGTAAATAAGAATATTGTTTAAGTAAGCTGTATAAAAGTCGTCTAAGTAGTTGAAAAGGATATTATTTATATATCGTTGATATATTATAGGTTTATTAGTTAAACCAAAGGGGAGAATTTTGTATTTATATGTTCTGTATTTTGGTTTGAAAGTCGTGTATTTTTTTGAGGTTAGGTTTATTCGAATATAATAAAAGGCCTGTTTGATATTAAATTTAGTAAAGATATAAGTATTTATAATTTTAGTTAAAGTCTTGTTAATTAAAAAAAAAGGTAATGATCCTTTTGAGTAAAGGAATTGAATATTTGGAAGTCGATATAGAATCTCAGACTTTTATTTGGCTTTTTAACGAAGAGGATGGGGGCGGTATATAGTATTTGAGAGGGTTTAATAAATCTTTTTAATAAGTTGTTAGTAATATAAGCTTTAATTACCTTAAGTTTTTCAGTGAACATCTATTGCGCAGGAAAGCAGTAGGTCTGAATGGTAGTAGCAAAAGCATCTGATTTTGTAAAAGGGAAGCTCCTGCGCAATTAAAGATATATACTGAATAAGGGCTTGCTTAGGTAAGCAACCCCATTCTATATAATATATCCCCCAATTGTACAATGCATTCCCGATTATATATATAAAGAAATTAGTATATAAGAGAGCTTTAAAAGCTTAAGAATAATAAGGAAATGTATTCCTCAAAAGCTAGCCAAAGCGCTAGGGACAAAAAGAGAGTATATGTAACCTTGCCAATAAATAGTACTAAAAGGGAAGGGTTTATTAAATATACAATTGATAGCTAGCCAGCTACTATTATTTGATTGCTTTAATATATATGACTTAATAGCCAAAAGAGCTAAATAAGCCAGTAGAGGAACTATCGCCTGCTACGCCCGAATTAATAGGGGTCGTAAATCCACTATCTTTAGTATAGTCTAAACGTTTTTAGCGCTTTATATTAGGAATACGTATTCTATGCTTTTTAGTATTTTTAGTAAACCACATTTCCAAAGTAATATAAATGCTATATCAGCTATTTCCCTAAATTTGCCCCTAATTATAGCTACCCCTTTTTTTAAGTGTTTCCCAAAGCTTATTAAAAATTAAGTTGATAAAACATAATTAAAAAGCAACTTATTAATTATTTATGAAAAACGTCAAAAGATATAAAAAAGACTTTCCAATTAGGGCTATTTTTATCCTTAAACAATTTAATACAAATTAAATATATTATTATTCGGCTTTAAAGCAAAGGCAAGCGTTTCCAATTATATTAAGGCAATTTTCAAGTATTATATAAACGCCGGCTAGTTTTTCATTTCCATTTTATTATAAATACCCTTCCAAAATCATTCCATACTACTCCAAAGTACGTCCCATCAACTCTCCCATTGTTTTAGCTTTAATATACTAGTCCAAGTATTATACCCCCTATTCAAATAATAATTTAACAAACATAACCCAAAAAAAATCCTTAATTAAAAAAGCGCTTTTAACTTTAAAAAGCCTATAGCCTTATATTTTAGAAAATGCCATAAACCATTTAATAAATTATACTAAAAGAATAACACCTCCAAACCTAGCCATTTCCAATAATTATTAGTACTTATTCTTAACGTGTTTCTTAATAACATTATTACTAAAGGCGAACTTGATCTTAAGACTTTGTATAATATTCTAAAAGAAAAGCTTTTTTTCTAAAATCAAACGCTATACTTAAGATTCAAGGAGCGCCGGCTTCATTATCTACTTTATTTAATTTCAAATTATAAGATATATTGACTTTTGGGCAGTCCAATAAGCTTGCCTTTAAGTGAACTCCTTTTATTAAAACTAATATTACTCCTTTATATCTTAAAAAACGGCTTACTGGGCCATTAGGCATTGCCCCTTAACTAAAATATTTTACAAATCGCTATTCCACTTTTATAATAGCGCAAGCCTTATTATATTCTTAATATAAAGCATCTTATCAATCATAAAAGGCAATAAAAGTTTAATGATAAAGAAATGTAAAACGTCTTAGCCATAAAGATTAACATAATCCCAGCCACCTAAAAAAATAGCTTAGTTCTTAAGCTTTATGAATTATTGTAGAAAGGAAATTCGGTTTTTTAGGCGCGCATACAAGGTTTTTAGAAGCTTTATTATCATAATTAAAAAGGGAAAATGGCATTATATTAAAGTATTAATAAAAAGGAAGTATTAAAGCTTAAAGAATAAACTAAAGAGATTTTGAGTAAAGGAAAACGTTTTGCATATTATAGTTTAATATTACCACAATTTTTATAAAATAATACAAATAGCTTAAATGCAAATGTGGCTTTTAACTATTGCATAAGAAAGCAGTAGGTTTAAATAGTGGTAGCAAAAACGTCTTATTTTATAAAAGGGAAACTCCTACGCAACTAAAGATATATACTGAATAGGGGCTCGCTTAGGTAAGCAACCCCATTTTGTACAACAACATCTTATATAAAAGCGAATATTTGAGGCTTTTTTCTTTATTTTTAATTAATTTAATTTGATAATCATATAAACAATAAAGGGGGAATATATTATTTATAGCTTTGGAAAATACGTGAGCTTATTTAGTGTATTTTGGGGGAACTATTGGTTTAGAATTTAATTTGTTTAAATAAGTGGCGAATTGTTGTATTGTTTAACGATATTCAGTAAATTCGATAGTTAAACTTAAGATAGTAACAATCCGTTGGCGTTTTATGGTATATTTTTAAATTAATACGTCGACTTTATGAAGAGTTATAGTAAAGATTTCGTTTTTAGACTTTTGTTTGTTTAATAGGTAGAAAGATATACTAGTGATTAAGTAAATCTTAATAGGTGGTTTTTTTTTTTAAAGTCTTTGTATTTTAGCCCTTTGTTTTTTAATAGTAAAGGCATTAGGAAAGGGTATTGAGTTAGTTATATTTGAATTATTAGAAAACTAAGTATATATTTTATAGAATAAAACTATAGAGTTATATAATTGTATTCGGTGTAAAGAAAGAACGAGTTAAGAGGTTTCACTATGTAGTAGTGTTAATTTTGACAAATATAAAAGAAAGGTTTTTGTTAAAATAGAAGAGATAATATAGTTGTTATTTATAAGATTAAGTAAAACAAAAGCTGTATTTATTGTTTATGATACAACTTGTTTTAAAGTAGTGTTTTTGTCGGTGTTTGCATTACTTTTATTGTTGTTTTGTATTTAGTTTAGTAGCTTTTTTATATTTTGATATATACGAGAATATAAAAGTATAGTAAAGGTAAAAATGATAATAGAAATAGGTTTGATAATAGTAAGTGTTAATATAGTTAGTTGAGTTTAAGACTAGGGTAAGCGGCGATAATAGCTATTAAAATTAATGTTTGACTTTATTGTTAAATAAGAAAAAGAAAGAATAATATGTCTTAATAGAGGTAGTACTTTTTTAAGAGTCTTTATTATTTTGTTATGTAATATTGGAAGAGAGGTTATTTTGGAGGCTGTTTTAGAGGCTGTTTTGCTATATGGAATCCGATGGAAGTCGAATTGTACCTGTTTTTTTTATAAAAAGATAATATGAGTAAAATTAACAATAATAAGAGTTAACGTAGTTAATAAAGAAGAAGCTATAAGTCTTATTTAAGACACTTTTAGGGCTTTAATATCTTTAAGAAAGTTG
Source organism: Helotiales sp. F229 (assembly GCA_002554605.1). NCBI lineage: Eukaryota > Fungi > Ascomycota > Leotiomycetes > Helotiales > Helotiales sp. F229. The sequence continues at coordinate 1,011,870 of MXAW01000011.1, forward strand.
CTTTTAGAGTTGGACAAAAGTCGACAAGGGTTAAATAATTAAGTACTTTTAGTTTTATTAAATTAAATATTACGTTTATTTTAATATTAATTAAGCTTTTGATTTCATCGTTTAGTGTCCTTTTAATAGCGTTGTTAAATGTAATAATGGCGGAGATTTTAAATTTTAATTAGAGTATTATAAGTAATAGTTAAAAGAAAAGCTTTCGGTCAAATGATGTGTTATTTGGCAGTATCGAAGAGAACTTAATGTTCTAATAGTTAGGCTCTTTTAAAGATAATATTATAATGTCTTAATTAAGTAATGAGGAAAGGGGTGAAGGCTTGTAAGCACTTATTTATTATTAGGTTTAATGTGGTATAGTGGCTGATTTTTCCATTATTGGCACTATTAAATCCTTTAATAATAATAACATTTAATAAAGGGTAAATCGAAGGTTTTAAAAAGAAAGAAAGAGACTTTAAAAAAGTGTAGTTAATAAAATAATAATTATTTGTTTTAAAATTGAGAAATATAAGTAACTTATACAATAATCTATTCTTGGTAAAGGTTATTTAAATAGTAAAGGATTGTCCTTTAAAAAGCTTTATTAAGTCAAAGTATTATATATTTTTTTAATATACTTAAAAAAGAGTCTTTTCTTAGGTTTGGCCTTTTGTTAAAAGAAGTAATATATATTCTTTAGTGGTATTTTTATATATATTTTTATTGTTATTTTTAGATTAGTTGTTAAAGGAATGGCTAGTGTTAATTTTATTGATTTTATAAAAAGTCAAAGGTTATTGAAAGAGCTGTATAATATAGTAACGAGGTATATTTGCGGGTGATTAGGCGTGAGGGGTGTTAATATGTGTAAGAGGGGTTAATGGTTTTTAGTATTAATATTGTCGAGGCTGAGAGTTCTTTTGTTAACGGTGTTTTTTTGTTTTATAATCGGTGTGGTTATTGAGGGGAACAAAAGACTGAGGAGTTGTATTTATAGCCTAATGAGAATTTGATTTAATAGAGGTTAAAGGTTTAGAAGTTGAGTAGAAAGTCTGTTTAATTAATTAGCCTTAGTTTTTAGTTTAAATTATTTTTATATATATTTTTAATGATTGAGAAGTTTTGTATTATTAAAATAGTTACTTGTATAACCGGGGAAGAAGTTTATTTTATAAATTTATTTTTAATATAGATTTGTTATTAATATTAATAATATGAGTAAAAGTTTTGAAGTTATAATAAAAGCTTTAAAAAGAGTTTTGGTAGTTTATATAAAGAATAGAGTACTTAGAACAGGTTGTTTATTTATTGTAAAGATTAAATAAGAACAAGACAAGTTGTTTTACTAAATCTAAGGCGTTTATAAATATATTGTCTTTATTAAATTCGGGTTTTAAGAAGGCTGGTTTTAGGAATGTTTGTGTTATTCTTTTGGTTTAGTTTAATAGTTAGTCTTTTTTGTGTTTTTTATTAATAAAATAAGTAGTATAATAACGTAAAGTGTTATATATTTGAATTTCTTATAGTTTTGGGGAATATTTAATATTATTAGAGAATTTGTTTAAAAGGTTTAGAATCTTTTTAATATAAATAATATAAGATATAAAAGAGATTTTAAAAAAAGACAAGACTTGAGAAGTGTCTTTAGGGAAAGAATAATATAGAATATTGTCGTAATAACGGCTTGATTTGTTGTTATTTTTATTATTATTATTATTTAGATTAGGGATAATAGTAGTTTGTTTACTTTTATTTTTAATAAGGACATTGGTATTTTTCTTGATAAAAGAGAAAAGAGTAGATAAAAAGAGGCTGTTTTTAAAAGAAATAGACTTTAATAGAGTACGATTTTAGTTAAGGCTTTGGAATTGTTTTTGTATAATAAATAAGTCTTTACTTATTTATTTGGAACATTTTTTTTTATCTAGCCTTTTTTTTATTTCTTTTATTGTTTGTGTATTTATAGTAATTTAGTTACTTTGGGGGGTAAGTTATATTATATCAAAAGAAGAAAAGGGTTAAGAGGAAGATCCTATGGGGAGAACAGATGAAGTAAAGGCAAAAGACATATCGATGTCTTCTATTAAAGAATACTTTGTTATAAAAGGTTTAAGTTTTATATAATATATTAAAAATACGTCTATATAAAAGGGGATATTGTTTTTTCGGCTCGATTGAGTCGAAAAGGCATAAGAAAGGGAAGCCGGTGTCGTTGACTTTTTTAGGTTTATTGATTATTTAAGTGTTATTTATTAAACTATATTCAGTATAGGCCTTTTTTATAAAAAACTCTTTTTATAATAAGAGTTTACAAAAGAATGAGGAGAAGGGAAGATATTTATTGTTTTTTTAGACGAATTAAAAAGAATTGTAGATAATATGACATTTACTTTATAAAGACTAGTATTATATTATAATAAAGGCCTTATATATTAAGAAAAACGTAGTGAAAGTAATTAAGATTTTCTTAGAATTTATAATTAAGGAAGAAAAAAGGTAAGGAAGGAAAAGGGGTTATATACAAGAAGTGTCGTTGAGTTAATTTTGCTTAGGCGTTTAGTAATGCCTAATTAGGAAGGCTCCCCTGAATGCCCTCTGATCTGTACTATCCGTCACACATTTCCTTTAGTAAATTATTATTACTTTTATTTTTTTAATTTAATTTAATATTTATAATAAATTTATTTATTATATTAGCTAATGTTTTGTAATACTTTTTATTATAAAAGAAATACTTTTTAAAAAAGCTTTATTTCAATTTTAATCTATAGGGTTGTTTTTTAAGCTACGCTTTAAGTTTTTTAAAAAGTTTTTATTATTATTATTTTTATTAACAATTTTAAATAATATAGCCTATTCCTGCTTTATAAAACTATACAAATTATTAATTTATTTATATTAAAACTTAATATTATTTTTTAATATATTTTACATTATATTAACCATAATGTTTAATAAATTTTGCTTTTGTTTACTTTAATATTATATATTTTTTAATATATTAAATCCTAATCTTAATTTAATATTTTAGGCTTAATATTTCCATTTTATTATTTAAAAAACAATTGCATTTAATAAATATAAATAGCAATAGCATAATTAGTACTGTCTTAGGTTAAATATTTATAAAGATTGGTTTTTGTTTTTATAATTATGCATTATATTAATGCGATGCATTGCTTTTTGATAATTTTCATAAAAACATTTGAAATAATTATTGTAATTATATGATTTTGACATTTAAAAAAACAATTGTAATGGTGATTATAGGCTTGTAATATATATATATGTATTTTATACATAAGAAAATGATATAGTTTAATATTGTGTTTTAAAATGAAAAACTAACCTTAATAGTTTTTGGTTTAAAAGTTGCGGTGAAAAGAAATAATAATAAACATTAAATAATCTTTCTTTATAATTAAATAATTTATTATTAATTTTTAGCTTGAAAATAGCTTTTATAAAAATAAATGTTATTTTTAATTTAATTAATTTTATTTTTTAAGCCAAGAGCTGCCTTTTTAAGAAATTGTAAATAATTTTATTTTTTTGAAAATACATTTCCTAAACCAGGAATTGCCCCTATATTAAATAAAAAAAATTATTTAAAATTATTTTATTTATTTTTAATTTAATTATTTTAAAAGTAACATATATATTTTTATATTTAAATACAAAATAATTTAAATTTAACATCTTTAATTACTTATAAAACATCCCTTTTATAATTCCCTATATTATTTGTTTAATTATTAGCTTTTTAAAAACACTGCTTTAGCGGTATAATATTTTTTTTTCTTAAGCCTATGAATACTATCTTATGTTTTTCATTCAACAATAATATTAATAAATTGGGAATAAAAACAAGCGGTTGAAATACATCCCATTGGGTAATAATACATTTTACTTTTAACTAAAATAATGTTTTTAAATATTTTTTATATATTAAGAATAATAATACTTTTTTTTTAAATCAATAATGTTACGATTTACTCTACAGGCCATTTTTACAAGCCACTTTATAAGTCACTTTAAAGGACAGGTTCTTAAGTGACAAAGGGAAAGTGGTATAACTTATAGCCTCAAATGAAAGAACAATTATTAGATAAATTAATTACTTTTAAGGAAAAGATATATAAAGCCTTAGTTCATTATATTAAATGTACTCTTTTATTCTTCGTCTTTTTCTTTAATATTAAATATAAAAGAAGTTTTTTATTTTAATGTCTTCTCTTAAAGTAATATGGTTATTCATATTACTTTAAAGTCAATTATAACATAAGAAAAAATCAACTTTTATTTTGTTATAAAACGTTATATTTCACTTTAGATAAGAACACTGTCGTTTTATATAACCGTAGTATTATTTCCACTTGTTTATATAAATAAGTGCCTTTTATTTTATTTTTAAGAGTAATTACTTTAAGGAAAGTTAAAAACCCCCATTGACTTTATTTTCTTAGATTAACACTTCTTTTACTTGTTGGCATGATTGTTATATAATAATAAAAAACAAACACTTATATATGCTTCTTTAACGAAACATACGTAAGACCTTAGTCTTTATATGACTTAGTTTTATTATTATTATAAACATATTTTTTGTGACGAATCCTCTGTATTGTCACGTGTACTGGCCCATTGCCGTATGCGGACTAGCCGCCCTCGCTTAGCGAGTATATAGGGGATCTAGCATTTGGCTGTTTCCTCTTTTGTAATTGATTTTTTTAAGTTAAACCGTTATATTAAAATTAATTCCCTCAGTGTAGTTATTGATATGAATACGTTACGAACTACGATTACGGTATAATTACGGTTACGCTTTTTCTCTTTACTTTTGACGGTTCTTGACTTTTGTTTAAATTTTTACCCTTTCTTTTTTATTTAAATGGCTGAATTAACACTTATTTAACATTTGAACGTTTTTTAATAAGCTGTTGAATAACTTGTAATAATTTAGCTTAACCGCTTAGTTTATTAAAGCTTCTTGAAAGCTCGTCTCTTAGAACTTGAAAAGTTTAATGGTACTTTTATTAAGTGGGATACGTGGCTTTTATTAATTGAGGCTAAATTATACGTGAACAGTGATATAATCGGTGATGCCGTTATTAAGTTTTATTATGTATATTTTAATCTTAAGTCTTATGCTTAATCTATGGTTTTCTCATAGTTCTTTTCTACGTACGTCACATAGTAGTGGAATTACTAATTGATCCTTGACTAGTTTGTTAAGGCTTACGATTCTTTTACAAAGGTTTAAGACGCCGAAGACAAGCTCTTTTAAGCTTTTTAGGGAGCAGATTCTTTGTTTATATATATTGCTCGTTTTAAACGTTTATTATATGAAGCTCGTTGTTAAGAGTCGTGGATAAATTATTATAAGATTATGGCTTTTTATAAAGGTCTTAATTTAATGATTCGGAATCGCCTTGTTAATTAGTAAACCCTCTTATCGTTGTATTAAGACTACTTCCAAGTGATTTAGTAACTTGTGGGGCGTTTTACTTTTTTTTAATATTACTTCTGGTTATTTTTTTTTAAGTTAACTGTAATTGCAGCTCGCCCTTATAGTAATTCCCGTGGAGATTACTATTATTCGAGTATTCCGTATTAATTAATAGATCTCTCCAACTTTAAGGAAGTGGAGATTTTTACCCTTAATATTGTGTATGATAGTATTATTTTTCAATTTAATTCTATAGTAATGGCTAATCTTTAGGCTTATTTGGACGTGATTAAGGGCTGGTTTTACGCTTTTAGAACTTAATAACGCCGGTGGAAATAATAAGATAAGTATATGAACTGTGGGGACAATTCTTATTAGTTTTAAAACTGTTTATATTGGGCTAATGTGATTTCTTTGATGTAACTGAGAGATTTGATTGGGTATATAAGTGGCGTTTTTAGTGGGTATATGAGAAAAGGTTTTGAAGGTTTTGAATACGACGTTGATGAAGCTCGGATTTTCTGATTAGTGGTTGTTTTTGGTCTCTTTTGGTCGTTTTTACACGTCCCTTTTGTACTCTCTTTTGTTATTTTTAGTTGCTGAAGACCAGCTCTTTTTGAAGGGGGGGGTAATGTGACAAATCCTTTGTATTATTACATGTATTGGCTTATTGCCATATGTGAACTAGCCGCCCTCGCTTAGCGAATATATAAGGGATCTAGCATTTGGCTGTTTCCTCTCTTGTAATTGATTCTTTTAAGTTAAACCGTCACATTTTTTCTTAAAGACGTATTATTTTTAATAGACGATTTACTTTAACTTTTAATTAAGCCTAAGGAAAAACCGCTTTTAATATTTAAAATTAATATCTTTTATGACGTTTTTTTAGAACTTATTATAATAATAGACGCCAACTTTATTAATACTTAAAAGGCATATATATAAGAGATGATTTAAATAACTATTGTTTTTACTTTTATTTTAAATGGAAATTTTTAAAATAGACGTGTAAAATCGGCTGATATTAATATAACATAGTACTTTATTACTCGAGCCTTTATTATAAACCTTTAATTATTTTTTGATTATTACTTTCTTTGATTAGACTTTAATATCTTTATTATTAAAGCTAATAAAGTTAAGTACTTTTGTATTCTGTTCTTTAATTATAATAGTGACATTAAATATGATATATAAAAAATAAATATAAAACTCTTTATTAAAGAGTATTTAGGAAACTTTAAGACTAATAGTTTTTAAGTTAAGGTTTATTTTAAGTATATAAGTAAAAAAACTAAGATAATTATTCTTTAATATATAGACTTTGAATTTGTAGGTATATTTAATAGAGTTAGTGATGTTCTTCAAGCCTTAAATCAACGATTTTTTAATTATAATTAAGTATAGGTTATAAAAGTAAAATATAATCATTTTATTATAAGTTTTATAATTTATAACGAATTTTACGTTAAGTTCATTAATTACATATTTATTAGTAAAATTATACGCTCTCGTTAGTTCAAAGATGTTTATAAAAAAATCTCACTTGTTTTAAAGTTTTACATTTTTATAAAGTAATATAAGCTTAAGAATGATTATATTTACTTTAATGAGTTTTTAATAGTTATAGATAAAAGTCTTTATAATGTTTAAGTTAAAGTACGTTTTTTTCCGTTAAACTATTATTTTTCTTTAACCTTTTAAAAACACTGAGACTTATAAAAGTTATATAAAAGACATCTTAAAAAAACAATTAGCGCCGTAACACTTGATTAAAAAAAGTTCTTGTTCTTTTTTTTTTAACCGTTTTAACTTTTATATAATCTATAAATGTTATCCCCGTTAATACTTTTTGCTTTAATTATTATAAGACGGATTATTGGGTTAATAATTGTCTTAAATTAAAGAAAATAAAAGAAATGAATTATAAAATTATAAAAATTAAGGGTAAAGATATAAATGTTAACGATTTATTAGAAAACTCTTAAATTATAAGAAAGTCTCTTATTATAATAAAAGCCTTAATTTATAAAAAGATTTAAATATTGCTTTTCGTGTTTTTATTAAAGGATGACAATTTTTAATTAATATTAAATTAAGAAAAAATGGTTTATATATTAAATCAATTATATATATTAATAATAAAGCAAATATTTTTAGTATTATTAAGACTTTAGTAATTTATTAACTTTAAAATCTCTTTAAAATCTCCTTTTTTATTTTACTTAAACTTATCGTTTTTATAGGTTATAATGGAAAAGAGGGTAGTATTATTAAATATATTATACTTTTTATTATAACTATTAATTAATGTTAAATTAATTTCCCCTTTTTAATTATTAACTTAAGGAATTTTAAAATATTAATTAACTGGAAATTCTTAGAATATTACGACTTTAAATAAGATTATTTTAAAAGAAAAAATAAACTCTTATGGCTTAAAGACATACCTAAGAAATTTTGTTTTAAAAAACGTCTTTTATTATTTTTTAACGTATATTAAGCTTATTGTTAATTTGTCACATTAAAAAGACGTTAATTAACACAATTCATTAGTGGCTTAAGATAAATACCGCTGAATAAGAGCTAAAGTCGTTAATTTTAATATTATTTTAAAATGTCTTTTAAAATCGCCTCGTCGAATTATTAATTCTTAACCTTTTATATTTATTCGTGAATTAAAAAAGGGACTACTTAATATAGAAACATTACTTTTAAGTTATTAAACATTAAACACGTCATTTTTAAAAGGCATAAATGAACTTATAAAAGTTATTATTTTATATAAAGTTAAGTTATTATTAAAATTAGGTAAAGTGGATATTTATTATATTATAATATTGGTTATATATTGACTTTATTTTTAACTTAAAGAAGTTAAGACTAAGATAAAAACTTTTGTGTTTTTTTTATAAGATTAAATTAAAGATTTACATTAGGAAGAATAAGTCAATGTGAAATTATTTATTATAAATGACGAATTGACTCTTAAGTAAGCACGAGAAGCCAAGTATTAGTTAAATTAAGATTTAATTTATTAAAAGCTTTTATTTTAATATAAAGAATTTAAAGGATTGTTTTTTAATAAAGCCTTAAATAAGCTTTTTACTTAGTGTTTTAATATAAATTATAAAATTAAGTTTATGACTAAAAATAATTTCTTTTTTAAGCCTTTTTATTAGTTTATAAATAAATAGTTATTTAAAATAAAGTAATATATTATAAAGAACTTTTATAAAAGATTTATTGTTTTTTAATGTCCTTTTTATGGCTTTAATCCTTTTTATTAAAAAACTAAATAATAAACTATGATTTTACGTGAATTATTAAAAACTTAACGAATTAATTAAAAAGGACTTTTATTTAATCCCATTAATTAAAGAAATAATGGCTTATATTTTTAAGATTAAGATCTTTATAAAAATTAATATTTAATAAGCCTTTTATAAAATTTATATAACTATTAATTTTAAGGACTTTATGACTTTTTATATAAAGTATGGTTTTTATAAGTATAAAGTGCTTTTCTAGCCTTATAAATGGCTTGGCCATATTTTAACGCTTTATTAATGATATTCTCATAGAATATTTAGACGACTTTTATTTAATATATTTAAATGATATTTTAATTTATTTTAATTTTATAAAAAAACATGAAATATATGTTAAAAGAGTCTTATAAATCTTAAAAAACCACGGGTTATAGGTTAACATTAAGAAATCTGAATTTAAAGTGTTAAAGACTAAATTCTTAAGCTTTATTATTAAAGTAAATAAAATTAAAGTCGACTTAAAGAAAATCACAGTAATTAATAATTAAGAGTACGCCTTTAATATATGAGGTGTATAAAGTTATTTAGGTTTTTATAATTTTAATCAATGATTTATTAAAGATTATAGTTATGTTTATTATCCTTTTATACGTTTTATTAGAAAAGATATTATTTTTAAGTTTAATAATAATTATAAAGTAATTTAAGAAATATTATGATTAATGTTTAAATTGGCTTTTATTTTTTACTATTATAAGTTTTTTTAAAAAAAAAAATTTAACGTTGAATTAAATTACTTAATTTACGATGAAGAACTCTTAGTTATATTTTAATCTTTTGAATAATATAAACCAGAGTTATTAAGAGTATAGAAGAATGTATATGTGTATATTAACTATAGGGCATTAAAGCATTTTATATTAATAAAGGATTTTATTATTAAATAAGTTTAATCGGTTAAATTCTTTATTGACTTTTATTTTATGATTATATATTATATAAGTATTATGAATACTTTAATTAATACGTTGTCATGAAGAGATTAAGACTTTTCTTTAATAAAAGCCAAAAAACAAGCATTAAAAAGTCAATAAATAATCTTAGACGATAAGATTAGTTAATAAGTCTTTAATGACGTATGACGTATAAAGTTATTATTTATTAAAGAACTAAAGTTTAAGTTCTTAATAAGAGAATTTCTTGACTTTACTTTAATAGTAATATATGACATTAAAGGTTATAACATTATTGATTAAGTCATTATTATAAATAAGACCTCTTTAGACTTTGAGCCTTTTAAGGAAAAAATTAAAGAATATAACTTAAACTACGAGCTTTAATAAAACAAACTCTTTTTTTAAAAACGCCTCAAAATACTAATAGAACTTCCCGAGTTATGTACTTCTTTAATTCGTTATATATATATATAACCTTAAGTGGTATATATTAAGATCATTAAAGTTAAACTATTATTTAACTATAAATATTATTAAACTAAAATTAACAATAATATTATTTAATATATTATTAATTATAATTTCTTTAAAATAAAAGCTCATAAAGATAAGACCCTTGGCTTATTTTATCCTTTATTCATTTTTATAAGATTATATTAACATTTAATAATAGACTTCACGAAATTACTATAAAATAAAGATGGCTTTAATTTTACTTTTATAATTATAAACCGGTTTATAAAAAAGCCCTTTTTTGTCCTTTATTATAAGACTATTATTATTAAAGGTATAATTAACTTTTTTTTTAATTTATTAAAGTTGACATTTTAAAATACCCGATTTAATTGTTTTAGACAAAAGCCCTTAATTTATTTTAACTTTTTAAAACGAATATTGCCGTATTTTAAATATGAAAATAAAGCTTATTATAGTTTATAACTTAAATATGAACGGATAAATAGAAGTTATAAACTAATATATTAAATAATGACTTTAGTCATTTTATACATATTATTAAAACAATTAAAGTGCGCTTTTATTAATTATAAACATTACTTAACTCACGTTATTACACGAGTCTTTAGGAAACATGACATTATTTTAAGTCTTAAACGGTTATAAATTAAAAACCTTATATAATGTATATAATTTAAAACCTTTAAAGTCAATAATAAAAAGCTTAAATAAAGACGACATAATAAAGGTCACTTTAAAAATAAGATAAACCTTAGAGTTTATATAATCTTTAATTTAAGTATAATAAGACAAGATAAAGCGACTGATAAATTAAACTTATCATAAGGTTAATTAAAATATAAGAGCCATAATATTAATCTTTACAATTAATTAAAAAATGAATAAACTATTATAAAAGCTTTTAAATAAGTAATATAAACTAGTTAAAGTATTAGTAAAGATTAAAAAGAATTAAAAAATTAAACTTTTTAAAGATTAAAAGGTTTATCCCGTTTTTTATTTTTATTCTCTACGAAAATACATTAATAATCCTTTTTTAAGATAAATACGACTTATATTAACACTAATATAATTCTTTTTAAAGTAAAACGAATAAGAAATTAAGAAAATATTAGGCTTTAAGTTAATAAGTAATATCTTTAAATATTAAATTAAATAAACTAATATAGATAAGCATTTAAAGTAGTACTTGTGCTTAAATATAATAATAATACTACATTTATTAAAGGCGTTTTATTTTAAATATTAAGACGTAAAAGGACTCTTAAGAGTTTTACTTTAATAGTTAAAGGCTTATAACGTTAAAATCGACGATTATAACAACTTAAAGGATAATAGACTTATAACGTCAATTATGAGGACATAATTCTTTAAAAGAGGGAAGTAATGTTATAATCCACTTTATAAGCCATTTCCACAAGCCACTTTATGGGCCACTTTAAAGGACAGGTTCTTAAGTGACAAAGGGAAAGTAATATAACCTATGGCCTTAAGTAAAAGGACAGCCATTAAATAAGTTAATTACTCTTAAGAAAAAGATATATAAGGCCTTAACTTATTATATTAAATATATTCTTTTATTCTTCATTTTTTCTTTTTAATATTAAGCATAGCCTTAAATTTAAATATAAAAGAAGTTTCTTACTTTAATGTCTTTTCTTAAAGTAATGTGGTTACTCGTATTACCCTAAGGTCAGCTGTAACAAATAATATTACGAGATTTATTATAAATATAACCCAGGATGTTTTTGGCAAGTTGTATATAATATTTGTGGCTGAAGATTTATAGTATTTATATTAAGAGGAAACTTTAATATATTATATTAGCTATTTATTTTTTAAAATTAGATTTTGCATAATCTAATTTATTTTTCACTTATGTTGCGGCTTCTTTTAGCATAATAATTAAACCTTTTAATTATATTAATAATGGATGAAATGACTTATTATTTATTTTTATAATAATATAAAGTTTTGATTTATTTATTATAAATATATAGATGATTTGAAGTATTTTTTAGATTTTTTAAGTTCTTATTTTTAAAGTTTAGCTTTTACCTTCTGCTTGCTTTAGTATTGTGAATAATTTAAGTATATGCATGAATTAAATTATTTTTTTATTTATTGATTTATATTAAAGCAAAAATATTGACGGTTTTTATTGAATTTGTTTTATAAATGAGATATTAAGCCGTTTTATTAGTACTAGGTTGGAAGCATACGTGAACTGCTTATGCAAACTTTGCAAAAATTAATAATTTGTTAACAAGCTTTTAAAATTTAAAGAATTTAAGCAGTGAGAATTTGTTTTTTAAAATTAGATTATAAGTTAGGGTAAACGGTAATTTAATGGATTAGATTTAATATTATTGGCTTTAATAGCTTCGCTTAAGATCTTAGACATAATACTGGTTTGTTATTATTAGCTTTTATGGGTAATGGTTATAGATATATTAGAATTAAAAACATGAATTACTTTTAGTTTTTATTTAATTTTTTATTTATATATTTTTTTTATATTTAAATTTTAATATTAAACTTTTAAAATGTTATATTTACTACCCAAATTTCTTTTTATTAAACAACAATTGATTACTTTAAAGGAGCTATTTTAACAATCTTTTTTGATTAAGAATTTAAAAGGAAAAAAGCCTAAATACCCTTTTTAAACTCATAAATAATAATTTGCATATATTCAAGCTTATTGTTTCTGCTTTTTAATAAATAAAGAAATATAGGCGCAATTTTTGGCTTATATTAAATATTATATAATAATTAAGGTTATTAATTTAAGCATTAGGGTTATAATATTTTAGGCAAAATTAATTAAGAAAGTATATATTGAGATACGTATTGAATTAAAATTTAAAAACCTAAATATTTAAAGGTTTGGTTTTAATAATTGGCTTATAAAGCGGGTATGTAATTATGTTGTTAATGTTTAAAGGAATACATATAAGGCCAATATTAAATTTAAGTTTATTAAAATATTTAATAATATTGCTGATAAAAGTATGTAAAATATTAAATGATTTAAATAAACTTTAGTTAATATGTGTATATAAATGTTAATGCTGATTTATTAAATATATTAAAATTATTAAAAAAGACCACTGGCCTAAAAGCATTTTTTATGATTATTTTGTTATTATAATAAAAAAAGCTGTAATCAAAGATAGTCAATCTTAAATTAAAAGTAAGCAAAATTTTGGCATTTGTGAACACCTTTTTTAATTTTATTATAATACTTTTAAGTAAATAGATATTATATTAAAAAGAAAAAAGGTCATTATAATAAACTAAAAAAAGAGATTATAATAAAAGAAAAGAATAATATTGTTATTATAAAAAAAGAATATTAATGTTGTTGTGAAAGAAGAGAATAATAATATTATTATAGAAAAAGCTAAATTATTATTATTAGGCAATTTATATATGAATTATAACAATAGGTACCCGAGTTTTTAAAATATGCTAATTGAAAAAGGTTGAAAGTAATAATGTAGGCAATATTTTACAAATAGCGGTTTATTAATATAAATGATAAATAAAAAGCGGAATTTATTAAAAAAAAAGCTTTTATATTTTTTAACTTTAAAGGGGAAAAAATGAAAATGCTTATTGTAATATAAAAAAAGGCTGTTAAATAAGAAAAAAAAATTATAAGAAAAGCTATAAAAAAGGCTAAGGTAGAAAAGGCTAGAAATTGTAAAGCGTTGGATTACAAAGATAATGCCTTAAATTAAAAAGGAGGCGCAGGCGCATAATTAATGTTTTATATATATTTGTTTAATAATTTTAAATAAAAATCCCAAATTAATTAAACACCTTTTTAATATTTGTTTTCATAAATTTACAAAAGATTAATTTTTATTAATATTTATTAGCTTTTTAAAAGTTTAGATGCATTAAAGTAGGCCATTTTAATTATAAAATAATCAAATAAATAGCGCAAACGTATTAAAAATATTTAAATTAAAAATTATGGCAAAAATTATATATATTAATTAATTAAATTCTTAACTTATTAAAACAATAAAATTTGAGGAATTAATTAAGGCCTAACTTTTTAGCTTATTAAATTAATTAATTTTTAAATAAAATTAATCAACCTTATTTAAATTTATTAACAATTAATTTAATGCAAAATGGAATAGGATTTGGCAAGGGTAATAAAAACCTAAATCACAAATTAGCATAAATAAAAGCTAATAATTAATAAATTAATAATATAATATATATATTTGCTAAAATTTAAATAGGCAGAATTTTTTAATTTAATTTGATTTAGTTTAAGAAGTTTAGTCCAATCTAATTCAAAAAGTTTAAAAGTTGAGGAATAAGGGCTCATTTTTTTATTAAGCAGCCAGAGGCCTTTGGCTATTTTGTAATATATTATCAAGTAATAGAAAAAAAAAGGAAAATGATAATAAGAATTCATAACAACGCGTTTTATAATATAACTAACTTTGCTATTCCTAGCGCTAGAACTTATATCAAAAACTTTAGGCTATATTTATTAGCTGCTTTTAGTAAAAAAAATGTCTTACACCAATATTTAGCTAAAAAAAATTAATAAATAATTGCTCATTAAAAGCAATATTAATATTCTTTTGTAAAATTAAATAATTTTTTCATAATAATATAAAGATTAAGATTATCTGTAATGCTTTATAAAAATATCATAAAAAGACAACAATATGTATTTAATATTTATATCCCAGCCTGCTAATATAAACAAAGCTTGCAAAACGGCTTTATAATTGAAAAAAAAGCTTGCAAAATAGCCTTATAATTAGGAAAAAGGAGCTTGCGAAATAGTTTTAGTTTAACGGCAATAAAATAAAAGAATTTATAAAAGAAAATTAATTTAATTAAAAAGTGGAAAATAAAGTATTTCTTAAAATAGCTGTAATTAATAATAATTATGCTAATTGTGTTTAATAAAAAAAGGAGTTTATAAAGGGAGGTTAGCTTAATTAAAAAGTGGAAAACTAGGGGACCAATCAGAGATTAATAGGTGACAGCTTTAATATTACTTAATTTCAATATAATATTATTAAAAGTAGTAATATTATAAGTAATATTATAAGTACTGATGTTAAAACAGGTCTTATTTTATATTTTACTTAAAAACTCATAGTAATACACAACTTTTAAATAATAAAAAATCTAAAATATTCTTTTAATAATTAATATCTTTATAACCTTATTAGTAACCATAAATCTGAAAAGGCCATTTTAATAAGCTAATTAAGCTGATTTTAAAACAAGTCTTATTTTATATTTTACTTAAAAACTCATAGTAATACATAATTTTTAAATAATTCCCCTTTAAAAGTGGGGGTTTTTAAACTTTTTAACACTAAACGCCACTCCCGCACTCCCGCACTCCCGGACTCCTAAGGTTTTGTTGCATATTGTACAATCAACACCAGTATTCCTTTACCTTTTATTATTAATAAAAACTCTTTCTTATAAGTCACGTTATAATCACGCTGTAAACAAAGCTTAGTCCACGTATTTATGACTAATCACAAGAGGGTAAAATTTAAGAGATTTTTTTATCACTGGGAAATTCAAGCTGGTGTAGAGATTTACACATATTAAAGTAAATGCCTAAGGCTCTTAAAATTCAAGAAAACGTAGAGACAGCTAAAGCTATTAATAAAGAACATTTTTTTTAATTCAAAAGCTGGTTTTAAGTATTTAAATATTTAAGGTTTAAAAAAAGAGCTTTTAGCCCGGGAATTAGGGAAATTTGCAAAAGTAGGTTAGCTTAATTAAAAGGTAAAAAAATAAAATACTTTCTAAAATTTTGTTAATTGGCGATTAGCCTAATTTTGTTTAATAAAAAAAGAAATTTATAAAAGCTGATTAGCTTAATCAAATTTAAGAAAAGATAAAGAATTTTTTAAAATAATTACGCTATTTAATTAATATAATTAAGCTAGTCACATTTAATAATAAGGGGATTTTATAAAAATAAATTAATTTAATTAAAAGATAAGGAAATAAAAAAACTTTTTAAATTGGCCAAAGCCATTAAATTTATGGCTTACAACTTAATAAAGCTAAATAAAGCATTGTTTTTAAAAGGGGTTATTTTATTATTTGCTTTTGATTACATAAAGAAATTACAAGAAAAATTAAATAACTTAAAATTAATATATAAAGCATAAATATCTTTTTACACTTTTTTTTGAACACAATAATTTTTGGCTTTTGATAATAGATTTAAAACCCATTTATTAAAAAGTGATGAGAAAAACAGAGGTTGTTAAGGCTTTACCAATTTTTTTATTTAATATAATAATTTAATTAAATATAAAAAAGAATTATAAACATAATTAGCTTAATTTTTTTAAAAAAGCTAAATTATTTAAAGGTATTTAAATGAAAATAAGAATATAATTAATATTAAGAAGGGGAATGACGTACAACAAAAGTGGACCACAGTTGTAAATTATGTATTTGGATATATATAAGCTTTTGACCCCTGTGACCCTGAATTTTGTATAATATACCCCCTAAAGGCCAAAGATAAATAAACCAATTAGCGGTTTTTAAAAAGCCCCCTAATCACCCCTTAAGGTAAAAGCCATTAAACCCCTATTTATAATCCAAGGTATTAATTGCCAAATAAGTTAATTAGTGGCCTTAAGTAATAGGCTTTTTTACGGCCCTTAAGTCATAAACAAGCGATTTACTATGATTAAGCAACAATTACCTCCGCTTACTATAATTAAGCAAAGAATGGACAGAATTTAATTAAAGCTTAGCACAAATCAGAGCCTAAAAATTCATAATAACATAGCCGCCAGGCAATTATAGGTTGTCCAATTAGATTAGAGTCATTATGGCTTTTAATTGACGTACAACAAAAGTAGATCATAATTGTAAATTGTGTATTTGAATATATGTGAGCTTTTGGCCCTTAAAACCCTGAATTTTGTACGACAGGGAATAAAAAAGAGATAAATGGAAATATTTATTTAAAAAATAAGGTTTTTTTTTTAATTTAATTTTTATATTTGCTTATAAAACAAAAGGCTAACTGCTTATAATATAAAATATTTATATAAATTAAGTTTAAATAAAGGGTATATGTATTTTAATGCAAAAGACTATTACAGGATGACATTATTAAAATTGAAATTGAAGTTAAAAAAAAAGCAATAATTGAAGGAAATGGTAATAATAATAAAAATTAAAAAAATTAAAAAAAGATTAGCTTAAAAAAAGATTAGCTTAAAAAAAGAAAAGAAAATGTATTTGATTTATTAAATAAAGAATTTAAAGTTTATTTTAATTTTAATAATAATAATATTAAAGATTTTATTAAAAGTAATAATATTAAAGATGGCAAAATTTAAGGTTAATTAAATAATAGCAGGGAGGAAGGTAAGTAAAAAAGGGTATTAATATTTTAAAGTAATTATTATAAAGGGAAATAAAGATAGAAAGTTGATGATGTGATTAAATTAATCTTGAAATTAAGTTGTAAAAAAAGGTTTAAAAAATATAAAAGAAAATGGGTTTAAATATTGCAAAAAAAGGTTATTACTTGGTACTAATATAAAAGAATTTAATACAAAAGCAAATCACAATTATTTAAAATAAAAATATATTTATTTTAATAATAGTTTTATATATTTTAATATTATATACATATTTCCCAATATATTTAAATAAAAATTTAATATATGTACAGCTTTTATTAATACGCAATTATTAATGCAATTTTTAGCTTTTTTTAGTATTAAGATTTGAAATTATAATTATAATTACTATTTTAATTTGCTTAATTTTTTTGTTTTGATTAATATTATTTTTGCTATTTATTTTTATATTAATATTATTATAATATAAATTGCAGCTAATCCCAAATTACTTCGCATTTTAACAAAGCTGCGCTTTAATATTAGCATTCTGCAATACAATTTCAAGAATAATATTATTATTTATAATTAATTTTCTTTTATTTTAAAATGATATAAAAGCGTTATATTATAAAATATACCTTTTTTTTAAAGGAATAACTAAAATGCGCAATTTTAATAATTATTTAAAAAAACTTTATAATAAATTAATCCCGCATTTATTAACAGATATTTTGTTGGTTTTTATTATATAAAGTTTAAAAAAAAGCCACAAATACATTTTAAAACTGATTATTATAATAAAAAGCTAATTTAAATATTTATATTATTTGCTTTAAAATTGACAAAAAGGGAAAAACTAAATTTTATACTTTAAAAAAAAATAATTAGCCCAACCGCTAAATGTCATTATGTTTTATATATTAAAAGAAAATGATTAAGCTAATTATTAAGGAAAATTCCAATATTATATTATATTTATGCTTATTATAATAATTTGTATATTTAAAATAATTTAATAAATTTTTTAATTATAAATATAAAAAGTAGCTTATTTAATGCATAATAAAATTATTTACAAAATTATTTATTTAATATTTTTTTTAATATTTTTTTATATTGTAATTTATTAAAAATATTAATTTAATTTTAAAAGATGGGCATAATTGCATATTAATTTTAATTATTTAAGCAAATTTCCCCCACCTAAAAAATATGCTTTAATATAACAGCGATCAGCTCAATTACTTTATAACAATAAAATCTAATCTGAATTCTTTTTTTTAAAAGGGAGCAATTGGCTCAACCGCTGAGGATAAATGTTAGCTTTTTATTAATAATGCTAAAATAATTAATAGTTCCAAGATAATAATAGCAGGTACTTTTGCACCCCGCGTTTATTAAACAATTTTATTGACAGCTTTAGCTGTTTTTAAGTTTTCTTGAATTTTAGGAGCCTTAGGCATTTACTTAATCACGGGGAAATCCTTCTACTAGCTTGATTTTCCTAATGATAAAAAAAATCTGTTAATTTTGCTTTCCTATGATTAATCATAAATACGTGAACCGAGCTTTGTTTATAGCGTGACTTGTGGTCTTGTGATGTTTATAATAAAGGGTAAAAGAAATGGTGTTGATTATACGATATATAACAAAACTTTAAAAATGCAGGAGTACGGGAATGCGGGAGTGCCGGAAATTTAAAAAGCCCCACTTTTAAAGGGGAATTTATTTAAAAATCGTGTATTATTACGAGTTTTTAATTAAAATATAAAATAAAACCTGTTTTAGAATCAGTTTTATTAGGTTATCAAAATGGCTTTTTCGAATTTATAATAACTAATATAATTATAAATATATTAATTATTAAAGAACTATTTTTAAAAGACATTTATTTAAAAATCGTGCATTATTACAAGTTTTTAAGTAAAATATAAAATAAGACCTGTTTTAAAATCAGCTTAATTAGCTTATCAAAATGGCCTATAATAGTCCGGTATTTACTTAGTGTAAATACAAAATGCTGCGGTTGATCTTTAATAATTAAGAAGTAAGTGTATTACATATAATAAAAGATAGTTATTAATATGATTAAGAATATTATTTGAAATTAAATATAAAGCTTTTATTTAATGGCAAATGTACTAGTTTTATATAAAACTTTTGTTTTTTCTTAAATTATCATGATTTTTAATAATTTCCTAAGGGTTTTCTTGGATTATTGTGATCCTTAATGATCTTATATTTATTATGTAATCTTATAATTCTGTGTTTTATTTTAATAAGATCTTTTGTTATGGCTCCCCCGCGCGGCGGAGCCGCCAAGCCTTAGGGCCAAGATAATTATAATCACTTATATCATAGTATAATTATAACATTATTCTTTTCTTAACCTAATGTGCTTTTATGCTTTAAATAGGCCTAAAAAATGTCAACAATAGCCTATGGCCGTTTTTTTCTTTTATTATAACCCCTTGGCATAATATTAAACTTAAACATATTACCTTAGCCTTAAAAATTAAAAAGACTAATAAGAAAATGTTTCTTTATGGGTTTTGTATATGAAACTACTATTGTTGTATTATTATAGGCCTAAAAGCCATTCGCTGCTTTTAATGCGCCTATTATAATCGTATTAAATGTAATTTTATTAAAAAACTTTCTTTTATTAATTCTTGGGCCTTTATTAATAAGCAATAACAGTGGCTAAAGAAGAAAAAAAAGGAAGTTATAGCAAAGATTTTTTGTTTTAAAAAGTAATAGCGTTATTTAAATAAACAAAAAAAGAAAATAATAAAGTTAAGCTTAAAAACTTTAAATAAGTTAAATTAAAAAAAAGCAGAAGAAACAGCGAAAACTGCTTAGCTTAAAGCTAATGCTACGAGCCTATTAAAGGCCTTTGCTTTTTTGGAGTTCCCCGCTATTAACCCCGCAGCTTTTAAGGGGCTATTAGACTTGTTTTAAAAAGGCCTAGGTTTTATTAGTGAAACTTTCGTAATGTTTTAAAGTAATAGAAATTAAATTAAGATTCTTAGGTGTTTTTTGATTATGGGTATTTTTTTATTTAATTGAGTATTTAGCTTTATTATAAAAGTTTTAATAATTGAAAATAGTCTCAACTTTATATTTAACGTTTGGGTTAATTGGTTATATTTCCGTGATAAAAGCAGGTGGCGCTTTTAATAATACTGGTTTGAGGAGAGATATATGGAATATTAGGTAAATGTTTATTATTTTTGAAAATGTGTTAAGTACTGTAGGGGAGGAGTTTTAAGAAGTGTGAAAGTCTTAAATTGTAAAGGAGTATAATAGAGCTCTTTTTAAGAGGGAGTTCTAAAGATCTAGTTATATAAGTGGTTTTGATTGGTTGTAGCGTTATTGAGGTTTTGTTAGTATTACTAGCTGATAAACCCTTATTCTGTACAATACACCCCTTTGGCTAAAAACAACTATAAAAACAATAAAAATACTTAAATATAACTTATATAATATAGTGGTGTAGATATAGATTGTTATATAATTAGGAGTTGTATTAGTATAATTGGTTATAGTAAAAGCGTTGTTGTTAGGGTAATAGAATTAAGTGAATAAAGTTATATTAAAGTTTTTGTGCTAAGAATTTGTGTTTTTTAATGATTATACTATTAAAAATGGCTTGTATTAAAAAGTGCGCTTTTGTTGTTATCCTTGAGATATTAAAGAAAAAGAGAGTAGGTTTTAAACGTTTAAAAGTTTAAAATCAATATATTAATATATATAATATAGTTAGCCGGTGCCCCTTGGACTATTATTCCTCGGGTTATTACCCCTTCTTTTTGTTTGTCCTTTTTACTTTTATTAATTTTTCGGTGTTGTGCTGTAGTTAAGGAAGTTTGTATTGTGCTGTGTTTTTATTATATTTGTAATAGTATATGTAGTATGCCGGGTAACTTTTATTATAATAAGGCGTCATTAGTATAGTGTTTTTGTTATTATAAAAATAATAAAACTAGTTACGCCACTGTGCTTTAGGCCGTTGTTGTCTTTTTTGCCGTTTACTTAGTGGTAAAGTCGGTATTAAAGAATTCTTATATATATATATTGTTTTATATAATATTAAATGTTGTATAAAAGCGATGTATAAAACTCTTGTTAATTGGTTGTAAGCTTTTACTGTTTGTTGGGTTATTATTAAGGTTGTTTTAGAAAAAAAAAGTTAAAGAAGCTGAGGATAAAGATAAAGAAGAAGATAATTTTGCTTCTAGTTTGTCGTTTTATAAATATTATTTTTATTGTTTTAAAATGATATTTGATAGATTATAGCTTTTTTTTGTCGAAAAACTGCTGTGCCCCTCTTTTGCCTTGTTTTTAGTGCTAAGGTAAGTAGTAGTAATAGTATAGTTGTTATTGTTAGTGTTAGTGGACCTTTGGTTATTGTTATTGTAGTATATATTGTTGTTTGTGCTTTTGCTTTAGTAGAGGTTAATGTTTTAATTGGCGTTGTTTAATGGTTAATGGACCTTTTGTTTTTATTTTTGTAAATAAAAGTAGTTTTATAACCCATAAGTTGTAGTTTAAAAACGTTACTTTAGTAATTGAGTGGTTTTATAACTTTGAAGTTATAGTTTAAGAACGTTACCTTAGTGTTATTATATGATTATGGGTGTGTTAAAGTGGCTTTATAACTTTAAAATAATAGTTTAAAATCGGGTTCTTAGAATTTATATAATTCTCTTTTGTATTTGTTGTTTTTCTATAATATTGGTTTAAAATAATATATAAAATGTATTGAATATAAATATAAATGTATTTTGGTACTTTTAGTTTAAGTAAGTTTTTTTTATAATGGCTTAAGCGTCTTAAAGGTTTAGGAGAATTATGAATATTTCAAACTTTTATTAGGGTAAGTTCTTTGTTAAGCTATTTATTGGTATATTGTTAGTGAAGAGATATGTTATTTAAAAGCTCCTCTTTTTGTGCTTTTATTGTAGTTATATGTTTTATATGTTAATGTGTTTTAGTTTTATTGAAATGTGTTAGTTTTTTTTAATTATTAACTGAATTGTTTGTTTATTGTTATAAAATATATTTTATAGAGTTCTTATATTAAGTGTTAGTTTTTTAAAAAAGTACTAGAACGTTATTACCTCTTTTGCTGTCTTTGCCATTTTTAATAACTTTGTTTCTGTTGTTGACATAGTCATTGTGTTTTGTTTTGAGGCTTTTTAAACAATTGTACCTTTGAATAATATTATAATAAAACCTTAGGAAGAATGTTTTAATTCTTTGTTATTTATGAATAAGGTGTCTAAGGCTATTAATAGATATATCTCCTGATTTTTGTATTAGTAAACAATTGCTAAAAAACGTAATTTAAATAAATATTTAATAGTCTATTTAATTGCTTTTATGTATTAGGCGCTTAGGTTTGTTAAAAAGTATAATAGCTAAAAAGCTGTAAATATGACATTTGGCTTTAATATAATAGCTGTGTATAAGACTAACCTAATTTTCTTTTAATATTCTTTAATTTGTTTTAATATAATAATCCCGGGGTTCTTAATTAAGTCGTAGTTTGGCAAAGGTGTACTTAGGTACTTTTTATTTATTATATTAAATTTCTGAGTCATTTTTTTTATATAAGTATTATATATTAAAGATATTGTCTTTATGGATTAATCTCTAATTATATGTACCTCTAAGAATTATTCTATATTTCTCAATATTATGAGTTTGTAAGTTAAGTATAACCTTTTAATGATTTTTTGTTCTTTATTGTTGTTTAAGACATAATATAGAACTTAAATATTGTTGACGTAAAACGTTATAAAAACTGTTTTGTTAGAGTTTGTGAAGATATATAGTTTTTTTTGTTAAGGGGTTAAAGTTTAGTTTATTCAGTATTATTGTAAAGTCGCTGTATTATAGTGTAAGAGAGTCTTTTAGGCCGTATAATGCTCGGTTGATTTCTACTATTATTTTAGGTCTTTTCTAGTTATCTAAGAAGTAGTATAACACTAAGGCGTTCTTTTTATTATGTTTAGTGTTGACGAATATGTTCACTATGTTGAATTGTTTTACTTTTAAGTCAAATTGTGTTATAAATGCTATTACTATTTTAAAAGAATGTATTATAAGTATTACGGTGTATATTGAGAAAATCGTTGAGTTGTTTTATATATTTTTTTGTATTATAATATAAAAGTGATAATGAGTTAGTTTACTTGTTGAGTTGACTTTATATGTGAAGACTTATTTTAATAGAATAGGTTATATAATGGCATCTTCCTTAAAAATCATTTTTTAATAATGTTGAGTTTTTAAATTAATGATTTTTTTTGGTGTCTTTTTTAAAGTGTTTGTTTTAAGCGTAGCTGTCTAATTCATTTTAGTTCTTTGGAGTCTTTAGAAGTTTCCTTTAATATGGGTTGTATAAGTTAAAAACGACTGTAAAGTCTATTTTTACTTTGATACTTAGAACAATTATTATTATTATATATAATATAACTGTGTCTTTGCTATTTATTTGTGTTAAAATAGCTTTACAAAATGTATTAATAAACTCTATTATATGCGAGTAGTTGTCTTGTCGTAGAGTTATTATTATAAAATAATAACCCTGAGTTATAAATCTATTATATTCTTTTTATACTTTTTGTATTATGTAGATTTGGTTATGTTTTTGTTTTTGTTATTATTATTGGTTTATTTTGGTTAATATTTAGAAATTATTGTTTATTTTAGTTGTTGTGGGTAAAGTTTTTAGTAGTTTAAGGACTTATTATTTAAAGTCTTGTGGCCTTTAATTTAATATTATAATTTAAAGGTATATTTAACATATCTTTTTAATATTTAAGTTTATATTTTCATTATATAAAACGTTTTTCTTAAGTTGATTTTTGATTATTTGATTTTTAGCAAATCTTAGAGCATTTAAATTTAACTTTTTATAAAGAGTTAGAATTTTATTATTGTTTTTGATGTTGTCTTTGTAAAAAACCACTTTATTTACCTTTGAGTTTTGACTTTTATAAGGGATTATGTTGTTGTTTTCTTTTTTTGGCTTTTATAAAGAATTATTTTATTGTTCTTTATTTTTTGGCTTTTATAAAAGATTATTCTTATTTTATTCTTTGTTATCCCTGAGTTTATTAATAATTTAAGAAGATTAAAGTTTATTAGTATTATAATAAGTGCTTTAGTAACTGAGGGGAATATTTTTATAAGTGAGGAGAATACTTTTAATATAGTGATTTCTGTTTTTATTGGTTTTTTAACATATATTTTAACAGTAGTATTTAATGTGGTTATTTGTTTTTTTGTAATATTTTTTATAATGTTATTTATATTAAGTCTTATGTTTAAAGAGACGTTGTCTTTTTTTATTATAATAATAAGTTTTTTTAAAGTAAAAACGGTTTAGTCGACTGATTTTTCTTTTTTTAAAAAATAGAACTTTGTTTTATTAAAACAAATATTATATATTATAATGATATAATATAATTAAGGTATTTAGATTTTATATATATTAAAAGTAACGTAATTAATTAAATAATTTAAATGTCTTTTAGAGTTGATTTTAAAGTCTTTTTTTTGGCTTTTTTGTCGTTTTTTATTAAGTAAGCACATGTTTTATATGCGTATTCCCCGCTTTAATCTGGTCTTAGGTTAGTTAATAGCTTCTTTATTATTAGTGGATTATATTATTGAAAGTAGTCTTGAAACTATTTTTAAAATATTTGGTTTAGGTTCTTTATTTTTTGTTGTGTAAATAGTGCTTTGTTATATAAGTAAACTATTGTATTATATACTTTTAGGTATAGTTTTTTCGAAAGTTTTGTTTAAATATATATTTTGATAGATTTAATAATGATTTCTTGTTTTACATGCTTTGAGCCGCCGATTGGTTTTTTAGTGTGTATTAGGGGGGTTTTTATTTTAATTTTTTTTTGTTGTTTAGTTTTAATAATGTGTTGTTTTAGAGATTATAATAATAAAAGTGTTATTGTTATATTTAATGATATAAATAGACAGTTTATATTAATGTTTTATTTAATACTCGAAGTTTTGTAATATTAATATAATGTGGTTTAGCGACTTATTTACTAAGGTTTAGTTAAATAGCTTTTTATTGTATTTGTTTTTGATTATTAATAATTACTATGTTTTATTATAGTTTAAAGAGAAATTAAATAAGTTTTAAAAGATTTTGAAAAATAGTCTTATTATTTTATTTTTAGATTCCTTTTTTAAAGTGACGTTTTTGGTGTATATTATAGTATAGTCTTTATATTTGATTCTAAAAACACCATTGAATTCTATTCTTTTTTTTATATAAAGCAATGTTTAAAGTATTTTTTTTCTAAAATGGCTTATTCTTAGGTATTATATCTCTGGCGTTATATAACGAGTTTATAGTGGCTTTTTATTTAATTAAAAACTTTGTTTTAAATTATGACAGAAAGTTGGATATATTATAGTTAAGAGGTGTTTTATTATTATTAAGTTATAAGGGTAACAAGAATAATTGAGAGGTTTATATTTAAAAAAAAGTAAAGTTGTATTTTTGTTTTAATTTTTAAAGTATTATATTGTCTTGAACTTCTTTGTACCTTAATATAGTGTCTTTTCCTAAGTATTAAATTTTAATGTCTGATAAAAACGCCTTAGAAATGATATTGATGTTAAAACTAACTATAATTGTGATGTTGTTTAAGGTTAGGTTTTGTGTATTTGGATTGTTTTTATTTTTTAATATATTTTTAAAGAGTTGTTGGCCCTAATTAATAACTAAAAGGTGTTGTATATTTACTTTTATATAGTTGTTGTTTTTTGACTTTATAAAAGTATTTAAGATGAGTTTTTTTTTGTTATTAATAAGATATTGAGTATTATAGTTGTTGATAAGTGTGTTGTCGGAGAGTATGTGTAGATTGTTAATGAAATCTATAGTGTATATTTTTATTGTTTTGTTAATGTTAAATAACTTTGGATTAATAGTAGTAATATTGATATTTTTAGGGTATTTATTTTTGTTTATTAATGATGACGGCTTTTCCTTTTCTTTTTTGTTTAGGGTAAAGTTTTTAATAATTTAATTAATAAAGAAGATCTTCTAACTTTTTTTAGTGATTTCCTTTTATAGTTTAGTGTATTTTGTTTTTTTTAAGTTTTTTACGAGTTTTTTTGACTTTGTTGTTATTAGGGTGATTTTTTAGTTTGTTTATATAACCGTTGTTATAGGTGTATTGTAGTTTTTAGTATTTAATGGGTATTTAAAAGTAGTTATTCTTAGAATTACAAGGGTAATTGTTTTTTTTCGACTGTTTAGAGTGAAATTGGTTGGATAAGCCTTGTTTATTGTAAATATTTGAGTTTTTGGTATTAGAGGTAGTTTTAGAGTTATTAGGAGTTTTTAAACGTTTTTTAAAGAAGGCGTATAACTTATTCATTGATTTTTTACCTTTTAAATTATTTTTAAAATGTTCTTTTAAATTTGTTTTAAAGGTTAAATTGTATTTTTTAAATGTTATATAGTGTTTTTTTCTTAAAACGTTGTTTTTAATAATGTTGGTTAAAGTTTGAGTGGTTTATGTTTTGATATAGATTAAAGCTATAAAAAAGAAATCTTGGATATTTAAAATGCTTTATATTTCTAGAATATTATATGTTTTAGTAAGATGGTATTTTTTTTGTTATTTTTTATATTAAGTATAAACTTTTTTTTTTTTGGAGGTATTTATTAGAGTTTTTCAGTAATTTAAAATAATAAATAATAATATAAAAGTGTCTAAAAGAGTTAGTTTTTATTTAATTGATTTAATTAATGTTTAAAGTTTAATGAGATTTTTTGATTTATTGTCATTAATAGCGTTTGTTAGAATTAATATATTAATAGTATTATTGACTTAGTTAAACAAGTATTAATATTTTGTATTAAAGAACGTTTATTAAGTGAGGTTATTCTGGAATTCTTTTATACGAGTTTTTTAGATTTTTTTAATATTGTTGAAAGTTGTCTTTTGTGGTTTGGTAATTTATAAAGGCTTTATAAAGGTATTTTTTTTGTTTTTGTTAGTAGTTTTTTATTTATAGTATATTTTTTGTTTGTTGTTGTTTATTAATGTTATTTATTTTATAAATTGATTGTTTGTTTTAATTTATATATATTTGTTGATATTAAGAATTATTGGTTAAGATTTAAAGAAGTTTAGAATGTTATGTTTATTTAGGTTGATAAAGTCAATAATACCTTTTAGTTAGGTATAGTACTAGAACTTTGTTTATTATTGTGGTTATTAGTGACGATTACTTAGTAAAACGTCGTTTTTGTTGATTAGTATGTTTTAAAAAGATATTTTGTTATTATTAAATGTTTAAAGAGTTTAAAAAAGTATTGTTGTATTAAAAAGGGGGAATGTGTGTTTTTGAAAAGTTTTTTAAGTAATAGTGAATATCTTTCAATATTTACCCTTGTTTTTCTTGACTTATAGTAGTTGTATTTTAGTAATTTATAAAATGAGGCTGTGGTTTTTAATTATTAAGTATTATAGAAGAAGAGCTTTAGGAAGTGTGAAAGTCTTAAATTGTAAAGGAGTATAATAGAGTTCCTTTTAAGAGGGAACTCTAAAGATTTAGTTATATAAGCGGTTTTGATTGGCTGCAGCGCCATTGAGGCTCTGTTGGTGTTACCAGCCGATAAACCCCTATTCTGTACGACAAAATGCTAATTGATAATTGATTAGTCCTTTGACTTTTACAATTTTGAATGGTTTTAGCTTTTTGTAATTTAGCTTGTGACTTAGTCGTTTAGTTGCGATATTTTTTTAAAGTAAGTAGATTTTATCCCCCTTTTTAAGCGTTAGTCTTATATTATGCTTTTTCTTATAATAAATCGCTGATTTTTGTACTATAAATAAAATATCAATTAATAATTTCTTATGTAATTGCTTTAGCTTATCCCCTTATAGTATGGCTTTTTACACGATTCCTTAATCTGCAATTAATATGTTATATGCCGTTAGGTTATACTTATAATTTGCGTAAAATGGCGATATTTCAATAATCTTTTAATTTACATTATTATATGTAAATTAGGTAAGTGGGAATAGTTGAATTTAGTTGTTTTATTTGTAGTTTATATAACATCAAAAATAAGTTTTTATTATTTAATTGATTTGTTTTGTTTATACATTTGTTTAGGGGTAAAAGGCTATTAATATTTTCTGTTTTATTTTTAAGAATATAATTAAAGTTTTTCAAAACCTTAAGATAAAAAGTTTATTTTTATTTAAAATGATTTTATTTAGTATTCCATAATTTACAAAAATCGTTTGGAAGAATATTTGCGTTATAATAGGCGTATTTTGCGTTCTTAATATTAGTATTATGTATGTATATTTAATAAATTTATTTATTATGACACATATTGAGTTATATACGATTTTAATGGCTAGGTCTTTTAAAGGTGGTAGTTTAATTATGAAATTTAAAGCAATTGATTTTTATAGGCGTGGTAGTGTTGCTAGTAATTTTATGAGCTTATATAAAGCATGGTGTATTGCCTTGTTTCAAATGCATATGTTACATAATGATATTACGTTTTTAATTATTTTCCTTATACTTAGGAAATAATATTTCCTAAAAAGCTTTAATAATGTTTTGGCAATTACCTAATGTTCATAAGCTAATAGCCCATGTTGCTTTTTAATAAAATTTGCCTTATTTTACGTTAGGACATAAACTTATTTTTAATATAAAAAAGCTTTAATAATAGTAAAAAAGAATTTTTTATTTAATTGTTTTTTTTATTTAATTATTATCAGGTTTTAATTATAGTTTTTTTAGATTTTCTTAAAAAAGCGGCTTATTACTACTAATTGTTTATGATTAATAATTAATAATTTTTTTTTTCGCAATATAATATGGGATTTATGCGTTTTATTTGCAAAATATTTTGATTTTCTGTTTAAAGTATTAGCTTAAGCGTTTTTTATTTCTTTAACATAAAAAATTCAAAGTTTTATAATAAAAAGTATTTTATATTATTAAACTCGGCATTGGTTTAATTTTTTAATAATAATAAAATAAATAAGATTTTTGTAATTTGTTAGGATTTGTATTTTATAAGCGGCGTTCTTAAGGTAAATCCTTTATTTGTGTATTGTGTTTATAATTGCTAGTAACTTTTTGTTATATATATTATAATTAAATTTTATTAATAATAATTTTTGCAAATAATAGGTAATTAATTGTTATTTGCCATTTTTGCCCAATTGGCTAAACATAGCATTAATAATATAGTTTAAAGAATCTGTTTTTATACGTATTTCTTTATTAAATATAAAGAATATGAGAACAGGTTTTTAAATAAACATTTTCTTAAAAATCTTAAAAGCCGCATTAACTTCCTTTATTTACACATATTTCTTATTCTTATAGGTTAATTTTGTGAGTACCTTAATAATTCCTAAATAATTTTTAATAAATTATTTATAAAAGCTGGCAAATTTAAAAAAAGATTATAATTTTTTAATATTAATAAGTCTGATTTAATTAATAATTGCTTAAATTTTTTTGGGATTTATAGTTAATCTTGTAATAGTAATTATATAACTTAAAAAATAACTTTTTTTATATGAAAATTGTACTTTTTTAATTTAAGAAGTATAAAGGCGGCTTTTAATTTTTTAAGGATTGCTATTATATCCTTCATATATTGTCCCTCGTTTTTAATGTAAATCAAAATATTGTTTAAGTAGTAGATGCATATTATGTCCAAATATGGCTGTAAAATATTATTAATTAAATGCTAAAATATAGCCAATGTATTAATTAAACCAAATGGCATAATCGTATATTTATAATAATTAAAGTAAATGCAAAATGCTGTTTTTTTTTCCTCCTAGCTATTCTAATAAAATTATACGCACTTTTTAGATCAAGTTAAATGAAGATTTTGGCCCCCGCAAGCCTGTTTTACAATTCCTTAATTAATGATAATATATAACGATTCTTTTTTGTGGCATTATTTAATGGATAGTAATTGATGTACATTTATTATTCGCCATTCTTTTTTTTCGCAAAAAGAACGTTATTTCCTTATAGGGATTTGAACTCCTTAATAAACCCCTTTACTAAATATTTATTAATATAATTTTTGATTATTATTAAGTTTGTTGCCAAATATTCCTTAAGTAGCTGAAATATTGGCTTAGTACCTTTTTTTTAACTTAATCCAATAATCATAATTCTAATATTTAGGTAAGGCCTTAATGCCCTATTTTTTTTTAAATAATGCCGCAAACTTGTGATATGTTAATAGTATATTCTTTATTAATGGACCCTCATTTTAGTGTTTAATTTATTTCTTAAAAATGGCGTAAACCTTTTAAATAATCATTATTTTTGCTTTGTTCTGATAGTAGGTTTTGTAACAATTAAATATTAATTGTTTTTTAACCCAATTAATTTTTAAATTATGCTTTTTTATTTAGGGAAATCCAAGAATAATATTATATATCTTAATTTAAGTAATATTAAATTGGATTTTTTTAAAATGGTTGGTAATGTTTATATGTAAAGTTTGAATTTACACATTTACTGTCCTATTAGTGGCGGCATTTTTGTTGGCAAATACTAGTTAATACCTTTTTTTTTATTTTAGTTAATAGTAAATATTTAAGCATAATAGTAAGAAATATAAAATTCCCTTATGCCTTAGAGTTCATTATGGCTCTAAGAATTATTTTTTTGATTTTTGCTTTTATAATCAAATAGCAGTTCTTTATTGCCGCTAGTTGGCGTATAAGAAAGTTTTTTTAATAAAAGTCTTTTATTAAAATATTTCTTTAAACCCAGTGATTTGGTTCTATAGCTATGATTATAAACAGCTGATTTATTCCTAGGATTTAAGCTAGTGGAGTAAGGCGTTTTTGATACATTTGGGTATTATTGGCTATATTAAACTAAGGACGCCGTTGGCTGTTTTTTAATATGATTTCCTAAAGTTCTCTTTTCTTTGGCTTATTCTGGTTTTTAAGAATAGGCAATGGTTTTTAAGGAATAATTTATATATAGGTTTAAAGATAGCCGTTGCTATATTTAATCTGCTTTTATTTAATATATTTATAATCCCAATAAATTATTTGATATTTTTTGCCTTATTATAGTTCCTTTATAAAAATCAGTTCTAGTTTTTTGTAAATAACCCTTATAATTTTATTAGTTTAATGTCAAGAATTCAAGGCCCAGAGATATAAGTTCTCTTCCCGTTAAGTGATTTTTCAAATTTTGCTTTGTAATGGTCTTAAAAGCAGTGGCTAATGTAGCCTTAGGTCTAAGACTTAATAAAACTCCTTATTTACTTTTTTCCCATTGTTTTATACTATGTTATTATTGTTTTTCACTTAGGCGTGAATTCCATTGTTTTTAAGTTTATTAGTGATTATGTGTTAAAAGCTTAAGGCGTTGAGCTGCCTAATGGGGCATGATGGCATAAAAATATTAATAATATCATAAGCACCTTGTCCTATTATATTAATTTGCTTTTTTTTAATTATAACTTTTTTGGCGGTAAGAACTGGCCATATGGCTCGGAAGACTATAATTAAAGCATAGCTTGTCTTATTGATGTTTATTTATGACTTTCTTGGAAAGCCTGTTATTATATGGCTTTCTTTTAAATTATTTCCAAAACGTGGCATTTAGTTTTATTTTATGGGGATAAAAGGGTTTTTTATTTCTTTTGTTTTGATATATATATGTCTTAAAGTAATATTAGCCTTTTTATTTAAAAGTATATTTAAAGTTATGATTATTAATTTTAATAGCCATTTTGATAAACTTTTGCAAATCAGAGGGTACGTTTAATTTAGCGACTTTATTTTTAATTCCATTTTTCAATTTCTTATAATATTATACCTTAAGTGTTTTATTGTTTTAACTGGTTTAATTGGCGAATTGCTGAAAGGCGGTTATATACATAATTATTAACTTGGTTTATTTTAAGTTTTAAATATTGCGTTTGGCCGTTTGGTTTTGGTTAATATTACCAAAGATACGGTTAATGTGCCTTTTAAACCTTTTAAAGCTTAAAAGGATTTTTTAAGATTTTTTAAATATAATAGTAAAAACTTTTTCTTCTTTGATTTTGTTCTTAATATAATTAAACAAAAAGGTTTTGATTTAATTAAAGGCAGCCCCATAAAAAATGCAGCTTAAAGGACTTTGTTTATGTTCATAAGGAACTAGTAGCCATTAAACTTAGTATAAAGTTTTATTTAAATAAGGTAAGCCTTAAGCTTGGATTGGTTTTTATAATAAAAATTCGAAAATGTGATCTTGGGAATGTTTTTTGGGTTAAAGGGATTAGTAATAGCCAAAGCCTTAATAAAAAAATTAAAAGCTATATTATGTACATAAATTAATACTTTTAATAAAATAATACTTAAAGTATAATGATCCAATATTTACTTAATGCAAATATAAAAGGCTGTGGTTAATCTTTAATAATTAAAAAGTAAGTGTATTACGTATAATAAAAAATAGTTATTAATATAATTAAAAATATTATTTAAAATTAAGCACAAAGCTTTTATTTAATAGCAGATGTGCTAATTTTATATAAAACTTTTGTTTTTCTTTGAATTACCATAATTTTCAATAATTTCCCGAGGGTCTTCTTGGATTATTATGATCCTTAGTAATCCCATACCTATTATGTGATCTCGTAGTCCTGTGTTTTGTTTTAATAAGATCCTTTGTTATGGCTCCTTCGCGCGGCGGAGCCGCTAAGCCTTAGGGCTAAAACAACCGTAATCACCTACACTATAGCGTGACCATAACATGGCCTTTTTAGATTTATAATAATTAATATAATTATAAATGACGTGCGCGATAAGACTCAGGCTCTGCGAGTACTTGGATTAATAGAATGTTTTGATTAATTCAGTTTTAAACTAAGTAAAGAGTGAAAAAGGGGGAAGTACTCCCCTAAGGCAATATATAATAATAGAACCCTATTTAAAAAGTATATAATGCCAAGAGAACAGTTTAAGCGAGTTATAGCCGTGCTTATACAATATACCCCTTAGTCAAATAACAATAGGAGTTGTTCTTATTATAATTGGCTATTAGGCAAGTTATTAGAAATAATAAAAATCAAGTAAACAATTGCGCTGTACAAATAAAGAGTCGCTCCTTTCCATCTATAAACCTTAAGCTTTTAATAAAAGAACAATTTTCGATTTGCTTTCAATTTATACTAATTATAACCAACTAAACAAACAAATAACTAAATCAATTGCTCCTCTTACAAAAATAGGTACTGAACTTCGTTAATCTACTCGCAAAAGCGCTACCTCTTCCCTTATAAGTTCGATCTAAAGAATATGAAACTTATTTAAATAATTGATTAATTATTTATAAGCCAAAAGACCCTTAGCCAAAGCCTTGAGTAAATAAGCTGTTTAGGTTGCTTCTATTGATCGGGTTCAAAAAAAGAAAGTTATTAGTAAAAAGAAATCGGTCCCTTGCCGGGGTTATATAAAAGGAACAATCTAAAACAAAGGCATAGGCCTTTGTTACAACGTTATAAGTAACTCGCGTTATTTTAATTGCGCTAATAATAACTATACTTACCGCCCCCCTTTCCCTGGTATTTTGGCTGTGTTTTTAGAATATCGGGATATTCTCAGTAATAAAAGTTCTTTTTTTAAAATAAGTTTATTTAATTTAAAACAATTAAATATACTAACTGTCGCATGGTAATCTGGTCACGTGGAGCCCTTCTCTAGTAAGGTGGTTATATAAGCAGTTACGCACTTCTAAGTGTGGATTCACTTTTGGGGTGTTGTTGCTGCGCAACAGTTAAGAGCCACATTTGCTTTCTAACCTTGAGGGCGGCAGTGGTAACGAGCCTTCGATCGTGGGTCTGTGCGCTACAGGCTGTTTAGCGAGGTCCTTTCAGGCTTTGAAAACATGAAGTCGATGATTTTAGGCCTAGATATATCAGCGAAAGCTTAATACTTTTCCTTTGTTCTTATAGCAAACGATTAATAAGAAGCAAATCTGGCTTTCGCCTAATTAGATTTTGGAATTATTGTTTTACTAAAGAATTTACTTTTTCCTATTTGGCTGTGAAATGCCCTGTAGCGCACAGACCCGTGATCGAAGGCTCGTAACCACTTTGCAGAGTCTTTTGGGCTCTTGTTGGAGGCCGGGGATGTGCCGACCACTACGTAGCGTGTGTCCTTATTCATTCATAATTGGCCAGCGAAGTGAGGTAGTAGATTGCGGGTACAGAGGCTCTCTTTATATCATTTGAGAAGCTTTGTCTTGCTTGGCGTTCCCAACTTGGTTTAGCGGTTATAGGCTACATTTACGCTACTGTAACTAGACCAAGTTAAAGCCTTTGTTTGTTGTCACGATTTCCTATCTTTTGATTAGCTCAGAAGTGGCCGTGCTCTTCGGCGCTGGCCGTACT
This sequence comes from Helotiales sp. F229, assembly GCA_002554605.1. Classification (NCBI taxonomy): domain Eukaryota; kingdom Fungi; phylum Ascomycota; class Leotiomycetes; order Helotiales; species Helotiales sp. F229. The sequence continues at coordinate 1,046,855 of MXAW01000011.1, forward strand.
CTTCGGCACTTTTGGGGGGTGTGTCACATGGTAATCTGGTCACGTGGAGCCCTTTTTTAGTAAGGTGGTTATATAAGCAGTTACGCACTTCCAGGTGTGGATTCACTTTTGGGGTGTTGTTACTGCGCAACACTAACTTATATAAAAGTTAACTAAACTTCAAAGCGCCTATTTAACAATAAAAAAGATAGGTAATATTATCCTTACTATTCCTACAGCTTGTGCTGCTCGGGTTACTCTTGGTATTAGTATTAATGGCCTTTTTCGTTACTACGGCCTTAACTAGGTTATTAATAGTAAGTTGCTTTTTTTATTAAAATATTCTAAATCCATTTTTTAAAACGCAACTAATCAATTGTTTTTATATATAAATAAAAAGACTTAAAATAAAGAAGATTATAACAAAAGTATAAAAAAAGAAAAGAAAAAATAATCTGATTTGCTTATTGGCCTTTGGGTTAAAATAAAAGAGGTTATTACCGGCTTATTTGTTCCTAAGCGTAGCTTAGGAGTAACTAGTGGCTCTACTGGTTTTTTAGTACCCTTTTAGGTAATAAAATCTGGGTACGCCCTTTTTTAAAGGAAAAAGCTATTATTATAAAACAACAAATTATTAAAATCACTGAAATAATCGCTAATTCTTTTAATAATCTTATTCGGATTGTTCTAGGCCTTTTAATCAATTGAATTATTTTCTTTAAGGCTTAGGAACCTCTTTCGTTACCTTAAAGTGTTCCCCCATTATTATAGCTTGTATTACGTTTGTTTTTTTGAAATAAAATGATTTTGAAAGCAATTGTAAATACTAAAATAATATAAATAATTCAAAATCAAAAGCTTTTTTAAAAAAAAACAATAAAGTATATAAGAAATATTACAAATAAGAAAATAAAAAGTATAAAAAGAAAGCTATTTAAAAACGAGTTTCTTTAAAGAATTACTTTAATTAAGCCCATATATTCATTAAATTAATAAAAACAATAAAATCTTTGAATTTCTGTTAGCTTAAGTTTTTAGTAAATATATCTATAAGTATAAAGCCTATAGGTAAATACTTTACTAAAAAACTACCCTTTTAATATTCTTAACGTAATCATATATTTTAAATATTAATATAGCAAAGCTTAATTAAAATACGCTTGTTTTCCCCGATAATCAATTGAATTATTTAAATATTATTATAAAAGATTGTCCAAGCTGTTTTTATGTTTAGGCGTAATTCCAAAAAGAATCGTTAAAGTACTATAACCTCCTTTATTATACATTTAACCCTAAGAAATTCTATTTAAATAATTAAAATAATAATTATATTTTGACAAGTTACTTTCTATAAGATTAAACTACTAAAAAGCATAATAATATACTCTTAAGAAAAGCGTTTAGTTTCGAAATTATCGCCAAAGGAAATGTCTAAGACTATGATTAAATAAGAAGCGCATATTTGGCAAATGTAAATTATTGCCAAAAATTAAGTTTCGAAAAAATATCGAATTATTTAATTAATAATAATAAGATATTCTTTTGAAAAATTAGTCAAAAAGTGAGAAAGCTTTAAAGCTATAAAAGCAACGTCCACATATAATATAATCGTAATATAAAATACTAAACCAACTTTCTTTTGATATTCTTTGACTTTTTCAAGGGTTGTTTTCCTAGGATTTTTAATAAATTTTGTATAAAGTAATAAAGTACTTGGATAGTTCTTATCAACGAATCCAAAACGTAGAGTAATCTTTTAAATATAATTGTCGTATATTAAGAAGACTGTTTTAGCCTATCGATCTTTAATAATCCGAATCCTTAGAAAATATGCCGTTTCTTATCCTCCAGTGAGTTTATATACTGAGTTTAATCTATTTATTATTAGTTACGCTTCTAGAATTATTAAAGCGTAATATAACACTTGGATATTATTAATATAAAACACTATAAACATTATACGTTACTTATTTATAAACATACAAAGCTTTTCTTTACAAGGAAATAACTTAAGAGTTTGAAGAATTGTTGTAAAATTACTGTACTATAGTACTAGGGAGTTTCTGAGTTTATAAAAAGCGCAGTCGACTTCTACTAACATTCTGTCTTGTTTAAAGCCATCGGAAAAATAATAATATACGTAAATAACTGAATTATCTCTCTTTATATTAATAAATACATTAATAACGTTGAACTGCTTTATTTCCAAATTAAATTAAGCTACTATAACTATAGCGGTTTTAAATAAACAAATAACTAAAATTGTAGTATATACTAACAAAATAAAGGTTTCAAACTATAAATCCCTTCTAACTACTACTTGAAAACGACATCTGATTAAATAACTATCAGAATCTACTTTATAAGTAAAACCCCACTTTAAAGGAATCAGTTGTTCAAAAGCATAATTGTGCTTTACTACCCTTTAGCAATTACACGACTCTAAATTAGTGATCTCTATAATAGCTCCAGCTTTAAAATGCTCCCTAAAAGGGTAATGTTAAAGATCTTTCTAATTTAATAGTGCCTTTAGAAATTATAATTAATGAATTTTAGAAAAAGCAACTAATTATCAAATTTCGATATTATTAAAAATAAACGCTGCAATTACAACGTGAACTACGCTCAAATCCTTTCCGTTATTGTATACCTCTTCTTAACTAAGCCAAAAAATAGCCAAAAAGTCTTCAAAGTACTTGCGGTTATTTATTAGGTTTAATACGCCCTTTAATAACTTTTTTATAATAATAAAATACACACTACGATTAGGTTATGTTAATTGTTTTATAACTCTAGTCTTTTAACCTTTATTACTTGATTTTAAAAGCACCCTCTTCCTCTTTAAGGGTTCAGGTAATTCCTAATCTTAATCTTCTACTAAAAGCAATAAAAGCTATTTTATCCGTGGTTCAGTATTATAAAGATTATTATATTCAAAAGGCTCCTCAGCTTTAATTACTTGAAATAAAGCTTTTATAAGCTTAAGTTTAACATTCTCAAGTGTTTCCTATTGCTTTTTAAGACTTCGCTTTAGGTTATATAATTCCTAAGCTTATAAAACAATTTATGGAATTGATTTACGCTCCATACTTATATCAAGTCTTTTGGGATTTATTATACTATATAAAACATTTCTCTTAATTGTGCTTAATACTATTAATTGTTTTGATATGTTAACATTTTGTGAGACTTAATTAGGGTACTCGTGAGTTAAAAGTCTAGTGCTTTTTTGTATTTTCATCCCTAAGTTCTTATTAACGGGTACTAAGTTAATTGAGGGCTTAATTAAAGGTTCAATATTTAAGTTTATTAATTCAGGGGGAAATTGTTCTACCCTTAAGGTTATAAACTCAGATTTAACTGGAGGCATTATTGCTACCCCTAAGTTAATAGGCTCCTTGACTTCTATAGCTTCTAAAGCTTCACTTAATTGCTTTTGTTTAAAAGAAATACTAGTATTTAATTGTAATATATCATTGGCGTTTAGGCGGTTTATTAATATATATTTAACGTTCTGAGCCCTTATTTTTTTTTTTTTTTTAAAACAATTTGGCTATTTTTTAAAGTTTTATACGCGGTTAGCCGGCTGCTTTTTCGATATTAAAAAAAGTAAAGAATAGGGTTTTATTAAAAGTGACGTTTTTTGTGATTATTATATATTATAATTAAGGCACTTAGATCTTATATATATTAGACAAGACATAATCAATTAAGTATCTAATGTGCGCTCTTAGGTCGACTTTAAAAGCTCTCCTTTTGCAAAGCGCTTTTCGATTCTTTGACAATAAATATACGCGCGACTTATATATATAAATCCCGCTTTAATTAGGCCGTAAATCAGTAGTAAATTTAATAAGTAATTTCGGGTTATATTATTTAAAGTATTATTTGAACTAAAAATAAAATACCTCATTTAAACTTTTAAATTCCTTATATATTAAAAGACTTATATTATAAAAGTATATTGCCACAAAAACGATTTTAGGCTATAATACCTTAGGGAAATTAGCGGCAAGGCATATTTTAATTGTTTTTTTAATGATTTCCTTGTTTACTCATTTTGTTCCCCTATTTGGTTTGTAGATGTATAATGGCCTAAGTTTTAGATTAATACCGTTCTCGTGGGTCCACTTTTCGAATTAAGTTATTCTATTTAGTCTAATAATTAAGGTCTTATTATTTTAGCGAATTTTACAAATAAAGAGGCTAAATTGCCATTTCATCTATTGTTCAAAAGATTAAAAAACAGCTAATATTACGTTTAATCCTTTGTTTTTGAATATAAAGCCATAAAAAACTCCTATAAATTTGTCTTTAATCAAAAGAAGCCAATTATTTCTATTAAACCTAGGAAAATAATCGAATAAATCCTAGGTAATTTGATAAAAAGGTCGGGTAGCTTTCTTTTCAAATAATTGCCAACTAATATTTTAATATATTATTACTAAAATATATTATTTATATTTTACTTTTATAAGGCCTAAAATTTTAATATTATAAGTATTCTTCACTAATACTTATAATGCTTTTTTCCTTAAGTGCCTTGCGCAAAAGTACCATAAGTGCACTATGTCTTATTAAAGTCTTAGGTAACGCCTACTTAACTAAAAACCTTATCAAATATTCTTTGTTATTATTAAAAACATTAAAAGTCCAAAATTAAGGCGTTTTAATATACTAAAAGTAATTAACGGGGCAAAAAAATAATTATTAAGTTTATATTTAAAAAAGGCTAAGTTTACATAGCGTTCTAGGTTCTTAACAACCACGTTGCTCTCTACCGATCTATAGCACAAAGTACAGTCCAAACCACTGTACCAGATTCTTTCCTTTAATAAACAAGCCTCTAAAATAATATTAACATTAAAACCCTCAATAACAACAACATCAATGAACTCTAAGTCTATTATATTTAGCCCGTTCTCTCCGTTAAAAGTACTTAATATTAAGCGAGTACCCCGTCCCTTTACTAATAGGCTTAAAGTACTAGCTTTAACAACATTATTAACAATTGTTTTTATAAAAGAACCAAAGACTAAAAGATCAACTAAGTTTATTAAATAAACTGCAGCTCTATTATTAACTAAAGTATTCCCAAAGAATAAGTAACAATTAAAATCCTATATAACGTATACTTCAATTATTTCTATTATAAAGTCAAGTAATTGTAGGCTAATTATCGTAAAAACTATCTTTTTAAGATATACTAGCGCCAAAGGTTTTAACAATTAGATTGTTCTAATATTATTAACTAAAGAGGAATAATTAAAAAAGCAATTATTAAAAAAGCCTGTAATTTATTAAATAAAGAATATCTTCCAATTACGTTTATTTGTTTTACTTTAAAGTTCAATAAAAATTATAGTTAGTTTTAAGCGTGTCTCTTTAATTTGTTCGATTAAAAGTAAATTGTGTAATTTGTCTTTAATAAAACTATCAAAAGAATAGCGTAATTAAAAGCATTTTAATGGCTTATATTAATAAGAACCTATTATGTAAACATAATCTTTAAAAGAGTTATCTGATTTAGAGGGGCAAAAACGAAAAGAAAAGAAGAACCTATTATTATTGTTATTAAAAGCATTTGGTCTGCTATTAAGAGTAACAACTAAATATAACCTAATGGGCTTTTTAAAGGACAATTTAAGTTGTGATTGTTTAACTAGAGTTATAAACATTATATTATACTAAACCAGAGTGATTAAGTAAAGGCTCCCTAAGGTAATGTTTTTCTAAAGCTCGGCGGACTTGTGTTATACCTACTGGGGAGCTAATTGAACCTTTATTGTTTCTAAGAAAGTATGAGTTACTAAATCCCTTGTTATAAAATCCAGATTATAAAAGAGCGCTTTTTAATAAACACATCTTTATTCTTAAATCCAAACAATAGGCTTGAGTTATTAATAGATTGTTTTGTAAAGTACTATAGTATAATTATCTTTGATTTAAGTCAAAACACTTAATACTAAAAGAGCATAGTTTTATCGAAGGGTTTACACTAGTTATTAAATAGTTCAATTACGCCTATAGGTGTTTTTGTTTTCTAAGGAGACAGCGCTGTAAACATTACTATTAACGTACTCTTAAACCCACTTTATAACGGCTTTATAATTCTTCGCTTTTTCATTCTAAGAAAGTATAAGTATTAAGTACTTTATTAAAAATAGCTTAAACTTAGCCGCGACTTCTTTTAAAGTCATTACTTTATAATTCGCTTTGTTAAGCTTTGCTCCTTTAGCCTTAGGGTCTTTGATATTTCTTTCCTAAATAACTTAAGCCTTGATTATTACTTTGGCCTTTTATGTATCGTTAATCTTATATTTAATAATGAGGAATATTAAAGCAATTAGTTTCGTATCTAATAGGCTCACTAAGTCGGGAGCATCTAAATTAAGCTCTGTCCAAACCTTATTTAAACGACAAAAGTCCTCATAGACTTGAAATCATATAAGCCAGGTGCGCTTATCGTAGGTAAACAACAGCTTTTTAGTTATAGATTTATCGTTTATCGTAGAAAGGTTGCTCTCAAGAGCTTAAAGCATAAAGGAAAATTCGAGGAATTCAAAGAATTAAAGAAAGGAAGAAAAGTAAAGAACAACTGAAGGATTTAAATCCAACTCTTCTTTAGGCTTTTATACAAATTGTTAAAATCAAAGAAGTAGTATGTTAAAATAATAGTAAAAAACTCTACAACAAGTAATTCATAAAACCTCAAAAACTTCAAAAAACTCAAGAAGTTTTAATTTCATTGATTGCGCGTAATATAAAAGAATACTAATTTAATAGCTTTATTATAAGGCTTATAACTGACGTACGCGATAAGACTCAAGCTCTGCGAGTACTTAGATTAATAAAATGTTTTAATTAATTCAGTTTTAAACTAAGTAAAAAGTGAAAAAGGGGGAAGTACTCCCTTAAGGCGGTATATAGTGGCAGAACCCTATTTAGAAAGTGTGCAGTGCCAAGAGAGCAGTTTAGGCGAGCTGCAGCCGTGCCTGTACGACAATAAAGACATTAATTATTAAAAAAATGTTATATAATTAATTAAAAAATTAAAATTAAACTAATTTTTATCTTATTTTAATATATAAGTTAATAAATAACTATTTATAAAAAATGTAATTAATAAAAGTTATTAAAATAAGAAGGGCATATTTAAAAATAAAAAAATTATTATTATAATTTAAATATTAAGCTTAATATATAATTAAAAGTAAATATCAAAGATTTATTTTAATGATTTTTTTTTATAAAAAATCGATTGAAAAATTAATAAATATATGTATAATGTGATGATCGAGAATCATTCGAAGCTTTAGTAAGTGAATAGCTTTACCACTAGGCCAGCGCACTTTAATAAAAGGGTATAAGAATAAGTTGGAAGCTTATTCGGCTATTTGACTACTTAAGGTAATGAGTGCCAAGCCTCCCCGGGGTTTAGCCGAGAAGAACCAGGTTCGTAATATTACCCCACTTTAAGAATTAATATTGTTCTTGATATTAAGTGGCTTTGTAACTTAAGTAGTATTTCATAATTCATATTAAGGTAAGATTCTCCTTAAAAATAACCTCATTTAAAAGTAAGTATTAGTGATTTAGTACATTATATAGCCCTTAAAAACCTAGTACTCCTAATACCTGGCATATTAAAGCTTAGATTATTTAGAATTTTTAGCCTTATTTCCTTATTATTGTTAAGATAAACTCAAAAAGAAAGAACTATTTTTAACTTATTCTTATGTGACGATCAAAAATCATTTAAAGCTTTAGTAAGTGAATAGCTTTATTACTAGGCCAGCGCACCCCGATAAAAGGGTATAAGAATAAGTTGGAAGCTTATTTGGCTATTCGACTACTTAAGGTAACGGTGCCAAGCCTCCCCGGGGTTTAGCCGAGAAGAACCAGGTTCGTAACATTAATGTTACGATCCACTCCACAGGCCATTTCCATAAGCCACTTTGCGGGCCACTTTAATAGTATAAATTATTATATAATATAGGCCATTTGCATAGGCTATTTTGCAAGCCATTTTGGAGGATAGGTTCTTAGGTGATAAAGGAAAAACAATATAATTTATAGCCTTAAGTAAAAGGACTGCTGCCGGATAAATTAACCACTTTTGAGAAAGAAATATATAAGGCCTTAGCTTATTATACTAAATATATTCTTTTACTTTTTTTTTAATATTAAGCATAGCCTTAGGTCTAAATACAAAAAATCTTTCTACTTTAATATTTTTTCTTAAAATAATATGATTATTTATATTATTTTAAAATTAGTTACAATATAAAAAAAACAATTTTTATTTTGCTATAAAACATTGTATTTCATCCTTAAAAAAAGCACTATTATTTCGTACAACCATAATATTATCTTAACCTTATTTATGTAAATAGGTGCCTTTTACTCTATTTTCAAAAGTAGTTGTTTTAGGGAAAGCTGGAAACCCCCGTCGACTTTATCTTTTCAGATTAACACCTTCTTCATTCACTGGCACAACTGCCATATAATAATAAAAAAACAAATACTTATACATGCTTTCTTAATAAAGCACGCGTAAGACTTTAGTCCTTATATAACTTGGTTTTATTACCACTATAAACACACCTTTTCTTAAAAATGTACCACTCTTAATAAATAATTTACTTCAATCTTTAATTAAACTTAAAAAAGAACCGCTTTTAATATTTAAAATTAACATTTTTTATAATATTTTTTTAAAACCTGCCACAATAATAAACGTTAATTTTATTAATGTTTAAAAAACATATATACAAAAGAAGATTTAAATAGGTATTATTTTTGCCCTTGCTTTTAATAAAGCTTCTTAAAATGGACATACAGAATCGGCCAATACTAATATAACACAATGTTCTATTACTTAAGCCTTTACCGCAGACTTTCAGCTATTTCTTAATTATTACTTTTTTTAATTAGATTTTAATATTTTTATTATTAAAGCTAATAAAGTTAAGTACCTTTATATTCCGTTTTTTAATTATAATGGCAACATTAAATATAATATATGAAAAATGAATATAAAACTTTTTATTAAAAAATATTTGGGAAATTTTAAGATTAACAATTTTTAAGTTAAAGCTTATTTTAAGTGTATAAATGGAAAAGCTAAAATAATCATTTTTTAATATATAAACCTTAAATTTACTGGCATATTTAATAATACAGCTAATGTTTTCAAAATTTTGAATTAATGATTTTTTGATTATAATTAAATATAAGATGCAAAAGCAAAATATAATTATTTTATTATAAGATTTATAATATATAATAAATTTTATATCAAGTTTATTAATTATATTATTATTAGTAAAATTGTATATTTTCATTGATTTAAGAATATATATGAAAAGGTTTCCTTTTTTCTTAAATGTAATCTTTATATTAAAAAATATAAAATAAATAATAATTATATCATTTTTAATGAATTTTTAGTTATTATAAATAAGGAATTCAAAAACATTTTTATAAAAAACCGTTTTTTTTTATTAAATGGCTACTCTTTTTTAACTTTTTAAAAATACTAATATTTATAAAGGTTGTATAAAAAATATTTTTAAAAAGGATAATTAGCGTCAAAATATTTAATTAAAAAAAGTTTCCGCCTTTTTTTTAATTGCCTTAATTTTCACACAATTCATAAATGCTATTCTTATTAATACCTTTTATTTTAATTGCCACAAGACCGATTATTAGGCTAACAATTGTTTTAAATTAAAAAAATAAACGAAATAAATCATAAGATTGCAAAAATTAAAGAAAAAGATATGGATTTAAATAATTTATTAGAAAATTCTTAAGTCATAAGAAAGTCTCTTTTTATGGTAAAAGCCTTGACTTATGGAAGAATTTAAATGCTAATTTTTGTGCTTTTATGAAAAAACGACAATTTTTAATTAATATTAAATTAAAAAGAAATAAATTATATATTAAATCACTTATACATATTAATAATAAAGCAAATACTTTTAATACTATTAAGACTTTAATAACTTACCAACTCTAAAAGCTTTTTGGAAGCTCCTTTCTTACTTTATCTAAGCCTATTATCCTTATAAGCTATAATAAAAAAGAGGGCAGCGCCATTAAATATGCTGTATTTTTTACCTTAATTATTAATTAATGTCAAATCAATTTTCCTTTTTTAATTATTAACTTAGGGAACTCCAAGGTATTGATTAATTGGAAATTTTTAGAATATTATAATTTTAAGTAAAATTATTTTAAAAGAAAAAATAAACTTTTATAACTAAAGGATATACTTAAAAAAACTTTGTTTTAAAAAACGCCTTTTGCTTTTTCTAACGTATATTAAGCTTATTACTAATTTATTACATTAAAAAGATATTAATTAATACAATCAATTAATGGCTTAAAATGAGTATTACTAAATAAAAGTTAAAGTTATTAATTTTAATACAATTACAAAATTACCTTCAAAATCACCTTATTAAATTATTAATTTTTAACTTTTTACATTTATTTATAAATTAAAAAGGGGATTACTTAATATAAAAGTATTACTTTTAAGTTATTAAATATTAAATACGCCATTTTTAAAAAGCATAAACAATTTTATGAAAATAATTATTTTACATAAAATCAAACTATTACCAAAATTAAGTAAAATGAATATTTATTACATTATAACATTAGTTATATACTAACTTTATTTTAAACCCAAGAAAATTAAGACTAAAACAAATTCTTTTGTGTTTTTCTTTTATAAAATTAAAGTAAAAGTTTTATGTTAAAAAGAATAAGCCAATATGGAATTGTTTGTTATAAATAATAAATTAACTTTTAAGTAAGTATAAAAAGCCAAATATTAATTCAATTAGGATTTGATTTATTAAAAGCTCTTACCTTAATATAAGAAATTTGAAAAATTGTTTTTTAATAAAGCCTTAAATAAGCTCTTTACTTGGCATTTTAATATAAATCATAAAATTAAGCTTATAATTGAAAACAATCTTTTAAGCCTTTTTATTAGCTTATAAATAAACAATTATTTAAAATGAAGTAATATATTATAAAAAAAACTTTATAAAGGATTTATTACTCCCTTTAATGTTTCTTTTATGGTTTTAATCTTTTTTATTAAAAAAGTAAATAGTAAATTATGATTTTATATAAATTATCAGAAACTTAATAAATTAATTAAAAAGGACCTTTACTTAATCTTATTAATTAATAAAATAATGGCTTGTATTTTTAAGGCTAAGACTTTTATAAAAATTAATATTTAATAGGCCTTTCATAAAATCCGCATTATTATTAATTTTAAAAACTTCATAACTTTTTATATAAAATATGTTTTTTATAAATATAAAGTGTTTCTTTTTAACTTTATAAATCGCTTGGCCATTTCTTAATGCTTTATTAATAATATTCTTATAAAGTATTTAAACGATTTTTGTTTGATATATTTAAATAATATTTTAATTTATTTTAATTTTATAAAAAGATATATATTAAAAAAGTTTTATAAATTTTGAAAAACTAGGGGTTATAAGTTAATATTAAGAAATCTGAATTTAAAATATTTAAAACTAAGTTTTTAAGCTTTATTATTAAAGTAAATAAAATTAAGATTAATTTAAAAAATAATTATAATAAAAAATAATTAAAAATATACTTTTAATATATAAAGTATATAAAACTATTTAGGTTTTTGTAATCTTTATTAATAATTTATTAAAAATTATAATTATATTTGCCGCTTTTTTATATGTTTTATCAAAAAAGATATTTTTTTAAAATTTAATAATAATTATAAGGTAGTTTAGGAAGCATTATGATTAACGCTTAAATTAGCTTTTATTTTTTATTAATATGACATATTTAAATAAACCCATTTAAAAATAAATTCTTTTAATAAAATTGTGACTAAAGTATTTTTTTAATTATAAAACAATGGATTTTTTCATCTTATAAGTTTCTTTTTTAAAATAATAATTAATATTAAATTAAATTATTTAATTTATAATAATTTTTTTTTGGTTATATTCTGATTTTTCAAATAATATAAATTAAAGCTGTTAAGAGTATAAAAGAATATATATGTGTATATTAATCATAAGGTATTAAAACATTTTATGTTACGGCTAACCTTAGGGTAATACGAGTAACCACACTACTTTAGGAGAAGACACTAAAGTAAAAAGCTTTTTTTATATTTAAACTTAAGGCTACGCTTAGTATTAAAAAAAAAGATAAAGAGTAAAAGAATACATCTAGTATAATAAGTTAAGGCCTTATATATCCTTTTCTTAAGAGTGATTGACTTATCCAACGATAGTTCCTTTATTTAAAATTATAAGTCATACTACTCTCCCTTTATCACCTAAGAACCTATCCTCCAAAGTGGCCTACAAAATGGCTTATACAAATGGCTTATGTTACGTAATAATTTATATTATTAAAGTGGCCCGTAAAATAGCCTGTGAAAATGGCTTATAAAATAGATTATAACATTACCCCCCTTTTTTAAAAAACTATGTCCTCATAATTAATATCATAAGTTTATTATCCTCTAAGTCATTATAATCGTTAATTTTAACATTATAAGCCTTTAACCATTAAAGTAAAACTCTGAAAGGTCCTTTTACGTCCTAATATTTAAAGTAGAACGCCTTTAACAAGTGTAATACTATCATTACATTTAAGCACAGGTACCACTTTAAATCCTCATCTGTGCCAATCCACTTAATTTAATACTTAAAGGTATTACTTATTAACTTAAAGCCTAATATTATCTCAATTTCCCATTTGTCTTATTCTAAAAGAAGTTATATTAATACTAATATAAGTCATACTTATCTTAAAAAAGAATCATTAACATACTTTTGTAAAAAGTAAGAATAAAAAACTAAGTGAACTTTTTAATCTTTAAAGAGTTTAATCTTTTAATTCTCTTTAATCTTTATTAATACTTTGACTAATTTATACCATTTATTTAAAAGCTTTTATAATAGCTTATCCATTTTCTAATTGATTATAAAGACTAGTACTATGTCTCTTACATCTTAATTAACCTTATAATGGGTTTGATTCATTAATCGTTTTATTTTATTTTATTATACTTAAATTAAAAATTAAATAAATTTTAAAATTTATTTCATTTTTAAAACAATTTTTATAATGTTATCTCTATTTAAGCTTTTTGTTATTGACTTTAAAGGTTTTAGATTTTGCACATTATATAAAGTTCTTAGTTTATAGTCATTTAAAACTTAAAATGATATTATATTTCTTAAGGACTTATATAATAATATAAATTAAGCAATGTCTATAATTAGTAAAAGAGAACTCTAATTATTCTACTAATACGTGTAAAATGAATAAAATCATTGTTTAATATATTAATTCATAACTTCTGTTTATACGTTTATATTTAAGTTATAAACTATAATAAACTTTACTTTTATATTTAAAATACGGCAATATTCGTTCTAAAAAATCAAAATAAACTAAAGGATTTTGTCTAAAACAATTGAATTAGGTATTTTAAAATGTCGGCTTTAATAAATTAAAAAAAAGTTAGCCATACCTTTAATAATAATGGTTTTATGGCAAGAGATTAAAAAGGCTTTTTTATAAGTTAATCTATAATTATAAACGTAAAATCAAAGCCATTTTTATCTTAAGATAATTCCATAAAATCTATTATTAAATGTTAGTATAATCTTATAAAAATTGGTAAGAGATAAAATAAACCAAAGGCCTTGTCTCTACAAGCCTTCATTTTAAAGCAACTACAATTAATAATATATCAAATAATATCATTACTAATTCTAGTTTAATGATATTTGTGGCTAAATAATAATTTAACTTTAATAATCCTGGTATGTATTATTTAAGGTTATACATATATGTGGCAAATTAAAAAAGTACATAATTTAAGAGGTTCTATTAATATTTCAAGGCGTCCTTAAAAGAAAAGTTTATTTTATTAAAGCTCATAATCTAAGTTATATTCCTTAGCTTTTTCTTAAAGGGGCTTAAGGTCCAGAGAAGTTTTGTTTATAAAAATGACTTAATCAATAATATCATAACTTTTAATATCATATACTACTGCTGAAGTAAGATTAAAAGGCTTTTTTATTAAAAACTCAAGCTCTAATTCTTTAATAAGTAATAACTTTGTACATCGCACGTTGTCAAAGACCTATTGATTAATCTTGTTATTTGGGATTATTTATTAACTTTTTAATGCTCACTTCTTGGCTTCTATTAGGAAAAAGTCTTAATCTTTTTATAATAATATATTAACTAAAGTATTTGTGATGCTTATATAATATATAATCGTAAAATAAAAATCAGTAAAAAATTTAGCTTATTAAGCTTGTTTAGCAGTAAAATCCTTAATAGACATAAAATGCTCCAATACCTTATGGTTAACGTACACATATATATTCTTTTGTATTCTTAATAGTTCTGGTTTGTATTGTTTAAAAGATTAAAATATAGCCAAAAGTTCTTTATTATAAATTGAGTAATTTAATTTAATGTTAATTATTATCTTAAAAAAGAAACTTATAGGGTAAAAAAGTACTTTCATTATAACTTTATTAAAAGAATCTGTCTTTAAACGGGTTTACTTAAATGTATTATAATAGCAGAAAATAAAAGCTAATTTAAACGTTAATTATAATGTTTTTTAAATTACTTTATAATTATCATTAAACTTAAAAAAATATCTTTTCTAATAAAGCACATAAGAAGGCGGTAAACACAATTATAGTTTTTAATAAATCATTGGTAAAAATTGCAAAAACCTAAATAACTTTATATACTTTATATATTAAAAACATATTCTTAATTATTAATTACCGCGATTTTCTTTAAATTAACTTTAATTTCATTTATTTTAATAATAAAGCCTAAAAGCTTAGTCTTTAACACTTTAAATTCGGATTTCTTAATGTCGACTTATAACCCGTAGTTCTTTAAAATCTATAAAACTCTTTTAATATATATTTTATGTTCTTTTATAAAATTAAAATAAATCAAAATATCATTTAAATATATTAAATAAAAATTGTCTAAATGCTTTATAAAAATATCATTAATAAAACATTAAAAAATAGCTAAGCCATTTGTGAGTCTAAAAGAAAACACTTTATACTTATAAAAACCGTACTTTATATAAAAAGTCATAAAGTCCTTAAAATTAATAATTATACGGATTTTGTGAAAGGCTTATTAAATATTAATCTTTATAAAGATTTTAACTTTAAAAATGTAAGCCATCATTTTATTAATTAACAAAATTAAGTAAAGATCTTTCTTAATTAATTTATTAAGTTTTTGGTAGTTTACGTAAAATCGTAATCTATTATTTACTTTTTTAATAAAAAAAATTAAAGCCGTAAAAAGGATATTAAAAGGAGTAATAAATCCTTTATAAAAGTTCTTTATAATATATTATTTTATCTGAAACAACTATTCATTTATGAACTAATAAAAGGGCTTAAAAAAAGATTATTTTTAATTATAAGCTTAATTGTATGATCCATATTAAAGCGCTAAATAAAAAGCTTGTTTAAAGCTTTGCTAAAAAACGATCCTTTAAATTCCTTATATTAAGGTAAGAGCCTTTAATAAATTAAATCTTAATTTAACTAATACTTAGCTTTTCGTGTTTATTTAAGAGTTAATTCCTTATTTATAGCGGATAATTCCATATTGATTTATTCTTCTTAATGTAAAATCTTTAATTTCATCTTATAAAAAAAAGACACAAAAGTTTTTATTTTAGTCTTAACTTCTTTAGGTTAAAAATGAAATCAATATATAATTAATGTTATAATGTAATAAATATCCACTTTACTTAATTTTAATATTAGCTTAACCTTATATAAAGTAATTGTGGAATTGCGATATCAACTGAGGAAGTGCAGGAAACACGTGATTAAAAGACGATTCTTGAATTGCTTGAGAAGCGAGTGAGTAGAGCTTAAGGCTCCTTATATACACTGTAATAGGCCTTGTAAAGCATTCCACTTATGTTATTGATTATTAATAAGCCATGTAATAGCTTGTGTAATGGCTGATGTATTTATATTATATAATAGTTAAGCGAAGCTAGGCAAAGGCTTTGGAAACATCCAAGTGGCGATGATTACAAATCCAATACGCTCCTTTAATCAGAGCCTAATAAGTTAAGAAACTTAAAAGACTAATAAGCCGGTTTTAACACCGAGCTTATTTAATATTCTTTATTAATAAATCAGTTTTAAACCCGAATTTTATTAATATAAAAGAGTGGAAATATTTTAATTAAATCTTTTACATTTAGATTACTTTTTAAAATAAAATAACATAAAAACCAGATTTAAATTGTGGCATTTTAATAATTTAGACTTTTATAAGTCAAAAGGCTTTGCTTTATTAAGCTAGCTATAAATGTTTGATAAATTCCAAGTATTTAAGTTTATTAAAAGCTTTAATAAAGCCATCGGCTTTTTGATTTAAAGTACTTATATAAATAAGGTTAATAATGTCTTTACTTATTAAGTTTTTAATATAATAATATTTAACGGCTATATACTTAATTCTTTTATGAAATTAAGGGTTTTTAGCTAATAAAGGAGCGCCATTATTATTAGTATATATAGGGAATTTATTTTGCATATAATAGCCTAATTTAGTTAAAAGCTATTTAATATAAATTGCTTCTTTAATAGCTGAATTAATAGTTATATATTCGGATTTTGTTATACTTTATACTATAATACTTTAAAGCTTTAACTTCTAGGATATTAAGCAATTTCTTATATAAAAATAGAATCCACTAGTTGATTTAGCCGTACCTATGTCTTCGGCGTAATTTGCGTTATAATAACTATTAGCGTATTTATTAGAGCTTTTTCAGTATATAAGCCCTAATTTCTTAAAACCTTTAAGATATTTAAGTACGTTTTTAATTGTAATTAAGTATAATTTGCTAGGATTGCTTGCAAATTAAGCTAGTTTTATTATATAATAAGCAATATTAGATTTAATTGCTAGCGCAAGAAATAATAAATAGCTAATGATTTGCTAAAATATATTTATTTCTTTTTTTAATATTTTATTAAGATTAAGTTTTCATTTAACCTTAAAATTTATAGGCGTTTTTTTAGGCTTACAATTAATTATATTAAAGCGCTTTAATATTTTATTAATATAGCTTTTTTGGTGTAATTTTATAATACCCTTATTAATATTATATTTGATATTAATTCCCAAATAATCCTTAATTAGCCCTAAATCTTTTAATTTAAAGAATTGTTTAAATTCATTAATAAAGGATTTAATAATATTAATATTTGGGCTAATAATAGCAAGATTGTTCATGTAAATACAGATTATAATTTGTAACTCTTTATTAATTAAAATATAATTTTCAGATATGATTGGCTGAAAATTAAATTTATTAATTAATACTTTTTTAAGAGTTATAAAATATAATCTAGTGGATTGATTTAAGCCATATAATGCTTTATTAAGTAATAATAGCTTATTAGCATATTTTGAATTATTTCTTTTAAGAGGTATAATATAAAGCGAATTAATATTAATATTATTTTATATAAAAGCTGATATTATATTCACTTTATATATAAATCAATTATATAAAACTATTAGCGCAAATATAAGGCGCTAAGCTATTTCCTTTATAATGCTAGCAAAAGTATTTATATAATTTAAGTTATATAATTGCTTAAATTCTTTAGCAATAAATCAAGCTTTAAATTCATAATAATTAAGGGCTTTTTTTTATTTTATAAACCCAGCGTATTTTTAGTGGTTTTTATGCTTTATTAGCGTTTTTTGAGACTATTTCTTATATATTATGACTCTCTAAGGAGCTAGTTTCTTTATTCATAGCTTTTAATTAATAGTCTTTATATAAAGAGTTAATTGTTTTAATATAGCTTTGAGGCTTTTAAATATGTAACTTAAAGGTTTTTTTAATTAAGATTTTTTTTAGAAGTTTTAATTAGGCTTTAATCTAAATTTTCATTGATTTTAAAGCTTATAAGCGCTAATGAAGCTAGCCTTGTAATGTTCTTGTAAATAGAAAGAGCTTTTTTTTCTTTAGCAATTAAAAGATTATTATAATCTTTAATAGCTAGATTTGAAGAATTACCTTAATTATTAGTAGTATTACTTTGAGTAGTAATATTTGGTTTTTAATTAAAATAGTCTTTTTTAGAGCAAGACTTTTTAGTTTATATTATAATAGTATTGTTAGGATTTAAATCCTTATTAATATTAATATTATTATTACTTTTGTTTTTTGATTGATTATTATTAAATTCGTTTAATAATTTAATAATTTTAGGATTAATATTACTATTATTTTGTTTTATAATAGTAGTATTTTTAATAGTACTTGAAATATTATTAAGTATTATTTTAAAATTTAAATAATTGTTCTTATTTATTATATTGTTTTTATAAATAAGGTTTTCTTTTATAAGGACCTTTTTAGATCTAATTATGTTTTTAGTTCTTGGAATATAAACTAAGATGTTATTAGCCGATTCTTAGCTAATTAAAATGCCTGTTTCGGATTTCTCTATTAATTTATACTCCTTTTTATTCTTAAGGACATAAGCCAAAGAGCCTAATATTTTAATATGATTAATATTAGGTTTTTTATTATATAAAACCTCATAAGGAGTTTTCTTAATAATAGTGTTATAAGAACGATTTTTAATATGAACAATAGCTTGAATTAATTAAGGCCATAAAAAAAGTGGTATTTTCTTAGTCTTATAAATACTAATAAGCCTTTTGATTATATATCAATTTAATTGTTTGGCTATATTGTTTTGGGAAAGAGAATAAGGACTACTATATTCGCAAATAATACCTTTATTTTTATAATAATAAGTTTATTTATTTGATTTAAATTCCCCGGTATTATTAAGCTTTAATATTTTGATTTTAAATTCAGAATTTGATAATTTTTTATTGAATTGATTATTAATTATATTATAAAAATCGACTAATATATCAAAAGCGTTGGTTTTGAATTTAATAACGTAAATTCAAATTGCTTTAAAGCCTTTATTAATGATTATAATAAAAAAGCGCTCGCTTTTTAAGCCTCTTATTTTAAAAGGCCTCGTAATATCCATATCAAAAGCAGTTAATGGCTTAGCGCTAGTCATAGGCTTTTTACCTATAATAGTATGCATTTTTCCATTATTATAAAGGATATAATCATTTAACTCTATTTCTTGATTTATCTTTTTAAATCTAAAATAGTAATCAAGTGTTTTATATATATAATCTTTATTAATATATAATAAGCAATTGTGATAAAGATTTAGTTTATTATTAATAAAAGGATTTATTTTATATAAAACAGGCTCTAATAATTAATTATTAACTTTAGCTTAAATAAAATAAGCATTTTTATCCCATTTAGCGTTTATTTTATTATCAAAGTATTTATGATTAATAATAGCGCTTTTTTTATTGAAATTAATAAGCCAATTCTTTTTGGTAAGTTCCTTTAAGCTAATTAAAGTGGTTTTTAATTCAGGAATATAATTCACATTTTGAATTAATATTTTTAAATTATTAGCTTTAATAGGAATATCTCCTTTGCCTATTATAGGCATTATTATACCATTTGCAATAATAATTGACCTATTACTAATTGGTTTATAATTTAATAATCAGTGCTTATTTGGCGTATAATGCTTTAAAGCTCCTAAATTAAGGACTAGCTTATTATCTTTTATATAATAGGTTAATTTTTTAGGCTTAACAATTTCGATATAATTCTAAATATTTAATAGCTTGTCTTAGCTAATAAAGGCACTCATTATTAATGGGCCTTTATTAATAAAATTCTTAATAGAATTGTTTGATTTAAAATCAGGTTTATAAGGTAGCTCTGATGTGAAAGCTATTATAAATGCCTTTGACGATTGATTCTTTAATTTTTTAGGAGGGGACTTTTTGCCTTAATACTTAGGTTTATTATTCGAGTTATTTTGACTTTTATTACTCAAATTAATATTAGGCCTTAGCTTTAGGTGTAATTTAAAGTAACTATTTTTAATATAATTTGTTCTTTTATAATATTCACAAAATTTGCCTTTATTATTAAATGCTTTATTAGTGTTTAAATCTGCATTAGTTTCTATTTTAGCTTTTTCTTAAATTAGGTCTATAATAAGACTTTAAATATCAATATTTTTAATATTGTTTGATATCTTTTTGTATTTATGAGAGGAGAAATTATCAAAGGAGCTAGGGAGGCCTTTTAATATAAGGCTAGCAATAATAGGCTTTGGAATCTCATAATTAAGCTATTTGAGATATATAGCGCTTGATTAAATAACGTTAGTATATTTGTTAATGCTTTTATAAGAGTTATAATTTGTGTCGATTATTTTATTAATATATTGATTAATTTGCTTTAAACTAGTAGAGCCAAAAGTGCTTTTAATAGTATTATAAAGCTCTTCAGTTGTCTTTTTATTTTTAAAAGAGATAATAGATTTTAAAGCTCCTAGTGCCTTTTGATTATAGGCTTCAAATTGTTCTTTTTTTTCTTAAAATTTAATAGCTAATTTAGGAAAATAAGCGTTACTTTATTTAGTACCGTCCTCTAATTTTTCTACCTTATAATAAAGGTTTTTATTAGGGGACTTAGCCAAGCCATTAATATAAGGCATATAGCCATTTATTTCTAAATAAAGCTCGGCGGGGTTTATTCACTTAATATAATTGGATTTACTAATTAATTTATTTCCTTTAAAAATAGCCATTTAATTAACTACTTATTAAGATTCCTTATGATAAAGTACTAAAGTAATTCTAATTATTAAATCTTTAAGAATTTAATATAATTATTATATTAATAATATAGATTTAAACTTTTTTGCCTTAAAAGGTAATAAATAATAATTACGCCGAATTATTATTTTATCAAGGGGTTTGTTTAATTATGAACTATAATAGGGTTCTCCGCGGCTTATGCTTAAGTCCTTATTATAATAATAATCTTACTACTGGTTTGATTTCTTTTTATAGGAATAAATAAAACTAAATAATTATAACCTTTTCCAAGGATAGTTTCTTATACAACTGAAATAGCTTGATTTACTACTATAATTTGTGTAAAATTAGTGATAACTGAAACAGCTACTCCCTATATAACAACAAGGCGCTAGCTTCCAAACTAACGTTATATATAAGTATAGGCACTTCAGAATAAGAAACTAGGCCTTTGTACCTATATAAATATATAGGTCGCTTATAACTTCCAAAGGCTTTTAAAGATAATAAGTTATGATTTCTTTATTATTTAGTCTCAGGGTTAAGAGCCATAGGTCCTTGTTATCCTAATTAGGTTAGTAAGGGCTAAAAAGGTATTAGCTTACTTATATAAGTAGCTTATTACAACTAGAATAGCCGTAACGTTAAAGTATTAAAGTATTATTATGTTATTAACAACTAAAGCTCTTTTGTTGGTAAAAAGGAACGGAAGCTTTAATTGGTTGATAAGTAAGACTTACGCAAGATCTCGTCGTCGCAAAGGTGTTGCTAAAGTAGTGTTAATATAGCTATTAAATTACTATCATGTGGAATTGTGATATTAACTGAGGAAGTGTAGGAAACACGTGATTAAAAGACGATTCTTGAATTGTTTGAGAAGTAAGTAAGTAGAGCTTAAGGCTCCTTATATACATTGTAATAGGCCTTCTAGAGCATTCCACTTATGTTATTAATTATTAATAAGCCACGTAATAACTTGTATAATGGCTGACGTGTTTACATCATGTGACAGTTAAGCGAAGCTAGGCGAAGGCTCTGGAAACATCCAAGTGGCGATGATTACAAATCCGACAGTAATAACTTCTATTAATTTATTTATGCCTTTTAAAAATAACGTGTTTAATATTTAATGACTTAAAAGTAATGCTTTTATATTAAGTAGTCCCCTTTTTAATTTATAAACAAATGTAAAAAGTCAAAAATTAGTAATTTAATAAGGCGATTTTAAAAGTAATTTTAGAGGCGATTTTAAAGACAATTTTATGATTATGTTAAAATTACTGACTTTGGCTTTTATTTAATGGTATTTATTTTAAGCCATTAATTAATTATGTTAATTAATGTCTTTTTAATATAATAAATTAATAATAAGCTTAATATATATTAAAAAAAGTAAAAGGCGTTTTTTAAAACAAAGTTTTTTAAATATATTCTTTAACTATAAGAGTTTAATCTTTCCTTTAAAATAATTTTATTTAAAATTATAATATTCTAAGAATTTTTAGTTGATTAATATTTTAGAATTCTTTAAATTAATAACTAAAAAAAAATTAATTTAACATTAATTAATAGTTAAGGTGAGAAATACAACGTATTTAATAATGTTGCCCTCTTTTTTATTATAACCTATAAGGACAATAAGCTTAAGTAAAATGAAAAAAGAGATTCTAAAGAATTTCTAGAATTAATAAACTATTAAAATTTTAATAGTACTAAAAATATTTGCTTTGTTATCAATATATATAATTGATTTAATATATAAACCATTTTTTTCTTAATTTAATATTAATTAAGAATTATTATCCTCTAATAAAAACACAAAAATTAATATTCAAATTTTTTCATAAATCAAGGCTTTAATTATAATAAGAGATTGTCCTATAATTTAAGAGTTTTTTAATAAATCATTAAAATTTATGTTTTTTTTTTATAATTTTGTAATTTATTTCTTTTGTTTTCTTTAACTTAAAACAATTGTTAACCTAATAATCAGTTTTATAGTAATTAAAGCAAGAGGTACTGGCGGGGATGGCATTTATGAGTTATGTGGAGGTTAAAGTAATTAAAAAAAAAAGCGAAAGCTTGTTCTAATTAAATATCTTAATGCTAATTATTTTTCTTAAAAATATCCTTTATATGACCTTTATAAGTGTTAGTGTTTTTAAAAAGTTAGAGAAAAATAATAGTTTAGTAAAGGAAATATACTTTAACTTAAACATTATAAAGATTTTTATTCATAACTACTAAAAACTTATTAAGGTAAATATAATCGTTCTTAAGCTTATATTGTTTAGTAAGAATATAAAGCTTCAAAGTAAGTGAGATTTTTTCATAAACATCCTTAAACCAATAAAAGCGTGTAATCTTACTAATAATAATATAATTAATGAACTTAATATGAAATTCGTTATATATCATAAAACCCATAATAAGATGATTATATTTTACCTTTATAGTTTATATTTGATTATAATTAAAAAATCGTTGATCTAATGTTTTCAAAACGTCGGCTGTACTATTAAATATGCTAGTGAATTTGGGGTCCATATATTAAAAAATAATTATCTTAACTTTTTTACTTATACATTTAAAATAAGCCTTAACTTAAGAACTACTAATCTTAAAATTTCCTGAATATTCTTCAATAAAAAGTTTTATATCTATTTTCCATATATTATACTTAATATTACTATTATAATTAAAGAACAAAATATAAAAGTATTTGACTTTATTAGCTTTAATAACAAAAATATTGAAGTCTAATTAAAAAGGTAATAATTTAGCGAAGATTAAAGATTTATAATAAAGGCTTAAGTAGTAAAGCGTTGTGTTATGTTAGTATTGGCCAATCTTGTACGTCCATCTCGAGGAGTTTTATTAAAAACAAGGGCAAAAACAATAACTATTTAAATTATCTCTTATATATATGCCTTTTAGGCATTAGTAAGGTTGGCGTCTATTATTGTAGTAAGTTCTAAAGAAATGTTATAAAAGATATTAATTTTAAATACTAAAAGCGGTTTTTCTTTAAGTTTGATTAAAGGTTAAAATGAATCGTTTGTTAGAAACAGTACGTTTTTAGAAAAAGGTGTATTTATGGTAGTAGTGAAACTAAGTCATATAAAGACTAAGGTCTTACACGTACTTCGTTGAGGAAGCATATATGAGGCTTTTATTATTTTATCTTCTTATATAATAATCATACTAACGAATAAAAAAAGTATTAATCTAAAAAGACAAGGTCAACGGGGGTTTCCAGTTTTCGTTAGGGTAATTACTCTTGAGAATAGAGTAGGAGGCACCTATTTGCATAGGCAAATAAAAATAACACTATAATTATATAAAACAATAATATTCTTATTTAGGGTAAAATATAACGCTTTATAATAAAATAAAAGTTAATCCTTTCTTATATTATAATTAACTTTAGGATAATATAAATAACCACATTACTTTAAAAGAAAACATTAAAATAATTTTTTTTTTTATATTTAGACCTAAAACTATGCTTAGTATTAAAAAAAAAGATAAGAAATAAAAAAGTACATTTAATATAATAAGTTAAGGCCTTATATATTCTTTCTTTAAAAGTGATTAACTTATCCGGCGATAGTCCTTTTATTTAAAGCTATAAATCATACCGCTTTCCCTTTATTACTTAAAAACCTATCCTCTAAAATGGCCTATAAAATAGCTTATATAAATGACCTATATCATGTAATAACCTATACTATCAAAGTGGCCCATAAAGTGACCTATGGAAATGGCCTATGAAGTGAATTATAACATTTTATGTTTATTAAGGATTTTATTATTAGATAAGCTTAATAGGCTGAATTTTTTGTTAATTTTCATTTTATAATTATATATTATATAGGCATTATGAATACCTTAGTTAATATGTTATTATGAAGAGATTAAGACCTTTCCCCAATGAAAGCCAAAACACAAGCACTAAAAAATCAACAAATGATCCCAAACGACAAGATTAGTTAATAAGTCTTTAATAATATACGACATATAAAGTTGTCACCTATTAAAAAACCAAAGCCTAAGTTCCTGGTAAAAGAGCCTCCCAACCTTATTTCAGCGGTAGCATATAATATTAAGGGTTATAATATTATTAATTAAGTTATTACTGTAAATAAGACCTTTTTAAACTTTAAGCTTTTTAAGGAAAAAGCTAAAAAGCATAGCTTAAATTATGAGCTTTAATAAAACAATTTTTTTTTAAAAAACGCCTTAAAATATTAATGGAACCTTTGAAATTATGCACTTTTTTGATTGGCCATATATATACACAATTTTAAATAACATATGTTAAGATTATCAAAATTAAACTATTACTTAGCCGCAAATATTATTAGACTAAAATTAATAATGATATTATTTAATATATCACTAATTACAATTACTTTAAAATAAAGGCTTGTAAAAATAAAACCCCTGGCTTATTTTATCCTTTGCCAATTTTTATAAGATTATACCAATATTTAATAATAGACTTTATAAAATTATTTTAAAATAAAAATGACTTTGATTTTACGTTTATAATTATAGATTAACTTATAAAAAAGCCCCTTTTAGTCCCTTATCATAAGACCATTATTACTAAAAGTATAACTAACCTTTTCTTAATTTATTAAAGCTAATATTTTAGAATGCCTAATTCAATTGTTTTAAATAAAGGCCCTTAATTTATTGTGATTTTTTGAAACAAATATTGCCACATTTTAAGTACAAAAATAAAACTTATTATAACTTATAACCTAAATGTAAACAAATAAATAAAAGTTATAAACTAATATATTAAGTAATAACTTTATTTATTTTATATATATTATTAAAATAATTGAAGTTCCCTTTTGTTAATTATGAATATTACTTAATTTATGTTATTATACGAGCTGTTGGGAAATATGATATTATTTTAAGTTTTAAATAGTTATAAATTAAGAATTTTATATAATATATAAAATTCAAATTTTTTAAAGTCAGTAATAAAAAGCTTAAATAATAACAATATTATAAAAATTATTTTAAGAATAAAACAAATTTTAAAGTTTGCCCAATTTTTAAATTAATTATAATAAGATAAGATAAAGCGATTAATAAATTAAACCCATTGTAAAATTAATTAAGATATAAGAGATATGGTACTAATCTTCATAATTAATTAGAAAACGAATAAGTTATTATAAAAGCTTTTGAATAAATGGTATAAATTAATCAAAGTATTATCAAAGATTGAAAAAAATTAGAAGATTAAATTCTTTAAAGATTAGAAAATTTACTTAATTTTTTACTCCTACTTTTTGTGAAAGTATATTAATGATCTTCTTTTAAAACAAATATAACTTATACTAATAGTAATATAACTCTTTTTAAAGTAAAATAAATAGGAAATTAAAATAATATTAGGCTTTAAGTTAATAGGTAATATTTTTAAATATTAAATTAAGTGAATTAATGTAAATAAGGATTTAAAGTAATACTTATGCTTAAATACAATAATAGTACTATATTTATTAAAAGCATTTTACCTTAAATATCAAGACATAAAAGGACCTTTAAAAGCTTTATTTTAATAGTTAAAGGCTTATAACACTGGAATCAATAATTATAGTAACTTAAAGGATAATAAACTTATAATATTAATTATCAAAACGCAGTTTTTTAAAAGAGGGGGGTAATATTATAATCTATTTTATAGGCCATTTTCATAGGCTACTTTGTGGGCCATTTTGATAATATAGGTTATTACATAATATAGGCCATTTGTATAGGTTATTTTGCAAGTCATTTTAAAGGATAGGTTTTTAAATAATAAAAGGAAAGCGATATGACCTATAGCCTTAAGTAAAAGGACTATCACTAAATAAATTAATCATTTTTGAGGAAAAGATATATAAGGCCTTAGCTTATTATATTAAATGTACTTTTTTATTCCTCATTTCTTTTTTAATATTAAGCGTAACCTTAGGTTTAAATACAAAGAAGCTTTTTATTTTAATGTCTTCTCCTAAAGTAGTGTGATTACTCGTATCACCTTGAGGTTAGCTGTAACATATAATATTGCTTATTAAACTATTAAATAAACTATAAAATAAACTAATTATTAAATTATTAAATATATTATTAAATAAAGTACTTATTAAGTTATTTATGAAGTTTAATAGTTTAATAGTTTAATAGTTTTAAAAATAAGCTTTTCTTTAAGTTAATATAATTATAATTGATATAAAGGCCTCCCAGAGCCCCCGGAGGGCCCCCGTAGGGCCTACGGAATTAAAAAATACTTATTATTATACTTATTATTATAATTATAATATTAATTATAATATTACTTTCAATAAGATTATGTAAAAGTTAAGAAATATTAAAGCTGTTACTTATTGATCTCTGATTGGTCCCCTAGTATATTTAAAAAGTATAAATTATTAAAACTGAGTTAAGGAAAAAAATGGATTAAATCAAATAGTTGTGGTATTATTATAAAAAAAGATTCTTAATTTTTAATCAAAAGTAACAAATGTACTTTTTAAGTATTACCTTAAAGAAATTTATAGAATACTAGCCGAAACTACATCTAGTAATGTGACTCTACACAAAACTGAGGTGGCCCCGCCACAGTACTTTCCTTTTGTTTTCCTATTATAATAATGTTTACAAAACTCTCGTAAATACCTCGTATAATTGGCTGGTATATCATTAGCCCTTAATAATATATCATTTATTGGTTCTTAAGTTGATGAAATAATATTACTCTTTACATGCTCTTTTACCAGTTTTATAATGTGCTCTCTTAACTAAAACATTATATTATGGTAGGTTCAAAGTTGGTTTAGATATAATTCCTTAAATAATCCGTTAATCCGATTTTAAGGTATTAACTTGACAATTATTATTAAATAACTGTCGTTTTACTTTTATTATCTGGTTATATAATTATTATTTAAATTTCTCTAATTAATCAAAGTGCCTTCACCAATGTTTTTACAAGGGGAAAATTATTTATTCCTTAATCCAGTGAAATAGCTAGGCCCTAATGAAAGGTACAAATAATTAAGTGCTTCAAATCAACTTTGCAATCTAAAAACCTTGCTATCTATGGTATAAATTAACCATTAATTAATATTGATATAATATTAGTAAATCACATAAAAACATATTAAATAAAAGGGTCAATATAATTTTTAATAAAGTGGGTAATAAAATCTATGTATTTTCAAGGAAGTGGGAAAGATCCATTATTATATACTCTTTTAAATGACTCTTATAACAGGTCCGTTACAGCTCCGCTTACCCCTTAAAACTGTTAAATCCATTACTCCTAGTAGTTAAGGCATAATCCTTGAAAACTACCATGGTATTATTCAAGTGGCGCTCCCTGTATAATAAGATGAGATTACATAACCCCTATAGACCAACACTTTGATTACTTTAAATTAATCAATGTGACGCACGCACTGAATCCTTAGAATATTCGGATTGAGGGCTAGAACACAGATGCGCAGAAGCTCGATAGATAAGGTAAAGGCTGGCTGACTAACCAGTAGGCCAAATGCACGTGAGAGAGCTGTACAGGTCGTCACAAAGGAGAAGTGTTTGATTAACTGAACTGGCTGAATGAGCTTTGTTTAATAGTAACCTATCATAGCATAATTTCTTTATTTCTTAATTAAGAATATATAACTCCTTTGTTAAAAACTTATCAGCATTTTTAAAGATCTTTGAACCTTATTAAAGAAGGCTTAAATTAGGCTTAACATATTTCAAAACAATTGAAAAAAACTTTTTTATAAATAAGAGTGATTTTTTTCATTAATTTACAGAATCATCAAAATCAACTTTTATTAAGACCACACTTCCATCACTTGGTCTTCTGAATCCTCGCAACAGGACCCAGACAAAACGAGAGACATTGTACTATCCAACGGCAGCCATAAAATAAACTCTGCTAGGTTTTTTCAAGATCTTCAAGAGTCCAGACGGACAAGATATCAACGCCCCTTCCCATTTTCCGAAAGACCACAGGCACAATCTACCAAGATGGGGGACGCCGAGCATGCTCGTCACGCTGGAGGTAAGTTCCCTTATTCCGCAAGATTTTCTTCGAGATCTCTTCCCCAAACCAATAGCGATAGTGCCTTAAATGATGCTTTAGGATCTAACTTGTCTTTAGATACATCTCCCAATTCTCCGGCACCGCCTGCAGCTGGTCTCTGGGATGACATTAATCTTCCAACCCCTTCAGCCATGCTTCAGATCATTCGATCCGTCTGCCACTGTCCTATCACCGATTGCAAGGAACTCATTCCAAAGGATCTTCCTAGTGGCCCAAATGACGTGTCTAATGGTCTGTCCAACACCCAAACAAAAGTCCCTGGTTCGCGACTGAATATGCGAATCATTCCAAAGACGAGATTCTCAACGATATCTACGTTCTATCCCGCTGACGAAAACCTCGAAAACCTCATACTTGCCCTCAACTACTACAGTATATACACTAAACCATATCTTCCCTTACCGACACTCGGCTCCGAATATACTCTCTGTCTCAAAATCCTCAATCCAAAGTCCACACGATCTGAACTCAAATCAGCACGACAAGAGTGGTACTATAATTTTGTCAATTGCACACACCTTTATTCCGGACTGCCACCTACCAGAGCCCTTCTCTACACTGTACCTCTTGGTCGAATCTTCCGCAACAAGGACCCAACATACTGGATCGTGGTCATGGAAATCAACCACGGCTATCTCTTGGCCCTGAAATCTGACTTCATTGCAGAAGAGGAAATCTATCTAGACGAATCTACTTGGGCAAATGGGAATATTTGTGGGATCCCCGACCCATTTGTACCAGTTGGAATTCCAGAGCTCGACAATAAGTCCAACCATGGATTTGAAGCTGCTTGCCTTGGGAATACCGCCGTGCTAGATATTGATACCAAAGCAAGAGGTGGCCAATTCACGATGGTTCATGTCGCTTGCTGGGACAGCATTCCCGCGGAGAGACCAGTCTTGACCAAGTAGAGGTTGGGTTTGGCATATCGGGGAATTGCAGGGCCGAGTTGGAGAACGGATTGCGGTGATGGTGCTCGGACTGAGAGCTTAACACAGGTTGTTGACAAGAGTGGCGTTTAGTGGCATATTCGTGGAGCAAGCAGCGCAATCATGTTGTTCCTGTTCTTGCAGGCATCCCGGGGGATTTTCTCATTTTATTCCGTCGTCTCGGAGCCTTTCTACATTCGTTTGCCTTGGGTTCATTTGAGGTGGTAGCTACTATAATGATGAGTGGAATAAAAATCGCGAGTATTGGTTTTCCTTCTTTTTTTCTTGAATGTGCTGGGTCTTTGATAGTGCTTCGACTTTCGATCTAGGGGGGGTCCTTGCTACCTTCCATAACAAGAGATGACATCTCACACTGCTGTGATCTTACATGACACGCAAATATTCGGGCAGGAGCAGAGCCTATGGAACCAACTGTACCAGTTCTTAACGAAGGTCAAAGCATCCCTGCAGCAGGACATACCTGATTCGAGTTAACCTGAATAAGTGATAGAACTCCTCGGGCAGGTTGCATCAACCTCAATTCTTAGCTGTGCCGAGAGCAAAGAGGTACAACGGCTCGAGGTCTAACTCCGACCTGAGGTGTAACCCTATAATCTCGGCTTTACTACCAGATTTTACTGTTAGGGAGCTTATTTCTTAGTGTACGTGAAATTAAATAAGATTTTAATTAAAATCACTAAATTAAAAGGGAATAAAGATAAAAATAATATAAGGCTTACTAATATTAACTTAGTTTTAAGTGATATAATCAAAAGAAGAGATCAAAATTAAGGTTTCAAAAGGACTTGAAAGTTATACTAATCTCGTGATTTTAAAGAAGAGCTTTTAAATTAGGGCATTCCTATTACAACTGACTTCAGGGTGATACGAGAAACAATACTACTTTAGGAGAAGACATTAAAAAAGAAGTTTCTTTTATATTTAAACTTAAAGCTACGTTTAATATTAAAAAGAAAAAAGAAAAAAGAAAAGAGTGTTACGGCTGACTTTAAGGTAATATAAGAAATAATACCACTTTAGGAGAAGACATTAAAGAGGAAGCTTTTTTTATATTTAAACTTAAGGCTACGTTTAATATTAAGAAGAAGAAAATGAAGAATAAAAGAGTACATTTTATATGACAAGTTAAGGCCTTATATATCTTTTTTAAGAGTAATTGACTTATCTGGCGGTTGTCTTTCGTTTAAGGCTATGGGTTATATTACTTTCCCTTTTGTTATTTAATAATTTGTTTTTTAAAGTAGCTTATAATATGGCCTAGTAAAATGGCCTGTTATATAATAACTTATATTTTAAAGTGGCTTGTAAAGTGGCTTGTGGAGTAAATCGTAATATTACCCCCCTCTTTTAAAGAACTACGTTCTTGTAGTTAATGTTATAGGTTTATTATTCTTTAAGTTATTGTAATCGTTGATTCCAGCGTTATAAGCCTTTAACCCTTGAGGTAAAGCTTTTGAAGGTTCTTTTACGTCTTAATATTTGAGGTGAAATACTTTCAATAAGTGTGGTATTATTATTACGTTTAAGTAAAAGTATTACTTTAAATCCTTATTTACGCCTGTTCATTTAATTTAATACTTGAGGGTATTACTCATTAGTTTAAAGCCTAATATTATTTTAATCTCTTATTCGTTTTACTTTAAATTTTTTTAAATCAGTGTTAATATAAGTCATATTTGTCTTAAAAGAAGGTCGTTAACGTATTTTTATAAAAAGTAAGAATAAAAAACGGGGTAAACCTTTTAATCTTTAAAGAGTTTAACCTTTTAACTTTTTTCAATTTTTATTAATACTTTGATTAGTTTATATTATTTATTTAAAAGTTTTTATAAAGACTTATTTATTTTTTAATTAATTGTAAAAACTAATATTATGTTTTTTATATCTTAATTAATTTTATGATAAGTTCAATCCGTTAATCGTTTTATTTTGTCTTATTATGCTTAAATTGAAGATTATATAAACTTTAAAGTTTATCTTATTTTTAAAGTTATTTTTATAGTGTTATTTTTATTTAAGTCTTTTATTATTGACTTTAAAGGTTTTAAATTATGTATATTATATGAAGTTCTTGGTTTATAGCCGTTTAAGACTTGAAATAGAATCATGTTTTTTAAAGATTTGTATAATAACGTAAGTTAAGTAATGTTTATAATTAATAAGAGGAAACTGTAATTATTTTAATAGTTCTGATGGCGCGAATATTATTATATTATTATGCTATATATGAAAAACAATAAACAGGAATGGAAAGAAGGTTGAGAAGAAAGGAAGATTATATATATATGCCAAGCTTTGAGTTAACACCTGTTCTTAGTGTATAACTTATTTTAATATAATTTATTGGTTTAACTTATCTTGGTATAACTCATTGATTTGACTCATTTATGAGTTATTTGCGTATGAATTATTAATAAATTATAAGTATATGACTCATTTTTAGTATAATTTATTGGTTAGTAAGTTATCTAATTAATGATATATGAATTATTATATTACCCCTGTTTTAAAAGAAAACCTGTTCCTAGATCTTATGATGGTTAAAGAAGGTCTTCCAGTTCTTTGGCGTTATGATTTGATTATTATTAAGCTTATTATAATTGTTTATTTCATTCTCCTATACTTTTATTTATTATTATAATTACCTGTAATAGTCCGGTATTTACTCGGTGTAAGTACAAAAGGCTGCGGTTGATCTCTGATAATCAAGAAGTAAGTGTATCACATATGATAAAAGACAGTTACTAATATGATTGAGAATACTATTTGAAGTTAAGTACAAAGCTTTTATTTAATGGCAAATGTACTAATTTTATATAAAAAATTTGTTTTTTCTTAGATTATCGTGATTTCTAATGATTTCCTAAGGGTTTCCTTAAATTACTATAATTCTTAATAATCTTATACCCATTATATGACTTTATAATTTCGTGTTTTGTTTTAATAAGATTTTTTGTTATGGCTTCCTTGTACAGCAAAATCGCCAAGCCTTAGGGCCAAAATAATTGTTATCACCTATATTATAGCGTGATCATAATATTATCCTTCTTTTAACCTAGCGTGCTTTTACGCTTTAAGTAAGCCTAAGAAAATATTAATAATGGCTTACGGCCGTTTTTTTCTTTTATTATAACCCCCCGGTATAATATTAAACTTGAACATATTACCTTAACTCTAAAGATTAAAAAGATCAATAAGGAAATGTTTTTTATGGGTTTTGTGTATAAAACCGCTATTATTATGTTACTGTAGGCCTAAAGGCTGTCCACTGCTTTAAATACGCTTGTTATAATCATATTAGATGTAATTTTATTGAAAAACTTCCTTTTATTAATTCCTGGGCCTTTATTAATAAACAACAATAACGGCTGAAAAAGGAAGAAAAGGAAGCTATGGCAAAGATCCTTTGTTTTAGAAAACAATAGCATTATTTAGACAAATAAAAAAAGAAAATAATAGAATTAGGCCTAAAGACTTTAAATGAACTAAATCAAAAAAAGGCGGAAAAGGCAGCGGAGGCTGCTTGGCTTAAAGCTAGTGCCGTAAGCCTATTAAAGGCCTCTGCCTTTTTAAAATCCCCCGCTATTAATCCCGCAGCTTTTAAAAAGCTACTGGACTTGTTTTGAAAAGGCTTGGGTTTTGTTGATAAAATTTTTACAATACCTTAAAATAATAGAGGTTAAATTAAGGTTCCTAAGTATTTTTTAATTATGGGTACTTTTTTTATTTAATTAAGTATTTAGCTTTGCTATAGAAGTTTTAATAATTAAAAATAATCTTAATTTTATATTTAGCGTTCGGGTTAATTGATTGTATTTTTATGATAAGAACAAGTGGCGCTTTTAATAATGTTGATTTGAGGAGAAATATGTGAAATATTAAGTGGATGTTTATTGTTTTTGAAAGTGCTAACCAATAATTAATTGGTTTTTTGATTTTTGCAATTTTAAATGATCTTAGCTTCTTATAATCTAGCTTATGATTTGGTTATTTGATTATAATATTCCTTTGAAATAAGTAGATTTTCTTTTTCTTTTTAAGTATTAATCTTATATTATGCTTTTTATTATAATAAATCACTGATTTTTGTGTTATGAATAAAATATTAGCTAATAATTCCTTATATAGTTGCTTTAGCTTATCCCCTTGTAATATGGCTTTTTGCACGATCCCTTAATTTGCAATTAGTGTATTATATGTTATTGGGTTGTATTCATAATTTACGTAAAATAGCGATATTTTAATGGTCTTTTAATTTGCACTATTATATGTAAATTGGGCAAATAGGAGTAATTGAACTTAATTGTTTTGTTTATAATTTATATAACATTGAAGATAAGTTTTTATTATTTGATTAATTTGTTTTGTTTGTACATTTGTTTAAGGGTGAAAAGCTGTTGACATTTTTTATTTTATTTTTAGGAATGTAATTAGAGTTTTTTAGAACTTTAAGATAAAAAGTTTATTTTTGTTTAAAATGATTTTATTTAATATTCCATAATTTGTAAAGATCGTTTGGAGAAATACTTGCGCCATAGTAAGCGCGTTTTGCATTCTTAGTATTGGTATTATATACACGTATTTAATGAACTTATTTGTTATAATACATATTAAGTTATATATGATTTTAATGGCTAGGTTTTTTGAGGGTAGTAGTTTAATTATAAAGTCTAAAGCGATTGATTTTTATGAGCGCAGTGATGTTATTAGCGATTTTATGAGCCTATATAAAACATAGTGTTGAGTACCGTAGGGGAGGAGCTTCAGAAAGTGTGAAAGTCTTGAATTATAAAGGAGTGTAATAGAGCTCCCCTTAAAAGGGAGCTCCAAAGATTTAGTTACATAAGCAGTCTTGATTGGCTGCAGCGCCATTGAGGCTTTGTTGGTGCTCCCAGCCAACAAACCCTTATTTTATACGATATACCCCCTTGGCTGAAAGCAATTATAAAAGCCATAAAAATGCTTAAATGTAATTTGTATAATATGGTGGCATAAATGCAAACCGCTATATAATTGGGAGTAATGCTAATATAATTAATTATGATAAAAGCATTATTGCTAAGGCAATGGAATTAAGCAAATAAAATTATATTAAAGCTTTTATGCTAAAAATTTGCATTCCTTAGCAATTATATTATTAAAAATAGCTTATATTAAAAAACGCGCCCCCGCCGCTGCCCTCAAAGCATTAAAAAAAAAAAAAATAGGTTCCAAACATTTAAAAGTCCAAAATCAATATGCTAATATGCATAATATAGCTGGCCAGCGCCCTTTGGGCTGCTATCCTTCCCCTTTGCTTGCCCTTCCCGCCTTTATCAATTCCTTGGCATTGTGCCATAGCTAAAAAAGCTTATGCTATGCCATGCTTCCACTGCATTTGCAATAGCATGCATAGCGCGCTAAGCAACTTTTATTGCAATAAAGCGTTATTAATGCAATATTTTTATTATTATAAAAATAATAAAGCTAATTACGCTGCCGCGCCCCGGGCCGCTGCCGCCCTTTTTGCCGCTTACCTAATAGCAAAATTGATGCCAAAGAGCTTCCGCATACATATATTATTTTATATAATATTAAATATTATATAAAAGCAATATATAAAGCTTCTGCTAACCGGCCATAGGCCCTTATTACCTATTAAGCTGCTATTAAAACTGCTTTAAAAAAAAAAGAAATTAAAAAAGCTGAGAATAAGAATAAAAAAAAGAATAATTTTGCCTTCGGTTTATTGCTTTATAAATATTATTCCTATTAATTTAAGACAATATTTAATATGTTATAGCCTTTTTTTGCCAAAAGATTGCTATGCCCCCCCCTTGCCCTATTTTTGGCGCTAAGGTAAATAATAATAATAATATAGCTGCTGCTATTAATGTTAATGGACTTTTGGTTGCCGCTATTATAGCGCGTGCTGCTGCTTGCGCCTTTGCTTTGGCGGAAGTTAATGTTTTGGCTAGCGTCGCTTGGCGATTGGTAAACCTTTTGCTTCTACTTTTATAAATAAAAGTGGCTTTGCAATTCGTAAATCGCAGCTTAAAAATATTACCTTAATAATAAAGCAGCTTTGCAACCCTAAAATCGCAGCTTAGGAACATTTCCCTTGTGTTATTATAATATTGCAGGTATATTAAAGCGGCTTTGCAACCCCAAAATAGCAGCTTAAAATCAGGTCCTTAAAATTCACACAACTTTTCTTTATGCTTATTGTCTTTTTGCAACGTTGATTTAAATTAATATATAAAATGTATTAAATATAAATATAAATGTGCTTTGGCATTAGCTTAAGTAAGCTTTTTAATAACGGCTTAAGCATCTTAAAAGTTTAAAAGAGCTATAAATACCTTAAACTTTTATCAAAGCAAGTTCTTTATTAAGCCATTTGCTAGCATATCATTGATAGGGAAATATGTCACCTAAAAGCTCCTTTTTTTATGCTTTTGGCATAGCCATATGTTTTATATATCAACATATTTTAGCTTTATTAAAATGCATTAATTCTTTTTAATTATTAGCCAAATCGTTTATTTATTATCATAAAATATGTTCCACAAAGCTCCCACATTAAATATTAATTCCTTAAAAAAGCGCTAAAGCGCCATTACCTCCTTTGCCATCTTTGCTACCCCTAATAACTTCGCTTTCATTATTAAAGTAATCACAATGTTTTGCCTTAAGGCTTTTTAAACAATCGCACCTTCAAATAATATTATAATAAAACCCTGGGAGAAGCGTCTTAACTCTTCGTCGTTTGCGAATAAGGCGTTTAAGGCTATTAATAAATATATCTTCTAATCTTCGCATTGATAAACTATCGCCAAAAAGCGTAATCCAAATAAATATCTAATAATCCATTCAACTGCTTTTGCGTGCTAAGCGCTCGGGTTCGTTAAAAAGTGCAATAGCTAAAAAGCTGCAAATGCAACATTTGGCCTTAGCATAATAATTATATATAAAACTAACCTAATCTTCTTTTGGTACTTTTTAACTTGCTTTAATATGGCAATTTTAAAATTCTTAATTAAATCATAATTTAGCAAAAGCGTGCTTAGGCACTTCCCATTCACCATATTAAATTTCCAAGCCACTTTTTTTATATAAATGTCGTGCATTAAAAACACCGTTTTTGCAAACTGATCTTTAATTACACGCACCCCCAAAAACCATTCCACATTTCCTAATATAATGAGTTCGTAAGCTAAATGCAATCCTTTAATGATTTCTTGTTTTTTATTATCATTTAAAGCATAATACAAAACTTGAATATTATTAATATAAAACGCCATAAAGATTATTTTATTAAAGTTTGTGAAAATACACGGCTTCTTTGCCAGGGGGTTAAGGTTTAATTTATTTAATATTATAGCAAAATTGCCATATCATAGCGTAGGGGAGTTTTTTAAGCCATATAATGCTCAATCAATTTCCATTATTATTCCAGGTTTTTTTTAGTCATTTGGGAGGTAATATGATATTAAGGCGCTTTTTTTATTATATTTGGCATTGATAAATGCGTTGATTATATTGAATTGCTTTATTTTTAAATTAAATTATGTTGCAAGCGTTATTATCATTTTAAAAAAGCATGTTGCAAATATTGCGGCATATATTAAGAAAATTATTAAATTATTTTGCATATTCCCTTGCATTATAATGCGAAAGCGGCAGCAAGTTAATTTGCTTGCTAAATCGATTTTGTATATGAAAACTTATTTTAATAAAATAGGCTATATAATGGCGTTTTCCCTAGGAATTATTTTTTAATAATGTCAAGCTTTTAAGTTAGCGATTTCTTTTTTGGCGTCTTTTTTGAAGTATTCGCCTTAGGTGTGGCTATTTAGCTTATTCTAATTCTTTGAAGCCTTTGGAAGCTTCCCTTAATATGGGTTATGTGAATTAAAAGCAATTGTAAGGTTTGCTTTCATTTTAATATTTAAAATAGCTATTACTATTACCGCATGCAATATAATTATGTTTTTATTATTTGCTTGCATTGGAATAGCTTCACAAAATATGCTAGCAAATTTCATTATGCGCAAATGGCTATTTTGTTATAAAGCTACTATCACAAAGTAGTGGCCTTAAGTTGCGAGTTTATTATGCTTTTTTTATACTTTTTGTATTACATAAATTTGGTTATGTTTTTGTTTTTATTGCTGTTATTAGCTTGCTTTGGCTAATATTTAAAAATCGTTATTTATCCCAATTGCTATAGGCAAAGCTTTTAATAATTTGGGGACCTGCTGCTTAAGGTCTTATGGCCTTTGATTTGGTATTACAATTTAAGGGTATATTTGGCGCGCTTTTTTAATACCTAAGTTTATACTTTTATTAT
Source organism: Helotiales sp. F229 (assembly GCA_002554605.1). Lineage (NCBI taxonomy): Eukaryota > Fungi > Ascomycota > Leotiomycetes > Helotiales > Helotiales sp. F229. Next base: position 1,085,055 of record MXAW01000011.1, read on the forward strand.
GTAAAGCGTTTCTCCTAGGCTAATTTTTGATTATTTAATTTTTAGCAAGTCTTAAAGCGCCTGAACTTAATTTTTTATAAAAAATCAGAATTTTATTATCATTTTTAATGCTATTTTTATAAAAAACCATTTTATTTACCCTCAAGTTTTGATTTTTATAAGGGATTATGTTATTGCTTTTCCCCTCTTGGCTTTTATAAGAAACCATTTTATTGCTTTATACTTCCCGGCTTTTATAAAAAACCATTCCCATTTCACTTTCCATTACCCCCAAGCTTATCAATAATTTAGGAGGATTAAGGTTTATTAATATTATTGCAGGTGATTTGATTGCCAAGGGGAGCATTTTTATAAGCGGGAAAAGCACTTTTAATATAATAATTTCTATTTTCATTAGCTTTCCAGCATGCATTTTAATAATAGCATTTAGCTTGGCCATTTGTTCCTTCGCAATATTCTTTATAATATTGCTTATATTAAGCCTTATGTTTAAAAAAACGTTATTCTTTTTTATTATAATAATAAGCTTTTTTAAAGCAAAAGCGGTTTGGCCAATCAACTTCTCCTTTTTTGGAAAATAAAACTTTGTTTCATTAAAACAAACATTGCGCATTATAATAATACGGCATAGCTAAGGCACCTAGATTCTATATATATTAAAAGCAATATAATTAATCAAATAATTTAAATGTTTTTTGAGATCAACTTTAAAGCCTTTTTTGTTTTTTCCAGCTTTTTTATTATTTTTTACTAAATAAGCACGCGCCCCATACGCGTACTCCCCGCTTTAATCTGATTTTAGGTCGATTAATAGCCTTTTCATAATCAATGGATTATATTATTAAAAGTAGCCCCAAAACCATTCCTAAAGCATTTGATTTGGGCTTTTTATTTTTTATTATGTAAGTAATGCCTTGTTATATAGGTAGACCGCCGCATTACACACCTTTGGGTACAATTTCTTTGGGAGTTTTGCTTAAACGCGCATTTTAATAAATTTAATAATAATTTCTTATCCTACGCGCTCTAAACCGCCAACTGGTTTTTTGATATATGCTAAAGGATTCTTTACTTCAATCCCTTCCTTTATTATTCAGTCCTAATAGCGTATTATTTCAAAGATTGCAATAACGGAAGTATTATTGTTATGCCTAATAACACAAATAAATAATTTATATTAATATTTTATTTAATGCTTAAAATTTTGTAATACCAGCATAACATAATTTAGCAATTTGCTTATCAAAGTTTAGCTAAATAGCTTCCCATTATATTTGTTTTTGATTATTAATAATTATTGCGTTTTATTATAGCTTAAGGGAAAATCAAACAAATCCCAAAAGATTTTAAAAAATGATCTAGCCGCCTTATTCTTAAATTCCCTTCTTAAAATAACATTTCCGGCATATATTATAATATAATCTTTGCACTTAATTCTAAAAACACCATTAAATTTTATCCCCCTCTTTGCGTAAAGCAGCGCTTAAAGTGCTTTTTCTTCAAAATAGCCCATTTTTAAGTGCCATATCTTTAGCATTGCATAGCAAGCTTGCAGTGGCTTTTTATTTAATTAAAAACCTTATTTCAAGCTATGATAAAGAATTGAATATATTATGGCTAAAAGGCGCTTTATTATTATTGGGTTATAAAAGCAACAAAAATAATTAAGAAGCTTATATTTAAAAAAGGTAAAATTGTACTTCCGCTTTAGCTTCCAAAGCACCACGCTATTTTAAACTTCCCCATACCTTAATATGGTGTTTTTTCTTAAGTACCAAATCCCAATGTTCAACAAAAGCGCCTTAAAAATAATATTAATATTAAAACCAACCATAATTGCAATATTGCTTAAGGTCAGGTTTTATATATTTAAACCATTTTTGCTTTTTAGCATATTTTTAAAAAATCGCTAGCCCCAATCAATAATTGGAAGGCGTTGTATACCTGCTTTCACATAATTATTGTTTCTAAATTTCACAAAAATGCCTGAGATAAGCTTTTTCTTATTATTAATAAAATGCTAAGCACCGCAATTATTTATAAATGTGCTATTTAAAAGTGCGTATGAATTGCTAATAAAATTTGCGGCGTATACTCCTATTGCTTTGTTGACGTTAAATAGCTTCAAATTAATAATAGCAGCATTAATATTTCCAAAGTATTTGCTCTTATTTATTAATAATAATAGCTTTTTTTTTTCCTTTTTGTTTAAGGCAACGCTTTTAATAATTCAATTAATGAGAAAGATCTTTCAACCCTTTTTAACAATTTCCCTTTATAGCTTGGCGTACTTTGCTTTTTCAAGTCTTTTGCAAATTTCTTTAACCTCATTATTATTAAAGCGATTCCTTAATTTATTTGCACAACCGCCGTTATAAGCGTATCATAATCTTCAGCATTTAATGGGTGCCTAAAAGTAACCATTTTTGGAATTGCAGGGGCAATCGCTTTTTCTCGACTATTTAAAGTAAAATCGATTGAATAAGCTTTGTTTGCTATAAGTGCTTAAGCTTTTGGCATTGGAGGTAGTTTTAAAATTATTAAAAGTTTTTGAACGCTTTTTAAGGAAAGCGTATAGCTTATTTGCTATCTTTTTATCCCTTAAACCATTCTTAAAATACTTTTCCAAATTAGCTTCAAAAGCTAAACCATATTCTTTAAATATTATATAATGTTTTTTTCTTAAAACGTTATTTTTGGTAACGTTAACTAAAGTTTAAGCGGCTTATGTTTTGGCATAAACTAAAATTGCAAAAAGAAAATCTTAAATGCCCAAAACGCCTTGAACTTCCGGAATATTATGTGCTTTGGTAAGACGGTACCTTTTTTGCTACTCCTTATGCCAAATACAAGCTTTCATTTTCCCTTTTTTTTTAAAGGCATTTATTAAAGCTTCTCAATAATTTGAAATAATAAATAACAACACAAAAGCATTTAAAAAAGCAAGCTCTTGCTTAATTAACCTAATCAATGCTTAAAATCCAACGAAGTTCTTTGATTTATTATTATTAATAGCGTTTATTAGGATCAATACATTAATAATGCTATTAACCCAATTAAACAAATATTAATACCTTATGCTAAAAAGCGTCTATTGGGCGAGATTATTCTGGAATTCTTTTATGCAAGCTTCCCAAATTTCCTTAATGTCGCTAAAGATCGCCTTTGGTGATTTAATAGCTTATAAAGGCTTCATAAGAGTCCTTTTTTCGTCTTTATTGATAGTTTCCCACTTATGATACATTTTCCGCTTGCTATTGCTTATTAATGCTATTTATCTTGCAAACTAATTATTTGTTTCAATTTGTATATATTTATTAATATTGGGAGCTATTGATCAAAATTTAAGGAAATTTGGAACGTCATATTTATCTAAATTAACAAAATCAATAATGCTTTTAAATTAGGCGTGGTATTGGAATCTCGTCCACCACTGCGGCCATTGGCAACAATTGCTTAATAAAGCGTTATCCTTATTAATTAATACGTCCTAAAAAAACATTTTATTATTATTAAGCATTTAAAAAGTTTGAAAAAGTGTTATTATATTAAAAAAGGGGAATATGTGCTTTTGAAAATTTTTCCAAATAGCGGTAAATGTCCTTCAACACTTACCTTCGCTTCTCTTAACCTATAATAATCGTACCTTAATAACTCATGAAATAAGGCTATGGCTCTTAATTATCAAATACCATAAGGGAGGAGCTTCAAAAAGTGTGAAAGTCTTAAATTATAAAAAAATATAATAAAGCTCCCCTTAAGAGGGAGCTTCAAAAATCTAGTTACATAAGCAGTCTTAATTGGCTGCAGCGCCATTAAGGCTCTATTGATGCTCCCAGCCAACAAACCCCTATTCTGTACAACACATAGTGTGTTGTTTTGTTCTAAATACATGTGTCATATAATAATATTATGTCCTTAATTACTTTTCTTATACTTAGGAAATAATATTCCTTAAAAAGCCTTGATAATATTTTGGTAATTTCCTAATGTTTATAAGCTGATAGCTTATGTTGTTTTTTAATAAAGTCCGCCTTATTTTACGTTAAAACATAAATTTGTTTTTAATATAAAAAAGCTTTAATAATAGTAAAGAAGAATTCTTTGTTTAGTTGTTTTTTTTATTTAATTATTATTAGGTTTTAGTTATAGTTTTTTTTAAATTTTCTTAAAAAGGCAGCTTATTATTACTAATTACTTATAATTAATAATTAGTCAATTATTATTTTTTCGCAATATGATATAAGATTTATACGTTTTATTTATAAGATATTTTGGCTTTTTGTTTAAAGTATTAGTTTAAGTATTTTTTATTTTTTTAATTTAAAAAATTCAAAGTTTTATAATAAAAAGTGTTTTATATTATTAAACCTGGCATTGATTTAGTTTTTTAATAATAATAAAATAAATAAGATTTTTGTGGTTTATTAGAATTTGTATTTCATAAGCGGCGCCTTTAAAGTAAACCTTTTATTTGTGTATTATATTTATAATTGCTAGTAATTTTTTATTATATATATTATAATTAAGTTTTGTTAATGATAATTTTCGCAAATAATAGGCAATTGGTTGTTATTTGCCGTTTTTGCCTAATTGGCTAAGCATAATATTAATAGCGTAATTCAAAAAATCCGTTTTTATGTGTATTTTTTTATTAAATGTGAAAAATGTAAAGATAGGCTTTTAAATAAACATTTTCTTAAAAGCCTTAAAAGCCACGTCGGCTTTTTTTATTCATACGTATTCCTTGTTTTTATAGATTAATTTTGTGAGTACTTTAGCGATTTTTAAATAATTTTTAATAAATTATTTATAAAAGTTAGCGAATTTAAAAAAGAATTATAATTTTTTAATATTAATAAGTCCGATTTAATTATTAATTACTTAAATCTTTTTGAGATTTATAGCTAATCTTATGATAATAATTATATAGTTTAAGAAGGTGATTTTTTTTATATAGAAATTATATTTCTTTGATTTAAAAAAATATAAAAACGGCTTTTAATCTTTTAAGAATTGTTATTACGTTTTTCATATGTTGTTTTTTGTTTTTAGAGTAAACCAAAATGTTGTTTAAATAATAAATGCATATTATATTCAAGTATAGCTGTAAAATATTATTAATTAAATGCTGAAATATAGTTAATGTATTAATTAAATCAAATAGCATAATTATGTATTTATAATAATTAAAGCAAGTGTAAAATACTGTTTTTTCTTTTTTCCCCTTAATTATTTTGATAAGATTGTATGCGTTTCTTAAGTTGAGCTAAGTAAAAATTTTGGCTCCCGCAAGCTTATTTCTCAGTCTTTTAGCTAATGGTAATACATAATAATCTTTTTTTATAGTATTGTTTAATTAATGATAGTTGATGTATATTTGTTATTTGCAGTTTTTTTTTTGCAAAAAAAATGTTATTTTCTTATAAGGATTTGGATTTCCTAATAAACCCTTTTGCCAAATGTTTATTAATATAATTTTTGATTATTATCAAGTTTGTTGCCGAATATTCCTTAAATGGCTAAAATATTAATTTGATATTTTTTTTAATTTAATTTAATAATCGTAGTTCTAATATTTGGGCAAAGCCTTAATACCCCATTTTTCCTTAAATAATGCCGTAAACTTGTAATATGCTAATAGTATATTTTTTATTAATAGACCTTTATTTTAATGTTCAATTTGTCTTTTGAAAATAACGTAAATCTTTTAAACAATTATTATTTTTGCTTTATTCTAATAGTAATTTTTATAATAATTAAATATTAATTGTTTTTTAATTCAATTGATCTTTGGATTGTGCTTTTTTATTTAGGAAAATCCAAGAATAATATTATACATTTTAATTCAAGTAACATTGAATTGAATTCTTTTAAAATAGCCGGCGATACCCATATACAAAGTTTAAGTTTGCATATTTATTGTTTTATTAATAGCAGTATTTCCGTTGGCAAGTACTAGTTGGTACCCTTTTTCCTTTATTTTAGTTAATAGTAAATGTTTAAGCATAATAACAGAAGATATAAAATTCTCTTATACTTTAAAGTTCATTATAATCCTAAGAATTACTTTTTTGATTTTTAGTTTTATAATCAAATAACGATTCTTTATTACTGCTAATTGGCGTATAAGGAAGTTTTTTTTAATAAAAGTCTTTTATTAAAAGGTTTTTTTAAACCTAGAGATTTGGTTTTATAGCCATAATCATAAACAGTTAATTTATTCCTAGAATTTGAACTAGTAGAGTAAGGCGTTCTTAATATATTTAGGTATTATTGGCTATATTAAACCAAAAGCGTTGTTAACTATTTTGTAATATAACTTCCTAAAATTCTCTCTTCTTTGGCTTATCTTAGTTTTTAAGAATAAACGATAATTCTTAAAGAATGATTTATATATAGGTTCAAAAACAGCCGTTGCCATACTTAACCTGCTTTTATTTAATATGTTTATAATCTTAATAGATTACTTAATATTTCTTGCCTTATTATGATCCCTTTGTAGAGATTAGTCTTGATTTCTTATAAGTAATTTTTATGATTTTGTTAGTTTAATATTAAAAATTTAAGACTTAAAGGTACAAATTCTCCTTCCGCTAAGTGACTTCCTAAACCTTGCCTTGCAGTGATCTTAAAAGCGGTGGCTAATATGGCCTTGGGTTTAAGATTTAATAAAGCTCCTTATCTTTTTTTTCTTTCACTATTTTATGCTATGCTATTATTATTTTTTACTTAGGCATGGATTCCGTTGTTTTTAAGTTTATTAGTGATTATGTATTAAAAGCTTGAGGCATTAAGTTGCTTAATAAGGCATGATGGCATAAGGATATTAATGATATTATAAGCATTCCGTTTTATTACATTAATTTGCTTTTTTCCTAATTATAACTTTTTTTAGCAGTAGGAGCTGATTATATAACCCAAAAAACCATAATTGAAGCATAGCTTATCTTATTAATATTTATTTATGATTTTTTTGAAAAGCCCATTATTATATGGCTTTTTTTTAGGTTATTTCCAAAACATGGCATTTAATTTCATTTTATAGGAGTAAAAGGGTTTCTTACTTCCCTTATTTTAATATATATATGTCCTAAAGTAATATTAGCCCTTTTATTTAAAACTACATTTAAAATTATAATTATTAATTTTAATAACTATTTTAATAAACTTTTGTAAATCAAAGGGTACGTTTAACTTAATGACTTTATTTTTAATTTCATTTTTCAATCCCTTATAGTACTATACTTTAAGTGCTTTGTCGTTTTAGCTGATTTGATTGGCAAATTACTAAAAAGCGGCTATGTATATAATTACCGATTTGGTTTATTTTAAGTTTTAAATATTGCGTTTAGCTATTTGATTTTGGTTAATATTATTAAAGACACAATTAATACGCCCTTTAAACCTTTTAAAACTTAATTTTTTTTAAGACTTTGTAAACATAACAGTGGAAACCTTTTCTTTTTTGGTTTTGTTTTTAATGTAATTAAATAAAAAAGTTTTGATTTAATTAAAGGCAGCCTCATAAAGAAAAAACGCAGCCCAAAGGACTTTGTTTATGTTTGTAAGGAATTAATGGCTATTAAACCCGGTGTAGAGTTTCACTTGAGTAAAGTAGGCCTTGAGCTTAAATCGGTTTTTATAATAAAAATCCGGGGATACGATTTTAGGAACATTTTTTAAGTTAAAGGCATTAGCAATAGCCAAAGCTTTAATAAAAAAGTTAAAAGCCATATTATATATATGAATTAGTACTTTTGATAAAAGGGTACTTAAAATATAATAGTCCGGTATTTATTTGATACAAATATAAAAAGCTACAATTGATTTTTAATAATTAAAAAGTAGGTATATTATATATGGTAAAAAATAATTATTAGTATAATTAAGAATATTATTTGAAGTTAAGTATAAAGCTTTTATTTAATGGTAAATATGCTAGTTTTATATAAAACTTTTTTTTGGATCACCGTAATCCCTAGTGATTTCCTAAGGGTCTTTTTAAATCATTGTAATTTTTAGTGATCTCATACTTATCACGTGATCCCATAGTCCCGTGTTTTGTTTTAATGAGATTCTTTGTCATGGCTCCCCCGCGCGGCGGAGCCGCTGAGCCTTAGGGCCAAGATAACTATAATCACCTACACCGTAACGTGACCGTAACATTACCGTGGTAAACCTGATATTATTTTATATTATCAATGAAAATTATAAATTTTGTGTAAATAATATTAGAGATTTTTAATAAGGTAGAATTTTAGGTTTAGGTTATAACTAAACCAAGACATTTTATATTATAAGTTCCTATCCTTTTTTTGTTCATATTTTAAAATATCTTATATTATATATTTTATATTATTTTTAACTATAGTTGTTTTATATAATTATTAAATTTGTCTTAATAAAAAGTCTTTGTGAGCTTTATACAGGTTATTTATGGAAAAGATCAGGTGAATTTTTATTTTTAATAGTAAGTTTGATTTCCACGTAAATCTAATTTTTTTGATAATTTTAAAAAGGTTATTTTATTAATTTAAAAGTTTTTTTTTTGATCTGGATATTGATCAATTTCTTGTTATAACTTATATTTTATTGTAAATATTTTAATCCATTTTCTTTTGATGTTTATTAATATTTTATTGTTTTTTATTTTAAGCTTTTTATAAAAGTTTCTTAGTTTTAAGCCACGTATTATGTGTTTTTTGCGTTATGGTCTTAGTATTTTTGATGTTTAGCTTTTGTATAATTGTAAGTAATATATTAAAAAAAGGTTGTTGCTAATTAAAAGATGTATATGGTATATAGTCGGACCGCTTCAAATATGGTAATTTTGTGATCTTTAAAAAAGTGGAGTTCTTTTTTTATCAAAATATGCAGAATAGTCTAAAAAGCTTATTTAAATATTTACTTTTTATAATCTTTTTATTAATTAAAAAGTTATAGTTTAATATATCTCAAAAAATTTTTTTTTTAAAAAATATGGCATCTTTTGATTATATAAATATAATTTTTTTTTTTGGACTCATAAAAAAAAAACTAATAAGTGCAATTAGCTTCAATAAGCCTTGCATATATTATAGATTAAATACTTTTTTAAAATATTGATTTTTGAAAATTATATTTTATTAATGATTTTGAGGCTTTAAAGCTAAGCAAGACAAAATATCTTTATTTTCAATATCAAATATATTTTACTTTTACAATTATAGTAGCCATCACAATTATTATTTTAATATGCTTTTTTTAAAGCGTAATCGAAGTGATACTTTTGTTAAATCGCCTCCCGGATTGCCTATTAGGCCAATCACAAAGCGTTCTCGTCAAACAATACCAAAATCTCAAGCTTTAAGCTTCATACTTTCCCTACCCTCACGTCCTATAAAGGCTACTTATACCTTTACGCTTATTGCTTTTAATAATAGTTAAGTCAATGAATCAAAATCTAAGGAAATGATTAGCGAATTAAAGAGCAAGAAAAAGAATAAAAGTAAAAATGAAAAAGAAGATAATATTATTTGTGCCAATGAATATTTAGATCAAGATCTTAAAAAGCTAGGCCTGGATAGGCTAAATAGGGAAGAAATCGATGAATCAGATATTAAGAAGGAAGTAAGCGAAGAGTTTAAAACCTCTAAGTTTTTTTATTAGTTAATAATCGATTTAAATGGTAAACTTACTTTTGAATTACTTTTTAAGAAAGTAAAATCAACGCCAATTTATAGTATGTATTTTATTCCTTTTAATATTATAATAATTAATTTATAAATTAGTCTTAAAGGGGCCGCATAAGAGTACTTTAGCTTCTTTTAAAGAGAAGTCTAAGAGAATTCGTATGCAAGCAGGAGCTATTCAAAGAGAGCTAAATCATTAAACGGCTTTTCAAAAACCTTTTAATAAGCCTTCAATTGTTAAATCAGCTTTAAAATAATAATCTCTTATTTTTTTTTATGCCAAGACCTTTTTTACTTTTATAAGAACTTTTATTACCTTCTTAAGAAGATATATATAATATATTAAGCAATAATGACAACAATTTAGATTATAATTTAAAATTTGAAAAGCTTATTAAAAAGGAAATATGTCTTGAAAATATTTTTATTAAATTAAATGATTTAAATAACATAAAGTTTGTTGATAATGGCTAAAGCAAGCTTTTATTAGATTTGCTTATAGGAAAAGCAATTAATTCTATATTTAAGCTACTTTTTGTATCGACTTATTAAGGCGTTTTAGACTTGATTAAAAAACAATTACTTAATAAGCAACTCAACCTTTTACTTCGCGTATGCTTCGAATACTTGCTTATTTAATAATACGTTCAAAACCTTTTAAAAAAGAGTTTATGAAGGGGTCGAATTGAAGCATTTCTTTTTGTAGCTAAAAGTAATTATTTTATAGGGGACGGAAAAACTTTTGCTTGTAAGATTAAAGCGTTATTTCTTTACTATCATATGTATGGATCTCTACCTTTAAAAACAAAAGGAGGAAAATGAAAGAATTGATTGTATTTAAATAATAAAAACGTCTTTCAAGCTTGTAGAATATGGCTATTAGCTTAAAAGCTTGCTATGATTATTCCTAAAGGCTTTTAACATGCTTTTAATACGGAAATCATGCTTTGCTTATTTGCTTCAGCTAAGAAAAGTAAGAGATCTTTTTTAGGAAAGATTATTAATATATGCAATAAAGCTGGTAAAAAGCTAAAAAAATGGAAATCATTTGGTAAAATAGCTATTTATAAATGATTAAATCGCCTTGGATTTTATGTTATCAAAAAGAAGAAAGGAGTTTACGTAGACGGCTATAAGAAAGCTGACGTAATTGAATATCAACAAAACATTTTTCTTTTGAAGATAGCTTAATATTAAGCTTTTTTTATTAATTACGAAAAAGACGCTAATAAGGTTTTATAACCTATTACACCTAACCTACTTTTTGAAGAGAAAAAGCATATTATTTATTATCACGATAAGAATTGCTTTTACGCCAAGAAGTACTTTAAGCAAATTTGGCTTAATGAAAATCAATAAAAAATGCTTTTTAAGTCAAAAGGAGGTTTTATTCACTGCTTTGACTTTATAAGTTTTGAAGGGAGGCTTGTAATTGGCTTAAAAGATGCTTGAAAGATCATTTATCTTGGTGGACCGCAAAAAACGCTTTATTAGGATACATAATAACTTTTTCAGCAAGTAAAAGAAGCTATTGATATATTCAAAAAAAAGCACCTTAATAAGATAGCTGTTTTTGTTTTTGATTAATCAAGTGCTTACGCTAGCAAGGAAAATGAAGCTTTGAACGCCTTTGCTATGAATCTTGGAAAAGGAGGAGCTCCTTTACCTCAAAAGGTAAGTTATACCTTTCCTTTTAGGAAGTACTTACTAACTTTATAGAATACATACTTTCCCCTTGATATTAGTGAGGCTAAGCAAGCTCATGGGTTAGTTAATATTCCTCAAAAGCTTAATTATAAGGTTAAAAAGACTATTAAGGTACTTATTAAAGGTCACCTTAATAAGAAGAAAGTAAAAAAGACTATTATAAAAGAAGTTCTAAAGGGGATTAAGGCGATTTTTGCAGAAAGAGGTTGTTTACCTATTAGTAAGTATCTTCTAAATATAAAGTAATATATTAACAATTTATAAGTAAAAGGTGCCTTATTGCTAAGTGCTTTGGTAAGGCTAAAAAGAAGTGTGTTAATCTTTTTTCTTGGCCTCCAAAAAAGCCTATAACTTGTTGTTTAGCTCGAATTCTAGCCAATCATAAGGATTTCTTTAAGCAAAAGTCGGCTTTTAAAAAGTTATTATTGGCTAAAGGTTATAAGTGCTTATTTCTATCGAAATTTTATTGTGAGCTAAACTCAATTAAGATATATTAAGCTTATTGCAAAAACCTCTATCAACAGGTTTAAAAGGAAAGTTTTTTAGAGGTATTATATGCTTTTTAATCTTTTTAAATTTATTAATTTAAATATAAGCTAAAAAAGCGTGCTTTAAAGCACTTGATTCTTGCCCTCTTAATACATTACGTCAATATTATAATAGAGCTTCACGTTTTATGAACGCTTACCGTAAGGGGCTTAGTGTTAAATAGGCAGCTTGGTATGTTAAGAAGCAAAGTGGCCATTGAACTATTTCAGAGACTATTATAAAAGAGTTTGATATAATACCAGAGGATAAAGGAGAAGTAAATGAATTAGCTTAATTAATTGGTTGATTTTTGTACTTATTTGCTAATGCGGTAGCTAGCTCAGCAATTATAAAAGTGCTTTATAAAGAATAATAATTAGAATTAGAGTTAAAGATCTCTCTTTCCGATTCTATAAAAGAATCTTCTATTAACTCAACCTTTTTAAAGCTAATAACCCCTTTAGCCCAGCGATATAATAGGCCCAAATCGTTATTAGCGATCCACTTTTGACCCCCTATCCCCCATACTGCCACCAGAAACACACCTGAAGGTAGGCACGGAAGGCCCTATAAATTAAGCGAGGGACAGCCTATTTAAGCGAGGAACATCAAAATTCAGGCGGGACATCCAAAAGTAGTGTTTTCAGGTACAATTTCTACGATTTGCTATGATATAGTTGAAAGCAATTGTTCCCTTCACAAAGTGCGACGTCGCATTGTTTACAGCCATACACAGTAGCCTTCCTTTGCCTTGGGCGGTTGGTATTAAGGCTCCCAAGGGCTACTCTCTTTCGGGGACGGTTAAAATACCTCCCACCTTTGCAAGCAACGCAATCTCGTCTCTTCTTGAACGTCGACATCTTAATATGCTTGTGTTGATGTATCGGGACCTCAAAAGCCTCTCCAGATAGCCCTGAAACACGTCGTTTACGAGAGCCGGGTGCATCCTTCCCAAGATCGATCAATGCTTCCACGAGTTGCATGCGGAAGTCGTCTTGATTCCGCATATTTACTATCTCGATATCGTAGCCTGAATAGCTACAGATCAAGAAACAATTGGTTATTACAACCAGAAGTGAGAACTGGTAAAGGCATTGTATCGGCCCTCTTTTGATGATTCGGAGGCCTCCGTTATAGCTTTGTAGTTGATCCCCTAGGTCGACAGCTCCCATGTGCTGGTTGTATGCGTCATATAACTCAGGGATCTCGAGCTCTTTGGTAAACGCGTTGCCAAAAGGCCTTCAACTAATAGTTGCATTACCGGCGGTCGATTTGGGACGTTTTCGTACCCGTTTAACCTTGGTTTTACCATCCCAGAATGTCGACATAGCAAGGGCGAAGGCTCCATCCTGAAATCCAGTTTGATTGACAAGATTCGATTCAGTAGGGAACGCGTGAACCTCTCCCCACGGCATTGCGTTCGGTCCCTTCTCCCGAGTCTTCTTTAAGTGTACCAAATCCTTCACTACCCCTGAGGCGATACGGCATGTACCGGTAGCAGCGATATTCATCGCTCTTAGGTGCTCAAACAACTGTGGCGAGGTGAATAAGTTGTCTAAGTAGACATGGTATGTCGCTGTCGGAAGTGAACTTAGTAAGTACGGTACAACTGACTGAGTGGAGTTAAGGTCTTTGCATTTCGGTACACCGTATGCACCACCTTTCTTCCCAGGTGTATGGAATGCCCACTGTAAGAAGAAGCCACGCTGTGCAAGAACCCAAATCTTAATGCCAATAGGTGTCGGTTTGCCAGGAATCGTAGTTATAAACTTCGATCGGCCCGTATATCGTTGCATAGCTTCATCCACAGCTACCTGTTGGCCAGGTTTCCAAAATCGAAGGTTCGTGGCTTGAATATGACTATTCAAAGGTTCGGTCTTTTGATATAGGTGGAGAGTATCGTCGTTTGTTATTCTGAATCGTCGCCGAAGCTCTTGAAACCGGTTTCGTGAGAATATTGATGTAATACGGTGGAATGGCGTCAATTTCTTCGTAGACCAGTAGTCCTCAATCGCGTTAAGAGGGAACACTGTCATGTAAATACAGAAGGCCAGGTACAAGTAGATTTCCTTCGCACAAGTAGGTTCCCATGCCGCTGCACGAGATGCCGGAGTCCTTGCATCCCTTTGATACGCATTTGTAGCTGAAACGATGATATCGACAATGTCTGGGCTGTAGTACTGAATGAAGAGGGAAATAGGGTCCTCTGGTGAGCAATCCTCCGGCATATGCACCTCAAAGTCGAAATCGTCAAGCTTCATAGGCTGAAAACAGGTCCCTGCCTTTGGTAAAGGCTTCACTTTGGGCCATAAAGTGCCTGCATCGATAATATCTTCAATTACTGGTTCTGACATTTTGAATTCATTTAAAAGTGGATGATTTAGGTGGGGAAACAAGGGTTTGTTGATGTTTTGATAATGCCCCTCACCCACGCTAAAGGCCCCTGTAAATGCAGGCGCTACAGCAACCACCTTCAAGGCACGTGCGCACCACCATGTGTTTATGGCAGTACGGGGGATAAGTACCCTAGCCCTAACTCTCTTTTCTGCTTATAATAAAGCTTTAATTGAAGCTTTATAAGCTTTAGTAACCTATTTAACGTGTATTTTTACTACTAAACCTCCTTGAATAGAAAGGTAATAAAAAAAAAGACCTATTATAAAGTAAGCTAATAAATAACTAATAAATTATTAAAGAAGATTAAACTAACTAGCGTTGAGAGGAAAGCGAGTTAATTGGAAAGAAGGAGTACGATATTCGATATCGTAATATCGGCCAATAGAAAATCGCCGGCTATTATCAAAATCACCCAAAACGACTAAGTTAAAATAATTATCAATAAGGCTCTTTAAAATAAGTTAATAACTTACAGATAATATTCGCTTAATTCGCTATAATGATTAAATGATAATATTAAGGAGGTTATTAATATTTTAAAAGAACGAAAAAAATAAAAGCAAAAAAGTTATCTTATAGCCGTAATATAACGCTAACAACGCTAATAACTAAGCAATAATAATTATTAATACCTTACTTAATTATAACAATTATAATATATGATTACATAAATTATTTTATATAATAAATATTAAGTTAATAAATTCCTAATTTCTAAACTATTAAGAAAATTAAGAATTGTAATATAAAATAAGCCTAACTAATATTTTTCAACTTTTTTTCTAATCAAAGGCTATATCTTAATTGATAACAAATTTAAAAACAAAAATAATCTAAAAATATTCACTACCAGTTTTTAAAAAGGTATATATATAAAAAAATAAAATCTCAAAAAATATGGCACCGCCAAGACTTCACATATATAAGTACAACTATTTAGCCGCTAGCCCAATCGGGACAAAAGTGGGTTCTTTATGACGCTAGCAATCAGGCGAACATTTTGAGTTAAAAATATATCTTATTATATTCTTTTCCCAAAATTACCATATTTGAAGCGGTCCGACTGTATAGTTATATTTAAGCTTATATGGGTTTATATTATTGGATTTATGTTAAAGAATGAATTAAGTATAATTTATTATAAGGAAAAGTTTTGATTAATTATTTTAATAATAATTAACAAACGGACGTAATTATTAATTTAAATATTAATTTATAATCTTTATTTAGCCGTCCATTTGTATGTGATAAATTATAAAAAGCTTGATTTAAATACTAAAATCTTTGCAAAATTCTTTTTAAAAGGAAGAAATAAATTGTGATTTTTGGTTTAAAATAATTGTTTTAGGGGGGCTATTAAATTTATAGTAATTTATTATAAATAATATAGCAAGATTTCTTGTTATATAAATTAAATAACAAGGAATTAATATACATTTCTTGATTATTTGGTTTATGATTATTAATATTAAGTTATAATTATGTTTATTTTTTAGCTGGTTTTTGAAATTTATTATTAAATGTTGCCAAGGCTAGTCTAAAATTAGGAAAAGGTAAAAATAATTAAGGGTTTTGTTTTGTTTATGATTTACGGAAGTATATTTATGATAATCATTAATAAATTATGTAATATTTTTTAATATTACAAGCTAAAAATATTTAGTTTTTAATAATTAATATGTTTTGGTTTTTTTTTAAATATGCTATTAAGATTTGATTATATGACTTATGAAGTAATTTAATATAAATATTTTAAAGGTTTAAGATTAAAAAGCAGTTATTATATAAGAGGAGTTTTTTCTTAAAAATGTATTTATTGCTTTTATTATTTTTAGCTTTTTATTATAATAATTCTAAAATTTCTGCTATTTTATTTAATTAAGTAAGATTTATAATAATATGAGTTTTAGTATTCAAATTTTTTATTTAAATAAGGGACATTAAAATTGTATTTTTTACTTTATTGATTATTTTTAAGAATTATAAATTAAATTAATTTAGGTATAATAAAATTTTATTTTATTATTTTAGTTTTAATTAAGTTTATAGTCTGATATTTTTCTTTTTTTAATAATATATTAGCTGCTATGTTTTACTTACCTGATTAATATATAATCGTAAAATAAAAAGTTGATAAGACTTTTTTTAGGCTTATTTATTAGTGAATTGTTCTATTATTATAAAATATTTAAGCGCTTAATAATTTGTAAAAATCTAGAATTATTATATATTTTAGTAATTAATACGAGCCGTTTTTTAATATATTAATAATTTTATAATAGTTCATGCTTTCTTATTATAAATATTATAATTTAAATTTACAAGGACTATGATTTTTGAAAAAAGGCTATTAAATGTTATTTTATTATGTGTTGTTAAAAGAATATTTTAATTATTATTTTATTAAAAGCATTTATTTTGATTTTTGTCTTTAGTTTTAGATTATAGTATTATAAAATGTTTAATGAAAATATTACGGTTTTAATATTTTCAAAAGCTTTAAGGCAAATTAGTATTATTTTGAATATAATTAAGTTTTTAGTGAGTTTTTACAAGGGTTTGGCTTTTTGGCTAAAACTTTTAATAAACCAATAATAGAAGTTAGAAAAACCCAAAAATGATTATATTTTATGTATTGTTTTAGGAGGTTTTTAATATTAAATTAGTATAATGTTCTTTAAATCTGGTTTTATTTTTTTAATAATAATATATTTTAAGAATTTGACTTTTTTAGTAAAAAATTCGCATTTTCTAATATTTACGGATAATTTATTGGCTTTTAATTTTTTAAGAATTTTTTAATATGTTTTTCATATTTTAATGGGGTTTTTAAATAAATAATAATATTATTAAAATAAATTATACAAAATATATTTAAATAATTGAAAAAGATGTTATTTATATGTTATTAAAAAGTGGCTAGTTTATTTATAAAACTAAATAGCATTATGTTATATTTATAGGTTTTCTATTTAATTTAAAAAGTGATATATTCTTTTGATTTTAGATTTATTTTAATTTAATAAAAAGCTTATTAAATATTAATTTTTAAAAAGACTTTGGCCTTTTTTAATTTAATCAAGATTTTATTAATTAAAGGTAATAAATACTTATTTCTTTATATAATTTAATTTAATTTCTAAAAGTTGATATAAAAACGAAGTTTTTTATTAGGCTTTTTAATAAAAAGCATAAGGTAATTAAATAAAGCATGTAAAAGGATAATAAACCTTTTATTTAATTTTTTTAAATATCCTTTTTATGATTTTTAGCTTTTTTTTGTTTTGTTTATAAAAAGGATTGTATTTAAAATTAATGAGTTTGTTTAATTTAATTTTGTGGTTTAATTTTGGTGTGGGTTTTTGCATTATCTTTGTATTATTCTTAAAAAAGGCTCTTTTATAACTTTTATATACCTTTAATAGAAGTTTTTTTTAAAAAAAATTACACTAGTTTCCTTTAGTTTAATAACTTTTTTTTAAAAATTATTTGCTTTTAATATTTTTAATTAATAGTTTTATTGATTTTAGTAAAGGTAATTAGGAATTCTTTTTTTTAGTATTAAAGTGAAAGGCAATAAGGTTAATTATATATATATATTAAAAACTTATTAAACTTTTTTTTATGGTTTTTATAATAATTTGAGTTGTTTTAAAAGCGTTTTTCAATTTGTTATAATCAGGTTGTATAAAATTAAATTATGAAAAGCTTTTTTTATTTTATTTAATTTTGCAAGTATTTGGCTTTTATTAATATTTGATAAAAGGGATCGTTTTATAAAAATTATTTTATTAAAAGCTTGATTTTTTAATTGTTTGTGAGTTTTATTATTATTAAGTGTGTAAATAGTTATGTAATTAATAATTGATTTATTTAATAATTTATTGTAATATGCTTTTAATTTAATTAAATGTTTGAAGGTTATTGAAAAGGCTTTTGTTTTATATTCATTAAATGTTAGTCCACAGGGGTTATGTAATCTCTCCATGTTATACAGGGAGCGCCACTTTGAATAATACTATAGTAGTCTTTAGGGGTTATGCCTTGGCTATTAAGAGTAATAGATCTGACAATTCCAGGGGGTAATTGAAGCTGTAACGAACCTATTACAAGGGTTATTTAGAGGAATATATAATAAGGGATTTTTCCTACTCTTTTAAAAATACATAAATTTTATTACCCATTTTACTAAAGATTATATTAATTACTTTGCTTTAATATATCTTTGCGTGATTCACTAGTACTACACTAACACTAATCAGTGGTTAATTTATACCATAAATAATAAGGTCTTAAACTACAAAATTAACTCAAAGCACTTAATTATTTGTACCTTTAATTAGGGCTTAGCCATTTAATTGAATCAAGGAACAAATAACTTCCCCCTTGTGAGGACATTGGTAAAGGCACTTCGATCAATTAAAAATCTAATAACTATACAACCTATAATAAACACAACATAATAGTTACTTAATGATAATTGTTAAATCAGCACCTTGAAACCGGACCAACGGACTATTCAGGGAATTATATCCGAATCGACTCTGAACTCACCCTAATATGATGTTTTAATTAGGAGAGTATATTGCGGAGCTGGTAAAAGAGCAGGAAAATGTTATTTCATTAATTTAAGAACCAATGGATAATATATTGTTAAGAATTAAAGGAATGTCAATCAATTACACAAGATATTTACGAGAGTTCCGCAAGTACTATTATGAGGGAAAGACAAAGGGAAAGTACCTGTTTTAGGATTTTTAGGAGTTTTTTAGTAAATAAACAGCTATTGACTTTAAAAAAATACATAAGCAAAAGAGGACTTAATTAAGGGACAATCTTAAATTTTATGGCTATTATGTGTAAAGAGCCAAAGGAATAAAGGTTACGAATGTATTAAAGGATATGATAAGGGCTAAAAAAAATGAATGGCCCAAGGAATAATTGGAGATATAAAACCAAATATACCCTAAATCTATCCTAAATTATGTTTAAAACATACTTATACCCTTTATACGGCTTATTTAAGATTAACTAAAGGTCCTTATACCTACGTAAACCCCTTTTTCCTTTATGCTAAAAACAAAAAAAATTAAACACCTCTAATATTAAAAGTAAAGACGTTAAGTGTCATATTAAGATATTAAAATAACTTATTTAAGACCCTTGCCCTTATTAAAGTCAATACTATAAAAAAGGATTTATATAATATAACCCCATTTGTTAATTTAAAAAGGGAATTCTCATTTACCCCTAGTAAAGGGCCCCTTAAAAATGAACCAAAGTAAAAATTAAATAATAATATATTACCTAATCTAGTACTACCGCTAAATGTTTACCTAAAAGACAGGACATTACCCCCTTTTATAATAGCACTAAAACCTATTAAACCTCATTTCAAATTAATACAGCTTTTATGATTTATAATAAACGCATTATTTTTAAACTAAGCCAAGTTCTTAATAAATCTTAGCAAAATGTATTTAAAAGAGCTTTAATACAATAACATTAAAAATCTTCTTAACAAAAAGTTACACATTTTCGCTAATTTATATTAATAAGCTTTTTTTTAATAATTTCATTTAAAACCAAGCTTTTCCGTTCATATTATAAGACAAAACAAGTACGTATTATTATTAGTACTTTTAAAATAAGGGTTATTTTTTTAAGGATTTTGTTATGGTTATTTAAGGCAACTTTAAAACAAAAGAACGTATAAATAGGTTTTTTAGCCAATGGTTTAGTTTAATCTTTTTATTATTTTAAATTAAATTATATTAAAAGGGTAAACTAATATTAAGTTAATTAAAAAGCTTTACCAAGGAATTACAAAGCCTTCAATTTAGTTTTAAAAATAATAACATAAGGAATAATAAAACACTTTAAGATAAACTATTATAAAGAGTATTAAATAACCCATTTTTTAAAATGACTTTATTTAAGACATCGTTAATGTTCTTTACCTTAATGAACGGCTTTCGCTTTACTATTGGCATTAAGACAACACATAAGCCGGGATCATAGGTTAAAAAGGCCTTTGAATTAAATCCAAATTACCACTAATCTTATGTTACTAATGAAAATACATATTATTTAAATAAAAAGATAAAGTTTTTATAAGACAACAAACGTAAGAACAAATTCCGGCTTAAACTAGGCTACATTAGGTGCATTATTTATAAGAAAAAGGATTGCCACAATAGCTAATACTCTAAAAAAGAACAAGATATTACAAAAACAAAATATTTTACCAAATAAAAAGCGAAAAAAATAAAAGTTATAAATAACTCATTTAAAGCCTACTTAATATATATTAAAAGATATGGACTTGATTTGGACCTAAATTAGACCTAGTGTTACGGACATACCCAGTAGGGGTATTACGAGTGTCTTGGCCTTAAGGCTCGGCAACTCCTATTGCACAAAGAAGCTAAGATTAGGAAATATTATGGGATAAGGGTTATATAATAGTTGGATCTTTTGGAACTTTAAGATTTAAGGCTTTAAAAGCCTTAGGGCTTAAGGCTTTAAGGGAATTTAAAAGAAAATGAAGATTTTATATAAAATTGGCATATTTGCTATTAAATAGGAGCTTTGTGCTTAATTTTAAATAATACTTTTAATTATATTAGTAATTGTTTTATTTTATATGTGATATATTTATTTTTTGATTATTAAAAATTAATTGCAGCCTTTTGTATTTACATTGAGTAAATATTGGATTATTATATTTTAAGCATTTTTTTATTAAAAGTACTAACTTATATATATAATATGGCTTTTAATTTTTTTATTAAGACTTTAACTATTGTTAATGCTTTTAATCCAAAAAATGTTCCCAAGATCGCCTTTTTAAATTTTTATTATAAAAACCAATTTAAGCTTAAAGCCTATTTTATTTAAGTAAAATTTTATACTGGGTTTAATAGCCACTAATTTTTTATAAACATGAATAAGATCCTTTGGGCTACGTCTTTTTTTTATGGGGCTATTTTTAATTAAATTAAAATCTTTTTGTTTAATTATATTAAAAATAAAATTAAGGAAGAAAAGGTTTTTATTGCTATGTTTAAGGAGTTTAAAAAAAATTGAGCTTTGAAGGGTTTGAAGGATGCATTAATTGCGTTTTTGGCAATATTGATTAAAATCAAATAGCCAAACGCAATATTTAAAATCTAAAGCAAATTAGGTTGGCAATTATGTATATGGCCGCCTTTTAGCAATTTGCCAATTAAATCAATTGGAATAATAAGGCATTTAAAGCATAGTATTATAAGAGATTGAAAAATGAAATTAAAGATGAGGTTACTAAGTTGAACGTATTTTTTAATTTATAAGAGCTTATTAAAATGGCTATTAAAATTAATAATCATAATTTTGAATGTGCTTTTGAATAAAAGGGCTAATATTGCTTTAAGACATATATACATTAAAATAAAAGGGGCAAAAAACCCTTTTATTTTTGTAAAATAAAATTAAATGCCATGTTTTGGAAACAATTTAAAAAAAAGCCATATAATAGCAGGCTCTTTAAAAAAAATTATAAACAAATATTAATGGAATAAGCTATGCTTTAATTATGGTCTTTTAGGCCACATAGCGAGCTCCTATTGCTAAGGAAAGTCATAATTAAAAAAAAAAGCAAATTAATGCAATAAGATAAGGTGTTTATAATATTATTAATATTTTTATGCTATTATATCTTATTAAGCAGCTTAACGCTTTAAGCTTTTAATATATAATTATTAATAAACTTAAAAACAATGGAATTTATACTTAGGTGAAAAATAATAATAGCATAATATAAAATAATGGAAAAAAAGGAAATGAGGAGCTTTGCTGGGTTTTAGACTTAAGGCCATATTAGCCATCGCTTTTTAACTTATTACAAAGCAAGGTTTGAAAAATTATTTAGCGGGAAGAGAATTTATACTTTTGAGCCTTGAATTTTGATATTGGATTAATAAGGTTATAAGAGTCACTTATAAGGAATCAAGATTGGTCCTTATGGGGGAATTATAATAAAGCAAAAAGTATTAAATAATTTATTGAGATTATAAATATATTAAATGAAAGCAGATTAAGTACGGCAGTAGCTATTTTTAAATTTATATGCAAATTATCTTTTAAAAGTCATTGCCTATTTTTAAAAATTAAGATAAGCCGGAGGAAGGAAAATTTTGAGAAATTATATTAAAAGGCAGCCAATGGCGCTTTTAATTTAATATAGCCAATAACATCCAGATATATTAGAAATGCTTTATTTTATTAGCTTAAATTTTAGGAATAAATTAGCTATTTATGATTGTGGTTATAGAATCAAATCATTAGGTTTGGAAAAACATTTTGATAAAAGACTTTTATTAGGAGAATTTTCTTATACGCTAATTAGCGGCAATAAGGAATTGCCATTTAATTATAGAAGCAAAAATTAAAGAAATAATCTTTAAGGCTATAAAAAATTTTGAGGCATAAGGGAATTTTATATTTTTTGCTATTAATTAAAGTAAAAAAAAGGGTATTAGCTGGTATTTGCTAATGGAAATGCCGCCATTAATAGGACAATAAATGTGTGAACTTAAACTTTGCATATAAGCATCGCCGGCCATTTTAAGAAAATCTAATTTAATATTACTTGAATCGGGATACATAATATTATTCTTAGACTTCCTTAAATAAAAATTAATTAAATTAAAAAATAATTAATATTTAATCATTGCAAAAACTGCTATTAAAACAAAATAAAAACATTAATTATTTAAAAAGTTTGCGCTATTTTCAAGGAATAAATTAAATACCAAAATAAGGGTTTATTAATAAAGAATATATTATTAATATATTACAAATTTGCGGCATTATTTAAGAAAGAATAGGGCATTAAGGCCTTGCCCAAATACAAAAATTATAATCATTGGATTAAGTTAAAATAAGGTATTAAGCCAATATTTTAGCCACTTAGAAAATATTTGGCAATAGACTTAATAACGATTAAAAATTACATTAATAAACACTTAGCAAAGGGGTTTATTAAGGAATTCAAATCCTTGTAAAGGAATAATATTCTTTTTGCAGAGAAAAAAGACAGCAGGCAATGAATATACATCAATTATTATTAATTAAATAATATCATAAAAAAGGATTATTATACATTATTATTAACTAAAAAATTGCGAAATAAGCTTGCAGGGGCCAAAATCTTTATTTAGCTTAATTTAAAAAGCGTATATAATTTTATTAGAATAGTTAAGGGGAAAGAAAAAAAAACAGCATTTTGCATTTGCTTTGATTATTACAAATATATAATTATGTTATTTGGTTTAATTAATACATTAACTATATTTTAGCATTTAATTAATAATATTTTGCGATTATATTTGAATATAATATGCATTTGCTATTTAAACAATATTTTAATTTATTTTAAAAATAAGGAACAACATATAAAGAATATAATAGCAATCCTTAAAAAATTAAAAAATGCTTTTATACTTCTTAAATTAAAGAAATGCAATTTTCATATAAAAAAAACCATTTTCTTAAATTATATAATTATTATTATAAAATTAACTATAAATTCAAAAAAGATTTAGGCGATTATTAATTGGATTAGATTTATTAATATTAAAAAATTATAATTTTTTCTTGAATTCGCTAATTTTTATAAGCAATTTATTAAGAATTACTTAGGAATTGCTAAGGTACTTATAGAATTAATCCATAAAAACAAGGAATATATATAAACAAAAGAAGCCAACACGGCTTTTAAAGCTCTTAAAGAAATGTTTATTAAAAAGCCTATTCTTACGTTCTTTACACCTAACAAAAAAATACGCATAAAAATGGATTTTTTAAATTATACCATTAATGCCTTGTTCAACTAATCGGGTAAAAACGGCAAATAATGTGACGCTTGCCTTATAAAGACCAGTGCCAATGTCTAGTAAAGGCCTCATATATCACGTAAAAAGTAGTGAAAGTAATTAAGATTCTCTTAAAATCTATAACTAAAGAAGAAAGAAAGTAAAGAAAGAAAGGGGTTATATATAAGAAGCGTTGTTGAGTTAATCTTGCTTAGGCGCTTAGTAATACCCAATTAAAAAGCTCCCCTGAATACCCTCTGATCTGTATTAACCGTTATATTACCCCCCCTTTTAAAAAAAGCTCGTCTTTAAGCGTTTATTCATTTTTTTATCTTTATTAAGGTAGTCGTAATCGTTTATTCTATTATAAAACGCCTTAAGCCATTAAGGTAACTTTACAAAAGGACCTGTTTACGTTAAATTATTAAAATAAAACTCCTAAATCTTTATAAAAGCGTACTTAACGTCTAAGGCGTTATACTAAATAAAATCAACGTCTTGATTCAACTAAAAGACTTTATAAGAAAGGCTACTACGCTACTTTTAATAAGCAAGTAAGTCCTTGATTTCCCATTCGTCATTTTTTATAATATTAATTAACGGAGGTAATATAGTTTATTAACTTACTAAAGGGTCGTTAAAGTCTTTTTTAAGTTTTACCGTAAGGAAAACATTATATACTTTTATATTTACTAGAAATTTTAGGTAATATAAGCTTCTAACTTTCTTTAACACTTAAAATAAACCATTAATAAAGAAGTCTAGTTTTTTTTAAAAGGTAAATAATTAAAAAGTAACGTATATTAAATTAAATAAAATCGTTTATATTAAAGTCAATTACACAGCAAAAACGGTTATAAAACTAGGCCATTTTTACTTAAGACCTAAAAGGCTAAACTTAATTACATTCCATGTCATATAATAACGCGTGGCATATTTTATAACTTATTATATATTCAACTTATTAACGGGGGATATTAAGTTTAATAAGTTGATTTTTTAATCTTAATTAACACGTAATATATATTTATAGATTACTTTAAATAGCGAAAGGCCTCTTAAAAAGTCATATGAAAAAGACATTTAAACGTAATTTATAATAAATAAAAACTCGGACTAATTTTTTTAATAATAAAAAACAAAAAGGCGGAGTCTACGTTAAAAGTATTAATTATATACTTTAGTCTAACTATTAGTTTAAAAGTAATCAGTTATAAAAAGTTGTCTTTTAGTACTAAAGATTAAAAAGAAAGCGGTCTAAAAGCGGAAAATAAATTAAAGTCCTTTGTTAAAAGTAATATTAATTAAGGGGCTAAAGTATTTATATATATAATATATATATAACTTTACAAAATCGCAGGTATTTAAGGTTTTTTAATAAAAAATATTTATAACTTATTTATTAAAACGGTTAATAAAGACGAGGACATTATTAAACCCATGTTTATTTTTATTAAAACTATAATAATTTATAATAATATATTCTTAAGGTTAAAACGGGACAAGGAGAAGTTAAAAGAGTCCGGGTTTCTTATCTTAAGGGACTTAAATACGTCAATAAGTGTAATAGTTATAATAATATTACTGGATTATTAACGTAATACCGTATTACTAATATTAAAAAAATAAAAGTTATAAGGTCTTTTTAATATTAAAGTAAACTGTGTTAACGTAGTCATATACTTTTTAAATAAGGAAAGTGCGGAAATAAGCGACGTTAAAGACTATAAGATAATTATTAGAGAATAATAAGTCGCCTTTTATATTAAGCACACTTAATTAATTTGATAAGGCTTACTTTTATAATACTTAAAAAAAAAGGGGGTTATATAATTGACTTTTAATATTTAATATATTATTGAGAATATTAAGGAGAGATCCGTTATTTTAACGTTAAGGGTAAAATTATCGTCTTAACTAAAAGAACGGAGATTTTTAGTCATAAGTATAGGGTCTACTTGATCTTTCTGTAAGAATTATTATAGGCGCTGTGCTCTTTTAATAGAATTCTATTCATTAAACTCGTCTGGTTTACGGGAAAACACGTTTATTAACGGGTTATAAACACTTAATTAATAAATTATTATAAAATAATAATCAGCCAATAATTCGGCTTATTATGCTTATTAGGTATTCAATTATTTAAAGATCATAAAGTATTTTAAAGCTTTATAATCCGTAATAACACAGATTTAGTGGGGGATCCCCGCAAACTCTACTCTTTAATAAGTAAAAAAGCGTATAATAATAAATATTTCTTTATTATAAACAATATAATTAAGCTTTATAAAAAATATAGTCTTTAAAAAGAAAATAATAAAGAACTAGTCCTCGCCGTATTATTAAAAAAGGACCCTTATAATAACTCCATTATTTACATCCGTTTTTAAAAGATAAAGTAAATGTTATTAATAATACCGAAAAAGCAGAACTAACGTAAAAGTATATTTTAAAAGGTTAAAAACATCTTCGCATTCGCAGATAAAGCGGAAAAGAACGTTATTCTTTATTAAATAAACAAAAGGTTTCATTATAATACCGTAATCTTTAATAAAACGTTTATAAAAATTATAAAAATTAAAAAAAAGATTATATACCTTTAATAATATTAAAGTAAGTCTAGTTATTAACGACAACAACTTTCTTAAAATTAACCTTTAATTTAAAGGTTAAAATAATAAATCTTAAATACTTTATATAAGTAATAATAAACTTATTCTTTTTTAGATTTACTTAAAGGCTTATATTAAAAAGTCTTTAAAAGACTTTTTAATATATAATTAATGTTTTAAGAGGTTTTTAAAGTAAATGAAAATATCGTTAAAGTACATTATATAAAAATCATTAAAATAATTAAAAAAAATGTCGTTCATATAACGCTAGTATATAGCAAGGCCATTAGTAAGTTTAAATAAAAGAACTTTACACTTATACGCTCCGTATCTCATGCGGAAAGTTGTGTATTCCTTTAATACTAGGTCTATTCGTATTTAATAAAATGCTTAACAAATGTCTAGCTTAATAAAAATGTAAACATTAGTTATTTTAGTTAATGTTTCATTAATTAAAAGAAAAGAATATTAATCCTTATAAGTGAAGGAATTCAGTACTTAGAAGTTGATATATAATCGTAGAGACCTATTTGGCTTTTTAACAAAAAGAATAAAAGCAGCAAATAGTACTTAAAATGGTTTAATAAACCCTTTTTTAAAATTATTAGTAATATAGTCTTTGATAGCTTTAAGCTTTACCGTAAACATCTTATATAATAAGGAATACTTAAAAGCTTTCTCGCCTTCGCTTTTTAATTTAATAAAATAATTGTATAAATAATACGAAGGGAGTATATTACTTATTGTTTTACTAAATATATAAGTCTATTTAATATATTTAAGTAAAATCGCAGGTTTAATGTCTAGTTCAGCCAGGGAAACGGTAAACTGCGCTGGGGATTGACAACAAATAACAAGCTCAACAATTAAATTATTAATAATAGCGATAATATCGTTTTCTTCACGTCTTTACTTAATTAAAGACTTAATTTCTTAAAGCATTATTATAAATATCTTATCCTTAGATTTTCGTCTTAATAATAAGTTAAATGCCGCGGTATTAATTAAGTAAATCTTAATAGTTAGTTTATATAAACGGGTCTATTTCTTTAATAAATATTGTTAATAAGAGCCTGTTAATAAAAAAGAGAGGATATTTATAAGTGGTTTAAAAAACTATTTCTATATCTTGTGAAGTGAAGTTATAAAGTCACGTAGTTACGTTTGGCGTAAGGAAAGAGTAAGCTGGGAAGTCTCATTACGTGATAGTGTTAACTTTAATAAATATAAAAAAAAGGTTCTTATTAGGTTAAAAGGGGTAATATAGTCGTTATTTATAAAATAACTTAAAATGAAAACTGTACTTATTGCTTACGACACGGCTTGTTTTGAAGCGGTATTCTTATTAGTGTTTACATTACTCTCGTCGTTATTTCGTATTTAATTTAGTGGCCTTTTTATATCTCGATATATATGAGAATGCGGAAGTATAGTAAAGGCGGAAGTGATAGCGGAAATAAGATTAATAACAGTAGTTGTTGACACAATTAATTGAGTTTAAAACCGGGGTAAGCGATAATAATAACCGTTAAAATCAAAATTTAGCCTCGTCGTTAAAAAAGAAAAAGAAAAAATAATATGTCTTAATAAAAGCGGCACTTTCTTAAAAGTCTCCATTATTTCATTGTATAACATTAGAAGTAAGGCTACTTTAAAACCTGCTTTGTCATGCGGAATTTAAAAGGTATGAAAGTTAAATCGTACTTACTTCTTTAATAAAATAATAATAAAGGTAAAATTAATAACAATAACTAAAGCCGACTTAATTAATAAAAAAAAAGTCGTGACTTTCTCTATTATTTTCTCCATAATAACCATTGGTTAATAATGAATAAAGAGAAAGGTATTAGAAAGGTTGCCTTTATAGTCGAATAAAGGTCAATAAGGGAAAGGTAATTAATCACCCTTAGCTTTATTAAATCAGATATTATATTTGTTTTAATATTAATTAAGTTTTTAATCTTATTATTTAGTGTCCATTTAATAGCGCTATTAAATGTGGTAATAGCGGAAATCTTGAATTTTAATTAAAGTATTATAAGTGGTAGTTAAAAAAGAGGTTTTTAACTAAATAATACGTCGTTTAGCGATATTAAAGAGAACTTAATATTTTAATAGCCATACTCTTTTAAGAATTATACTATAATGTCTTAATTAAGTAATAAAGAAAAGGGTAAAGGCTTATAAGCGTTTATCCACAATCAGGTTTAAAGTAATATAATAACTGATTTTTTTATTATCGGTATTATTAAAGCCTTTAATAATAATAGCGTTTAATAAAAGGTAAATTAAAGATTTTTAAAAAAAAAGAAAAAGAGTTTAAAAAAATATAATTAATAAAACAATAACTATTTATTTTAAAATTAAAAAGTATAAATAACTTATATAATAATCTATTCTTAGTGAAGGTTACTTAAATAATAAAGGATTATCCACTAAAAAGCTTTATTAAGTCAAAATATTACATATCTCTTAATATACCTAAAAAAAGTCTTTTCTTAAGCTTAGCCTTTTATTAAAAGAAGTGGCATTTATTCTTTAGCGGTATTTTTATATATATTTTTATTATTATCCTTAGATTAATTATTAAAAGAACGGTTAATATTAATCTTATTAATTTTATAAAGAATAAAAGGTCATTAAAATAGCTATATGGTATAATTATAAGGTATATTTACTAATGATTAGGCGCAAGGGGTATTAGCATATATAAAAGAGATTAATAGTCTTTAGTACTATTATCAAAACTAAAAACTCTCTCGTTTACGATATTCTCTTACCTTCAACTAGTATAATTATAAAAAGGAGCAGGAGATTGAGAAGTCGTATTTATAATCCGACGAGAGTTTAACTTAATAAAAGCTAGAAATTTAAAAGTTGAATGGAAAGTCCGCTTAATTAATTAACTTTAGTTTTTAACTTGAATTACTTCCACGTACTCCTCCAATGACTAAAAGGTCTTATACTACTAAAACAGTTACTTGTATAACCAGGGGGAAAGCTTATTTTATAAATTCATTTTTAAAACGGATTTGTCGTTAATGCCGGTAATATAAGTAAAAGTTCTAAAGTCGTAATAAAAGCTTTAAAAAGAACTACGGTAATCTATATAAAAAGCGGAATACTTGGAACAGGTTGTTTGTTTATTATGAGAATTAAATAAAAACAAGATAAATTATTTTATTAAATCTAAGGCGTTTATAAGCGTATTATCTTTATTAAATTCAGGTTTTAAGAAAACTGGTTTTAAAAATGTTTATGCTATTCTTTTAGTTTAATTCAGTAGCCAGTCCTTTTTATGTTTTTTATTAATAAAGTAAGTAGTATAATAACGTAAAGCGTTATATATTTGGATTTCTCACAATTTTAAAAAGTATTTAACATTATTAGAGAGTTTGTTTAAAAAGTTTAGAATCTTCTTAATATAAGTAATATAAGACATAAAAGAGATTTTAAAAAAGAGATAAGATTTAAGAGGTGTCTTTAAAAAAAGGACAACATAAAGTATTGTTATAATAATGGCTCGATTTGTTATTATCTTTATTACTGTTGTTACTAAGATTAAGGGTAACGGCGGTTTACTTACCATTGTTCTTAATAAGGACACTAGTATTTTCCTTAATAAAAAAGAAAAAAGTAAATGAAAAGGGGCTATCTTTAAAAAAAAATAAACTTAAAAGAAGCACGATTCTTGCTAAAGTGTCAAAGCTATTCTTATATTATAAATAAGTCTTTACTCATTTACTTAAAACGCTTTCTCTTTTTATTTAGCTTTTTTTCTATCTTTTTTATTATTTGTGTATTTATAGTAGTTTAATTACCCCGGGGGGTAAGTTATACCGTGTCGAAAGAAAAAAAAAGTTAAGAGGAAGATCCTATAAGAAGAACAGAAGAAGTAAAGGTAAAAGATATATTAGCGTCTTTTATTAAGGAGTACTTTATCGCAGGAGGTTTAGGCTTTATATGACGCGTCAGGAGTGCGTTTATGTGAAAGGAAATATTATTTCTTCGATTTAATTAAGTTAAAGAAGCGTAAAAAAGAGAAGCCGGTATTATTGACTTTTTTAGGTTTATTGATTATTTAAATACTATTTATTAAACTATGCTTAGTATAAGCCTTTTTTATAAAGAACTCTTTTTATAATAAGAGTTTATAAAAAAATAAAAAAAGGGGAAGATGTTTATTGTCTTTTTAAACGAGTTAAAAAGAGTTATAGATAATGTGACGCTTGCCTTATAAAGACTAGTGCCAACGTCTAATAAAGGCTTCACATATTACGTAAAAAGTAATGAAAATAATTAAGATTCTCTTAAAATCTATAATTAAAGAAAAAAAAAGGTAAGGAAAGAAAGGGGTTATATATAAGAAATGTTGTCGAGTTAATCTCGCTTAGGCATTTAATAATACCCAATTAGGAAAGCTCCCCTAAATGCCCTCCGATCCGTACTAACCGTCACAAATAACAATCAATTACCTATCATTTGCGAAAATTATTATTAATAAAACTTAATTACAATATATATAATAAAAATTTACTGGCGATTATAGACGTAATACGCGAATAAAGGGTTTATTTCAAAGGCGCTGCTTATAAAGTATAAATCCTAATGGATTACAAAAATCTTATTTATTTTATTATTATCAAAAAATTAAACCAACGCCAAGTTTAATAATATGAAACACTTTTTATTATAAAATTTCGAATTTTTTATATTAAAAAAACAAAAAACGCTTAAGCCAATGTTTTAAACAAAAAGCCAAAATATTTTGTAAACAAAACACATAAATCTTATATTATATTACAAAAAAATAACAATTTCCTAATTATTAATTATAAACAATTAGTAGCAATAAACTGCTTTTTTAAAAAAATTTAAAAAAAACTATAATCAAAACCTAATAATAATTAAGCAAAAAAAATAATTAAGCAAAGAATTCTCTTTTATCATTATTAAAGCTTTTTTATATTAAAAACAAGTTTATATCCCAATACAAAATAAGGCGGATTTTATTAAAAAACAGCATAGGCTATTAGTTTATGGGTATTAAGAAATTACCTGTTGAGCACCGTAGGGGAGGAGCTTTAGGAAGTGTGAAAGTCTTGAATTATAAAGGAGTATAATAGAGCTCCCCTTAAGAGGAAGCTCCAAAGATCTAATTACATAAGCAGCCTTAATTGGCTGCAGCGCTATTAAGGCTTTGTTGGTGCTACCAGCCAACAAACCCCTATTTTATATAATATATTTCCTTAACTAAAAGCAATTATAAAAGCAATAAAAATGCTTAAATATAATTTATATAATATAATGGCATAAATGCAAATCATTATATAATTGGAAATAATGCTAATATAATTGATTGTAATAAAAGCATTATTGCTAAGGCAATGGAATTAAGCAAGTAAAGTTATATTAAAACTTTTATACTAGGAATTTGCATTTTTTAGCAATTATATTATCAAAAATGGCTTATATTAAAAAACGCGTCTTTGCCGCTGCTTTTAAGGCATTAAAAAAAAAGAAAATAGGTTCTAAATATTTAAAAGTCCAAAATTAATATGCTAATATATATAATATAATTGGCCAGCGCTTTTTAGGCTATTATCCCTTCTTTTTGCTTGCCCCTTCCGCTTTTATCAATTTTTTGGCATTGCGCTGTGGCTAAAAAAGCTTATGCCATGCCATGCTCTTATTGCATTTATAATGGCATATATAATGCGCTAAATAATTTTTATTATAATAAAGCATTATTAATGCAATATTTTTATTATTATAAAAACAATAAAGCTGATTATGCTGCTGCGCTTTAAGTTGCTGCTGCCCTTTTTGCCGCCTATTTAATAGCAAAATTAATGCTAAAAAGCTTTTGTATATATACATTATTTTATATAATATTAAATATTATATAAAAGCAATATATAAAGCTTTTATTAATTGGCTATAAGCTTTTATTGCTTATTAAGCTGCTATTAAAGCTGCCTTAAAAAAGAAGGAGATTAAAAAGGCTAAAGATAAGAATAAGGAAAAGGATAATTCTGCCTTTGGTTTATTGCTTTATAAATATTATTCTTATTAATTTAAAATAATATCTAATATATTATAGCCTCTTTTTGCTAAGAAATTGCTATGCCCTTCTTTTGCCCTATTTTTGGCGCTGGGATAAATGGTGATAATAATATAGCTGCTGCTATTAATATTAATAAACCTTTGGTTGCTGCTATTGTAGCGCATGCTGCCGCTTGCGCCTTTGCTTTAATAGAGATTAATATTTTAGCTAGCGCCGCTTAGCAATTGGTAGATCTTTTATTTTCATTTTTATAAGTAAAAATGGCTTTGCAATTTATAAGTTGCAGCTTGGGAATATTATTTTAATAATAAAGCAGCTTTACAATCCCAAAATCGCAGCTTAGGAATATTTTCCTTATATTATTATAAGATTGCAAATATATTAAAGCGGTTTTGCAATCTTAAAATAGCAGCTTAAAATTAAGTCCTTAGAATTTATATAATTATTTTTTATATTTATTATTTTTTTGCAATATTAGTTTAAAATAATATATAAAATATATTAAATATAAATGTAAATGTGCTTTGGCATTTTTAGCTTAAATAAGCTTTTTAATAGCAGTTTAAGCGTTTTAAAGATTTAAAAAAGTTATAAATATCTTAAACTTTTATTAAGGCAGGTTTTTTATTAAGTTATTTGCTAGCATATTATTAATAAGGAAATATATTATTTAAAAGCTCCCCCTTTTATGCTTTTATTATAGCCATATGTTTTATATATTAATATGTTTTAGCTTTATTAAAATGCATTAATTCTTTTTAATTATTAGCCAAATTATTTGTTTATTATTATAAAATATGTTTTCTAAAACTTTTATATTAAATATTAATTTCTTAAAAAAGCGCTAAAGCGCTATTACTTCTTTTACCATTTTTACTACCTTTAATAACTTTGCTTTTATTGTTGAAATAATTATAATATTTTGTTTTAAGGCTTTTTAAACAATTGTACTTTTAAATAATATTATGATAAAACCTTAAAAAAAGCGTTTTGATTTTTTGTTATTTGTAAATAAGCGTTTAAGGCTATTAATAAATATATCTCCTAATTTTTGCATTAATAAATTATTGCTAAAAAGCATAATCTAAATAAATATTTAATAGTTTATTTAATTGCTTTTGTATGCTAAGCGCTTAGGTTTATTAAGAAATGCGATAGCTAAAAAGCTGTAAATGCAATATTTGGCCTTAATATAATAGCTATATACAAAACTAATTTAACCTTTTTTTAATACTTTTTAACCTATTTTAATATAATAATTTCAGGGTTCTTAATTAAATCATAATTTAGCAAAGGCGTGCTTAAGCATTTCTTATTTATTATATTAAATTTCTAAGCTACTTTTTTTTATATAAATGTTATATATTAAAAACATTGTCTTTACAAATTAATCTTTAATTATATATATCCCTAAAAACCATTCCATATTTTTTAATATAATAAGTTTATAGGCTAAATGTAACCCTTTAATAATTTCTTGTTTTTTATTATTATTTAAAACATAATATAAAACTTAAATATCATCAACATAAAACGCCACAAAAACTATCTTATTAGAATTTGTGAAAATATACGGCTTCTTTGCCAAGGGATTAAGGTTTAGTTTATTTAGTATTATAGCAAAATTGCCATATTATAGCATAAGGGAATTTTTTAGGCCATATAATATTTAATTGATTTTTATTATTATTTCAGGTCTATTTTAATTATTTGAAAGGTAATATAATATTAAGGCGCTTCTCTTATTATATTTAATATTAATAAATGTATTAATTATATTAAATTGCTTTATTTTTAAATCAAATTATATTGCAAATATTATTATTATTTTAAAAAAGCGTATTGCAAATATTACAATATATATTAAAAATATTATTAAATTATTTTGCATATTTTTTTGTATTATAATGCAAAAGCAGCAGCAAATTAGTTTGCTTATTAAATTAATTTTATATATAAAAACCTATTTTAATAGAATAAGCTATATAATGGCATTTTTCATAAAAATCATTTTTTAATAATATTAAGCTTTTAAATTAGCGATCTCCTTTTTGGCGTTTTTCTTAAAATATTTGCTTTAAGCGTGGTTATTTAGTTTATTTCAATTCTTTAGAGCCTTTAAAAGCTTCCCTTAATATGGATTATATAAATTAAAAGCAATTATAAAATCTGCTTTTATTTTAATATTTAAAATAGCTATTGCTATTATTATATGCAATGTAATTATGTTTTTGCCATTTACTTACATTAAAGTAGCTTTATAAAATATGCTAGCAAATTTTATTATATGCAAATAGCTATTTTATTATAAAGCTATTATTATAAAATAATAGCCCTAAATTACAAGTTTATTATGCTTTTTTTATATTTCTTATATTGCATAAATTTAATCACGTTTTTGTTTTCATTGCTATTATTGGCTTGTTTTAGCTAATATTTGAAAATCATTATTTATTTTAATTGCTATAAGCAAAGCTTTTAATAATTTAAGGACCTATTACTTAAAGTCTTATGGCCTTTGATTTAGTATTATAATTTAAGGATATATTTGGGGCGCTTTTTTAATACTTAAGTCTATATTTTCATTATGTAAAGCATTTTTCTTAGGCTAATCTTTAATTATTTAATTTTTAGCAAATCTTGAAGCGCCTAAATTTAATCTTTTATAAAAAATTAAAATTTTATTATTATTCTTAATACTATTTTTATAAAAAACTATTTTATTTACTTTTAAGTTTTGACTTTTATAAGGGACTATATTATTATTTTTCTTTTTTTGGCTTTTATAAAAAATCATTTTATTGCTTTATATCTTTTGGCTTTTATAAAAAATTATTCCCATTTTATTTTTTATTATTCCCAAGCTTATTAATAATTTAAAAGAATTAAGGTTTATTAATATTATTACAAATGGTTTAATTGCTAAGGAAAGCATTTTTATAAATAAGGGAAACATTTTTAATATAATGATTTTTGTTTTTATTAGCTTTTTAGTATACATTTCAATAATAGCATTTAATTTGACTATTTATTCCTTTATAATATTCTTTATAATATTGCTTATATTAAGCCTTATGTTTAAGAAAACGTTGTCCTTTTTTATTATAATAATAAGCTCTTTTAAAATAAAAGCGGTTTGGCTAATTAACTTTTCCTCTTTTAAAAAATAGAACTTTATTTTATCAAAGCAAATATTGTGCATTATAATAATATAACATAGCTAAAGCACTTAGATTTTATATATATTAAAAGTAATATAATTAACCAAATAATTTAAATATTTTTTGAAGTCAACTTTAAAGCCTCTTTTGTTTTTTTTTGGCTTTTTTGTCATTTTTTATTAAATAGGCACGCGCCTTATACGCATATTCCCTGCTCTAATTTGGTTTTAGGTTAATTAATAGCCTCTTTACAATTAGTGGATTATATTATCAAAAGTAGCCCCGAAATCATTTCTAAAGCATTTGGTTTAGGCTCTTTATTTTTTGTTATATAAGTAATGCCTTATTATATATTTTTGAATATAGTTTTTTTTGGGAGTTTTGCTTAAACGCGCATCTTAATGGACTTAATAATGATTTCTTATCCTATGCGCTTTAAATCACTAATTGGTTTTTTGGTATATATTAAGGGATTTTTTATTTTGATCCTTTTCCTTGTTATCTAATTCTAATAGCATATTATTTTAGAAATTACAATAATAGAAGTATCATTATTATACCTAATTATATATATAAACAGTTTATATTAATATTTAGTCCAATGCTTAAAGTTTTATAATATTAGTATAATATGATTTAACAATTTGCTTATTAAGGTTTAGCTAAATAGCTTTTTATTATATTTATTTTTAATTATTAATAATTATTGCGTTTTATTATAGCTTAAAAGAAAATCAAATAGGTTTTAAAAAAATTTGAAAAATAGTTTAACTGCCTTATTCTTAAATTTCCTTTTTAAAATAACGTTTCCAGCATATATTATAATATAATCTTTACATTTAATTTTAAAAACATTATTAAATCTTATCCCTTTTTCTATATAAAACAACGCTTAAAGTGCTTTTTCTTTAAAATAGCCCGTTTTTAGGTACTATATTTTTGATGTTGCATAATAAACTCGCAATAGCTTTTTATTTAACTAAAAACCTTATTTTAAGCTATAATAAAAAATTGGATATATTATAATTGAAAAGCGCTTTATTATTATTGGGTTATATAAGCAATAAGAATAATTAAGAGGCTTATATTCAAAAAAGGTAAAATTATATTTTTGCTTTAGCTTTTAAAGCATTATGCTATTTTAAACTTTCTTATATCTTAATATAATATCTTTTCTTAAATATCAAATCCTAATATTTAACAAAAGCGCCTTAAAATGATATTAATATTAAAATTAATTATAATTGCAATATTGCTTAAAATTAGGTCTTATATATTTAAACCATTTTTGCTTTTTAGCATATTCTTAAAAAGTTACTGGCTTTGATTAATAACTAAAAGGCATTATATATCTGCTTTTATATAATTATTATTCTTAGATTTTATGAAAGTGCTTAGGATAAGCTTTTTTTTATTATTAATAAAATACTAAGCATTGCAATTGTTTATAAGTATGCTATTTAAAAATGCATATAAATTATTAATAAAATTTGCGGCATATACTTTTATTGCTTTATTAATATTAAATAGCTTTAAATTAATAATAATAGCATTAATATTTCTAGGGTATTTGCTTTTATTTATTAATAATAATGGCTTTTCCTTTTCCTTTTTATTTAAGGCAATGCTTTTAATAATTTGATTAATAAAAAAAAATTTCAATCCTTCTTAATAATTTCCTTTTATAGCTTGGCATATTTCGCTTTTTCAAATCTTTTGCAAGTTTCTTTGATTTTATTATCGCTAGGGCAATTCCTTAATTTATTTGCATAGCCGCTATGTCGTACAGAATAGGGGTTTGTCGGCTGGTAGCACCAACAGAGCCTTAATAATGCTGCAGCCAATTAAGACTGCTTATATAATTAAATCTTTGGAGCTCCTTTTTAAGAGGAGCTTTATTACACTTCTTTACAATTCAAGACTTTCATACTTCCTAAAGCTCCTCCCTTATAATGCTCAATAATTAAAAGCCATAGCCTCATTTTATAAATTATTAAAATACAATTATTATAGGTCAAAAAAAGCAAGGGTAAATATTAAAAGATATTTATTGCTATTTGAAAAACTTTTTAAAAGCATATATTCCCCCTTTTTTTAATTTAATAATACTTTTTCAAATTCTTCAAACATTCAACAATAATAAAATATTTTTTTAAAATATACCAATTAATAAAAACAATGCTTTATTAAGCAATCATTGCCAATGACCGTAATGATGGACGAGATTCCAATATTATGCCCAATTTAAGGGCATCATCAATTTTATTAACTTAAATGAACATAATGCTCCAAACCTTCTTAAATCTTAACCAGCAGCTCTTAATATTAACAAATATATACAAATTGAAATAAATCATTAATTTGCAAGATAAATGGCATTAATAAGCAATAGCAAGCAAAAAATGTATTATAAATAAGAGATTATTAATAAAAACCAAAAAAGGATTCTTATAAAGCTTTTATAAGCTACCAAATCATAAAAAGCAATCTTCGGCAATATTAAGGAAATTTGGGAAGCTTGCATAAAAGAATTCTAAAATAACCTTGCCTAATGAACGCTTTTTAGCATAAGGTATTAATATTTATTTAATTAGGTCAATAATACTATTAATGTATTAATCTTAATGAACGCCATTAATAATAATAAGTCAAAAAACCTTATTAAACTTTAAGCATTGATTAAATTAATTAAGCAAGAGCTCGTTTCCTCAAATGCCTTTATATTATTATTTATTATTTCAGATTATTAAAAAGCTTTAATAAATGCCTTCAAAAAAAAAGGGAAAATGAAAGCTTGCACTTAGCATAAAAAATAGCAAAAAAGATATCATTTGATTAAAGCACATAATATTTCAAAAGTTTAAAGCATTTTAAGCATTTAAAATTTCCTTTTTGCAGCTTTAATTTATGCTAAAACATAAGCCGCTTAAGCTTTAGCTAATATTATTAAAAATAATATTTTAAAAAGGAAATATTATATAATGCTTAAAAAATATGATTTAGCTTTTAAAGCTAATTTAAAAAAGCATTTTAAAAATGGTTTAAAAGGTGGAAAAATAGCAAATAAGCTATATGCCTTTTTTAAAAAGCGTTTAAAAATTCCTAATAGCTTTAAAGCTACCTTTAATGCCAAAAGCTTAAGCATTTATAATAAATAAAGCTTATTCAACCAATTTCATTTTAAATAATTAAGGAAAAGCGATTGCCCCTGCAATTCCAAAAATGGCCACTTTCAGGCACCCATCAAATGCTAAAAATTATGGTATGCCTATAATAGCGGCTATGCAAACAAACTAAGAAATTGCCTCAATAATAACAAAATCAAAAAAATTTGCAAAAAACTCAAAAAAGCAAAATACGCCAAGCTATAAAAGGAAATCATTAAAAAAGGTTAAAAGATCCTTTTTATTAATCAAATTATTAAAAGCATCGCCTTAAACAAAAAGGAAAAAGAAAAGCCATTATTATTAATAAATAAGAGCAAATATTTTGGAAATATTAATGCTATTATTATTAATCCAAAGCTATTTAATATTAACAAAGCAATGGGAATATATGCCGCAAATTTTATTAGCAATTTATATGCATTTTCAAATAGCATATTTATAAATAATTGTAATGCTTAGCATTTTATTAATAATAAAAAAAAGCTTATCCCAAGCACTTTTATAAAATCTAAAAATAATAATTATATAAAAGCAAATATATAATGCCTTTTAATCATTAATTAAGGCTAGCAACTTTTTAAAAATGTGTTAAAAAGCGAAAACAATTTAAATACACAAAACTTGACCTTAAGCAATATTGCAATTGTGATTAATTTTAATATTAATATTATTTTTAAGGCGCTTTTATTAAATATTAAGATTTAGTACTCAAAAAAAAACATTATATTAAAATATAGGGAAGTTTGAAACAGCGTAATGCTTTAAAAGCTAAAGCGGAAGTACAACCTTACCTTTTTTAAATACAAGCCTCTTAACTACTCTTGTTGCCCCTATAACTTAATAATAATAAAACGCCTCCCAGCCATGATATATCCAATTCTCCATTGTAGCTTGAAACAAAGTTTTTAATTAAATAAAAAGCCATTGCAAGCTTATTATGCAATGCTAAAAATATAGCACTTAAAAACGGGCCATTTTAAAAAAGAAGTACTTCAGGCGCTGCTCCATATAAAAAGGGGGATAAAATTTAATAATATTTCCAAAATTAAATGCAAAGATTATATTATAATATATATTAAAAATGTTATTTTAAAAAAGAAGTTTAAGAATAAGGCAGCTAAACCATTTTTTAAAATCTTTTAAAACTTATTTAATTTCCCCTTAAGCTATAATAAAATGCAATAATTATTAATAATCAAAAACAAGTATAATAGGAAGTTATTTAGCTAAATTTTAATAAGCAAATTGCTGAATTATATTATGTTGGTATTACAAAACTTTAAGCATTAAATAAAACGTTAATATGAATTATTCATTTATGTTATTAGGCATAATAATAACACTTTTACTATTATAATCTTTGAAATAATATGCTATTAAAATTGGATAATAAGGAAAAGGATTAAAATAAAGAACCTCTTAGCATATATCAAAAAACCAATTGGCGATTTAAAGCGCGTAAGATAAAAAATTATTATTAAATTTATTAAAATGCGCATTTAAGCAAAACTCCCAAAGAAATTATACCCAAAAATGTGTAATGCAGCGGTTTACTTATATAATAAGGCATTATTTGCATAATAAAAAATAAAGAGCCTAAATTAAATGCTTTAAAAATGATTTTGGGGCTACTTTTAATAATATAATTTATTAATTATAAAAAGGCTATTAATTAACCTAAAACCAGATTAAAGCAGGGAGTATGCGTATAAGGCGCATGCTTATTTAATAAAAAATGATAGAAAAGCTGGAAAAGACAAAAAAGGCTTTAAAATCAATCCCAAAGAATATTTAAATTATTTAATTAATTATATTGCTTTTAATATATACAAAATCTGGGTGCCCCAATTATGCCATATTATTATAATACGCAATATTTGCTTTAATAAAACAAAGTTTTTTTTTAAAAAAAAAGAAGAAATTAATTGGCCAAACCACTTCTGTTTTAAAAAAGCTTATCATTATAATAAAAAAGAATAATATTTTTTTAAACATAAGGTTTAATATAAGCAATATTATAAAGAATATTGCAAAAAAACAAATGGCTAAGCTAAATGCCATTATTAAAATGCATGCTAAAAAGCTAATGAAAATAAAAATTATTATATTAAAAGTATTTTTTTTGCTTATAAAAATGCTTTCTTTGGCAATCAAATCACCTGCAATAATATTAATAGACTTTAATCTTTTTAAATTATTAATAAG
Source organism: Helotiales sp. F229 (assembly GCA_002554605.1). Taxonomy (NCBI): domain Eukaryota; kingdom Fungi; phylum Ascomycota; class Leotiomycetes; order Helotiales; species Helotiales sp. F229. Next base: position 1,126,430 of record MXAW01000011.1, read on the forward strand.
CTTGGGGATAATAAAAAATAAAATGAAAATGATTTTTTATAAAAGCTGGGAGGTATAAAGCAATAAAATAATTTCTTATAAAAGCCAAAAAGGAAAAAGCAATAATATAATCCTTTATAAAAATCAAAATTCGGGGGTGAATAAAATGATTTTTTATAAAAATAGCATTAAGAATAATAATAAAGTTTTAATTTTTTATAAAAGGTTAAATTTAAGCGCTTTAAAATTTGCTAAAAATTAAATAATTAAAAATTAGCTTAGGAAAAATGCTTTATGTAATAAAAATATAAATTTAGGTATTAAAAAAGCGCACCAAATATATTCTTAAATTATAATATTAAATCAAAAGCTATAAAATCTTAAATAACAGGTTCCCAAATTATTAAAAGCTTTGCCTATAATAATTAAAATAAATAACGATTTCCAAATATTGGCTAAAGCAAATTAATAATAGCAATAAAAACAAAAACATGATCAAATTTATGTAATATAAGAAATGTGAAAAAAGCATAATAAACTTGCAATTTAAAGCCATTATTTCATAATAATGGTTCCATAATAAAACAGCTATTTGCGTATAATAAAATTTGCTAGCATATTTTGTAAAGCTATTTCAATGCAAGCAAATAGCAAAAACATAATTATATTGCATATAATAATAGCAACAGCTATTTTAAATATTAAAATAAAAGCAAACCTCATAATTGCTTTTAATTCACATAATTTATATTAAGGGAAGCTTCCAAAGGCTTTAAAAAACTAAAATAAGCTAAATAGCCATGCCTAAGGCAAATATTTTTAAAAAAAACGCTAAAAAAGAGATTGCTAATTTAAAAGCTTAATATTATTAAAAAGTGATTTTTAGGAAAAATGCCATCATATAGCCTATTTCATTAAAATAGATTTTTATATATAAAATCAATTTAATAAATAAATTAATTCATTGCCGCTTTTGCATTATAATGCAAAAGAATATGCAAAATAATTTAATAATCTTTTTAATATATATTGCAATATTTGTAGCATGCTTTTTCAAAATAATAATAGCGTTTGCAGCATAATTTAATTTAAAAATAAAGCAATTTAATATAATTAATGCATTTATTAATATTAAACATAATAAAAAAAGCGCTTTAATATTATATTACCTTCTAAATGGCTGGAAAAAACCTGGAATAATAATAAAAATTGATCAAGCATTATATGGCCTAAAAAATTCCCCTGCATTTTGATATAGCAATTTTGCTATAATACTAAATAAACTAAATCTTAACCCCTTAGCAAAAAAGCCGTGTATTTTTACAAACTCCAATAAAATAATCTTTATAGCGTTTTATATTAATAATATTCAAATTCTATACCATGCCTCAAATAATAATAAAAAATAAAAAATAATCAAAGGATTGCACTTAGCTTACAAACTTATTATATTAAAAAATATAAAATGGTTTTTGAGGGTGCATATAATTAAAAATTAATCCACAAAAATAATATTTCTAATGCATAATACTTATATAAAAAAAATGGTTTGGAAATTTAATATAATGGATGGGAAGTGCTTAAGCACGCCTTTGCCAAATTATAACCTAATCAAAAACCTTGGAATTGCCATATTAAAACAGATTAAAAAGTATTAAAAAAAGATTAAATCAGTTTTATACACAATTATTATGCTAAAGCCAAATATCGCATTTGTAGCTTCTTAGCTATTATACTTTTTAATAAACCCAAGCGCTTAGCATATAAAAGCAATTAAATAAATTATTAAATACTTATTTGAATTATGCTTCTTAGCAATAATCTATTAATGCAAAAATTAGGAAATATATTTATTAATAGCCTTAAACGCCTTATTCGCAAATAATAAAAAGTTAAAATGCTTTTCCCAAAATTTTATTATAATATTATTTAAAAATGCAATTATTTAAAAAGCCTTAAGGCAAAACATTATGACCATTTCAATAATAAAAGCGGAATTACTAAAAATAGCAAAAACAGCAAAAGAAATAATGGCGCTCTAGCGCTTTTTTAAAAAATTAATATTTAATATAAAAGCTCCATAAAATATATTTTATAATAATAAACAAATAATTTAGCTAATAATTAAAAAGAATTAATGCATTTTAATAAAACTAAAACATATTAATATATAAAATATATAGCTATAATAAAAGCATAAAAGGAAAAGCTTTTAAGTAATACATTTTCTTATTAGTAATATGCTAGCAAATAGCTTAATAAAAAACCTGCCTTAATAAAAGTTTAAAGTATTTATAATTTTTTTAAACTTTTAAAATGCTTAAGCTGCTATTAAAAAGCTTATTTAAGCTAATGCTAAAGCATATTTATATTTATATTTAATATATTTTATATATTAATTTAAACCAATATTGCAAAAAAATAATAAGCATAAAAAAAAATTATATAAATTTCAAAAACCTAATCTTAAGCTGCTATTTTAAAATTGCAAAGCCGCTTTAATATACTTGCAATATTATAATAATATAAGAAAAACGTTCTCAAGCTGCAATTTTGGGATTGCAAAGCTATTTTATCATTAAGGTAATATTCTCAAGCTGCAACTTATGAGTTGCAAAGCCACTTTTACTTACAAAAATAAAAGCAAAAAATTCATTAATCACTAAACGACACTAACTAAAACATTAATTTTTGCTAAAGCAAAAGCGCAAGCGGCAGCATGCGCTATAATAGCAGCAATTAAAGATTTATTAATATTAATAGCAGCAGTTATATTATTATCACCACCTACCCCAATGCCAAAAACAAGGCAAAAGGGGGGGCATAACGGTCTTTTGGCAAAAAAAGGTTGTAATATATTAAATATTATTTTAAATCAATAAGAATAATATTTACAAAGCAATAAACCAAAGGCAAAATCATTCTTTTCCTTATTCTTATTCTTAGCCTCCTTAATTTCCTTCTTTTTTAAAGCAGCTTTAATAACAGCTTAATAAGCAATAAAAGCTTATGGCTAATTAATAAAAGCTTTATATATTGCTTTTATATAATATTTAATATTATATAAAATGATATATATATGCAAAAGCTTTTTGATATCAATTTTGCCATTAAATAAGCGGCAAAAAAGGCGGCAGCGGCTTAAGGCACAGCAATGCAATTAATTTTATTGTTTTTATAATAACAAAAACATTGCATCAACAACGCCTTATTGCAATAAAGGTTGCCCAACGCGCTACGCATGTTATTATAAATGCAATGAGAGCATGGCATAGCATAAGCTTCCCCAATTATAGCGCAATGCCAAAAGGTTAATGAAGGCAGGAAAAGTAAGCAAAAGAAAAGGATAATAGCCCAAAAGGCGCTGGCTAATTATATTATGCATATTAGCATATTAATTTTGGATTTTTAAATATTTAAAACCTATTCTCTTCTTTTTTAATGCTTTAAAAGCAGCAACAAAAGCGCGTTTCTTAATATAAGCCATTTTTAATAATATAATTGCTAAAAAACGCAAATTTTTAGCATAAAAGCTTTAATATAATTTCACTTGCTTAATTTCATTGCTTGAGCAATAATGCTTTTATTATAACCAATTATATTAGCATTACTCCCAATTATATGGCAATTTGCATTTACGCCATCATATTATATAAATTATATTTAAGCATTCTTATGACTTTTATAATTGCTTTCAATCAAAAGGGTATATCATATAAAATAGGGGTTTATCGGCTGATAGCATTAATAGAGCCTTAATAATGCTGCAGCCAATTAAAATTGCTTATGTAATTAAATCTTTAAAGCTCCTTCTTAAAGGGAGCTCTACTACACTCCTTTATAATTCAAGACTTTCACACTTCCTGAAGCTCCTCCCCTACGGTGCTCGACACGCTATTATAAGCATACCATAATCTCTAGCATTTAATGGGTACCTGGAAATAGCTATTCTTAAAATTACAAAGGCAATTACTTTTCTTTAATTATTTAAAATAAGATTGGTTGAATAAGCCTTATTTATTATAAGTGCTTAAGCTTTTGGTATTAAAAATAGCTTTAAAATTATTAAGAGTTTTTAAACGCTTTTTAAAAAAAGGGTATAATTTATTTGCTATTTTTTCATCCCCTAAACCATTCTTAAAATGCTTTTTCAAATTGGCTTCAAAAGCTAAATCATATTCTTTAAGCGTTATATAATATTTTCTTTTTAAAACATTATTTTTAATAATATTAACTAAAACTTAAGCAGCTTATGTTTTAGCATAAACTAAAGCTACAAAAAGGAAATTTTAGATGCCTAAAACGCTTTAAACTTTCGGAATATTATATGCTTTAATTAAATAATACCTCTTTTGCTACTTTTTATGCCAAATGCAAGCTTTCATTTTCCTTTTTCTTTTAAAAGCACTTATTAAAGCTTCTTAATAATCTAAGATAATAAATAATAACATAAAAGCGTTTAAAAAAGCAAGCTCTTGCTTAATTAACCTAATTAATACTTAAAATTCAATAAGGTTTTTTAATTTGTTATTATTAATGGCGTTCATTAAGATTAATACATTAATAGTATTATTAACCCAATTAAATAAATATTAATACCTTATATTAAAAAGCATTTATTAGGCAAGGTTATTTTGGAATTCTCTTATGCAAACTTCCCAAATTTCCTTAATATTGCTAAAAATTGCTTCTTATGATTTAATAGCCTATAAAGGCTTTATAAAAGTCCTTTTCTCGTTTTTGCTAATAATCTCCCATTTATAATATATCTTTTGCTTGCTATTGCTTATTAATGCCATTTATTCTGCAAACCAATTATTTGTTTTAATTTATATATACTTATTAATATTAAGAGCTGCTAATCGAAATTTAAGGAAATTTGGAATATCATATTTATCTAGGTTAATAAAATTAATAATGCCCCTAAATTAAGCATAATACTAAAATCTTATTTATTACTGCGGCTATTGGCAATAATTGCTTAATAAAGCATTGTTTTTATCAATTAGTATGTCCTAAAAAGATATTTTATTATTATTAAGCATTTAAAGAATTTGAAAAAGTATTATTATATTAAAAAAGGGAAATATATGCTTTTAAAAAATCTTTCAAATAGCGGTAAATGTTCTTTAACACTTACCCTCGCTTCTCTCGACTTACAATAATTATACCTTAATAACTTATAAATTGAGGCTATGGCTCTTAATTATCAAGCACCATAAGAAAGGAGCTTTAGGAAATGTGAAAATCTTGAATTATAAAGGAATATAATAAAGCTCCCCTTAAAAGGAAGCTCCAAAAATCTAATTACATAAGCAGCCTTAATTGGCTGCAGCGCCATTAAGGCTCTGTTGGTGCTACCAGCCAACAAACCCCTATTCTATACAACATTACCAAAACATTATTAAGGCTTTTTAAGGAATACTATTTCCCAGGTATAAAAAAAATAATCAAGGACATAATATCATTATACAATATATGTATTTGAAACAAGGCAACATATCATGCTTTATATAAGCTTATAAAATTGCTAATAACATCACCATGCCTATAAAAATCAATCGCTTTGGATTTTGTTATTGAATTACTACCTTCAAAAGACCCAGTTATTGGAATTATATATAACTTAATTTATGTTATAATGGATAAGTTCATTAAGTATACATATATAATATTAGTATTAAGAACACAAAATGCGCCTGCTATGGCGCAGGTATTTTTTTGAACAATTTTTGTAAATTATAAAATATTAAATGAAATTATTTTAAATAAGGATAAGCTTTTTATTTTAAGGTTTTGAAAAACTTTAATTGCACTTTTAAAAATAAAACAAAAAATATTAATAGCCTTTTATCCTTAAATAGATACATAAATAAAATAAATTAATTAAATAATGGAAACTTATTTTTGATATTATGTAAACTACAAATATAATAATTAGATTTAATTATTTTTATTTGCCTAGTTTGCATATAATAACGCAAATTAAGAGATTATTGGAGTATTGCCGTTTTATGCGAATTATGAGTATAATTTAATGGCAAATAATACATTAATTGCGGATTAAAGGATTACGCAAAAAGCTATGCTATAAGGGGATAAGCTAAAGCAATTGTATAAGGAATTATTAGCCAATATTTTATTTATAACATAAAAATTAGCAATTTATTATAATAAAAAGCATAACATGGGATTAATGCTTAAAGAAGGGGATAAAGTTTACTTATTTTAAAAGAATATCGCAATTAAATAATCAAATCATAAGTTGAATCATAAAAAACTAGAACCATTTAAGATTGTAAAAATTAAAGGACTAATGAATTATTAGCTAACACTTTCAAAAACAATAAATATTTACTTAATATTTCACATATTTCTTTTTAAACCAGCATTATTAAAAGCACTATTTACTTCTATCATAAAAATATAATCAATTAATTTAAATACTAAATATAAAGTAAAAATTATTTTTAATTATTAAAACTTTTATAACAAAAACAAATATTTAATTAAATAAAAAAGGTACTTATAATTAAAAAACATTTAAAAATTTAAATTTAATCTTCATTGCTTTGGGCTGTTTTAAAAGTTCTATTAATAAAACCTAGGTTTTCTCAAAAAAAAATCCCAAAATTTGGCAACGCCTTGCGAATGTATAAAAAATTAGATAGCATATCGCTAAGCTAAAAGATAAAGAAGGCATGCTGCTTTTGCTTTTTTGCTTTTTGCGCCTTTGCTTTCTTTTTTTTTTAGCAGCATTTAATTTATTTAAAAAATTTAGGCTATAATAAAGCATTTCCTTTTTCTTTTTATAAAATTTTGCTTGGCGGAGCTTAAACTCGCGAACGCAAGCAAAATTGGCCATAGCCGCTTTAAAAGCCATGTCCCTTTTAAATTTTAGGCGATTTTTATTTATTTGTAAGCTTTAAAAATTATTAATTAAAATTTAAAAAGCATCACATTTTATATTATAGCAAATATATTTCTTATAACGCTAAGATTTCTTATTTAAAATTATGCAATTGCAATAATAGCAAACATAATTAGAATAAGGCATTGCGAGGGAATTATAAAAATTAATTATTTTAGCAAAAGCTATATATTATTTATATTTAATAATTTTAAAAGGCATAATAAAAAGAAATAGCCGTAGGCTATTGTTGATATTTTCTTTGGCATATTTAAGCATGGGGACCACGCTAAACTAAAAAAGGGATAATATTATAAACATACCTAATAAAAATATTACGCATATTTTGGCCTTAAGGCTTAGCAATTCCTGTTGTATAAAGAAGCTAAGATTAGGAAATATTATGGGATAAGGGTCATATAATAGTTGGATCCTTTGAAGCTTTAGGATTTAAGGCTTTAGGAGCCTTAGGGCTTAGGGCTTTAGGAGGATTTAAAAGAAAACGAAGATTTTATATAAGATTGGCATGTTTGCTATTAGATAGGAGCTTTATGCTCAATTTTAAATAGTATTCTTAATTATACTAATAATTGTTTTACCCCATACGTAATATACCTACTTCTTGATCATTAGAGATTAATCACAGCTTTTTGTATTTATATTAAGTAAATATTGGACCGTTACACCTAGTTCAAAAGACATAAGGATGACCCCTATAATGACAAATCAAATACTTCATTAAATAATAATGATTTTTAAAGGAAAACAAATAGCGATAATGGCAATAATACGGCAAACTTCACGATTGTATTTACAACAAGTAAAACCAAGTATAATATACGGGAAATGTTATTATAACTTAAAAAACGGAAAACGGCTCACATTTTAAAGAGTAAGATTAAGAAATCTTCACATAATAAGGCTTACACAACGCATTAAATAAACCGATTTTTTTAAGATCTTCTCATTAACATTAAAGCCTTAAACAAGAATATTAAAGGCATTAATTAATTATAAGCTTTATAACAAATTTAAGACGTCAAGCTTAATATAAACTAAGTAGGGCAAAATCGGATTATATTTGAAGCCAATTCCCGCCCGTCTATAAGAGTAATAACGGTTAATACTCCTGCTAGACAAATGAAGTTTATAATTGTAAATGTGAATATCTTATTCTTAATATGCTTATAATAATTAAATAAGCTCAATGCCTAATATGATAACTTACGAAATATGTTAATTTAAGGTAAAAAGAAATACTTAATTATACGAAAATAAGGCCATCTATGGCTTTTCTTAAATTAGACTAATAATTATTGGATTTATTGATTAATACGATTAATGTGTGTTATTTAACGGAAATGGAAATTCGGAGGTTATATAAGTGATTCGGGTACTGTTTGGTGCAACGCTTATAACACTTATTAAATTAAGCCGGCTATATTCTTAACTTGAATATTATATTTAACGTTAAGGAGATGTGTAAGTATTGTTAAAAACATGTAAATGCTCTATATAGGTTTTAATTTAAACTGTAAAATAACGTAGATTTTAATTATATAATTTATATTAATATAATATAATTTAGAAAAAGATATGCTTTTTATATGGTTAATGAAGCCACTGGTTTTAAAACAATGAAATTTTTTTGGAAAAGACTTGGTTTAGTTATGGCTTGGGTTATATTTAATGTTTTTAAATTAATATGGATGAATACATACATTAGACTCTTTAACTTTGTTATATATGATTATAGGACTAATTTTAACTTTAAGGAATTCCGCAGTTCTTTACGCTTTATTAAGAGTATTTTAAAGTTTGTTCTTATGAAAGTATATTATTTAATTGATAAGGTGGAGAAATATTATTGTTTGCTTTAATGTACTTACGAAATTATTATGAAAGAGCACTTTGAATTAAGTGACAAAAATTGATTATAAATAGTAGTTAAAGTAATGAATAATATAACTGGACTTAATAAGTTAATTTTTATATTGTTTGTTTTTAGAGCTTATTTTAAAATAACGGAATTAAATCTTTTTAATTTATTTATTAAGTAATGTGTTATTATTATTAAAAAGGCAATAAAAAAAATTAAAATTTTTTATATAACCTATAAAGTTAATAATATACTGATAACTTAAAATGGCTTTGGTATTATTTTAATATATGATTTATATTTAAAGGATTAAGTCCTGATGTAAAAGAAAAGGAAAGAATAAAAAAAACTATATAAGTTCTTAAAAATAAATAGTAAGTTTTATAAGATTGCTATGAATAATAATCGGATTTATATATTTTGATTGACATTTATATGCTTATTTAAAACAAATATATTAGGCGTTAAGCGTTAAAAAGAAAATTTACTAAAGGATTTTATAAAAATAACTCTTAATCTCGGATTATTAATTAATAATACACCTAAATCGACTAAAATCACTTTTGATTTTATATTACTAATCGATAGTATACCTAGATTAACTCTAAAACTATTACAGATTACTATCGAGTTTTCATTTGTATAACTTATTTAGGGATTATTAATAATTAATGATAACTATAATATTGAGGTGTTTTTAATTAAAAAAGAGATAAAAGATCAAAAGCTTTTTATTAAATTTTGGAATAAAGGCAAGATCACTACTCTTAGAGTATTATTTTAGTAATTTCGTTAAATGAAATACGAGGCACTTATTAAAAGAGGGGTTTTAATATTTATTTAAAAGGACAACCCTAAAGTAAAAGGCCAACGTATTTTTAAATTTAAAATGGTAAACGAAGTTAAAAGGAAAAAGACTTTAACGCCGTATGAAAAGTTAAGACTTATAATTTAATATTTTAATGATAAAAGTAAAAAGAAAATATTAACTTAATTTTTAATAATTTAATGCGTAAGCTAACGCCTATTCATTTTTTTAATATTTACGATTAAGTAATTAAAAAGGGTTTAAAATGAATTTAAATCATATCTGGTATTTTGGGATATTATTTAAGTTTATGTTTAGGTATAAATAAGACTCTTTTGAAACATTTTTACATGGCTTTCTTAAAAGATTATAAATGAATTCCCTTTTGGTATAATGTTTATAATAATATTTTTATTATATGGCATTTCGGCATTAAAAAATCATTGGTTTAATACTTATTATAAGTATTATATCAAAAAGTTATGAATAGAAACCTTTACGTACGATTTTTGTTTATTAATTAGTATTAAGGATAATTAAGAATTTAAAATGGTTGGAATATAAATGGACAACACCTTGATTTTAGGAAATGACGACTTTTTAGCTAAAGAATAAACGAAAATTATAAATGCGAACTTTTTAATAAAACTGATTTAAGTCTTAAATGTCTCCAAACCTCTTATGTTTAATGATTATATTATTATCATAAAAGAAGACGATTTTTACATGTTTTAAAAAAAACAAAGGGCTAAAATCAAATTAATTAATATTAAAAAAAGTAATTATAAAAAGGCTTATATAAAGTAACGCGCTTGTAGAGCTTATATTATTATAATTTGTTAACTAAAAGCCACATTTAACCTTTTAGTGGCAGCTTAATATTAAGATCTTATAATAAATGACGCTAAGGCCTTAAATTTGCGTTTTTAATAGTAAATGAACAACTTAAAAAGAGGTTTATGATATATACTTATAGACTTATATTTAACAAAGATTTACGTTTTTATTAATGGGTTTTTTACTAATAATAAGGATTTGAATTCTTAAATTAGTTTTGTGATAATAATTAGAATTAAATTAAAAGGGGATATAAAGTTTATTCTTAATAATAATATTATTTATATTAGCTTTATTAAATATAAAAGAGTTACTTATGTAATGCTCGCTTTAGAGTTATATGTTATGGTTACCGGCGTTAATATATTAATCGCTATAGCAATTATCATTAATATAATAACTAATAAGCTTGATCTATTAAGGCTTCTTACCGTCGTTTGTATAGACTTTTTCTTGTTATACAAATGTATTATCAAATTTAGTATCATGAAAGAAAAGCGTTTAATGATTAATATAATGGCAATTCGTTAATTATATAAGCGTAAGGAATTTACGAAAATGCGATGAATTAATAATGCTTATAATCCTATTAATGCTATAACAAAAGCTAATTTAAACAAGGCTTTTTAGGATTTTATTAATACTAACACGTTCATTATTAAAATAAAGGGATAGGTTTAAAGACTTACCAAAGCTGATTCAGATCAATAACGAAAAAGTCTATACAATTATTACCTTTTTTTTATGTGTATTTTTCTTAAAATGCGTTTTTTATTTTATTTATTTATTTCATTTCACTTGTTTATATATTATGATTATTTAGTTTACAGAAATAAAAGACAGCTTAAATTTACATTTATTTACTCTTTGATTTAAAGCATTAACGGGCGGCTTTATAATAATATTCCAATAAGGACTTAATTGCCGGTTTTACTATAAAAGGTTATTTTCGTATAAAGGTTTAAGGAAAACATTATTATAAAAAACTTATTATAAAGTTAATCTAAAACAAGGCTTATTTATTACCTATGCCGTATAGGCCGTCCGTAAATAACTTTAAATTCTTTTTTTTCTCCTCTATTATTAATATACCATAACAAAGGCGCTTACTATTAAGTCCCGCTTTAATAAAAGCTTTACGCTTACTTTAAGCCTTTATGGCTTAAGCGTAAACGCTAAATATTATCTTGTTAACGTAACCTAAAGCCATTGTCATTTTCTTAACTTAAACGCTTAAGTCTTATATTTGAATTAATTACTAATTAAAATTAAACATTACACTAGGTTATATACTAGCTAAATGTTAACAAGTTAATTTAATTTAACTTAAAAGGCCCAAGTCTTTTTTAATAAGATAAACGCCAGCTAGTCTTTTGTTTTTAATACCTCCGCTAAAATAACTAATAACACAACGGCAATTGACTCTACGGCGGCAAAAAGGTTCGCTAAAACGAATGGTTTGGCATTAGTTATACAAACCAAAGTATTGAACTTAATATTAACAAACTAAGGAAGTTATATTCATATTAAATATGAAATGTATTTAAATCTCCTTTAAATTTATGACTAACTTATAAGCCGGGTTTATGAGTAATCCCTAAAGATTTATTTATAAGGCGGCATTTTTCTTTTTACTTAATGTAATAATTATACTTTTTCGACTTTGGGTTATTAAAGACATAAGAATGCTTTAAACCGCAAGCCTAAGCGCAAACGCACCGAACGTAATATTTGCGGTAGGTAATTGTGAAAGCGTCAAATGGCATTGGGATTAGTATTATATTATTATTAATATAAGAATATAACATTAAAACGGCCCTAAAACAAGTTCAAGTACTAATTTAAGGGATAATTAACTTACTATTAATAGATTAAAATGATTAATTAAAAAGCTTTTAAAATTACGTTAACTTTTATTTAAGATTAATAAATTTTAGTACATTAATAGTAATTTGTTATTGTTAAGAAAAAAAGAGTGAATTTTTAAAGAACCCTTAAGGTATATATAAAATAAGGGAATAATAAGAAAATCTATAAGCCTCGCTTAGGTTATTAATAAGCCTCACTTAACTTACATATTATTAAATTCCGGCCTTAGATTAACTACTCCCTTAATATAATTAATATGAAACCGTTACGAATTGATTTCGAACCTTTTTCGGGCCCTTACTACAAGTTATTGCGTTTATTTTATTTCTTAGTATCTCTTAGTTTCTTTTTCCAATGATTTTTGATTTTGCATTTCTTATATTATTATTATTTTGGCTTTTTTTTCCTTTGTATATTACGTATTATTATGCTTTTCAGCGTATCGCTTTTATAAAACGTTTTTTTTTAACTTATTAAAGTTTACATTACCCTTGCTTTTTTTTCATTATATTAAAATTCTTATCTATCTTTCTAAAAGAAGTATTGCCGGTGTTAGTTCATAAGGGTTATGTAATTTCTTCATATTATATAAAAAGCGCCATTTGAATAATATTATGATAGTTTTTAAGGGTTATACCTTAGCTATTAAAAGTAATAGATCTGACAGTTCTAGGGGGTAATTGGAGCTATAATGGACCTGTTATAGGGGTCATTCGGAAGAATATATAATAAGGGATCTTTCCCACTCTTTTAAAAACACACAAATTTTACCACCTACTTCATTAAAAACTATATTAACCACTTTGCTTTAATATATCTTTACGTGATCCACCGGTACTACACTAACATTAAACTTTTTGTTATTAAAAATATTGATTGGATTGTAAATTTTGTATATGATTTTGGCTGCTTTATTATAATTAGCCTTGTTATTAAATTCTTTATTTGGTATTTTTTTATAATAAAGGAAATAGCATGTTTTTTTTAAATATAAGTATTTTGGCGTAATAATAATTATAACTATTGTTTTTTTTATAAAAAGGATGTTTTATTTTAAATGAAGCAAATAATTTCGCTTGTTCTTTATGTCTTTTAGTAATTTTACAATTAAAAGCCTTATTCTTCTTGAAAGCATTTTTTAATATTTAATTATATTATATATGTTTATAATAGGTTGGATATTTTCTTTTATATGTATAATAGTTTTTGTAACTTTTTATATATATTCTTATTATGAGGCTATATAAAATGTTGGTTTTTAATATTTAATTAAATATTATAATGTTTTATTTAAAAGCGTTTTAAAATAATGTTTTGTTGTTTTAAATTGATAATTACAAAACGCAATTTTATATGTAATTGGCCGTTAATGAGTATGTTTAATTAAAGACAATGGATTATTTTTTTGTTAATGGTTTTATTATGGCCTTAAAGAGTTATTTAGGTAAGGAGTGAAGTATAAGGGATGTGAAAAGATTGTATGATATTATTTATGAGTTTAGTATTAATAAAAGTGAAATTATTTGTTTTAGTATTAATCAAGGCTTAAGTGAAAATTGCTTTGTTATTTTTAATAAAGTATAATATTATACAAATCTTTTATTATTTTATAATTGTTTTAAGTTGATCTTTTGAAAATTAAATAATTATTTTAAGAAAAAGTTTTCTTTTAAGGTTTTTAGTTTTTTAATAGCTTTTTCTTGTTATTATTATTATTATTTTTGCTTTTAATAATTATATTAAAAAGTAAGAATTTTAATTGGGAAACTTTATTAAAATTAATTCTTTTTTTAATTGAGAATATTCTTAAGCCATATATTCAATTTAATTGTAATTATAATATAATAGGTTAATTGCTTTATTTGAATAATAAGGGAAGATAAATCTATTTGCAGGTTTAATTTGGAGTTTTTTTTTAAAAAAGAAGCACTAAAAGAAGACATGTTATATTAAATTAATTAAAAAACAATCATAAATTTTATAAATTTTATAATAAAAGTTTTTTGAATATTTGCATTAATTTATTGCATCTTTAAATTTATAAAAGCTATTTAATTTATGAAATTATTATAATTAATGCTAAAGGACTATTAAGAGAATACTTGGGTATGGAGGGTAGGAATGAGCTTATTAAATAATAAAATAATAAAATAGCCATTAATATGGACTTTAGCCTTTTAAGCTGCCTTAATAAATTTGCTTTAAAAATTATTAAATTATTCTCCTTCCTTTATAGCCATTTAATTTAAGAGAGCTTTAACATCGTATTATTTATAGGGATTGTCATAAACCATTTTCAAATAATCCAGCATTTTTTTAGCATTAGTAAATTAAACATCCACATCATTAATATATTTTAAAAGAAATTGGTTTTAAGCGGTCTTTTAAATATATAAATATACATATAACATTTGTGCTTTTTTTAAATTAAAATGATTTTGATTGATTTGTAGCTTATTTTGTATATTTATTAGTCATCTATTCTAAAAAGTCTTATATTTAATAAACTTATTAACCTTGATTTCTTGTGTTTTTCTTCCTTTACTTTAAATATAGGGTTAATTTAGGTGGGGTAAGGCACGATAATAATAGGCGGGAGTATTAGTATTAATCTTTAAATTATTATTAACATTATTATTAACATTTTATTTAAAAAGATTATTAAAAGGAATAGCACTTCTACTATGTATATTTTATGACTTTAGTAATTTTATGAACTTTTATAAAATGGCGATGGTTTTGTTTATAAACTTTTAAAACTTATTCTTAATGAATTTTTAATGCTTTATTACTTTCTCAACCTTTTTCATAAATTTTTAGCCTATTAAATCTAGTTTCATTTATACCATATTAATCTTCTTTATATATTGGCCTTTTGCCGCGTTATTATCTTAAGGGTCGGTTATTTAATCATCATTGTCTGGGTCTTTTTTAATGTTATTATAATGAAAATAAGAATCGTTAAGTAAAAAAAATTGTATAATAATTAAAAAAGAATTTTATTATAAAAGGTTTATCAAATGTTAAATCGCTTTTGAGTCTAGGGTAATGTGCAGATTCTTTCCTTAATTTTTAAAGAGTTTCAAGTTAAAGCCGGTTTTTATTTATTAATAAAATTTTAAAAAGAATAGCTTTTTTTATTGAGCCATTTCTTTAGGGTTTATTTATTATTGGGTGAGGATATTATAACTTTTGCAAATGTGTAAATTGAATTATTAATATTAATATTTTTTATAGATTTGTATGAATCATTTATATTTAGATTATTAAAAGGGAATTAAAGAAAATGGATTGGATATTAGGACCTTTTTAAATAAAAAAGGTTTATTATAATATGATGGCGTAAATACTATTATATTATTATATTCCATATGAAAAATAATAAATAGGGAGAAAAAAAAGATTAAAAAAAAAGGAAAATTATATACATATACTAAGCCTTAAATCAGCACTTAATCTTAATATATAATTTATCTTAATATAACTTATTAATTTGACTTATTTTGGTATAACTCATCGGTCTAACTCATTTACATTAGCAAAAAGTATCGGCGCTAAAAAATTAACCAATCGGTTAAATCGGTTATTTTAGCGGTTTAGCGCTTTTGGCGTAAAAGGCCGCCTTTAGGTAAGTGGGTCTTTTTTAGCGGCCTTTTAGTGAATTAGGCCGGAGCTTAATAATCTTTATGCCGATTAAAGTAGATTATCGATTTATTTACTTTAAAGGCTATACTTTAGTATGTATAATTAATAAACTAGGTTCGTTAAGCCCATTATACTATAAATATCCATGTTAATAAAAATCTAATAAGCGCACTAGCTTTTTTAGGTAAAGTTTAGTTTAAATAAATTAATCATATATATATATTCCCATAATATACCCTTTAAATACTTTAAGTACTTAAAGCCTTAAAAAACCCTTTTTAGGTTTATAAGGCTTATAAGCTAATAGCCCTTTTAGCGCTTTTGGCGCTTTAAACGCGGAATCCTTTTTAGTGTATAGCCTTTGTTCCTAATTTTTTTAATATATAACTTTTTAGCTAAAAGCGCCAAAAGCATAAAAAGCCGCCGCTGGCCGCCATTGGCCACTAATTTTTTTGCAGATGTATAAGTTATTGGCGTATAAATTATTAATAAAATATAAGTATATAACTTATTCTCAATATAACTCATCGATTAATAAGTCATATCATTAGTGACATATAAATCATCACAATAGTATGTGTAAAATAGCCGAAGTTATTGTTTAATATATTAGTTTATGACTTTTATTTATTTATTTATATTTGAATTATAAGTTATAATAAGCTTTACTTTTATATTTAAAATGTGATAATATTCGTTTTAAAAGGTTAAAATGAATTAAAGGCTTTTATTTAAAACAATCGAACTAGGCATTTTAAAATGTCGGCTTTAGTGGATTAAGATGAAGTTAGCCATATTTTTAATAATAATGGTTTTATGATAAAGGATAGAGAAGGGCTTTTTTATAAATTAATTTATGATTATGAACGTAGAATTAAAGCCATTTTTATTTTGGGGTAATTTTGTAAAGTTCATTGTTAAATGTTAGTATAACTTTATAAGAATTAGCAAAAGAGGTAATAAGCCAGGGGTCTTGTCTTTATGAGCTTTTATTCTAAAGTAATTGTAATTAGTAATGTATTATATAATATTATTATTGATTTTAGTTCAATAATTTTTGCGGCTAAACAATAGTTTAATTTTAATAATCCCGGTATATGCCATTTAAGGTTGTGCGTATACGTAGTAAATCAAAGAAGTGTATAATTTAGGAAGTTCTATTAGTACTTTAAAGCGTTCTTTAAAAAAAAGGTTATTTTATTGAAGCTTATAATTTAAGTTATATTCCTTAGCTTTTTCCTTAAAAGGCTCAAAGTCAAAAGAAGTCTTATTTACGGCAATGATCTGATTAATAATATCATAACCCTTAATATTATCTATTATCACTGAAGTAAAGTCAAGAGGTGTTGTACAAAATAGGGGTCAGTCGGCTGGTAGCACCAAGAGAGCCTTATGGCGCTGTAGCCAATTAAGGCTGCTTATGTAACTAGATCTTTAGAGTTCTTTCTTAAAAGGAGCTTTATTATACTCCTTAATAATTCAAAACTTTTATACTTCTTAAAGTTCTTCCCTTATAGTGCTTAATAGTTAAGAGCTATTACGGCTGACCTCTGGGTAATATGAGAAACAATACCACTTTAAGAAAAGACATTAAAAAAAAGCTTCTTTTATATTTAAACTTAAGGCTACGTTTAATATTAAGAAAAAAAGATAAGGAATAAAAGAATATATTTAATATAATAAGTTAAAGCCTTATATATCCTTTCTTAAGAAGTGATTAATTTATCTAATAATTGTCCCTTTATTTAAGGCTATGGGTTATACTGCTTTCCCTTTATTACTTAAAAGCCTGTCCTTTAAAGTAACTTATAAAGTGGCTTATATAAATGGCTTGTCATATGATAACCCGTATTACTAAAGTGGCCCGTAAAGTGGCCTATATAAATGGCCTATAAAATAAACCATAACATTACCCCCCCTTTTAAAGAACTATGTCTTTATAATTAACGTGATGGGTCTATTATCTTTTAAATCATTATAATTATTAATTCTAGCGTTATAAGCCATTAATTATTAAAATAAAGCCTTTAAAAGTCCTTGTCGGTGCAGTACCGGTGGATCACGCAAAGATATATTGAAGCAAAGGGGTCAATATAGTCTTCAGTGAAGTGGGTGGTAAAATCTGTTTTATTTCTAAGAGAGTAGGAGAAATCCCCTACTATATACTCCTCCGAATGACCCCTGTAATATATTCGTTATAGTTTCGACTACCCCCTGGAACTGTTAGATTCATTACTTTTAGTAGCCAAAGCATAATCCTTGAAGACTATTATAGTATTATTCAAGTGGCGCTCCTTATATAGTATGGAGAAATTACATAACCCCTATGGACCAACACTAGTAATACTTCTTTTGAAAAGACAAATTGAAATTCTAATATAATAAGAAGAAAGCAAGGGTAATATAGACTCTAATAAGCCAGAAAAAAACGTTCTATAAAGACAGTGCACTGAAGAATATAATAATATATAATATACAAAATAAAAAAAAGCCAAAAATAACAATGACATAAGAGATATAATATCAAAATCATTAAAAAGAAAAACCAAAAAATACCAAAAAACAAAATAACGCAACAACTCGTAATATAGGCCCAAAAGAGGTCCGAAATTTATTCATAACGGCTTTGTACTAATTGTGTTAGGGGAATTGTTAATTCAAGGCCGGAAATCGATAATATATAGGTTAAGTAAGGTTTATTAATAACTTAAGTAAGGTTCATGAACCTTCTTATTGTTCCCTTATTCCATATATACCCTAAGGGTTCCTTAGAAATTCGCTCTTTTTTTTTAGTAACAACGAATTACCATTAATATACTAAATCTATTAATCTTATACTAAAGCTAACGTAATTTTAAAAACCTTTTAATTAATAACTTTAATCTATTAACAATAAATTAATTATCCCCCAGATCGGTACTTGGATTCGTTCTGGGGCCGTTTTGGTGTTATATCCTAATATTAATAATGACGTAGTACCAATTCCGATGCTATTTAACGCCTTCGCGATTACCTACCGCAAATGTTACGTTTAGTGTATCCGCGCTTAGGCGTGTGGTTCGAAGTACTCTTATGTCTTTAACAACAACAAATCAAAAAAATGCAATTATTATACTAAACAAAAGAAGAAATGCCGCCTTATAAATAAATCCCTAAAGACTACTTATAATCCCGGCTTATGAGTCAATTATAAATTCCGAAAGGGATTTAAATGTATTTTATATCTAATGTAAATATAATTCCTTTAATTTATTAACATTAAGTTCGATACTCTGATTCGTGCGGTTAACGCCGAACTATTTGTCTTAGTAAACCTCTTTGCCGTCGTAAAGTCAATTGTTGCTATATTATTGATTATTTTGGCGGAGGCATTAAAAACAAAAGACTAGCTAGCGTTTGTTTTATTAAAAGAGACTTAAGCCTTTTAAGTCAGATTAGGTTAGTTTACGGATACTTAATTAATATATAACCTAATATAATATTCATTTTTAGTCAATAACCAATTTAAATATAGGACTTAGGCGTTTAGGTTAAGAAAATGGCAATGGCTTTAGGCTATATTAATAAGATAATATTTGACAATTATGCCCGGGCCGTAAAGGCTCAAAGTAAGCGTAAGGCTTTTATTAAAGCGGGACTTAGTAATAAACGCCTTTGTTGTGATGTATTGGCGGTAAAAGAAAAAAGAAAAGAAAAGAGTTTGGAATTATTTATGGACGGCCTATATAATATAGGTAATATATAGGCCCTATTTCAGATTGGCTTTGTAGTAGGTTTTTTGTAGTAATGCTTTCTTTAAACCCTTATACGGGAATAGCCCTCTGTAGTGAAACCGGTAATTAAGTCCTTGTTAAAGTATTATTATAAGGCCGCCCATTAGTGCTTTAAATTAAAAGATAAATAAATGCGAATTCAAGCTATCTTTTGTCTTTGTAAACTGAATAATTATAATATATAAACAAGTAAAATAAAATAAGTAAATAAAATAAAAAACGTATTTTAAAGAAAATATACGTAAAAAGAAAAATAATGACTATATGAACTCTTTTATTATTAATCTAAATCAGCTCCGGTAAGTCTTTAAACCTATCCTTTTATTTTAACAATAAGTATATTAGTGTTAATAAAATCCTAAAAAGCTTTATTTAAAGTGGCTTTTATTATGGTATTAGTAGGGTTACGAGTATTATCGATTTATTGTATTTCTATGAGTTCTTTACGTTTATATAATTGGCGAATTACTATTATGTCAATTATTAAACGCTTTTCTTTCATAGTACTAAATTTGACGATATATTCGTATAATAAGAGAAAGTCTATATAAACGACAATAAAAAGCCTTGGAAAATCAAGCTTATTAGTTATTATATTAATGATAATCGCTATAACAATTAACATATCAACGCCGGCTATTATAATATATAATTCTAAAGCAAGCACTGCGCGAGTAACTCTTTTATATTTGGTAGAACTAGTATAAATAATGTTACTATTAAGGGTAAACTCAGTATTCCCCTCCGATTCGGTTCTAACTATTATTATAAAACCAATTTAGGAACTCAGATCTTTGTTATTAGTAAAAGAATTATTAATAAAGACGTAGATTTTTGTTAAATATAAGTTTATAAGGATATATTGTAAACCTTTCTTTAAATTGTCTATTTGCCATTAAAAACGTAGATTTAAGGCCTTAGTATTATTTATTATAGGATTTTAATGTTAAATTACTATTAAAAGGTTGAATATGGCTTTTGGTTGACAAATTGTAGTGATATAAGCTTTACAAATGCGTTGTTTTATATAGGCCTTTTTGTAATTTTTTTTTTAATGTTAATTAGTTTTATTCTGGCCTTTTGTTTTTTTTTGAAATATATAAAGATTGTTTTTTTTTATAGTAATGATATAACTATTGAACATAAGGGGTTCGGAGGCGTTTAGGACCTGAATTAGCTTTATTAGAAAGTTTGTATTTATAATTTCCGTTTATTTTTTAGCCAAGAAGTCGTCATTTCCTAAAATCAAGGTGTTGTTTGTTTATATTCTAATTATTCTAAATTTTTGACTATTCTTAGTATTAATTAATAAGTAAGGATTATATATGAAGGTTTTTATTTGTAACTTCTTAGTATAGTGTTTATAATAAGTGTTAAACCAGTGATTTCCTGATTTTGGAATGTTATATAATAAGAGTATTATTATAAACATTATATTAAGAGGGAATTTATTTGTAATTTTTTGGGGAGGTTATATAAAGATGTTTTGTAAAAGTTTTGTTTGTGCTTATATATAGGCTTGGGTAATATCCCGAAGTATTAGCTATAATTTGGATCCGTTTTGGATCTTTTTTAATTGTTTAATCGTAGATACTAAGAAAATAAGCAGTTATTGGCTTATACGTTGGATTATTAAAGATTGAGTTAATATTTTCCTTTTGTTTTTGTTATTGAAATATTAGACGACAAGTCTCGATTTTTTATATAGTGTCGTTGTTTCTTTGCCTTTTATTTTGTTTATTATTTTAGATTTAAAGATGCGTTGGCCTTTTACTTTGAGGTCGTCCTTTTGAATAGGTGTAAAAACCCCTTTTTTAATGAGTACCTCGTATTTTATTTAACAAAATTATTGGAATAGTGCTTTAGGAGTGGTGATTTTGCCTTTATTTTGAAGTTTGATAGAAAGCTTTTGATTTTTTGTTTCTTTTTTAGTCAAAAATACCTTAGTATTATAGTTGTCATCGATTATTGGTAATTTATGAATGGGTTATATAAATAGGAATTTTACGGTGATCCGGGATAATTTTGGTATTAATCTAGGTATATTATTAATTAATGATCTGGGATTAGCAATTATTTTTGTAGAATCTTTTAGTAAATTTTCTTTTTGACGTTTAACGTTTAGTGTATTTGTGTTAAATAGGCGTATAAATGTTGATTGGAATATGTGAATTTAATTATTATTTATGGTAATTTTGCAGGATTCGCTATTTATCTTTAAGAACTTATATGGTCCTTTTTATTCTTTTTTTTCCTTTTATACTAAGACTTAATTTTTCAAGTGTAAGTTATGTATTAGAATAGTACTGGGGCCATTTTGAATTGTTAGTATATTATTAACTTTGCGAATTGTATAAATCCGTTTTATTTCTTTTATCGCCTTTTTAATAATAATAGCGTATTACTTAATAAACGGACTTAAAAGGTTTAATTTTGTTATTCTGGGATAGGCTCTAAAGACGAGCAGTGTAAGAATTAGCCCATTAGGTCCAATTATATTGTTTATTGCTTTGACTGTTATTTGCAATTAATTTTTATTATTTAACTCAAGGTACTCTTCTATAACGATTTCGTAGGCACGCCGGAGTAAATAATAATATTTCTTTACTTTGCTAATTGAGTAGTGTGCTTTTATAAGGACAAGTTTTAGAGTATTCTTAATAAAGCATAGGGAATTGCGGAATTCCTTAGAGTTAAAATTGGTCCTATAATTATATATTATAAAGTCAGGGGGTTTAATATATGTATTTATTTATGTTGATTTGAAAATATTAAATGTAACCTAAGCCGTAGCTAAACCGGGTCTTTTTTAGAATAGTTTTGTTGTTCTAAAGCCGGTGGCTTTATTAATTATGTAAAGGGTATATTTTTCTTTAAATTATATTATATTAATATAGATTATATAGTTGAAATCTACGTTATTTTACAATTTAAATCGAAATCTGTGTAGAGTATCTGCGTGTTTTTGGTAATATTCACACATTTCTTTAACCTTAAGTATAATTTTAAAATCAGAGATATGGTTAACCTGGTTTAATAAGTATTATAGGTATTATACTAAGGGATACCCAAATCGCCTATATAACCTCCGAATCTCTATTTTAATCAAATGACACGTATTAATCGTATTAATTGATAAATCCAATAATTATTAGTACTGGTTTAGGAAAAGCTATAGATGGCTTTGTTTTTATATAATCAAATGTTTCTTTTTGCCTTAAATTAACATATTTTATAGGTTGTTATATTAGGTATTAAACTCATTTAATTACTATAAGCACACTAAGAATGGGATATTTGTATTTATAATTATAAACTCCATTAGTTCAGTAAAAGTACTAACTATTATTACTTTTATAAATAAGCGGGAACCAGTTCCGAATATAATCCGACTCTGCTTTACTTGGCTTATGTTGAGTTTAACGTCTTAAATCCGTTGTAAAGCTCATAATTAATTAATGCCTCTAGTGTTTTTGTTTAAGGCTTTAATATTAATAAGTAAACCTTAAAAGAATCAATTTATTTATTATATTATATAGGCTTTACTTTATAGAAATTTCTTAATCTTATTCTCTAAAATGTGGGCCGCTTTCCGCTTTTTAAGTTATAATAATACTTCCTGTATATTATACTTGGTTTTACTTATTATAAATATAATCGTAAAGTTCGCTGTACTATTGCCATTATCGTTGTTTGATTCCCTTTGAAAATTATTGTTATTTGATAAAATGTTTGATTTGTTATTATAGGGTTTATTTTTATGTCTTTTGGACTAGGCCCGATTTAGGTCTAAATTAGGTCTATATCTTTTAATATATACTAAGTAAGCTTTAAATGAGTTCTTTATAGTTCTTATTTTTTTTGCTTTTCAATTGGTAAAGTACTTTGTCTTTGTAATATCTCGTTCTTCTTTAGAATATCGGCTATTATGGCAATCCTTCTTTTTACAAATAATACACCTAGTATAGCTTAGTCTAAGCCGGAATTTGTTTCTACGTTTATTATTTTATAAAAACTTTATTTTCTTATTTAAGTAATATGTACTTCTATTGGTTATATAAGATTAGTGGCAATTTGGATCCGATTTAGAGGTCCTTTTAACCTGTGATCCCGGCTTATATGTTGTCTTAATATTGACAATAAAGCGGAGGCCATTTATTAAGGTAAAGAACATTAGTAGTGCCTTAAATAGGGCTATTTTGAAAAGTGGGTTGCCTAATACTCCTCACAATAGTTTATCCTAAAGCATTTTGTTATTCTTTATATTATTATCTTTAAGACTTAATTGGAGGTTTTACAATTTTTTAGTAAAGCTCTTTAACTAACTTAGTACTAGTTTATTTTTTTAGTATAATTTAACTTAAAATAACAAAAATGTTAAGCCAAACCATTGGCTAAAGAACCTATTTGTACGTTTTTTTATTTTAAAGTTGCTTTGGGTAATTATTTCAAGATCTTTAAAGAAATACCCTTTGTTTTAAAGATACCGGTAATAATACGTATTAGGTTTATCTTGTAATATAAACGAAAAAGCTTGGTTTTAAATAAAATTATTAACGAAAGCTCGTTAATATAAATTGGCGAAAATATATAACTTTTTATTAAGATGGTCTTTGGCGTTACTATATTAAAGCTCTTTTAAATATATTTTGTTAAGATTTACCAAAAACTTGGCTTAGTTTGAAAATAATGGGTTTATTATAAACCATAAAAGTTATATTGGTTCAAAATAAAGTCCGATAAGTTTTGGTGTTATTATAAAAGGAGGTAATGTCTTATCCTTTGGGTAAACACTTAGCGGTGGTATTGGATTAGGTAATATATTATTATTTGGTTTTTACTTTGGCTTATCTCTTAGGGGCCCTTTACTAGGGGTAAATGAGAATTCCCTTTTTAAATTAATAAGTGGCGTTGTATTATATAAATCTTCTTTTGTAGTATTGACTTTGATAAGGGTAGGGGTGCTAAGTGAGTTGTTTTGACGTTTTAGTGTAATACCTAATGTCTTTTTTTAACGCTAAAGGTATTTAATCCTTTTTGATTTTTAGTGTAAAAGAAAAAGGGGTTTGCGCAAGTACAAGGACCTTTAATTAATTTTGGATAAGCTATGTAAAAGATATGAATATATTTTGGACGTAATTCATGACAAATCCTAGGTATATTTGGTTTTATATCTCTAATTATTCCTTAGGCCATTTGTTTTTATTAGCCTTTATTGTTTCTTTTAACGTATTTATAACCTTTATTCGCTTTACTTTTTGTATATAATAATTATAAAATCTAAGATTATTCTTTAATTACGCCTTTTCTTATTTGTGGATCTTTTTGAAGTCGGCAGTTGTTTATTTGCCAAAGAACTCCCAAAAATCCTAAAATAAGTACTTTCCCTTTGTTTTTTTATTATAGTAATACTTTCGAAATTCTTGCAAATGCTTTGTATAATTGGCTAGTATATTATTAGCCCTTAATAATGTATTATCTATTGGTTCTTAAATTGATGAAATAATATTATTTTTTATATACTCTTTTGCCGGCTTTGCAGTGCGCTCTTTTGATTAAGACATTGTATTAGGGTAGATTTAAAGTCGGTCCGGATATGATTCCTTAAATAGTCCATTAGTCCAGTTTTAAGGTACTGATCTAATAGTTGTTGTTAAGTAATTGTCGTATTATGTTTGCTATAAGTTGTATAGCTATTGGATTTTTAATTGGTTGAAATGCCTTTATTAATGTCTTTAAAAGGGGGAAATTATTTATCCCTTAATCTAGTTAAATGGCTAGGCCCTAATTAAAGGTATAAATAATTAAGTGCTTTGAGTTAACTTTATAGTCTGAGACTTTGTTGTTTGTGGTATAGATTGACTACTAATCAGTGTTGATGTAATACCGGTGGATTACGCAAAGATATATTAAAGCAAAGGGGTTAATATAGTCTTTAGTAAAGTAGGTCGTAAAATCTGTTTTATTTTTAAAAGAGTGGGAAAAATCCCCTATTATATATTCCTCCAAATGACCCTTGTAATATGTCTGTTATAGCTTCGACTACCCCCTGGAGACTTAAAATAGCGTCAAATTCTTTAAAGACTCGTATAATAACGTAAGTTAAGTAATGTCGATAATTGATAAAGGGAACTCTAATTGTCTTAATAATACGTGTAAAATAACCAAAGTCATTGTTTAATATATTAATTTATAACTTTTATTTATTAACAGTTTTAGCTGTTTTTAAGTTTTCTTGAATTTTAGAAGCCTTAGGCATCTACTTAGTCATGCGGAAATCCCTATACCAGCTTAATTTTCCCAATGGTAAAATTTTTTCTTAATTTTACCTTCCTCTAATTAGTCATTAATACGTGGACCGAGCTTTGTATATAATATAACTATCTTGTAATTTTTATAATGCTTTAAGAGTAATAGAAAGTGGTGTTAATTGTACGATATGTAACAAAACTTTAAGAATGCGGGAGTGCGGGAGTGCAAAAATGCGGGAAGTTTAAAAAGCCCCATTTTTAATAGGGAATTTATTTAAAAATCGTATATTATTACAAGTTTTTAAGTAAAATATAAAATAAGACCTGTTTTAGAATCAGCTTAATTAGCCTATTAAAATGGCTTTTTAGATTTATAATAATGATTATAATTATAAAAATATTAATTATTAAAGAATTATTTTTAAAAAGAATTATTAAAAAGTTGTGCATCACTATAAGTTTTTAAGAAAAATATAAAATGAGACTTATTTTAAAATTAGCTTAATTAGCTTATTAAAATGACCCTTTCGGATTTATAATACTTCATATAGTTATAAAGATATTAATTATTAAAAAAATAGATTTATTTAAAAGTCGTGTATTATTATGATTTTGAAAGTAAAATATAAAATAAGACCTGTTTTAAAATCAGCTTAATTAACTGATTAAAATGGCCTTTTTAGATTAATAAAGGTTACTATGGTTATAAAAATATTAATTATTAAAGAAATATTATATGATTATAACAATTAAGTTAAAATTGAACTAATTTTTATTTTATCTTAATATATAAACTAATAAACGGCTATTTATTAGAAATATAATTAATAAAGCTTATTAAAATAAAAAGAACATATTTGAAGATAAAAATAATATTATTATAACTTAAATATTAAGCCTAATACATAATTAAAAGTAAGTATTAAAGATTTATTTTCATGATTCTTTATAAAAAATCGATTTAAAAATTAATTAATATATATATATAATATTACTTATTAAACTAGGCTAGCCATATTTTTAATTCTAATATTATACTCAAAGTTAAAGAGATATATGAATATTATTAGAAACATGTAAATGTTTTATATAAATTTCAATTTTAATTATAAAATGATATAAATTTTAATTATATAGTTTATATTAATATAGCATAGTTTAGAAAGAAATATACCCTTTATATGGTTAATAAAGCCTTTGGCTTTGGAATAATAAAGTTATTCTAAAAGAGACTTATTTTAGTTATAGCTTAAGTTATATTTAATGCTTTTAAGTTAATATAAATAGACATATATATTAGACCCTTTGACCTTATAATATATGATTATAAGACTAATTTTAATTCTAAAAAATTCCGCAGTTTTTTACGCTTTATGAAGAGTACTTTAAAGCTTGTCCTTATAAAAACACACTATTTAATTAGTAAAATAGAAAGATATTATTATCCGCTTTAATGTATTTATGAAATTGTTATGGAAGAGCACTTTAAACTAAATAATAAAGATTGACTATAAATAATAGTTAAGGCCGTAAATAATATAATTAGATTTAATGAGTTGATTTTTATATTACTCGTTTTTAGCGTTTACTTTAAAATAATGAAGTTAAACCCTTTAAGTCTATTTATTAAATAGTACGCCATTATTATTAAAAAGGCGATAAAGGAAATAAAACAGATCCAGATGACTTATAAAGTTAATAATATGTTAATGATTTAAAACGGCCTTAATATTATTTTACTATATGATTTATATTTAAAAGATTAAATTTTAATATAAAAGGAAAAGAAAAAATAAAAAGGATTATATGAGTTCTTAAGAATGGATGATAAGTTTTATAAAATCATTATAGATAATAATTGGATTTGTATGTTTTAATTAATATTTATATGTTCATTTAAAATAAATATGTTAGATGTTAAGTATTAAAGAGAAAGTTTACTAAAAGAATTTATAAGAATTACTTTTAATCTTAAATTATTAATTAATAATATATTTAAATTAATTAAAATCACTTTTAATCCTGGATTATTAGTTAATAATATACATGATTTAATTGTAAACGTATTTTAAATTATTGTTAAACTTTTATTTATATAATTCATTTAAAAATTACTAATAATTAATGAAAATTATAATATTAAGGTATTTTTAATTTAAAAAAGACAAAGGATTAAGAGCTTTGTATTAAACTTTTAAAAAGGGTAAAATTATTACTCTTAAAGCATTATTTTAATAATCTCATTAAATGGAATATAAGGCACTTATTAAAAAAATGGGTTTTTGTATTTATTTAAAAAGCTAATCTTAGAATAAAAAGTTAACGTATTTTTAAATTTAAAATAATAAATGAAATAAAAGGTAAAGAGATTTTGACATTATATGAAAAATTAAGACTTGTTATTTAATACTTTAATAATAAAGGTAAAAAGGAAATATTAACTTAATTTTTAATAATTTAATACATAAGCTAATGATTTTTTTTTAATATTTATAATTAAGTAATTAAAAAATGTCTAAAAGAGATTTAAATCATGGGCTTTACGACGCCTTTATATTAAATATAATTATATTAACTTAAACAAAAGGTTTTATAATTTATTTAATAGTTTAATAAATAATATTATACATATATTAATTATTATAAATCTAAAAAAGCCAATTTAATAAGCTAGTTAAGCTGATTCTAAAATAGGTCTTATTTTATAATTATAATGATTATTATAAATCTAAAAAGCCATTTTAAGAGGCTAATTAAACTGATTCTAAAACAAGTCTCATTTTATATTTTACTTAAAAACTCATAATAATACACGACTTTTAAATAATTTCTTTTTAAAAATAATTCTTTAATAATTAATATTTTTATATTATAATAATTATTATAAATTTAAAAAGGCTATTTTAATAAACTAATTAAACTGATTTTAAAACAGGTCTTATTTTATATTTTACTTAAAAACTCATAATAATATATAATTTTTAAATAAATTCCCTATTAAAAGTGGGGCTTTTTAAACTTCCCACATTCCCGTACTCCCGCACTCTTAAGGTTTTATTACATATCATATAATCAACACCACCTTTTATTATTATAACCTCTTTTATAAGTCATGTTTTAATGATAAAGCAGTCAAAGCTTAGTCTACATATTAATAACCAATTAAAAAAAGGCAAAAATTAACAGATTTTTTCATTACTAGGAAAATCAAACTAGTATAAAGATTTATATGTGTTAAGTAAATACCTGAGGCTCTTAAAATTCAAGAAAACGTAGAGACAGCTAAAGCTGTCAATAATTAATTAATCAAAAAGTTAAAATTAAACCAATTTTCATTTTATCTTAACACATAAGCTAATAAACAGCTATTTATCAAAAGTATAATTAATAAAACTTAATAAAATAAAATAAACATATTTAAAAATGAAAATATTATTATTGTAACTTAACTATTAAGACTAATGTATAATTAAAAGTAAATATTAAAGATTTACTTTAATGAGCTTTTGTATAAAAATCGATTTAAAATTCAATTAATATATATAAAATATTACTTATTAAACAATTAAGTAAATTATAAATAAAGTACTTATTATATAATTTAATAATTTAATAATTTAATAATTTAATAATTTAATAATTTAATAATTTAATAATTTAATAATTTAATAATTTAATAATTTAATAATTTAATAATTTAATAATTTAATAATTTAATAATTTAATAATTTAATAATTTAATAATTTAATAATTTAATAATTTAATAATTTAATAATTTAATAATTTAATAATAAGCTTTTGTTAAGTTAATATATTTATAATTAATATAAAGGCCTCGCAGAGCTCCCGGAGAGCCTCCGGAAGGCTTACGGAATATTTAAAACTAAGAAATACTTGGAAAAATACTTATTATTATATTCATTATTATAATATTATTATTATTTATTCATAGCTTTAGCTGTCTCTACGTTTTCTTGAATTTTAAGAGCCTTAGGCATTTACTTAGTCACGTGGAAATCTTTACACCAGTTTGATTTTCCCAGTAATAAAAAAATATAATAAATTTTACCCCATCTGCAAAAAGTTTTAGTGGCTAATGGCCGCCGGCGGCGGCTTTTTGCGCTTTTGGCGCTTTTAGCCAAAAAGTTATATATTAAAAAAATTAAGGATAAATGCCATATATTCAAAAAAAATCTGCGCTAAAAGCGCCAAAAGCGCCAAATTTTACTTATAGCGTTTATTTTAATAATAATAATAAATATTTTTTTCTTTTAAAGGCTTTAAGTACTTAAGGTATTTAAGGGGTAATACCACGGGTATATATATGTGATTGACGTTAGTTAAGGTAAAGTTTACCCGAAAAATTTAATGCGTTAGTTATAATTTTATTAAGGTGGAAATTCATAGCGTAGTAGGCTTAGTAAAGTTAGTTTATTAGCCGTGTATACTAAAGTGTAGCTAAGCTTTAGCTTTAGAACGGATAAATCAATAATCCACTCCGATTGACACGGAAGTTATTAAGCTCTGGCTTAATCCGCTAAAAGGCGGCTAAAAAAAGACCCACTCGCCTAAAGGCGGCTGTTTACGCTAAAAGCGCCAAACTGCTAAAATGGCCGATTTAGCCGATTGGTTAATTTTTGGCGCTGATATTTTTTGCTGATGCCTCCTGTGATTAGTCATTAATATGTGAACCAAGCCTTGTTTATAAGATGATTAAAATATGATTTATAAGAAAGAGTTTTTAATAAAAGATAAAGGGAGGGTGATATTGATTATACAATATATAATAAAACTTTGGAAATGCGGGAATGCGGGAATATAGGAGTACGGGAATACTCGCGTTTAGTTCCAAAAGCCCCACTTTTAAAAGGGAATTTATTTAAAAGTTATATATTATTATGAGTTTTTAAGTAAAATATAAAATAAGACCTGTTTTAAAATCAGCTTAATAGCTTATTAAAATGGCTTTTTTAGATTTATAATAATTAATCTAATTATAAAGATATTAATTATTAAAAGAATATTTTAGGATTTTTATTATTTAAAAGTCATACATTACTATGAATTTTTAAGTAAAATATAAAATAAGACCTGTTTTAACATCAGTACTTATAATATTACCACTTTTAATAATCTTATATTAAAATTAAGTAATATTAAAGCTGTCACCTATTAATCTCTGATTGGTCCCCTAGTTAATTTACTTATTAAATTACTTATTAAATTTAATAAAATAATAGTTTAATAGTTTTAAAAAGAATCAATATATGTATTATTAATATCAAGGCCTCGCAGAGCCCCCGGAGGGCCCCCGGAGGGCCTGCCAAGCATTAAAAATTAAAAAATACTTATTATTATACTTATTATTATAGTTATAATATTAATCATAATATTACTTTTAATAAGATTATATTACCGTTAAGAAATATTAAAGCTGTCACTTATTAATCTGTGATTAGTCCCCTAGTATTTTGCTTTCATAGCTTATATTTGATTATGATTAAAGAATTGTTGATTTAAAGCTTTAAAAACGTTACTAGCTTTATTAAATATCCCTATGAATCTTAGGTTTATATATTAAAAGATGATTGTCTTAGCTTTTTCGCTTATACATTTAAAATAAGCCTTGACTTAAAAGCTGCCAGTTTTGAAATTTCTCAAATATTCTTTAATAGAAAGTTTTATATTTATTTTTTTATACGTTATATTTAATATTGTTATTATAATTAAAAAACGGAATATAAGGATACTTGATTTTATTAGCGTTTATAACAGGGATACTAAAGTCTAGTTAAAGAAAATAATAGTTAAAAAATAATTAAAAGTTTATAATAAAAGCTTCAATAGTAAAGCCTTATATTAAATCAATATTAATTGATTTTATACCTTTTTTTTTAAAAAAAACTTCATTTAAAACAAGTACAAAGATAAGAACTATTTAAATCATTTTTTATATATATAACTTTTAAACATTAATAAAATTAGTGTTTATTATTAAGGCAAGTTTTAAAGAAATGTTATAAAGGGTATTAATTTTAAAAATTAAAAGCGGTTTTTTAGGCTTAATTAAAAGTTAAAATAAATTGTTTTTTTAAAAAGTACGTTTCTAGGCAAAGGTGTGTTAATAGTAGTAGTAAAACCAAGTTATATAAGAACTAAGGTCTTATCCGTGTTTTATTAAAGAAGCATATATGAGTGTTTTGTTTTTTATATTATATAATAAACGTACCAATGAGTAAGAGAGATGTTAATCTAAAAAAACGAGGTTAATGGGGTTTTTTAGCTTTTCTTAAAGTAATTATTCTTAAAAATAAAATAAAAGGCACTTACTTATATAAGTAAATGAAAATAATACTATAGTCATATAAAACAACAATGCTCCTTTTTAAAGTAAAATATAATGCTTTATAATGGAATAAAAGTTGGTCTTTTTTTATATTATGGCTAATCTTAGAGTAATATAAAAAACAATACCACTTTAAAAAAAGACATTAGAGAAAAAGCTTTTTTTATACTTAAACCTAAAGCTACGCTTAATATTAAAAAAATGAGAAATAAAAGAGTACACCTTAAATAATAAGTTAAGGCTTTATATATCTTTCCTCAAAAGTAGTTGACTTATTTAATGGCTATCTTTTATTTAAAACTATAAGTCATATTGCTTTCCCTTTTATTATTTAATAACTTGTCCTTTAAAATGGCTTACAAAGTGGCCTAGTAAAATAGCCTGTCATGTGATGACCTGTATTCTAAAGTGGCCCGCAAAGTGGCCTGTGGAGTGAATCGTAATATACATTAGGCTTAATATTTAAATTATAATAATAATACTTTTATCTTTAAATATGATCTTTTTATTTTAATAAGTTTTATTTATTACATTTTTTATAAATAGCCGTTTATTAGTTTATATATTAAAATAAGATAAAAATTAGTTTAATCTTAACTTAATTATTATAATTGTATAATAGTTCTTTAATAATTAATAGCTTTATAATTGTATTAGTTATTATAAACCTGAAAAGGCCATTTTAATTAGATAATTAAACTAATTTTAAAACACCTCTTGTTTTATATTTCACTTAAAAATTCATAATAATATATGACTTTTAAAGCTTTACTTTTAATTATTATAATTATATAATATTTCTTTAATAGTTAATATCTTTATAATTATATTAGTTATTATAAATCTAAAAAAGCCATTTTAATTAGTTAATTAAGTTGATTTTCAAATAAGTCTTGTTTTATATTTCGTTTATAAAATCGTAATAATACACGACTTTTAAATAAATTCCTTTTTAAAAATAGGGCTTTTTTAGTATTAAACGTGGGTATTTTTGCACTCTTATATTTAAGCGAGGTTTTATTGTATGTCATATAATTAACATTACTTTTTATTATAGATTTTTTAACCGTTGTTATAAGGGTATAAGTCACGTTATAATTAAAGCTCAGTTCACGTATTTATAACCAATCATAAGAGGGTAAAAATCAAAAGATTTTATTATTATTAGTGAATCATGTTTATATAAAGATTTTTGCATAATCAAGAAGTAAATGCCTTATGTCGCGCAACCAGCGCCATCATTATGTCAGCATATTTGATGAGGTTTAATATATGTTTACATAAGCATTTCATGTATATATTTTTAGCTTATAATCTTATTTTTAAAAAGGTAATGTTTAATTTAATTTATTAAATATATTTACATATTTTTTATTTTTAGTGATTATAAAGATTTTTTATATATAAAAGGACTTATTTTATTTTTTGTATTATGATTAAAAGTTATAGGCTGATATTATTATTTAATGTATATATAAATTTGGACTTTATTTAAGTTTTTTATTTATTAATTTTATAATCTTTTTTTTTTTTTTTTTTTTTTTTTTTTTTTTAATGATTGTTTAATTACTTTAATATATTTATAAACAATAGTAGTATTACAATGTTAAATGCAAATATTGTTTGTAAAAAACTTAAGTAATAGGTTAATTAATACACTTATGTTGTTTTTAGCGTAAATATTTTTGGATTATGGCTTTTAATTAATTTTAATGTAGTAAATACTTGCATTTTTGTAAAAGTCTTTAATTCTATTCTTAAAAGTGCCAAACAAATTATAATAGTAAAAATTACTTAATCACAAATTAATTTTCAAGTTATATAAGCTTAATATAACATAAACCTTATTATTTGGGCTATGGTAATAAAGGCTTATTTGAATCTTTTGGCTGTATTAGCAAATAATACTTAAAGTAGGATTATTATTATTATATTAGGTAAGAATAAGATTAAGTAATTTATTTTAAATCCTGTTGCTCTTATGATTTTAAGAGCCTTAGTTATAATGGTTTTATATAGGCCGGAATTATGCATTTTTAATGTTAAAAACAAAAAAAAAAGTAGAAATTAGATTGTATAATTTGGTAATTTTAAACGATTGCGTATTTTAAATTTTATGAGTAGATTTAAAAGATTATGATATATAAGTATTTTAGTATTGCCATATTATAGCTTGTTTTGAAAAAGCGTATAAATATTTAAGCGCTTTTTTTGCTTTGTGCTTTAATAAACAAATCAAATCTTATAAGTTAATATTAAATGAGACTATATAGCCTTGTTTACTTAAGTAAAAAAAAGAAAGATTAATTTAATTAAATAAATTATAGCATATTAAGCCTTTTTTTTTAAAAGGCTAGATTATATAAGGTTATTAATATTAAAGGATTTTAAGGGTTTATTTCTTTTTAATTATTATTAAATAATTTATTAATTAGTATTAAAAGATTAAAAAAGCTAATAAGCTTGGAAACCCTTTTTTATATATTTTAAAATAATTAAACTGCTTTTTTTATTAATAAAATGAATTTAATATATTACAAACTTATAAGTGGCAAATTATATGCTAGTTGTTTTACTATTTTTTAAGAAAGATTAAATAATATGGGATTTAGGAATAAAAGCTTATTTAAGGCTTAAGGCAAAAAATCTTTTAAAAGCATATTAAATTAATAAGCTTTAAAATGATCATGTTTATACTTTAAAAATTTATATAAGTAGTTTTTTAATTATTATATAAAGTTTTAATTTATTATTTGTGAAAAGATATTTAAGACTTTTTTTAATGAATTACTTAAATTAGGTTTAAAGCAAAACAAAAGTTAAGCTAAGGAAATTCATTAATAATTTATAAAAAATTAATAGAAAAGCTTGTAAAACCAATTTAACTAAAACAAACTATTACTTTTATTAATTAAAGATTTGATTAAGAAATTAGGGAATTTAGAAACTTGAGAAAGCCTACATCTAAATTCTTAAATAATATTTTTAAAAAATTGGTAAGATTAAAAGACAATGCGTTTTTAATGCTTTTATTAAGTTTTAAAGAAAAGCCCTAATAAAAAGTTTTCTTTTTCTTTTTGGGAAAATGCTTTATATTCTTTTTTTAATTTAATATTTTTGAATAATTATAAAGCAATTAATTTAATTAATAATATCTTGTTTTTAAAATTAGGACTTTTTGTTAAGGCAAAGCTAAATAATGCTATAAAAGCAAAAAACAACTAGCTCCTTATTTTAGGGCCTGGAACTTAAATTATGAAAAACGCCTTAATAAATGATAACAATTAAATATACAATTTTATTTTTTATAATATAATTATTATAAAAGAATTTTATATTAATATTATTTTGAAAATATATTTATTTAAGTAAGATTTTTGGTTTTATGAAATAACTTATATTTTGCGTTAAGGTACTAATAGCAAGCTTATGGTAAATTATTTTATTATTTATTAATTAAAATGCTAATAAAATCTTATGTTTTTTTTAAATATAAAAAATATTTAAATTATTTATGTGAAGTCCTTTTAAGCTTTATAAAAATTATGATTTATACAATTATAAAGTAAAAGCTTAAATAAACATTAAAGTCAACCTAAAAGTATAAGAACTTTTGATTAAATATGAAAATAATATAATATTTATACATTAGTTATTTAAACCCAAATACATTAAGAAAATTAGTTAAATTAGCTAAAAATGCTAAAATAATGGATAAAATTGAATGCTTAAAGTGTAAACAATATGCGTTTATTTATGCTTTTAATGCCAATTTAACTTGCTTGATTTATTGGCAATTATTATGTTTATTTTAAAAGATCATATGGGATTTTTTTGATTATTTGGGTTACTTTAAAAGCATATTTTAATTATTAATGCTTAAATATAAATATAGCGAAATGCTAATTAAATATGCTTTACGCTTAAAAAGTATGATAAGGCTTTTAAATATATTAAAAGCTTTAAATCTTAAATTTAAAAATAATTTAGTTTTTTAATATGTAAAATTAAATATAATTAGGAAAAGGCTATTATTATAATTAAAGAATTTATAAGATATAAGGAATAGGGTTTTAAGCTTGGAATTGAATTTAAGCTTTTTTCAATTACAATTTATAAATTAAATAATAACATTAAAAAGACTAGCTAAAAGGCAAAAAATAAAAAAATAAAAATGCGATTAGAATTTAATCTTTTTATTAAATTAAGTATTAAGTGCGCATTTGCAAATATTTATTTATATAATAAAAGCTTAAAATGCATAAACAATTAATAATCACGTATTAAAGCAAATAATAGGTGATTTTATAATTACTTTTGATAATATAATCTTATATTTATAGTAAAAATTATTATTAATTTTAAATCAAATTAGAATGAAATTTATATATTTAGGTATGAAGCATATGTATTAATAATAAAACAAGTATTAAAAAAATAATAAAAAAGCATTTAAAACAAATGTATATGTGTATATTAAATATTTAATAAGATATATTATTTTAAATATTTATAAAATTTGAGTATCATGCTTTAATATAATTATTATTATTTGTAATATGTGATTTCATAAGAAAGCTTTTATATTGTTTTTTAAAAAAGAGCAGGGGATTTTAGTTTTGAAAGCTTAATTAATTTATAAACTTATTAAAAAAAGGAACTAATTAATAATTGAATGAGAATTTTTAAGGTAAAAAATAAAATTATTAAAAAATAGAATATTATAAGAAAAGTCATATTAATTTTTTTTACTAAAGATTATGAAATAGCAAATAAAAGCTTTTAAAATATAAAACTTAGGAATGAAATATTATATTAAAGATTTTAGTATTTAAATTAAATTTTTGATTTTAAAAGCAATGTTTATTTTAAATAAAAACGCGTAAAAAGTAAAAAAAGCAATTATTGGGTATATTAAATTCAAGGCCTAATTTAAGCATTAGCAAAAATATCGGCGCCAAAAAATTAACCAATCGGCTAAATCGGCTATTTTGGCGATTTAGCGCTTTTAACGTAAAAGGCCGCCTTTAGGTAAGTGGGTCTATTTTTAGCGGCCTTTTAACAAATTAAGCCGGAGCTTAATAACTTTTATGCTAATCAAAATAAATCATCAATTTATCCACTTTAAAAGCTACACCTTAACATACACGGCTAATAAACTAAGTTCGCTAAGCCCACCACGCTATAAATATCCATGCTAATAAAAATCCAATAAGTACATTAGCTTTTTTAAGCAAAGTTTAGTTTAGGTAAGTCAATCATATATGTATATTCCCATAATATATTCCTTAAATACTCTAAGTACTTAAAGCCTTAAAAAAATTATTATTAAAATAAATGTTATAAATTAAATTTGGCGCTTTTGGCGCTTTTAACGCGATTTTTTTTTAATATATAGCTTTTATCCCTAATTCTTTTACCATATAACTTTTTAGCTAAAAGCGCTAAAAACGCAGAAAGCCGCCGCTAGCCATCATTAGCCACTAAAATATTTTATAGATGAGCATAAATTTAAATTTAAAAGCATTTTAATTGAGTAAGTGCATGTAATTTATTAATTAAGTATTAAATATACCTTAAAATTAAGCAATAAATTTGCTTTAAATATTAAAATTCAAAATTCAAATTTTATTATATAATTTAAATGTGCATTAAAATGTATTATCCTTAAATTATGGGAAATCAAAATCAAATTTTTTTAAATTAGTAAAAGTATTAATGCGTTTTTAAATTATAGCAATTAAAGCTTAATTAATTAAATCAAATTTCTTAAGCATTTGAAATAGGCTTTTAAAAGCCGTAAAATAAAAAGGAAAATAATTTAAAAAAATATATTAAAATATTTGCCATATTTAATATAATTTTTAAAAAAACAAGATTTTAATAAAAATACCTTAATTTTGGGGGTATTTATAATTTTAGGGGTAATGCATTGAAAAAGAAGTACCCCTTTCATTTGTATAGTAATTTTAAGTTATATATAGATTTTATGCTTAATTAATTAATGTTTAATTAGTATATGTTTTTAACAATGCAGAAAAAATGAAAATAAAAAATAAAAATAATGTATATAATGATTATGGCAGTTATTTAAGCAGATTATTTTTAAAAAAAAAACTATTATTAAAAGGGAAAATTTTATTTTTTAAAATTAAAGTTTAAGACTTTTGTTAAAACTTAAAAGGTGAAATAATTTTAAGGGCTATTTAATAAAAATGTGATTTATTAAAAATGCTTATTTGAAAATAAGTAATATAAATAAGCATAAATATTAAATGCTAAAATATTTTAATTTAAATATTGTATTAATGCTTATATTACTTATGTAGGTATTTAAATATAAATTTAATAAAAACAAATATATTTTCAAATATTAATTATATATTATAATACGTAAAGATTTTTAAAGTAAATTTATAATTATTTTAATATATGTAAGCATTTTAGTAATTAAACTATTTAAAAGAGTTATAGCGCTTATAATGAAATTTGATTTAAAAATTAAAGATTTTAATATAATTAACGCATTTATTAATGCCTTTTAAAATATAAATAAGAAAATAATATATTATAAATTCCTTTTTAAATTTTAAAAGCTAAAAAAGATATTATGAATTAATTATATATTTTATAAAATGCGCAATTCCTTTTACTTTTAATATAAATATATTAGCAAAACCTTAATAAAACTAAGGTTATTTCCTTATTTTAAAGAGCCCTGCATATTCACAAATCTTAACAATAAAATTTTGATGTTATTTTATGTTAATAATATTTAAGTACCTTTTTATTATAATAATGTAAAATTTAATAAAAGACTTATTGAAAAGTTTAATTAAGTATATAATATGTATAATCTTAAAAATATTAAGCAATTTTTAAAAATCAAAATAATACACAATCAAAAGCGCAAAACTATTTTTCTTATTTATAATCAATATATTTAAAAGACTATTTATAAATTTAAACAAGTAAATAGGAAATGTTCTATAATCCCGCTATTTTAAATTAAGCTTATGAAATTTAATGATTAAACATTAAAAAAAATTATTAAAATATATTATAAAAGGATTAGATTTATTGACAGCTTTAGCTGTCTCTACGTTTTCTTAATTCTAAGAGCCTTAGGTATTAACCTTTTGATCACGCGGAAATCTTTACACTAGCTTAATTTTCCCAGTGGTGAAAAAATCTCTTGAATTTTACCCTCCTCTGATTGGTTATTAATACGTGGACCGAGCTTTGACTCTATTGTGATTATAACGTGATTTATAAAAAAGAGTCTTTAATAAAAGGTAAAAGGTGGTGTTAATTATATGACATGTAATAAAACCTCGGGAGTGCGGGAGTGGCGTTTACTGCTAAAAAGTTTAAAAAGCCCCACTTTTAAAAGGGGATTATTTCAAAATCATGTATTATTATAAGTTTTTAAGTAAAATATAAAATAAGACCTGTTTTAAAATCAGCTTAATTAGCTTATTAAAATGGCTTTTTTAGATTTATGATTATTAATAAAGTTATAAAGATATTAATTATTAAAAGAGTATTTTAAGGGTTTTTATTATTTAAAAGTCGTGTATTACTATAAGTCATGGTTTTTAAATAAAATATAAAATAAGACCTATTTTGAAATCAGTACTTATAATATTACTTATAATATTACTTATAATATTACTTATAATATTACTTATAATATTACTTATAATATTACTTTTAATATTACTACTTTTAATATTACCACTTTTAATAATATTATATTAGAGTTAAGTAATATTAAAGCTGTCACCTATTAATCTCTGATTAGTCCCCTAGTAATAAAGGTGTTATTGCTGGGGTAATGGAATTAAGTGAATGAAATTATATTAAAATTTCCGTGTTAGAAATTTATATTTCTTAGTAATCATATTATTAAAAATAGCTTATATTAAAAAGCGCGCCCTTATTATTACCCTTAAGGCATTAAAAAAAAAGAGAGTAGGTTTTAAACATTTAAAAATTTAAAAATTAATATATTAATATATATAATATAACTAATTGGCGCCCCTTGGGTTATTACCTTTTCTCTTTCCTTACCTTTCCCGCCTTTATTAATTTTTTGGCGTTACGCTATAGCTAGGGAAGCTTATATTATGCTGTACTTTTATTATATTTACAATAGCATACATAACGCGCGAAGCGATTTTTGTTATAATAAGGCGTTATTAATACGGTGTTTTTATTATTATAAAAACAATAAAGCTAGTTGCGTTACCATGCCTTAAGCCGTGACCGCTTTTTTTGTTATTTATTTAATAGTAAAGTTGGTGCTAAAGAGCTCCCGTATACATATATTATTTTATATAATATTAAATGATATTTAAGAGTAATGTTTAAAGCTTTTGTTAATTAGTTATAAGCCTTTATTATTTATTGAGCTATTATTAAAGTTAGTTTGGAAAAGGAGGTTATGGAAGTTAAGAATAAGGATGAGGAAAAGGATGATTTTGCTTTTAATTTATTGTTTTATAAGTGTTATTCTTATTATTATGAAACAACAACTAATATAATACAGCCTCTTTTTATTAAGAGATCGCCATGCCCTTTCCCCGCTTTATTTTTAGCGTTAAGATAAGTGATAATAATAATATAACTATTATTATTAGTGTTAATGAACCTTTAATCGCCGCTATCATAACGCATATTACCGTTTGTGCCTTTACTTTGGCAGAGGTTGATGTTTTAATTAACGCCGCTTAATAATTAGTGAACCTTTTATTTTCACTTTTATAAATAAAAGTGGCTTTATAACCCGTAAGTCATAGTTTAGGAATATTATTTTAATAATAAAGCGGCTTTATAACTTTAAAATCATAATTTAAGAATATTATCCTGATATTATTATATAATTACAGGTATATTAAAGCGGCTTTGTAATCTTAAAATAATAGCTTAAGATCAGGTCCTTGAAATTCACATAATACCCTTTTATATTTATTGTCTTTTTATAATATTGATTTAAAATAATATATGAAATATATTAAATATAAATATAAATATGCTTTGGTATTAGTTTAAGTGAGCTTTTTAATAGTAGCTTAAGCATTTTAAAGGTTTAGGAAAATTATAAATACTTTAAACTTTTATTAAAATAAGTTTTTTATTAAATCATTTATTAATATATTATTAATAAAGAAATATATTAATTAAAAGCTTTTCTTTTTATGCTTTTATTATAATCACATATTTTGTATATTAATATATTTTAGCTTTATTAAAATATATTAATTCTTTTTAATTATTAACTAAATTATTTGTTTATTATTATAAAATATGTTTTATAAAACTTTTACATTAAATATTAATTCTTTAAAAAAACGCTAGAGCGCCATTATCTTTTTTATTATTTTTGTTATTTTTAATAATTCCGCTTTTATTATTGAAGTACTTATAATGTTTTACCTTAAGGCTTTTTAAATAATATTATAATAAAACCTTAAAAAAACGGTTTAACTCTTTGTTATTTATAAATAAGGCGTTTAAGGCTATTAATAAATATATTTCCTAATTTTCACATTAATAAACTATTATTAAAAAGCGTGATTTAAACAAATATTTAATAATTTATTTAATTGCTTTTATATGTTAAGCGCTTAGGTTCATTAAGAAGTGCGATAGTTGAAACGTTATAAAAATAACATCTGGCCTTAATATAATAATTATATATAAAATTGACTTAATTTTTTTGTACTTTTTAATTTATTTTAATATGGCGATTTTAGGGTTTTTAATTAGGTTATAATTTAGTAGAGGCGTGTTTAGGCACTTCTTATTTATTATATTGAATTTCCGAGTTACTTTTTTTATGTAAGTATTATATATTAAAGACATCGTTTTTATGAACTAATCTTTAATTATATGTACCCTTAAGAATTATTTCACATTTCTTAATATTATAAGTTTATAAGCTGAGTATAACCTCTTGATAATCTTTCGTTTTTTATTGTTATTTAAAGCATAATATAGAATTTGAATATCGTTAACGTAAAATGCCATAAAGACTGTCTTATTAAAATTTATGAAAATATACGACTTCTTTATTAAGGGGTTGAGGTTTAATTTATTTAATATTATAATAAAATCGCTATATTATAGCGTAAGGGAGTTTTTTAAATTATATAATGTTTGATTAATTTTCATTATTATTTTAGGTGTTTTTTAGTCATTTAATAAGTAATATAATATTAAGGCATTTCTCTTATCATATTTAACGTTAACGAATATATTGATTATATTGAATTATTTTATTTTTAAGTCAAATTATGCTATAAGCATTATTACCACTTTAAAAGAGCGTGTTACGAGTATTACGGCATATATTGAAAAAATTGTTGAGTTGTTTTATATGTCCTTTTGTATTATAATGTAAGATTAATAATGAGTTAGTTTATTTGTTAAATTGATTTTATATGTAAAAACTTATTTTAATAGAATAGCTTATATAATGGCATTTTCCTTAAAAAATCATTTTTTCATAATATTAAGCTTTTAAATTAAAGATTTTTCTTTTGGCGTTTTTCTTAAAGTATTCGCCTTAAGCGTGATTATTTAACTTATTCCAGTTTTTTAGAGCTTTTAGAAACTTTTCTTAATATAGGTTATATAAATTAAAAACGATTATAAGGTTTATTTTTATTTTAACATTTAAAATAATAATTATTATTATTATATATCATATAACTATATTTTCGCCATTTACTTATATTAGAATAATTTTATAAAATGTGTTAATAAACTTTATTATATGTAAATGGCTGTTTTATTATAAAGCCGTTATCACAAAATAATAGCCTTTAACTACGAGTTTATTATGCTCTTTTTACACTTCTTATATTACGTAAATTTAGTCATATTCTTGTTTTTATTGTTATTATTAACTTGTTTTAGTTAAAATAATGAATGATATTAAATTGAATTATCCAATTTATAACAAAAAGCTTTTGGCTATATTCCAATCCTTTAAATAATATAAGCTAGAGCTATTAAAAGCATAAAAAAATATACATATATATATTAATTATTATTACAGCTGACCTCAGGGTGATATAAATAACCACACTACTTTAGAAGAAAACATTAAAGTAAAAAGCTTCTTTTATATTTAGACTTAAGGCTACGCTTAGTATTAAGAAGAAAAGATAAGGAATAAAAGAGTATATTTAGTATAATAAGTTAAGGCCTTATATATTTTTTTCTTAAAAGTGGTTGACTTATTTAACGGTAGTCCTTTTATTTAAGGCTATAAGTCATATCACTTTCCCTTTATTACTTAAGAACTTGTCCTTTAAACTGGCTTATAAAATAGCCTATATAAATGGCCTATGTTATGTGATGACTTATATTATTAAAGTGGCCTATAAAATGGCTTATAAAAATGGCTTATGAAGTGAATCGTAATATTACTTCCCCCTTTTAAAAAACTACATCTTTGTAATTAATGTTATAGGTTTATTATTTTTTAAGTTGTTATAATCGTTGATTCTAGCGTTATAAGCCTTTAATTATTAAGGTAAAGCTTTTAGGGTTTTTTTACGTCTTAATATTTAAAATGAAACGCTTTTAATAAGTGTAGTGTTATTATTATGTTTAAACACAGATATCACTTTAAATATTTATCTGCGCTAGTTCACTTAATTTAATATTTAAGAATATTACTTATTAACTTAAAGTTTAATATTGTCTTAATTTCTCATTTATTTTGCTTTGAAAAGAGTTATATTAATGCTAGTACAAGTCGTACTTGTCCTAGGAAAGGATTATTAATATACTTTTACAAAAAGTGAAAGTGAAAAACTAAGTAAACTTTCTAATCTTTAAGAAGTTTAATCTTTTAACTCTTTTTAATTTTTATTAATACTTTGACTAGTCCATACCACTTGTTCGAAAGCTTTTGTGATAACCTATCCATTTTCTAATTGACTATAAAAATTAATACCATATTTCTT
Source organism: Helotiales sp. F229 (assembly GCA_002554605.1). Classification (NCBI taxonomy): domain Eukaryota; kingdom Fungi; phylum Ascomycota; class Leotiomycetes; order Helotiales; species Helotiales sp. F229. Next base: position 1,170,709 of record MXAW01000011.1, read on the forward strand.
ATATCTTAATCAATCTCATAATAAGTTTAATCTATTAATCGCTTTATTTTATTCTATTATGTTTAAATTAAAAATTAGGTAAACTTTAAAATTTGTTTTATTTTTAAAATGGCCTTTATAGCATTGTTTTTATTTAAGCTTTTCGTTGTTAATTTTAGAGATTTTAGATTTTACACATCGTATAAGGTTTTTGGTTTATAGCCGTTTAAAATTTAAAATAGTATTATATTTCCTAAAGACTTATATAATAACGTGAGTTAGGTAATATTTATAATTAGTAAAAGGGAACTTTAATTGTCCTAATAGTACGTGCAAAATAGACGAAGTTATTACTTAATATATTGATTCATAACTTTTGTTTATTTGTTCATATTTAAGTTATAAACTATAATAAGCTTTATTTTTGTACTTAAAATGCGGTAATATTTGTTTTAAAAAGTTAAAATGAACTAAAAGCCTTTATTTAAAATAATTAAATTAGGCATTTTAAAATGTTAGTTTTAATAAATTAAGAAAAGGTCAGCCATACTTTTAATAATAATGATTTTATAGTAAAAGACCAAGAGAGGCTTTTTTATGAATTAATCCATAATTATAAACATAAAATCAAAGCCATTTTTATTTTAAGGTAATTTCGTGAAATTTATTGTCAAATGTTAATATGGTTTTATAAGAATTAGCAAGGGATAAAGTAAGCCAAGGGTCTTGTCTTTATAAGCATTTATTTTAAAGCAATTATAATTAGTGATGTATTAAATAATATTATTATTGATTTTAGTTCAATAATATTTACGGTTAAATAATAGTTTAATTTTAGTAATCTCGGCATATACTACTTAAGGTTGTGTATATATGTGGTAAATTAAAAAAGTGCATAACTCAAGAAGCTTTATGAATACTTTAAGGCGTTCTTAAAAAAAAGCTTGTTTTATTAAAGCTTATAATTTAAACTATGCTCCTTAGCTTTTTCCTTAAAAGGCTTAAGGTCTAGAAAAGTCTTGTTTATAGTAATGACTTAATTAATGATATTATAATCCTTAATATTATATACTATCGCTAAAATAAGATTAAGAGGCTCTTTTATTAAGAACTTAAACTTTAGTTTTTTAATAGGTAACAACTCTATACATCGTATATTATTAAAAACCTGTTAATTAATTTTACTATTTAAAATCATTTATTAAATTCTTAATGTTTGCTTTTTGGCTTTCATTAGGAAAAGGTCTTAATCTTTTTATAATAACGTGCTAACCAAAATATTTGTAATGCTTACATAATATATAATTATAAAATAAAAATTAATAAAGAATTTAACCAATTGAGTTTATTTAATAATAAGATCCTTAATGAACATAAAATACTCTAATGCCTTATAATTGGTGTACACATGTACATTCTTTTATGCTCCTAACAGCTTCGGTTTATATTATTTAAAAGATTAGAATATAGCCAAAAGCTTTTTGTCATAAATTAAGTAATTTAATTTAGCGTCAATGATTGTCTTAAAAAAGAAATCTATAAAATGAAAAAGTTCATTGTCTTATAATTAAGAAAGTACTTTAGTTATAATTTTATTAAAAGAATCTGTCTTTAAATAGGTTTACTTAAATGCGTCATAATAGTAAAAAATAAGAGCTAATTTAAGCGTTAATCATAATATTTCCTAAACTGCCTTATAATTGTTGTTAAACTTAAAAAATATCTTTTTTAGTAAGGCGTGTAAAAAGGCGGTAAACACGACTATAATCTTTAATAAATCGTTAATAAAAATTACAAAAACCCAAATAATTTTATATACCTTATATATTAAAAATATATTCCTAATTATTAATTATGATAATTTTCTTTAAGTCAATCTTAATTCTATTTACTCTAATAATAAAGCCTAAGAACTTAGTCTTTAACATTCTAAATTCGGATTTTTTAATGTTAACTTATAACCCATGGTTCTTTAAAATTTATAAGACTTTTTTAACGTATATTTCGTGTTTTTTTATAAAATTAAAATAAATTCAAATGTTGTTTAAATATATTAAACAAAAGTTGTTCAAATGTTTTATAAAAATGTCATTAATAAAGCATTAAAAAGTGGCCGGGTTATTTATAAGGCCAAAAGAAAACACTTTATATTTATAAAAACCGTACCTTATATAAAAAGTTATAAAATCCTTGAAATCATTAGTTATGCGGATTTTATGAAAGGCTTATTAAATATTAATTTTTATGAAAATCTTAGCTTTAAAGATGTAAGCCATTATTTCGTTAATTAATAGAATTAGATAAGGGTCTTTCTTGGTCAATTTATTAAGTTTTTAATAGTCCACGTAAAATCGTAGTTTATTATTTGCTTTTTTAGCAAAAAGGATTAGAGCCGTGAAAGGAGTATTAAAAGGAGTAATGAATTCTTTATAAAGGTTTTTTATAATATATTATTTTGTTTTAAACAATTGTTTATTTATAAGTCAATGAAAAGGCTTAAAAGAAAGATTATTTTTAATCATAAGCTTAATTTTATGATTTATATTAAGACATTAAGTGAAGAGTTTATTTAAGGCTTTATTAAAAAACAATTTTTTAAATTCTTTATATTAGGGTAAAAGCTTTTAATAAATCAAATCTTAGTTTAACTAATACTTGGCTTTTTGTGCTTACTTAAGAGTTAATTTATTATTCATAGTAAATAATTCTACATTAGCTTGTTTTTTCTAACGTAAAATCTCTGATTTAATCGTATGAAAAGAAGACATAAAAGTTTTTGTTTTTGTTTTAATTTCCTTAGGTTTAAGATGAAGTTAATATATAACTGGTACTATAATATAATAAATATTTATTTTACTTAATTTTAATAATAACTTAATCTTATATGAAATAATTATTTTCATAAGATTGTTTATGCTTTTTGAAAATGGTGTATTTAATGTTTAATAACTTAAAAGTAATACTTTTATATTAAATAATCCCCTTTTTAATTTATAAATAAATGTGAAAGGTTAAGAATTAGTAATTTAATGAGGCGATTGTAGAGGTAATTTTAGAGGTAATTTTAAAGGCGATTTTATGATCGTATCAAAATTAACAATTTTAGCTCTTACTTAATAGTACTTATCTTAAGCCATTAATTGGTTGCGTTAATTAGTGTTTTTTTAATATAACAAATTAATGACAGGCTTAATATATGTCAAAAAGAATAAGAGGCATTTTTTAAAACAAAGTTTTTTAAGTATATCTTTTAATTATAAAAGTTTTTTTTTTACAATAGTTTTATTTAAGGTTATAATGTTTTAAGAATTTCCGGTTAATTAATATTTTAGAATTCCTTAAGTTAATAATTAAAAAAGAAAAATTAATTTAACGTTAATTAATAATTAAAGTAAAAAGTATAACGTATTTAATGGCGCTGCCCTTTTTTTTATTATAGCCTGTGGAAACGATAGGCTTAAATAAAGTAAAAAAGGAGATTTTAAAGAGTCTTTAAAGTTAGTAAATTATTAAAGTTTTAATAATATTAAAAATATTTGCTCTGCTATTAATATATATAATTAATTTAATATACGATTTATTTTTTCTTAATTTAATATTAACTAAGAATTGTTGTTTTTTAATAAGAGCATAAAAATTGGTATTCAAATTTTTTCACAAATCAAGGCTTTTATTATAAAAGAAGACTTTCCTATGGCTTAAGAGTTTTTTAACAAATCGTTTAAATTTATGTTTTTTCCTTTAATTTTTGCAATTTTATGATTTATTTCCTTTGTCTTTTTTAACTTAAGATAGTTATTAGCCTAATGATTGGTTTTATGGCAATTAAAACAAAAAGTACCGGCGGGAATAATATTTATAGATTATACAAAAGTTAAGGCGATTAAGAAAAGAAGGGCGGAAACTTTTTTTAGTTAAGTATCTTAGTGTTAATCGTCCTTTTTAAAAATATTCTTTATATAACTTTTATAAATGTTAGTGTTTTTAAAGGGTTAAAAAAATAATCGTTTAGTAGAAAAAATGTTCTTAGATTCCTTATTTATAATGGCTAAGAATTCGTTAAAAATAATATAATTATTATTTATTTTATATTTTTTAATATGAAAATCGCGTTTAAAAGAAAGGGAAACCTTTTTATATATGTTTTTAAACTAATAAGAATGTACAATTTTACTAATAATAACGTAATTAATAAACTTAATATAAAATTCGTTATATGTTATCAATTTTATAATAAGATAATTATATTTTGCTTTTATAATTTATACTTAATTATAATTAAAAAATCGTTAATCTAAAACTTTAAAAATGTTGGGTATATTATTAAATATATTAATAAATTTAGGGTTTATGTATTAAAGAATAATTATTTTAACTTTTTTATTTATATACTTAAAGTAAGCCTTAATTTAAAAATTGCTAGTCTTAAAATTTCCCAAATACTTTTTAATAAAAAGTTTTATATCTATTTTCTATATATTATATTCAATATCACTATTATAGTTGAAGAACGGAATGTGAAGGTACTTGATTTTATTAGCTTTAATAATAAAAATATTAAAGTCTAATTAAAAAAAGTAATAATTAGGAAATGGCTGAAGGTTTATGATGAGGGCTTGAGTAGTAAAATGTTATATTATATTAATATTAGCCGATTTTATATGTCCATCTTAAGGAGCTTTATTGAAAACAAGGGTAAAAACAACAACTGTTTGAATTATCTTTTATATATATGCTTTTTAGGTATTAATGAGATTAGTGTTTATTATTATGGCTGGTTTTAGAGAAGTATTGTAAAAAATATTAATTTTAAATATTAAAAGCGGTTCTTTTTTAAACTTAATTAAAGGTTAAAGTAAATCGTTTATTAAAAGTAGTACGTCTTTAAGAAAAGGTGTATTTATGGTAATAGTGAAATTAAGTCGTATAAGGACTAAGGTTTTATGTGTGCTTTATTAAAGAAACATGTATGGGGGTTTTATTATTTTATTTTATTATATGGCAATTATGCTAACGAGTAAAAAGGTGTTAATTTAAAAAAACGAGGTCAACGGGGGTTTCTAGTTTTCCTTAGGGCAACTACTCTCAAAGATAAAGTAAAAGGCACTTACTTGCATAGGCAAAGTCAAGGTAACATTATAGTCATATGAAACAACAGTGCTTCCTTTAGGGGTAAAATATAACGCTTTACAGCGGAATGAGTTTGATCTTTTCTTATGTTACCGACTTAGGGAATTCCGAAGTATTGATTGGCCGGAAATTCTTGGAACATTACGACCTCAAACAAGACTATTCTAAAGGAAAGAATAAACTCTTGTGGCCAAAGAATATGCCCGAGAAACTTTGTTTTGAAAAACGCCTCTTGCTCGTCATAGAAGAATTGGTTATCCTAGTTTCTTTCTTCTGAATCTAGAGCCGCACTAGTGAGGAGAGGAGGCTGAAATTCTGTTTAATCTAAGTGGAAAACGTATTGAGGATTTTCGTTGATTACGATGCCGTTTATTACCCCAAGGTTAAGCCGCGAAAAGTGTTGTTGATTTTCGTGAGTAAATTATAAGAAACTAGTAAGGATCCACTTCTACTAACTTTGAGGGTAAAGTCGATTCTTAAAAAGGGGTAATGTTACGATTCGTAACGTCCATATCTAGTCGTATAATAGAATTTTCTTAAGTAAAGTTTAGTTTAGGTAAGTTAATTACATATGTATATTCCCATAGTATATCCCTTAAATACTTTAGGTACTTAAAGCCTTAAAAAACATTTTTTAGGTTTATAGGCTTATAAGCTAATGGCCCTTTTGGCGCTTTTGGCGCTTTTAACGCAAAAAAGATTTTAGTATATGCCCTTTATTCCCAATTTTTTTAATATGCAACTTTTTGGCCAAAAGCGCCAAAAGCATAAAAAGCCGCCGCTAGCCGCCATTTGCCACTAAATTTTTTTGCAGATGTATTGTATAGGCATTATAAATATTTTAATTAATATGTTATTATAAAGAAATTAAGACCTTTTCCCAATGGAAGCTAAAAAGCAAGCATTGAGAAGTTAATAAATGATTTTAAATGACAAAATTAGTTAATAGGTTTTTGATAATGTGCGATGTATAAAGCTGTTATTTATTAAAAAACCAAAGCCTATGTTTTTAGTAAAAGAGCCTTTTGATTTTATTTTAATAATAGCATATAATATTAAAGGTTATAATATTATTAATTAAATTATTGCCCCAAATAAAATCTTTTTAAATCTTAAGCCTTTTAAGCAAAAAGCTAAAAAGCATAGCTTAAATTATAGGCTTTAATAAAATAAGCTTTTTTTAAGGACGCTTTGAAGTGCTAATGGAACCTTTTGAGTTATAGACTTTTTTAATTTGTCATATATATACACAATTTTAAATGGCATATACTGGAATTATTAAAATTAAATTATTGCTTAGCCGTAAATATTATTGAATTGGAATTAATAATAATATTATATAATATATTATTAATTGCAGTTGCTTAAGAATAAAGGCTTATAAAGATAAAACGTTTGGTTTATTATATCTTTTGCTAATGTTTACAAGATCATATTAATATTTAATAATAGATTTTATGGAATTACTTTAAAATAAAAATAGTTTTGATTTTGCTTTTATAATTATGGACTTATTTATTAAAAAAAAAGCCTTTTTACCTTTTGTTATAAGATTATTATTATTAAAAATATAACTAACCTTTTTTTAATTCAATAGAATCAACATTTTAAAATGCCTAATTTAATTGTTTTAAATAAAGGCCCTTAGTTTATTTTAACCTTTTAGAATAAATATTATTACATTTTAAGTATAAAAATAAAGCTTATTATAATTTATAACCTAAATGTGGATAAATAAATAGAGGTTATGAACCAATATATTAAGCAATGACTTTGGTCATTTTGCATATATTATTAAAACAATTGAAGTTCCTTTTTACTAATTATAAATATTACTTAATTTATATTATTACATAAATTTTTAAGAAATATAATATCATTTTAAGTTTTAAACAGTTATAAACTAAAAACCTTATATAATATGTATAATTCAAAACCTTTAAAATTAATAATAAAAGATTTAAATAGGGACAATGTTATAAAAGTTGCTTTAAAAATAAAACAAATCTTAAAATTTGCATAATTTTTAATTTAAGTATAATAAAACAAAATAAAGCAATTAGCGAATTGAACCTATTGTAAAATTAATTAGGATATAGGAAATATGGTATTAATTTTTATAATCAATTGAAAAATAAATAAATTTTTAAAAAAGCTTTTAAATAAATTATGTTACGATTAACCTCGGGGTAATATGAGAAACCACACTACTTTAAGAAAAGACACTAAAAAAGGAAGCTTCTTTTATATTTAGACTTAAGGCTACGTTTAATATTAAAAAAAAAGATGAAGAACAAAAGAGTACATTTAATACAATGAACTAAGGCCTTATATATCCTTTCCTCGAGAATGATTGACTTATTTAATAGTTGTCCTTTCGCTTAAGGCTATAAGTCATATTACTTTCCTTTTTGTCACTTAAGAACTTGTCCTTTAAAGTGGCTTATAATATAATGGCTTATATTATTAAAGCAACCCGTAAAATGGCCTTATAAAAATGGCCTATAAGGTAAACCGTAATATTACCCCCCCCCCCTTTTAAAAAACTACGTCTTCGCAATTGACGTCATAAGTCTATTGTCTTTTAAGTCGTTATATTGTTAATCTTAGTGTTATAAGCCTTTAACCATTAAGATAAAGCTTTTAAAAATCCTTTTACATTTGGATATTTAAGGTAAAACGCCTTTAATAAGTGTAGTATTGTTATTACATTCGAGTATAAGTACTACTCCAGATCTTCATTTGCGCCTGTTCATTTGATTTAATATTTAAAGGTATTACTTATTAACTTAAAGTTTAATATTATCTTAATCTCCCACTTGTCTTACTTTAAAAAGAGTTATATTAACGTTAATATAGGTCGTATTTGTTTTAAAAAAAAGGTCATTAACGTATTTTTATAAAAAGTAAGAGTGAAAAACGAGGTAAACCTTTTAGTCCTTAAAAAGTTTAACCTTTTAACTCTTTTTAATCTTTATTAATACTTCAATTAGTCCATATTATTTGTTTAAAAGCTTTTGTAAAGGTTTATTTATTTTTTAATTACTTATAAAGACTAATACTATATCTCTTATATCTTAATCAACCTTATAATGGTTTTAGTCCGTTAGTCGTTTTATTTTATCGTATTATATTTAAATTAAAAATTATATAAACTTTAAGGTTTATTTTATTCTTAAAGCAACTTTTATAACGTCGTTTTTATTTAAGCTTTTTATTACTAACTTTAAAGGTTCTAGATTTTATAAATCATATGAAATTCTTAATTTATAGCCGTTTAGGACTTAAAATGGTGTCATGTTTCTTAAAGACTTATGTGGTAATATAAATTAGGTAATGTTTATAATTAGTAAAAAGGAACTTTAATTGTCTTAATAATACGTATAAAATGGCCAAAATCGTTATTTAATATATTAATTCATAACTTCCGTTTATTTATTTACATTTAGATTATAAACTATAATAAGCTTTATTTTTATACTTAAAATACGATAATATTTGTTTTAAAAGATTAAAATAAACTAAGGGCTTTTATTTAAAACAATTAAATCGGGTATTTTAAAATATCAGTTTTAATAAATTAAAAAAAGGTCACCTATACCTTTAACAATAATGGTCTTATGACAAAGAATAAAAAAGGGCTTTTTTATAAGTCAATTTATAATTATAAACGTAAAATCAAAACCATCTTTATTTTAAGGTAATTCTATAAAGTCCATCATTAAATATTAATATGATTTTATAAAAATTAATAAGAAATATAATAAGTCAAAGGTCTTATCTTTATAAGCCTTTATTTTAAAATACCTATAATTAATAATATATCATACTAGGGGACCAATCAGAGATTAATAGGTGACAGCTTTAATATTACTTAACTCTAATATAATCTTATTAAAAGTCGTAATATTAAAAGTAGTAATATTATAAGTAATATTATAAGTAATATTATAAATAATATTATAAATATTATTATAAATAATATTATAAGTACTGATTTTAAAACAGGTCTTATTTTATATTTTAATTAAAAACTTATAGTAATACACGACTTTTAAATAATAAAAACCTTAAAATATTCTTTTAATACTTAATATTTTTATAACCTTATTAATAATCATAAATCTGAAAAAGCCATTTTAATAAGCCAATTAAGCTAATTTTAAAACAGGTCTTATTTTATATTTTACTTAAAAACTCATAATAATGCACGACTTTTAAATGGCTTTTTTTTTAAAAATATTTCTTTCATAATTAATATCTTAATAATTATATTATTAATTATAAATTTGAAAAAGCCTTTTTAATAAGTTAATTAAGCTAATTTTAAAACAGGTCTTATTTCATATTTTAGTTAAAAACTCATAGTGACACATAACTTTTAAATAAATTCCCTGTTAAAATATTTCTTTAATAATTAATATCTTTATAATTATATTAATTATTATAAATTCGAAAAAGCCATCTTAATAAGTTAATTAAGCTGATTTTAAAATAGGTCTTATTTTATATTTTAATTAAAAACTTATAATAATATACGATTTTTAAATAATTCCCCTTTAAAAGTGGGGTTTTTTAAATTAAATGCGGGTATTCCGGCACTCCCGCATTTTCGTATTTTTAAAGTTTTGTTATATATTATATAATAAACATTACCCTCCCTTCCTTTACCTTTTATTAAAGGCTTATAAGTCATGTTATAATCACGACTTAGTTAAAGCTTAGTTCACGTATTAATGACTAATCACAAGAAGGTAAAATTTAAGAGATTTTTTCATTATTGGGAAAAAATCAAGTTAGTGTAAAGATTTCCGCGTAACCAAGTGATGCCTAAGGCTCTTAAAATTCAAGAAAACGTAGAGACAGCTAAAGCTGTTAATAATTATAAAATAAAAGTCGATAAAAAATTCGGCCTATTAAGTTTATTTAATAATAAAATCCTTTATAAACATAAAATGTTCTAATGCCTTATAATCGGTGTATACGTATTTTTTATGCTCTTAATAACTCTGATTTATACTCTTTAAAAGATCGGAATATGACTAAAAACTCTTTATTATAAATTAGATAATTTAATTTAACGTTAATTATTATTTTAAAAAAGAAACTTATAAGATAAAAAAGTTCATTATCTTATAATTTAAAAAGTACTTTAGCTATAATTTTATTAACAAAGTCTGTTTTTAAACGTATTTATTTAAATACGTCATAATAACAAAGAATAAGAGCTGATTTAAATGTTAATTATAATATTTCTTAAATTACTTTATAGTTGTTATTAAACTTAAAAGAAATGTTTTTTTTTGATAAAGCGTGTAAAGAGACAATAAACATAATTATAATCTTTAATAAATCGTTAATAAAAATTATAAAAACCTAAATAGCTTTATATACTTGAAACATTAAAAGCGTACTTTTAATTATTAATTACCGCGATTTTCTCTAAGTCGACTTTAATTCCATTTACTTTAATAATAAAGCCTAAGAACTTGGTCTTTAATACTCTAAATTTAGATTTTTTAATATTAGCTTATAACCCGTAATTCTTTAAGATTTATAAAACTCTTTTAATATTTATTTTGTGTTTTTTTTTATAAAATCTGAATAAATTAAAATATCGTTTAAGTATACCAAGTAAAAGTCGTTTAAATACTCTATAAGAATATCATTAATAAATCGTTAAAAAGTGACTAGGCTATTTATAAGGCTAAAAGGAAATATTTTATGCTTATAAAATCTGTACTTTATGTGAAAGGTCGTAAAGTCTTTAAAATCAGTGGTTATGTGGATTTTATAAAAGGTTTATTAAATATTAATCTTTGTAAAGATCTTGGCTTTAAAAATGTGAATTGTTATTTTATTAATTAACGGGATTAAGTAAGGGTCCTTTTTAATTAATTCGTTAAGTTTTTAATAGTCCACATAAAATCGTAATTTATTATTTGTTTTTTTAATCAAAAAGATTAGAGTTATAAAAGGTATGTTAAAAAAGTGATAAATCTTTTATAAAAGTTCTTTATAATATATTATTTTGTCTTAAACAACTATTCATCTATGAGCCAATGAAAGGGCTTAAAAGAAAGATTATTTTTAATCGTAAACTCAATTCTATAATTTATATTAAAACACTAAGTAAAGAGTTTATTTAAGGCTCTATTAAAAAACAATTTTTTGAATTTTTTATATTAAAATAAAAGCTTTTAATAAATTAAGTCCTGATTTAATTAATATTTGGCTTCTCAAGCTTATTCAAAAGTTAATTCGTTATTTATAGTAAATAATTTAACATTGGCTTAGTTTTCTTAACATAAGATCTTTGATTTTATTTTATAAAAAAAGGACATAAAGATTTCTGTCTTAGTCTTGACTTTTTTAAGTTAAAAATAGATTTAATACATAACTAATACTATAATATAATGAATATCCACTTTACTTGGTTTTAATAATAGCTTAGCCTTATATAAAGTGATGACTTTTATAAATTTGTTTATGCCTTTCAAAAATGGCGTATTTAACGTTTAATGACTTAAAAGTAATATCTTTATGTTAAGTAGTCCCTTTTTTAATTCACGAACGAATGTGAAAAGTTGAGAATTAGTAATTCAATAAAGTAATTTTAAAAATCATTTTAAAAGCGATTTTAAAAGTAATATTATAATCGTATTAAAATTAACGACTTTAACTCTTATATAATAATACTTATTTTAAGCCATTAATTAGTCACGTCAATTAACATCTTTTCATGTAATAAATCAATAATAGGCTTAATATATATTAAAGAAAATAAGAGACCTTTTTTAAAACAAAGTTTCTTAAATATGTCTTTTAACTATAGAAACTTATTCTTTCTTTTAAAATAATTTTATTTAAAATCATAATATTCTAAAAAGTTTCGGTTTATTAATACTTTAGAATTTTTTAAATTAATAACTAAGAAAGGGAAATTAATTTAACGTCGATTAATAATCAACGTAAAGAGTACAACGTACTTAATGGCGCTGCCCTCTTTTTTATTATAGCTTATAAGGACAATAGGCTTAAATAAAATAAAAATAAAGATTCTAAAGAGTTTTTAATATTAATAAATTACTAAAATCTTAATAATACTAAAAATGCTTATTTTACCATTAATATGTACAATTAATTTAATATATAATCCATTTCTTTTTAATTTAATATTAATTAAAAATTATCGTCCTTTAATAAAAGCACAAAAATCAATGTTCAAATCTTTTTATAAATTAAGGCTTTTATTATAATAAAAGACTATCCCACGGCTTAAGAGTTTTCCAATAAATCATTAAAATCCATATCTTTACCCCCAATCTTTATAATCTTATAATCCATTTCTTTTGTTTTTTTAAACTTAAAACAATTATCAGCCTAATGATTGGTTTTATAATAATAAAAGCAAAATGTACCAATAAGTATGGCATTTACAAATTATACAAAAGTTAAGGCGATTAAAAGAAAAAAAATAAAGGCTTTTTTTAATTTAATATCTCAGCGTTAATTCTCTTTCTTAAAAATGTCCTTTATATGACTTTTATAAAAGTCAATGTTTTTAAAAGATTAAATTTTTTTTTTAATAAAAAGACGTTCTTTTATAATAATATTCTTAGATTCTTTATCTATAATAGCCAACAATTCATTAAAAAAGGTATAATTATTATTCATTTTATATTTTTTAATATAAAAGTCACATTTTAAAAAAAGGAGACCTTTTTATACACGTCTTTAAACCAGCGGGAGCGTATAATTTTACCAATAATGGCGTAGTTAGTGAACTTAATATAAAATTTATTATATATTATAAATCTTATTACGAAATAATTATATTTTACTTTTATAATTTACACTTAATTATAATTAAAAAATCGTTAATCCAAAGCTTTAAAAACGTCGATTATATTATTAAAAATACCTGTGAATTCAGGGTCTATGTGTTGAAAAATAATTGTCTTAGCTTCTCCGCTTATACACTTAAAATAAGCCTTAACTTAAAAGTTACTAATCTTAAAGTTTTTTAAATACTCTTTAATAAAAAGTTTTATATTTATTTTTTATGTATTGTGTTGGTCCACAGGGGTTATGTAATCTCACTATACTGTACAGGGAGCGCCATTTGAATGATATCATAGTAGTTTTCAGGGGTTATGCCTTGGCTACTAGGAGTAATGGATTTGACAGTTTTAGGGGGTAGTTGGAGCTATAATGGACCTGTTACTGGGGTCATTTGGAGGAGTATATAATAAGGGATTTCTCCCACTTTTTTGAGAATATATAGATTTTATCACTCATTTTACTAAAGATTATATTAACCCCTTTTGCTTTAATATATTTTTACATGATTCACCGGTATTATATCAATACTAATCAATGATTAATTTGTATTATAAATAGCAAGGTCTCAAATTGCAAAGTCGATTTAAAGCATTTAATTATTTGTACCTTTAATTAGGGCTTAGCTATTTGATTGGATTAAGGGATAGATAATTTCCCTTTTTTGAGGATATTAGTGAAGGCATTTTGATTGATTAGAAATTTAATAGCTGTACAATTTATGGCAAATATAACACGACAGTTACTTAATGATAATTGTTAGATTAGCATCTTAAAACTGGACTAATGGATTATTTAAGAAATCATATTCAAATTGACTTCAGACCCACCCTAATATGATGTTTTAGTTAAGGGAGCACGCGATAAAGCCGGTAAAGGAACATATGGAAAGTAGTATTATTTTATTAATTTAAGAACCAATGGATGATATATTATTAAGGGCTGATAATATGCCAGCTAATTATATGAAGTATTTGCGAGAGTTTTGCAAGTATTATTGTGATGAGAGGATAAAGGGAGAGTACCTGTTTTAGGATTTTTGGGAGTTTTTTAGCAAATGGATAGTTGCTGATTTTAAAAAAATTTATAAGCAAAAAAGGGCGTAATTAAGAGATGATTTTAGATTTTATGATTATTATGTGCAAAGAGCGAAGCGGATAAAGGTTGCAAACATATTAGAAGATATAATAAAGGCTGATAAGAACAAATGGTTTAGGGAATAATTAAAAATGCAAAACCGGATACACCTAAGATTTGTCCTAAATTATGTTTAAAACACATTTATATTTTTTATACGGCCTATTTATGATTAATCAAAGGTCCTTGTACCTGCGCAAACCCCTTTTTTTTATGCCGGAGATCAAAAAAGGTCAAACACTTTTAGCGTTAATAAAAAGGATATTAGGCATTATACCAAAACGTTAAAATAATTCGCTTAGCACTTTTGCCCTTATTAAAATTAATATTATAAAAAAGGATTTGTATAATATAATGCCATTTCTTAATTCAAAAAGGAAATTCTCATTTACCTTTAATAAAGGGCCTTTTGAAGATAAATAAAAATAAAAATAAAACGATAATGCATTGCCTAATTTAGTATTATCGCCAAATGTTTACCTAAAGGATGGGATATTATCCCCTTTTATAATAGTATTAAGACTTATTGAATCTTATTCTAAACTGATATAGCTTTTATAATTTATAATAAACCCATTATTTTTAGATTAAGCCAAGTTCTTGGTAGATTTTAACAAAATGTACTTAAAGGAGCTTTAATATAATAACGCCAAGGACTATTTTAATAAAAAATTACATATCTTCGCCAATTTATATTAACAAGCTTCCATTAATAATTCCATTTGAAACCAAGCTTTTTTGTTCATGCTATGAAACGGAGCTAGTACGTATTACTATTAGTATTTATAAAATAAGAATTACTTTTTTAAGGATCTTGTTACAGCTACCTAAGGCAATTTTAAAACAAAGAAGCGTATAAATAAGTTTCTTAGCCAATGGTTTGGCTTAACCTTCTTATTATTCTAAACTAAATTATATTAAAAAAGTAAATCAATGCTAAATTAATTAAAAAGCTTCGCCAAGGAATTACAAAGCTTTTAATTAGGTCTTAAGAATAATAATATAAGAAATAACAAAACGCTTTGGGATAAGCTATTGCAAGAAATATCAAGTAATTCACTTTTTAAAATGGTCTTATTTAAAACATTATTAATGTTTTTTACCCTAATAAACGGCCTCCGCTTTGCTATTGGCATAAAGATGATATATGAGCCAAAATCACGGGTCAAAAAAATCTCTAAATCAGATCCGAATTACTACCAATCTTATGTTATCAATAAAAATGTACATTACTTAAATAGAAAAATAAAGTTCTCATAAGATAACAAGCGTGGAAACAAATTCCGGCCTAGGCCAGGCTATATTGGATGTATTATCTACAAAAAAAAGGATTGCCATAATAGCCGATACTCTAAAAAGGAACAAAATGTTACAAAGACAAAGGATTTTACTAATCGAAAAGCAAAAAGAATAAAAGCTATAAAAAGCTTATTTAAGGCTTACTTAGCATATACTAAAGAATATGAACCTAATTTGAATAGGGATTGGACCTAATTCAAAAAACATAAGAATAACCCCTATAATAATAAATTAAATATTTTATTAAATAATAATAATCTTTAAAAAAAAACAAATAACAATAATAGCAATAGTATGGCGAATTTTACAGTTATATTTATAGCAAATAAAATCAAATATGATACATAGGAGGTATTATCATAGCTTAAGAAATAAAAAGCGGCCCATATTTTAAAAATAAAATTAGGAAATTTTTATACAATAAGGCTTATATAATGCAATGAACAAATTGATTTTTTTAAGGTTTTCTTATTAACACTAAAGCCTTAAACAAGAACATTGAAAGCATTAATTAATTGCGAGCTTTACAATAGATTTAAAATGTTAAGCTTAATACAAGCCAAACAAGGCAAAGTTGAATCATATTTAAAGCCGGTTTTTGCTTATTTATAAAAATAGCAATAATTAGCATTTTTACTAGATTAATGGAGTTTACAATTATAAATGCGGACATCCTATTCTTAATGTACTTATAGCAATTAGATAAGCTTAATGCTTAGTATAATAACCTATAAAATGTGTTAATTTAAAACAAAAAAATATTTGATTATATAGAAATAAGGCCATCCATGGCTTTTTCTAAATCAGCACCAGCAATTACTAAATTTATTGATTAATATAATCAATGCGTATCATTTAATTAAAATGAAGATTTAAAGATTATATAGGCGATTTGGGCATTTTTTGATACAACGCCTACAATACTTATTAAACTAGGCTAGCCATATTTCTGATTCTGATATTATGCTTAAGGTTAAGGAAATATGTAAGCATTGCCAGAAATATACAAATGTTCCACATAAATTTTGATTTAAGCTGCAAAATGACGTAAATTTCAATCATATAATTTATATTAATATAACACAATTTAAAAAAAATATGCTCTCCACATAATTAATAAAGCTACCAGCTTTAAAGCAACAAAGCTACTTTAAAAAAGACCTGGTTTAGTGTTGAGTACCGTAGGGGAAGAGCTTCAAGAAGTGTAAAAGTCTTAAATTATAAAGGAGTATAATAGAGCTCCCTTTAAGAAAGAGTTCCAAAGATTTAGTTATATAAGCGGTTTTAATTAACTATAGTGCCATTAAGGCTTTGTTAGTACTACTAGTCAACAAACCCTTATTTTATATAATACATCCCTTCGGCTAAAAACAACTATAAAAGTAATAAAAATGTTTAAATATAATTTATATAATATAGTAGTGTAGATATAGACTGTTATATAATTAGGAGTTGTACTAATATAACTAATTATAATAAAAGCGTTATTATTAAGGTAACGGAATTAAGTGAGTAAAGTTATATTAAAGTTTTTGTGCTAAGAATTTATGTTTTTTAACAACTATATTATCAAAAATGGCTCGTACTAAAAAGTACGCCCCTGCTGTTATCCTCGAGGTATTAAAAAAAAAATAAGTTCTAAATGTTTAAAAGTCTAAAATTAATATACTAATATATATAATATAACTAATCGGCGCCCCTCAAGCTATTACCCCTTGGGTTATTACCCCTCCCCCTCATTCACCCCTCTTACCCTTACTAACCCCTCGGCGTCACACCATAATTAAGGAGACTCGTATTATACCATATTCCTACTATATTCACAATAATATACGTAACACACCAAACAACCTTTGTTATAATAAAGCGTCGTCAATATAGTGTTTTTATTATTATAAAAACAACAAAACTAACTACACCATTGTGCTTTAAGCCATTACTGCCCTTTTTGCCGTTTATTTAATAATAAAGTCAGTGCCAAAAAACTCCTACATATATATATCATTTTATATAATATTGGATATTATATAAGAGTAATATATAAAATTCTTACTAACCGACTATAGGCCTTTATTATTTGTCAGGTTATTATTAAAACTACCTTAAAAAAAAGAAATTAAAGAGGCTAAAGATAAAAATAAAGAAAAGGAAAACTCTACCTCTGGTTTATCATTCTATAAATATTATTTTTATTATTTTAAAACGACATTTAATAAATTATAACTTCTCTTTACTGAAAGACCGCCGTACCCCCTCCCCGCCTTGTTTTTGGCACTAAAGTAAATAGTAGTAATAGTATAACTATTATTATTAGTATTAATAGACTTTCAGTTGCTGTTATTGTAGCGTATATTACTGTTTACGCCTTTGCTTTAACAGAAGTTAACGTTTTAGTTAGTGTTATTCGGTAGTTAATGGACCTTTTACTTTTATTTTTATAAGTAAAAGTGGCTTTATAATCTGTAAGTTATAGTTTAAGAATATTACCCTGGTAATTGAGTGGCTTTATAATCCTAAAGTTATAGCTTAAAAACGTTACCCTAGTATTATTATATAATTATAGGTGTATTAAAGTAGTTTTATAACCCTGAAATAATAACTTAAGATCAGGTTTTTAGAATTTATATAACTCTTTTTTGTGTTTGTTGTTTTTTTGTAATGTTGGTTTAAAATAATATATAAAATATATTGACTATAAATGTAAATGTACCTTAGTACTTTTAGTTTAAATGAGTTCTTTGACAATGGCTCAAATGTCTTAAAAGTTCAGGAGAATTATAAATACCTTAAACTTTTATTAGAGTAGGTTTTTTATTAAGTTATTTATTAGTATATCATTAGTAAGGAGATATATTACTTAAAAGCTCCTTTTTTGTGTTTTTGTTGTAATTATATGTTTTATATATTAACATGTCTTAGTTTTGTTGAGATACATTGGTTCTCTTTAGTTATTAACTGAATCGTTTATTTATTATTATAAAATATATTTTATAGAGTTTTTATATTAAGTATTAGTTCTTTAAAAAAGCGCTAGAGTATTATCACTTTTTTTATTGTCTTTATTATCCTTAGTAACTTTGTTTTTATTGTTGACGTAGTCATTATATCTTATCTTGAGGCTTTTTAGACAATTATACTTCCAAATAACATTATAATAAAACCTTAGGAAGAATGTCTTAACTCTTTGTTATTTATGAATGAGGCGTTTGAGGCTATTAATAGATATATTTCCCGATTTTCACATTAATAAACAATTACCAAAAAGCGTGATTTAAATAAGTATTTGATAATTTATTTAATTGCTTTTGTATATTAAATGTTTAGGTTCGTTAAAAAATATAATAACTGAGAAGCTGTAAATGCGACATTTAGCCTTAGTATAATAACTATATATAGGACTAATTTAACCTTTTCTTAATATTTTTTAATTTGTTTTAATATAGCGATCCTAGGGTTTTTGACTAAGTCATAGTTCGGTAAAGGCATATTTAGGTATTTCTTATTTATTATATTAAATTTCCAAGTTACTTTTTTTTATATAAGTATTATATATTAAAGACACCGTCTTTACAGACTAATCTTTAACTATACATACCCCTAAGAACCATTTTACATTTCTTAGTATTATGAATTCATAAACTAAATATAACCTTTTAATGATTTTTTGTCTTTTATTATTATTTGAAATATAATATAAAACTTGAATATCGTCAACGTAAAACACTATAAAGACTGTTTTATTAGACTTTGTGAAGATATATGGCTTTTTTACTAAGAGGTTAAGGTTTAGTTTATTTAATGTTATTATAAAGTCGCTGTACTATAATATAAGGGAGTCTTTTAAGCTATATAATATTCGGTTGATTTCTATTATTATTTTAGGTCTTTTTTTATCTATTTAGGAGGTAATATAATACTAAGGCGTTCCTCTTATTATGTTTAATGTTAATGAATATGTTGACTATGTCGAATTGTTTTATTTTTAAATTGAACTATATTATAAGCGTTATTATTATTTTAAAAGAGTGTGTTATGAGTATTGTGGTATACGTCGAAAAAATCGTTAAATTGTTTTGTATATTTTTTTGTATTATAATATAAGAGTGACAACAAGTTAGTTCGTTTATTGAGTCGACTTTGTATATAAAGACCTATTTTAATGGAATGGGTTATATAATGGCGTTTTCTTTAAGAATTATTCTTTAATAATATTGAGTTTTTAAATTAATGATTTCTCTTTCAGCGTCTTTCTTAAAACATTTGTTTTAAACGTGGCTATCTAGTTTATTCTAGTTTTTTAGAGCCTTGGAAGCTTTTTTTGATATAGGTTGTATAAGTTAGAAGCAACTATAAGGTTTACTTTTACTCTAATATTTAAAACAGTTGTTATTATTATTATATATAATATAACTGTGTTTTTGCCATTTGTTTATGTTAGAATAGCTTTACAAAATATATTAATAAACTCTATTATATGCGAGTAGTTGTTTTATCATAGAATTATTACTACAGAATAATGGCCCCAAGTTATAAGTCTATCATATTCTTTCTATATTTCTTATATTACATAAATTTAATTACGTTTTTATTTTCGTCATTATTATCAGTTTGTTTTGGCTAATATTTAAAAATCGTTATTTATCTTAGTTATTATAGGCAGAGCTTTTAATAGTTTAGGGACTTATTATTTAAAGTCTTATGGCCTTTGATTTAATATTATAATTTGAGGGTATATTTAGCGTATTTCTTTAATATTTAAGTCTATATTTTCACTATATAAGGCGTTTTTCTTAGACTAATTTTTAATTATTTGATTTTTAATAAGTCTTAAAGTATTTAAATTTAACTTTTTATAAAGAGTCAGAACTTTACTATTGTTTTTAATATTGTTTTTGTAAAAAACTACTTTATTTACCCTTGAGTTTTAATTTTTATAAAGGATTATGTCGTTGTTTTCCTTTTTTTAGTTTTTATAAAGAATTATCTCATTATTTTTTATTTTTTGGCTTTTATAAAGAACTATTTTTATTTTACTCTCTATTATTCCCGAGTTTATTAGTAGTTTAAAAAGATTAAGGTCTATTAGTATTATAATAAATGTTTTAATAATTAGGGGGAGTATTTTTATAAGCAGGGGGAATACTTTTAATATAGTGATTTCTGTTTTTATTAGTTTTTTAATATATATTTTAATAATAGTATTTAATGTAGCCATTTGTTTTTCTATAATATTCTCTGTAATATTATTTATATTAAGTTTTACGTTTAAAAAGACGTTGTCTTTTTTTATTATAGTAATAAGTTCTTTTAAAGTAAAAACAGTTTGGCTGATTGACTTTTCTTCTTTTAGAAAATAGAACTTCGTCTTATTAAAGCGAATATTACACAGTATAACGATATAATATAGTTAAGGTACTTAAATTTTATATATATTAAAAACAATATAATTAACTAAATAACTTAGATGTTTTTTAGAATTAACTTTAAAGTTTTTTTTATCTTTTCCGGTTTTTCTGTTGTTTTTTATTAGGTAAATACGTGCTTTATACGCGTATTCCCCGCTTTAATCTAGTCTTAAATCAATTAATAGCTTCTTTACTATTAGTAGATCATATTATCAAAAATAACCCTAAAAATATTCTTAAAGTACTTGGTTTGGGCTCTTTATTCTTTGTCATGTAAATAGTGCCTTGTTATATAAGTAAACCGCTATATTACACACTTCTAGGTACAGTTTCTTCAGGAGTTTCACTCAAACGCGCATTTTAATAAATTTAGTAATAATTTTTTGTCCTGCGCGCTTTGAGTCGCCGACTAGTTCTTTAGTATATACTAAGGGGTTCTTTATTTTGATCCTTTCCTTTGTCGTTTAGTCCTAATAACATGTTGTTTTAGAGATTATAACAACAAAAGTATTATTATTATATTTAATAACATAAATAAACAATTTATATTAACGTCTTATTTAATATTTGAAGTTTTATAATATTAATATAATGTGGTTTAGCGACTTATTTACTAAAGTCTAGTTAAACAGTTTTTTATTATATTTGTTTTTAATTATTAATAATTATTACGTTTTATTATAACTTAAGGGAAAATCAAATAAGTCCTAAAAGATTTTAAAAAATAGTCTTGCCGCTTTGTTTTTAGACTCTTTTTTTGAAATGACGTTTCTGGCATATGTTATAATATAGTCCTCATATTTGATTTTAGAAACACTGTTAAATTCTACCCTTTTCTTTATATAGAATAGTACCCAAAGTACTTTTTCTTTAAGATGGCCCGTTCTTAGGTACTATATTTCTAGCGTTATATAACGAGTTTATAATGGCTTTTTACTTAACTAAAAACCTTGTTTTAAACTATAACAAAGAGTTAAATATATTATAATTAAAAAGCGCTTTATTATCACTAGGTTATAAGGGCGACGAGAATAATTAAAAGGCTTATATTTAAAGAAGATAAAGTTATACTTTTACTTTAGTTTCTAAAATATTATATTATTTCAAACTTCCCCATATTTTAATATAATGTCTTTTCTCAAATACTAGATCCTAATATCCAACAAAAACACCTCAAAGATAATATTAACGTTAAAACCAACTATAACTACAATGTTATTTAAAGTTAAGTCTTATATATTTAAACTGTCTTTGTTTTTTAATATATTCTTAAAGAGTCATTAGCCCTAATTAATAACTAAAAAACGTTATATACTTGCTTTTATATAGTCATTATTCTTTGACTTTACAAAAGTACTTAAGATAAGCTTTTTTTTGTCATTAACAAAATATTAAGTACTATAGTTATCAATAAATATATTATTAAAGAGTACATATAAACTATTGATAAAATCTACGGCGTATATTCTTATTGTTTTGTTGACGTTAAATAACTTTGGATTAATAGTAGTAATATTGACATTTTTAAGGTATTTACTTTTGTTTGTCAATAACAACGGTTTTTTTTCCTTTTTATTTAGGATAATGCTTTTAATGATTCAATTAATAAAAAAGATCTTTTAATTTTCTTTAACGATTTCTTTTTGTAGTTCAATATACTTTGTTTTTTTAAGTCTTTTACAAGTTTTTTTGACTTTATTATTATTAGGGTGATTCTTTAGTTTATTTGTATAACTGCTATTATAAGTGTACCATAGTCTTTAGTATTTAATAAGTACTTAGAAGTAGCTATTCTTGGAATTATAAGGGTAACTGCTTTTTTTTGATTATTTAGAGTAAAATCGGTTAAATAAGTTTTGTTTATTATAAATACTCGAGTTTTTAATATTAAAAGTAGTTTCAAAAGTATCAAGAGTTTTTGAATGTTTTTTAAAAAAAGTATATAACTTATTTGTTGTTTTTTTACTTTTTAGACTATTTTTGAAATATTTTTTTAAGTTAGTTTTAAAAGCTAAACTGTACTCTTTAAATATTATATAGTGTTTTTTTCTTAAAACGTCGTTTTTAATAATATCAGCTAAAGTTTAAATGGATTATGTTTTAATATAAACTAAAACTATAAAAAAGAAATCTCAGATACTCAAAACGCTTTATATTTTTAAAATATTATGTGTTTTAATAAGACAGTATTTCTTTTGTTATTTTTTATATTAAATATGAGTTTTTATTTTCTTTTTTCTTTCGGAAATATTTATTAAAGCTTTTCAATAATTTAAGATAATAAATAATAATATAAAAACATCTGAAAGAACTAGCTTTTGTTTAATTGATTTAATTAATATTTAAAGTCTAACGAGATTTTTTGACTTATTATCATTAATAGCATTTATTAAAATTAATATATTAATAGTATTATTAACTTAATTAAATAAGTGTTAATACTTTATATTAAAGAACGTCTATTAGACGAAGTTATTCTAGAATTTTCTTATACGAGTTTCCTAGATTTCTTTAATATTGTTAAAAGTTGCTTTTTATAGTTTAATAGTTTGTAGAAGCTCTATGAAAGTCTTTTTTTCGTCTTTATTAACAGTTTTTTATTTGTGGTATATTTTCCACTCATTGTCACTTATTAACGTTATTTATTTTATAAACTGATTATTTATCTTAGTTTATATATATTCGTCAATATTAAAAACTATTAGTCAAGATTTAAAGAGGTTTAGAACATTATATTTATTTAGGTTAATAAAGTCGATAATACCCTTTAATTAGGTGTAATACTAGAACCTTGTCCATTATTGTGGTTATTAACGATGATTGTTTAATAAAACGTCGTCCTTGTTGATTAATATGTCTTAAAAAGACATTCTATTATTATCAAACATTTAAAAAGTTTAAAAAAGTATTATTATATTAAAAAAGGGGAATATATATTTTTGAAGAATTCTTTAAATAATAGTAAATGTCCTTTAATACTTACCCTTGCTTTTCTCGACCTACAATAGTCATACCTTAATAACTTATAAAATAAGGCTATAACTCTTAACTATTGAGTATTATAAAGGAAGAGCTTTAAAAAGTGTAAAAGTCTTAAATTATAAAAGAGTATAATAAAGCTCCCTTTAAAAAAAAGCTCTAAAGAGCTAATTACATAAACGGTCTTAATTGGTTACAGTGCCATTGAGGCTCTGTTAGTACTACTAACCGACAAACCCCTATTCTGTACGACATTTAACTATGACTTGGGCTATATTTAATGCTTTTAAGTTAGCATAAATAAACACATATATTAAACCCCCTGACTTTGTAGTGTATAATTATAGGACTAATTTTAACTTTAAGAAATTCCGCAGCTTCCTACGCTTTATTAAAAATATTCCAAAGCTAGTTTTTATAAAAGTATATTACTTAATTAGCAAAATAAAAAAATATTATTATCTATTTTAATATGCCTATAAAATTGTTATAAAAAAACACTCTAAACTAAATAACAAAAATCGACTGCAAATGGCAATTAAAGCAATAAATAATATAACTAGACCTAATAAGCTAATTCCTATACTGCTTGTTTTTAAAGCTTACCCTAAAATGACAAAATTAAACCCTCCAAGTTTGTTTATTAAGCAGCGCGCTATTATCATTAAAAAGGCAATAAAGGAAGTAAAACGGATTTATGCAATTCACAAAGTCAATAATGCATTGGCAATTTAAAATAGCCCTGGTATTACTTTGATATATAATCTATATTTAAAGGATTAAGTCCTAATATAAAAAAAAAGGATAAAAAAGATTATATAAATTCCTAAGAATAAATAGCAAGTTTTGCAAGATTATTATAAACAATAATCGAATTTGTACATTTTGATCAACATTTATACGCCCATTTAAAACAAATACACTAGGCGTTAAGCGTCAAAAAAAAAATTTGCCAAAAAATTCCACAAAAATAACTCCTAATCCCAAATCACTAGTTAATAATACACCCAAATTAATTAAAATTACTTTTGATCTCGAATCATCAATTAATAGTATACCCAAATTAACACCAAAACCATCCTAAATTATTGTCAAGCTCCCATTTATATAACCCATTTAAGGATTATTAATAATTAATAATAATTACAATACTAAAATGTTTTTAATTAAAAAAGAAATAAAAAATCAAGAGCTTTTTATTAAATTTTGAAATAAAGGCAAGATCACTACTTTTAAAGCACTATTTTAGCAATCTTATTAAATAAAGTATAAGGCACTCATTAAAAAAGGGGTTTTTACACCTATTCAAAAGGACAACCCTAAAATAAAAAGCCAATGCATTTTTAAATTCAGAATAGTAAACGAAGTTAAAAAAAAAAAAGACATTAACGCCATATAAGAAATTGAGACTTGTTGTTTAATGCTTTAATAATAAAGGTAAAAAAAAGATATTAATTTAATTTTTAATAATTCAATGCATAAGCCAATGATTGCTTATTTTTTTAATATTTGCGATTAAAAAGCTGAAAAAGATTTAAAATGGATCTAAATCACGTTTGGCATTTTGGGATATTACTTAAGCTTATGTATAAATATAAACAAGGCTTTTTCAAAATATTTTTATATGGCCTCCCTAAAAGATTATAAACAAATTCCCTTTTAGTATAATGTTTATAATAATATTCCCATTATATGGCATTTTAAAATCAGAAAATTACTAGTTCAATACTTATTATAAGCACTATATTAAAAAGTTATAAATAAAAACCTCCACGTATAATTCTTATTTATTAATTAATACCAAAAATAATTAAAAATTAAAAATAATTAAAATGCAAACAAACAATACTTTGATTTTGGGAAATAACAATTTTTTGGCCAAAAAGCAAATGTAAATTACAAATGTAAATTTTTTAATAAAGCTGATTTAAGTCCTAAACGCCTTTAAATCCTTTCTATTTAATGATTGCATTATTAATATAAAAGGAGATAATTTTTACATATTTTAAAAAAGACAAGGGGCTAAAATTGAGCTAATTAACATTAAAAAAAGTAATTATAAAAAGGCCTACATAAAGCAACATGCTTATGAAGCCTATATCGCTATGATTTGTTAGTTAAAAGCTATATTTAATCTCTTAATAACAGCTCAACATCAAAATCCTACAATGAATAATGCTAAGGCGTTGAATTTGCGTTTTTAATAGAAAATAAATAATCTAAAAAAAAGATTTATAATATATTCCCATAAATTTACATTTAACAAAAATTTACCTTTTCATTAATAATTCTTTTGCTAATAATAAAAATCTAAGTTCCCAAATTGATTTTATGATAATAATCAAAACCAAATCAAAAAGGAATGCTAAATTTACCCTTAATAGCAACATCATTCATATTAGCTTTATTAAATGCAAAAAAATTACTTGCGCAATGTTTACTTTAAAATTATATGCTATGATTGCGGGCGTTAATATATTAATTGCCATGGCAATTATTATTAATATGGTGACTAATAAGCTTGATTTTTCAAGGCTTCTTATCATTGTTTATATAAACTTTTTTTTATTATATAAATATATTATCAAACTTGATACTACAAAAGAAAGCGTTTAATAATTAATATAATAGTAATTCATTAATCATATAAGCGCAAGGAATTTATAAAAATGCAATAAATTAATAGTGCTTATAACCCTGCTGATGCCATAATAAAAGCTACTCCAAATAAGGCTTTTTAGAATTTTATCGATATTAACACATTTATTGTTAAAATAGAGGGATGGGTTTAAAAACTTATTAAAGCTAATTTGGATTAATAATGAAAGAGTTCATATAATTATTACCTTTTTTTTGTATATATTTTTTTTAAAATGCGTTTTTTATTTTATTTACTTATTTTTTTTTTTTTTTTTTTACATATTATGATTATTCAATTTGTAAAGACGAAAAATAGCTTGATTTTGCATTTATTTACCCTTTTATTTAAAGCATTAATAGGCGGCTTTACAATAATATTCCAATAAGGACCTAATTGCCGGTTTTATTACAAAAGGCTACTTTTGTATAAAGGTTTAAGGAAAGTATTACTACAAAAAATTTATTATAAAGCTAATTTAAAATAAGGCCTATTTATTACTTATGCCATATGGGCCGTTCATAAATAGCTTTAAACTCTTTTCTTTCTCTTCTATTACTAGTACATCGTAATAAGGGCGCTTACTATTAAGTCCCGCTTTAACAAAAGCCTTACGCTTATTTTAAGCTTTTACGGCTTAGGCGTAAACGCTAAATATTATTTTATTAATATAGCCCAAAGCCACCGCCATTTTCCTAATTTAAATGCTTAGGTCTTATATTTAAATTGATTATTAATTGAAATTAAATATTACATTAGGTTATATATTAGCTGGGTATTAGCAAATTAATTTGATTTGATTTAAAAGGCCCAAGTCTCCTTTAACAAAGCAAACGCCAGCTGATCTTTTGTTTTTAATGCCTTCGCTAAAATAATCAATAATATAACGGCAATTGATTTTGCGGCAGTAAAAAGGTTCACTAAAACAAATGGTTTAATATTAGCCGTATGAACTAGAATATGAAACTTAATATTAATAAATTAGAGAAGCTATATTTACATCAATTATGAAATATATTTAAATCTTTTTTAAATCCATAATTAACTTATGATCCGGGCTTATGGCTAATCCCTAAGAATTTATTTATAAGGCAGTATTCCTTCTTTTGCTTTATGCAATAGCTGTACTTCTTTAATTTAAAATTGTTAAAAACACAAAAGTGCTTTAATCTATATGCCTAAGCGTAAATACATCAAACATAACATTTGTAATAAGCAATTACAAAAGCGCTAAATGGCACCGGAATTGGCACTATATTATTATTAGTATTAAAATATAAAATTAAATCAGCCTTAAAACAAATCCAAGTACTAATCTGAGGAATAATTGATTTATTATTAATAAATTAAAGTTGTTAATTAAGAGGTTTTTAGAATTATGTTAGTTTTAGTATAAGATCAATGGATTTTGGTATATTAACAATCATTCGTTATTGCTAAGAAAAGAAGAATGAATTTTTAAAGAACCCTTAAGATATATATGAAATAGGGGGATAATAGGAAGATTCATGGGCCTTGCTTAAATTATTAATAAATCTTGCTTAATTTATATATTATTAATTTTTGGCCCTAAATCAATAATTCCCTTAACACAATTGATACAAAGCTATTACAAATGGATTTCAGACCTCTTTTAAGCCCCTGCTATAAGTTATTGCGTTTATTCTATTTCTTGGCATTTTTTAATCTTTTTTTTAATGATTTTTGATTTTATATTTTTTTATATCATTGTTATTTGGCTTTTTTTTATATATTGCGTATTATTATGATTTTCAGCGCATTGTTTTTATAAAACGTTTTTTTTAGCTTATTAAAGTTTACATTACCCCTGCTTTTTTTTTATTATATTGAAATCTCTGTTTATTTTTTCAAAAGAAGTATTACTAATGTTGGTTCACAAGGATTATATAATTTTATTATACTATATAGAAAGCGCCATTTGAATGATATTATAATAGTTTTAGGGGTTATGCCTTGGCTATTAGGAGTAATGGATTTGATAGTTTCAGGGGGTAATTAGAGCTGTAATAGATCTGTTATAAGAGTCATTTGGAGGAGTATATAGTAAGGGATTTTTCTCATTTTTTTGAGAATACACAAATTTTATCACCCACTTTATTGAAGACTATATTAACCTCTTTTGCTTTAATATATTTTTGCGTGATTCACCGGTATTGCACCGACATATTGTATTTAATGTCATTATTATGATTAAAAAACGGAATATAAGGGTACTTGACTTTATTGGCTTTAATAGTAAAAATACTAAAATCTAGTTTAAGAAAATAATAATCAAGAGATAGTTAAAGATCTGTGATAAGGGCTTAAGTAATAAAATGTCGTATTAAATCAGTATCAGTTAATTTAATACGTTTATTTTAAGGAGTTCTATTAAAAATAAATACAAAAACAACAGCTGTGTAAATTATTTCTTATATATATGCCTTTTAAGTATCAGTGAAGTTAACGTTTACTATCGTGGTAAGTTCTAGAAAAATATTATAAAAGGTATTAATTTTAAAAATTAAAAGCGGTTCTTCTTTAAATTTAATTAAAGGTTAAAGTAAATCGTTTTTTAAAATCAATACGTCTTCAAGAAAAATTGTATTATTAACGGTAATAAAACTAAGTCATACAAAAACTAAGGTCTTATATGTGCTTCGTTAAGGAAGCATATATAAGTAATTGTTTTTATTTTTTATATAACTATTGGTCCACAGGAGTTATGTAATCTCACCATACTGTATAAGGAGCGCCATTTGAATAGTATCATAATAGTCTTCAGGGGTTATGCCTTAGCTA
Source organism: Helotiales sp. F229 (assembly GCA_002554605.1). Taxonomy (NCBI): domain Eukaryota; kingdom Fungi; phylum Ascomycota; class Leotiomycetes; order Helotiales; species Helotiales sp. F229. Next base: position 1,199,920 of record MXAW01000011.1, read on the forward strand.
TTAAAAGTAATGGATTTGATAGTTTCAGGGGGTAATTAAAGCTGTAACGGACTTATTATAAGGGTCATTTAGAGGAGTATATAATAAAGGATTTCTCCCATTCTTTTAAGAATACACAGATTTTATTATTTACTTTACTAAAGACTATATTAATCATTTTGCTTTAATATATTTTTATGTGATTTATTAGTACTACACTAACACTAATTAATGGTTAATTTATATCATAAATAATAAGGTCTCAAATTATAAAATTGACTTAAAGCATTTAATTATTTATACCTTTAATTAGGGCCTAGCCATTTGACTAAATTAAAGAACAAATAACTTCCCCTTTTGAAGAACATTGGTAAAGGCACTTTAATTGATTAAAAATCTAATAATTATATAATAAATACAACACAACAATTACTCAACAACAACTATTAAATCAATACCTTAAAATCGGACTAACGAACTATTTAAAAAATCATATTTAAACCGATTTTAAACCCACCTTAATATAATGTCTTAATCAAAGGAGCGCACTATAGAATTAATAAAAGAATATGTAAAAAATAATATCATTTCACTAATTTAAGAATTAATGGATAATACATTATTAAGGGCTGATGACATACCAATTAATTATACAAAGTATTCATGAGAGTTTTGTAAATATTACTATGACAAGAAGTCAATGGGAAAGTACTTGTTTTAGGATTTTTAGGAGTTCTTTAGTAAATGGATAATTACTGATTTTAAAAAGATTTATAAGTAAAAAAAGGCTTAACTAAAGGATAATCTTAAGTTCTACGGTTATTATATATAAAAAACAAAGCAAATAAAAATTATAAACGCATTAAAAAAAAAATAAAGGTTAATAAAAACAAATGGCCTAAAGAACAACTAAAAATATAAAACCAAATATACCTAAGATTTGTCCTAAATCATGTCTAAAACACATTTACACTTTATATATAACCCTTTCAAAATTAACTAAAGATCCCTGTACTTATATAAACCCCTTTCTCTTTTACGCCAAAAACAAAAAAGGGTTAAACACTTTTAGCACTAAAGGTAAAAACGTTAAGTATTATACTAAAACATCAAAATAACTCACTTAAAACCCCTGCCCTTATCAAAGTTAATACTACAAAAGAGGATTTATATAATATAACACTACTTATTAATTCAAAAAAAGAATTCCCATTTACCCTTAATAAAAGGCCTTTTAAAGATAAACCAAAGTAAAAATTAAACGATAATACATTATTAGATTTAATACTATCGTTAAGTGTTTATTTAAAGGACAGGACATTCCCCCCTTTTACAATAGTACTAAGACTTATTAAACCTCATTCTGAGCTAATACGGCTTTTATGGTTTATAATGGACCTACTATCTTTAAACTAAGCCAAATCCTTAATAAATCTTAGTAAAATATATTTAAAAGAGCTTTAATATAACAATGCTAAGGACTACTTCAACAAGAAATTACACATCTTTGCCGATTTATATTAATAAGCTATCCATTAATAATTCTATTTAAAATCAAACGTTTCTGTCCATATTATAAAACAAAGCCAATATATACTATTTCCAATCCTTTCAGAACAAAGGTTATTCTTTTAAAAATCTTATCATAATTACTCAAAATAACTTTAAAATAAAAGAACATATAAATAAGTTTCTGTTGTACAGAATGGGGTTGCTTACCTAAGCGAGCCCCTATTCAGCATATATCTTTAGTTGCGCAGGAGCTTTCTTCTTATAAAATAAAACGCTTTTGCCATTATCATTTAGACTTACTGCTTTCCTGCGCAATAGTTAAAAGCCATATTTGCATTTAAGCTATTTGTGTTATTTTGTAAAGATTATGGTAATATCAAATTACAATGTGCAAGATGTTTTTTTTTTTTTAAAAATCTTTTTAGCTTACTTTTTAAGCTTTAATACCTCCTTTTTATTAATACTTCAACATAATGCCACTTTTCTTTTTTAATTATAATAATAAAGCTTCCAAAAACCTTGCATATGCGCCTAAAAGACCGAATCCTTTTTTTTATAATAATTTATAAAGCTTAAAAGCCAAGCTATCTTTTTAAATAGCTGGGACTATATTAATTCTTATGATTAGAACACTTCATATTTTCCTATTATTAAACCTCCATTGCCTTTTACGATTAATGAAATGCTTTATATTAAAAATATAATAAGGCTTGCGCTATTATAAAAATGGGATAGCGATTTGCAAAATGTTTTGGTTAAGGGGCAATGCCCAACGGCTTAGCAAGCCGTTTTTTAGGACATAAAAAAGCAATACCAATTTTGATAAAAGGAGTTCATTTAAAGGCAAGCTTATTAGATTGCCCAAAAGTTAATATATTTTGCAATTTGGAATTAGATAAAGCAAATAATAAAGCCGGCGCTTCTTAAACCTTAAATATAGTGCTTGACTTTAAAAAAAAAGCTTTTCCTTTAAAATATTATGCAAGGTTTTAAAATTAAGTTTGCCCTTAGCAATAATGCTATTAAGGAACATGTTAAGAATAAGTATTAATAACTATTGAAAATGATTAGGTCTGGAGGTATTATTTTTTTAATATAGCTTATTAAATGGTTTATGGCATTTTTCAAAGCATAAGGCTATAAGCTTTTTAAAGTTAAAGGCGCTTTTTTAATTAAGGATTTCCTTTGGGCTATGTTTGTTAAGCTAGCATTTGAATGGGGGGTACAATATTTGGATTAATATATTAAAGCTAAGATAATAGGAAAGTTAATGGGATGTATTTTGGAGCAGTATGAAATGATTTTGGAAGGGCATTTATAATAAGGTGAAAATGGAAAACTAGCCGGCACTTATGCAATATTTGGAAGTTGCCTTAATATAATTGGAAACGCCTGCCTTTGCCTTGAAGCCGGATAATGATATGTTTGGTTTACATTAAACTGCTTAAGGGTAAAGGTAGCCTTAATTAAAAAGTCTTCTTTATATCTCTTGATGTTTTTTATAAATAATTAATAAATTGCTCTTTAATTATATTTTACTAACTTGACTTTTAGTAAACTTTGGGAAACACTTGAAAAGAAGGGGTGGCTATAATTAAGGGCAAATTCAAGGAAATAGCTAATATGGCACTTACATTACCTTGGAAATATAGTTTGCTAAAGATACTGGAGAGCGTAAGGTACGCATTTTTAGTATAAAGCACTGAAGATGTTCAGATTGTACTAGAGGTAGTGGATTTACAACCCTTACCAGCTTAGGCGCAGCAGGCGGTAGCTTTTTTACTAGCCTATTCAGTTCTTTTGGCTATTAAGTTATATATGTTAAAGCAGTTAAACAATAATAGCTGGCTAGCTATTAATTGCGTATTTAATAAACCCCTTTCTTTTGGTATTATTTATTAACAAGGTTACATATACTCTCTTTTTGCTTTTGGCGCTTTGGCTAGCTTTTAGGGAATACATTTCCTTATTGTTCTTAAGCTTTTAAAGCTCTTTTATATACTAATTTCTTTATATATATAATCGGGAATGCATTACATAATTAGGGGGTATATTGTACAGAATGGGGTTGCTTACCTAAGCGAGCCCCTATTTAACATATATCTTTAGTTGTGCAGGAGCTTCTTTTTTACAAAATAAGATGCTTTTGCCACCACCATTCAGACCTACTGCTTTCCTGCGCGATAGTTTCTTAACTAATAATTTAACTTAACTTTCTCATTATTCTAAACTAAATCATACTAAAAGGGTAAACCAGTACTAAATCAATTAAAGAGCTTCGCTAGGGAATTGTAAAGCCTCTGTCTTAAAGATAATAACATAAAAAATAACAAAACGCTTTAGGATAAGCTGTTATAAGGAATATCAAATAACCTACTCTTTAAGATAGCTTTATTTAAGGCACTACTAACGTTCCTTACCTTAATAAACAATCTCCGCTCTACTATCAGCATTAAAACAACACATAAGCCGGGATCATAAATCAAAAAGGCCTCTAGATTAGATCTAAATCGCCACCGATCTTATGTTATTAATAAAAATGCGTATTACTTAGATAAAAAGATAATATTCTTATAAAATAATAAACATAGGGACAAATTTCGGCCTAAACCAAGTTATATTAGGTGTATCATTTATATAAAAAAAAAGGATTACTACAATAACCAACACTCTAAAAAGGAACAAAATATTATAAAAACAAAGTACTTTACTGAACGAAAAGTGGAAGGAATAAAAGCTATGGATAACTTATTTAAAGCTTATTTAATATATACTAAAAAATGTGAACCTAATTTAAACCTAAATCAAACCTAATCCAAAAAAAACATGAGGATAACCCCTATAATAACAAATCAAACACTTTATTAAATAATAATGATTTTTAAGGGAAAATAAACAGCGATAATAGCAATAGTACGGTGAACTTCACAACTGTATTTATAATAAGTAAAATCAAATATAATATATAAGAGGTATTATTATAACTTGAGGAGCGGAAAGCGGCCCACATTTTAAAGAATAAAATTAAAAAACCTTCATATAATAAGGCTTATATAATATAATAAATAAACCAATTTTTTTAAGGTCTTCTCATTAATATTAAAGTGTTAAATAAAAACACTAAAAGCATTAACTAATTACAAGCTTTATAACAGATTCAAAACGTTAGGCTTGACACAAACTAAGGAAGGCAGAGTCAGATCACATTTAAAGCCGGTTCCCGCCCGTTTATAAGAATAATAACGGCTAGTACTCTTATTAAATAAATGGAGTTTATAATTATAAATACGGATATGCCATTTTTAGTATGCCTATAATAACTAAATAAGTTCAATACCTAGTACAACAACTTACAGAATGTATTAATTTAAGGTAAAAAAAACACTTAATTATATAAAAACAAGGCCATCTATGGCTTCTCTTAAACGAGCACTAATAATTATTAAATTTATTAACTAGTACAATTAATACATATCACTTAACTAAAATAAAGATTTAAAGATTATATAAACAATTCGGGCACCCCTTAGTATAATGCCTATAACACTTATTAAACCAGGCTAGCTATATTCCTAACTTTAATATCATACTTAAGGTTAAAAAGATATATAAACATTATTAAAAACACGCAAATGTTCCACATAGGTTTTAATTTAAGTTATAAAATAACGTAGACTTTAATTATACAATTTATATTAATATAACACAATTTAGAGAAAGATATACCTTTTATATAATTAATAAAACCACCGGCTTTAAAATAATAAAGCTACTCTAAAAAAGACCCGATTCAGTTACGGCTTAGGTTATATTTAATGCTTTTAAGTTAACATGGATAAACACATATATTAAACCCCTTAACTTTGTCGTATATAATTATAAGACTAATTTTAACTCTAAAAAATTCCATAACTCTTTACAATTTATGAAAAGTACTCTAAAACTTATCCCTATGGAAGCATATCACTCAATTAACAAAGTAGAGAGATATTATCGTCCGTTCTAACGTACCTATAAAATCATTACAGAAAAACACCCTAAGCTAAGTAACGAAGATTAATTATAAATAGTAATTAAAACAGTGAATAATATAGTTAAACTTAATAGATTGATTTTTATATTACTCGTCTTCAGGGCCTACCCTAAAATGACAGAATTAAACCCCCCTAGTCCGTTTATTAAACAACGCGTTATTATTATTAAAAAAACAATAAAAAAATAAAATGGATCTATATGACCCATAAAGTCAATAATACGTTAATAACTCAAAATGGCCCTAATACTACTCTAGTACATAGCTTATACTTAAAAGATTAAGTCTTAATATAAAAAGAAAAGAAAAGATAAAAAAAATATACAAGTTCGTAAAGATAAATGACAAGTTTTATAAAATCATCATAAACAATAATTAGATTTATACATTTTAATTAACATTTATACGCCTATTTAAAACAAATACATTAAGCGTTAAACGTTAAAAAGAAAATTTATTAAAGGATTTTATAAAAATAACTTTTAATCTTAGATTATTAATTAATAATACGCCTAAATCGACTAAAATCACTCTTAATCCTAAATCACTAATTAATAATATACCCAAATTAACTCTAAAACCATTATAAATTACCGTTGAGCTCTTATTTATATAATTTATTTAAGGATTATTAATAATTAATAATAGTTATAATATTAAGGTGTTTTTAATTAAAAAAGAGACAAAATATTAAAAGCCTTTTATTAAACTTTAAAATAAAGGCAAAATCATTACTCCTAAAGCACTATTCTAATAATCTCGTTAAATAAAATATGAGGCACTTATTAAAAGAGGGGTTTTTATACTTATTTAAAAGGACGACCCTAAAGTAAGAGGCCAACGTATCTTTAAATCTAGAATGGTAAACAAAGTTAAAAGGAAAAAAACCTTAACATTATATAAAAAGTCAAGACTTATAATTTAATATTTTAATAATAAAAGTAAAAAGAAAATATTAATTTAATCTTTAATAATTTAATGTATAAATCAACGTTTACTTATTTTTTTAATATTTACGATTAAATAACTAAAAAGGATCTAGAACAAATCTAAATTATATTTAATACTTTAAAATATTACTTAAGCTTATGTCCAGGTATAAATAAGGCTTTTTTAAGACATTTTTATATGGCTTCTTTAAAAGATTATAAATAAATTCCCTCTTAACATAATGTTTATAATAATACTCTTATTATATAATATTTTAAAATCAAGAAATCACTGGTTTAATACTTACTACAAGCACTATACTAAAAAGTTACAAATAAAAACCTTTACATATAATCCTTACTTATTAATTAATACTAAAAATAATTAAAAATTCAGAATGATTAAAATATAAACGGATAATACTTTGATTTTAGGAAATAACAACTTTTTAGCTAAGGAATAAACGGAAATTATAAATGCAAACTTTTTAATAAAACCAATTTAAGTCCTAAACGCCTCTAAACCCCTTATGTTTAATGATTATATTATTACTATAAAAGGAGACGATTTTTATATGTCTTAAAAAGAACAAAGGGCTAAAATTAAGTTAATTAACATTAAAAAGAGTGATTATAAAAAGGCCTATATAAAACAACGCGCTTATAGAGCTTATATTATTACGATTTATTAATTAAAAGCCACATTTGATTTCTTAGTGATGGCTTAATATTAAAATGCTATAATAAATAACACTAAGGCCTTAAATCTACGTCTTTAATAATAAATGAATAACTTAAAAAGAGGTCTACGGTATATTCCCGTAAACTTATGTTTAACAAAGATCTGAGTTCTTAAATTAGTTTTATAATAATAATCGGAACTGAATCGGAAAGGGATGTAGAGTTTACCCTTAATAGTAACATTATTTATATTAGTTTTATTAAATACAAGAGAGTTACTCGCGTAGTGCTCGCTTTAAAATTATACGTTATAGTTGTCGGTGTTAATATATTAATCGTTATAGTAATTACTATTGATATAGTAACTAATAAGCTCAATCTTTTAAGGTTTCTTACCGTCGTTTATATAAACTCTCTCTCGTTATATAAATATATCGTTAAACTCGGTATTATAAAGGAAAAGCGTTTAATAATTAACATAATAACAATTCGTCAATTATATAAACGTAAGGAACTTACAAAGATACGATAAATCAATAGTGCTCATAACCTTATTAATACCATAATAAAAGCCACTTTAAGTAAGGCTTTTCAGGATTTTATTAATACTAACACGTTTATTGTTAAGATGGAAGGATAAGTTTAAAGACTTATTGGAACTGATTCGGATTAATAATAATAAAATCCGTATAGTCATTACCTTTCTTTTACGTATACTTTCTTTAAGATGTGTTTTTTATTTTATTTATTCATTTTATTTCACTTTTTTTTTGTATATGATAATTATTTAGTTTATAAAGATAAAAGACAGCTTAAATTCACATTTATTTATCCTTTAATTCAAAACACTAACGAGTAGCCTTATAATAATACTTTAATAAGGACTTAATTACCGGTTTTACTATAAAGGGCTACTCCTGTACAAAGGTTTAAGGAAAACATTATTATAAAAAGCTTACTATAAAGCTAATTTAAAATAAGGCTTACTTATTACTTATGCCATATGAGCCGTTTGTAGATAGTTTTAAATTCTTTTCTTTCTTTTTTACCGCTGGTACACCGTAATGAAGGCGCTTATTATTAAGTCTTACTTTAATAAAAGCCTTGCGCTTGTTTTAAGCCTTTATAGCCTAATCGTAAACGCTAAATATTATCTTATTAATGTGGCTTAAAGCTATTATAATCTTTTTAATTTAAACGCTTACGTCTTATATATAAACCAGTTATTAATTGAAATTAAATATCACACTAAGTTATATATTAATTAAGTGTTAGTAAATTAACTAAGTTTAATTCAAAAGGCCCGAGTCTCCTTTAATAAAGCAAACGCCAATTAGTCTTTTGTTTTTAGTACTTCTGTTAAAGTAATTAATAACATAGTAGTAATTGACTTTGTAACGGTAAAGAAGTCCACGAGGACAAATAGTACGGCGTTAGCCGCATAAACTAACGTATTGAACTTAGTGTTAACAAATTAAGGGAGTTATATTTACATTAAATACGGAATACATTCGAATCTTTTTTAGATTTATAACTAATTTATGAGTCGGGCTTATGATTAGTCTTTAAGGATTTACTTACGGGGCGGTATTCCTCTTTTTATTTAATATAATAACTGTACTTTTTTAGCTTTAAACTATTAAAGACATAAAAGTACTCTAAACCATATGCCTAAGCACGGACGTACTAAACATAACATTCATAGTGGGCAACCGTAAAGGCGTTAAATAACACCGGAATTAATATTATATTATCGTTAACATTAAGATATGACATTAAAACGGCCCTAAAACGAATTTAAGTACTGATTTAGGGAATAATTGACTTATTATTGGTGGATTAGAATTATTAATTGAGAGGTTTTTAAGATTACGTCAGTTTTAATATAAGATCGATGGATTTTAATACATTAATGGTAATTCGTTATTATTAAAAAAAGAGGAACGAATTTTTGAGAAACCCTTAGGGTATATATAGAATAGGGGGATAATAGGAAGATTTATGGGCCTCGCTTAAGTTATTAATGGACCTCGTTTAATTTATATATTATTGATTTTTGGCCCTAGATTAATAACTCCCTTGACACAATTGGTATAAAGCCGTTATGAATGGATTTTAGACCTCTTTTAAGCCCTTATTATGAGTTATTACGTTTATTTTGTTTCTTAACATTTCTTAGTCTTTCTTTCTAATGATTTTTGATTTTACATCTTTTATGTCATTATTATTTTAACTCTTTTTCTTTTATATATTATATATTATTATACTCTTCAACGTATTATCTTTATAGAACATTTCTTTTTAACTTATTAAAGTTTATATTACCCTTGTTTTCTTCTTATTATATTAGAATTACTATTTGTTTTTTTAAAAGAAGTATTACCGGTATTAATCCACAAGGGTTATATAATCTCACTATGTTATATAAGGAACGCTACTTAAATAATACCATAATAGTCTTTGAGGGTTATGCCTTAGCTATTAAGAATAATAGATTTAACAATTCCAGGGGGTAGTTAAAACTGTAACGGACCAATTATAAGGGTCATTCGAAGGAGTATATAATAAGGGATCTCTCCCACTCTCTTAAAAATACACAGATTTTACTACCCACTTCACTGAAGACTATATTAACCACTTTACATCAATATATCTTTACGTAATCCACCGGTACTACACCGACAATAACAAATATACTAACAAATAAAAAAAGTGTTAATTTAAGAAGACAAGGTTAACGGGGGTTTTTAGCTTTCTTTAGGGCAATTACTCTCAAAAATAAAATAAAAGGCACCTACTTACACAAGTAAATAGAAATAACATTATAATCATATAAAACAACAATGCTCTTATTTAAGGTAAAATATAACGTTTTATAATAAAATAAAAGTAAATCTTTTCTTATATTACAGCTAACCTCGAGGTAATACGAGAAACTACACCACTCTAAAGACACTAAAAAAAGAAGCTTTTTTATATTTAAACTTAAGGTTACGTTTAATATTAAAAAAAAAGTACATTTAATATAACAAATTAAGGCCTTATATATCCCTTCCTTAAAAATGGTTAACTTATCCAATAACTGTTCTTTTATTTAAGGCTCTAAGTCATACCGCTTTCCCTTTTATCACTTAAAGAATTAATCCTCTAAAGTGGCTTATTATATAATGGCTTATATTACTAAAATGGCCCGTGAAGTGGCCTTATAAAAATGGCCTGTGGAGTGAACTGTAATAAATAATATGAATTAATTAAAATATTAGCAAAAATTAGAAAAAATTGGAAAATTAAACTTTTTAAAAATTAGAAGATTTACCTCATTTTTCATTTTCACTTTTTATAAAAATATATTAATAATCATTTTTTTAAACAAATATAACCCATATTAGCGCCAATTTAATTTCTTCTAAAACAAAACAAATAAGAAATTAAAACAATATTAGGCTTTAAGCTAATAGGCAATACCTTTAAATACCAAATCAAATAAACAAACGCAAATAAAGATTTGAAATTATATTTTTATTTAAATATAATAATAATATCAAATTTGGTAAAAAGATTTCACTTCAAATATTAAAACATAAAAGGATTTTCAAAAGCTTTATTTTAATAATTAACGGCCTATAATACTAAAATTAATAATTATAATAATTTGGAAAACAATAAACTTATAATATTAATTGCAAAAATGCAGTTTTTTAAAAAAGGTGGGTAATATTACAGTTTACTCCATAAGCCATTTTGCGGGCCATTTTAATAGTATAAATTATTATGTGATATAGGCCATTTGTATAAGCCATTTTGTAAGCCACTTTGGAAGATAGGTTTTTACGTAACAAAAGAAAGCGGTATAACCCATAGCTTTAAGCAAAAGGATAGCCGTTAAATAAATCAACCACTTTTAAAAAAGGAATATATAAGGCCTTAGTTTATTATATTAAATATACTCTTTTATTCCTCATCTTTTTTTTAATACCAAGCATAGCCTTAGGTTTAAATACAAAAAAAGCTTCGCTTTTTAGTGTTTTCTCCTAAAGTGGTATGGTTTCTCATATCACCCCAAGATCAGCCGTAACAAAAACCTTAGAATCGCCACATTAAAGCAAATTAAAGAGTATTAAAAAAAAGTTAAGTTAGTGTCGTACAGAATAGGGGTTAGTCGGCTGGTAATACCAGCAGAGCCTTATGGCGCTGCAGCTAATTAAGGCTGCTTATGTAATTAGATCTTTGGAGCTTTTTTTTAAGGGGAACTCTATTATACTTCTTTATAATTCAAGATTTTCACATTTCCTAAAGCTTTTTCCTTATAGTGCTTAATAGTTAAGAGCCATAGCCTTATTTTATAAGTTATTAAAGTACGATTATTATAAGTCAAAAGAAGCGAGGGTAAGTGTTAAAGGATATTTACTATTATTTAAAAAAAAATTAAAAGCACATATTTCCCTTTTTTAATTTAATAATACTTTTTTAAACTTTTTAGACATTTAATAATAATAATAAGTTTTTTGAGACATATTAATTAATAAGGACAACGCTTTATTAAACAATTATTACTAATAGCCGTAATAGTAAACGAGATTTTAATATTACGTTTAATTTAAAGGTATTATTAATTTTATTAACTTAAATGAATATAATGTTTTAAACTTCCTTAAATCTTAATTAATAGTTCTTAACATTAACGAATATATATAAATTAAGACAAATTATTAGTTTATAAAATAGATAGCGTTAATGAACAACAATAAACGGAAAATGTATTATAAATGGGAGATTATTAATAAAAACAAGAAAAGGACTTTTATAAAGCCTTAATAAGCTATTAGATTATAAGAGGCGATTTTTAACAATATTAAGGAAATTTAAAAAAAACTCACATAAGAGAATTTTAAAATCAACTTGTCTAATAAACGTTTTTAACATGAGGTATTAATATTTATTTAATTAGGTTAATAATATTATTAGTGTATTAATTTTAATAAATGTTATTAATAACAATAAGTCAATTTTTTTTATTAGATTTTAAGCATTAATTAGGTTAATTAAATAAGAGCTTGTTTTTTAAACGCCTTTGTATTATTATTTATTATTTTAAATTATTAAGAAACTTTAATAAGTGCTTTAAAAAAAAGGAAAATGAAAGCTTAAATTTAATATAAAAAATAACAAAAAAGGTACTATTTTGTTAAAATATATAATATTTTAAAAGTTCAGGGCGTTTTAGGCATTAAAGATTTTTTATAGCTTTAGTTTATGTTAAAATATGGGTTACTTAAGCTTTAATTAATATTATTAAAGAGAATATTTTAAGAAAAGAATATTATATAATGCTTAAAAAGTACGGTTTAACTTTTAAAATTAATTTAGAAAAGTATTTTAAAAATATTTTAAAGGGTGGAAAAATAATAAATAAATTATATGCTTTTTTTAAAAAGTATTTAAAAATTTCTAATAGTTTTAAAACTACTTCTGGTGCTAAAAGCTTAAGCACTCATAATAAATAAGGCTTATTTAATTGATTTTATTTTAAATAATTAAAGAAAAGCGGTTACTTTTATAATTCTAAAAATGGTTATTTTTAAGCATTCATTAAATATTAGAGATTATGGTATACTTATGATAGCGGTTGTGTAAATAAATTAAAGAATTGCCTTAGTACATTTGTAAAAAAATTTAGTGGCTAATAGCCGCCAGCGGCGGCTTTTTGTGCTTTTAGCGCTTTTAGCTAAAAAGTTACATGTCAAAAAAATTAGGGACAAAGGCCATATACTAAAAAAAATTCTACGCTAAAAGCGTCAAAAGCGCCAAATTTTACTTATAGCGTTTATTTTAATAATAGTAAAAAAAAACTTTTTAAGGCTTTAAGTACCTAAGGTATTTAAGAGGTATACCACGGGTGTACACACGTGATTAACGCTAGTCAAGGTAAACTTTACCCAAAAAATTTAATGCGGTAATTATAATTTTATTAAGGTGGAAATTCATAGTGTGGTAGGCTTAGTAAAGCTAGTTTATTGGCTGTACACGCCAAAGTGCAGCCAAGCTTTAGCTTTAGAGCGGATAAATCAATAATCCCTTTTAATTAATATAGAAGTTATTAAGCTTTGGCTTAATCCGTTAAAAGGCCGCTAAAAAAAGACTTACTCACTTAAAGGCGGCCTTTTACGTTAAAAGCGCTAAACCGCTAAAATGGCTGATTTGGCCGATTAGTTAATTTTTTGGCGCCGATATTTTTTGCTGATGTAATAATAAGGTTAAAAAAACTTACAAAAGATTTAAAAAAGCGAAATATGCTAAGTTATAAAAGGAAATTGTTAAGGAAAATTAAAAGATCTTCCTTATTAATTAAATTATCAAAAGCGTTGTTTTAAATAAAAAGGAAAAAGAAAAGCTATTATTACTATTAAATAAAAGTAAATACCCTAAAAATATTAATACTATTCTTATTAATTTAAAGCTTTTAAACATTAATAAAACAATGAAAATATACGCCGCAGATTTTATTAATAACTTATATATATATTTAAATAACACATTTATTAATAATTACAGTATTTAATATTTTATTAATAACAAGAAAAAGCTTATTTTAAACACTTTTATAAAGTTTAAGAACAACAATTATATAAAAGCAAGTATATAATGCCTTTTAGTCATTAGTTAAGGCTAGCGACTTTTTAAGAATATACTAAAGAATAAAAACGGTTTAAATATATAAGATCTAACTTTAAATAACATTATAATTATAATTGGTTTTAATATTAATATTATTTTTAAGACGCTTTTATTAAACATTAGGATTTAATATTTAAGAAAAAACATTATATTAAAGTATAAGGAAGTTTAAGATAATATAATGTTTTAGAAATTAAAGTAGAAATATAATTTTATTTTATTTAAACATAAGCCTTTTAATTACTTTTATTACCCTTATAACTTAATAATAATAAAGCGTTTTTTAGTTATAATATACCTAACTTTTTATTATAACTTAAAATAAGGTTTTTAATTAAATAAAAAGCCATTATAAGTTTATTATATAATACCAAAGATATAATACTTAAAAATGGGCCATTTTAAAGAAAAAACATTTTAAGCATTGTTTTACATAAGGAGAAAAGTAAAATTTAATGATGTTTTTAAAATTAAATACAAAGATTATGTTATAATATATAAGAATATAGACTCGCTTATACTATAGACTCACTTATACTCGCTTATACCTAAGGACCTAAGACCCCTTAAAGAGCTAAGGTCCCCTAGAGGCTCCTAGGGCCCCCTAAAGGCTCTTAGGGTCCCCTAGAGGCTCCAAGAGGCTCTAAAAGATCCTGTAACTCTTGGATCGATCCGAGGCCTTGGCACTAAACCTAAATAGGCAATCAAAGCGATAACAAGGACCTAGTATCAGCTTGAATTTGATAATCAACTAAGCGAAGAAATCAAATAAGTGCCGGTTTCAAAGCTATTAGCTAAGGTTTTGGAGCTATTAAAGCAGAGGCTTGGCTATTAAAGCAAAGGCTTGGCACTAAGCCCAAATAGGCAATCAAAGCGACGAGAGCCGAGGAGAGCTTGGCACTAAGAGTAGTTAAATAGACCTAGAAATCCCCCCTCAATACAATCATCATTCGCACCAATATCACTTCTTTTCATAATATACACCGGAAATATTATTTTAAAAAAGAAGTTTAAAAACAAGGCAATAAAACCATTTTTTAAAAGTTTTTAAGACTTGTTTAATTTTCCCTTACGTTATAATAAAACGTAATAACTGTTAATAATTAAAAATAAGTACAATAAGAAATTATTTAATTGGACTTTAATAAATAAATTACTAAACCACATTATACTAATATTATAAAACTTTAAGTATTAAACAAAACGTTAATATGAATTGTTTATTTATGTCATTAAATATAATAATAACACTTCCGTTATTATAATTTTTAGAATAATATATTATTAGGACTAAACAATAAAAGAAAAGATCAAAATAAAAAAAACCCCAACGCATATTAAAAAGCCAGTCAATGGTTTAAAGCATGTAAGACAAAGAATTATTATTAAATTTATTAAGATGCGCGTTTAGGTAAAACTCTTAAAAAAGCTATACTTAAAAGTGTGTAATACAGCGATTTACTTATATAATAAGGCATTATTCATATAATAAAGAATAAAGAACTTAAATTAGGTACTTTAGGAGTGGTTTTAAGGCTACTTTTAATAATATAATCCATTAATTATAAAAAGGCTATTAATTAATTTAAAATTAGATTAAAGCGGGGAATACGCATATAAGGCGCGTGTTTATTTAATAAAAAATAATAAAAAAGCCAGAAAAAAAAGAGGCTTTAAAGTCAACCTTAGGGAACATTTAAGTTATTTAATTAATTACATTATTTTTAATATATATAAAATTTAAGTGCCTTAATTACGCCGTATTATTATAACGCGTAATATTTATTTTAATAAAACAAAGTTTTATTTTTTTAAATAAAAAGAAGTTAATTGACTAAACTACTTTTATTCTAAAAAAGCTTATTATTATAATAGAAAAGGACAACGTCTTTTTAAATGTAAGGCTTAATATAAGTAATATTATAAAGAATATTGTGGAAGAACAAATAGTTATGTTAAACATTATTATTAAAAAATATACTAAAGAGCTAATGAAAATAAAAATCACTATATTAAAAGTATTCCACTCGCTTATAAAAATATTCCCCCCAATTATTAAATTACCTATAATAATATTAATAAACCTTAATTTTCCTAAACTATTAATAAACTCAGGAATAACGGAAAGTAAAATAATAATAATTCCTTATAAAAACCGAAAAATAAAAAATAACAAAATAGTTCCTTATAAAAGCCAAAAGGAAGAAAGTAATAATATGGTCCCTTATAAGAATCAAAATTTAAGAGTGAATAAAGTGGTTTTTTATGAAGATAATATTAAGAACAATAATAGAATTTTGACTTTTTATAAAAGGTTAAGTTTAAACGCTTTAAAACTTACTAAAAATTGAATAATTAAAAATTAACCTGGAAAAAACGCCTTACATAATGAAAATATAAACTTAAATATTAAAAAGGCATGTTAAATATACCCTTAAATTATAATATTAAATTAAAGGCCATAAGACCTTAAGTAATAAGTCCTTAAATTATTAAAAGCTCTTTTTATAATAATTAGGATGGATGATGATTTTTAAATATTAGTTAAAGTAAGCCAATAACAGCGATGAAAATAAGAACATGATTGAATTTATATAATATAAAAAATATAAAAGAATATAATAGACTTATAATTTAAGGCTATTATTTTATAGTAATGGCTTTATAATAAAATAACTATTTACATATGATAGAGTTTATTAACACATTTTATAAAGTTATTTTAATACGAGTAGATAGCAAAAACATAATTATATTATATGCGGTAATAATAATAGTTATTTTAAGTATTAGAGTGGAAATAGACTTTACAATTACTTTTAATTTATATAACCTATATTAAAGGAAGCTTTTAAAAGTTTTAAAGAATTGGGATGAGTTAAATAATTACACCTAAGGTGAACACTTTAGAAAAAACATAGAAAAAGAGATTTCTAATTTAGAAACTCAATATTATTAAAAAGTAATTCTTAGGAAAAACGCTATTACATAGCTTATTTCACTAAAATAGGTTTTTATATATAAAATCGATTTAATAAACAAACTAATTTATTATCAATTTTACATTGTAATATAAGAGAACATATAAAACAACTTAACGATTTTTTTAATATACGCCATAACATTTATAACACGCTTTTTTAAAATAGTAATAACGCTTATAATATAATTCAATTTAAAAGTAAAATAATTTAACATAATTAACGTATTTATTAATATTAAATATAATAAGAGGAGCGCCTTAGTATTATGTTATTTCTTAAATAATTAAAAAAGACCTAGAATGATAATGGAAATTGACTAAATATTATACGGCCTAAAAGACTCCCTTACGTTATAATACGGCGATTTTACTATAACATTAAATAAACTAAATTTTAATCCTTTGGCGAAAGAGCTATGTATTTTTATAAACTCTAATAAAACAGTCTTTGTGGCGTTTTACGTTAACAATATTTAAGTTTTATATTACACCTTAAATAATAATAAAAAATAAAAAATTATTAAAGGGTTATATTTAATCTATGAACTTATTATATTAGGAGATATAGAATGGCTTTTAAGGGTACATGTAATTAAAGATCAGTCCGCAAAAACGGTGTTTTTAATACATAATACTTATAAAAAAAAAGTGGCTTAGAAATTTAATATAATAAATAGGAAGTGCCTAAGCACGCCTTTATTAAATTATAATTTAATTAAAAACCCTAAAATCATTATATTAAAGCAAATTAAAGAGTACTAAAAGAAAGTTAAGTTAGTTCTATATATAACTATTATGTTAAAGCCAGATGTTACTTTTATAGTTTTTTAGTTATCGTATTTCTTAATAAACCTAAGCGCTTAATATATAAAAGTAATTAAATAGACTATTAAATACTTGTTTAGATTACGCTTTTTAGCGATAGTTTATTAATGTAAAAATTAGGAAATATATTTATTAATAACCTTAAACGCCTTATTTATAGATGACAAAAAGTTAAAACGCTTTTCCCAAGGTTTTATTATAATATTATTTAAAGGTACGATTATTTAAAAAGCTTTAAGGCAAGATATTATGATTATTTTAATAATAAAAGCGAAGTTATTAAAGGTAATAAGAATAGCGAAGAAAGTAATGGCGCTCTAGCGTTTCTTTAAAGAATTAATATTTAATGTGGAAGTTTCATAAAATATATTTTATGATAATAAATAAATGATTCGGCTGATAATTGAAGAAAATCAATGCATTTCAACAAAGCTGAAACACGTTAATATATAAAATATGTGGTTATAATAAAAGCACAAAAGGGGAAGCTTTTAAGTAATATATTTCCCTACTAATAATATACTAATAAATGGCTTAATAACAAATTTACCCTAATAAAAGTTTAAAACATTTATAACTTTTTTAAACCTTTAGGACGCTTAAGCCGCTATCAAAGAGCTCATTTAAGTTAAAAGTATTAAGGCACATTTATATTTATATTTAATATATTTTATATATTATTTTAAACTAATATTATAAAAAACAATAAACATAAAAAAAGGATATGTAAATTTTAAGGACTTATTCTTAAGTTATTATTTTAGGATTATAAAACTGCTTTGACACACCTATAATTATATAATAACATCAGGGTAACGTTTTTAAATTATGATTTTAAGGTTATAAAGCCGCTCAACTATTAGGGTAATATTCTTAAGTTATAACTTACGGGTTGTAAAACCACTTTTATTTATAAAAATAAAAGTAAAAGGTTTACTAATCATTAAGCGGCGCTAGCCAGAACATTAACCTTTGCTAAAGTAAAAGCGCGAGCGGTAACAAGTGTTACAACAGCGGCAATTAAAAGTCCACTAATATTAATAATAATAATTATACTATTACTATTATTTACCCTAGCGCCAAAAATAAGGCGGGGGGCACGGCGGTCTTTTGGCAAAGAGAGGTTATATTATGTTAGTTATTGTTTTAAAACAATAAGAATAGCACTTACAAAGTAATAAACTAAAAGCAAAGTTATTCTTTTTCTTATTCTTATTTTTAATTTTTTTAATTTCTTTTTTAAAGGCAGCTTTAATAATAGCCTGACGGGCGGTGAGGGCCTATAACTGATTAATAAGATCTTTAAATATTACTTTTATATGACATTAAGCATTATATAAAATAATATATATATATAAAAGCTTTTTAGCATTGATTTTACAATTAAATAAACGGTAAAAAAGGCGGCAGCGGCTTAGGGCGCGGCAGTATAATTAACTTTATTATTTTTATAATAACAAAAACATTATATTAACAACGCCTTATCATAATAAAGGTCACCCGGCGCACCATGTATACTATTACGAATATAATAAGAGCATAGTATAACACAAGCTTTCCTAGCCATAACATAATGCCAAAAGAGTAATAAAAGTGGGAAGGGGAAGTAAGAAAAAAGGGTAATAACCTAAAAGGCGCCGGCTAATTATATTATATATATTAATATATTAATTTTAAACTTTTAAACATTTAGAACTTACTTTTTTTTAATGCTTTAAAGGCAATAGCGGGGGCGCGCTTTTTAGTACAAGTTATTTTTAATAATATAATTGCTGAAAAACGTAAATTCTTGGCACAAAAGCTTTAATATAATTTTACTTATTTATTTTTATTACCCTAATAATAACGCTTTTACTATAACCAATTATATTAGCACTACTTTCAATTATATAGCGGTTTACATTTACGCTATTATATTATATAAATTATATTTAAGCATTTTTATTACTTTTATAATTACTTTCAATTAAAAGGGTATATCATATAGAATAGGGGTCAATTGGTTGATAACATTAATAAAGCCTTATGGCGCTGTAGCCAATTAAGGCTACTTATGTAATTAGATTTTAGAGCTCTTTCTTAAGGGGAGCTCTACTATACTCTTTTACAATTCAAGACTTTCATACTTCTTGAAGCTTCTCCCCTACGGTGCTCAACAGTTAGTCTTATATATAGCCATTATATTAAAGACAGATGTTACTTTTATAGCTTTTTAGTTATTACACTTTTTAATAAACCCAAGTGTTTAATATGTAAAAACAGTTAAATGAACCATTAAATATTTATTTAAATCGTGCTTTTTAACAATAGTTTATTAATATAAAGATCAAAAGATATATTTATAAATAACGAAAAGTTAAGACGTTTTTCTTAGGGTTTTATCATAATGTTATTCAGAGGTACAATTGTCTAAAAAGCTTTAAGGTAAGACACTATAATTACTTTAATAACGGAAACGGAGTTACTAAAAGTAATAAGGATAACAAAAAAAGTGATAACGTTTTAGCGCTTCTTCAAAGAACTAACACTTAATGTAAAAGCTTTATAAAACATATTTTATAATAATAAACAAACGAATCAACTAATAATTAAAAAGAATTAATATATCGTAATAAAGTTAAAACACGTTAATATATAAAACATGTAATTATGATAAAAGTATAAAAAGGGGAGCTTTTAAGTGATATATCTCCTTATTAACGATATGCCAATAAATGGCTTAATAAAAAACCTGCCTTAATAAAAGTTTAAAATCTTTATAACTCTTTTAAACCTTTAAGACATTTAAGCCGTTATTAAAGAGTTCACTTAAGTTAAAAGTGTTAAGGCACATTTATATTTATATTTTATATATTTTATATGTCATTTTAAACTAACGTTATAAAAAGACAATGAATATAAAAAAAAAAGCGTATAAATTCTGAGGACTTAATTTTAAGTTATTATTTTAAGGTTATAAAGCCGTTTTAACATACCCGTAATTACATAATAACATTAAAATAACGTTTTTAAATTATGATTTTAAAGTTATAAAGCCGCTTAATTATTAAAGTAACGTTTTTAAGTTATGACTTACGGGTTATAAAACTACTTTTATTTATAAAGGTAAAAGTAAAAGGTTTATTAACCGCTGAACGACGTTAATTAAAACGTTAACCTCTATTAAAGTAAAGGCGTGAATGGTAATATGCGCTATGATAACGGCAACTAAAGGTCCATTGGCACTAACAACAGTAATTATACTATTACTATTACTTACTTTAACATTAAAAACAAAGCAAAGGGGGGGCACAGCGGTCTTTTAACGAAGAGAAGTTGTATTATATTAGTCGTTGTTTTAAAACAATTGTGATATGGAAAGTGGAGCAGGTCTTTTTGTCGGTGCAGTACCAGTGGATTACGCAAAGATATATTGAAGTAAAAGGGGTTAATATAGTCTTTAGTAAAGTGGGTGGTAGAATCTGTGTATTCTTAAGAGAGTGGAAGAGATCCCTTATTATATACTCCTTCGAATGACCTTTGTAATAGGTTTATTACAGCTTTGATTACCCCTTGGAATTGTTAGATTTATTATTTTTAGTAGCTAAGGCATAATCCTTAAAGATTATTATGGTATCATTTAAGTGGCGCTTCTTATATAATATAGTGAGATTATATAATCTTTGTGGATTAATATTAGTAATATTTCTTTTAGAAAAATAGATAGGAATTTTAATATAATAAAAAGAAAGCAAGGGTAATGTAGATTTTAATAAGCCAAAAGAAATGTTTTATAAAAACGGTATGTTGAAAAATATAATATTATATAATATATGAAAGAAAAAGAGCTAAAATAGTAATAACATAAAAAATGTAAAATCAAAAATTATTGGAAAAAGAAACTAAGAAATGTCAAGAAACAAAATAAATGTAATAACTCGTAGTATGGGCCTGGAAAAGGTCTGAAAACTATTCGTAATGGCTTTGTATTAATTATGTTAAGGGAATTGTTAATTTAAGGCCAAAAATCGATAATATGTAAGTTAAGCAAGGTCCATTAACAACCTAAGCAAGGCTTATGGATCTTCTTATTATTCCCTTATTTTATATATACCCTAAGGATTTCTTAGAAATTTGCTCTTTTTTCTTTAATAACAACAAATTATTGTTAATGTATTAAAATCTATTAATTTTATATTAAAACTAATATTATTTTAAAAACTTTTTAATTAATAACTTTAATTCATTAATAATAAGTCCATTATTCCTTAAATTAATACTTGAACTTGTTTTAAGGCCGTTTTAGTGCCATATCTTAATATTAATAATAACATAGTATTAATTTTGGTGCCATTTAGTGCCTTTGCGGCTGTTTACTATGAATGTTACGTTTAGTGCGTCCGCGCTTGGGTGCGTGGTTTAAAGCACTTTTATGTTTTTAATAACTTAAAGTTGAAAAAGTGTAATTATTGTATAAAATAAAAGAAGGAATGCCGCCTTATAAATAAAATTTTAGGGATTATTTGTGATTTTGGCCCATGAGTTAGCCGTGGATTTAAAGGGGATTTAAATGTATTTTATAATTAATGTGAATATAGTTTCTTTAGATTATTAACACTAAGTTCAATATTTTGATTTATGTGGCTAATGCTAAATTATTTGTTTTAATGAACCTCTTTGTCGCTATAAAGTCGATTGCTGTTGTGTTATTGATTACTTTAACGAAAGTATTAAAGATAAAAAATTAGTTGATGTTTGCTTTATTAAAGGAGACTTAGGCCTTTTAGGTCGGATTAGGTTAGCTTATTAATACTTAGTTGATATGTAACTTAGTGTGATACTTGATTTTAATTAATAATCGGTTTGAATATAAGACTTAAGCGTTTAAGTTAAAAATATAGCGATAGCTTTAAGCCATGTTAACAAAATAATATTTGTTGTTTATACCTGGGCTGTAAAGGCTTAAAATAAACGTAAGGCTTTTATTAAAGCGGGACTTAATAATAAGCGCCTTTGTTGTAGTGTACTAGCAATGGAGGAGGAAGAAAAGAGTTTAGAGCTGTTTATAGACTGTTTATATAGTATAAGTAATAAATAGGCCTTGTTTTAGATTGGCTTTGTGATAAGTTCTTTATAATAATGTTTTTCTTAAACCCTTGTACAAAAGTAGTCCTTTGTGATGAAACTGGTAGTTAGGTCTTTGTTGAAGTATTATTATAAGGCTGCTTGTTAATGCTTTAAATCAAAGGATAAATAAATGTGAATTTAAGTTATTTTTTGTTTTTATAAACTAAATAATCATAATATATAAATAAGTAAAATAAAATAAATAAATAAAATAAAAAACACATCTTAAAAAAAGTACACATAAAAAGAAAGGTAATAATTATATAGACTTTTTTGTTATTGATCCAAATTAGCTTTAGTAAGTCTTTAAACCCATCCTTCTATTCTAATAATAAGCGTGTTAATGTTAATAAAATCTTAAAAAGCTTTATTTAAAGTAGCTTTTGTTATGGCGTTAGTAGGATTATGAGTATTATTAATCTATTATATTTTTGTGAATTCCTTGCGTTTATATAACTCATGAATTATTATTATGTTAATTATTAAGTGCTTTTCTTTCATGATACTGAGTTTGATAATATATTCGTATAGTGAGAGAGAGTTTATATAAACGATAGTAAGAAATCTTGAAAGATTAAGCTTATTAATTATTATATTAATAGTAGTCGTTATGGTGATTAATATATTAATGTTAGCAATTATAACATATAGCTTTAAAGCGAGTACTGCGTGAATAACTCTCTTGTATTTAGTGAAGCTAGTATGGATGATATTATTATTGAAAGTAAACTTTATATCCCCCTTTGATTTGGTTTTAATTATTATTATAAAACTAATTTAAGAACTTAAATCTTTTTTATTAGTAAAGGAACTATTAATGAAAACGTAGATTTTTATTAAATATAAGTTTATGGGTATATATCGTAGACTTTTTTAGGTTGTTTATTTGCTATTAAAGACGTAAATTTAAGGCCTTAGTATTATCTATTATAGGATCTTAATATTACGCTACTATTAAAAAATTAAATATGGCTTTTGATTAATAAATTATAATAATATAAGCTTTATGAGCGCCTTGTTTTATGTAAGTCTTTTTATAATTTTTTTTTAGTGTTAATTAGTTCGATTTTAGCCCCCTATCCCTTTTAAAACATGTAAAGATCGTCTCCTTTTATAATGATAATATAATTATTAAATATAAGGGGTTTAAAGGCGTTTAAGACTTAAATCGGCTTTATTAAAAAGTTCATATTTATAATTTCTGTATGTTCCTTGGTTAAAAAGTCGTTATTTCCCAAAATTAGGGTGTCATCCGTTTATATTTTAATTATTTTGAATTTTGAATTATCTTTGTGTCGAGCACCGTAGGGGAGGAGCTTTAGGAAGTGTAAAAGTCTTGAATTATAAAGGAGTATAGTAGAGCTTCCCTTAAGAGGGAGCTTCAAAGATCTAATTATATAAGCAGCCTTGATTAGCTGCAGCGCTATTAAGGCTTTATTGGTACTATTAGCTAACAAACCCCTATTTTGTATAATACATCCCCTTGGCTAAAAGCAATTATAAAAACAATAAGAATGCTTAAATATAATTTGTATAATATAATAGCATAAATATAAATTGCCATATAATTAGGAATAGTATTGGTATAATTGGTTATAGTAGAAGCGTTGTTACTAAGGCAATAAAATTAAGCAAGTGAAATTATATTAAAGCTTTTGTATTAGGAATTTACGTTCTTTAGCAATTATATTATTAAAAATGGCTTATATTAAGAAATATGCCCCTATTGCTGCCTTTAAGGCATTGAAAAAAAAAAGAATAGGTTTTAAATGTTTAGAAGTTCGAAATTAATATGCTAATGTATATGATATAATTGGCCGGCGCCTTTTGGGCTGCTATTCCTTTTTTTTGCTTGCTTTTCCTGCTTTTATTAATTTTTTAATATTGCGCTATGGCTAAGGAAGCTTATGCTATGCTATGCTTTTATTATATTTATAATAGCATATATAGTACATTGGGCGATTTTTATTATAATAAGGCATTATTAATATAGTATTTTTGTTATTATAAAAACAATAAAATTGGTTACGCTGCTGCGCCTTAGGCTGCTGCCGCTTTTTTTGTTGCCTACCTAATGGCAAAGTTAGTGCTAAAGAGCTTTTGCGTATATATATTGTTTTATATAATATTGGATATTATGTAAAAGCAATGTATAAAGCTTTTATTGATTGGCCATAAGCTTTTACCGCTTATTGAGCTATTATTAAGGCTGCTTTAAAAGAGAAGGAAATTGAGGAGGCTAAAAATAAAAATAAGGAAGAAGATGATTTTGCTTTTGGTTTATTGCTTTATAAGTATTATTTTTCTTGATTTAAGATAATATTTAATATATTATAGCCTTTTTTTGCTAAGAGATTGCTATGCCCTTTCTTTGCTTTATTTTTGGCGCTAAAATAGATAATGGTAATAATATAGCTGCTGCTATTAGTATTAATAAATCTTTAATTGTTATTATTATAACGCGTGCTATTGCTTACGCTTTTGCTTTGGCGGAGATTGATGTTTTAGCTGGCATTATTTGGCGATTAATGGATTTTTTGCTTTTACTTTTATAAGTAAAAATGGCTTTATAATTTGTAAGTCGCAATTTAAGAATATTACCTTAATAATAAAGCGGCTTTACAATCTTAAAATTGCAGCTTAAGAATATTTCCTTTATATTATTATAAAACTGCGGGTATATTAAAGCGGTTTTGCAATCTTAAAATAGCAGTTTAAAATTGGATTTTTAAAATTTATATAATTCTTTTTTATATTTATTATCTTTTTGCAATATTAATTTAAAATAATATATAAAATATATTAAATATAAATATAAATGTGCCTTGGCATTTTTAGCTTAAATAAGCTTTTTAATAGCGGCTTAAGCGATTTAAAGATTTAAAAGAATTACAAATACTTTAAACTTTTATTAAGGCAAGTTTTATATTAAGCCACTTGCTGGTATATTATTAATAGGGAGATATATTATTTAAAAGCTTTTTCTTTTGTGCTCTTATTATAGCCATATGTTTTGTATATTAATATATTTTAGCTTTATTGAAATACATTGATTCTTTTTAGTTATTAGCCGAATTGTTTGTTTATTATTATAAAATATGTTCTACAAAGCTTTTACATTAAGTATTAGTTTTTTGAAAAAGCACTGAAGTATTATTATTTCTTTTGCTATTTTTGCTACCTTTAGTAATTCCGCTTCTATTATTAAAATAATTATAATATTTTGCCTTAAGGCTTTTTAAATAATTGCATCTTTGAATAATATTATAATAAAACCTTGGGAAAAGCGTTTTGATTTTTTGTTATTTGCGAATAAGGCGTTTAAGGCTATTAATAAATATATTTTCTAATTTTTGCATTAGTAAATTATTATTAAAAAGCGTAATTTAAATAAGTATTTAATAATTTATTTGATTGCTTTTGCGTGCTAGGCGCTTGGGTTTATTAAAAAGTGCAATAGCTGAAAAGCTGCAAATGCGATATTTGGCTTTAACATAATAGCTATATATAAGGTTAATCTAGTCTTTTTTTAATATTTTTTAATTTGCTTTAATATGGCAATTCCGGGGTTTTTAATTAAGTTATAATTTAGCAAAAGCATACTTAGGCATTTCCTACTTATTATATTAAATTTCCAAGCTACTTTTTTTTATATAAGTATTATATATTAGAGATATTGTTTTTGCGAATTAATTTTTAATTATATATATCCCTAAAAACCATTCCATATTTTCCAATATAATGAATTTATAGGCTAAATGCAATCCTTTGATAATTTTTTGTCTTTTATTGTTATTTGAGGCATAGTATAAAACTTGAATATTATTAACGTAAAAGGCCATAAAGATTATCCTATTAGAGTTTGTGAAGATATATGGCTCTTTTGTTAAGGGATTAAGGTTTAGTTTATTTAGTATTATAGTAAAATTGCCGTATTATAATGCAAGGGAGTCTTTTAGGCCGTATAATGCTTGGTCGATTTTTATTACTATTTTAAGTCTTTTCCAGCTATTTAGGAGGTAATATAATATTAAGGCGCTTTTCTTATTATGTTTGGCGTTAATAAATGCGTTAATTATATTGAATTATTTTATTTTTAAGTTGAATTATGCTGCAAGCGCTATTATTACTTTAAAAGAGCATGTTACGAATATTGCGGTATATATCAAAAAGATTATTAAATTATTTTGCATATCCCCTTATATTATAATGCAAGAGCAGCAGCAAATTAGTTTGCTTATTAAATTGATTTTGTATATAAAAACTTATTTTAATAGAATGGGCTATATGATGGCATTTTCCTTAGGAATTATTTTTTAATAATATTAAACTTCCAAATTAGCGATTTCCCTTTTAGCATTTTTCTTAAAGTGTTTGCCTTAGGCATGGCTATCTAGCTCATTTTAATTTTTTAAAGCCTTTGAAAGCTTCTTTTAATATGGGTTATATAAATTAAAAGCAATTATGAGATTTGCTTCTATTTTAATACTTAAAACAGCTATTGCTATTACCGCATATAATATAATTATGTCTTTGCCATTTGCTTATATTAAAATAGCTTCACAAAATATACTAGCAAACTTTATTATATATAAATGGCTATCTTATTATGAAGCTATTATTATAAAGTAATGGCCTTAAATTGCGAGTTTATTGTGTTTCTTTTATACTTTTTATATTACGTAAATTTGGTCATATTCTTATTTTTATTATTATTATTGGCTTGCTTTAGCTAATATTTGGAAATTATTGTTTATCTTAGTTATTATAAGCGGAGCTTTTAATAATTTGGGGACCTATTACTTAAGGTCTTATGGCCTTTGACTTAGTATTATAATTTAAAGATATATTTGGCGCGTTTTTTTAATACTTAAGTCTATATTTTTATTATATAAGGCGTTTTTCTTAAGCTAATCTTTGATTATTTAATTTTTAATAAATCTTGGAGCGCCTAAACTTAACTTTTTATAGGGAGTCAGAACTCTATTATTGTTTTTGATGCTGTTTTTGTAGAAAACCACTTTATTTACCCCTGAGTTTTGATTTTTATAGGGGACTATATTATTGCTCTCCCCCTTTTGGCTTTTATAAGGAATTATTTTATTGTTTTATACCTCCCGCCTTTTATAAGAAATTATTCCTATTTTACTTTTCATTATCTTTGAGCTTATTAATAATTTAAAAGGATCAAGGTTTATTGGTATTATTGCAGGTGATTTGATTGCTAGGGGAAGCATTCTTATAAGCAGGGGAAGCACCCTTAATATAATAATTTCTGTTTTCATTAATTCTCTAATATATACTGCAATAATGGCATTTAGCTTGGTTATTTGTTTTTTTGCAATATTCTTTATAATATTGCTTATATTAAGCCTTATGTTTAAGGAAATATTGTTCTTTTTTATTATAATAATAAGCTTTTTTAAAGCAGAAGCGGTTTGGCTGACTAACTTTTTCTTTTTTAAAAAATAAAACTTTATTTTATTAAAGTTAATATTATATATTATAATAATATGGCATAGCTAAGGTACTTAGATTTTATATATATTAAAAGCAATATAATTAATCAAATAATTTAAGTATTCCTTAGGATCAACTTTAAAGCCTCTTTTATTTTTTCCGGCTTTTTTATTGTTTTTTATTAAATAAGCATACGCCTTATACATATATTCCCCGCTTTAATTTGGTTTTAGGTTAATTGATAGCCTTTTTATAATTAGTGGATTATATTATCAAAAATAGCCCCAAAACTATTCTTAAAGCATTTGGTTTAGGCTTTTTATTCCTTATTATGTAAATAATGCCTTATTATATAAATAAACCGCTATATTATATATTTTTAGATATAGTTTTTTTGGGAGTTTTGCTTAAATGCGCATTTTAATAAATTTAGTAATAATTTCTTATTTTGCGCGTTCTAAACCGCCAACTGGTTTTTTAGTATATACTAGGAGGTTTTCTATTTTGATCCCTTCCCTTATTATTCAATTTTAATAACGTATTGTTTTAGAGATTATAATAACGGAAATGTTATTATTATATTTGATAACACAAATAAATAGTCCATATTGACGTCTCGTCCAATGCTTGAAGTTTTGTAATACCAGCATAATGTGGTTTAGCGACTTGCTTATTAAGATTTAATTAAATAGCTTCCCATTATACTTATTTTTGATTATTAATAGCCATTATGTTTTATTATAGCTTGGGGGAAAATCAAACAAGTCCTAAAGGATTTTAAAAAATGATTTAATTGCTTTATTTTTAAATTCCCTTTTTAAAGTAATATTTTTGGTATATATTATAATATAATTTTTGCACTTGATTTTGAAAACACTATTAAATTCTACCCCTTTTTTATATAAAGCAGCGCCTAAAGTGCTTTTTTTCAAAATGGCCCATTCTTAGGTATTATACCTTTGGCATTGCATAACAAGCTTGCAATGGCTTCTTATTTGATTAAAAACCTTATTTCAAATTATAATAAAAAATTGGATATATTATGGTTAAAAGGCGCTTTATTATTATTAGGCTATATGGGTAATAAAAGTAATTAAAAAGCTTATATTCAAAAAAGATAAGATTATATTTCCGCTTTAGCTTTTGAAGTATTATGCTATCTTGAATTTTCTTATACCTTAATATAATATTTTTTCCTAAGTACCAAATCCCAATATTTAATAAAAGCGCCTTAAAAATAATATTAATATTAAAAATAATATTAATATTAAAATTAATTATAATTGCAATATTGCTTAAAGTCAGGTTTTTTATATTTAGACCGTTTTCACTCTTTAGCATATTCTTAAAAAGTTGCTGGCCTTAATTAATAATTAAAAGGCATTATGTATTTGCTTCCATATAATCATTATTTTTAAACTTTATGAAAATGCTTAGGATAAGCTTTTTCTTATTATTAATAAGATGCTAAGCATTGCAATTATTAATAAGTATATTATTTAAGAATGCGTATAAACTGCTAATAAAATCTGCGGCATATATTTCCATTGCTTTATTAATATTTAAAAGCTTTGGATTAATAATAGTAGCACTAACATTTCTAAGGTATTTGCTCTTATTTAACAATAATAATGGCTTTTCCTTCTTCTTCTTATTTAAGGCAATGATTTTAGTGATTTGATTAATAAGAAGGATTTTCCAATCTTCCTTAATAATTTCTTTTTATAAATTAGCGTATTTTGTTTTTTTGAATTTTTTGCAAATTTCTTTGATCTTATTATTATTAGGGCAATTCCTTAGTTTATTTGTATAGCCGCTATTATAGGCGTATCATAGTTTTTAGCATTTGATGAGTGCTTAAAAATGGCCATTTTTGGAATTGTAGGGGCAATTGCTTTTTTTTGATTATTTAAAATAAGATTAATTAGATAAGCCTTATTTGCTATAAATGCTTAAGCTTTTGGTATTAGAAATAGCTTTAGAGCTATTAGAAGTTTTTGAACGCTTCCCAAAAAAGGCGTATAGCTTATTTGCTATTTTTCCACTTTTTAGATCATTTTTGAAGTGCTTTTCCAAATTAGCTTCAAAGGCTAAATCGTACTTTTTAAGCGTTATATAATATTCCCTTCCCAAAATATTATTTTTGGTAATGTTAGTTAAAGCTTAAGCAGCCCATATTTTGGTATAAACTAAAATTATAAAAAGGAAATCTTAAATGCCCAAAATGCCTTAAACTTCCGGAATATTATATGCTTTAATTAAATAATACCTTTTTTGCTATTTTTTATGTTAAGTGCAAGTTTCCATTTTCCCTTTTTTTTCAAAGGCATTTATTAAAGCTTCTTAATAATTTAAAATAATAAATAATAACATAGAGGCATTTGAGGAAACAAGCTCTTATTTGATTAATCTAATTAATGCTTAAAGTCCAATAAGGTTTTTTGATTTGTTATTGTTAATAGCATTTATTAAGATCAATATATTAATAATGCTATTAACCCAATTAAATAAGTATTAATACTTTATATTAAGAAGCATTCATTAGGCAAGATTATTTTGGAATTCTTTTATACAAGCTTCCCAGATTTTCTTAATATTGCTAAAAGTCGCCTTTTATGATTTGGTAGCCTATAAAAGCTTTATGAAAATCCTTTTTTTGTTTTTGCTAGCAGTTTCCCATTTGTAAAATATCTTTTATTTATTATTGCTCATTAATGCTATTTATCTTATAAACCAATTATTTATCTCAATTTATATATATTTATCAATATTGGGAACTGCTGATCGAGATTTAAGAAGGTTTAGAATATTATGTTTATTTGGGTTGACAAAATCGATAATGCCCCTAAGTTAAGCGTAATACTAAAATCTCATCTACTACTGCGGCTACTGGCGATGATTGCTTAATAAAGCATTGTCCTTATTGATTAATATATCCTAAGAAAACATTTTATTATTATCAAGCGTTTGAAAAATTTGAAGAAGTGTTATTATATTAAAAAAGAGGAATATGTGCTTTTGAAAAGTTTTCCAAATAGCGGTGAATATCCTTCAACACTTACCCTCGCTTTTCTTAATTTATAATAGTCGTACCTTAATAATTTATGAATTAAGGCTATGGCTTTTAATTATCAAACACCATAAGGGAGGAGCTTCAGAAAATATGAAAGTCTTGAATTGTAAAGAAGTATAATAAAGCTCCCCTTAAAAGGGAACTCCAAAGATCTAGTTACATAAGCAGCCTTGATTGGCTGCAGCGCTATTAAGGCTCTGTTGGTGCTACCAGCCGACAAACCCCTATTCTATACAACACTTTGGTATTAATTAATAAGTAAGGATTATATGTAAAAGTCTTTATTTGTAACTTTTTAGTATAATATTTATAATAAGTGTTAAACTAGTGATTTCTTGATTTTAAAATATTATATAAAGGGAGTATTATTATAAACATTATATTAAGAGGGAATTCATTTGTAATCTCTTAGGGAGGTTATATAAAAATGTTTTAAAGGAGTTTTATTTATACCTAAACATAAGCTTAAGTAATATTCTGAAGTATTAAACGTGATTTAAATCCGCTTTAAACTTTCTTTAATTATTTAATCGTGGATATTAAGAAAATAAGTAATCGTTAGCTTACGTATTAAATTATTAAAAATTAAGTTAATATTTCCCTTTTACTTTTATTATTAAAGCATTAGACAATAAGTTTTGACTTTTTATATGACGTTAAGGTCTCTTTTCTTTTAATTTTATTTATTATTTTAGATTTAAAGATGCGTTGGCCTTTCACTTTAAGATTATCCTTTTAAATAAGTGTAAAAACCCCTCTTTTAATAAGTGCCTTATATTTTATTCAACGAGATTGTTAGAATAATGCTTTAAAAGTGGTGATCTTATTTTTATTCTAAAGTTTAACAGAAAGCTTTTGATCTTTTGTCTCTTTTTTAATTAAAAACATCTTAATATTATAATTATCATTGATTATTAGTAATTCTTAAATAGGTTATATAAATAAGAGCTTAATGGTAATTTATGATGGTTTTAAAATTAATCTAAATATATTATTGATTAGTGATTTAAGATTAGGAGTGATTTTAATTAATTTGGGTATATCGTTAACTAATAATTCAGGATCAAGAATTATTCTTATAAAAATTTTTGGTAAATTTTCTTTTTAATACTTAACGTTTAATATATTTATCTTAAATAGGCGTATAAATGTCGATTAAAATGTATGAATTTAATTATTATTTATGATGATTTTACAGGACTTGCCATTTATTCTTAAGAACTTATATAATCCTCTCTATCCTTTCTTTTCTTTTTATACTAAGACTTAATCCTTTAAGTGTAAGTTATGTACTAAAGTGGTATTAGGGCCATTTTAAATTATTAATGTATTATTGACTTTGTGAGTCACATAGATCCATTTTACTTTTTTTATTGCCTTTTTAATAGTGATAACGTGTTACTTAATGAACGGATTAAGGGGGTTTAATTCTATTATTTTAGGATAAGCTTTAAAACAAGTAGTATAAGAATTAGCTTATTAGGTTTGGTTGTATTATTCACTGCTTTAATTATTATTTACAATTGATTTTTGTTACTTAACTTAAGGTGTTTTTTTATAATGATTTTGTAAATATGTTAAAATGGACGATAATATCTCTCTACTTTATTAATCAAGTAATATGCTTTTATAAAGACAAGCTTTAAAATACTCCCAATAAAGTATAAGAAGCTGTAGAATTCCTTAGAATTAAAATTAGTCCTATAATCATATATGACAAAATTAAGGGGTCTAATGTATATATCCATTTATGTTAATTTGAAAACATTAAATGTAACCTGAGCCATAATTAAACGAAGTCTTTTCCGGAGTAGTTTCATTGTTCTAAAGCCGGTGGCTTTATTAACCATATAAAGGGCATATTTTTTTTAAAATTATGTTATATCAATATAAATTATGTAATTAAAGTTTATGTTATTTTATAGTTTAAATTAAAACTTATGTAAAGTATTTGTGTGTTTTTGGTAATGCTTACATATCTTCTTAACCTTAAGCATAATATTAGAGTTAGGAATATGGCTAGCCTAATTCAATAGGTGTTATAGGCGTTATACTAAGCGGTGCCTGAATCGCCTGTATAATCTTTAAATCTTTATTTTAATTAAGTGACATGCATTAATTATATTAGTTGATGAATTTAGTAATTATTGGTGTTAGTTTAAGAGAAGCCATAGATAGCCTTGTTTTTATATAATTAAGTGTTTTTTTGCCTTAAATTAACATATTCCATAAGTTGTTATATTGGGCATTAAACTTATTTAGCTGTTATAGGCATACTAAGAATAGAATGTCCGTATTTACAATTATAAATTTTATTTATTTAGCAGGAGTATTAATTGTTATTATTTCTATAGACGGGTAAGAACCGGTTTTGAATATGATTTGATTTTGCCTTGTTTGGCTTGTGTTAAGCTTGACGTTTTAAATCCATTACAAAACTTATAATTAGTTAATGCTTTTAATGTTTTTGTTTAAGGTTTTAATATTAATAAGAAAATCTTAAAAAAAATCGGTTTATCCATTACGTTATATAAGCCTTATTATGTGGAGGTTTCCTGATTTTATTCTTTAAAATATGAGCCGCTTTTTATTTTTTAAGCTATAATAATACTTTTTATGCATTATATTTAGTTTCACTTATTATAAATATAATTGTGAAGTTCATCGTATTATTATTATTATTATTGTTTATTTTCCTTTAAAGATTATTATTATTTAATAAAGTGTTTGATTTATTATTATAAGGGTTATCCTCATGTCTTTTGAATTACGTCTGATCTAGGTTTAAATTAGGTTTATATCTTTTAATATGTACTAAGTAAGCTTTAAATAAATTATTTGTAATTCTTATTTCTTTTGTTTTCCGTTTAATAAAGTACTTCGTCTTTACAACATCTTGTTCCTCCTTAAAGTGTTGGCTATTATAGTAATCTTTTTCTTTATAAATAATACACTTAATGTAACTTAATCTAAATCGGAATTTGTTTCTACGTTTATTATCCTATGAAAACTTTATTTTTCTATTTAAATAATGTACACTTTTATTAATGACATAAGATTAGTGGCAATTTAGATTTAATTTAAAGGCCTTTTTAACCTATAATCCCAGCTTATATATTGTCTTAATACTAACAACAAAGCGGAGGCTGTTTATTAAAGTAAAGAACGTTAATAGTGCCTTAAATAAAGCTATCTTAAAAAATAAGTTACTTAATACTCCTTATAATAACTTATCTTAAAGCGTCTTATTATTCTTTATATTATCATTTTTAAGACTTAATTAAAGGCTCTACAACTCTTTAATAAAACTCTTTAATTGACTCAGCACTAGTTTACCCTTTTAATATGATTTAATTTAGAATAACAGGAAGGTTAAGCTAAACTATCAACTAAAACACTTATTTATATATTCTTTTATTTTAAAATTGCCTTAAGTAATTATGATAAGATCTTTAAAAAAATAACTTTTGTTTTAAAGGTATTAATAATAGTACGTATTTATTTTGTCTTATAATATAAACGGAAAAGCTTAGTTTTAAATATAATTATTAATAAAAGCTCGTTAACATAAATCAATAAAAATGTATAAATTTTCGTTAAGGTAGTCTTTGGCGTTATTATATTAAAGCTTTTTTAAGTATATCTTACTAAGATTTACTAAGGACTTGGCTTAATCTAAGAATAATGGGTCTATTATGAACCATGAAAGCTATATCGGTTTAAAATAAGGTCTAATAAGTCTTAATGCCATTATAAAAGGGGGTAATATCCCGTCTTTTAAGTAAACACTTAGTAATGGTATTAAATCTAGTAATATATTATCGTTTGATTTTTATTTCGGTTTATCTTTAAGGGGCCCCTTATTAAAAGTAAATAAGAATTCCCTTTTTAGATTAGCAAGTGGTATTATATCGTATAAATCCTCTTTTATAGTATTAACTTTAATAGGGGTAAAGGTCTTAAGCAAGTTATTTTGACGTCCTAATGTGATACCCAGCGTCTCTATTCTTAACGCTAGAGGTGTTTAACTTTCTTTTGTCTTTAAAGTAAGGAAAAAAGGGGTTTACGTAGGTACAGGGACCTTTGGTTAATCTTAAATAGGCCGTATAAGGGGTGTGAATATATCCTGGACGTGATTTAGGATGGATTTAAGGTATATTTAATTTTATATCTTCAGTTGTTCCTTAGGTTATTCGTTTTTTTTAGCCTTTATCGTATCCTCCAATATATCTGTAACCTTTATTTCTTGGTTTTTTACATATAATAATTATAAAATCTAAGATTGTTCCTTAATTAAGTCCTTTTTTATTTGTATATTTTCTTAAAGTCGGTAACTATCCATTTACTAAAGAACTTCTAAAAGTCCTAAAACAAGTACTTTCCTTTCGTTTTTTTATCATAGTAATGCTTATGAAATTCTCATAAATATTTCGTATAATTAGTTAATATATCATTAGCCTTTAATAATGTATCATCCGTTAGTTCTTAAGTTAGTAGAATAATATTATTTTCTATATATTCTTTTACTAGCTCCATAATACGCTCCCTTAATTAAGATATTATACTAGGGTAGGTTTAGAGTTAGTTCGGATATGATTCTTTAAATAGTCCGTTGGTTTAGTTTTAAGGCGTTGATTTAATAATTGTTGTTAAATAATTATTGTGTTATGTTTATTATAGGTTATATAACTATTAGATTTTTAATTAGTCGAAGTGCCTTTATTAATATTTTTAAAAAGGGGAAGTTATTTGTCCTTTAATTTAATCAAATAGTTAAGCCCTAATTAAAAGTATAAATAATTAAGTGTTTTAAGTCGACTTTGTAATTTGAGACTTTATTGTTTATAATACAAATTAATCACTGATTAGTGTTAATGTAATACTGATGGATCACGTAAAAATATATTAAAGTAAAAGGGGTTAATATAGTTTTTAGTGAAGTGGGTGGTAAAATTTGTGTATTCTTAAGAGAGTAGGAGAGATCCCTTATTATATACTCCTTTGAATGACCTCTGTAATAGGTCTGTTATAGCTCTGATTACCCCCTGGAACTGTTAGATCCATTACTCCTAATAGCCAAGGCATAACCCCTGAAGACTACCATGATATTATTCAAGTGGCGCTCCCTGTATAGTATGGTGAGATTACATAACCCCTGTGAACCAACACTTTTAAAATGTGAGAAATTTCTACGATCATTAAAAGTAAGAAGTATATAAATGTATTTAATAAATTAAATTAAACATTACCCTTTTTAAAATAGGACTACAAGCTGAAAATATATACATAAAATGCTTATACAAGCATACACTAAACCTCATCAAATATGCTAACATAATAATAACACTAATTATACAATACACCCCTATAGTAAGATATTATCCACATAATCAAAAACTTATTATTCTTAATATACAACATATAATCATAGCCAAAAAGAATAATTATATTAATTATATATCTTAAATCATAATACACCTATTATAAATTATATAAATAATTATGTATAGGCGCCATACAAATTTAAAAAAAAAAAATATATATAAATATACAACTAATACACGTAATAAAATCACATACTATAAACAATTATTATATTTAATATAAATATAACACCTAATAATAAGCATAAAATACAACAAATAAAAGTAAATAATAAACACACAATTAAATCATATTAAACCAATATAAAAAATATATATATAAATATACAATTATAAGCTTAATATAAAAGAAATAAGGGATTATACATTATCATTATCTTACTTAATTTCAAATACTTAATTTAAGTTCAAAATAATACGATTCTACGTAGGTGCTCCCAACATTAGAGTAAAATCGGATTTATATAATTGATGTTATAATTAAGTAATTTAAAAATTAAATAATTACTTTAAATTAAGTTTATAAAAAATAAAAATAAATCATGCTTATTCATTAATTAAATTAAAATTCACTTCATGCTTTATTATATATTGCACATTAATTAATATATTATTAAATAGCCCAAGCACATCAGCCGATAATTAAATAATTGCGCCTATTAAATTAATAATTATAAAAAAAGTATTTACTTTAATAAACAACAACTTTCCTTCAACATCAACATTATATACATTCACACTTATGCCTTTATCTTTATCTTTTTTATTTTTTCTTCTTTAATCTTCACATACATCATTTAAATAATCTACATCATCAAAATGCCTTCTAAATTTATCCAAAAAATAAACAACAAATATCATAAGCTTTATGCTAACTAAATAAGCATTCCGTTTTTTTTTTGCTCTTATCCATATTTCATATATTATATTTTTTAACGTTAAACACTAAGCTAATTAATAATATAATCACAAATAAATACCTTTAAAAATGAGCTTATTTAAATATTCTCTTTTATATTACCTTTTATATAATAAATTATATATTTAAATTCCCTTTTTTTAAATTAAAAGATTCTTTTTATTTAGATTTTAATAATATTTTACTTATTTCATTCATTTAACATCATCTCACATTTAATAACAAATTCAATATAATTTCCTTTCTTACTCATGTCCTTTTTCTATTTAAATTCCTATTTCTCATAAATATTTTATGTTCTTTTGCCTTATTCTCCTTTCTTCTATTTTTACCTCATCTTTTACCCAAATTATTATTCTATAAATTCTTAAAAGCAAAAGCAAAGCTCATAAAATGATTAAGAATAATAATATCTACACATTTATTAAAAAAAGGTCAAGAAAATCACAGCATTTAAATAATAAAAGCTTAAATCAAAAGCATTTAATTATATTTTTATTATTTATGTTAAATACATTTTTATAATTTTAAAAATCTCTTTATAAATCTTGTATTTTTTTAAAGAATAATTCAAAATCTAAAACCTTATTTATTAAACATAAACATAATATATATTTTTTATTATATTTTATACTTATTTCTATTATATAATTATAAACAAATATTAACATATACTTATAAATTAATAATTTATTAAGCCCTATCTTCCATATATCCGCTTTACCACATATGGCCACAATAATAAAAGCAAATGCTTTGTTAATAGCCTTTTTATTAATTTACACTATTACAATTACACCTCTAAACACACTTATTATATTACTCCTCCTCAAATCCTCTAATACGGCATTCAATTAATTTCCCTTTTAAAAGCTAAAAACAACTCTTCTTCTCTAATAAGCCTTTCTAAAAGATTTATAAGCATTCCACTAATATTACATAAGGTGTCTGCGTAATTTGTATAACCCTTAAGACCTTATTTTAAAAAAAAAATCCTACTAATTAAATCTTATTATTCTAATTTAAAACATAAAAAATAAAATAAAAATAATAATAAAAATACTAATAAAACTAATACTATTACTAGAAAAATCTTTAAAAAAAATTAATTATTAACGGTTTTATTAAAAAGAATTGCAAAAACATTACGCTTATAAATAAACTTTTATTAGGTTTTGCATAAGCTTAGATTTTCTTTTTATGGTTTTTTACATTAAATTTTTTGCTTTTTTTTTATTTAAAATAACAAAAAATACCCATTTATTAAGATTAAAAAAATTAATTTAACAAATAAAAATACGCATAAATCATTAATATACTTTTAATAAATGTGTTCAAAGCTTCTTAACTTAAAATCTATAATCCTCAAAATTTAAAAAAGCTTTAAATTACTTAAATTTTTAACAAAATAAATTTTTCATAAGCCCATTAACAAGCATATTATTTATTAATAAATACGTAATTTTAAACAAGCCCCAAATAAACTTTTATTTAAGCCATATATTTTAAATATTTATATAACAAAATTTAATAATAATCCTTTCGCCATTATTTATTATAAGCCTAATCATTTGTTAATTATTATAAAAAAAATTCCAAACTTTACCAATATTCAAAAACAAGTCCTTAAAAAATCATTAAAACGCCATGGCTTCCTTTCCCATATACTCAAAAAACAATAACTCCACTTTTATTATAAAAATTATAATCATAAACTATTATAATGCTTTTTAAATCATTAAACCACTAAACATTAAAATTATATATTTTTACAATAATCGCCTTATTTTAAAATCATTTATAAATTAAATATTAAAAGCAATAAACATAACCCATATTTAATTACCTTCAAAAACAATCCTTAAAAAGCGCGTTCTAAATAGGTATCAAATAAGCTAATATATAATTATAAAATGCTTTAATCCAAAATTTATAACAAATTATAAAAAGGGCTATAACATATATAACATCTAATTATACAACAATTATTATATACAATATAAATTTAATCTTTTTTAATATACTTTAATAACTTTTTTTAATACTTAATCATCAAATTTCATAAACTTAATTTAAAATTATAAAATTATAAAACATCTCTTATTTACTTACTTAAACTTATAAATAATATTTTTAATATATTAATTATAAATAAAAAAGATTTACACTTTTAATTACATATTATTTTAATCCCTAAAAATTACTTAATATTTTCAAAATCATATATATTATATACCTAATTAAGCTTTTTAATAAGTTCTTTACCAAATTTTACATTATTTTAATAAAAAAGCACTTAAATATTATTAATATAAAATAATACCAAAATTTTGTGCTTCGGGTTTATAAATATATAAGGCCTTTTAAAATAAAAAAATAACCCCAAACTTATTAAAATCTTACTAATATATTTATATCAAAAATAAAAAGAATTGTATACTCCATAAAATGCATAATTAACCCATAATACCTTTTTAGCTCCTAAAATCTAAGAAGGAATTTATAATATACTATTTTCTCATTTATATTTTAGAAAGCGTTAATAAATACATTAATCACATTAAAACATTTGATTTTTAAGTCAAATTTAACTACAAACGCTATAGCTATTCTAAATAACTTAACTACTAAAATGCTTGCATATATTGAAATAATTATAGATTTACTTTAAAAGTCTTCACGCATTATAATACATAATTGGCATTTTAAAATATATCTATTCTTATTAGATTTATATTTAAATATTTACATAAACAATATAAACATTAACATAATATTTAAATTAAAATATTTTAATATTCAGCATTTATACTTATTTATGTTACCTATTTCCAAATAAACATTTTTAATAAATCACGTTTTTATTGAATAATTCTCAAAATTATTTCACCTTTTAAGCTTTAACGAAAAATCTTAAACTTTGATTTTAAGAAATAAGATCTTCCCTTTTAATAATAACTATCCTCTTAAGTGATTTACTTAAATAGTTATCACAATTATTATATGCATCATCTTTATTATTTATTTCACTTTCTCCTACTTTTTTAAAAACATATATTAATTAGGCATTAATTTATTAAACATAAAATTATTATATAAATTAAAAAAGTGCTTTTTTTCTAATACATCACCCCTAAAATTACAAACACCCCCAAAATTAAAGTATTTTTATTAAAAATTATATTAAATATAGCAAATATTTTAATATATCTTTTAAATTATTTCCTTTTCCTTTTTATAACTTTTAATAATCTGCCTTAAGTGCATAAAGATTTTAATTCAATTAGTTAAACTTTAGTTATTACAGCTTAAAAGCGCATTAATACTTTTATTAATTTAAAAAATTTGAATTCCAATTTCCCATAATTTAAGAATAATACATCTTAATGCGCACTTAAATTATATAATAAAATTCAAATCTTAAATCTTAATGCTTAAGGCAAATTTATTTCTTAATTCTAAGATATGTTTAATATCTAATTTATAAGTTGCATACGCTTACTTAGGCGAAATGCTTTTAAGTTTGAATTTATGCCTCAATTAGGCCTTGGGTTTAATATATCTAATAATTGCTTTTTTATTCCTTACGCATTTCTATTCAAGATAAATGTTACTTTTAAAATTAAAAGTCCAATTTAAGTACTAAGGTTTTTAGTATAATTTTTTATCTTTAAGTTTTATATCTTAAAAGCTTCTGTTTATTATTTTGTGATCTTTAACAAAAAATTTAATATATCTTTTCTTATAGTATTTTATTTTTTAATAGTTTTATTTTTTACTTTAAAAACTCTAATCTAATTATTAATTAGCTCCTCTTTTTTAATAAACTCGTAAATTGATTAAGCTTTTAAAACTAAAATCCCCTGCTTTTTTTAAAAAAAGGTATAAAAGCTTTCCTCATTAAATTATATATTATAAATAATAATAATTCTATTAAAACGTGGCACCTAAAACCTATAAATATTTAAAACAACATATCTTATCAAATATCCAATATACGCATTGTAATGGGCTCTATTTTGACCCTTTCACGATGCTAAAGCCTTAGGCAGAAAACCTCAAGTTACAGTCTATACGACTAATATAAGAGCTCTTAGTACCTCTGTAATTTAAAAAATGAAGACTTTTTCACCTCTGAATTTGACCTTTATACTTTGCCTCAGGCTCAACACCTGGAACTCAGCTCTACCTAGTTCTTTTGTTTTGTGTTGTCTTTGCAGCATACACATTAGTTTTAAACGCTCTCTTGTTTTTTCCTAATACTCGTTCTATTATTAATACGTACGCCTTATATCCAAACACATAAATTCCATTCCAATTTAATCTAAAATCAATAATAGTTTTTATAATAAACACAAAATCATATTATTAAAAGTAATTACAAAACCACCTATCGTTTTCCTTAATAAGTAATTACTAATTATTTATACGCCTTAGGCTTTTATTATACAGATGAATACCCGCAAATACACACTTAATACTTAATTTAATAAGGAAATTAAATCCCAGTCACATTTTTACCCCTTTATTAATTACTTTTTAATCAACCCTTTCAGCTCCATTATTTGGCTTATAAGTTGTAATTAGGGAAAGTTCAAATTTAATTCTAAACTTAAAAACCTATTCCTTATATTTTATAAACCCTTTAATTATAATAATAGCTTTTTTTTAATTATATTTCATTTTATATATTAAAAAACCAATTTTTTAAAACCTAAAATTTAAAGCTCTTAATATACCCAAAAACCTTGTCATACTCTTTTAAACGTAAAGCGTATTTAATTAATATTCTGCTATATTCACATTTAAGCATTAATAGCCAAAACATGCCTTTAAAATAACCTAAATAATTAAAACAATCTTATATAATTTTTTA
Organism: Helotiales sp. F229; assembly: GCA_002554605.1. Classification (NCBI taxonomy): domain Eukaryota; kingdom Fungi; phylum Ascomycota; class Leotiomycetes; order Helotiales; species Helotiales sp. F229. The sequence goes on from MXAW01000011.1 coordinate 1,242,355, forward strand.
AAATAAACATAACAATTATTAATAAATTAAGCAAACTAAATTAGCATTAAAAGCATAAGTAAGCACATATTATTTACATTTTAAATATTCAACTTTGTTTATTATTTTAATATTTTTAACTAATTCAACTAATTTTCTTAATACATTTAAGCCTTAGTAATTAACGCACAAATGCCATATTATTTTCATATTTAATCAAAGATTCTCATGCTTTTAAATTAACTTTAAAACTCATTTAAACTTTTATTTTATAATTACACAAATATAAAATATTATCCATTCCACAAAACCAAACATTTTACTTAAATAAATAAACTTTTAAAATAATATTAACATAAAATCCTTTTATAATAGTTATATCATAAAAAATAAAATTATATATTTAATTATTATTACCCATAAAAGCATCTTTTATAATTTAAATTCCACGCCTTAAAATAAAGAACTAATTGTTCCCTGCTTTTATAATATCATTTGGCTTTACTTTAATAAATAATCTAAATTCCAAAAACAAAACATCATTAACCAAATTAATTATTTCACAATTATCCAAAAGTATTAAATTAAAAAGAAGGTATAAAACACTTCCCCCCAAAAAAAACTTTTAATTATGCCCTTTCCTTAAAACTTAATAAAAATACTAAAAATGCATTATTTCTTAATTCCGCTAATTTATTAAAAATATTACTTAAAAGTTTAAATTTAGATTTCCTTAAGCTTTCCAAATTCCCTAATTTTTTAATTAAATCCTTAATTAATAAAAGCAATAACTTGTTTTAACCAGATTAATTTCACAAGCTCTTTCACTTATTCTTTATAAATCATTAATAGATTTTTTTAGTTTAACTCTCGTTTTACTTTAAACCGAATTTAAGTAATTTATTAAAAAAGGTCTTAAAAACTTTCCCATAAATAATAAATTAAAGTTTTATACAATAATTAAAGCATCACTTATATGAATTTTTAAAGCATAAGTATAACCGTTTTAAAGCTTATTAATTTAATATACTTTTAACAGATTTTTTACTTTAAGCCTTAAATAAACTTTTATTCCTAAATCTCATATTATTTAATTTTCCTTAAAAAATAACAAAATAATCAACATATAGTTTATTATTAATAAGCTCATAATACGTTAAATTTATTTTATTAATATAAAAAGACGGCATAACTATTCTAAAATATATAAAAAAGGGGTTTTAAGCTTATTAGCTTTTTTAATCTTTTAATATTAATTAATAAACTATTTATTATTAAGTTATTTAACAACGATTAAAAAGTCTATAAACCCTTAAAAAATTTAATATTAATAATCTTATATAATCTAGCCTTTTAAAAAGGGCTTAATATATTATAATTTATTTAATTAAACTAATTTTTCCTTTTTTTACTTAAGTAAGTAAAGCTATTATCAAGGACCGTAGGGGAGGAGCTTCAGGAAGTGTGAAAGTCTTGAATTATAAAGAATTATAATAGAGTTTCCCTTAAGAGAAAGCTTTAAAGATTTAGTTATATAAACAGCTTTGATTAGTTATAGCGCCATTAAGGCTTTGTTGGTGTTATTAACCGACGAACCCCTATTTTATATAACACACCCCCTTTGTTAAAAACAATTATAAAAGCAATAAGAATATTTAAAATATAGCTTATATAATATAATAACATAAATATGAACCGTTATATAGTTGGCAGTAGTATTAATACAATTAATAGTAATAAAAGTGTTATTATTAAGGTAACGGAATTAAACAAGTAAATTTATATTAAAGCTTTTATGCTAAAAGTTTACGTTTTTTAACGACTATATCATTAAAAATGACTCATACTAAAAAGCGCGCCTCCGCCGTTATTTTTAAGGCATTAAAAAAAAGAATAAGTTTTAAATGTTTTAAAAGTCTAAAATTAATATATTAATATATATAATATAATTAATCGGCGCCCCTTGGGCTGCCACCCCTCTCCTTCACTCATTTTTCCCACCCTTATTAACCCTTTGGCGTCACGCTGTAATTAAGGAAACTTGTGTTATATTATGTTTTTATTATATTTACAATGGCATATATAACGCGCCAAGCAACCCTTATTATAATAAGGCATTATTAGCGCAATATTTTTATTATTATAAAAACAATAAAGCTAATTACGTTACTACGCCTTAGGCCATTATTGCCCTTTTTATCATTTACTTAATAATAAAGTTAGTGCTAGAGAACTCCCGTGTACGTACATTGTTTTATGTAATATTAGATATTATATAAGAGCGATTTTTAAAACTCTTATTAATCGGCCGTAGGCCTTTATTACTCGTCAGGTTATTATTAAGGCTATTTTAAAGATAAAAAATTAAAGAAGTTAAGAATAAAAAAGAAATGACTTTGTCTTTGGTTTATCGTTTTATAAATGTTATTTTTATTATTATAAAACAACAACTAACACAATATAGCCTTTCTTTACCAAGAGACCGCCGTGCCCCCCTTTTGCCTTATTTTTAGCGCTAGAATAAGTAGTGGTAATAATGTAATTATTGTTATTAATGCTAATAAACTTTTAGTTACTGCTGTTATAACGTGTGCTACCGTTTGCGCCTTTGTTTTAATAAAGGTTAACATTTTAATTAACGCCGCTCAGCGGTTAATAAACTTTTTACTTTTATTTTTATAAATAAAAGTGGCTTTATAATCCGTAAGTTATAATTTAAAAACGTTACCCTAATAATAAAGCAATTTTATAACCTTAAAGTTATAATTTGAAAACGTTTTCCTTATGTTATTATATAATTACGGGTATGTTAAAACGGCTTTATAATCTTAAAATAATAGCTTAAAATTAAATTCTCGAAATTTATATATTTCCCTTTTATATTCGTTGTCTCTTTATAACATTAATTTAAAATAATATATAAAATATATTAAATATAAATATAAATATGCCTTAATACTTTTAACTTAAGTGAGTTTTTTAATAATGGCTTGAATGTTTTAAAAGTTTAAGAGAGTTACAAATAGTTTAAACTTTTATTAAAATAAATTCTTTATTAAATTATCTATTAATATATTGTTAATGGGGAGATATATCACTTAAAAGCCCCCTCTTTTATGCTTTTATTATAACCATATATTTTATATATTAATATATTTTAGCTTTATTAAAATATATTAATTCTTTTTAATTATTAATTAAATCGTTTATTTATTATCATAAAATATGTTTTATAAAGCTTTTATATTAAGTATTAGTTTTTTAAAGAAACGTTAAAGCGCTATTACCTCTTTTGCCGTCTTTATTACCTTTAATAATTCCGTTTTCGTTATTAAAATAATTATAATATTTTACCTTAAGGCTTTTTAAACAATTATACCTTTAAATAATATTATAATAAAACCTTAAAAAACATCTTAACTTTTTGTTATTTACGAATAAAGCGTCTAAGGCTATTAATAAATATATTTCCTTATCTTTATATTAATAAACAATTATTAAACAACGTGATTTAAATAAGTATTTAATAGTTTATTTAACTATTTTTATATATTAAGCATTTAGGTTCGTTAAAAAGTATGATAGTTAAAACATTATAAAAGCAACATTTGGCCTTAACATAATGATTATATATAAAACTGACTTAACCTTTTTTTAATACTTTTTAACTTATTTTAATATGGCGATTCTAAAGTTCTTAATTAAGTCATAATTTAATAAAGGCGTACTTAAGTATTTCTTATTTATTATGTTAAATTTCCGAGTCACTTTTTTTATATAAGTGTTGTATATTAAAAACACCGTCTTTATGGATTAATCTTTAATTATACGTACCCTTAAAAACCATTCTATATTTCCTAATATTATAAGCTCATAAATTAAGTATAACCCTTTAATAATCTTTTATTCTTTATTATTATTTAAAATATAATATAAAACTTAAATATTATTAATATAAAACGCCATAAAAACTATTTTGTTAAAATTTATGAAAATACACGGCTTTTTTATTAAAAGATTAAGGTTTAATTTATTTAGTATTATAGTAAAATCGCCGTATTATAACGTAAAGGAATCTTTTAAGCCGTATAATATTTAATTAATTTTTATTATTATTTTAAAAAAAATTAATTATTTAATAAATAACATAATATTAAAGCATTCTTTTTATTACATTTAACATTAACAAATACATTAATTATATTAAATTATTTTACTTTTAAATTGAATTATATTATAAGCATTATTATTACTTTAAAAAAGCGTATTACAAATATTATGGCGTATGTTAAGAAAATCGTTAGATCGTCTTATATGTCCCTTTATATTACGATACGAAAGTAATAACGAGTTAGTTCATTTATTAAGTCAATTTTATACGTAAAAACCCATTTTAGTGAAATAGGCTATGTAATGGCGTCTTATTTAAGAATCACTTTTTAATAATATTAAGCTTTTAAATTAAAGACCTTTTTCTTAGCGTCTTTTTTAAAGCATTTACTTTAAGCGTGGTTATTTAACTTGTTTTAGTTTTTTAAAGCTTTTAAAAGCTTTTTTTAATATAAATTATATGAATTAAAAACAACTATAAGGTTTATTTTTACTTTAATACTTAAAACAGTTATTATTATTATTATTATATATAGTATAATTGTGTTTTTGCCATTTACTCATATTAAAATAACTTTATAAAATGTATTAATAAACTTTATTATATGCGAGTGGCTATCTTATTATAAAGCCGTTATTATAGAATAATGGCCTTTAATTATAAGTCTGTCGTGTTATGTAAATTCAGTTACATTTTTGACTTCATTATTATTATCGGTTTACTTTGGTTAATATTTAAAAATCGTCGTTTATTTTAATCGTTATAAAAAGAGCTTTTAATAGTTTAAGGACCTGTTATTTAAAGTGTTATGGCCTTTGACTTAATATTATGACTTAAGGGTATATTTAGCGCGCTTTTTTAACACTTAAATTTATACTTTTATTACGTAAGGCGTTTTTCTTAAATTAATTTTAATTATTCAATTTTTAATAAGTCTTAGAGCGCTTAAACTTAACCTTTTATAAAAAGTCAGAATTTTATTATTATTTTTAATATTGTTTTTATAAAGAACCATTTCATTTACCCCCAAGTTTTGACTCTTATAAAGGACTATATCATTACTCTCCCCTTCTTGGCTCTTATAAAAAACTATTTCATTATTCTTTACTTTTTAGTTTTTATAAAAAACTATTCTTATTTTACTTTCCATTACCCCCAAGCTTATTAATAGTTTAAGAAAATTAAGGTCTATTAGTATTATAACAGGTAATTTAATAACTAAAAGGAGTATTTTTATAAACGGGGGGGGGTATTCTTAATATAATGATTTTTGTTTTTATTAGTTCTCTAATATATTCTTTAATAATGACATTTAACGCGGCCGTTCGTTCTTTTATAATATTTTCCGTAATATTATTTATGTGTAACGGTCCGTTATTTACTCGGTGTAAATACAGAAGGCTGCAGTTGATCTCTGATGATTAAGAAGTAGGTGTATTATGTATAGGGTAAGACAATTATTAGTATAGTTGAGAATACTATTTAAAGTTGAACACAAAGCTTTTATTTAATAATAGATGTGCCAGTTTTATATAAAACCTTTGTTCCTTTTAGATCCTTTGGCCCTAAGGTTTTAAACGCCTTGGCTTTTATGGCTCCAAAGGTTCCAACTATCACATAACCTAATATTCATTATAATTTAAATAATTATTATAATTAAAATCACAACTACAATATATATAATAGTATTAATCATTATCTTATATTATTTTTTGATTAATATTAGCCCGTAGATTATACTAATTTTTTTTATTAATATTAATACTCTTATAATACCATTCACTTGGTAGTATTATTAATATCTTAGTACTAATTATTCATTAATATAAAGGGGTCCGTAACACTATTCCTTTTTTTGCTTAACGTGGCCTTTATATTTAAATATACCAAAGGAAATATCAATAATTACCTACGGCTGTCTTCTTTTTTTATTATACTTTTTAAAGTGATAAAATACAAACAACGCGTAACATTTACTAAAACAATAAATTCCTACGGCTCTTTTATAATGCTGTGTTTTAATTGTATTTTATATTATTGAAAGTACATAGTCTTAAATAAAAAGTCCTAATGTTATAAAAAATACATTTATTATAATATAAAATATACTACCCTTTAAACTTTTATTAACGATTTTTAAAGCTTTTAGATAAAAGAAAATAAGCTAAAGTTTAAAAAGGATATGGCTTTTAAAATAGCTATAATCGGCTTTACTTATATTTACGAATTCAAGTTATGCCAAACTAAACTAAGGGAAAAAGGCAAGGAGATATTTTGTAAAGGCCTGAAAACTTTTAATAAATTAAATATAATAGAAGAAAAGGACTACCGAAAAGCAAAAGAACAAGAGCGACGTGTTCCTTTTATTTCTTAATCTAGTAATAGCTTACCCGTCCTTTCATACACTGGTAAAACGTTGCCAGATTTTGGGGATTTCTTTTAAATAAATTTAGGTTTTATTAAAGGAAATTTTAAAATAACCTAAGGCAGTAGAAGTTAAATTTAAGTTTTTAGGTGTTTTTTAATTATAAGTACCCTTTCTATTTAATTAAATATTTAGCTTTATTGTAAAAGTTCTAATAATTAAAAATAGTTTTTATTTTATATTTGGCGTTTACGTTAATTGGTTATATTTTAGTAATAAAAGCAAGTGGTACTTTTGGTAGTATTGGTTTAAGGAGAGATATGTAGAATACTGGATAAATGTTTATTGTCTTAAAAAGTATTAGTTAATAATTAATTAGTCCTTTGACTTTTATAATTTTGAATAGTTTTAGCTTTTTATAGTTTAATTTATGATTTAGTTGTTTTGTCGCGATATTCTTTTAGAATAAGTAGACTTTATTCCCTTCTTTAAACATTAGTTTTATATTATGCTTTTTATTATAATAAATCGCTAATCTTTATATTATAAATAAAATATCGGCTAATAATTCTTTATATAATTATTTTAATTTGTTTTTTTATAATATGGCTTTTTGCGCGGTTCTTTAATTTGTAATTAGTGTATTATATACTGTTGGGTTATACTTATAATTTGCGTAAAATAATAGTACTTTAATAGTCTTTTAATCCGTGTTATTATATATAAATTGGGTAAATAAGAACAATTAAACTTAGTTGTCTTATTTATAGTTTATATAATATTGAAGATAAGTTTTTATTATTTGGTTGATTTGTTTTGTTTATATATTTGTTTAAGGGTAAAAGGCTGTTGACATTTTTTGTTTTATTTTTAAAAGTATAATTAGAGTTTTCCAGAACTTTAAAATAAAGAGCTTGTTTTTGTTTAAGATCATTTTGTCTAATATTCCGTAATTTACAAAGATTGTTCAGAGGAATATTTACGCCATTTATAGTACGCTTTAGGTTCTTAGTACTAGTATTATATATACGTACTTAGTGAACTTATTTATAACTACATAAATTGAATCGTATTCGATTTCTATGACTAGGTCTTTTGAAAGTAATAGTTTGATTATAAAGTCTAAAGCGATTGATTTCCATAGGCGTAGTAATATAGCTGGCGACTTTATAAACTTATATAAAACATAATATAATACCTTGTTTTAAATATATATATTGTATAATAATACTATGTTTTTAATTACCTTTTTTATACCTAAGAAATAGTATTCTCTAAAGAGCCTTAACAATGTCTTAGTAACTCCTTAGTGTTTATAAGCCAGTAGCCTATGTTGTTCTTTAACAAAGTCCGTTTTATTTTATATTAAAACGTAAACTCATTTTTAGTACAAAAAAGCCCTAATAATAGTAAAAGAAAAATCTTTACTTAACTGTCTTTTTTACTTGACTATTATTAAGTTGTAGTTATAGTTCTTTTAGATTTTCTTAGAAAAGCGGCTTATTGCTACTAGTTGTTTATAGTTAATTATTAATGAGTCATTATCTTACTTAAGTATAGTATATAATTCATATGTTTTGTTTACGAGATATTTTGGTTTTTTACTAAAAGTATCGGCCTTAGCGTTTTTTGTTCTTTTAACATAAAAAATTCGAAATTTCATAGTAAAAAGTGTTTTATACTACCAAACCTAACGTTAGTTCAGTTCTTTAATAATAGTAAAATAAATGAGATTTTTATAATTTGTTAAGATTTATATTTTATAAACAACGCCTTTGAAATAAACCTTCTATTTACATATTATATCCACAATTACTAATAACTCTTTGTTATATATGTTATAGTTGAGTTCTGTTAATAATAGTTTTTATGAATAATAAACAATTGGTTATTATTTCTTGTTTTTATTCAATTAATTAAATACAACACCAATAACGTAATTCGAAGAATCTGTTTTTATACGTATTTCATTGTTAAATATAAAGGATATAAAAACAAGCTCTTTAATAAACATTTCTTTAAAAGCTTTAAAAGCCACGTCAGCTTTCTTTGTTTATACGTATTCTTTGTTTTTATAAGTCAACTTTATAAGTACCTTAGTAATTCTTAAATAATTTTTAATAAATTGTTTATAAAAGTTAACAAATCTAAGAAAAGATTATAATTCTTTGACATTAATAAGTCCAGTTTAATCAATAATTGCTTTAATCTTTTTGGGATTTATAACCAATTCGGTAATAGTGACTATATAACTTAAAAAGACAACTTCTTTTATATAAAAATTATACTTTTTTAGTTTAAAAAATATAAAAGCGGCTTTTAGCCTTTTAAAGATTACTGTTACGTCCTTTATATATTGTCTTTTGTCCTTAAAATAGACCAAAATGTCGTCTAAATAATAAATACACGTTATATCTAAATATAACCGCAAAATATTATTAATCAAACACTAAAATGTGGCTAATATATTAATTAAGCCAAATAATATAACTGTATACTTATAATAACCAAAACGAGTACAAAATACTGTTTTTTCTTCTTTTCTTTTAGTTATTGTAACGAGGTTATATATGCCTCTTAAGTCAAACTAAGTAAAGATCTTAGCCCCCGCGAGCCTGTCTTACAGTTTTTTAATTAATAATAATATATAACAATCCTTTTTTGTAATATCGTTTAATCAATGGTAGTCGATATATATTTATTACCCGCTGTCCTTCTTTTTTATGAAAAAAACGTTATTTCCCTATAGGGATTTAAACTTTTTAATAAACCCCTTTACTAAGTGTTTATTAATATAATTTTTAATTGTCATTAAGTCTATCGTTAAATATTCCTTAAATAACTAAAATATTGGCTTAGTACTTTCTTTTAGTTTAATTTAATAATCGTAGTTCTAGTATTTAGGTAAGGCCTTAATGCCCTGTTCTTTTTTAAATAATACCACAAACTTGTGATATATTAATAGTATATCCTTTATTAGTGGACTTTTCTTCTAATGTCTGATCTGTTCTTTAGAAGTGGCGTAAACCTTTTAAACAATTAATATTCTTATTTTGTCCTAATAACAATTCTTATAACAACTAAACATTAATTGTCTCTTAACTTAATTGATTTTTAAATTATACTTTTTTATTTAAAAAAATCTAAGAGTAATATCGTATATCTTGATTTAAGTAACATTAAATTGGATTTTCTCAAAGTAATCGACGATACTTATATATAAAGTTTAAGTTTACATATTTACCGTCTTATTGGCGGCGGTATTTCCATTGGCAAGTACTAATTAATACCCCTTTTTTTATTTTAGTTAGTAGTAAATACTTAAGTATAATAGTAAGAGATATAAAATTCCCTTATACCTTAGAGTCCACTATAGCCCTAAGAGTTACTCTTTTAATTTTTACTTTTATAGTTAAATAACAATCCTTTGTTATTATTAGTTAACGTATAAAAAAATCCTTTTAATAAAAGTCTTTTATTAAGATATTTTTTTAAACTTAGTGGTTTAGTTCTGTAATTACGACTATAAATAGTTAATTTATTCTTAAGATTTATATTAATAAAGTAAGGCGTTTTTAATATATTTAAGTGTTATTGGTTATATTAAACCAAAGGCACTGTTAGTTACCCTTTAATATAACTTCCTAAAATTCTTTTTTTTTTAATTTATTTTAGTTTTTAAAAACAAACAATAGTTTTTAAAAAATGATTTACATATAAGTTCGAAGACAACCGCTGCTGTACTCAACCTGTTTTTATTTAATATATTTATAGTCCTAATAGACTACTTAATACTTCTCGCTTTATTATGGTTTTCTTGTAAAAATTAGTCCTAGTTCTTTATAAATGACCTTTGTGATTTTATTAGTCTAATATCAAAAATTCAAGGCCTAAAGGTATAAATTCTCTTTTCACTAAATGACTTCTTAGATTTTGCTTTATAATAGTCCGGAGAATAATAACTAATATAATCTTAAGTCCAAGATTTAATAGAACTTTTCATTTCTTTTTATTATTATTTTATATTATATTATTATTGTCCTTTATTTAGGCGTAGATTTTGTTATTTTTAAGTTTGTTAATAATTATATATTAAAAGCTTAAGGCATTAAACTGCCTAATAAAGTATAATAACACAAAAGTATTAGTAATATTATAAGTATTTTATCTTATTATATTGATTTGTTTTTTTTTAACTATGACTTTTTTTAATAATAAAAACTAGTTATATAGCTTAAAAGACTATAATTAAAACATAGTTTATTTTGTTAACGTTTATTTATAACTTTTTTAAAAAGCCTATTATTATATGGCTTTCCTTTAGGTTATTTTTAAAACATAGCATTTAGTTTTATTTTTTGGGGGTAAAAGGGTTTCCTGCCTTTTTTGTTTTGATATATATATATCCTAAAATAATACTAGCCCTTTTATTTAAAAGCACATTCGAAGTTATAATTGTTGATTTCGATAGTTATTTTAATAAGTTCTTGTAAATTAAAGGGTACATTTGACCTAACAATTTTATTTTTAACTCTATTTTTTAATCCTTTATAATATTATATCTTAAATGCCTTATTGTTTTAGTTAGTTTAATTAGCAAATTACTAAAAAACAGCCATATATATAGTTATTGACCTGGTCTGCTTTAGGTTTTGGATATTATATTTGACTATTTGATTTTAGTTAATATTACTAAAGACATAGTTAATACGTTCTTCAAATCCTTTAAAACTTAAAAAGATTTTCTAAAACTCCTTAAATATAATAATAAAAACCTTCCTTTTTTTAATTCTGTTTTTAATATAATCAGATAAAAAGGTTTTGATTTAATTAAAGGCAGCCTTATAAAAAAAAGACATAGCCTAGAAGACTTTATCTATGTTTATAGAAAACTAATAACTATTAAACCTAATATAAAGTTTTATTTAAATAAAATAAGCCTTAAGCTTAGATCAGTCTTTATAATAAAGATCTAGGGATATAATTTTAAAAACATTTTTTAGGTTAAAAGTATTAGTAATAGCTAAAGCCTTAATAGAAGAGTTAAAAACTATATTATATATGTAAGTCGGTACTTTTAATAAAAAAGTACTTAAAGTATAATGGTTTATTATTTACTTGGTATAAATACAAAAGGCTATAATTAATCTCTGATAATTAAAAAGTAAGTATATCACATATAAGGTAAGATAGTTATTAGTATAATTGAGAATATTATTTAAAGTTAAATATAAAGCTTTTATTTAATAATAGATGTATTAGTCTTATATAAAACCTTTGTTCCCTTTAGATCCTTTGGCCCTAAGGTTTTAGGCGCCCTAACTCCTATGGCTTTAAAGGTTCTAGCCATTATATGACCTAATATCTATTATAATTTAAATAATTACTATAACTAAAATCACAACTACAATATATACAATAGTACCAATCGTTATCTTATACTATTCCTTAATTAATACTAGCCCGTAGACTGTACTAATCCCTTATTAGTACCAATACTCTTATAATACTATCCACTCAGTAGTACCATTAGTATCCTGGTACCAACTACTCATTGGTACAAAGGGGTCCCTAACATTATATTAAGCCTTATATTTAAAGAGACGTTGTCCTTTTTTATTATAATAATGAGCTCTTTTAAAGTAAAAGCGGTTTAACTAACTGACTTTTCTTTATTTAACAAGTAGAACTTTGTCTTATTAAAGTAAATATTACGCGTTATAATGACACGGCGTAATTAAGGCACTTAGATTTTATATATATTAAAAATAACGTAATTAATTAAATAACTTAAGTGTTTTTTAAAATCGATTTTAAAGCCTTTTTTGTTTTTTCTGGCTTTTTTGTCGTTTTTTATTAAGTAAACACGCGCCTTATACGCGTATTCCCCGCTTTAATTTAGTTTTAGGTTAATTAATAGCCTTTTTATAATTAATGGATTATATTATTAAAAGTAATCTTAAAACCATTCTTAAAGTACTTAGTTTAAGCTCTTTATTTTTTGTTATACGAATAGTGCCTTGTTATATAAGTAAACCATTACATTACACACCTTTAAGTAAAGCTTTTATAAAAGTTTTGTTTAAACATATATCTTAATAGATTTAATAATGATTTTTTGTCTTACATACTCTGAGTTGCCGACTGGCTTTTTAATATGTATTAAGGGGTTTTTTACTTTAATCCTTTCTTTTATTATTTAGTTTTAATAACGTGTTGTTTTAGAGATTATAATAATAGAAGTGTTATTATCATGTTTCATGATATAGATTAATAGTTCATATTAACATTTAGTTTAATACTTGAAGTTTTATAATACCGGTATAATGTGGTTTAGCGACTTATTTATTAAGGTCTAATTAAACAACTTTTTATTATACTTGTCTTTAATTATTAATAATTATTACGTTTTATTATAACTTAAAGGGAAATTAAATAAGTCTTAAAGAATTTTAAAAAATGGTCTTATCGTTTTGTTTTTAAACTTTCTTTTTAAAATGACGTTTTCGGCATATATAATAACACAGTTTTTATATTTGATTTTAAAAACACCATTAAATTTTACCCTTTTCTTTATATAAAGTAATGCTTAAAGTGTTTTTTCTTTAAAATGGCCCGTTTTTAAGTATTATATCTTTGGCATTATATAACGAACTTATAATAGCTTTTTATTTAATTAAAAACCTTGTTTTAAATTATAACGGAGAGTTAAGTATATTATAATTAAGAGACGCTTTATTGTCACTGGGTTATAAGGGTAATAACAGTAGTTAAGAGGCTTGTATTTAAAGAAGGTAAGGTTATACTTCCGCTTTAGTTTTTAAAATATTATGCTGTCTTGAATTTCCCCATACCTTAATATAATATTTTTTTTAAGTATTAAATCTTAATGTTTAACAAAAGCGTTTTAAAAATGATATTAACATTAAAACTAATCATAATTATGACGTTATTTAAAGTTAAGTCTTATGTGTTTAAACCGTCTTTGTTTTTTAATATATTCTTAAAGAGTCATTGGCTTTGTCTAATAACTAAAAGGCGTTATATACTTGCCTTTATATAGTCGTCGTTTTTAGATTTTATAAAAGTACTTAAGATGAGTTTTTTTCTTGTTATTAATAAAATATTAAGCACTATAATTATTAACGAGTATACTGTTTAAGAGTATGTGTAGATTATTAATAAAATCTACGACGTATACTCTTATTACTTTATTAATGTTTAAAAGCTTTAGATTAATAATGGCTGTGCTGACATTCTTAAGGTATTTACTTTTATTTAACAATAATAACGTCTTTTTTTTCTCCTTCTTATTTAAGGCAACGCCTCTAATGATTCAACTAATAGGAAAGATCTTTTAGCCTTCTTTAACGATTTCCTTTTATAACTCGGCGTACTTTATTTTTTGAATCTTTTACGAATTTCCTTAATTTCGTCGTCATTAGGGCAATTCTTTAGTTTATTTACATAGCCGCCGTTATAAGCGTATTATAATCTTTAGTACTTAATAAGTGTTTAAAAGTGACTACTTTTAGAATTATAAAAGTAACCGCTTTTTTATTATTATTTAAAGTAAGATTAGTTAAATGAGCCTTGTTTATTATAAGTGCTTAAGCTTTTAATATTAAAAGTAATTTCAGAGTTATTAAGAGTTTTTAAACGCTTTTTAAAAAATGCGTATAATCTATTCGTTGACTTTTTACCTTTTAGGCTATTCTTAAAGAACTCTTTTAAGTTAACTTTAAAAGTTAAACCATACTTTTTAAACGTTATATAATATTCCCTTTTTAAAACGTTGTCTTTAATGACGTCGGTTAAAGCTTAAACGGCCTATGTCTTAATATAAACTAAAACTGTAAAGAAAAAATCTTTAATACTTAAAACGACTTGAATTTCTGGAATATTATATGTTTTAATAAAACAGTACTTTTTTTATTATTCTTTGTATTAAGTGCGAGCTTTTATTTTCCCTTTTTTTTTAAAGGCACTTATTAAAGTTTTTTAATAGTTTAAAATAATAGATAATAACACAAAGGCGTTTGAAAGAACAAGTTTTCGTTTAATTAACTTAATTAATACTTAAAAACCAACAAGGTTTTTTGACTTATTATCGTTAATAACATTCGTTAAGATTAACACATTAACGGTATTGTTAACTTAGTTAAATAAGTATTAATACCTTGTGTTAAAAAACATTTATTAAGCGAGTTTATTCTAGAATTCTCTTATATGAATTTCTTAGATTTCTTTAATATTACTAAAAGTCGCCTCTTATGGTTTAGTAATTTATAAAGGCTTTATAAGAGTCCTTTTCTTGTCTTTACTGATAATTTCTCACTTATAATACATTTTCCGTTTATTGTCATTCATTGATATTATTTATCTTATAAATCAATGGTTTATTTTAACTTATATATACTCGTTAATATTAAGAACTATTAGTTAAGATTTAAGGAGGTTTAAAACGTTATATCTATTTAAGTCAACGAAATCGATAATACCCTTGAGTTGAGTATAATATTAAAATCTCATCCATTATTACGGCCACTAACGACGATCACTTAATAAAACGTCGTCTTTATTAATTAATATATCTTAAAAAACATCTTATTATTATTAAACGTTTAAAAGGTTTAAAAAAGTATTATTAAGTTAAAAAAAGGAATATGTACTTTTAAAGAGTTTTCCAAATAATAATAAATGTCCTTTAACACTTACCCTCGCTTCTCTCAACTTACAATAATCATACCTTAATAACTCATAAAATAAGGCTATGGCTCTTAACTATTAAGTACCATAGGGGAAGAGCTTTAAGAAGTGTGAAAGTCTTAAATTATAAAGGAGTGTAATAAAGCTCCCCTTAAAAGGAAACTCCAAAGATCTACTTACATAAGCAGCCTTGATTAGCTACAGCGCCATTAAGGCTCTATTAGTGCTACCAGCCGACAAACCCCTATTTTGTACAACAACTATATATTCTTATTTAATATTAACTTACAAAATTTAATTTATTTATTAAAGCACAAAGCAAAGAGAACAAATAAGCGCTTAAATATTTATACGCTTTTTTAAAACAAACTATAATATAACAATACTAAAATATTTATATACTATAATCTTTTAAATTTACTCATAAAATTTAAAATACGTAATTATTTAAAGTTATTAAATTATATAATCTGATTTTCACTTCTTTTCTTTGTTTTCGGCATTAAAAATGCATAATTCCGGCTTATACAAAACCGCCATAACTAAGGCTCTTAAAATCATAAAAGCAAAAAAATCTAAAATTAACTACTTGGCTTTACTTTCACTTAATATAATAATAATAATCTTGCTTTAAGTATTGTTTATTAATAAAGCCAAAAAAATCCAAATAAGCCTTTATTATTATAACCCAAATAATAAGATTTACGTTATACTAAACTTGCGCAATTTAAAAATTAACTTATAATTAAGTAATTTTTACTATTGTGATTTACTTGACGCTTTTAAGAATAAAATTAAGAACTTCCGCAGAAGTGTAAGTATTCGTTGTATTAAAATCAATTAAAAGTTATAATCCAAAAATATTTACGTTAAAAATAAAATAAATATATCAATTAGCCCACTACTTAGGTTTTTTATAAACGATATTTACATTTAACGTTTTAATACTATTATTATTTATAAACATATTAAAGTAATCAAACAATCGTTAAACAAACGAACTAAAAAATAAAAAATAAAAAAGGATCATAAAATTAATAAATAAAAGACTTAAATAAAGTCCAATTCCGTGTATACACCAAGTAGAAGTAACAGCCTATAGCTCTTAATTATAATACAAAAAATAAAGCAAATCTTTTAAAATATGAAAAGTCTTTATAATTATTAAAAATAAAAAATATATAAATATATTTAATAAATTAAATTAAGCATTACCCTTTTTAAAATAATATTATAAACTAAAAATATATATATAGAATACTTACACAAGTATATACTAAACCTCATCAGATATGCTGACATAATAATGGCGCTGGTTACGCGACAACAATAAAAGTAACACTTATAAAACGATAAACTAAAGGCAGAGTTATCCTTTTCCTTATCCTCATCTTCAACTTCCTTAACCTCTTTCTTCTTTAAAGTAGTTTTAATAATAGCCTAATGAGTAATAAAGGCTTATAACTAGTTAATAAGAGCTTTAAATATTACTTTTATATGACATTTAACATTATATAAAATAATATACGTATATAAGAACTCTTTAACACTGACTTTATTATTAAATAAACGGTAAAGAAGGTAATAACGGCCCGGGGTGTGGTAATGTAACTAGTTTTATTGTTTTTATAATAATAAAAACACTATACTAATGACGCCTTGTTATGATAAAGGTTATTTCACGCGTTATGTATACTATTATAAATATAATAAAAACACGGCACAACACGAGCTTCCCCGGTTATGGCATGACGCCGAGGGGTTAATAAGGGCGGGAAGAGTAAACGAAAAAGAAAGGTGGTAACTTAAAGGGTACCGGCTAATTATATTATATATATTAACATATTCAAAATTCAGACTTTTAAATGTTTAAAACTTACTCTTTTCTTTTTTAATGCCTTGAGGGTAATAGTAGGGGTGTGCTTTTTAGTACAAGTTATTTTTAACAATATAATCGTTAAAGAACGTAAATTTTTAACACAAAAGCTTTAATATAACTTTACTTGTTTAATTCCGTTACCCTACTAACGACACCTTTACTATAACCAATTATATTAACATTACTCTTAATTATATAACGGTCCATATCTATGCCACTATATTATATAGGCTACATTTTAAGCATTTTTATTACTTTTATGGTTATTTTCAGCTAAAGGGGTGTGTTATATAAAATAAGGGTCAGTCGGTTAATAGCACTAATAGAGCCTTATGGCGCTATAACTAATTAAGGCTACTTATATAATTGGATCTTTAAAGCTCCCCCTTAAAGGGAGCTCTATTATACTCCTTTACAATTCAAGACTTTCACACTTCCTGAAACTCCTCCCCTACGGTGCTTGATATAATTCCTTATATCTCAAATTAAATGAGGGCATTTCCAGCTCTTGGTATGACTCCTTATATCACTATATAATACAAAGTAAATGTATAATTAATAATTCCCTATATCTAAAGTTAAATGAGGGCATTCTTAGCTCTTGGCATAACTCCTTATATCACTGTATAATACAAAATAAGTGTAAGTATACAATTAATGATTCTTTACATTTAAAGCCAGATGTATCTCTTAATACAACGCCATGTAATATGCTCAGGTAGTATAATAGCTCTCGGTTTCATGTCCGCAACGCGGGCATCATAGTGAGTATAATTCATCAGCGTGAGACCGCTCCGAGTCAAACGCAGTCCCGTGACCAGTATCAAGCGGTACTGTAAGTTACAATTCACGAAACCCACAAGCACAGCCAGTACCGCACGATAATCCACTACAACTATACCACTGGTCTTAATCCTATCCCGATCGCTCTCATCCAAGTTCGCCCTTCACCCCCCGCAAAACATCTCCATTCACTCATCCTATCGTATTGCTGGTGATCTAAAATAAGTGACGTGGAATCATCAAGTTGTAGTTATCAAAGGGAAGTCATCGCATCATGTTCGTAAAGAGTCTATCCAACCTCGCTGAGTATCCAATCCCACGCTATCTTTGTCCAAGAAACCTCATGATCGTCTAATATCTAAACAAAACCATCAATTCTTCTTGTAGATATCATCATCACTATTACATGATAGTCAGCACACATCACCCATCTTGAGTGGACAAAACTTACAACTTTCCAAACTGGTCTCTCCCCTCCGCATCCTTGTTGACCCAAATACTGAGACTAACACCAGGACAGGTGAAGATACCATATCCCTCGCCATCAATCTCGACCTCTCCCTCTCCCCATCCAAGAACATCAGTCCACTTCTCACCAGCATGCATCTCACCAACATGCATTCTCTTCTCACCGGGACTGGCATTGCTCATGACAGTAGCACAGCCGAATCGCTTATCCCAGGTTCCGTATCTGACCCAGCCAATACAAGTAGCATAGTCGAAGTAATCGGCTTGTTTACCGTAGGCGTAGAGCTTACGTGCGAGGGTGAGGGATGAAAGGGCACCGCCACAGGATGGTGGGAATGGGTGCTGGCCTTGAATACCGTAGAGATCACCGTAGAATACGCAGGGGTAGCCAGTGTTACGGAGGAGAATGAGGGCGTAGGCGAGGGGTTTGAAGAATGGCTCGATAGCGGCTTCTAGAGCTTGGTAGGGTTGCGTGTCGTGGTTCATCACCAACGTCTATTCTATCAGCATCGAACTGCGAGTGTGTGAAGGATACATACCACGGCGTTGATCGGCTCCTTCTGCACCAAGGTATCATTAAAGACATTTCTCAAATCTCCACCTTCTGTCTTGCTCAAGGTGCTGAAGTTGTACACGAGCGGCGCATCGAATAAGCTGAACTTCTTTCCCATGCGTTGCAAGTATGCACTCATGTCATCCAGGCTGTCTTTCCAAAACTCGCCGACGAAGAACCATCCCTGACCATGTGTCTCATCCATCTTGGTAATGAACTCTCTGAGAAAGTCCTCGCTGAAATGCTTGACGGCATCAAAGCGGATACCTTTTAGGGTAATCTCCTTGCTCAACCAAACTCCCCAGTTGATCACGTCAGTACTGACTTCTGAATGCGAGTAGTCGAGATCGGCAAACATGAGGTAATCATAATTGCCCTTCTCCGAATCAACATCGTCGCCATCAGCCCAGCCCTTAGTCTTGTCTCCTAAAATCTTGTAGATGGCAGTCTTGTTATTGTCGGCATTGTAGTCGGTGCCGGAGAAATGGAACCAGTGGTATTTCTGTTTCGAGTATTTCTCTCCTCGGCCTGGGAAGTCGAATCCCAACCAAGCGTTGATTTTGTAGGGATCTGAGATGGTCTTGTTTCGGTCGTCGGAATCAACTTCTTGAGCTTCGCATTTCTCCTTGTGGTCTGCGGCGGCCTTGTGGTTCAGAACTGGAGTCGTGAATTAGTATATAATTTGCGATAAGATTGGTGGGTGTGCAACATACCTGCGTCCCAATAGATTCCGACGCCGACCTCATTAGCCTTCGTTACCATTGCCACGAGCTCTTCCTTTGTGCCCCATTTTGTACCCTTTCCTCCCTTCTGATCGAACTCGCCCAAATCGTACAGATCATATATATCGTAGCCGTTGCCTGAGGGAGAGGAGGCTTTGCATCCGGGAGGAACCCAGATGTTGTCGATACCGGCGGCTTTGAGCTGTGGGATGTTGTCCTGGAGGCGGACCCAATGCTTATGGTCGTCAGGAACGTACCATTCAAAGCCTTGCATCATAGTCATATTCTCCGGAGTCGGAGTCTGCTCTGTAGAGTATATCAGTAAGAATTGCAGCGGAATTGGCAGTGATATCTACCTGAGTCTGCCATCTTGATCGTTTTTTCTTCTTGTCAGTTGAAATCTTCTGTAGGTTCTCAAAACTGTCTTCATCTGCATCAAGCAAACAAACTGTAGCAAAAGAACAGATATGCAAAGGTCTAGAATCGAGTGAAGAAGAAATATCTAGGAAAGAAGAAAAGTCGAGAAGCAGGAAATAAAGAGATGAGTAGGTAGTAGTCCTCCATGCACATGGTTTCCCCACCAAGGAAAAG
Source organism: Helotiales sp. F229 (assembly GCA_002554605.1). Lineage (NCBI taxonomy): Eukaryota > Fungi > Ascomycota > Leotiomycetes > Helotiales > Helotiales sp. F229. The sequence goes on from MXAW01000011.1 coordinate 1,262,515, forward strand.
AGCATCGCTTGAGAGATAAGGGTCCAGACCCCGGGACCCTAACCCCTGACGATCTTGGCCCATGACGTAGAGGGTTTTGATTGAGAGTTGTTTCGTTCGGGAAAATGATAACGAGGAACGAGGACCACGCACAGTTTGAGTTTGGTTTCTGGCATAAATCTGGGAACAATCCCATGGCCATACTATGGGCAAAAAGGAATGCAAATGGATGCACTGACGCGTTGTTGCACGGCATTTGTGCATCTACAAGTACATAGCCGTTTTTGTGACACCCTTGACGCTCGGCGCAGCTCTGTCTGCGTGTCGGAACATGATGAGGTGAAGTATCCTGTCCCTGAAGATGCATCGGACAACCCGATTCCCCATCCAAAGTCTGGACCGCGAGAATGCTCTGCGTTTGGCTGTTTTGATGCCGTATCAACTTGATGATATTTGGACTGCTGTTACTGCATCCTCGCATCGTAAGATAAACCGGCTTTTGTGCAGTGAAGCTTGCAAGTTGACTCGATGACGGCAACTGTGCCCGCGAGACCCCAAATTGTAAAAAATAAAAAATAAAAATAGAAAGATCAGTATGATTAGAGTACACCTTGTTAACAATCGAATCTTTGAAGTTATCGTCAATTCGATTCTCTAGTGTTTTGATTTGTTTCTCGCAGACGCGGTCTCGTCAGTGGCCGACCGCGAAATTAGAGCCGTTGCCATTGTGGCAACCGCATATCAACAAAGCCAACACTAACTTCCCAACCTCTAAAAAACACTTTCACATGCACCAAATCCATGAACTTTATAATCAATAACAAGCATCATATATCAACATAAGCAAACAAGTTGACGTATCATATTGCACCAAATCCCTCGATACGGTACGGGTTGCCGCGTCATTGTTTACTTGACCAAACATTAGTGCTCGAGCTTGCCGTCGAGATGCGGAACACAACACCCGCGAAGGACTTCGAGATTCACGTCGACCCCTCCTGCCTCTCTAATAGTTCAAATACACACGATAACATGAGCGAAAAACCTTTGGAGGAACCAAGCAAAATCCAGGGCGACATGTCGCCTGAAAGAGTTTCGAGTAGCCAGACGGTGGTACACCATGATTCTCGGGGCGAGGAGGAAATCAAGGCCGAGTCACCCGGTGAGGCTCAAGAGGATAACAACACAGTTGGGCCAGAGGAAGAACACAAGGAAAACATACCATCCCCGCACACTGAGCCGCACAATGCTACAGTCGAAGATGTCCCGGAGGAAGAGGAGGATCTACAACAACAATCCGAGCAGGACAAGGAGGACGAGAAAGAGCGCGCAGCTAGGGAGCGACAAATCGATCGCATCGAAGCGCAAATCCAGGCCGCAGCAAGAGCAGTAGTTGCCAGCATCGAACAAGATAATTACAGAGCCGGTCAAGATTCCGAGCTCAGCATGCAAACGGACGAAAGCTATGGCCGGGAAGGCACAGAGATGACAGACGATGGCACAGAGTTGACTTATGAGATGGGCACTGAACTCACGTATGGCGACGAAACAGAAGCAACCTACGAATCTGATCACGATAATCATTCGAAGCACGAAGACGAGGCAGATCCAACATACGGATCCCAGACTCACTCCGATCACGAAGGCGGAGACACCAGCTCCCATCACGACGGAGATATTGACGACGACGTGTTCAGCCATTCCGATCATAGCAAACGAAGTAGCATGAACTCGGATCTACACAGTTCAGATGACAACCAGAAGATTCTGACCTCTCCAGCCGTTGGAGAGGAAGCTGGATCTGCGAATGAATTGGACACAATCTCTCGTGTGCCCAGTTCGTCTTCATACATGCAAACGCCTGTAGATTTAGCATCCCGGACACCAAGCAAGATCCTCTCCAGACCACCATTCCGAACCCCTTCTTCCGTCCGCGCAATGCAGATGTCATCTCCTACACAATCTATCTTTGCATCCCCTCGATCTGCGAAGAGACATATGCCAACCGTCTCTCGGATCGGCACGCCAAATTCCCAATACTCTCCTTCCAAACAAACGCCCACACGCTTCAAAGCTAAGAAAGAACCGCTCGTCCTACTTCACGTCACTGTCCTCCCATTACAATGGCCATACTCTCATTTGATGTCATCCCCAGCAGTCCCGACATCGCTACAAACAGTCAGAGAAAGTTGGAGGTTGCTCCAAGAGAAGCTCGGCGACACAGTCCTAGAACGTGGAATATTGCTCCCTCATCCGCAGGACTCCTACGAAGTGCTCGAAGAGCGCCTCCTCGAAGCCCTCGAACTGCCTGTCCGTCCTCGCGCAAAGATCCTCAGATGCGGCCATTACATGGGCCCCTCTGATTCCGAAGCTCCCAGCTCAGATGAAGATGGTGATGATAATTGGGGAGGGGAGACAAGGGAAGAGCGAAAATGGTGTGATATCTGCAGACGAGATGTACGTCTCGAGACGATGGGTGATGTAGGGAAAGGGGAACGCCGATTCCGCGTTAAGATCTACGCGAGTAACGGACTCATGCGAGCTGGTGCTTGGGCTGCAGCATGGAGAGAAATGGAGAGGGTCGATGTTGAGCTCGAGCCATACATCGAGATGCATCTCAACGCCGAACTGGAACATCTCGCTCTGACCACCCAACACGAAGAAGTCATCGAGGAGCAAAGAGAGCTGGATGACGGTTTTGTAGATGAGGATCTTGTCATTGAGCACGTGCATGACCACGAGGCAGAGAAACGACGAGAGGAGGAGGCTAGACGACACGACGAGGAGGCACGTCTTCATGAGGAGGAACAGATGCGGAAACAGCTGGCTATTGAAGAAGAGCTTCGGCAGAAGATGGTTGAAGAAGAGGAGATGATGCAGAGGAAGGCCATGGAGGAGGAAATGATGCATAGGAAAGCGATCGAGGAGGAACGCATGCGCGAGATGTACGGGACGCCAGAGCCATCTGCGTCTGCATCTCGTCGCAGTTCATCGAGGACGAGTGTACACGATGACTCTTCACTTCCCGAACTGCTCCTTGCTGCTTTCAAGGTAGCTGTGAGAGATTCGAAGAATGTGGCTATTGGTGTTTTGGGTATTTTGGTGTTGCTTCTGGCGCTGAGGCCCAAGAGTGTCCCTGAGAGTGGGGTCATCATGGAAGCGCCCTCGCCCGCTGCACAAATCACCACGACGGTATTCAAAGAAATGCCAGTGCCAGTGGCAGAGGCTGAGTCTGTGTCTATGTCTGTGTTCGAGCCAATCGTTACAATGGCTTCGGAAACACCTGAGCAGGAATCTGCTGTGCCAGTCACAACGACTGTTTTCAGAGAGCTTACTGTCACGGAGAGAATCCCTATGCCGACCTCGATTAGCTCCTTCTCGGATGATTCGGAGAAGGTCAGAGGTGCGCCTGATCCGTGCGAGACACCGGTCAAGGAGAAGACAGTTGATTCTTCGCCTGTTGCCGTTGAGCATGATCCTTTGCTCCAGGAGATCGAGAGTGAAGAGACTATCGTTGTCTCTGAGCCAGCTGCTGAAATTGAAAGCGAAATCGAAAGCGAATTTGAAATTATGGAAGAGGGCTCGCCTTCGATTCCAGAAGAGTTTGGCGTTCAACCCGAGGAAGTACAGATCCCAATACAAGAGGCATCAGACAAAGTCTCGAACACTTCACTACACCCTATTGACTTGGACATAATCGATGAGTCTTCCGTCGTCCCCGACAGAGAATCAATGGAATCGGAATCGGAATCTTCCATCGCCCCTGAAGTCCCCGCCTAATCACCCAGTCGCCTGCCAAACCGAAACACGGACTACGAACTACTAGAACATACCACAAAGCAACGCATATGTCCCAGACAACAATTGGATTAATTGAACGTATTTGAGCGAGCGAGCGAGCGTTGCTATGCGTTTGTTGCATGTCTGACTTTCATCTTGCCGATTCCGCCTTTCGTTCATTACATTTTGAATCATTTTGATCGGGGAGAAAACTACACGGATGATTGATTGATGATTGGGTAGTAGGATGGGAAATGAGATGATGGGAAGGGATGAATGTCTATACGTAATGAAATGTGAGGGAAACTGGGGGATAAGAGATTGACGATGTGGTGATTGATGGTTCTTTGGCGGTGATACCTTGTATTTAGTTTGCTCTTATGGATTGGAAATTGATGATTTATGAACCCGTCCCCTTGTGTATCATGCTTTTCCAACACCTCTTCTCTCCCTCTTCATATTTTACAATTTCTATTAACAACTGTTCACACTGTCAATATTTGCAGGCTGCTGCCTTAGGCGTTGAAGGTGATACCCATTTTCCCTGGAACAATTCTCCGTCGTCACCGAGGATGAAGCTGGCTGCGGTCGTGACGCGCAGGAAGTCCATAGCTGGTCTAATCTCTTGTTCGGCGCTTGATTGATTGGCTGGCAATACCTCAATTGATCGTGGATCAACTTTGCGACTGCTTGAGGGCGAGATGCTGTTCCTGATGATCCGTGCATCCCGAAGAGTATTTACAAGTTGCCGGCTCACGAGTGCGAGTCTTTCCTTACCAGAGTCAAGTTCGAGAGTTGAGGATATGGCGTTTGGGAATGAATGGAAAGATGCACATGTAGCTAGGTTTGGGACGTCAAGCATGGATGGCAATTCAGTCACTCGCTGATATATTTCATCATGATGGGACGTTGTAAAGCGGCTCACGATTTGAAATTTGTTATGTAGGTTGTGATTGGTCAGCACAGGTGGGATATAATGGCAAAGCCCCATTAAAGATCTGCAATGCCAAGAGGGCAGTTAGGCGAGCTGCATCCATGCCTGTACGACACCTTAATAAAAAAACAAAGAAACTATGCTATGATAGGTTACTCCTAAGCTAATCAAACAGGTTCTTGGAGATATTGAAAGAGTTCGGCAGAGTCTGTTGGTAGATGCTGATGGATGGCACGGTGCTTTTGCTCTTTTCAGATCTTTTGAAGAAGCTCAAAGGGATAGCTTGTCGCTTCTGCTTTTTCTGGATCATGGTAGATGGTGGAGGATGATGTACTGCACCCGTTCTTTGTAGAACGCTGGCGGTGTTGGATGTCCAACAAAGTCTGACTTACTGTATGCAGTCGCAGCTGGAGGCAGGCAGCGAGCGCCCGCGTTCTTTGTGGAATCTTTGGATTTGATATCTGCCAAAGCCCGGTGTACGGTATGAATGCAGTTGGAGACGAAGGCAGCTACAGGAAGGCGACGATTGCCTCTGGAGCCTGAAAGCTGAAGGGGTAGAGCTTGGTAGCGCAAACAAAACAAGTGGTTCAGTCAGTTGGTGTTGAAAGTTGGGATACCGTTCAAAGTTGTGATTTTATTTACTCGAAGCTCGAGCTTCAAGGCCTTTTCTGGAAGCCTCCTCGGCTCGGTAGCTCGGTGATGGATTGTCGCGCTGCGACTCTGTGGGTTTGTGAATACTGTCACAGGGTATGTAGGTGCAGGTTGATTCATTCATGCCTTCAGAGCTACTCTCTTTCTTTTGCAGTCTATTTGTCTGACTTGGCTTCAATCGCCAGTGGAAATCAGAAGAGTAAGAAACATAAAGTGCGTCAGACAGGGTGAAACTTGAAAGAAGAGTCTTGATATTCCCTTGTACACAGAAGTCAGTCCCTCTTTACTTTGAGTCTCCAAATGTGCTGCCTGCCTGCCTGCCTCAAACATCAGCGAAAGACAAAAAGGCAAGAAACATCAAGCGCATAAAGACAGACGACTTTATTAGCAAGGAGTTACTCAGAAGTGCATTGCCTTATCCAGAGGCATTCAAATTCCAGATATAGAAATGCCTTCCTCACCGCAGGTTAAAATCCAACCTGGAACCAATTTCCACAATCTCTTCAACAAATCCGGTAATCTCTTCCCGCCTCACCACCCGTCGGTCGTCATGGTAACCCGAGCTACGCGAAAAAGAACGTATCGAGAAAATACACGAAGAAGAAATCACGACAAGAATGTCCTCCGCCGCGACCTCCACTTCCACCGTCATAACATTTCCCTCCACGAGCTGCTCGTTTCCGACCCTGACCAAAATTCGTATTCACTGCCCATGAATCCATTGTTCTATGTCATGTGGGCAACGCAAGCTCAACGACTGGCTGCCGTCCTCCCCTCTGCGGTCCTTAACTTTCAGCCGGACCCACAAACATGGGCACGGCTGCCACAGCATCCACCGCTTCTGCAACTTGGACCCAACTTGGCTAGACATGAGAAGCCCATTCAGAAGATTATCCACATTCTTTTCGCCTTTCACCATGGCCTTCGCACTCTGATCACAAATCTGCCCACATTCAAAACCGCTCATCAACCCCGTGCCCCTTTCATGACCCAAACTGCTCTCCAAGTACTGCGCGTCAATATTTCCAACACTGCACACCATCTGATCCAATTGCTGCCACAACGACTTGCCCAAGACTTGGCTGAGAAATGGGAAACTGGAACTCTTTACACACGAATTCCCTCGGAAGGTGTTCTAGAACTCGCTGTCGAATGCTTCCTCGCTTGTCTGCCCCCTTCAAGCCCGTACACACATGGTAAGTGGAAATGCTTCCTGCACTCTGATTTTCTCTAGTATCAAAGACACCTCTTTATCTTCTCAGCCCAGACCACTAATCAAGGAGATTTCTAGATGACTTTCGGTACAATTTCAGACAATACTTCGAGCCCGCTCTTAGTGCGCCCATGGCATCCTCACATGGTATCGGCAGTCCCAAGGTCCTTTGTATCGCCCGGGATCCGAACCCGAATCACCAGACCGAGTACGTTGTAGGTGCATCTGTCGCCTTCTTGCCAGCCGAGTTCCCGGCACGAGTCAGGCTCGAGTTCCAACGCGCACGCCGTGACGCGATGAAAAAGCTTCCACGGACTCGCACGCTGCGCAAAAAGCTGGTGAAAGATGTGATCAAGGCGAGAACAAGTATCGATCCAACTTTCGTTTACAACCCTATGCCCTTTATCGGGCAGGAAATTGTTCCAATCCACGATGAAACTGGCACTACAACGGCAGACACGAGAATCAATACTCTGAGAAAAGCTGTCACCAATCCTACGGTTATCTACGACGCTCAAGCCTTCTCAACCTTCGATTTCGAGCTCAAGCCACCATGCGCCAAATGTTACGCCATTTACCGAAACACCTCTCCTGCAGCTGGAGATAACCATTCCACATACTTCCATGCTTTGTACTCGTGCTGCGAAGAGTTGTGTGCAATGAAGGTCGAAAGCGGAATGACAGGTCTGAGCTAAGGTTGAACGAGTGTTGAACGTTCAGATATGGCTTTTCTTTGTTTTGAGGATTGGATAGTGTGTCAGAGATTGAGATGCAAGAGACGGTTTTGGGTCAGAAGTGGGTTTAGAGGTTGGCAGAAGTCAGTGCACTTTAGAATTTTGATTGCTTGTAGGCGATGCATTTACATGGTTGTTGGATCGGGTGGACTTCTGCTGGCGCATATTCGAGCTTTTCGGTTTGGGAACTACCTAGGTACGGAAACGTATGTATTTTGTCTGTCAAACACGCGAGTCTAGATATACTCAGTCCAAAATAGAGTCCAGTCTCTAATCTTCTTCTTCTCTTCACTTCTTTTCTATCAAGTCTTAGCAGACCTCGACATATGTGATCTTGACTTTCTCACACCTGACGACAGTCTAATTTCGTTTGTCGGAAGAATTCTATCCCTCATTAATGCTACCTCGAGAAAGAAAAATCTTTTGCTTCGACCGGTAGATGCAAAAGCAAGCGCTTGCCTTCAAGATATATGGAGGCATTTCCCTGAATAAAAAACCCTTTTACTCAGGACCTTGGCTAGTGCGGGTAATCAGCTTTGACGACGGAAGAGCATCATTTGTAGGTCTGCTTCCAGTTTCGTATGCTATATCTCAAATCCTAGCTATTCTTACAAAGTCTTGATATGACTTCCTCGATTTGTGGTGTTGGTGTTGGTTCCATGAGGAAGATGTTGTCTAGGGAGGTTGGGCATGATTTGGAGATTATGGATTGGGCGGCCATATTTAAAAGTGGGAGGGTTTCGATGCTGACGTTGCTTGTCAGGACTGATCGAGCTCGTGTCTATTGACACACTTGCTCGGATCCGGACACCTGGCAAAGCAGGTGCACATGAAGAGGCGCTGGATACCGTTGTCGTTGCTGTAGATTGAGGAAGAGGTAGGGGAAAGTCAGTCAGTGCCATTTAACTTGTTGAAAGAGATGGACTACAACCGATCATAATATTCCCGGAGGGCTTGTCAATAATCAAGCAACTTCAAAAGTTGATCACATGAACGTCATCAAGTGTGGACAGAAGCGAACGAAAACCTTGCATTGCGTGTTGCAGACCTCCAAAAATCAGAAAACCAACGCCAAGGATATGAATAATCACGACGAAAAGAGACACAGACCTCGCAAACCCAGATGATTAATGCAAATGGCAGAAATGTAAAACCCGCAGACGACGAAAAGGACATGCAGGAGGAGGCCAAAATCCCGGGGCGATGACTCCGCTCAAATTGCCCGTAGGTATCGATGCGATGATATGTGGGTTGTTTACATCGAGAAGCGAGACCGAGGTCACATTTGTAATTGTGAACAACTCGCGAAAAGACACTGAAAAATCTCTGCGCAACTACAGAAAATACACCTATCACGCAAATTGTCGTGGAGAATATTCAGAAGAATTTCTGTCAATAACTTCAAATCAGAAGTAAACAAGCCATTAACTGCATCCTCCAAGGTAAGCAGACTACTTGATTATAAAAACATGCTGTTTATGGAACTGCCACTAACACTAACACTAAAAGCAGCCGAACAAAAATCAAAAGTAATATCAACAATAATCTTAACGGCCTCCGAGTCATAGGCCTTTTCAAGCTTAGTAAGCTTCTAAATATGCTTTGCTTTTCTTCATGCTAGAGGTTTTAAATAGGTTATAAGTGTTTAGTTATATAAGAAAAAAGGGAAAAGCTCAAGTACCCCTTCTGAGCATAATGAGGCAAAGCCCCCGCTGTTACCTCGGCTAAGCTCTAGCCTTATGACAGAACCTCATAACAAAGATTTTATTTTTTATTTTTTGAAGTAAGCAAATATTTAATCAAAATTAGGGCCGATGGTCAGATTTGAGCAGATACTTAGTACTTTTTCTCTTTGAGTCCAGCTGGACTCGGCACTTCCCCACAGTCCCTGACATCCGCCCGACAAGCTCTCCCGTCTCCAGCTTTCATCCCAGCACAGTGGCTGGTCACCTTCCAATCGCCCACACCTTTCCCCGCCTCCACAACTCCCCCAAATGGAAGCTTCTTTACGACTCCACACGCCAGAATCTTGAGGGCAGAGTATGCGCACGCACGACAATGTGCCCACAATTGATACGACAATCGAATTGGATGTGTCGCTCTGAGGAGCGTAGGTAGGGATGAGTGCGAGTTCCCCAACAAGCAGCGCAACCCCAACTGCGAGTTCGAACGGGCCAGGGGCAGCTTCTCCAACACAGCTTCCGCCGCCCAAGCAGATCCGTTTCGTGAATAATGAAGGCCAGCCACCGCCGAAGAGGAGACGGATCAATGCCGCGTAGGTTTCCCCTTTGTGTGATTTGGGCTGGGCGTTGAGTTGGGACTCGCGCTTGATGTGACGCGCACAATGATCTTGCCTGCGAGGTTTACGTGGTGAGTGGAACAATTGAGCTGATGGGCCGTGGTTTAGGTGTCGGACATGTCGAAAGCGTAAAACGAGATGCGATGGCAAACGTCCCTTATGCTCGACCTGTACGGATAATGGGCATGAGTGTATGGGATATGCGGAGGGACCAGAGGGAAATATGAAGAGAGAGAGGAAGGAAAGCGATATTAGCTCGCGGAGAGATAACGACGGCGATGAAGAGGATGAAGAAGAGGACAATAGGAGTGTGGATGGTACCTCTGCGAGAAGGGAGAATGGACACAGGCAACGACCGTCCCAGAGCAGTTATTCAGTCGCAAGCACGGAACTGAAGAAGGGGAAATCGAATTTGAAGCAGCAAGACTATTCCAGCTACGATCCGAGCCCTCCAAAGCGGCAGGATACCAGAGACGATGGGAAGGGAAGGGACTCTTATGTGGAATATAGGGACAGTGCGGTGTTTTCAGACGAGGCGCAAAGTCCAGTGGGTATGTTGAGCCGAAAGCTAGGGGGAGACCGAGTACTGACTGATCAGCCGAACGATCACCCGCTCTCCCTCATGAGAACCATCGAGTACCCTATTTTCGATATTTCGGTCCTACTGCGATAGTTCCAGGCTTCAAGCAAATGGTGGTTTCTGTTAGAGAATATCGGAGGAGTACAGGTGGATCTTCTGTTGCGAGTATGTCTCCTTCTAAGGATAGTTGTACAGTACTAACAATACAGTGTCTCCAAGCTCGAATGGCATTGGAGATGGAGGTTCTGTATACGGAGGCGTACCACCATCTGGGGCAGAGCCAACATCAGCGATTGATATGCCGATATATGATCAAAGCGATCCATTGCCCGTGAATCGGTTGATCATACATCTCGTGGAGACGTTTTTCGCTCATCTAGGATCGAACTATCCTTTCCTCCGTCAAAAGTCTTTCATTCAACGTGTGGAAGAGAAGTTTGTTGAACCGATTCTCGTTGATGCAGTTTGTGGTTTGGCGGCACGCTTTTCGGACCATCCACTTTTGATTGGACACCCCGATAATTTATTACCAAAATCAGAGTACGGACATGGATTTGCTCAGAGAGCGAAAGCTGCTGTGGTTGACACATTTCCGTGCCCCACGGTAGCAGCTGTGCAAGCATGCTTGCTTCTTGCTTATGAAGGATTTGGAGCCAACCAAGACAGTGCTCTGTGGATGTATTTGGGTTGTGCCATTCGAATGGCTGTGGATCTAGGTCTACAGAAGCTCGATGGGGTTAAGCACCAAGGGCAGAAGGATCCTGGTTATCACCGATCCAGCAATGACTCGACCCACCCGGACGTTCCTCTCGCCATCACTGTCCAGGAAATGAAGGATGTGGAGCAAGAGAGAATCGACACACTCTGGGCCGTTTTCATGCTTGACCGAGTCATATCATCCGGCACGGGTAGACCTGTCACACTAAGGGACGAAGATTTTGAGTTATCTTTCCCGGAAATCACATCAAATGCTGATAGTGGATGGCCGAATCCCTTCCCTGCCTTGATCCAAATTATACATTTGTACGGCAGAGTATCGGATCTCTTGAATAATATCAGAGATGCCAAGGATGTTACGCCAAAAAAGATCGAGGGTCTTCAAGGGATGGAGAAGGATCTCACTCAATTGTACCAGAGGCTAGATCAGAGATTGACTTTCAATGCTGCAAACTTCCAGCATTATGTGAAGTCTGGGGAGGGTACTAATTTTATCCTGGTGAGTTGAACATTACTGTTACCTCCGAATACCACTAACTTGTCTCAGGTGCACTTCTGGTTCCATACTCTTATCATGTTGCTCCACCAACCGACACTGATGCATTCCTTCGAAGGACAGATCCTCACCCTGCTCCCCCACAGTCGAGAGCTAAGCATGTCTTCAGCAAAGACCATTGCTGATATCCTAGCTTTTGCGGAATTGATCGACCCGAGAAGCTTTATCGGGAACCCATTTACCAGCCAGCCAATGTATATTGCGGCATGTGCGTTTCTCATGGAGTCTGCTGCTCATACTGCATCGCAGCCTGCTTCACGAGACGTAAGTCCTCCGCGGAAGAGCGACAAATCACTCGACGCCAAGGATCCCAATTTGAAAAACATATCTAACGAGCAGAAACAGAAGCATACTCTACTTGCTTCGGCTGCCAATCAGAATTACCAACGGTGCTATAAAGCTTTGCAACAATTGGAAACTTACTGGGCCGGGACGAGATACATCTTGGTGGCACTTGATCAGAAAGCCAAGGGGATTTGGGACCCAGAAACCTACACCGAACAAGAGTACGAAAGTACCAAAATCAAGCACGATTTGATACCCAACTGGCAAAGAAAGTTGACTACGCCGACTCCCGGCCGATTCCCAGACCTGAAGTCTCCGCGGATGGAAAACCTGCCTAGATCACCAGCCATCGATCCATCCCATGCAATCGGATGGTCGTTGACAGGCACAACGAATTCTCCAAGTTCGAACTTAACATTCATGTACCAAAACATGGCAGGCGAGAATTCTCAACCGCCTCCTCCACCCCCTCCCGCGGCTGGTAATATGATTTATGACCCAATTCGGCAAAGTCTACCAGAAGCGACAACATCCTCTACATCAATATCTTACCATCCGCGATATGCCCCATTCACAGCACTACGCCGACAAAGTTCCCATCCAATGCCTCCCCCTGCTCCCAAATACTCCTCAATGACCGCCGACTCAGCCTCAACATCCGACGCTGAAATGCTCCTCGGGCTGCAAAGTTCTCCATTCGCCCACGGCACCCCAACATCGCACCATTCATACGACCAACAGATGACCTCCCCAAACAATCGCCAGGATTCAGGCTCGTACGACTTCTCGCAGGGTAACAACGGCTTCCCGGGCACGAATTTCGCGGCAAATGTTGGGGATATGATGATGGAGAGCCAGGAGATCGATATGACATCAATGGGAGGAGAGATGATGCCTTGGTTAGAGTACCTGCCGCAAGACGTATTGAATTTCTTCGATAATGAAGCGACGACGCAAGTTGGCATGCCTGCAGGAGGCGGAATGTCCAGGAATGTAGATATGAATATGGGGAGTGGTGGGAATGGCTGATTGCTGGCTCAAGCCATGTCCCATCGGGCATTTGCAGTACGTCAACGACAATGTATAGCCCTCTTGGACAAAGCACTTGGGATACTCCTTTTTCTGGGCTAGGCTCTTGAGGAGAAATATTAGGAAGCATCACAGGATTTCAGTGTTGAAAATATGGTGTATATATGCCACTGGCCTCACTTGAGGGATGGAGGGGATCTGGAGAGGACTGTAATATTGTAGATGGATTTACATACATTTGCCATTGTATTGCACATACTGCCATTTGTATGCCACACTATACCGTACTATTCCTCCAGAGACAGCGAAGTCTCTACTCCGGTGTATCGGGCCTCCCGAGCGAGTGCGCAGGCAGGTTAACCTTCGTGGCCAAGCCAAGCCCATGGTACCAGAAACTCGCTTACAAACTGGGGGACAAAAGTCCGTGCTTTACAGGCTTAAATCGATCAGATTCGAACTTTGGCAAAGCCACAAGCTCAAATCGAGATTTCTTAGTTAGAAGTACTGTTTAAAATATGATCAAATATAACTAAAAAATCAGTTTGAATGAATATTCAAACTTGATTATGGAGTTCTAAGCCTTGAAAAGTGAGGCAAATCGCCGGAAAAGTGGTGTTCCTCACTCACTCAAGCGAGGTAGCCTGTAAAGCACAGACTTCTGTCGCCCAGTTCGTTAATACTTTCAAACATGCGCCGGGGGGTCAACAATTAAACTTTCCCGTCCAGTTTCATGATTTGGGAAGGGGGCAAAAATAGATTCACCCATCGGATATTGAAGTTGATTGGGTATCGTATGGTATGGTATGATATGGTATGGTACTTCGCCTACAGGCTTCGAGATAAGGTTTGTTTGATCGCGGGAGGGGTCGTGAGATCTCATACGGTAGGGGGAGGGGAGTAGGGAGGTGGAAGTCAACTCGATTTTTCCAGAAGTCTGAACGACGGAAAAGAGGGTCCATCTATCCCATGCAATTAATTGTCTGTGCCCTGCCGCAACAAGGACACTCTTCTACCTTCGTTTGAAGTTCCTTTTTTTCTCTCAATCCTGCGGAGCTGGTTCGCTCTCTCTCCCCCCCACCCGCCTTCTGGACCCTCTTTACCATCGTTCAGATGTCTAGAATAGACGAGTAGGGTTGGTTGTTGATTGCGAGTTACTTACTGGATGGGTGTGTGTGGTAAGGAGATATATGGTAGCTGGGAATCCTGGAGGAGATGGAATGATAATTGCTGAATATGAAGAAGGGTTGGCTTGGAAAAGCGCTGATGTTGATCAGCGTTAGGAAGCATTTTATCCCCTTTTTGTTGAAATCGTGAGAGAAGTCCGAATGTTCAAATGTAACAAAAAGCTACCCAGGAGTCAGGATAATCGATAATACGTGGATACAGATAAGAGCCCTACGGACAGTTATTTTCGGAGATACAAGTGGGAGAAGGGTCTTGCGCCTGGACATGCAATCGAACCACTCAGAGAGGGGGTTAGCTTGAATCCCTCCCTAGATAAGCTTTTATCATCAGATGGTGGAATTCTTAATTTCTGTTATGGTGGAGACGGTGGGAGGGGTAGGGTGTACTGTATATGGTGGATAAGGTGGATAGATGTGAAGGTTTGTTTGGTTTCGTCTTTGGGCTGACGTTGTTTGGTGTATTCTGAGGGTATAAATCTGGTGATAAGAGATGGGAAGAGGGGCTTCGTGAAAACTTAGGGAAGGTGATTTAAAAATTAATGTTCATGTTTTTGAAAATTTCGGTTTTCGACGACATCTGTACCTTGTTGGTAAGGTTGAGCACTTGAAGATTCGAAATCGGGTTGAGCGAATCGGATTTTTAGAAGTATGGGATGCCGTCTCGGCGCCGTCCTCGGTTGGGAAAACATCCTTACCGAGCCCCTGAATTCCGGCGATACAACCGGCGAAAAGTCGTTTTGTTAATATAGAAGTACTACAGAAATTGGTAACCCTTTGATCGACATTGCATCAACTCCATTCTCTTATCCTTCTCGCTTATCTCTACGATATGAGCCGGAATGCATAATTAGCCCGCCCTCGAAGCTACATGGGACGAATCCCCCCTGGGAAGGTACCGCCGAAAACGAAGAGGACTCCACACGGTAGGTCGATCCACCTCAAGCACATTGACGAGGGGGTCGAAATCGAGGTCACTAAGCGAGCCATGGGCCAACCCTTTGGAGTGAAGGCATGAGGCGGGTGGAGAATCGCCGTTTGACAAAATGGTATTTTTGGGATATTTGCGTTTATCTGATTTTCTTATGCTAGCAAGTAGGAGAATAACTGCTTGTCTTGCAAACGAACACACAATTGACTTTGTTCTTCTTTTCGGGAGGATTGACAACAAGCCTTTCTTTTGTTTCGGTGGTATTTTAAGATGAAGGTCCAAGATATTCGGTGGCAGCTCGGACAAAAAGAGCGGTGGTGACGCTGTTCTGAACTTGTATAAATGGTCTCTCACCACCCAATCCTATTTTGTTCTTCAGGCTCTCAGTCTTCACACATTCCTTCTCTTTAGATTTCATTCTCTCATCTCCTTCATTCTCTCATTTCTCATTCATCGTTCCTTTACCTCAATCTTCAACATGTCTTCTTTCAAAGTCCTCACAGCGCTGCTGTCCCTTGCGCCTGGTATCAATGCCGCCATCCCTACAGTTCCCGGCTTTACTCTTACATGGAGTGATGATTTCGTTGGCACTGCAAAGAGTCTTCCGGATCCTGCCAACTGGATCGTTACCACTGGCACTTCTTATCCCGGTGGAGCTCCCAATGTACGTATCAATTTTATTGGCTTATGAGTACGATGGCTAACAACAATAGTTCGGAACAGGCGAGATCCAAACCTATACCAGCTCGCCAAACAACCTAGCTCTCTCCGGCAATGGCAGTCTTTCCATCACCCCCCTCCGAGACGCCGGAGGCAAATGGACATCCGCCCGCATCGAAACCCAACGCAAAGACTTCGTAGCTGCTAAAGGCGGCAAGATGCGCATCCAAGGCAGCGTCGCCATGCCTGATATCACCGGCACGCCCGCAACTGGGTACTGGCCTGCCTTCTGGACACTCGGCGGTGCCTTCCGCGGAGTGTACACCAACTGGCCCATCGTAGGCGAATTCGACATCATGGAGAACGTCAACGGCCTGAACAAAGTCTGGGGTACCCTACACTGCGATGTCAACCCCGGTGGAAAGTGCGATGAGACCAATGGCATTTCTGCAAACTCGCCGTGTGGAAACGGAAAGGCTTGCCAGGGGAACTTTCATACTTTCGCGATTGTGGTCGACAGGAGTGTTACTCCTGAGACAATTTCTTGGGAAGTTGATGGGAAGAAATTTCACTCTGCAACTGAGACGCAACTGGGCAGTGAGCTCTGGGCTACGACTGTCCATGGTGGATGTTTCATTCTGTTGAATTTGGCTATTGGAGGGAGTTTCCCCAACAATGTTCTTGGGAGCACAACCCCGATTGAAGCGACTAGACCTGGAGTTCCGATGAGAGTCGAGTATGTTGCTGTTTACAACAGTGCATAAATCGTGCTTGGAAAGTTTGGGGAGCGCTGCCTATATAGATTTGGAGGACATTTGTATCTTGGAGTACTTGGGATTCGGGAAATATATCATTTGATAGGACATGACTTGGGTGCTGTCCTAACCATCATTAAGCAATTTCTCGTGAAGTAAACTTCAGGAAGGTATAACCTGCCTGCATTCCAACAATCATAAACCCATGGTCCTTAGATTATACTTTTTGAGACCACATTTCCTCAACCAGTGATATTCAAATAGTATCCCGAAAATAAGTGAGACTCGAAGAGGGGTTGCAAAGAGTTGATATCCCGAGCGATACAACCCCTTGTGATTGTCGCTCAGCAGTACGCGAGCAGGAGAGAACATAATCTGATGTTGCATTGTGGCACAGCTAGGAAACCTTAAGATGGCGTTTCTGTGTATGTAAGAGATAAGTTGTTTTGGTCTAGTCTTGGTTATCCCCTTTCGACAGATGCATATTGCTATGATCTAATTAGATTCAGGTTCAAACCCAAATTTGCCTGTCAATGATTACTTACCATTACAAGCGGCCTATTTTGAGCGAACCCGTTGAATTATTAACTTAACACGGTTCCTGTAGTAAACATTAAATATCTAACCAAACAACCCTCAAATACCGTGGCGAACAAGTGCCCTCATAAGGAAGAGGGCTACCGTGCTAAGCACTGGACCTTTCCAATGTTTACAAACGCTAGTTTCCACAAAAAACTTCTCCCCTCCTAGACTAGCTTATACTTATCTCAGAATCCATAGCAGTGAAGCTACATCTATCTACACAGCTATATTTAAGAAGAGGCCAACGAGAGAGATTCCCTACCTTCTGGGATTCGAAGCCATCGTCATCATCACGATAAAGGTGATCGCGCTAGAAATATAGCGTATGAGATGAAATGCCTCGCTGCCCCCCAGGAGATCCCAGAAACGCAGTTCGAACTTTCTAAGGTACTTTGAAGGGCAGATATGGTCAGCAGAGGCTCGATGTTTAAGGTTCTCGAAGGTCTTCATTTGAGAATTGGACAATAGGAGATTATTGAGGGTACCAGCCGCAGTTATTGGAACAGTTTCGGACTGCTCAATGGTGACAACACCGAGCTGGAACTCAGACAGCAAACTAGCACTATCGCAACTTGTAAGTATCAACTCAGACCCAGTCATTAGTTAACAGGGAACTGGGCAGCTTTCTTGTTCAAGTTCCTGCTCATATTTACCGTCTCGCTTTTCACCCGGTTTTGGGAGGATACAATTCTTTTATAAGATTAAGAAGCTACTCTGTTTCTCCTATGAAAGTCGGTGATAGCCGTATTCCGGCTTGACCTTGCGCCAATTTGACAACTTAACCGCGCTTCAGCAAGCATTGACCCACCCACTGGCTTGGTCTAGCAGTTAGAGTCTCCTTTCTCCCCTGACATCATTGAAATCAGACCGGATCTCTTTTCCCTTACTCTCTTGATAACCAAACTGTTAACCCTACCCCCGAGTTAAGAATATTGGTTTAGCGTCTTGTCATTAGAAAGAATAAGAGTAGACATAGATCACGACCTTGTCTGTGGTAAAGCCATTTCCAGGGCTATGAAGTCAGACGTACACTTGCTAACTGAACATCAGTCACACATCTAATTATCTCATTAACCCAAAGTTCACGCCCTCCTTCCCAGTTCGAAGATGCTGTTGACGGCTTTCATCGCATCCCATCCTCACCAATTGAAAGAATTATGCTTCAACCTCGTCCTAAACTTCGGCCTCGACGAGAGCAGATACTTTCCACTCCCAGAACGCCTTGAAGACTTGTCCTTGGCTGGCTATTATACAGCGTCAATTCGCTGCCCACCAAACATTTACGATAATTCGGACGTCGTCGTGTTGTTGACCGCTTACACCGCCGCGATCGTCACTGCCTCGATGTTGGTGACATACGTGGGCTGTTTGATATTCTTGAGGAATCGCTACATGCCGATAGCACTGGAGAAAATTGCCAATGGACCACCGGAGGAGAGCTTTGAGCGCTTCATGGAGTTATGTCTCAGGTACAATGTTTCTTTGGGGCGCGACCAAGAGGTGGGGTGCATGAAGGAGGTATGGGCAGAGAAGGACTGTGTACAAGACGATGAGTCGAAGATTCATGAAATCTTGTAGCGCTTGCTAGATTATTCCGAGTGGTTATGTCAGTGATGGTAGACAGTGCAACGTACACGCGTAAATTCTTGATATTAACCTTGCCTTGAAGGTGAACAGAAAGTGATAGGCGAGTTTGCGAGTCGGATGTATAGATGATCACTTCATCTTTCTTCACAATCCACAAGCCATCACCAACAACATCACACCCAACACAATGCCGTCATACATGGAAAAATGGCACGCTCGTGCCCGTAAATTTCTGACCTCGATCCAGTTGATTCCCGTCTTCATCGCCCTCTTCGTCAGCCTTGTTTTCCAATCCAACCCACGACCAGACCATCACACCCGTGATGAAGCCATCTTAATCTTTAGTTCAACCATGGTATGTATCCTATTGCACATTGACACTGCCTCACAACTACAGATCATAGACTGATAGATGACCCTTCAGCTCGGTCTTGCCCTCGTGGATAAGGCATTTTACATCATCGGTGTCTACACCCAGTTCCGCTCGAACGAAAAGGCTGGCAAGCTACTCTGGGATGCATTCTTGTTGATCGGTGGTTTGTCGCTCTTGTGCTTGGTCTCTGTGTTGGAAAGGCTTCGTGGACTGCGTCGGCTTGGCATGTACGTGGTGCTGATATTTTTTGCTTGGTCACAGACCTCGTGAGCTTCATCAAAGATGCACTTGCATTCTTCTATTGAACCACGCGTCCATCCTGGGGCTTAAATGGAGAACTGCTAGCAAAACCATGTGAAGGATTAGTTCCCACCTGGCTGGTTTATACCATTGAAGACATCGTCCTCTTTGATCGTGCTTCCTGAAGTATATATTCCGCTTCAGACAATCTTTTTAGCCAACTCGTTGGCCAATATAGCACTCCAGGCAAATGGAAACAAAAGCGCTAAGAAGGTATTTCGCTGCAGGATCTCGAAAGGTTTCAATTCAATATACTATTCCTTACTGTTCACACTTTTCCAGATGCTTATACCGAGTTTCTCTGGGAGGAAGTAGAGGCTGAGCTGTGGGATATTGTTGTTTCAACATGCCTACCATTCTTAGCAGTCATTGAAATCTCAGATTTAATCAGATGTGAGAGCTTAGAAGCGGAGTGAGTTAAACTATTGGAATGAGTTGAAGCTGGCGGTCTTTACAGGGGCTGATAGCCTTTGCAGATGTCGGCCCTCACACAGCTCATCATTCTGGATATCGCTGGCTTTTTCCGTCGTACGAGTTTGCACAATTCCGAGGGATCAAAGCCCACCTTCTCTGCGAAATCTACTACTGGACATCTTTGAACTTCTAGATGCGGAAAACAAAAGATCAACCATAGCGAACCTGGCTAGCCTCCAGCTGTCAATCTCGATCATTTCCATGGCGATACGGGAGAAACTAGCCGATGAAGAACATCTTCAACAATTACAACGGCTAAAGTCGACTGTGCAGGACGAGAAATCCAATCCCATTCTTGGCTTTTCCATAGCCACACGGCCACGTGTGGCCATATCTTACCAACTGTTGTTGGCCTGAGCTCACCCTGGGAACCAATGAATGGGGGAGAGATGGACTGCATTTGAAGCTCTTACTAAATCGAAATATAGGTGCACGAGATTCGTCAGGGACAGTATTGGATCTTCCTTAGAGATGCTTCCACTTGTCGTCCGGGTTCTCCTTGCTTACCAAGTTGTCCAAGACAAGGACTTCGAAACTACACGAGAAATACTGGAAGGCTGTTTTGACGAGATCAAGCAGGTTTTCGGCAAAACATCTCTCGAAATCTTGGTCTCAGGGATGCAGTTGATATTGTGTTACAACTCACTGGCGCTTGAAACCAAAGCAGTGACGTTGGCAGAAAGCCTAGCACCAATGCATTTGTGCTGATATGAAGAAGTCGCTAATCCAACACGCCGGGTCTCCCGAATTCGATGACTGTAGTGTCTCTCAAGCAATGAGAAGGAATCATTTTGCGATCATCGTTGCAGACAGCTTGATTGGACTCGGTGAATACGTTCTGGCTAAGTTGATCTTAATTTTCATCCGGAAATACACGAAGCCGACTAAGAGGGCTTTGCTGATGTGTTTGCTTCGACTACTCAAAGTCAATCGACGCCAAAGGAGCCAGAGTTTCGATCATGACTGCCTCGTATATCTGACCAGTGCAGTTGCACTACTGAGATCTGCTCCAGATGAATTGGTATTTCAGTGCTTTGAAGAAGCGGTGTGCAATCTAGGAACAATTGATACCCAGTGTGGACGTCCTTCAGCAATACCATTGAGAAACTAACGCTTATCAACGTTTCCAAGCTTCTAATTTCGAACCCCATGATGGCTGCAATTGAAAACTATCACTGAGAACTGCTCGATGGAAGGTGATATATGCGGAGCAACCTGCAAACATTGGGAAATTCGAGCGATGGACTTGACTTTTGGCAGATCCTGGAAATTGATGACATCGGATACGACCAGGTAGCAGGAGAACAACATATTTTAGGCAGACTTACCGCCCTGCTCTTGGATACTTTAAATCTAAGTCACTGTCAACAACCTTCAATCCCCCCAGAAAAAATTGACAAGGCAAAACCTGCACGGGGTGTCTTTAGTGTCAGGGCCACGCTCGATCTTCAGGAGCGCCGGCTCGTCATCGCGGTTGACTGTGGAACTGCTTACACAGGCAAAATTTCCAGGATCTCGCTGTCTCAGTTCTGCAAATTAACACAAAAACCAGCCATAGCAATTGTGACCCCTGTTGGCAACGTGATATGTCTGGGGAAATCGATGTAATCCGAAACTGGGAAACCGACTATGAACCATCAAAAAATCCCTAGCGTCTTATCCCATCCCCTCAAAACAGCGAATCAAGAACAACAATGGGGAACAGATCTCAGGCCAAAAGCAATTGCTATGGTTCATACAAAACATTGGATGTGAATGATACCTCAGCAGTGCTATATCTGATCCTGCAGGCTTTGGATGGGATGCATAATTGGGATTTCCGGGACGCTGGAAGCGAGCCGAAATACACTCGCAAGGGACCTGCGGAGATTGTTGAAGATTACTTGACAAAAGTCTTCGAGTACCTCCTCCGGGATGTTGACAGCTTCACACAAGAGCTGCGGGATCGCATACCCGTTGACATTGTCGCTACGATTCCTGCAGTAAGCATTAAATTTTCCATTAAACAACCCCAAAACATGGCTGACGAGTACCCTCAAATAGGAATGGGGATACTGGGCTAAGAACTCGACCTTTCGAGCACTTACAAACGCTGGATTTAGCAAAGAAATTCACCCTCCTGAACGAGATTATACTGGTCTCTGAACGTATAGCTGCAGCTATCTACACAGCCAGATTTTTGAAAGAGGACAACGGGGGGATTTTCTTCGGGTAAGTGTCTTCCTTCTGGAATTCCTAAGCTAAGCGCCAAGATATAAAGGGGAATATTTTGTGTTATGTGATGCCGGAGGAGGAACAGTCGCAAGTAGTAGCATTTTCGTGTGACATGTCGCAGACAGTTTTATTTAACTAGGCACTTACCAGGATCTGGTCTCCTACAAAGTCAGACAGCTGCACCCAACTTTCGAGATCGAACCAGCCACGACACCCACAGGTCAGTTCTTTACCCCCGATACGCGGTTAATCCTGAATGCTTGGTATACTTGTGATCTGACTAATTGCGATCAGGCAGGAAATGTGGATCGATATTCATCAATCCTGCTTTTAAGGAGTGGTTGAAAGAGTTACTTGGAGATGAAAACTACCAGCAACTCGATCAAGCCCAAATAGTAAACAATATCAGCTCACATGATGCTGAAGGAGAAAGAATGCGTCAGCTCTTGAAGAGTTTCGATGTTTACAAGCGGAAGTTCCTGAAAGACCACCGCGACTGGAAAATTGATCGGCCTGAGCCGCTTGAGAATCTCAATCTGGAGGGCAGAGTTGTTGGCGGTCAGATAACCATCACCTAGTCAGATTCCATAATTCTCAGGCACTGTGGCATCCGCTGATCAGTCTAGCGATGATATGAAATCATTCTTCGAGCCGCGAGGAGACAGCATTGTGGAATTGATTCTGGGTCAGGTAGAGGAAATAGAGGCTTCACGAACGCGACTGAACGTGAGTCTTTTCACATTTGATAGACATTACTCTCACTTATTCAATATCTAGTACGTATTTCTTGTTGGAGGTTTGCAGAATCACAGTATCTGCAAGAGACCATTCGGGACTCGCTCGAGATGAGAGGCCTGGAACTGAAGATTCCCGATACATCGTGAGTCTTACTCTCTCAGTTGACTTGCCAGAGATCAGCATCCTGGTAGGAATGCCCCATGATCGCTCAAGATGGACAGCCGTGGTACGTGGTGCCGCTGCGTTGAGAAGCGATCGAAGAACACCCTTTCCAGAGCAACTGGAAGTACTAGAAGCTATGGTATCACCGTCAATGTACCATTCTCCGATATGAGGCATAGTAGAGCTGATAGCGTTGTTGATCCCATCACCAATGCTCCGACTGCATTAAGACAGCTCTTGTGGCTGGTTAGGAAAGGTGATCTGTTCTTGACGGACAAACCTCGCGAGGTCATATACGGGCCAATCAATCACCACTTCATGGCCGGAAGCAACAAAGCTGGCACAATCACGGTCTACGGCTCTGACGAGGACAAAGTCCTTGATCGATTAGCTAACCCGCCAGGTCGGAGCCTCCCCTCTTATTCAGTGTTCCCTGGCTAATACCATCAGATATTGCCACGGCCCATGTAATTCAATACGATTTGAACGATATCCCCCTTGGCGACTTCATTTGTCAATGGTCTGGTCTTGGAGCTATTGTTTATACCGCGTCGATGTTCCTGTCAATCGTTCCCAGCCCGGAAACGGTGAGCGTGACTCTAACGCTCAAAGAACGAGTTCTTTGCAAGGTGATCTTGGATCCACAAAAGCAATTGGAAGAATCCTCTTTACCAAACCAATCCGAAGTCCACGGATCGTCCTTGCAACTCATCATGCCCGAGAATCATGTGTCGTACTTGCAATCAAGCAGCAGCATCCAATCAGACAGCTTCACAGCCCAACCTGGTATGCCTACCACCACAAAAGCTGTAAACAAGTGGGGTTCGAAGTTGTTCAAACGTCTTCAGGCTCCTAGACGCTCAGGGATCTCAGTAGCATTGCCAGAATCCTCCATCAACGATAGCTCAACGAGATCGGTAGTCTCCACTAAAGCGACAACTTTGACCACATTCATGGCTTCCAAAGTTAGAGAAAACAGGCCAACCATACTACAAGCTGGTGATGTGCCAAAAGCTCTTCCAAGTGGCTATCAAATTTCGCCACAGGATGTTCAGGATCTCTGCAGCCTAGTCCGGACACGTTATGCTCTAGACGTCGAGATCTGGAACCTGCGTTCTTGTCGACCTCGCGACCGGATGATCGTGATTGAAGAGATGAGAAAAGCAGATGCCTTGTTTTTTAACATCCAGAATACCATCCGAAGTTGGGATAGTCGGGAAGTGTGGACCTCAATTGCAGACTACAAGCTTTCCAGTGCTATTAAACAAAGACTTTATGAAGGAGGAAAACGGATTTGGATTGGAAATCCTCCATGGGAGCAGTAGAGACATCTTGTCGAAATCATGTCACATTACTGCAAGAAGCGGTAGAAACAAATTCCAGTGATCATTTCTCGGACTGAACCAGACACATTGCTGGGTACATGCCAAGTTTCAGACTTAAGTCATCTCGCCGTACTCTGTTCTGGAAACCAAAGTTCGCAGTTTCTCTCAAGACAAGACATATTTCCTAGATTGATGAGCAAGGATATCCCAGAGTACAAACTGGCATCGACCTTGAAGATAGGCGTGAAATGGTAGTATGCTTTAATAATAGCTGAGTCCGCGCAATCATTTTGTCCTGAGCTTTGTAACAGGATCGCTATTTTCAAGTGACGCAAGCGCCATGACTTGTGTAGCTACAGCGATTCACCAAAACATATATAATCTGACCTCAGCAATTTCTTCTTGAGTTCATGACCACGTCAAGGAAAATTACAACATACCATTCCAGCGCGCAAGTCATTGTTTGCTGAGACATTTGGTTCAACGTGGTTTTCCCAATTGGTCACCCCTTCACTACTTATATACCATCCCCTAACTCCAGACTCCACACGTCGATGAAAATATCCAATGGGCAAGGTTAGCCATTTCCCGCAAGTGAGGGACTTGAGATATAAATAAGTACGGCGTACCAGGACAACCCTAGCGTTTCCTTCAGACCAGCATAGTCTCAAACACTCTGCTAATCTCCATATAAGAACCTCATTGATCCTTTCGGTATGTTTCGTCAAGAAGGGGTCCATAAGAACGAGGCAGTCCAGAGCCATGGTCTGCTTTGTATAATTATGATGGTGCTTGGGTGAGCAGCCTGACTGGTCATTTTGGTCAGCAGCGTATGCATATTCTAAGTCGTATATGAATTTGAAAGCATGAGATTATGAGCAAATAAGGGGAGTAATAACGGAGCCAGGTAATCACAAAAACTCAAATGACAGCAACAGGGAGAGCGGGCAAACACAGAGCCACCTTGCCCGCCTCAACCCTACTCACAGCAAACTATCAATCTTTATGTCGCCATCCTATCAATGACCTTTTCGGGTATCTCGAGTATGCTGTCGGAAGATCCGGATAATAGTCTTCTCAAGCAGTTGTACGTTAGCTTGGTCTTGGTGTGTTGGTAATTTGGTTTCCTGAAACTCTCCAAGCTATCTTTTTATCTTCGACGTTTGCTTTTGCCCAGGTTAAGATTTGGCAGTCAGCTTGTATATCTGAAAGAATCAATTCCCATTAACTTCCATTGACATATCAACATTCTACGTCGTACTTGAAAGTACGGCACCTTGCTCTCAATCCAGGCCAGCAGAGAGCCCCCCAGGATGAAAATCGCCTCGCTCTCGCTCCGCTCTGTCTGTTCACAATACTTGAGTCCTCATAGAAAGAGGAGTATGATGATCTAACAGACTAAGAGCAACGTATTGTCCTTCCAAACCCCATAAATGGTTTACATTGTCCTCGCGGCTGTGTCGCAAATTTCAGTCAGTCAGCGAAGCACGGAGACACGATGGGTAAGAGTTGCAGCATCAGTAGCTGCCAGCTACTCACAAGAATACGATATCCCTAAACCTTTGACAACACAATTCAAATCAACAACACTCCTTCTGTTCTGTTGACCAAGGCTTCCATTCAGCTTCCCCCAGCTTCAGATGGCTTCGCGCCGTGTGGGCGAATTAAGCGAGTAAGTAAACAGCCCCACCAAAACCTTTTGCCTGATTTGTGCCTTGGACTTCTCGGCGCCGCGCCATCGTCGATACCTCGAATACCACCGTTTGAATACGTGGTGAGTTTGCTGAATCTTGTGGAGTTGGTTATATAGACTTTCGCTGCACATCTAGCCTTCAACTCTTGTGAAGCTTGAGCTTCGACTTGACTTCTGAAGTCTCGTGTTGTGAATGGAACTTAACAGAGTGATTGCGCAACACCCCTGCAAGGGTCTTCACTTCATTATGAACGGTAATACCGTTTTCAAGAAGTATATTAGTTCTCGCTCTCTTCTTCTGCTTCTCCATTGCGCCTTCCCTAAGATTCGCATCAGAAAATGTATGCCTGTGATTGCGTAGCCAACTACTCTATTCCCCGAAAGGGGATGCTCAAAATCCTTTTTCGTTCCGCAATAATGTCAGGAGATATTTTGTTATAATTCAGTGAGACTTCGTGAATGTGACAGTACATGAGGCGCAGAGGTGCAGAACCAAAATTAGGATTGGGAGAGCGACAACAACAACGAGGATGACAACGAATTTATTGCTAGACAGTTTCTATTATTTGATTATATCTTCTCGGGATTAAGAGAAGAAACGCGTACCTGAACGTAAGAGAGTTGAATATGTCAGTCATGCCGTGAAGAGCGATTCTAGTGTTACAGTTGCAAGATTCTCCACAAAACTCTTATCCAACCATCTTCTCCTCCCAGTATGTCCTGAGTTTTTCTCTTCGACTCCTCTTCCTTCTGTATTAGATATATATACCTTGCAATTAAACTTCCAATCATTCTCAGAGCCCTTGTTCATGTATCTGTAAGTTGCGCAGCAAGTGACGGAAGGGGATAATTCGCTTCTCTACCCCTTTCTTCACCCCACCCCTTGTCCCCCCAACTGTCCCCAACTCAACCAAATCATATCCAGCCTCCTATCCCGCCATTCTAGGTTCTTCCTATAAAGTCCCAGAGCACCACGCCTAAAAATTCTGTATCGTCAAGCTGAAGAGATCTGAAAACCCCATTTGGCGAGTGCATTATTTTCGCGGACTTACGGCGTTTATAGATCGGCATATGCAGAGAGATGTTTGATGGTTTGAAGGAGAAAATACGAGTTGAAAAAGAGGGCTCAAAGAGGGAGAAGAGATGACTGATCAATTGTAGGAGGATTGGGGGGTGAACCGATTACAAGTTAGTGATTGACAGAAAGAGTTTTGAATGGCAATAAAAAGGAGAGTGACAATCATAACAAAAACATCCTCCTTTTTCTCTCAGAGAAAATTTCAGACTATCATAAAGTGCAACTACCACGCCATCTTAGCCTGCTGCACCGCAAGAAAAAAGATCTATCTGGAAGTCCGATTCCAATGACAGCTCCTACATGCCACGCAACTACACATTGGAACAGTTGTGATAACGCCCATTGACATGTCCGTCTCAATCTTGTCCAACCAACTTACTGACTTATACCCCGAGAATTTTGTGTTCCGTTCACATCTCACAGCTTGTTTGCTTGACGTCAACCCTGTCCTACCACCTTCTTCAGTATCTCTGTACTTCACTAGAACAGTGAAAACTCTCGTCTTTTTGCCTGATATCTCCTCATAACATCAATATATCCAAACCAACCTTCTCGCCCCACTCTCTCACGCCCCCAGCATCCTCCCTCCCTACTCAAAAAAAGTATGCGAGCCCGCCACCACTCGCCACCACCCACCCTTCCTTCCTTTCTCAACAGATCGATCAAGCCTGGGGTCAGAAAACAAGGGAAAAGCACCGCTGCAATCCAAATTTGCCCTCCACCCCATCCCCATCCTTCCATATCGAAAAGCAAGAAAAGCAAGTACAGTAGATAATCCAACACATCCATGAAATGCACCACACACCACAATCAATGAGCGTAGAAATGTATTTCAACACAGCTGCGTGGCGAGATGAGAGAGAGAGAGAGACAGAGAGAGCGAGGGCTGGTGAGGGGGGAGATGATAATACAGAGGTAGGTGACAGGAGTAGGGAGATAGATGGCAATGGCAATGGGAATGGCAACGAACACAAACAAGAACATAAACTCAAACACCTCTCGGCACATGTCGTCCAGTCCAATATCACGACATAGATGAGCTTGCTTGGAGCTCATCAATTCTATTCCAACCTGGCCTACTTCAACCCACCTCACCTCAACCCACCATCAACCCACGAACTCAGCAACACAACCAAGCCAGACTCCCCATTTCCCAACCCACAACAAAAAGCCACAGCATACCGCGCTATTCATCCATACATCTCCAGCTCCGTGCAATACTTTCGCTCTGCAAAGGTGGTCTTGATATATATATATATATATATATATATATATCTACATCTACCTACTTACTTTACCTTACCTAATCTGTCCTTTACTTCACCTCACCCTCTAACCGTCTCTAATTACGCCTTCCGTCGTAACCCCTGATTCCCAACTCCCAACTCCCACCTCCCAACTCCCAACTCCTAACATCCTCAAACTCAAGCTCAAATATCACAGTACGAGAAACCACCTCCGCGTCTTGATCACAACACAGAATTACGAGTCAAGCACTAGCACTAGCACCAGCACTGATACAGCGATACTGGTCTTCAAATCCTATCTTGACTCCGTTGTTGCTCAACTCGACGGACTCTTGAAGTAAGGCAAAGAAGTCATCATATCGGGAGGGAGAAGGTATAAGAAGAAATTCATCGTTGTATTGTTTTGAAGGCTTCGCAGAAGGCAAGAATCAATGTAATGCAATGCTATCTGTTCGTCGGTCTGTCATGTATCGTCGTGCGTATCATAAGGTCCCTTCATTGGCTCCCCTCTCCATATCACCACCCAGCGAGCAGCGAGCCACGCAGAAGAAAACAAACGCTTTTGAGAAACTCAAGCTCCAACCTTGACGCACCTGCCCACCCCACTAACTCACTCACTTCCTGCCAAAGCTGCTCTCAGAAAACCCTCACCTAGCAAATGGCATGCGTCTTCCCGGACTTCCCCTGCAAGCTATGCTTCTCCTTCTTATACGCCTGATGATTATGCCTACTCCTCCCACTATGACTCTGATGTTCCAGAATATACTTCTGGCTCCTCTTAATCTCATCTCGATCCATATCGGCAAGAACGCCCATACAAAGCTTAATATCATCAAGCAATTGATCGCATCGGCTCTTGCTGAAATCCTCTCTGACCACCACTCTCAACATCTTGAGGTCTTTGGTGTTAGGCGCCATAGTATAGGCAGGTACTACCCAAGATCGGCCGCGGAGTTGATGTGCGAGTGCGAATTCGTCGTAGTGGTGTCCCTTTTTGGGGTTGAGACGGAAGGCTACGAGGGGGAGACCGGCGCCGGACTTTTGTGACATGATAATGAAGCCAAGTTGGGAGAGGGAGTCCGAGAGATAGTCTGCTGTGCGTGTGAGGTTAGACATGATGCTGCGGTAGCCGTGCTTGCCGAGACGGATCAGTTGGTAGTATTGACCAATTACTTGGGAGGCGCCTTTGGAGAAATTGAGGGTGAAGGATGCCTGGTCGGCGCCGAGGTAGTTGATGTTGAAGACGAGTTCTTTGGGAAGGTATTCAGGGGCACGCCAGATTACCCAGCCTACTCCTGGGTAAACGAGACCGTACCTGTTCATGTTAGATTGCCATGGTTACGGAAATCGTGATAGAGAGGACTTACTTGTGACCAGAAGTGTTGATCGAAACCACCTTCTCAAGTCTGAAATCCCACTCCAATTCCGGGACAACAAAAGGAGCCACAAACCCACCACTCGCAGCATCGATGTGAATAACCGTATCAATGCCTCTCTCCACCAGCAAATCATTAACAGCCTTCGCATCCTCATACTCACCCGTGTACGTCGTTCCTAAGATAACACAAATGCCAATCGTATTCTCGTCCACCAAATCCACAGTCTCCTTTGGATCAATCACATATCTCTCCTGCGTGCAATACACGTATTTCTCCTCGACTTCGAAATACCGGGCAGCTTTCTCCCAGCACACCTGCACGGCAGAACTCATCACGATATTGGGTTTATCCCAGGGCTTGCCAGCGGCTTTTCGGGCGTTCTGCCAGCGCTTCTTCATGGCGAGGACGCCGAGCATGATGGCTTCTGAGGAACCAACAGTGGAGGTACCGATGGGAGAGTCGGTTTCGGAGGTGGTGGGAGCGTTGAAGAGGCGGCCGATCATGGAGACGCAGCGATTTTGAATGTCGGCTGATTGGGGGTATTCTTCGTAGTCGATGAAGTTCTTGGAAAAGGATTCGGTCATTAGGTCTTCGACTTCTTTCTCCTGTAGGAGAGGGAGAGTTAGCTATTGTCTTCCTGCTACTCTTCCCTGCTCTTGGACTAGGCAATAGACATACCATGTACGTAGTGACGAATGAAGCCAAGCTATAACCACAGCAATCAGCATATATCCTCTCCATGGAGTACTGCCTAAAGTCTCTCGACCCATGTAGTTCCTCCTCTGCAGTTCGTGCAACTCACTTCAACATCGGATTTCCGTCCAAGCTCAAATCATCCTTGATCATACGATACGCGACCTCCTTTGGCATCTCCCTCTCAGGCATCTCATGCTTCGGCAGATCTTCAGCTGCGAATCGACTGCCATAGACAGTGGTCGTGAAGTTGTCATCCTCGGGGGCATTGGCGATAGTGAGTTTCTCGAGGCCATCGACGAGGGGTTCCGAGAGCTTGCCGTCGTCGGGGATGGAGGCTAGGTGGACCATGGTTACGGTTTGTTGAGGATAGAGGATGGGAGGTTGTGTAGTTGTGGAAGAAGAGGGGTGTGTTGTGGAAGCGCGGTGTGGAATGGAATTGGTGTTTGTTGTGAAGGCGGGGTGAGTTGGCAATGGAGGGAGGGGTTCTCCACTCGAACCTCGAATGATCTACAGTAATCTGGTGTGTGTTGTTGATTGACTTCTGGGTTGTCTCAAAAACACAAGGAAGTTCAAGGAGGTAGAAAAGGAAAGAAAGCGGACGTAATCAAGGGAAGCAGCTCTACCTTAAATACCTCACCAAGCTAACAAGGCAATGGTCTCGCATTCACCGCAGTCAGGTCAGTCATGTTGTTGGCCGCTTCCAGCTTCACCTCACTCGAGACAGAGACAGCTTGCATGCATGCACGAGGTGGTGTGGATGATCCGCTGTCCAAAACCTTGGCGGAAAAGCTTACTTCTATGCCGTAATCTAATTCTTCTAACACAACAGTGAATGCGGTTATTCTGTGCGCATGTGCCAATAACACCAAAATGCCAAATCACGTCTCCTTTTAAATTATAAACAATTATAATAATACTTAATTATAGCACCACCAACGCAATCAGCTTTATTTCGGACTCCATCTCCTAAGCCTCTTAACGGCAAAAAAGCTACAATTATAAAAAAGACTCAATTCTTTAACGCGTTATCCCATAATTATGACAAGATATTATTACACTCGATTTTTAAGGAAGAACACATCTCCAAAACCTACGGCCATAAATAAAAAAATTAATGGCTACAAATGGGTTCTTTAATAAAAAAGAAAATTAAACCAAAGTTTATAATACTTAGTCATAAGTTAAAGGTCACCAAATTAATGTGTAAAATGCTTTGCTCACTTAATCAAAATCTTATTTATAAATAAATATAGGAAACTTAAATCATATATTACAAATTCCCGATTAAAAAGCGTCAATTTTAATATATGATAAAGAGATTAATTAAAAAAGGTGGGCGCTACCTTTATACCTTTATTAAAAAGGAAATATTAATTAAAAATAAGGCGGAACGAGAAGACTACGGGTTAAACTATATTCACAATCCCCTTTTTGGTTTCTTTAATTATATCGTCTATACCAACGAGGCACATGTCGACTTTACCTCATAGAGTCAAAGGTAAGTCCTTTGAGAGTAAGGAACTTAGGATAATTTAGAGAATATTAAAAAAAGGCCTTCATTAAAAGGAATCTGATTTTATATTGCCGTATGAATTAGTTAATAAAGGAAAGTACATAAATTAAAGTTTTACAATAATAAAGAAGATAAGGTTAAGATTTTTTCTTATCCTCAAAAGCTTTACCAACGTCCTACGACTAAGATTACGGAAGAATATGACCATCGGGTACAAAAATGGGAGACTAAAAAACCTCACGAGGTTAAAATAAAAGTTAAAGGTAATATTATGACATAAAAGTATTATATTGAACGTTTTTTACTTATTTATGTTTAAGCCATTAAGTTTATGAAAAAGATTAATAATAAACCATGGCTTTTATAAAAAGATGGAGACCTTTTACATGGCATATGTAAGGTAAGCCTTGTGCAGGAGTATAAAAAGGCTTATAATATACAAAATTTAAAGCACTTTGTTTAAAGTTTTGATTGTAATTTAATTGAAGGTATTTAGGTTATTTTTAAGCAAAGGATTTAGGATAAAAATTTTGATAGCAAGAAAAAAATGAAGAAGGCTTTATAAGAAGAATGGGATAAAATTATGATGTAGGAAATTTGAGATCGTATTATGAATATGTTTAAGAGATGCGTTAAGTTTAGAAGATCAAGTGAAAAACCTATTAAAAATAATAAATGATGATATGGTTATGTAAATTAGACATATAATAATATTCCTATACTTTTGACATTTTAGTGTTGTTGGCACGTGCGCACGGAGTAACCGTACCCATTATTGAACACATCCAGATCTTCCTATTGTATTGGCTGGGATGAAGAGTCAGTTATCTTGGGATAGCTCCGTCCGTTCCATTCATCCCGCAAGGATTTGATCTTTGTTTATTTCACTTTCGCGAGCCGGGAATTGGATGATGCGTCATTTGGGCTAAGTTGCCAGAGAGTGAGAAGACACTGATTGATGAGGGGACTTGGAAGAATGAGATTTCCCTACGTAAAGGAATAAAGGAATATGCAGAGGTTGGTAAGTACCTTGAGTACAACGGTGAACACCCAAGTCGCTGGTGGTCAGTCGTTCGATACCAAGACACAGCATCCGGATCAGATCCTTCCTTTCCCCCACTCCACCCATATCAGCACGACACACAACACACACACACAACACCAACGTCCGGTCAACTCTCATTCCCTATACCGTCTCATCCCATACATAGCATAGCCACATCAGAACATCTGCTTCATGCCCTCCATGCCTCCACCGAGTGCTCACCAGATCCATACTCACCTCACTATATTCTGTTGCACACCCCCTTCCCTGCCATTCGAACCTCGTTAATGGAATACAGTAATCGCGCGAGTGGAACCTAGACAGGAGCTATGATAGGTGCATACATTAACGCCTTCAACCCAAGGTACCTCAGGTAACTAGCTGACTGGTCCTCGCTGACTGGGGCGCCCTGGATGATTTCCAGTTATCCGATTCGGGTGATCCCATGCTGTGCATGAGGGTCCCGAAAGGTACATCGACAGGGGCGATATCAATATCAGATCCCCTGCAGCGATTCAAAAGCCCAAGAGGCGGTAGGGGAGATCTTCATTTAGAGCAAACATATAGGATGAAAACGATACTCTTCGTAAGCCGTTCAATCCAGCCATGCTTGCACATCACAGTGCCAGTAGAGAGCACATACATATCGAACCACGAACGAAGCAGAAGTACAAACTATCCCAATGTCGTCGTCTATTCGTTGCGGCAAAAAGAGAAAAAGCGAGAAGAACCTATAATACAGAGACGCCTGATATGCCAGCCTGCCTATCTTTTCATCTCCCATTCCAGAAACCGTAGAACAGGAGGGGAAAAAGAGGCAAAAGGCAACTTCGAAAAATCAGCTCGCTCGCCCTTCTTGCTCTACAACAGCAAGGACGTCTATGCTCTAGAAGAAACGTACTGGAGAGAAGACGAATGACCAGCCCAAACAATGCATGCACGATCCGATCCGGTCCAGAGCCAACCAAGAATGCCTCTATCCATGTTCAAAGCAGTCCGCGAGTCTTCCCTGTCTTGGATCTTTCTATCCCCCATCTATCCTGTATTAATTTACTTTGCGATTTCGACACCCCCAGTGGCCCCAAGAGCCTTCTTAACGTCACCGTAGATAGCGAATTGACCGGCCTAAAATTAAAGGTCAGTGGATCGTTCCGGGAAAATTCAGGACAAGGCAGCTTACGGTAAGAGTTCCAACCATGAACAAACGGGCTGGGAGACCAGTAAATGAACCCTTAAGACCAAGCTCCTTGGCGATTGTGATCAGACGGCTGGCAATACCCTGACCTGGAAGACCCTTGGTCTTGTTGATCTTGCTCAACATGGTGTCTGCGGGTTGCGAGACAACAGCAGCGGCCATACCGGCAACGAGACCAGAGCCCAAGTTGATGGTTGTCTGCATTCCGTCGGAAGCGGTGCTCTTGTCAACGTATCCGTAGACGGCCTCAGCGACTTTCTCGTAGACGACGAACTTGGTCATGGTGTATGGGACCCTGAAAATTTATTAGCATCCCACCCTTCGGAAGAACACATGGGCAACTTACTGCTTGAGCAGGATAGGACCGAAACCGGCATAGAAGGCACCGACACCCTCGTTCTTCAGCATCTTGCTGAAACCTCCAACGAGACCATTGGCGTATGTTGGCTCAGAAACGAGACGGATACGGGTGGCCTCGAGAGGGCAAAGAGCGATATCAGCAAAGAACTCGGCGAGACCTGCAGAGGCGAGATAGACGGCTGTGCGGTTGTTGGAGGCAGTCTCGTATCCGAGGAAGTTGATGGATTGTTGCTTGAAAAGCTCATATCCTCCAAACTTGAATGCGCCCTGGAGGAAGTAGCCAGCAGCAGTTGGACCGAAACCAGTCAACAGAGCACCGGCACCCTCCTTAGCAATGACCTGTCTGAATCCTCCGATCAAACCCTTGTTGTATGTCGCAGGGTCGAGTTGTATTCTCGTCTTGACGCTAGATAGAAAATACGTCAGTGAAATTTCTTAAACGGCGCGAACGGCGCACTTCACTCAATTCGATGGAAACTTACACATCGACAGGTGTGAGGCCACCGTGGGTGACGGAACAGCAGATTGCACCAGCCAAGGCGAATCTGGAGTAGAGTTGAAGACCGCTCAGCTTCTCTGGGGTGTTGGCAGCGACTTTCTGGACAACGGCATCGACCTTCGTCGAGCCAGTGGATGTTGCGGGCGCAGACATTGTATTATGTGTATGTGAGAGAGCGAGTGGTGATATTAGGAGGCCGAAGTGAGTGGAGATGAGAAGATGCGATGTCTTCTCGGAGGAGGATAGTCAATTGGGATAGATGGGATGGAAATGGAAATGGATTGAAGGTTGAAACAGCTCTTCTGGCAGATTGTCTTGATCTTGAAATTTTTGGCTGGGACTTGGCTAAGTTGCCCTAGCGGATGCACGGCCTGGGCTCGGAAAGAAACGGGGTTTGGCCTGGAAGACCGGAAGGTTGCAACTGGAAACTGTGGGCCTCGACCTCTTCTCGAGCTCTTGTAACGGGCAGAGTCGGCACGTGTCGGTGTTCGCCGGATTTAAGAGCGAGACGAGCGAGTGTTCGCATAAACAAAGAAAGGGGGCGTGATTGTTTGAGGATATATTTGTACAGTTCTTTGGTTTCAAGACCATAAACGCCGCCTTGGACACGATCTCGAGTCTGGGAGTCTGGAAGTCTGGGATCGATGATGCCCACCACAATATCGTTTCATACTGCCAACTTCCGGTTTTTCTGCACTGCTTCCAACCTTCCTTCAGGCAGTGGCAGGGAGAACGATGCTGGTCTCAGTTGCCTCAGGCTTCTCTGTTTCGTTCATGCGAGTAATCTACTTTTTGAATTTGTGGACTTATTCCAGTCATTCACTTCCCGTACTTCTTGAGCTTTTCAGCAAGCAAATCAGACATTTGGTGTTTTCTTCTCCAGGGTATGGTCGACAATATGGAGTACATAACTGGTCAAGACTGCAGGTCTTACCAGTATGAAGTTCCAACGCTCATGTTTCCATGAAATTGAACAGATCTCTGAACCGCTGTCAGCAAAGATCACTAGTACTTCTGATGACATGAGGTTTCAACCGTCATCTCATCCGGAGGAACAATGCTTGGACTTTGCTACGTACTCTTCAACAGAAAGTCAACATCTGCTATATCTCTTGGTACGCTCCCCTTAGGAAACTCTTAGAGAATCATATGTTCAGTGCATTTCCACATTCAGTCCGAGTTCAGCAGTGCCTCCCACTTTCCGTCAGCAAGCCACACTCAGCTCAGTATCACAAAGTCACAGCATACAATCAGTGGAGCAAGCACGCACAAGTTAATTTCAACCTCTGCATTCGCATAAAGATATAGGAAAAACTGCCCAAGCGAGACAGACAAAAACCTATAACAAGGCTGTTTTACAAGTCCCTCATCCATCCACCTATCCACCTCCTCCAGAAACAATCCAAACACAGAACCAGAAAAAGAAGAATCCCAACACACTCAGCGAAGACGACGACAGCAACAAGATCAACTTTCACCCTTCATCTCGCTTGAAAGATCGGAGATTGCTCAGACCTGGCCGAACTACACACCATCAATTCCATCAGCATGCTATCCAAAAAAATTCCCTTTCTGCTTCACGCGCTCCATCAAAAGTAGAGGCGGGGAGCAAAAGGGGAATGAGGGGGAGGAATGGGAGGCGAAGGGGGGAAACTTGAAAGTAAACGCACAAGACCACCGACGAATGGAAGTTTACCCCCAATACCGGTAACGGCATTCGAAACCGAGCAGATAGGGCTCAAAACATTGCTAACAGCAGTCAAGAGACCACCACGGTTCCATTTCGAAGCCTGAATATGGAGACATTCCCAGACTGTGTGGTGTAGCAACAACATTAGCCCTCAGTTCCATTTCTTGAAAGACACAAACGGAAGCGAGAATTAGGGGATGAGGTAAGGGATGGGGCGAACGTACAGTTACAAGCCGGGCCACTACCATCCGCACCACGGTCAATAGATAGCAAGAAAGCATTTGTGCAGGATCGCCAGTCATCGGCCTCGGGAGCCGAGATTGTCTTGAATTCAGAAGCGGGCTTTGGCTGGTTGTAGGTCGTCTGGTAGGACCAGCTGCCTCCTTGGTTGTTGCCCTGGGGAGGACCGCCCTGGTAGTTCCCTTGGTATTGCCCTGGTTGTTGGTATTGTCCTGGTTGTTGGTAGTTGTTTCCGCCGGTTGCAGGACCGCCTTGAGGCCAGCCTTGGGCGCTGACTGCTACGGCGAGGAGGGCGACGGGGAGGAGTGTGAGTTGCATTTTGATGTCCTGTTGATGCTGATGGGCGGTTAGGTAGGGGACTTGGGATTGGAAGTTTGAGAGGAGAGGACTCACTGTGAAAGTACTGGAGATAAGATTCTATCCGAACTGAATGATGATGGAGAAAAGAAGGCCTCACAGAGGACTCTGAAGGACTTATATATCTGTTCACTTTGCCGTGCTCTCCTCCTCTCCTTCCAACACAAATAACACAGTCTCACAACCGAGCTGCAAGCACATCTCCAGACCCAAAGATCGCCAGTACGACTGCAACATACCCCGCCGTAGACAGAGGACTACGATAATGAAGTACGACGACAAGACGCAGTTACGACCGCTGATCAGAGAACGGGGATGATCATCCAGAATCACAAGGTGTCGGCGTTTAATTTCAGGATAGCAGGACAACGACATTGCATCTGAGCACTCGGAAACAGTGCCGACTATAACACGTAGTCAGCGATCTGAAAATTTTCCAATGTAGCAAAGTACAGCCATTGTCCGATACACTCCACTCTACGAACATCAACTCCCTCACCACATCCCCACATCATCACACCTCTCCCTAAGCTCTAAGCTCCGACTGTCGGGAAAGAATCGACGAACCCGTAGAACCCCGTACCTGAACTACTGCAAGGGCCCGTTTGCGTACGACCCCCACCTGCCCGGGCGTAGCTGATAGCTCATAGCCACCCGATCCATCGGGTACACCGTACTCCCTTTCTCTCTTGTACCTCCATCTCTGTACTCCCTGACACGATCTACCAACCTCCTGCCTCGGAGCCGAGGGCCGAGGACTCGAGCAAGAAAGGCCATAGGTCCAGGTCAGAGGATGGGCAAATCTGTATGTAGAACGACGAGGGATCCATTCATTTGGGGATCGGCGTCGTGGTAGGGTGTGAAGTAATGGTGTGACTGGGAGATCGCCCACATACAGCGGTTATGGAATGAAATGGAAACCACCAACAGATTGAGAAGCAAGTGCCGGGCTGCCTACCTTACTCCCCAAGGTCTTGTACGTACCGAGCAAGCTTCCTCGTTGGAAAGTGAAACTTGAACCGAGGAATATGACGAGGACTAGGACCTACAACCAGACGCAGATCGAATGAATGTTTGTGTTTGAAACTGGGAAATCCAACAGGCAAGAGTACAGAATAGAGAAAGATGACCGAGGATTGATTAATCAGAAGTTCGGGGGTGAGATTGACACTTCAGCAAAATCTTCAAATGACAAGCAACCAGCCAGGATGCGATGAAGAATGGAGGAACGAAAATAGCAATTTAAACGCCACGATCGATTCATATGCTAGCAATGCAATGGATCCATGCTACTTCATGTCCTGTTTATATGTATTTATTCATGTTTCAACCCAGCAACCGACCAATGCAACAATATCAAGCTATGCTATGCAAATGTCCAACTCCGTCGTTTGATTTCAAGCCCCGCGTACCATCAAGGACTGCTACCCATCAGCTCATCTCTACTACTCTCTTCTCTTTCATCCTCCATGCTAGCTTTACTGGATCTTCGACTCGATGTCGGAGAACCCACACATTCCATTTCCGTCAGTGCAGCGTCAGTCCAGCTATCCATCCCTGTCCTGAGAACCCAGTTGGAATTCAGATCTGCCTTAAAGTACCTATCTCGTCTTGTAGAAACCCTTGCTCCACCTTCTAGCGCAGACATCGCAGCCCGAGTCGTCCGCATTCTCTTCCCACCTCTTCTACCGCCTTCACTTATCAGGCTACTGAGTTTGAGACGATCCTGTTGGAGACGAGCATCGTATGCAACGATAGAGCGGACGTAAGGAGCCAGGTCTTCGACTATCAACGTCATGGTGCGGTCAAAGCTAGAGACTTCCAATGTGGTTGACGATGACCAGACATACTTCTCGGTTGCGGAGATGGGGTCGAACGCCAAGCTGAAGTCGAACCGGTCGAGCGTTTCCTTGGGAGATGTAAACTGGTTGCGGATGAGACGAAGGATGTTGGCTTCGCTGGGCCGATCGAGCTCTGTAGGTACTTCAAGGCTATGTTGTAGATGTTGATCAAGATGTAGAATTTTCCGTGTGCGTGATTTCATATACAGTGAAATGTCATTCCCGGTCGTGTTGTAAGTGACAAGAGTCGGGGTTTCCTTCAGCTCGAAACCCAGAGTATAGTCATCCCTGGCCCTATTTGATAGGTCGGGGAAAGAGACGTCAAGTGCGATCTGGGAATATTAGCATAGGTCGAAGCACATTGTCAAAATTCTTACCTGATTGTCTGGTGCGAATGTCCCACCAGAACAGAGGTCCGCAACACTCATTGACTCAGTAAAATTGGCATACATGTTCAACGAAGCAAGATACTCTCGTTTGCCATTTGCACGATCTCGTAGCTTGTCGGCCCATTTTTTCACCCCGATATTTTCCACCCAGTTACCAAGATCTAGACCCCATCCATCACAAGCCTCATGGAGCGTTTCTTCTTCGATGTCGAGGTAGTGTATGTGACTTTCGAGGAAGTCTTGTGATAACCACCCCATCCCTGCTTCGTAGGTACCTTCACTCACAACACGAATAGCATTGCCATGCTCATCAATACCATTTCCAACTGGCCAACGAGGGTAATACCATTCAAGGCCACCCTTCACATCGCCAACGGCAAATTGACACCAGTAATTGAGCTCTGCCAGAGAGGCGCGGAGGTCACAATTGCGGCCTTCATACAGCTCTTTAGCTGCTTTTCGCTTAATTATGTGCCCCTCGCATGCAGCAACTAACAGGAGGTAGTCAACAGCAAGATCGACAGGCGGGGGTGCCATGCGTATGGTCGCATGCAATTTTAGACCGTTCATGGGAATGACTGATTCATCGTTGCACGTAATGATGATTGGTCGTTTAGATGTCGCAATAAGGGTCATGATGGTTGGCCAAAACTGGCAGTCCTCCTTGTACAAGATATCGGCTTCTTCAATGAGAATTAGTGATTGCTGTTGTTTCTTTGTTGACATTTTTGAAAATATGCCGTTCTTTGCAACATCAGGCATGACCATTTGTGCCTTGGCGGTATTCGCATCTGTGGCAATGTTGACTTTCTGGGTAGGAACTTCCTTGGCATTCGATTTGGGCCTCACTCTCGCGGGTTGAGCTGTGAAGAATGATTGCATCGTCCCTTGACGACCACTCTGCAGGTCGTCGGCGAGAGCATTATCAATTCGTTCTCTGTCCTCTTTGGATCCGTCGATCTCGGTGGGCGCGTTTACTCGCTGTACTTGATGGTTGCGAGTCATATCGCCAACTCTTTCCGTGATGTCCTTTCCACTCCGCCTACTACCAGCATTGATCTCGAAAACCTCAAATCCGAGCTCCTTGGCCACTGCATACACAGCGGCAGTCTTCCCACACCCATGCGGTCCACTCATCACAACGGCGTTTGCAACTTTGGGTCCTAGAGCATTTGCACCTTTGCCTCTGACGACCGTCCTCTTGAGCTGTCTCGGGTTGCTGCTGGGGACTTCGTCTTCAGGATCTGTAATTTCATCCATATCATTGTCTTCTTCGTCTGTAGATATGATAAAATCGTCTAGCTTCTTCGTTTTGCGCTTTCGCTTTGGGGCATTATCGGACTTCGTGGTAGCTTGCGTTTTTCCACCGGATCCGATCTCGATGGATTGAACCGTCAATGCTTCTAGCCACTTCTTCAAGACCTCAGCCTCGCGACCCTTTTGCAGCACCTCACCGGAACATTTGGGCG
The DNA here is from genome assembly GCA_002554605.1 of Helotiales sp. F229. NCBI lineage: Eukaryota > Fungi > Ascomycota > Leotiomycetes > Helotiales > Helotiales sp. F229. Next base: position 1,303,245 of record MXAW01000011.1, read on the forward strand.
AGTACTTCTGAGCCCATGCCTGCGTTTCACACTGGCCTTTATCGAAAGCAGACATTGACGTGGCAATAGTTGCGTATACTCTCGACAATGCAGGATGGACTTCGTCCAGTTGAACTTCGTCCTCGCTAGAACTCGAAGCTGTTGTTTGTAGTAGAGGCAAGCGAGTTCGGACCAGTTTCCTTACTCGCTTCTGAATATCGAGGCCCGACTCGTAATGTTTGGTAGGAATTCGGAGGCATTGTGGAATTGGAGGATATTCATCTGGATTGATATCTTGTATGCTTTGGACCACATTTTTGATCGACAAATCTGCCGCCAAATTGTCGATAACATTCTCGGTGCCAGAGATACGAGTAGCTCGATATTTTGACTTTTTGACGCTTGACATACGAGGGGACGTTGTTGCAGAGTTTACAGTTTGTGATACAGGATCCGCTCCACGAGTATGGATCATGCCTTTCCATGGCCATGCAGGCTCAACAGCGCCTGGAAACTTGACAATCTTTGTAGAGCTTCCAAATGCGGAGAACGGTGCCAAAGACTTCTTGGGAATAGGGCCTGTCGATTGTGTAATTGGCCTTGCCCTGGTTTGACCTGGCTGGTCCTGGTCGCCCGTGAGATCGATAACGCCGCTGTCATTTGTCGTAGGATTTTGGGGACTTTGAGTCTTTTCGGCAGGCTTGCCCAAGAATAGTGGATGGACAGGTTTCAGAGGCTTAGGGGGGCTTGATTTGGAGGGTTTGGGTTGTGCTGGAACCTTTGCCTCTGGCTTCAAGACTTTAGGTGGACTGCTCAGAATCTGCTCGATTTTCTGCCCCAAACTTGACGAGTGGTTTTGGCCTTCGCCATAACCAATGGTCAGGATCAAACTTTTGGGACGCCTTCCTCGAGCTGGTTTTGATTTTGGTCTATCCGGTTCTACTTCCGGAACAATTTTCTTTGCCGGTGGAGAGCCAATTGTGCCTGTTTTGGCATTGAATCGAAGTATCTTGGTCGGTTTTGTAGTTGGCAAGCCACTTCCTGAATTGGTGACATTTGAATCCTTATGTGCTAAAGTTCCGTTCACGGCAGGTAGGGATGGCCGGACGGGATTATCATCCTCATCGATACATATGACCTCGTTCAATGGCGCTGAATTTGATTTCCTCCGTGTTTCGGGACGGCCGCTACTCTCTCGATTCCCTCCATTTGAGCCAACAATCTCCACAACCAATTGTGGCCTTCGCTCTGGTAGATCATGCGTAAGAGTTGTGATATCCAGTGTCCCTCTTGCAATCGACTCAGGCACAACTCCTGTGCCTAGGTCAATCTCTTCTGCCATTTTCGAGGCTCCCTTCCCACCAGGCGACGCAGTTTTCCTCCGTTTTCTTCTGCCATTATTTGGATCAACCTCCAGTAGCTCGGCGTCAATCTTTTCGCCCAGAGTTTGTGCAGCTGAATTTGCCTCTCCAGAACCGAGTGACCCTGCTGGTTTTGTCCTCTTACTAGGCCGACCTAAAGCTTTCTTCTTGGGTGCCCCATTCGGCTGAGATTCGGAGGGGGTTGGGTCTTCATGAGGCAGCTCGGTATTCGATTGGGGTTTTGGCTCTGGTGCAGCATGGTGATTAGCGAAGAACCAGCAGATGGTAGGTATTAAGAGTTGCAATCAACATACTTGGACCTTTCTGGAACAGAGGATACATTGTCCGTTTCTGCTCCTCATTCAAGTCCCCCATGCTCATCTCAACCAATACTGACATCCGGAGTCAGTCGACTTGCAAACGCGAGCTTTACGCGTGGTCCAGCATTGAAAACGGCCGTTTGCTACTGGGTCAGATAGATTGTTGTGTTGAGTTTTTAAGAAAAGAGAGGGTTGGCGTGCAAATATTGAGTACCGATCGATTCAATTGCAGGGCTTCAAGGAATAGTTGGACAATTGGTGTGGAGGGCAATCGGGTTTCGCGACTTTCGTGACTGCGCACTGCCAAAATCCAGGTCACCGTACTTAGCTGGCTGGACCCCTGCAATCAAAATGTGAACTTTTTGAGATCACCGAAACTTTTTTGATAGACCGCTGGCCAAGCTGTGGTCCTTGTTCACCAACGCCTTCAATTCACCACAAACTCCCACCATGTCGTCGCGATTTGTTTTACAGAAGCCATATGTGGTCGCTACTCTGCCCCAACCCATTGATCACGCAAAAGGTCAATATATGGTTGCTGAGGTATACGGAGGGGCACCTCGCGCAAAGAAGAGAAAGAGATCCGAATTGGCTGTGGGAATTGATGGAGAGGGTGTAAATATCTATGATGTAGGTTCCATGCCCTTATATAAGCTCTATATCTGACACTATCAAGGTTTCTTCTTCTAGACTCATTGCTTCTTATGCGCTCCCCCCACTGTCCTCCTTCACCTGCGCCCCAAGCTCTCTCCGAACTCGAGTCTCGAAAACAAAAGTCGAGCGCCGGACATATGTCTCAACTAGAGGATCCCAATCCGGACTCACTCTATTCCATGAAACTACGGACGGATTGGAGCCGGCAACCTCTTCAACGAAGACTTCCATGCTAGAGAACTCTCAAAACCCGGTTGTTTATTTGGGAACAATCACAGCTGCCAGATCATCAGGAACCTCAGAAAATACCACGGATGTGCTTGCTGTCAAAGAAGACGGGGAAGTACAATGCTACGACGGTGATAGCCTCGAAGAGAAATGGACATCGCCCGCTGCTGCTTTGTTCCGCGATGCAGCAATTCCAGTCAAAGACCATAGAGTTGAGTTCGCACAGCTCACAAATGCTTTTTCTGCAAGCCAGGGTATATTAAAGGGCCGACAAGATGTGCTTGCAGTATTCCCCCAAGAACTGGAGGAGGATGGTTTCAACCCCGAGATTCTAGTTCTAATCACTTGGTCCAAGGAGACGGAGAGCAGAACTTTACATATCGTCAATCTGCCCAGGAGGTCGGGTGCAAATGTAAAAGGCATGAAGTACTCTGTCGAATCTCTCCTCGCAGCAGAAATACCCTCCAGGGGCGCGAACGCCGTCACTAAGCCATCATTCAGCATTCAAGTTTCTGCTGGCCTTCTACAGCAGCTTCAGGGCGATGCCTTGACGACGTTCGATCTTAGCGATACACTGCCTAAGCAGCAAAACAAAATCATGTTGGAAGAGGCCCAATCCTTCCTACGCTTCTCGAACACCGCGGTTATGGTCTCGTCAAAGCAATTCATCACCGTGTACAACCCGAAGTACCAGTCACGATTGGCAACTGTTGGACTAGATACATCTCCAGATGACTCCCTCAAGCGAAAGCGCACCGGAAACGAACTAACAGAGAGCGGGCCAACTCATGTCTGTAAATTTGTATCTTATTTCCCGAAACTTGGAGCAGCTATGGCGATTATAGACAATGATCTCGTTGGCATTCAAATAGAAGGACAACAAGATCGCCATGGCAGAGCACGTACAGCGGGGTTGTTGATCGATTCGCTCGGCTGTGCGGCAAAGGAACAGTCACGCCCAGGACGAGATGGGGCTGTCAGTACAAAGAAGGCAAAGTTGAGTGGGATGGTGACTTTGGATTCATTCCTAGATGGAACCATTGGTCATGGTCAACCTTGGACAGAGAAAATCGTCGAATTGGAAGAGCTATTTACGAAAGGGCATTGCGATGAATCAAAGTTCGACGAGAAGATTGAGGCACACTTAGGTGCAGACTGGTCCGAACATACCCAACCAACGAAAACTGGGGGAGTGGATGCCATGGATATCTCGCCCAATGGAGATGTTATTAAAAAGACGGCCACTAAACGCAGGTTTCCACCTTCCGATGTTGATCGACGATGGATACTGTATGCTCTAGGGAAGATATTCAGCTGGACTGCAGGCGAAGAAGGGGAGCCGAGCCTGTCGATCTCGTTCTACCCGCTCAATGCCTTCATGTGGCTTACATCTAATGGCTACATGACTGTCGCCAACATCGAAGCCGCCCTAAGAAGCAGCGGAACACCAGTCATCTCAATTCCACCAGGGCAACTCGTGAAAACTCTGGTCGAAATTGACCCCGATATGGACCTTTTATATGCTGTAGTCGCAAAGAACTACCTAGCTGCCCCAGAGCTTCTCCACGCGATCCGGAAGTTGATGGAAAGTCTCGGGATGCTAGGTGACAATCCGGGCACGAAGCAAGGGCTTCTTACCGACGGACATGAAGCAGAACTTGAAAACATGGATGTGGAAAAGCAGGTTGACGAAGCGGAACAAGATCTGGAGCTCGCGGAATACCAACTCGGCCCAGAGTCAGGTGCTCGCGGTGCAGCTCTGAGCATGGCCCTCTCCAAACTTTACAGTTGCCCAAGTGACGATGTCACAGTTGCTCTTCAGACAATATTCACCAGTCAGGAGATCGTCTGTTTGATCTATCTTTTCAGGTTTGAGCTCGCACGTGGAGGATGGACAACCAAATACACAGACAGTCTTGAACATTTAGAGATGGTGGACGAAGACGCTGATATCCAGGATAACGCAATCATACTCATCGCCAGTCTGCTCAACAACTGTATAGACGCCGTGGGTACAATGGGGTGGTTGTCAGGCGGAGCCAGATTAGCAGATGGTGATCTATTCGAGGCCGAAGAATTGATCGCAAGTCTGAAGTTGGAAGTCAGTGCAGCGTTGGAAGGTATCGAGGAAGCTGTGTATCTCAAAGGTGTGATTTCGGAGCTGGTCAGATACGCCGATTCGTTCCACAGGGCTCTACCACATCAACCCAAAGACTCGAAGAAATCTAACGATGTCCCGATCGTCCTCCCATCCGACGACCAAGATATCCGGGCATTACCGATTTCTCTGAAGGCCGAGAAACAGATCTCGCTCTTGAAGATCGGTGCCGGAGGAACAGTGCACAAGCGAACGGCGCGAGATATCGGGTTCCTGAAAAGTCAGAAGGTTGGAAAGTATTCTCGGGAGAGGATCATCTTGTGAAGAAGCCCGTCGAAAATCAGTCAATAATAAAACAATTCTCGATTGTTGTCGCCACCATTTGCAGTGGTTTCTTGGTGCCGTCCCTACTGCATCCGTTGAAGATCTCCATTTGCACAGTTTTCTTGCCACTCTATCTCCGATCTCGTGTTCTCGCAAACATGAAACGATTTCTTCTCTCTCAAAAATTTTCACTCCCAACATGCCAACCCAACATGCCAACCCAAGCTTCCCACAGAGTCTATCCGGCTCTTAACAAAAGCTTGTCCACATTCCCGGAGCCACCAAAGTTCTAGCTTGCAAACCACCAAGTCTCCAGGCCCGGGCAGAATCGTCCTCTCAGATTCTCGCTCCATCACCAGCCCCAATAACAATTCCATCCCACAGAAAACCCCTTCTTGCCGCTCCCATCTGCAGTAGCGCCATGCAATTCTCTCAATCGCTTTTCGCAAGCCAAGCGGTCCTATCAAAACATCCCACCGTTCCCGAGACGAGGCTGAGGCTATCCCCACCGAGTAGCCAGACTGAGCTGCGCCACTGGGTTCGTGACACAGACTGATCAACATCCCCCAATGAAAAGTAACGGCCACCGGCCACTACCAGCCCTGCACGGGCTTGTCCTTGACCACCACCTCTCTCTCTCTCCCTCCCCTTGAACAGCACCACTCCTGAACAGCACCACATCCACACCCACACCCACACCCACACCACCACCACCCTGGCCTGCGGGAGAAGATGAGCAATGAATGGACTTTTACCCCGCCGCTGCATCAAAGCCAGGCCATCCCTTGCTACAGCCATCGCGCTACCTCGACGTCACTACTCCTTTTCATTGCTACCTAGAGTATTTCTCAGCTCTACAGCCTTACCCTTCTTCCACTCCCTTTTCCATCTTCGCGACAGCCCCAGTATATCAATTTCTTATTCCTGATACCTTGCTCGTCCGCCTTGTTCGTCTGCCAAATATATACCCTGTCTATCCTATCCGTCCTTGAGACAAGGCATCCAGATCACTTTCGATCGCATTCGCGGGATCCGAACTCAAGTCCTACCACTACCAGACACGTACAACTTTGCGATCAAGTGGGGAAACAGAACCAGCGCGCCGGCGCATCATGAGTGTTGTATGATATATATATCTGGATTCGGCGTTTACAAAAAGAAGTTTAATCAGAACGGGTGTGGTTCGAGAACAGAAAAGCGGCAGGATGAGTTTCGGCGCATCGCCCTCGGATATTATCATTGTGGTTACTTTTTGCAAAGCGCTTTATCGCAAGTGTAGAGATGCAGGAGGAGAGTATGACGAGATCAGTCGTGAGGTTCGAGGTATGTATCTTTTATCATCGATGCTACAATTTGTTTCTCCCAAGTGGAAGCTGGACTTCTTTTCGGGAAATTCGCTGGTCTTCGGTCAAATGCCACCCCTCACTACAAATAGTATTTAACAACACCAGGTCTCCACACAGTCCTCAGACACCTAAAACACGAAGTCGAAGCTCCCGAATCACCCCTCAACCGCGACCAGTCAATATGGGGACGTCAATTAGCTCCTATAATCGGAGACTGCGATTTCACGCTCCGCCAACTCGACGGGCTCTTGCAGAAATACGGTCGTCTCTCCAGCGCCAGTTCCTCACCTAGCAGTCCTCGCATCCTTTGGGATAAAGTCCGATTCGGCAGTAATGAGATGGATACACTAGGCACGATACGCGTGAAGCTTATAAGTCATAAGACGAGCTTGACTTTGTTCTTGGATACGATACAACTGCATGAGTCGGGAAAGATGGCGCAGGTGTTGGATAATCAGGGTGGCCAGTTGGATGTTATTCTAGATAAGGTGGATGGGATTGCGAAGAGGATGGCGCCTCCGAGGAGAGATGGGAGTGTGTTGACGAGTTATGAGGATGATGATCGGGAGGTTTGGAAACAGTTCCGGCGTGAGCTCATCCAGGAGGGCTTTTCGAGTGATGTTCTTCAGCAGCATAAGGTATGAAGTTTCCAATTATTTATTTGTCATTCATAGACTGACTATGGTGTTGTAGGATGTTCTAAGGGCTTATATTCGCGAGATTGATCAGAAAGGATTGCTCGACGATGTTTCGCCAAACTCTCATACGCCTCCTCATGGCACGGGAGTCAATCCAGAACGCTGGCTCGAGGCAGTCCGAACAGGCTCATCTGTTGAACCGCCGCCATCTTTCAGCTCAATCGGTGCAGCCACTGATGACAGTACTGTGAAAGAGATGGTGATCCGTGAAGACAACATGAAATTTCCTCAATCGATCAAGCGGGAAAGACCGAAGCCAGAGACACGACTTGAGGTGTCAAGTAGGGCTGTACAAAATCTGTAAGTTGCCTTTTGTAGGAAGGAGCATGTTGCTGATACTGAATAGAGATCCCAATATGCCACGAGACAGAAGAACAAGTGGCAACAGCCGGAGATGTACATCCCCAGTACCCCGTCTCATCACTTCCTCCGACGAAAAGGACGAGAAAGAAATATACTATGTCAACACCGACGGTTCCGAATCCGGTTCTGAAAGCGAAACCTCCTTCCGAGATTCTAGACGTCCTGAGCTGGGGCTCGTGATACGAACCGCCGACCTCATAGTCCCCAGTCAAGCTCTTACTCTCCGACCCCTCTCACCATCCAGTTTCCGAAGCAGTCGCGGCTCATTCGGTGACGACGATGCTGTACGATCTATGGCTCAGCGTCAGAGAAAGTCCATAGAATATGGAACCTCGCCATCCAGGGCAGGAGCTATGATGGTTCCTGTATCTCCAACTGCGAATTCGAGGACCTCAATGGATAGTTTGGCCACGAGTCCGAGGCCCAATGCTCCTATCAAGCTTGCTCCGGATGAGCATGGAAATGAGATTGCGCCAGATGCGAAATGGACAAGGATCAATCGGCGCCTGGTATCTCCTGAGGTCCTGAACCAAGATGGGCGACGTTATGAAGCGTAAGCTCATTCCCGTTTTCATATCCCACCAATCTCGTGTCAAGTATATCAACTAACACATGCCCAACCAGTCGTCCAGATTTTGTCGCTGTCCTAGGTGTCCTCAGCCGCGCTGAAATCGAATCCCTCGCCTCACGCTCCCACGCCCTCCGTCAAGCCCGCCACCAACAACAGCAACGCACCCAATCGACCCCCCAACCCTCCTCATCCAACCAAGCACCACCTCAACCGCCCCGTCCTACAACCCTCCCCATCCCAGTACCCATCCCAATGCCCATTCCCTCGCTCTCCACTTCACCCCGCGTCTCATTCTCCCACCGGAATCGCAACGGAAGAGACACACCTTCTTCCTCCTCACCATCCGACTCCGAGGACTCAGATGATCATGTGCGGGATAGAAGTCTAGGCGATAAGAGACGACCAAAAGTACCACGCAGTTACGTGAGTTCCAATGCGGGCGTCCCTGTTTCCGGATACCCGAATCCGTACGGTTCGCCTTTACCGCCTAGCCCGCTTTGGAGTCAAGGAAGTAGAGATGGGTGGAATGGTCCGTCTTCACATAACGAGAAAGATAAAGGACATGGTGGCGAGAAACCCCGAGAACGGGAAGGCCACCGAGAAAGAGAAAGAGACCGGGAAAGAGATCACGACCGCGAGCGTGAGCGCGAACATGATCGCCGAGACAGAGATCACGAACGGAGAGATAAAGGAGGTGAGAGGGATAGAGAAAGGCGACGCCATCCCTCGACATCGACCTCGAAACCTTCAAGACCGAGTGAGCGGGGTCATCAGAGAGATCGACCGGCGCCGCCTGTGCAGAAGGGGAGTCGTTGGAAAGAACATATGACTGCTGCTGGCATTGGGGGAGCTGCAGCAAGTTTGATTAATGTTCTCACGGAGGCGGCGGAGGGGCTATGACGCCTGTCTTTGTCCATCTGGATTTGTTTTCTATTATATTCAAGGTGTGGGGTGGGTGTATTCTTTTCATGATGATCTTTATTGATGGTATGATTTATGACTTCTGTTTTGAGTTCTTGTCCAGGTGGAATCGTCATGGCAAGCGTGTTTGAAGGTTTATTGTTTCGATATGAGATATGCCATATGTGCAGGGATGCAGGTACGGAGGACAGGATAGCTCAAACAGTGAGTGAGCCAATGAGCGCAGCAAATATTGGTGTAGGATAGGATAGCGAATAAATTAGGCAGATTGCAAGGAAGTCACTTCGAGTTCTCAACAATGCTCATGTGATCTTGCCATTATTTGTATACATTAGTTGCCTCGCTATCGCCCAGTATCGCAACTCCCACTCCCAACTCCCAACCCCCAACTCCCAGAATAAATCACACTTCTTTCGGCCATAATCTCCATCTAAAAGAGCGTCCTGACTATATAATATCTACAGGCTTCTACCACAATATAATGCAATCCACGTTGAGCTCCTTCTTTCCACACACACGCAGCCTCCAAATTCTTCGTCGTCCTCCAATCAAGCCAACATCTACTTCTTACCCATCTTCGCCCTCAGCTTCGCGCCAAAATAGTAGAACGAATACGGAATCAACACCATCGCCAATCCAATAAACGCCAACAACCAAGACGCCCACTGCAGTCCCAAACGATTATACATCTGCGTAGTGAAGAGCGGGAATGCCGCACCACCACCAGATCTCAAGAAAACTTTCGCTGCCAACGCCGAAGCAGCGAATTTCTGGTACGAGTCGATGATATAATTGTTGACTGAGTAATAGCACAATACCATGCCAAACCCAAACGCGATTCCTGATGAAGCTGGCCCAACCCAGATGATGCCTTTGTATGAAGTGGCACCAAGGATGAAGAGTGAGATAGGGATGAAAGGCGAACCGATCAATGCACCAATGAGTCGATCTTCGGGCGTTGGAGCACGTTTGTGGCAGATGCTGCGGAATTGTTTCTCGATGAAAGGCGTGGCGATGAGAGCGAAGCCTGCTCCGATCAGAATCGGGATAAACATGAGACCGATCTGTCCGTCATTGTAGTGGTACAGCTTGGTGAAGATGACGGGGTATGCGAAGAAGAAAGCATATAACATGGCGTAGATGAGTACAATATACATACACATCAAGTCTAAGACAGGTTCGGTCAGGATCATGGTGATAGGTCGAATGAGAGTCGTGCGTATGATCTCGCGGAGTGTGAGTTTGACTTTCTCTTGCTCGGTGATGATGTTGGGGTTGTTCATCTCGATCCTGAGTTTTGCCGCTCGACGCTTGAGGATAACTGGTGCGTATGTTTCTGGAATCATACCGACGATAACGAGAATAACACCAGCGAAACCCATGTTGACCCAGAAGAACAGGTCTAAACGACCCGTACCGACATTGATCCAACCACAAACAATCGGACCCAGAACCGGACCACAATACGGCGCCGCAGCGAAATACGCAATCGCCTTTCCACGCTCCTCAATATTCCAAATATCCGCAATCGTCCCCCCGCCAACGACAAGCCCGAACTAGAGAAAACCCCACAGAGGAATCTACAAACAAGCAGTCCCCCAATATTCGGCGACAGCGCACAGGGGATATTGAAAATCGCATACAACGACAACGAAAAAATATAAACCGGACGCCGACCAATGATTTCCGATAAAGGTGACCAGAGCAGCGGCCCAACCGCAAATCCACAAACCATGATCGAGCAAGTGAGGATGGCGACTTCGAGCGAGACGTCGTATTTCTCCTCAATCAAGCCCAGCCCACCCGTGACGATGGCCGAGCCATATGCGACGCAGACGACTAGGAGAGATACTGCGATGGTCACGTACCAGCGATAGAGATCCGACCAATACTGTGGATTTTCGGCGTCTGCGAATGTGAATGTAACGAATTCGTGTTGTTCGTTGCCTTTCTCAGGATCGCCTTCTCTCGCTCTTACGGGAAGCTTTTTGTGTCGCTGAGCCTGGGCCTGTGTATGTGTTCGTGACCGCACAGTGGCTCTAGATCGGATCTGCTCGAGGGCTTCTTCGGGCACGAATCCGGTCGCTGTTTCGAGTGTGTATTCTTCTGGGAAGACGGGGTCGTCTTCGCGGCCTACGTCGGGGTAGTTGAAGTCGAGAGGGGGGATGGTCTCGGTTACGCCTAGGGAGGTGAGGGTTTGTCGGGTTTCGGAGCGGGTGAGGGTGTTGGTGTTGGTGTTGGGGTTGGTGTTGGTTTGTTGATGGGCGAGTGGAGCCGAGGGGGCGGATAGTGAGTGTGGATTTGAAGACATGGTTGATGGGTACCCAAAAGTACACAAAGGGGAATGTTTGATGCTGGGAGCTTAGATGCAAGCGAGGGATGGATAGATAAATGTTGATATTGATTGATGGTTCTCGTGGAAGTACAAAACCCACCCCATCTCATCCGCCCCATCGCCTCCTCATATACCAACTGTGATCGAGAAAGAAATGAGAAATCGTCTCAACGCGTCCCGTAACAAATGCTGAGTCCACCATGCCGAGACGCAAGAGGCTGAGAAGGCATCTTTCACAGAGATATTTCCGTATCAGTGTACAGTACTGTTTTGTTTTGAGACAAATGATGTCAATCGCTGCACCGTCAGCTTCTTTGCCGACTTACCTTTCCCTCTTTCAGTGCCGTGCAGGGCGGTTGTGCATGCGCAAGCGAGCCAGTACGGTGATGTGTCGGGGGTTTACTCGTTAGCCCATATTTTGTGAGACAACCTGCATTTGAGGCTTTTGGTGAGGCTTTGCAGGGGAGGGGGCTTGCCGTGTCTATCCCGGGCCGGTTGCGGTGCCAGACGCCGAGACTGCCCGAGGCTCGGAGAGGGAGACGAGAAAGAATAGGACCGTAGGGAATATAGATATGTCTGATGTGATGTGATGATGTGGGATAAGTAATCGTTATGTTGTTCTCGAAGAAGAGTTAGGAGATGCGGAAACTTTAAGTGTTGCTGGAAGTTTGAAGGGCGTCCGGTAAGCGAGCTTTCATGTGCATCTTCAATCTCTGTCAACAATGCTGTGGAAGGCCATCACATGTTCTATATCCCCTAATCTCCCTTTCCAATTTACAACAATGCCATCCTCAACTGCCACCTGTGAAATACAAACTCAACCCACAGGCCTCTCACCCCAAACCGCCTTCCACCAGGTACCGCTTCGCGACCCCGGAGGCGTAGGGCCCATCACGGCGTATTTCTCGTCCCCAGCCATTCCATCGAGTAACGTTCTATAGTAATTCAAACAAATATAACACCGTATATCATACACAATTTGGACAAGCTTTGGACTGACCACGTCATGTATAGTGCGCGGAATATCGATGATGAGTTGTTGGCTAAGATTAGCGAGGATCTTGGCGTGGATATGGATCATACGCCGCCCCCGCTTCAGTGGATTAGTAAGTGATGTTTACTTGTAATAATGGCTAAGGAGGAAGGATGATATTAGGATATTAGACGTGTGTTGTTACGAAATGTTGAGGAAATCCGAGTTGTTTAATCTGCGAGGGCAAGTGTACTGAAGCTGGAAGGTTATCGTGGTTTTCGCAAGAGTAGCAAGCAAATCATTGACAAGAGTCAGAACTTAGCTTAGTGCCAGTAGGCGATGGAAACGTGCTATTTTATTCTAATATGTAGTCCATGTCAACATCTTTTGAATTCAAAATTTTCAAATGTAGGCCTGGTCCCGTTCTGGTTTCTGGTTCGGGGGAATCAAATTCAGCGGGTGCGGCTGAGTTTGTGGATCAGGTCGAGACCTGAATGCAAAATGTAGGATTATAAAAGCGCGGATCTTTTCCTTGCCAGTCTTCTTCTTCTTCTTGTAGTCTACATCATACCTCTATACACAAACAAGTAAACACTCACTCCACTCCACTGCTCAAGTCCACTCCACTCCACTCCACTCAGGCCCAAATTTCAACCCTGCCAGTCCACTCCAAAACCTCCAGCCCACGAAAATGCCAAGCATATCAACAAGTCGCTCCAAATCTAAGCACTTCAGTTACTTCGCATGCTGTACGAGCTATGGTTCGCAAACAGCTGAGAAGCGATGGGTAGTATATCAAATCTGCCTCGTTTCTACAGGTTGCCTTTATATGAACTGGTGATTCTTACGCCTCCAGTAACCCTCACCTTTCTCATTTCGATCGCAATTCTCTCTCGCTTTTGTAACCGCCTGAGCTTTATCTTCATATTCAAAAACCGTCGGTTCATATTCATGAAGCAGGGTAAGCTCCCAGGCGCTTATAATATGATTATAGGAGGTAATATGCAATCGGAAGACGGTCTCTGTTTATATCGCAAAGCAAAACTTGTATAGTACTGTCAGTACAGGACCAGTCCACATCTGGTTTTTTCCACCTGAATGACGTATCATTTGCATGATTTATCCCTTCATATCAAATAGTCAAACTATCTGAATTCCTTCCTTTAGGTGCGGGCGCATCGTAGGCAGTGGGCATTAGGAGGCTCGGTCATGAATTTGGGGGGTTGGGTGGATTCTCACATTGGTTGGTCTTTTCGAGTGTATGAAGCTGTCTTGACGCTACTCTATGTTTTTTGTCCCCGGCATGACCAATTTTTCTGCAAGAAACCTTAAAGGTCACTGGCGAAATGGGGGGGGAGGGGTGATATGCTTTGATTCTCGCATCGGTTGGTCTTTTTAGATATGGGAAGTTGTCTTGGCGGTTCCCCCCCACACGGTTTATTTTCAAGACTCTAATAAAACTCAGCTCGTTTTGAGAACTGCACCTCTGTGAGCGGTGCCATAGTGATTCTCCCCACGTTTCGGTAACAAAAATATAGAGCTTACAGTGAATAGTTAAGGTATTTGTATTGCGGAGACGGTATGTAAATAAACAACGCACGGAATCCAACTGAAAAAGCCGTAGCACCAACGAACCAACTAACTAAGAGGGTACATGGATGCAACACTCCGTTCTCCATTTCCGTAATCGTTAATTTCCCATCCTATTGAGTTTCTCTTTCTCATTTTCCCAGTTATAGGTTCTCTGCTATCCCAATCCTCTCGAGGCAGTGGGAGGAACGGATTCATCCCTCAAGTGGCGAGAACAGCTAACTTGAAGACGACTTCAATTCCGTCTCGCCAGCATCCCTTCCACACTTGTGTTTCTGTTATCCCCTCAACTACGATTCATCGCACAGCCTGTCTATCGGGTGACGAAAAGATGGCCGATTGAAGCACGTGTAGAAACCGAAATCAATTTTCTGAGGAATGATCTCTGCAACGCCTAATAATATAAATTAACATTCATCTTTACAATTACTTATAAATGGCTATCTTACATTCTCTCCAATTTCAATTGGCTATTTAATTAGAATTCTGTGGCTTAAAACACCATAATGTTGCATGTGGGTGTGCGTCGTCACAGCCTGTACCGAGACTGGGCTCGGTGGCTGTGGGTTAGCCTCGATGTGGGGCAGTGCTTTGACTTTAAAGAGAATTTTTTTCATACTTTCATATATATAAATAAGAAAAATTCTGACATCATCAAGCGAATTGCGGAAGTCAGAAAGGCTGCGAGTTGGACAGTCAAAAGACTAGAAGCATACAAGGTGCAGCTACTCGCCTGGCACGATGAAGGTCGTACCCCATTCGAAACTTGCCGCCTATTCCAGGACCAATTTGGCAGAACTCCATCCCAAGACACCATCAGAAAAGCTCTCTACAGATGGCGAACTACTGTTCCCGTCTGGCGCCTCATCACTGCACAAACACGCCAGACCGGAGCTTTGGTCCCTCTTCTGCCAATGAACATATTATCTAGAAACGAACAGGCATCTCTCAGGGTAGCTATCATGGAAGCTTATCAGTCAGAAGCGCAACATTCCGTCTTGCCCCAACGCCGTGATTCAGATGACCAGATCATACCGCCTGGCTACAATGAGACGATAGAGCAACCAGCGAACGACGGACATGGTAAGCCAAGCGATTTTGAGTTCAACATCCATGTTTTCAATTGCTGCTGACATTTCGAGGAGCCGAACATAAAGTCGCAAAGTAGCCAGATCGCCTCGTTGAAGCACTGTGTTATGACCCAAAGGTACAGCAACTCATGATCAACGAGTGCATGCAACCTGGACACCATTGGTCTAACGACCGTCTCATGAATCCTCTCTGGGTTTGCGGCCTCAGGCTACCCGGCAGCTTCACCCATGATACCGTTGACACGGAGGGCAAAATCATGTCACTTGTGGCCTCAATTACTCTGGAAGTCTTGTCAAAAGTATACACGGTGTTAAATGGACTTTTGAAGAGCATTACAGAAAGTGACGAATTTCAAGCACTTTGGCTAGAAACTTTACAGTTCAAACCACCGACTACGACTCCTGCCCAGTGCGTTGTCAATATACTTCAAGTCTTCAAACACCAAATTTCAGAAGCCAGCAAGACTGCTTCATTGACAAGGGCACTCGATCATTTGAATGTGAATGATGTTCCGTCTGCGCAGCATTTGCTCGATCTTTGCACCTCGCACCCACCCGGAAACCCACTCCTCAGACGAACGACCGACTCGATTATCGCAGGCCTACAGAAGTAGTATCAACCGTGGATGAAGCTAGGAGAGCTGCCGGGTCTTCACGGTTCGGACATCGACGCTTCCACAGGCAGTGGTCCTGCACAGCAGCCTGAAGGGGAACATCAATGGCACGACGGATTCAACGACGCCAGAGCGGAAATGAGTGATGATGAGAGTGGAGACGACGGTGAGAATGACGATGATTACGGCTTGAAGAATTTCACTCTGGACCTTCGCGGGCTGTTAAACCGCCACATTCGTCAAATGATCCGTGCACCCGAGATTTTTGATGGTTGGACGGTCCCAACTACTGGCGCCCTTCTTGGAAGCGCGCCCACTCGATTTGGCGCCGAACCATGGAAGTTGAAACCCTTCCCAATAGCCCAGTCAATCATTGCGGAACCGGACTTGGATGCGAACAGCGGTGTACGGTTGAGTGGTCGAACCGGTTTCCTGAGTGCTCGTCGACTCTCAGGGGCTGGGGAGTCCGTATCTTCCATGAGCTCGATAGACCAGGACATTGCTGATACAAACGAGTATCTTAACAACCTGATCAAGTCTCGCACCCCGACGGAACAATTTGCTTTCGAAAAAGTCTGCAGGAGAATGTGTGGATGCACGACTCGTCCAGCTGGGGCAGAAATGTTGGTTCGTTGGGATAACGAGTTAGGAAGAGACGACAGCTGGTGGCACTGCCGGCGGCTGCTCCAGATGCTAGCAGTGAGGTACTTGGATGACATTGAATTCTATCGTTCCTGGAGGAGAGAATCATGTTGGTTCTTGCTGCTATCGAGTGTGGATCCACGGAAGCCCTGTTGTGGTTGATACCAATGGAAGGACTTATACTGGAGCTATCTCAGCGCCTCACGAACCAGGCATCTGACTCTGGAGCTTCTTCGAAGGGGATCAGTTGCAAATTGCGAGCAGACTTGTTTAGAGAACTGACTACGTTCATCCACGGGCTCGCACTGTGGGCTGTTCAACGGAGGTCCCATCGCAGGACGGAGAAAGTCAGTTCCAAACAAACTTGGTACACTAACATATTCCTTCACGATCCTCGATGTTCACATCCCGGCTGCCTTCAGTTACTTCCAAGTCCTCGCACCATGACCTCGGAACTTACCCAGGGGCGTTTTGTTATTGGATGCCGCGACCTAAGGTTCGGGTCCTTGATAGTGCGGTCATTCATTTCTGATCGCAGATCCATATACCCATGTCTGATAGATATGATGATAACCCTGGACTACGACTCAACATTATTCAATTACTTGCAGTGGTTTGCTACTGTTGTCCATACGCATTCGGCCTGCACGACTAGGGCCGGACGAGGAAAATGGTGGGAGAACTTCTAAGCCCTGAACTTTCCAAGCACATGTAGTCGTTCTAGTACAATTCAGTGAGCCTCCCACGATGATCATTGTTTTTAACTTCTCTTTTTACTCTGTCGATGCAACATTGACGATGCTTACTGTCAAGCTTACCGAGTGATACAACCACAGCATCAGAGTTTTCAAGAGCACAATCAGTCTGTAACGCGTGCGAAGTGCAGCTTGAAGACCCTTACTCTGCACGTATTCTTCCTACAAGATTGAAAATAGT
This sequence comes from Helotiales sp. F229, assembly GCA_002554605.1. Taxonomy (NCBI): domain Eukaryota; kingdom Fungi; phylum Ascomycota; class Leotiomycetes; order Helotiales; species Helotiales sp. F229. Next base: position 1,320,289 of record MXAW01000011.1, read on the forward strand.
TACACGGTAAATAACATGTTTTTCCCTCGCCTGACTTTGCAGTCATGGTGGTACAATTGAGGGGCCCGATGGTGTGACTCCAACCCGACAGAATGTTTCCCCCAGTGAACCCAGAAAAGCAGCTATAAATGTGATCCCGGTTATCAGAAACAGCTAATCGGACAAGGGGATCTCCCATCCTAATGTCCTTCATAGCAGTGCTGATGACATTGCTTAGTTCAACTGTGGAGTGCCATTTTGGCGCAACTGCGCGAAAGTGTTCGGGATGAAGTCCGCCGCAAAGTCCTTTTCCTGCACAGGAATCGTTTTTCCAGAATGGGTTGGTCTTGCGGCTAGCCCTTCAGAACGATCCTCCGTGCCCATTGGTCTAGGATGCCGAGAGCAAGGAGGTACGACGGCTCGAGGTCTAACTCCGACCTGAGGTGTGACCTTATAATTTCGGCTTTAGCACCAGATTTTGCTATTAAGGAGCTCATTTCTTGGCGCACGTGAAATTATATAAGATTTTGATTAAAATCACTAAATTAAAAGGGAATAAAGATAAAATAATATAAGGCTTATTAGTATTAACTTAGTTTTAAGTGATATAATAAAAAAAAGCTTAAAATTAAGGTTTTAAAGGGACTTGAAATTTGTATTAATCTCGTGATTTTAAAGAAGAACTTCTAAATGAGGGCATTCCTAGCTCTTAGCATAACTCCCTGTATCGTTGTACAATACAAAGTAAGTGTACAATTAATGATTCCTTACATCTGAAATCAAATGAGAGCATTCCCAGCTCTTGATATGACTCCCTACATCGCTATACAATACAAAGAAAGTGTACAATTAATGATTCCCTACATCTAAAGTCAAATGAGGGCATTCCCAGCTCTTAGTATAACTCCCTACATCACTCTACAATACAAAATAAGTGTACAATTAACGATTCTTTACATCTAAAGCCAGATATATCTCTTAATATAACGCCACGCAGTGTGCTCAGGTAATATAGTAGCTCTCGGTTTCATGTCCGCAACGCGGGCATCATAGTTTGTTACCTCGCCAATAGTGTTGGATCTCTCCTCGGCTCTAATCACGTGGGCCGGTGCATCGCTCGACGCTTCCTCGTCTCCGTCGATCAGACTCAAGGAGGGGTCCCAAATAGCGAGTAAACTTGGGAGCGTTCTTGCATTGATTTCAAAGTCGTGCTCGTAAGACAGCTTGTCAGCGATTTCTTGGTAGCTCATGGCAATCTCCCTGTAGTAGCATATCTCATCTCGAAATTGTTCTGCATCTGATAGCAATTCCGGCTTATCAGCCATTATGCTTAAACGATGGGTGGTACGGCGACAGGGAAGATCTGGTTTGATCCCGCCCAAAAGTAGTACGCCGAAATGAATGTTCGTCTGTCGCTTAGAGTTATTCGTGTATCGAGCTTGGGAAGTCTTTCTTGCTTGTTTAACCACGTCGATTGGGGGAGACCTCCAAGGTATTAGCGATGGTAGTTTCACAATTCTTTGTCCGATGATTTGACAGTGGACTTCTCCATTCGTTAAAATTCCTTGTAGTATGGGCGAACATCGGCGGAAACCCGGGGTTTCTTTCCGTTGTTTAAACTTTTGAAAAAATTGAGTAAGACTTTTTTTAAAAAAAAAAAAAATTCGAAAAATGAGTAAAAATACAAACTCAAAGCTTGTTCGTAATAACAAATAAGAATAATATAAAAATAAGCAAAGTTCTTTTGAGATTATACCAATGTTAAAGGAAGGAGTTACTTAGTTGTATTTATATGTGAAAAGATCTGCCGAAAAATAAAGTAAGCCCAGCGGAACTCAAAAAAATTGCCCGACCATGGAATCGAACCATGGATCTTCTCATCACATCATACCCTGGATTTACGAGTGAGACGCATTGCCACTGTGCCAGTCGGGCTTTGTGATGTCAGAATTTTTCTTATTTATTCTTATGTAAGTATAAAACTTTTTCCCTTTAAAGTCTTAGCATAGCCCCACATCAAGGGTAAACCCGCCGAGCCCGCTCTAGCTCGCTCGTATCAAGCGAGCGACAACAAACAACACACGGAACCCGACTGAAAAAGGCGCAGCACCAACTAACCAGCCAAAGAAGAGGGTACATAGATACAACACTCCATTCCTCATTTCCATACTTATTTTCCCAGTTATAAGTTCTCTGCTATCCTAATCCTCTCGAGACAGTGGGAAGAACGGACTCATCCCTTAAGTGGCAGGAGCAGTTAACTTGAAGAGGACTTCATCTCCGTCTCGCAGCATCCCTTCCATACCTACTTGCGTTTGGGTTATCCCCTTCACTGCGATTCATCGCACCGCCTGTAAGACCCTGAACCGTAGCCTGTAGCGAGACACTAAACAAGCGAGCCTCACCAAAATTTGGGGTGGTATGTACACTGTCATCCCTGGAGTACGTCAGTACCTAACCCAAGTACCCTATCCCCTTGATTGCGTTTCCATGCACCGTCCTGAAGGCCCTGTAAGTAGAGAGCCACTAGCCCTGAAGGGTTGACAGATCAGCTACTGTGGCCTGTTCCCACGCTGTAGTATCCTGATGTCGCATTTAAGGGATAGCGCCTCGCTTCAGGTGGCAAAGCCTGGGAGATGTGTGCTAGCCGCTGTTAAGGGAACAATACACCAGTCTAGTATTGAGTATTCAGGTATTAATACAGTAGCGCCATATTTATATAAATACAACTACTTTAATGATTATTATATTTCAGTAGTGTAAAAATATTGGACTGAGCCTGTTTACATACTTACCGTCTCCGCAATACAAACACCTTAACTACTCACCGCAAGCTCTATATTTTTGTTGATGTGAGGGAAAGTCACTGTGGCACCGCTCACAGAGGTATAATTCTCAAAATGAATTATTTTCTATTAAAGTCTTAAGAATAAACTATACCGGAAGAAAAACGCCAAGATATCTTCTTATATCTAAAAAGATTAACCGATGCGAGAATCTAACCATATCATCCCCCCCCAAAAACCCATATCATCAGTGATCATTAAGCTTTCTTACAAAAAAAATAGGCCATGCAGGGGACCAAAAACATAGAATAACGTCAAGACAGCTTCAGACACTCAAATAGACCAACCAATGTGAGAATCTACCCCTCCCCCCCTTCCCCAGAAAGGCATTTCGCCATCGACCACCAAGCATACTTGCAAACGCTTATGACCTGGTAATTTGAATCTGTAACAGATTACAACGACAACCTCAAACAAATTCAACACCTCATGCTTCTGAGAACGCTTTAGTGATCCTGCTGCCTGGGCAGGCGTACACGATGATTGACAAAGCACGTTGCCTTGAATTCCACGACTTCCCCTCTGTACCAAGAGTTCTGCCTTCAAGATGAACTTCATTGGAGTCCTTAGGGAATTTGTTAATTCGTTGAAGGTACATGCTACTTAGGGCTACATACAATCAGAGGAGCGAGCTGATCAGCAATACCGACTTGATCGCCGTATGTGTTGATCAGTCGGATGGCCCTCGGGACTAGGTTCAAAAGCATGAAAGATAAAGCCATCATGGACAGCGATGGTATCGACATACTTCAGGTGTTTCAAAGCAGGAATTGCATGCCACACGTCTCTGTCTCTGTTTGTGGATAAAAAATTCTTGCTGCTTCTTTACGATACAATCAAATCCCGAAAGGAATTGCAATCGCCACGATCATTGAACACATCGTGAAAGCAAAGCTCTTTCCAGGGGACGGAACCTCTCAGGAACTTGTCTAGAAACAACGAGACATCATCACCACCACCATGAAACTAGGCCTCTCAGCAGGAAACTGCCAAAAGCGTAATAGCTTTGTGGTAAAGTGACGAAACCTTAAAGACTAGTATTGCTTTCGGCAAGTGACATATAAATGCGCAACAAAAAGAAAGTGGCAGCATTGAAATGGACCTTGAAACTCGCAAAAGTGGATAAGTTGAGATGTTTGGCAACGAAAGGAGCGACAGAACATGAAAGACGCTGAAAGACTGTTGAATCAGGTCAGGGATACTACCCTATGCATGCAAGATAAGTGAATCGATAACTCAAAGAAAGCTCGGGTTTTTCCAAACAAGCCACAGTGATTGAGATGAGAAAACCAGACAGGGCGACGACCTTCCAAATTGTAGAATCGACGAGCACCTCATGGCCTCGCAAAAAACGTCTTGTGAGGGGAACAAAACAGCTTGAGCCAGAATCACTATGTGCTCCCCTTCAATCATCCCCCGCTGTCTCAGAACACTTGAAACGCCAGCAACAGCACTTGACCATTCCTTCGCATTCCTCAAAGTTGGCAATAGTTTACCTGGCCCTGAGCACCCAAAGCTGGAACTGTTCTTGAAAGGACTCCTGAGTATTGGAGGGTCCTGGAGCACATTGGAATAATCAGCAAGCTTTCATTCTCAACGGACATGTTAAATCACTCTCGTCTCCCGATGAGTTCAATCTCTGATGGACAACAGTGGAAAAGGAGACCAGAAGAAGTTCACGTTGACTAATATGCTCCCTTCAACTCCAAGAAAGGATCAAAAACCTCGAGTTTTAACCGCTCTCAAAGTTGGAAGGCCTTCAACAACAAGCATTAAGCCTCGGCAGCGCCTAACGACGTCCTCTGTGTTTGACCGTTTCCGAAGAATGTACTGCTCCAATGTCACGGCTGTCTTGTTCGAAGGACTGTGTGCATATTTGTCAGTGTTGTTACAATGGGGATGGGGAATTGATGACATGTACTTTGATGCATTTGTTGATGAGTACCAGAAGTTCGATGGTGTCAAGAATCCGACAGCACAATCATACCACTCTTGGTTCCAGGAGACATTTGTCCAATCCAAAGGACACTCCTCAAAAGGTATTCTCAACTCGACACTCTTAGCAGCAATCGCCGATGAAAATCCTTTCACATTTCACTTGATGGAAGCTAGTCTTCGGTCCATCGCCCGCCTGAGCAACGCAGAAGTTGGATCTGGGCTACGAGGAGAGCGGAAGCAAAGAGCCGGCACAATTTCACCAACTTCATCAGCAATCACCGAACCCTCTGAAAGGACTTCTTCTTTGAGAAAGCAGAATCTCTCCGAACGAACTGACGCATGTCATCCGGAAAGCAATGAAATGTTGGAGACATCGGAGCCGAAAGATTTCGTCGGATTCAAACGAGCGTTGTCTGAGAAACAATGGCATACTGAGAAGGCTAGACGTGATGGTCTGGGAGTTCGCAACAAGCAGGAGCTCCTCTCTTGGTTGACTCAGGACTGGGTACTGGATGTGTATGAAGAATACTGCAATGTGCAGTTGGATGACCGAAGACGGCTGGAACAACACTTTTCAAGCCAAAATATGGAAGTTCCTCCTGGAAAGAAGCGATGTTCTGCGAAGTTCTTGATCGACGCCTCAGCAAAAGCGACGTCTTCACAAACCGCTCAATACTCCCACCTCAAAGTCAAGAAAGGGAAATGGACAGTGGATGATCATGACATTCGGTTCATTGTACGACTGGTACAGGAGGGGAGACGACCTGGACACTGGTGGGAAGGTCGCGAAAAGGATACGTACACAAAGGAATTGTGTACTATTGGATACAGAATCCTGTCATGGTTGAGATATACGCATCACTTGAGTACAGGGGGGAGTGTCAGCAATCAAATGCAGCGTGCGGTTGCTAGCCAGTGGTATAAACAGTTGGACCAGGCACGGATTACCAGGTCAAAGGGTGTGGACAATATCATCGAAGCCCCCCGGGTGTAGCCAGGGGGAAAATTGGGAACGCATCGTGTGGATATCAGGGCCTGGAGGGATTTAATTGACTTGCTCCAACTAAACGGGCTTGGTTCCCCTAGTATTTTGCATGCAGCGTGACTGTGATCCAAGACGCTCATCTTTACCTTTTACCTTGTTTTGTTTCGACTCAATCTTTGGAGATGAACGAGTGAAAGCTCAGGTGGCGAGCCTGGGGGTGATTTCGGCTGATCGATTTCTCCTGAGGCAGCGGCCATAGAAGGTTCCTCTGTTGAAGAAGTGTTGCTAGAGGGCATAGAGCTCAAACTACCGTATTATTTGGCATATAACGCCACTTTCGCTAAAACCGCCATCTCAACCATACCGCCAGGTCCAATTATATTGCCTTGACTTTGCATATGTTATATCACCATAATAAATTAAAAATTCGTAAGTTAGGCTAGAGAAATTCGTATATTTTAAGAATAAACAAAAGGATTTGAAAACATCTATTTTTGTATTTATATATCCATCACTCCCCCTCAACATTAACTATATCTATATTTCCCTTTTTGGCCTTATCTTTTAAAGAGTCGAATTCTGAATCTGAATCAAACGCACTCTTTATATTATTGCTTATATCTGTCATAACGTCATTTTCGTTCTTTGAAGATATTGTTATTTTTTTTTCCCACTAATATATATATACTTTAAACTACTATTATATTACTTTTAAACTCGTCGTTATTGTCAAAAATAAATATCGGGTTTACAAAAAAAAAGAAAAAAAGTGTAATTACTAATAAAGATATTAAAAAAGTCTCTAATCTTAAAGTCGCCGTCTTTAAAGCCGTTAAGGTTCAATAATAAACCAAGGTTTCTGAAGGTCTTAATAATAATATCTTAATACTTAATATAAATTCGTTACCAGGCCTTTCCTACCCAATAGATAAGCAAGATTCAACGGTCTTTAATAAAATACTCATTACGATTTTATTTCTTTAGGTTTTGATCAATATAGACTTTTTTTAGTTCCTTGATTATCGCCTTCAAAAGTGAGTTGATAACAATATCAAACACCTACACATAACCAATACAACCGCCAAAAATAAAAAACAAAGTAATGTTCAACTTTATGAACTCAGTACGGATTTTCTTATTAAGCTTCTCCTCTTATAACCTCCTCTCCTTCGCCTTCACAGATTCGTTCGCAAATACCTTTTTTTTAATATATTTGTAAAAGGTAAAAGCGTCAAGGACGAAAAAACAAGGTTCGCGGTTTAAAAGAGGGTATTTTAAAACATATAAGTAATTTTATCTAATCCAATTAAAAAAGTTTAAAGAATTGGCGTATGTTTTCTTGTTCCAGTTCACTTTCACCCAAAGGTAATACTTATTCATTTTTAACTGACAATTCTTATTTCCTTTGCCTAGCTTGCTTTTAAATATTAGCAAAGGTTTATAATAATCAATACCATCTACAAAGATAATAATCTAAAGAATAGCTTGCCGCTTGTCCCAGCCACTTTTTACAGTCCTTAAGGTAATAGTCCAAAAGCCTAAAGTTACGTATGTACAACCTTTCTAAAACTCAAAGGCAAGTGGTATTTGGTCCATATTCGCGATTTCTAAGAGTTTATATCTTCCTACTATAAATACAATCGCAGGTCGAGGTTTGCCGCAGTCAAAATCAAAATTGACAATAATGTTTCAACAATTAAATTGAAACCAATTGAAAATAATATTACAAAGCTTTTCAAGTGCCTTTTAAACTCGTTTAATACTTGCGCAAAAGAAGATTCCATAACGATGTTTAAATCCAGTCAACCAGCTAATTAACCACCAAAATCCAAGATACAAATTCATGCCTCCTTCCCTATGAACTACACGTTTTAGATAAAGCTTACCATAGATTTGTCGTCCATTCCGAATCAACCACTGCACAAATATCACTCGGCCTTTAAGACGTGCTTTATCAAATTTCTCCTTCAGCTTTAATTCCATGTCTAACTCTTTGACTTTACCCCAAAGCTTCCAGATACGAAATATACCCTTCTTTTACCGTAAAATCTGACTTTTTATAACAATCCAGCCTCGAAAAGTCGACCGTAAAATACAAAGTTTACGTGCCACATATCAAATAGTAATTCTCTTATCAATGCCATCTTTTAGTATTTGATAAGTATTCTCCTAATAAATTAATACTACTAACTTATACTCTCAAGAATAAGAATATCATCGTCAAATAATATAGTCGTTATATGTTAAATTTATAAAGCTATTAATATTATTGTCGTCGACCCCTCCTTTAATAATTGAATATTTCACATACTCTCAATCTCCCGGTTCTTTAATGCCTTCAGAATCATAATTAATCCTCCATTAAGCCAATTGCCTTATAATCTCTTGTTCGCCAATTCCCCCAATATACTTACAATCTAAAACATATTGAAAACGAGTTATAACATCCTTAAAAACTCGACCAAATCAAAAACAAGGTTTAAAAGGTTATAAAAGGCCTTAGAGATTTAAAGTAGTTTAATTAGTTAGTAAAGGACTAACTGGAATACGAGGAATTAAAGTCATAAAGTAATATTATACAAAAAATCAGTTTAAAGAAAAGAAGTATAATTAAAGTTAGCAAAAGAAATCATTACAAAAGTAGGTTTTTAGGTATAAATTTAAAGGGAAATTATAATTTACAACGCCACTTTTAACTATAGCACCAAGTCTAAAACTATCAAAATACTACGGATAAGTTATGCTGTCATGGCGTTATATGCCAAATAATATGGTATGGACAAAATCCTCTACTGTTCGTGTACCCCTATTTGGTGTGTATCTCTCACTGTCAGGACTCGGCAGCGGCGCACGAATCGTCGTCGCTGGTGTTAAGTCGGACGGTAGTGGAGGTTTAGATTGACTCCTGTTTGTGGGTACATCTTTGCATCTTCTGATTGCAAGGCCTGATGAATCGAACACATATCACGTGGTTTTCGGGTCCCTGCATGCTTCACCTCCATGTTCTCCAAAAGACGATATCTTCATGTCAGGAAAGTTTTCCGCCGCAGCAGTGGATTCGTGGGTCAAATACTTGAAGCGTTGCTAAGTCAACGACCATGAATCTCGCAGATGAGAATGACTTGGAAACGATCAGCCACGCTGGCATCTCTCTTGATGCAAACGGGCGGGCTCATGACGACATGGGCAACCCTTCTCGGCGCAAAAAAACATCTCTCGGTGACCCCACAGAGAAGCGACGCTATTCTTTCAACGCTGAAGATGACGCTTTTCTGTCTAGGTGGATAGCCAGAGCTGTTGACCAAGGGGTTCACATCAATCTCAAAATATTCCAGGACTTGGAATCAATCGTGCTACAGCAGTAGCTCTACTCAACGTGATGTCCTCTTTACGATCCTGACTCAACTTGATAGAATCCACGGCATACTGCGCTATCTTGGCAATCTAAATGGAGGAAAAGCCACGCGGTGGCGATCAGCAGTGTCACAACAGCGACATCAATGGTACCACCAAAAGCGGATGATGAAGATAGACATCTCTCCGATCAACCATACACGCCGGCACAGAATCCTTGTCCAGGATCATGTGAACTACATGCGGCTGAAAACCAGGCTGGCATCATTGCAGTCTCACCACCCGACGTTCAGCCTCCCCAAGATCCCCATAAGTCGCAAGGACAGTTTCCAGAACAGCCAGTCCCCAATAAGGTCCATGCCTCCAAGAGTAGCAGTTATACTTCAGCAATGGCGGAGGGCCAGTGGAGTCTTCCGGAAATGCCCAAATACCCGGCCGTAGAATCACGATATGCTCCCGGTCAGATTCGAGCTCTGGTGTGGATGTCAGTTGATGGGAGGCTTAGGTTTGAGGCGCAAGAGGCCCGGCTGCTTTCTAGGTGGGGTGTTTTATCACAGCACAGCGGTACATGTGTTTAAGTACCTCTAATTTGGTACAATCTTGACCCTTTGGACCTCCTAAAGACCTTCGATTTTGACAGCTTCTCCAAGATTGCGGAGAATCGTTTGGTAGTATTTCCAAGCGAATCTTATTTGATTGAGATCAGCTCTAACTTCATACAGTTATTCTCGATGCTAGATCATTCAACTTCCTGGGTGAGGGCAGGATCATGGTTTAGATCATCTCCTCAAAACGGCTTGGAGCTCGACAATTTCCTGGGCAGTGGCCCTTTTCGTCCAATGCATGGCCCACCCTTCACGTGCAGTCTCCACCAACTTACCTCCGCCCACCACCCCCTAGCAGCTTGAAATCCTTAGTCACCTTTGTATGGAGTTGGTGTTTAGCTCCAGGCTTTAGCAGTTGCTCATGGTCTTGTCTAGCATGCCCCGGTGTCGTAGCATGAGCAGCCATTTGCTTGCTCCTCCGCTGCTGTGCCCCATTGGGGCCTGTATCTGGTACTTTGATATCCATATCCCCATGGTCTCCACTCCGATTGTGACTAACTGCAGCTTCGGCGTGTGCAGGTGGTAATTCGTCACACGCAGTTTGGGATTTCGCAGGGAATGGGGAGGAATGACTCGAGTCCGTGTTAAAAGCGCTGTGCTCTGAAGGCTCAGCTCGATCGTAGGGAGTTGATCTGAGCGCTAAGGAACTTGCAGGTGTGGCTCAGTCTGCAAAGTGCTCGAATTCTTCTTGGTTCAGAAACTCTGGGAGAAATTGGTTGTAGTGGTCTGGAATCTGTTGAAGCACGTTCAGTTCTGGCAGTGGCTGTCCCACATGTCTTGTTTCATAGTGTTTTGCGAGATTCCCCCAGCAGTGAGAAAAATGGGGTATTTTGCCCCAGGCATCGTGGCATTCGGCTATGTGACAATAGTAAATAAGGTTGGTAGTCGGTGTCAGCTTCAATGGAGGAACGCCACGCTGGTCTCGGCACTCGACTTCCTCTTGCAGACATTCGATGTGCGCCAGTCCATGTTTCATGAACGTTGATAGATTTGGATAAGTCTCCCCGTGCGCAGTGCAACTGAATTTTGGCTGAGGCAATTCAGGTTCTTCCGCGACAAGTCGTCGAGCGATTTCCTTTCGTCGACATGTTGCGAACGATCGCGTTTCCCAATGGTTGAAGAGTTGCCTTGAAGATATGAATCCCTGGTCGCAATGTTCGCATACCTGGAGAATGGACAGTAACTCTTCTCTGGTCATATCCCCGTACCCTTGTAAGCTTGCAATAGAGCACTTTCCTTGGTCTGATAGCATGTGCCTCATTTCAAGAACGCAGTGGAGAAGAGTGTTCTGTAATTTGAAAGAGCAGCCTGGTGCCGGGCAGGTAAAAGTGTTGGAAGCCGCATCAACGTTTTTGCTGATGATGCTTATCAGCTTTTTAAGCAGATCAATTGCAGGAGTCACCCAATTCTTTGCACAATCAGTATTTCCAGCGCCTATTATATCCACTCTATCTGGACCAGCGGGAGTTATCGGCTTATTTTCGATCCAATAGCTGATAAGACGAAGGCGACCTGGCCGGCTGGGCTTGCTCCCCATTGAGTAGCGTGACGGATGTTATCGACGGACAGCCAATAGACGCAATCGACAGGTGCAGAACTAGATTCTCCAGAAACGGCCTTAAATGTGATTTTCAATGCAAAAGTAGAAGCTAGCATATGATCTGGGTTCTCTCTATTGAGCGTGGAAATGTCTATATAAGCATTCGGATGCGCTTCAAAGCCACCATAAATAGCCCGCACATTGACGGAGCGGATGCGATGTAAGTGGAGTTTGGCGGCAAGTTCAGGACTGCATGGGATTTGTAGTTCCTTCACCCATGTGAATTCGCATTGCAGGCTAGAGAAGTTTATCCAGGAGCGAGCAAGGGCATCTCCAGACCCTCCATTTTCTCTCTGCTTACTGAACCGGACATTCAGAATTGTACCCGACTTCAATTCCGGCCAGCCGCTGGAGTCTGGCTGATAACGAAACTCATGACGGAAAAAATTGAGCTCCAGGACTGGGATGCTTCTCGCGAGACCCTCGAAGCTGCGCTGCGAATTCAGAGCTTCCATGTCTTCCTGGGAACGGAAACAGTCTCCTGGCCACCCGGGACCAAATTGTATGTCCGGCTGAAGTCTGAGAAACTCTTCAGGGCGCCAGATCATTAACTGTGACACAAGTGTCTGTTCGAGAATCCTTAGCCGGCATTCCACATGATCAACATTGGTTCTCCACGATTCGGGCATAATCGCGATTAGCCGAATTTCAATCGACTCTGCAATCTGCCACAAGTCATAGAGCTTGCATCGACGAGTATCGCGATGCCTCTTGTCGAGATGCCCTTTAACCAAGCGGTGGAAGAAGTGATTAGACATCCCGAGATAAATCCGATGATTATTCTGTCCGTTTGGCGCCTTGAGTATAACCATGTATACCCCCGAGTAAGACAGGAGGTTCCATGAATGGACTTTGAACTTGTCATTGTTTGGATCGGAGACGCTGACGCAGAGTTCCCCACACCGAGAATACGCTTCGAAGGAAGTGTCACGGCTCAAGGTGTCGATGAAGGCCTTGGTGTCCGATAAAACACCCACGTTGTAGTCCTCTAGTGCACTAACCTTGCCGACCGTCTCAAGCATCATCTTGTCCGCTTTCGGAACCAAAGGGGATCTCGCTGTTCCTTCAAACAGAGCATTGAGATAACCCGCTGCGCATACCAAACTGCGAGGGTATAGACTTCCACTTGGTCCAATTGCTTGGCCTTCTAGAGAAAATGTTTCCCTAGTGGCTTTTTGCGTAGACAAAAGCTCATTGATCGCAGTCCAGTAGTCATATTCGTTGTGATTTTTCCAGCCCAGAGATACAGATTTCGCCTGCCATGGGACGAGCCGTTTGGCCAGTGGCATAATGCCTTCTTCGGCATCGACCTGGCCTTCTGGACTTTGGACTGCCCGTGGGCGTTTCTCGTCATTATTTTCGAATGAAGCCCACACTCTTTCGATTCCCACCTTCCACTGTCCGAAAAGAAACTTCATGCGGGCCTGTAGTTGCAATCGTAACTTGTAATCCTTGGTGACCTCCACCCAAATGTCATATTTTCGAATAAACGATTCAGAATTTGTTGTTGAATCGAGTCCTGGATGGTAGCTCCCAGTCAAACTCTTCACTACGTCTTTCATCTTTCTCGAGTCCTTCAGTGAACCTATGGGATGCTGTTCTACTCGTGCCTTCTTTACTGCGCGTACGTCTTTGTCTAGGAGCTTTAGAAGGCAGTCGTCAATGCACCATCGATTCATCTCCTTTGAGTGGATTCTCAAGGTCCTCAGCGTCTCATCGCGTATTTCTTCATCAGTCATGATGTTGAACCGTGGGATGAGTTCCTTCAATGGTCGCAATGGTAGGTCTTCGAGGAAGCCGCGATCATATCTGTCGAGGACCTCTGCGCCCTTTTTCACTGTCATATTATGCTGCGAACAGCCATTGGCATAATACTGCGAACAGCCACGCTCCTTCAAGGCAGCCTTCAATGTATTCCATTCATGGTTTTCCCAGCGACGAGCGAAAGCATTGCCATCTCTGACAAGCTGCGCCCACAGATCTGATTGCCTGAGTCGCATTCGAATCTCTGTGTCAGAAACTTTCCTGGTTTGGATTCCGCGCTGCGTAGCGATGTTCATTATTCGACATTCGCTAAACTCTCCCCGTGAGAGTAATCCTCTTGTCCGTTGATGGGTCCATCGACAGGTACCAATTTGGCCACATCAGCGAAGTCCAGCAAGTTCTCGGGTATAGATTCCACCGCAAGGCCATCGAACTTGCCGAAACGGGATGCTAATGTGCGTCGTGAGATCTTTGCTGAACTTTTCGACGATGGAACTGGCTGTGGTTGGGCGCGTGTGGTAGCTTGAGTTCCTTTTTGGATGGGCTTCTTCCTTCGAACCCCCGTCACATTGTCGCCAGCCTTCGTGGCTATGGAGGCATCCCTACAGTTTGAGGCATCACTATAGTCGTCATCTGAGCAAGTCATTTGTTTTAATGCCTGAGTGGCCCGTCGGCGCTTTGCAAGATGAATATGCATCTTGGTAACCTCGCGATGCGCTTGCCGGCCTGGCAGCTCTTGCTCCTCCTCGTGTATAGTCGGCCGTATGTAATCTTCGATCGTAATTAGCTGGACTATAATCGCAATTAACCGGCCCTTCTTCTCTCTATCTCTATCCTCCCTACACGTTGCTACCAGATTTGGATATGGGTTCAGACCCCTTCTTGAGTAGGAAGGGGCAGGAGATTAGGCGTGTATGACGACGGCGCTTAGCCTTTGGAGTCGTCTATAGCTCTTCCTCCTCTTGCGGCTAGCTTGCAGACTATACAAAAAGTCAACCATAGCCTGTACGACTTTGCGCAGAGCCTACTTAGTCTTGCAATTTCTCAAATACTTCAACTATTTTTCTCCGGGAATCTATAAGTAAAGTTGTCTGATTCTCACAAGCCGATTTTGATGTACTGGTATGATTACCACCTCTGAGGCCCGAAGCGCAGTGCCAGGTATAGAAGTGCAATAATGGTTGATTTTTCTAAGTACAGAGCGATTCGCGAATGTGGTTACGGTCCGGCTAAGCCAAGCCAAGCCCGTCCATCATCTGACCGAAGGTCACGCTTCACAGTACTTTAAAGGCAAACCGAGGGCAGATTCCACTGTCTGAGGATGATTAGATAACTGTTAAAAGCACCTGATTAAGTAAGAATTTATAATGAACGATCGTTAATTTAAAAATCTGGACATTAAAAAAATGGATGATTAACTATAAGGCGTTTCGTTCTGCGCTAATTTCCAGTGCGCCAAATCTGTGTACCACAAGCTTGAATACTCTCAATTGCAGTACTGCAATTGAGAATGCTCCGGCCTGTAATACGAATAAGGCTCGTATATCCCTTATAGTACGCTAAAATACAATACTTCAACAGCGATCACTTTGAGCTGTAGTCTTACAAACCAACATGCTCGCAGCTGTAGTGCTAGTACTCCTGAGATCAAAATCCGGCCCCTTCTATAAATAGCGACAGTTCAAATTTAGCTCCCCACCGCTTTCAAAGGAACAGGTTCAGGCCCCCCAGTTGCGTATTTCATCCTTTTTGTCATCGGAGTCGTATATTTATCTTACATTCTCTATGCTGTGAGTAGCTGCCTGTAGTGATTTGTTTACTAATAAGGTAGGATTGTTGTATTACACTTGCACATAAGTTCCTAACCATGCGCCTTCGTATCGAGCAGTATTGAAGCGGCAGTCCCAAAGGCGTCGATTCAGAGTACCACTCAGTATTAAAACCATGACTTGCGAGCTGTGGTATCTGTTTTCAGCACAAAACCGCCAGCACAGCCATTGCACTGGAAAATGAGGAATCGTCGTCGTTGTGTGGGAGCTAGGATAGGTTTCCTTTGGTCTACTAGCAGACAATATCTCCTCATTTGCCTTAGCCCCCTCAAACTAGACGACTACTCTATTCACTACTCCAGCACTTATCTGTCCCCTGAGTGTTCCCCAATCTTGTGCTTCGCCATATCGTAATCGACTGTATTTAATTCGTGTAAACCGATGAAGATTCGAGGTAGGGGATGAGTGGGTGGGTCCAGATGAAATGATTGCTCGAGGAGTGAAGTGATAGAGGCTCTGAAGCACTGGAATCGTAGGAGAAGGTGGACGGAGGTGAGGGAGACCTTGGGAGTTTCGAGAGCTCAATACCGATATCGTGTAGAGTAATCTTTAGGGCTGACCACTAATCCACGCCCTTTTTTGGCTCCACGATAAATGGTCTCGATGATGTCGATAAGTTCTTGCTTGTCCTCAAGCACCCAATTCAACTTGTTATTATTCCCAGTTCCAAAATCGCACATCATATGCTTGTTTCGAAAGAAAAACATAATTGTTACCGGGTCGTACAATTCTATTAGAGAGATATCAGCGCAACCCTTGAGAAGAAGACTGAGGTGCTACTCACCGTACATCTGTTTGAAGTCAGGGACCTGGTCGAGATCGCACACATAGATGACAGCAAAGTTCTTGACTCGATCAGCGATGCCTATAAATATGCAAGATCAATAAGTGTAGCATGTATGTATAGAGGAACCTCTTACGGTACAGGACTTCGTCTTGTTTCATGCAATCAGGGTCCCAGTCACGACCAAAGCGGATGATCACTAGTCTTTCCTCCTCGCTCATAATAGCCTGATCGACATGCCAGCCTGTGTTGAGATGTGGGATGACGAAAGACATAATGGGCGACGATGAGGCTGATGAAGATATGGTTTGAGTTGAGGAACCGTCGGTGTATGAGGACGAGCGTTACGTCTTCGAAGGAGTTACCTGGGAAAGAGCTATTCTTGCTGAGTAAGCGAGATCCGCGCTAGTAGCGCTGGTACAGTCACGTGGAAGCAACCACCCAAATATTCAATTTGGTAATCTTAACACTACAAATTCCAAAAAAAACAATACAATATTGGTGATATTTCAGCCAATCTTCACTATACTTACGATTTTTAGAATTTCTTTAAGGGGTTTGATAAGTCGATGGAATTTTGGTATTCGCAGAGTAGGTGCTCTCTGTTGGGGGAAAACGGCGCAAATTGGCACGTGCGCAAAAACCAACACCTCAAATTATCTACCTATCTAGTACCTCTTCATTTGCCCTCCAACCCTCTTAAATTTATGTAGTCTTTTGGTATACCATTTGTACAACTATGGGATCTGCGCATAGAAACAAGGAAAGCGTAACCGGGCCTTAAGGGAGCCAAGAGCCCCCTTGGGTACTAAAATAGCATGCTCATGCTGACCGTACCACGGCGGTCCACTGTTGCCACCACGTTACTCACCTTAACTCACCCAGCATTGCCGATAAAACAGCCCTGCTCACCTTTCCGAACAGAAACAGATTTCGTGCAGGTGATGATTCAGGTTAAACAACCAGCTGATATCGCCCAATGGCATGGTCAATACACCCATGCACGGAACGAGGTGTCAATCTCGATCAACAGCCGTGTCTGATTATTGACGCATTACGGAAACTGGTAGAAAGGAGATGAAAGTAGAGTTGGTATATGTAAGCATCTCTAACCACTGTGTTCCTGAGAGTAGCATCACATCGCCTCATCCTTCAAGTCATCCGATCCTAATCCAATCTTGCACCACCACAAGTCCCATCACGGCCCCTAAGTTCGGCACTGTTTGTAAGTATCGCTGCACTCGCACACTTTATGGCCTAAAGCTCACAGCCGAGCAGGTACTGCCATTCACGGCATTCGCAAACAACCCGAGGCTGTCGTCACCAAGGGTGAGGTCTTCACGTTTGGAACCTGGGTATGCATTTTCCCTCTGATTGTACTGACTGATACTGAACTTACACAGACCTACCAAGAGAATGGTTAAGACATCCAGAATGTCGCTTGCTATAACACACAAGGTCAGCGTGTCGGTTGCCTCCTGGTCCCTCGAGTCAAGGCATTCTTCAAACCCATGGTAACCTGCTCCACCCTATAAATCATGAAAGTGGATAATTCGTGAGATATCTGGCCGCCTGGTCCTCAAAGGTACAATCGCTGAGGTTGGCGATTTCGGCAATGCTCACCATGTTCTTGATCTTGAACTTCATTTCAATCATGAGGATCTCACGTTGAAGATGCACTTGCAAAAGAAGAGAGGAAAGAATCCGGTCGTTATCGATAATGGAAGTGAAAATGGTGACAGCGATGATGGCAAGTGAGCGATGATGGCAAGTGATTTTGACAAATGGCTTGAGCGCATCGGGCAGGACTCAGGACTTGCGATTCTACTCTCTTGCGTTCATATGGACTATCGACAACTCATATTGATTAGATTCCGTGGGTTCCCCTGACTGGACCCCTGCAAGTCTTTTGATTTTTCATGGATTCTCGCACCTTCATTGCTTCTTGGGATGGCACAATACAGTTGACTGGGAATATCTGACTTATCATGTGATTGTTATTTGTGACCTCAAATCTCCCCCAATTCTTCTTTTTGCATAACATTCTCAGTCTTCCTGGTTTGTCTGGAACCACTCCCCCACCCAGATTTCCTCGTCAGCTTGCACGGGAAAAGAATGAAAGAACAGCCCCTACCTCTGCTACATCTCTTCCGTCCCAACCTCAATCAGCCTTCCTTTACTGGAATGCAATCTTCCTGCTTTGTCTAGAGTACCATTTCCCCCACCCAGAATTTCTCACCCGCTTGAAATAGAAATAATGGATGAGCAACCCCGACTTCCGCAACATTCTTTCGGCCTCAACCCAATCAGGCCTCATCTCTTTTGCCGTGACCCAGTCTGCCACCAATGGCTGGGGCTTCATTGGATGCTTGAGGACAAATTCCGCGACCGCATCTAGGGAATTCAATACAGATCAGAGTGGTTACGCCGAAGTTTCTGGGCAATCCTTCCATTTGACCAGGAAAAAGAGTCTTCCATCCGACGGTCGTCGCATAGAGTCCACAATGTCCACCACTTCCCATTGCCGGAAACCTTCGTCATCGATCAAACAAAGGGGAGCTTCATGAACAGCATCATCTTGCCCATCCACATCGTCCACATCATCAATCCAACCGTTCAATATTGTCAATCTCTTGGGCCGGTGCTTGCGCACCTCCACCAAATTGCGGTCGATCTTGCATTAGCGCCAAACCGTGTTGCATATCCTCAGCAATCACCTTATCGGGTCTCTTCAGCACGACATCATCCACTACTTGGGCCGGAATGGGCATGCCCATGGCAATTGCGGTCCATTGGTCCTTGAGCCATATCGATGTGCTCGCGAGGTCCCTTCCAGCGAAGTCCGTCTCGGCCAATCAACGGTTGCTTTCTCTGACTGTCAATGCTGTGACTCGGGCAACATTCGCTCGCCCTTTGGGATTCATCACCCTCGGCTTGATGCTTTCCCTGGTGATAGGTTCGCATCGCTTCAGGAACCGAGTTTTCCATCCTCACATGAATCCGAGAGTGCACGGCAGAGGCTGGGTCATTGCCGAAATTCTCTCCACGACTGATTGTGTGAGAATTGAGTGAATCTAGGGCAAGTTCCTTTGCAGTGGGCCTGACCCTATCAAGCGGTTGCATCCCCGCAAGCTTTTTCGGGAGTGGGCATATCACGCCAACCAAGTGATTGCAGCATCGACAACTTTAGACCAGGTTCTTCGAGAGATGGCCTAGTATCCCCCTCAAGTGTTGAGAAATGATCTGGGGAAGCTTGGTTGTCAATCAAGATTGAATGAGATGATGAGTTGCCACTGTTGTGATGGTTTTGAGGACTGTATTTTGGCGGATTGGGCATACAAGATTCGTTTTGAGTTGATGTGTCTTTGAAATACCTTCGTTTGATCCTGGAAGAATGATTGATAGAGGCGATTGGGGAATGGGATCTGCCACGAATCCGGCACCGATCTGCCCCAGATGACATTGTGGATCTTGGCATTTTCGCTGCCGGGGAGATGAAGGCCTGAAATGTTAATCTTGAGAGGACTGAGGAATGCTACAAGCAAACATCTGTTCAAGCACCCTTTGTTAGACGCCTTCCTGCTGAAGTTGAAGCGCTCATGGTACTAATGATTTATCCTTTCCCTTCCAACGGTCATTGTTAGCAAAAATGAGAATAACTTCACTGAGATTAATCCAGAAGCCGACACGAGACACGTTCTTGGCCCTTTTGGCTCTCTATTTCGACTGCAACTCTTCATTTATCAGTCAAAGGGATCGAGTCTGAGCTAATAGACCACCTTTCTTGCCCGGTCCTTGATCAAACGAGCAAAAAGCCAACAAATCCAAATTCCAAAAGCTACGAATATCACAACATGACCAACAAACTCGGATATCAGCCCACTAATCCGACCAAGTATGTCCAGGAATATGTCCAGTTGTGAAATCCCATCGAATTTGAGATTCGCATTCTTCTCCCACTCCTTGCACAAGTCAAACATGGAAGGACATGCAGAATCCCCTGGGGCTGTACAGCAGGGGTTGAAATCAAGAAGTGATTGGTTCCCATGAACGTAGTCGCTGTGAAGATTCTGCAGCCTTGTGTTCTCCATCATCCCATGTCGATAGACCAGCACAGTCCAAGCCACCATGATTATGACGACAACAATGACAATCCCAGTGACAATGCGGTGCCAGAATCCTGCATAATCCCGGGCCACCGGTAGGTTGGCAGAGGAAACATCGGGTCGGGGCGACTTCCTTGAGAATGTAACACATGCATCCTGTCTTTCAGTGATGTTTTCTCTCTGGGGGGAACAGTAAAGCTGAATCTGCTGGGCTGATGGCACAGCTGATGCCCATGCTCTGCCTTGGTACCAGTCATCATCAGCCTCAATGATCTGGGCGCCAAAGCGCTTGAGATACTGGGAGTTCTGGTAGTTGGCTGGGTACAGATCGATACCATGGTTTTGATGAACGTGTTGGCGAAACCATTGTCGGACACCCTTGTCATCACTGAACAAGCAGTACTCGTGGCAGTCATCGAAACCGCAATGCATGTGGTAAAAGACGTCCTGGACTTTCCAGACAGAGTGACCGCACTGCTGATAGACCTCAGAAGTTTTGCACTCCCGATTCATGATCTTGATTTGACTGAAGAGTGCTGCAGAGGTGGGATCGATTGTGTGGGTTGGGGAAGCTTGGTTTTGGGAGCTTTAGGAGCAGCTACATAAGCTCTTTATGTTTTAAGGGAATGGACTTCAGGAATAGTCTGTATGCTATCCAACTACCGGTGCTTACTCGAACTTTCCCTGGTGCTCCATGGGGGTTCCCTAGTTGTCTGGAGAGCAATAGAATACATCTAAAATGTCTGTACTACAATCAAAGGTTTTATCACATAAATCCCAAGTGATATCCCTGCAAACCCATGATTCATATTTGAACGCTATCGTTTCGTTATTTGTTCTCCAAATGCCCAGTTTTCGGGGATTATTACAAGGAAGGCACGCGCTTGGCACAAATTTTAAGCGAGACACATATCAACAATGGCAGAATAAAAGTACCCAGCTCTTAAGGTTCTTTCCAAGCTTCTACTTTGCACTCAAGACAACGTTACGTAACAGAGAGTCTGTGAGGTGTGTTGGATTGAAACACGATTTGCAGAAAGCACCAAGGAATTTTTTATTAGTCAGAAAGGTTTTTGTTTCATCATCCATCACAGAAAAAGTTTCATATGCAAGAACTCTCTAAAGACGCTTTCACATCACTTGGAACTCATTCTAAGACGTCTTCTTGCTATGTCGTTATCCTTTCTGAGATCTTCTAGCGTCCAATCCTACTCCGAAGATAAAGATTTGTCTTGACGCCAATGTGACACTGTATCAAGGTTGGATTTCTTCGTCTCTCAGCACACATGATAGTTATGGCTGAAATTTTCGGGAAGATTATGACCACATGACCACAACTGCATCATTAGAGCGCCTTCTGGAAGACTACAGAACTTACAGGAACCATACTCGTACCGCTTTGTCTAGGCCAAATCCTCTAGATCAAGGACAGAGCCAACAACCATCATTGTCACGCCTCACCTCCACACATCCACATCCGTCAGCAATGAAGGAAACAGACGATATCCGAGCGCTTCTTGTCAAGTTGGACATCCAAGACAAGATCGAGTTCTTGAGATGGAAAGTGCACCAGAACTTCTATGTCACCGCGGCTAGTTTGAAAGCCTTTCCTTTGGATGGCTTATACCCGTTGATAGGAGCAGATAGATTAGAGCACAGAACCAATGTTAATAGAAGGCCAGTACTGCCATTGCTGAAGGTGAATATTCGGCGGAAGATGAACAGTATCTGGGGACTCTTAGGCAGCGAAGCCCAACAGACTCGTCCTAAAGCTGTAATTTTGGAGCAAGGGGGCACATCGGTCGAGAAGAAGAAGAAGAAGGCGCACAAGAGCAAGGAGGCTGAGGACCAGCTACCACGCAAGATCAGGGAGGTTGAGAAAGACGACGCATGCAAGCAGGCACGTAAGAAGGCACGCAAGAGAAAAGGGGATAAGGACGAGATGGCCCAGAAGGCTAAAGGCATCGAAAGGGAGGAGACACTCAGAGAAGAGAGACTGAGAACTTTGGAGGCCTTAAGGCCTTAGAAAAGCACTCCTGGGACTTAAGTCCCAGGAATAGCCCCGGTATAACAACGAGTTCTTAATAGTCAAGACCATTTTACCTATTAAAAGTATAAGACTAATAGTGTGACGCTTGCCCTATAAAGACCTGAACCAGCGTCTGATTGAGGCCTCACATATTAAGAAGAATATAGTAAAGGTAATCAAGATTCTTTTAGAATTTATAATTAAGGAGGAAAGAAAATAAGGAGGGAAAAGGGATTATATACAAAAAGCGTTATTAAGTTAATCTTGCTTAGGCGCTTAATAATGCCTAATTAGGAAGGCTTCCTTGAATGCCCTCTAATCCGTACTAATCGTCACATTATCCCCCCCTTCGGAAAAAGCTCGTCCTTAAGCGTTTATTCATTTTTTTATCTTCATTAAGGTGATTGTAATTGTTTATTTCATTATAAAACGCCTTAAGCTATTAAAGTAACTTTACAAAGGGACCTACTTATATAAGATTATTGAAATAAAACTTCTGAATTTTTGTAAAAGCGTACTTAATATTTAAGGCATTATATCAAATGAGATCAACGTTTTAATTTAGCCAAAAGACTTTGTAAAAAAAGCTACCACATTGTTTTTAACAAGCAAATAAGTCTTTGATTTTCTATTTATTATTTTTGGTAATATTAATTAACAGCGGTAGCGCAATTTATTGACTTATCAAAGGATTATTGAAGTTTTTCTTAAACTTTATTACAAAAAAGACATTATGTATTTTTATACTTACTGGCAGTTTCAGGCAATATAAGCTTCTAATCTTCTTTAACACTTGAAATGGATTATTAATAAAAAAGTCCAGTTTTTTTAAAGAACAAGTAATTAAAAAATAACGCATGTTAAGCTAAATAAAATCGTTTATATTAAAATTAATTACATAATAAAAGCGGTTATAAGACCGGGCCATTTTTACTTAAGATTTTAAGAGGCTAAACTTAGCTACATTTCATATTATATAATAGCGCGTAGTATATTTTATAATTTGCTATATATTTAATTTATTAACGGGAAATACTAAATTTAACAAATTAATTTTTTAATCCCAATTAATATATGATATATATTTATGAATTATCTCAAATGGCAAGAGGCTTTTTAAAAAATTATGTGAGAAAGATATTTAGGCGTAATTTATAATAAGTAAGAACTTAGACTAATTGTTTTAATAATAAAAAACAAAAGAGCGGAGTTTACGTTAAAGGTATTAGTTATATACTTTGGTCTAATCATTAGTTTGAGGGTAATTAATTGTGGAAAGCTGTTTTTTAATGCCAAAAATTAAAAAAAAGGCGGTTTAAAAGCGGGAAATAAATTAAGGTCCTTTATTAAAAATGATGTTAATTGAGGGGTTAAAATATTTGTATATATAGTATATGTACAATTTTGCAAAATCGCGGGCATTTAAAGTCTTTTAGCAAAGGATACTTATAGCTTATTTGTTGAAGCGATTAATGAAAACAAAAACATTATTAAATTTATGTTTGTTTTTATTAAAATTATAATAATTCATAATAATATGTTCTTAAGATTAAAATAAGATAAGGAAAAGTTAAAAAGGCTAGGTTTTTTATCTCAGGGGACTTAAATATATTAATAAGTATAATAATTGCGGCAATATTATTAAACTATCAACGTGATACTATATCATTAATATTAAAAAGATAAAAGTGTAACAGTCCGATATTTACTCGGTGTAAATACAGAAGGCTGCGGTTAATCTCTAATAATCGAGAAGTAAGTGTATCACGTATAGGGTAAAACAGTTACTAATATAATTAAGAATATTATTTAAAGTTAAGCATAAAGCTCTTATTTAATAATAAACGTACCGACCTTATATAAAACCTTCGTTTTCTTTAGATTATTATAATCTAAAGTAACCGTATAAAGGTCTCTTTAAATCACCGTAATCCCCGGTAATCTTATATTTATCATGTGACTTTAAGTCTCGTATTTTATACTAATAAGATCCTCTGTTTTAGCTCTCTTATACAATGGGGCCACTGAGTCTCAAGGCTAAAATACCCGTAATTACTTACACTATAACATAACTATAACATTATCCCTTTTTTAACCTAATATACCCTTACGCTTAAGTATACCTAAAGAAATATCAACGACAACTTACAGCCGTCTTTCTTTTTCATTATGTCCTTTTAACATAACATTAAACTTAAACGTATTATCTTAACTTTAAAAATTCAAAAGACTAATAAAAAAATGTCTCTTTATAGATTTTATGTATAAAATCGTTATCGTTATATCGTTATAAGGCTTAAAGCCGTCCGTTATTCTTAATACACCCGTTATAGCCGTATTAAATGTAATTTTACTAAAAAACTTCTTACCGTAAGCTCTTAGGCCTTTATTAATAAACAATGACAGCGTTTAAAAGAAAAAAAAGAAAAAGCCATAGTAAAAATCTTTTATCTTAAAAAACAACAGCGCTTTTTAAACAAATAAAAAAAGAAAATAATAAAGTCAAGCTTAAAGACTTTAAATAAATTAAACTAAAAAGAAATAGAAGAAAAGGCAGAGTTTATTCATTTAAAAACTAGCGCCATGAACTTATTTACGGCTTTTATTTTCCTAAAGTCCCCCGCCATTGACCCCGTAGCTTTCAAAGGGCTGTTTAACTCGTTTTAAGAGGGTCTAGGCTTTATTAATAAAAACTTTAAAATAGCTTAAGGCAGTAGAAGTTAATCTTAAGTTCTTAGGTGTTTTTTAATTATAAGTATTTTTTTTATTTAATTAAATATTTAACAACGCTTTAAAAGTACTAATAGTCCAAGACAGTCTCGACTTTATACTTTACGTTTAAGTTAATCGGTTATATTTTAATAACAAAAGCAAATAATACTTTTAATAATATTAGTTTAAGGAAAAATATATAAAATACCGGATAAATATTTATTATCTTAAAAAACGTTAGTTAATAATTAATTAATCTTTTGACTTTTACAATTCTAAATAATCCTAGTTTCTTATAATCTAACTTATGATTTAGTCGTTTTATCACGATATTCTTTTAAAGTAAATAGACTTTATCCCTTTCTTTAAGTGTTAGTTTTATATTACGCTTTTTATTATAATAAATCACTGATCTTTGTATTATAAATAAAATATCAGTTAATAATTCTTCATATAGTTACTTTAATTCGTTTCTTTATAATATGGCTTTTTACGTAGTCCTTTAACCTATAATTAATATATTATATACCGTTAAATTATACCCGTAATTTGCATAAAACGGCGATATTTTAATAGTCTTTTAATTTGCGTTGTTATATGTAAACTGGGCGAATAAGAGTAGTTAAACCTAGTCGTCTTATTTATAGTTTATATAATATCAAAGATAAGTCTTTATTATTTGGTTCATTTGTTTTGTTTATATATCCGTTTAAAGGTAAAAGGCTATTGACATTTTTTGTTTTATTTTTAAGAGTATAATTAGAGTCTTTTAAAACCTTGAAATAAAGAGTTTGTCTTTATTTAAAATGACTTCGTTTAGTATTTTATAATTCGTAAAAATCGTTCAGAGGAATATTTACGCTATAGTAGGCGTATTTTATATTCTTAGTACTGGTATTATATACGTGTACTTAGTGAACTTATCTATTATAACACAAATTGAGTTATATATAATTCTTGTGGTTAAATCTTTTAAAAGTAATAATTCAATTATAAAGTCTAAAACAATTGACTTTTATAGGTATAATAGTGTTATTAATGACTTTATAAGCCTATATAAAGTATAATAAGTTGCTTTGTTCTAAATATATATGTCATATAATAATACTATGTCTTTGACTACTTTCTTTATATTTAAAAAATAATAATCCTTAAATAGCCTTAATAATGTTTTAATTACCTTTTAATAACTATAAGCCAATAACCTGTGGTGTTTTATAACAAATTTGACTCATTTTCGAGTAAAAATATATATTTGTCCTTAAAACTAAAGAATTCTACTTAACATAAAAGAAAATCTTTCACTTAGTTATTTATATTATTCGGTTATGACTAAGTTATTAGCGTAACTTTTTTAGGTTTTTTCTACAACTAATTAATTAGTTACTACTAATTGTCAATAATTGACAACCAACGAATCGCCATTTTTCCGTAATATAATATAAAATTCGTAGGTTTTATTTATAAGATATTCTAGTTTTTTATTTAAAACGTCAACTCAAGCGTTTTCCGTTCTTTTAATATAAAAAATTCAAAGTTTAATAATAAAAAGCGTTTTATATTAACAGACTTAACGTCGGTTTAGTTTTTTAATAATAATAAAATAAATAAGATCTATATTTCGTGGACTACGCCTTTAAAATAAACCTTTTATTCATATATTACGTCTACAATTATTAACAACTCTTTGTTATATATATCATAGTTAAATTCTATGAATAATAGTTTCTACGAATAATAAATGACTAGTTATTATTTCCCGTCTTCGCCTAATTAGTTAAATACAGCGCTAATAGCATAATCCAAAGAATCTGTCTTTATGTGTATTTTATTATTAAATATAAATAATATAAGGACAAGTTTTTTAATAAACATTTTCTTAAAAGACTTAAAAGCCACGTCGGCTTCTTTTGTTTATACATATTCTTTGTCTTTATAAATTAACTTCGTGAATACTTTAACGATTCTTGAATAACCTTTAATAAATCGTTTATAAAAGTTAATAAATCCAAGGAAAAATTATAATTCTTTGACATTAATAAGTCTAGTTTAGTCGATAATTACTTAAATCTTTTTTAGATTTATAACTAATCTAATAATAATAATTATATAGCCTAAAAAGACAACTTCTTTTATATAAAAGTTATATTTCTCTAATTTAAAGAATATAAAAGCGGCTTTTAACTTCTCAAAAATCGCTGTTATATCCTTTATATACCGTCCTTTATTTTTAAAATAAACTAAAATGTCGTTTAAATAATAAATATACGTTATATCTAAGTATAACCGTAAAACATTATTAATTAAACGTTAAAATATAACCGGTACGTTAATTAAGCCGAATAATATAACCGTATACTCATAGTAACCAAAACGAATATAAAATACTGTTTTTTTATTTTACTTTTAGTTATTTTAACGAAGTTATATACGCCTCTTAAGTTAAGTTGAGTGAAGATTTTAGCCTTTATGAACCTGTTTTACAGTTCTTTAGCTAATAGTAATACGTAATAATCTTTTTTTATAACGTCATTTAATTAACAGTAGTCGATGTATATTCGTTGTCCGTTGTCTTTCTTTTTTTATAACGTCATTTAATTAACAGTAGTCGATGTATATTCGTTGTCCGTTGTCTTTCTTTTTTTATAAAAAGAACGTTATTCTTTTACAGGGATTTAGACTCTTTAATAAACCCCTTTGTTAAGTATTTATTAATATAGTTCTTAATTATTATTAAGTCTATTATCAAATATTCCTTAAGTAGTTGAAATATTAGCTTAATACTTTCTTTTAACTTAATCTAGTAATTATAGTCCTAGTGTTTAAGTAAGGCCTCGATGCCTCGTTTTTCTTTAAATAATACCGTAAACCTGTGGTATATTAATAGTATATCCTTCATTAATGGACCTTTATCTTAGTATCCGATTTATTCTTTAAAAATAACGTAAACCTCTTGAATAATTAATGTTTTTGTTTTATCTTAATAATAGTTTTTATAACAACTAAATATTAATTGCCTTTTGACTTAATTAATCTCTAAATTATGCTTTTTTATTTAAAGAAGTCCGAAGATAATATCGTATATCTTAATTCAGGTAACGTCAAATTAAATTCTTTTAAAATAACCGGCGATATCTATATATAAGGTTTAAGTTTGCACATTTATTATCCTATTAGCGGCAGTATTCCCGTTAACAAATATTAATTAATACTCTTTTTCCTTTACTTTAGTTAATAACAAATACTCAAGTATAATAATAAAAGATATAAAATTCCTTTATATTTTAAAGTCTATTATAGCTTTAAAAGTTATTCTTTTAATTTTTACTTTTATAGTTAAATAACAGTCCTTTATTATTATTAATTGGCATATAAGGAAATCTTCTTAATAAAAGTCTTTTATTAAAATGTTTTTTTAAACCTAGTAGTTTGGTTTTATAACCACGACTATAAATAGTTGATTTATTCTTAAAATCTAAATTAATAAAATAAGACGTTCTTAATATATCTGAATATTATTAATTATATTAAACCAAAGGCGCCGTTAATTGTTTTTTAATACGACTTCTTAAAGTTCTCTTTCCTTTAGCTTATTTTAGTTCTTAAAAATAAGCGATAATTCTTAAGGAATGATTTATATATAGGTTCAAAGATAACCGTTATTATATTCAACTTGTTTTTATTTAATATATTTATAGTCTTTATAAATTACCTAATATTTCTCGCCTTATTGTAGTCCTTTTATAAGGACTAGTCTTAGTTCTTTGTAAATGACCCTTGTGACTTTATTAGTTTAGTATCGAGAATTTAAAGCTTAAAAGTGTAAGTTCTTTTCCCGTTAAGTGACTTTTTAGACCTCACTTTATAATAGTCCAAAGAATAGTAACTAATATAGCCTTAAGTCTGAGATTTAATAAAGTTCCTCATTTTCTCCGTTGTTTTATATTATATTATTGTCGTTTTTCACTTAAACGTAGATTCCGTTGTTTTTAAGTTTATTAATAGTTATGTATTAAAAACTCGAGGCGTTAAATTACTTAATAAAGTATAATAGTACAGGGATATTAATAATATTATAAATACCCTTTTTTATTATATTAATTTGCTTTTTCTTTAATTATGACTTTCTTTAATAGTAAAAGTTAGTTATATAGCCCGGAAGACTATAATCAAAATATAACTTATCCCGTTAATGTTTATTTATGACTTTTTTAAAAAACCCACTATTATGTGGTTTTTTTTATATTATTTTTAAAACGTGGTATTTAGTTTTATTTTTTAAAGGTAAAAGGGTTTTTTGCCCTTTTTATTTTAATATATATATATCTTAAAGCAATATTAACCCTTTTATTTAAGAATACGTTTAAAGTTATAATTGTCAATTTTAACAACTATTTTAATAAGTTCTTATAAATCAGAGAATATATCTGACTTAATGACTTTATCTTTGACTTTATCTTTTAATCTTTTATAATATTATACTTTAAATACCTTATCGTTTTAACTAGTTTAATTAATAAACTATTAAAAAGCAGTAATATACGTAGTTATTAACCCGGTTTATTTTAAGTTTTAAATGTTACGTTTAGTTATTTAGTTTTAGTCGATGTCATTGAAAACGTAGTTAATATGTCCTTTGAACCTTTTAAAACTTAAAAAAATCTTTTAAGATTTTTTAAATATAATAATAAAAACCTTCCTTTTTTTAGTTCTGTTTTTAATATAATCAGATAAAAAAGTCTCAATTTAATTAAAAACAGCCCCTTAAAAAAAGACGTAGCCTAAAGGACTTTATTTGTGTTTATAAAAAACTAATAACCGTTAAACCTAGTGTAAAGTTTTACTTAAATAAAATAAGCTTTAAGTTTAAATTAGTCTTTATAATAAAAATCCGGGGATATAATCTTAAGAACGTTTTTTAGATTAAAAGTATTAATAATAATTAAAGCCTTAATAAAAAAGTTAAGAGTTATATTATATACATGAGTCAATACTTTTAATAAAAAAGTACTTAAAATATAACAGTCTGATATTTACTTGGTATAAATATAAAAAGCTATGATTAATTTCTAATAATTAAAAAGTAAGTATATTATATATAAGGTAAAACAATTATTAATATAATTAAAAATATTATTTAAAGTTAAATATAAAACTTTTATCTAATAATAAACGTGCTGACTTTATATAAAACCTTTGTTTTTTTAAATCACTATAATCTAAGGTAATTATATAAGGGTTTTCTTAAATTACTGTAATCCCTGGTGATTTTATATTTATCACGTGACTTTAGGTCTTGTGTTTTATATTAATGAGATCTTTTGTCTTGGCTCTTTTACGCGGCGGGGCCGCCGAGTCTTAGGGCTAAAATACCCGTGATTACCTACGCTGTAGCGTGACCGTAACAAAAAGTTACAGGATTTTTTTAATATTAAAGTAAGTTATATTAATACAATTATACATTTTTTAAATAAGAAAAGTGCAAAAATAAACAACGTTAAAAATCATAAGGCGGCCATTGAAAAGCAGTAGATCGCCTTTTATATTAAGCTTATTTGGCTAATTTAATAAGGCTTACTTTTGCAATGCTTAAAAAAAGGGGGCTATACGATTAGCTTTTAATGCTTAATACACCACCAAAAATGCTAAGAAAAGATCCGCTATTTTAATGTTAAAAGTAAAGCTATTGTTTTAAGTAAAAAAGCGGAGATTCCTAGCTATAAGTACAAGATTTATTTGATTTTCCCGTAATAATTATTATAAGCGTTATGCTTTTTTAACAAAGTTCTATTTATTAAGCTTATCCGGTTTATGAGAGAGTGCGTTTATTAACAGGTTATGAATACTTAGCCAATAAATTATTATAAAATAATAATTAACTAATAATTTGGCTTATTATGCTTATTAGGTATTTAATTACTTAAAGGTTATTGAATATTTCAAGGCTTTATGATTTATAATAATATGAATTTAATAAGGAGTCCTTATAAGCTTTGCTTTTTAATGGGTGAAAAAGCGTATAATAGTAAGTATTTTTTTTATTATAAATAGCATAATTAAGCTTTATGAGAAGCATAATCTTTAAAAAAAAAGCAACAAGGAATTAATCCTTATTATATTATTAAGAAAAGACTTTTATAATAATTTCATCATTTATATTTATTTTTAATAAATAAGGCAAATATTGTTAATAATGTTAAAAAAGCGAAGCTAATATAAAAATATATTTAAAAAAATTAAAAGCATTTTCATATTTATAAGTAAAGTAAAAAGGAATATTATTTTTTATTAAATAAATAAAAGGTTTTATTATAATATTATAGTTTTTAATAAAATGCTTATAAAAATTATAAAACCTAAGAAAGGATTATACACCTTTGATAATGCCAAGGTAAGTTTAGTTATTAATAATAGCGACTTTTTTAAGGTTAACCTCTAATTTGAAAATTAAAATAATAAATCTTAAATATTTTATATAAGTAATAGTAAACTTACTTTTTTTTAAATTCACTTAAAGGCCTACGTCAAAAAGTCTTTAAAGGATTTTTTTAATATACAATTGATATTTTAAGGGGGTTTTAGAGTAAATGAGAATATTGTTAAGATATATTATATAAAAATTATCAAGATAATTAAAAAGGATATTGTTTATATAGCGCTAATATATGGCAAAGCCATTAGTAAGTCTAAATGAAAGAATCTTACATTTATATGTTTTATATTTTATATAAAAGGTTGTGTATTTTTTAATACTAAATTCATTTATATTTAATAAAATGCTTAACAAATGTCCAGTTTAGTAAAAATGCGAACATTGGCTATTTTAGCTAATATTTCATCAATTAAAAAGAGGGGATATTAATCTTTGCGGATAAGGGAATTTAACATTTGAAAATTAATATATAATCGTAAAAATCCATTTAGCTTTTTAATAAGAAGAATAGAAGCAGTAAATGGTGCTTAAAATGATTTAATAAACCCCTTTTCCAAATTATTAATAATATAATCTTTAATAGCTTTAAGTTTTATTATAAATATTTTATATAATAAGGAATACTTAAAAGCTTTCTTGCCTTTGCCTTTCAATTTAATAAAATGATTATATAAATAATACAAAGGGAATATATTACTTGTTGTTTTATTAAATATATAAGTCCATTTAGCGTATTTAAATAAAATCAAAGGTTTAGTATCCAGTTTGACTAAGAAAATAATAAACTGCGCTAAGGATTAGCAATAAGCAACAAGCTTAATAATCAAATTATTAATGGCAACAGTAATATCATTTTTCTTGCGTTTTTATTTAATTAAAAACTTAATCTTTTAAAGCGTTATTACAAATATCTCATTCTTAGATTTCCGTTTTAATAATAGGTTAAATGCCGCAGCATTAATTAAGTAAATCTTAACGGCTGATTTATATAAACGGGTTCATTTCTTTAAGGGATATTATTAATAAGAGCTTATTAATAAAGAAAAGAAAGTATTTATAAGTGGTTTAAAAAACTGCTTTTACATTTTATAAAATAAAGCTATAAAATTATGCAATTGCGTTTAATATAAAAAAAAGCGAATTAAGAGGTCTCATTATATAGTAATGTCAATTTCAATAAATATAAAAAAGAGGTTCTTGTTAAGATAAAAAGGATAATATAATTGCTATTTATAAGATTACGTAAAACAAAAGCTGTGCTTATTACCTACAATATAACTTATTTCAAAGCGATATTCCTATTAGTGTTTATATTATTTTCATTGTTATTTTACACTTGATTTAATGGCCTTTTTACATCTTAATGTGTATAAGAATGTGGAAATATGACAAGGGCAGAAATAATAGTAAAAATAGGTTTGACAGTAGTAGGCGTTAATATAACTAATTAAGCTTAAAACCGGGGTAAACGGCAATAATAACTAATGAAATTAACGTTTGGCCTTATTATTAAAAAAAAAAGAAAAAAAACATGTTCTAATAGTGGTTTAACCAATAAAGGCAAAGGGGAAAGTCCTTCCTTTGAAGTCTTTATCATCTTGTCGTGTTATGTTGAAGGAGAGGCTGCTTTGGAGGCTGTTTTATTATGCGGAATTCAAAGGGCGTTGAGATTAAATTGTACTTGCTTTTTTAATAAAATGATAATAAGGGTAGAATTAATATTAACAAAAGACAATATAATTAATAAGAAGGAAATTGTGATCTTCTTTATTATTTTCTTTATCACAATTATTAATTTATAAAGAGCAGGGAGAGGGGTGCAAAAAAATTATCTTTATAATTAAACAAAGGTTAATAAGAAAAAGGTAATTAATTACTAAATTGGGCATTGTATTTATTTTAATATTAATTAAGTTTTTGATTTTGTTATTTAGCGTCCTTTTAATAGCGCTATTAAATGCGATAATAGCGGAGATTTTGAATTTTAATTAAAGTGCTATAGGTGGCAATTAAAGGAGAGGCTTTCAGCCAAATGATGCGTTGTTTAACAGTATTAAAAAGAATTTAATATTTCAATAGCTATGCTCTTTCAAAAATAACACTATAATGTCCTAATCAAATAATAAGGAAGGGGGTGAAGGCTTGCAAGCGCTTATCTATTATTAGGTTCAATATAATGTAATGGCTAATTTTTCCATTATTCGCATTATTAAATCCTTTAATAATAATAACGTTTAGCAAAAGGTAAATTAAAAGTTTAAAAAAAAGATTTTAAAAAAATGCGATTAATAAAACAATAATCATTTGCTTTAGAATTAAAAAATGCGGGTAATTTATATAATAATTCATTTTTGATGAGGGTTATTTAAGTAATAAAAGATTATTCTTTAAAAAGCTTTATTAAATTAAGGTATTGCATATTTTTTAATATACTTAAAAAGAAGTCTTTTTCTAGGCTTGGCCTTTTATTAAAGAAGGTGGCATTTGCTTTTTAATAGCATTTTTATATACGTTTTTATTATTATTTTTAAATTGATTATTAAAAAAAAATGGTCAACGTTAATTTTGTTAATTTTATAAAGAGTAAAGGGTTACTAAAATAACTATGTGATATAATTGTGAAGTGCATTTACTGGTAATTAGGCGCAAGAGGTGTTAATATACGCAAAAGGGGTTGATGGTTTTTAATATTACTATCGGGATTAAGAGCTCTTTTATTTATGATGCTTTTTAGCCTTATAATTAGTGTGATTATAAAAAGGAGCAAAAGATTAAAGAATCGTATTTATGATTCATTAAGAGTTTAACTTAATAAAGGCTAAAAATTTAGAAATTAAATAAAAAGTCCGCTCAATTAATTGGCCTTGGTTTTTAGCTTGAATTGCTTTTATATACTCTTCTAATAATTGTGACGCTTGCCTTATAAAGACCTGAACCAGCGTTTAATTAAGGCCTCACATATTAAGTGGAATTTAATAAAAGTAATCAAGATTCTTTTAAAATTTACAATTAAAAAAGAAAAAAGATAAAAAAAAAAGGATTATATACAAAAAACATTATCAAGTTAATCTTGCTTAAGCGCTTAATAATACTCAATTAAAAAAGCTCCCCTAAATGCCCTTTAATTTATATCATTCATCATATTACCCCCCCCTTTAAAAAAAGCTTGTTTTTAAGCGTCCATTCATTTTTTTATTTCCATCAAAGTAATTGTAGTCATTTAATCTATTATAAAATGCTTTAAGCCATTAAGGTAGCTTTGCAAAGGGACTTATTTACGTTGAATTATTAAAATAAAACTTCTAAATTTTTATAAAAGCATATTTAACGTTTAAGGCGTTATATTAAATAAGATTAATGTTTTAATTCAACTAAAAGACTTTATAAAAAAAATTACCATGCTACTTTCAACAAGCAAATAAGTCCTCGATTTTTCATTTATCGTTTTTTATAATATTAATCAGTAAAGGTAGCGTAATTTATTAATTTATTAAAAGGTTATTAAGGTTTTTTTAAGCTTTATTATAAAAAAAATATTATGTATTTTCATATTTGTTAACAGTTTTAAACAATATAAACTTTTAATTTTTTTTAATACTTAAAATGAATTATTAATAGGAAAGTTTAGTTTTTTTAAAAGGCAAATAATTAAAAAATAATACATATCAAACCAAACAAAATCGTTTATATTAAAGTCAATTGCGCGGCAAAAGCGGTTGTAAAACCAGGCTATTTTTGCTTAAGACCTTAAAAGGCTAGATTTAACTACATTTTATACTGTACAATAGCGTATAATATATTTTATAATTTATTATGTCTTTAATTTATTAATAGGGGATATTGAGTTTAGTAAATTGATTTTTTAATCCTAATTAATACGTGGTGTATATTTATAAATTACCTTAAATAACGAGAGGCTTTTTAAAAAATTATATAAAAAAGATATTTAAGCATAATCTATAATAAATAAAAATTTGAACTAATTATTTTAATAATAAGAAATGAAAAGGCGAAGTTTACGTTGAAGGTATTAGTTATACACTTTAATTTAGCCATCAGTTTAAAGGTAGTCAGCTATAAAAAGCTATCTTTTAATGTTAAGAATTAAAAAGAAAGCGGTTTAAAAGCGGGAGATAAATTGAGGTTTTTTATTGAAAGTAATATTAATTAGGGGGCTAAAATATTTGTACATATAATATATATATAATTTTGCAAAATCGCAAGCATCTGAGGTTTTCTGACAAGGGATGCTTATAGCTTATTTACTAAAGCAATTAATGAAAATAAGGATATTATTAAATTCATGCTTATTTTTATTAAAACTATAATAATTCATAATAATATGTTCTTAAGATTGAGACAAGATGAGGAGAAGTTAAAAGAGGCTGGGCTTTTTATTGACAGCTTTAGCTGTCTCTACGTTTTCTTGAATTTAGGAGCCTCAGGCACTTACGGTCACGCGGAAATCTCTACACTAGCTTGAATTCTCCAGTGGTGAAAAAATCCCTTAATTTTTGCCCTCCTGTGATTGGTCATAAATACGTGAACCGAGCTTTGACTGTTTTGTGATTAAAACGTGACTTATAAAAGAAGTTATAATAATAATAAAAGGTAGTATTGATTGTATGATATACAACAAAACTTTAAGAATGCGGGAGTGCGGGAGTGCCGGAAGTTTAAAAAGCCCCACTTTTAAAAGGGAATTATTTAAATATTGTGTAATATTATGAGTTTTTAACTAAAATATAAAATAAGACCTGTTTTAGAATCAGCTTAATTAGCTTATTAAAATGGTTTTTTAAATTTTATAATAATTATTATACTTATAAAGATATTAATTATTAAAAGAATTTTTTAGATTTATTATTATTTAAAAGTTGTGCATTACTAAGAATTTTTAATTAAAATACAAAATAAGACCTCTTTTAGAATCAGCTTAATTAGCTTATTAAAGTGGCTTTTTTAGATTTATAATAACTATTATACTTATAAAGATATTAATTATTAAAAGAATTTTTTAGATTTATTATTATTTAAAAGTTGTGCATCACTATGAGTTTTTAATTAAAATACAAAATAAGACCTCTTTTAGAATCAGCTTAATTAGCTTATTAAAGTGGCTTTTTTAGATTTATAATAACTATTATACTTATAAAGATATTAATTATTAAAAGAATTTTCTAAAAGAATCCTATTTAAAAGTCGTGCATTACTACGAGTTTTTAATTAAAATACAAAATAAGACCTGTTTTAGAATCAGTTTAATTAGCTTATTAATATGGCTTTTTTAGATTTATAATAATTATTATACTTATAAGAATATTAATTATTAAAAATATATTTCTAAAGAAATTATATTTAAAAGTTGTATATCACTATGAGTTTTTAATTAAAATACCAAATAAGACCTGTTTTGAAATCAGCTTAATTAACTTATTAAAATGGCTTTTTCAGATTTATAAGAACTAATCAACTTATAAAGATATTAATTAATAAGATATTATTTTAGATTTATTATTATTTAAAAGTCGTGCATTACTACGAGTTTTTGAGTAAAATATAAAATAAGACCTGTTTTAAAATAAGCTTAATTAGTTTATTAAAGTGACTTTTTTAGATTTATAATAATTAATATTATTATAAAGATATTAGTTATTAAACAATATTATATGATTATAATTAAACTAATTTTTATCTTATCTTAATATATAATCTAATAAACAGCTATTTATAAGAAATATAATTAATAAAACTTATTAAAATAAAAAGAACATATTTAAAAATAAAAATAAAAATATTATTATTATAATCTAAATATTAAGCCTAATATATAATTAAAAATAAATATTAAAGATTTATTTTAATGATTTCTTTTTATAAAAAATTGTTTTAAAAATTAAGTAATATATATATAATATTACTTAATAAACAATTAAGTAAATTATAAAATAAAGTACTTATTAAATCATTTATAAAATTTAATAGTTTAATAGTTTAATAGTTTAATAGTTTAATAGTTTATTTAATAGTTTAATAGTTTAATAGTTTAATAGTTTAATAGTTTAATAGTTTAATAGTTTAATAGTTTAATAGTTTAATAGTTTAATAGTTTAATAGTTTAATAGTTTAATAGTTTAATAGTTTAATAGTTTAATAGTTTAATAGTTTAATAGTTTAATAAAAAAACAAAAGCTTTTTTAATACAATTATTATTAATACACAGGCCTCGTAGAGCCCCCGGAGTGCCCCCGGAGGGCCTGCGGAGCATTAAAAACTAAAAAATACTTATTATTATACTTATAATATTAGTTATAATATTAGTTATAATATTAGTTATAAGATTAGTTATAATATTAGTTATAATATTATTACTTTTAATATTACCGCTTTTAATAATATTATATTACAGTTAAGTAATATTAAAGCTGTCACCCATTAATCTCTGATTAGTCCCCTAGTTTTAAGGGATTTGAATATATTAATAGGTGTAATAATTGCGGCAATATTGCTGGATTGTTGATATAATGCTATATTACCAATATTAAGAAGATAAAAATTGTAAGATCTTTTTAGTATTAAAGTAAACTGTGTTGATGTGATTATGCATTTTTTAAATAAGAAAAGTATGGAGATAAGCGATGTTAAGGATTATAAGGCGGCCATTGGAGAGTAGTAAGTTGCTTTTCATACTAAGCTTATTCGGCTAATTTAATAAGGCTTATGTCGAGCACCGTAGGGGAGGAGCTTTAGGAAGTGTGAAAGTCTTGAATTGTAAAGGAGTGTAATAGAGCTCCCCTTAAGAGGGAGTTCCAAAGATCTAATTACATAAGCAGTTTTAATTGGCTGCAGCGCTATTGAGGCTTTGTTGGTGCTATTAGCCGACAAACCCCTATTTTGTACAATACACCCCTTTGGCTAAAAGCAATTATAAAAGCCATAAGAATGCTTAAATATAATTTGTATAGTATGGTGGCGTAAATGTAAACCGCTATATAATTGGGAGTAATATTAATACAATTAATTGTAGTAAAAGCATTATTGCTGAGGCAACGGAATTAAGCAAGTAAAGTTATATTAAAACTTCCATACCAAGAATTTGCGTTTTTTAGCAATTATATTATCAAAAATGGCTTATATTAAAAAGCGCGCTCTTGTTATTGTTTTTAAGATATTGAAGAAAAAGAGAATAAGTTTTAAATATTTAAAAGTTTAAAATTAATATGCTAATATGCATAATATAATTAACCGGCGCCCTACGGGCTGTTATCTTTTAAGCTGTTACCCCTTCCCTTTGCTTGCCCTTCCCGCCTTCACTAATCTTTTGACGTCGCGCCGTGGCTAAGGAAGCTTATGTTATGCTATGCTTTTATTGTATTTATAATGGTATGCGTAGCGCGCTAGGCGACTTCTGTTGTGATAAGGCATTATTAATGTAATGTTTTTATTATTATAAAAACAATAAAACTAATTGCGTTACTACGCCTTGGGCTATTGCCGCTTTTTTGCCGCTTATTTAATAGTAAAATCGGTGCTAAAAAGCTTTCGCGTATATGTATCATCTTATATAATATTGGATATTATATGAGAATAATATATAAAACTCTTGTTAACCGGCTATAGTCCCTTACCGCCTATTAAGCTGCTATTAAAGTTGTCTTAAAGAAGAAGAAGATTAAGAAAACTAAGGATAAAAATGAGAAAAAGGATGATTCTGCTTTTGGTTTATTATTTCATAAGTACTATTCTTATTATTTTAAGACAACATTTAATAAATTATAGCCTTTTTTCGCTAAAAAACCGCCGTGCCCCCCCGCCCTGTTTTTGGCATTAAGGTAAGTAATAATAATAATATAACTGCTGCTATTAATGTCGGTGGACCTTCGATTGCCGCTATTGTAGCGCGTGCTGCTGCTTGCGCTTTTGCTTTAGCGAAGGTTGATGTTTTGGCTGGCGTTGCTCAGCGATTGATGAACCTTTTGCTCCTACCTTTATAAATAAAAATAACTTTGCAACCCATAAGTTGCAGCTTGAAAATGTTACCTTAATATTATTATAATACTGCGGATGTGTTAAAACGGCTTTGCAACCCCAAAATAGCAGCTTAGGATTAGGTTCTTAAAATTCATATAACTCTCTTTTGTGCTTATTATTTCTTTGTAATATTGATTTAAATTGACATATAAAATGTATTAAATATAAATATAAATGTGCCTTGGCATTAGTTTAAGTGAGCTTTTTAACAGCAACTTAAGCGTTTTAAAGGTTCAAAAAAGTTACAAATACTTTAAACTTTTATTGGGGCAAATTTTTTATTAAGCCATTTATTAGTATATTATTAATAGGGAAATATGTTATTTAAAAGCTTCCCCTTTTATGTTTCTATTATAGCTATATATTTTATATATTAATGTGTCTCAGCTTTATTAAAATGTATTGATTTTTTTTAATTATTAGCTAAATCATTTATTTATTATTATAAAATATATTTTACGGAGCTTTTATATTAAGTGTTAGTTCTTTAAAGAAGCGCTGGAGCATTATTACTTCCTTTGCTATTTTTGTTACCCTTAATAACTCCGCTTTTGTTATTAAAGTGGTTATAATGTTTTGCCTTGAGGCTTTTTAAACGATTGTACTTTTAAATAATATTATGATAAAACCTTGGGAGAAGCGTTTTAATTTTTTATTATTTGCGAATAAAGCGTCTGAGGCTATTAATAAATATATTTCCTAATCTTTGCATTAATAAACTATTATTAAAAAGCGTGATTTAAATAAGTATTTAATGGTTTATTTAATTGCTTTTGTGTATTAAGCGCTTGAGTTTATTAAGAAGTGCGATAGTTAAAAAGTTACAAATGTAATATTTGGCCTTAGTATAATGGTTATATATAAAATTAACTTAATTTTTTTTTTAATATTTTTTAATTTGCTTTAATATGGTAATTCTAAGATTCTTAATTAAGTTATAATTTAGTAAAAGTATGCTTAAGCACTTCCCATTTATTATATTGAATTTTTGAGCCACTTTTTCTATATAAGTGTTGTGTATTAAAAACACCGTTTTTGCGAACTAATCTCTAATTATACGCACCCCTAAAAACCATTCCACATCTCCTAATATAATAAATTCATAAGCTAAATGCAACCCTTTAATAATTTCTTATTCTTTATTATTATTTAAGGTATGGTATAAAATTTAAATATTATTAATATAAAATGCTATAAAGATTGTTTTATTAAAGTTTATGAAAATATACGGCTTTTTTGCCAAAGGGTTAAAATTCAATTTGCCTAATATTATCGCAAAATTGCCGTATCATAGCGCAAGGGAATTTCTTAGGCTATATAATGTTTGGTCAATTTCCACTACTATTCTAGGTCTTTTTTAGCCATTTGGGAGATAGTATAATACTAAAGCGTTCCTTTTATCACATTTAGCATTAACAAATGTATTAACAATGTCAAATTGCTTTACTTCTAAGTCAAATTATATTGTAAACGCTATTACTATTTTAAAAAAGTATATTACAAGTGTTGTAGTATATATTAATAAAATCATTGAGTTATTTTGTATGTCCCCTTGCATTATAATGCGGGAGCGATAATAAATTAATTCGTTTGCTAAATTGATTTTATATATGAAAACCTATTTTAATAAAATAGGCTATATAATGGCGTTTTCTTTAAAAATCACTTTTTAATAATATTAAGCTTTTAAATTAGTAATTTCTCTTTTTATATCTTTTTTAAAATGTTTGCCTTAAGTATGGCTATTTAGCTTATTCTAATTCTTTAAAGCCTTTGGAAGTTTCCTTTAATATGGGTTATATGAATTAAAAGCAATTATAAAATTTACTTCTATTTTGACATTTAAAATAGTTATTGTTATTACTACATGCAGTGTAACTGTGTTTTTGTTATTTGTTTGCATTAAAGTAGTTTTACAAAATATGCTAACAAATTTTATTATGTGCAAATGGCTATTTTATTATGAAGCCACTATTACAAAATAATGGCCTTAAATTACGAATTTGTCATGTTCCTTTTACATTTCTTATGCTACGTAAATTCGGTCATGTTCTTGTTATTATCATTATTATTGGCTTGCTTTGGCTAATATTTGGAAATCAACGTTTATCCTAATTGCTATAAACAAAGCTTTTAATAGTTTAAGGACTTATTGTTTAAAATCTTATGGCTTTTAATTTAATATTACAACTTAAGAATATATTTAACACGCCTTTTTAATACCTAAATTTATATTTTTACTACATAAAGCATTTTTCCTAAATTAATTTTTAATTATTTAATCTTTAGTAAGTTTTAAAGCGTTTAAACTCAATTTTTTATAAAAAATCAAAACTCTATTATTATTCTTAATGTTATTTTTATAAAAAACCACTTCATTTATCCCTAAGTTTTAATTTTCATAGGAAACTATATTATTGCTCTCCCCCTCTTAGCTTTTATAAAAAATCATTTTATTGCTTTATATTTCCCAGTTTTTATAAAAAACCATTCCCATTTTATTTTCCATTACCCCTAAGCTTATTAATAATTTAAAAAGATTAAGATTTATTGGTATTATTGCAGGTGGTTTGGTTATTGGGGAGAGCATTTTTATAAGCAGGGGAAGCACCCTTAATACAATAATTTCTATTTCCATTAGCTTTTCAGCATGCATTTTAATAATAGCATTTAATTTGGCCATTTGTTTCTTTGCAATATTTTTTATAATATTGCTTATGTTAAGCCTTATATTTAAGGAAACATTGTTTTCTTTTATTATAATAATAAGCTTTTTTAAAGCAAAAGCAATTTAGCCAATTAACTTCTCCTTCTTTGGAAAATAGAACTTTATTTTATTAAAGCAAACATTGCGCATTATAATAATATGGCATAGCTAAGGCACCCAAATTTTATATATATTGGAAGTAATATAATTAATCAAATAATTTAGATATTCCTTAAAATTAATTTTAAAGCCTTTTTTGTTTTTTCTAGCTTTTTTATTATTTTTTATTAAATAGGCACACGCCTTATACGCGTATTTCCTGCTTTAATCTGGTTTTAGGTTGGTTGATAGCCTCTTTACAATTAATAGATTATATTATTAAAAATAGCCCTAAAATTATTCTTAAAGCATTTGGTTTGGGCTTTTTATTTTTTATTATGTAAGTAATGTTTTATTATATAAATAAATCGCCGTATTATATACCTTTAAGTATAATTTCTTTGGGAATTTTGCTTAAACGCGTATTTTAATAAATTTAGTAATAATTTCTTATTTTACGCGCTTTAAACCGCTAATTGATTTTTTAATATATGCTAAAAGATTTTCTATTTTAATCCCTTCTCTTATTGTCTAGTCCTAATAGCGTATTGTTTTAAAAATTGTAATAATAGAAGTGTTATTATTATGCCTAATAATATAAATGAATAATTCATATTAATGTTTTATTTAATGTTTAAAGTTTTATAATATTAGTATAACATGATTTAGCAACTTATTTATTAAAATTTAACTAAACAG
The DNA here is from genome assembly GCA_002554605.1 of Helotiales sp. F229. Classification (NCBI taxonomy): domain Eukaryota; kingdom Fungi; phylum Ascomycota; class Leotiomycetes; order Helotiales; species Helotiales sp. F229. Next base: position 1,362,789 of record MXAW01000011.1, read on the forward strand.
CTTCTTATTATACTCATTTTTGATTATTAATAATCATTGCATTTTATTGTAGTTTAGGAGGAAATTAAACAGGTCCTAAAGGATTTTAAAAAATGGTTTAGCTGTTTTATTTTTAAATTCCTTTTTTAAAATAACATTTTCGGTATATATTATAATATAATTTTTGTATTTGATTTTGGAAATATTATTGAATTTTATTCCCTTTTTTATATAAAGCAGCGTTTAAAATGTTTCTTTTTTAAAAATAACCCGTTTTTAGGTGCTATATCTTTAGTATTATATAGCAAGCTTGTAATAGCTTTTTATTTAATTAAAAACCTTGTTTTAAGCTATGATAGAGAATTGGATATATTATAGCTAAGAGGCGCTTTATTATTATTGGGTTATAAGGGCAACAAAAGTAATTGAGAGGCTTGTATTTAAAGAAGGTAAGGTTATATTTCTACTTTAGCTTTCGAAACACTATGTTATCTCGAACTTCCTTGTACTTTAATATGGTGTCTTTTTTTAAGTACCAGATCTTAATATTTAATAAAAGCGCCTTAGAGATGATGTTAATATTAAAACTAACCATAATTGTAATATTGCTTAAAATTAGGTCTTATATATTTAAACTATCTTTGCTTTTTAATATATTTTTAAAAAATTGCTAGCCTTAATCAATAATTAAAAGGCATTATATATCTGCCTTTATACAATTATCATTTCTTAACTTTACAAAAGTGCCTGGGATGAGTTTCTTCTCATTATTGATAAAATGCTAAGCATTATAATTATTAATAAGTATGCTATCGGAAAGTGCGTGTGAATTGTTAATAAAATCTGCGGCATATATTCCTATTGTTTTATCAACATTAAATAGCTTTGGATTAATGGTAGCAGCACTAACATTTCCAAGGTATTTGCTTTTATTTATTGATAATAACGGCTTTTCCTTTTCCTTTTTATTTAAGGCAATGCTTTTAATGATTTAATTAATGGGGAAAATTTTTTAACCCTTTTTAATAATTTCCTTTTATAACTTGGCGTATTTCGCTTTTTTAAGTCTTTTGCAAGTTTTTTTAATCTTATTATTATTAAGGCAATTTCTTAGTTTATTTGCATAGCCGCCGTTATAAGCATACCATAATCTTTAGCATTTAATAAGTGCCTAGAAGTGGCTATTCTTGGAATTGCAAAAGCAACCGCTTTCCTTCAACTATTTAAAATAAAATCGATTAAATAAGCCTTATTTGCTATGAGTGCTTAAGCTTTTAGTATTAAAGGTAATTTTAAAGCTATTAAAAGTTTTTAAACGCTTTTCAAAAAAGGCATATAGCTTATTTATTATTTTTTTATTTTTTAAACCATTTTTAAAATGCTTTTTCAAATTAGCTTCAAAAGCTAAATCATACTTTTTAAGCATTATATAATATTCCCTTTTTAAAACATCATTTTTAATAACATTAGCTAAAGCTTAAGCAGCTTATGTCTTAGCATAGACTAAAGCTGCAAAAAGAAAATCTCAAATGCCTAAAATGCCCTACACTTCCGGAATATTATGTGCTTTGGTAAAACAATACCTCTTTTGCTATTCCTTATATCAAGTATGAGCTTTTATTTTCCCTTTTCTTTTGGAGGCATTTATTAAAGCTTCTTGATAGTTTGAAATAATAAATAATAATACAAAGGCATCTGAGGGAGCAAGCTCTTGCTTAATTAACTTAATCAATGCTTAAAGTCCAATAAGGTTTTTTAATTTGTTATTATTAATGGCATTAATTAGGATTAATACATTAATAATGCTATTAACCTAATTAAACAAATGTTGATACCTTATGCTAAGGAGCGTCCATTGGGCGAGGTTATTCTGGAATTCTCTTGTGCAAACTTCCCAAATTTCCTTAATATTGCTATAGGTTGCCTCTTGTGATTTGATAACTTATAAAAAATTTATAAGAATCCTTTTCTTGTTTTTGCTAACAATCTCCTATTTGTAATATATTTTTCGCTTGCTATTGCTTATTAACGCTATTCATCCTGCAAATCGATTGTTTGTTTTAATTTGTATATATTTATTGATATTAAAAATTGCTAATCAAAATTTAAAAAGGTTTGAAACGTTATATTCATTTGGGTTGACGAAATTGATAATGCCTTTAAGTTAAGCATAATATTAAAATCTCGTTTATTATTATGGCCATTAGCAACAATCGCTTAATAAAGCATTATCCTTATTAATTAATATATCCTAAAAAGACATTTTATTATTATCAAGCGTTTAAAGAATTTGAAGAAGTGTTGTTATATTAAAAAGAGGGAATGTATGCTTTTGAAAAATCTTTTAAATAATGATAAATATTCTTTAACACTTACCCTCAATTTTCTCAACCTATAATAATTATATCTTAATAATTTATAAAATAAGGCTGTAGCTTTTAATTATTAAGCACCATAGGGGAGGAGCTTTAGGAAGTGTGAAAATCTTGAATTGTAAAGGAGTGTAGTAAAGCTCCCCTTAAGAGGAAGCTCCAAAGATCTAATTACATAAGCAATCTTGATTGGCTACAGCGCCATTAAGGCTCTGTTGGTGCTACCAGCCGACAAACCCCTATTCTGTACAATAGCTTACTTTTGCAGTATTTATAAAAAGGGGGCTATGTGATTAGCTTTTAATACTTGACATATTACCGAAAATGCTGGGGAGAGATTTGCTATTTCAATGTTAAAAGCGAGGCTATTGTACTAGTTAAGAAAGCAGAGATTTTTAGTAATAAGTATAAGGTCTATTTAATCTTTTCATAAAAGCTGTTATAGGCGCTATGCTTTTTTAGCAGAGTTCTATTTATTAAGCTTATTCGATTTATGAAAAAGCGCGTTTATCAATGGGTTATAAACACCTAGCCAATAAGTAATCATAAAATAGTAATCGGCTAATAGCTTAGCCCATTGTACTTGTTGGGTATTTAATTGCTTAAAGGTTATAAAGTATTTTAAGGCTTTATAATTTATAATAACACGAATTTAATAAGGGGTTCTTATGAGCTTTGCTTTTTAATAGACAAAAGATTACATAATAATAAGCATTTCTTTATTATAAATAGCATAATTAAGCTTTACGAGGAATATAGTTTTTTTTAAAAAAAAAGCAACGGGGAATTAGGTTTTATTATATTATTAAAAAAGGATCTTTATAATAATTTCATTATTTACATTTGTTTTTAAAAAGCAAGGCAAATGTTATTAATAATGTTAAAAAAGTGAAGTTAATATAAAAGTATATTTTAAAAAATTAAAAACATTTTTACATTTGTAAGTAAAGTAAAAAGGAATATTGTTTTTTATTAAATGAATAAGAGGTTTTGCTATAATACTATAATTTTTAATAAAACCTTTATAAAAATTATAAAACCTTAAAAAGGATTATATACTTTTAATAGTGCTAGGATAAGTTTAATTATTAATAATAACGACTTTTTTAAAATCAACCTCTAATTTAAAGATTAAGATAATAAATCCTAAATACTTTATATAAGTAATAATGAACTCACTTTTTTTAGATTTATTTAAAGGCCTATATTAAAGAGTTTTTAAAGGATTTTCTTAATATATAATTAATGTTTTAAGAGATTTTTAAAGTAAATAAGAATATTGTTAAGGTATATTATACAAAAATTATTAAAGTAATTAAAAAAGATGTTGTTTATATAGCGTTAATATATAATAAGGCTATTAATAAATTCAAATGGAAGAGTCTTGCATTTATATGCTTTATATTTTATGCAAAAGGTTGTGTATTTTTTTAATATTAGGTTTATTTGTATTTAATGAAATACTTAGCAAATGTTTAATTTAGTGAAAATGTAAACATTAGCTATTTTAGCTAATGTTTTATTAATTAAAGGAAGGGGATATTAATTTTTATGAGTAAAGGAATTTAGCATTTAAAAGTTAATATATAATTATAAAGATTTATTTGGCTTTTTAATAAAAAGAATAAGGGCAACAAATAGTGTTTGAAATGGTTTAATAAACTCTTTTTTCAAATTATTAATAATATAATTTTTAATAGCTTTAAGCTTTATTATAAATATTTTATATAATAAGGAATATTTGAAAGCTTTTTTACTTTTGCCTTTTAGTTTAATAAAATAATTGTATAAATAATACGAAAGGAGTATATTACTTACTGCTTTACTGAATATATGAGTTTATTTAATATATTTAAGTGGAATTATAGGTTTAATGTTTAATTTGGCTAAGGAAACGGCAAATTACGTTAGGGATTAGTGATAAGTAATAAGTTTAATAGTTAAATTATTAATGGCAACGGCAATATTATTTTTCTTGCGTTTTTGCTTAATTAGAAATTTAATTTTTTAAAGCATTACTATAAATATTTTATTTTTAGATTTTCGTTTTAATAATAGGTTAAATGCCGTAACATTAATTAAATAGATTTTAACGGCTGGTTTGCATAAATGGGTTTATTTTCTTAATAGATGTTGTTAATAAGAGCTTATTAATGGAAAAGAGAAGGTATTTATAAGTGATTTAAAAAGCTGCTTTTGTATTTTGTGAAATGAAGCTATAAAGTTATGTAATTGCGTTTAACGTAAAGAAAGAGCAAGCTAAGAGATTTCATTATATAGTGGTGTTAATTTTGATAAGCATAAAAAAGAGGTTTTTGTTAAAATAAAGGGGGTAATATAATTTTTATTTATAAGATTATGTAAAATAAAAGCTATGCTTATTATTTGCAACATAGCTTATTCTAAAGCGGTATTCTTATTAATGTTTACATTATTCCTATTGCTATTTTGCACTTAATTTGATGGTTTTTTTATATTTTAATATATATAAAAATGTGGAAATGTAATAAGGGTAGAAATAATAGTAGAAATAGATTTAACAGTAATAGGCGTTAACATAACTAATTAAGCTTAAGACCAAGGTAAGCGGTAATAATGGCTGGTAAAATTAAAGTTTAGCTTTATTATCGAGAGAAAAAAAATAACATGTCTTAATAATGATTTAATCAATGAAGGCAAAGGGAAAGGTCCTTTTTTTACAGTCTTTATTATCTCATTATATTATGTTAAAAAAGAGGCTGCTTTGGAGGCTGTTTTGGAGGTTGTTTTATTATGCGAAATTCAAAAGGCGTTAAGATTAAATTATATTTGCTTTTTTAATAAAATGATAGCAGGAATAAAATTAACATTAATAGAAGACAACGTAATTAATAAAAAAAAGCCATAATATTTTCCATCATTTTCTTCATAACAATCATTGGTTTATGAAAAGCAAAAAAGGAAATGCCAAAAAGGTTGCCTTTATAATTAAATAAAGGTTAATAGGGGAAAAGTAATTAATTATTTGTAGCTTTATTAAATCAAGCATTGCGTTCATTTTAATATTAATTAAGCTTTTGATTTTGTTATTTAGCGTCCTTTTAATGGCGCTGTTAAATGTGGTGGTGGTAAATTTTTTTAATTTTAATTGGAGTATTATAAGTAGTAATTAAAAAAAAAGGTTTTTGGCCAAATGATACATCGTTTGGCGGCATTAAGGAAAACTTGATATTTTAATAGCTATGTTCTTCCAAAGATTACATCATAATATCTTAATTAAATAATAAGAAAAGGGGTAAAAGCCTATAAGCGTTTATCCATTATCAGGTTTAATGTGGTATAATGGCTAATTTTTTTACTATCGGCACTATTAAATCCTTTAATAACAATAGCATTTGGCAAAAGGTAAATTAAAGGTTTTTAAAAAAAAGAAAGAGATTTTAAAAAAGTGCGGTTAATGAAATAATAATTATTTGCTCTAAAATTAAAAAGTGCGGGTAATTTATATAATAATTTATTCTTAATAAAGATTATTTAAGTAGTAAAGGATTGTTTTTTAAAAAGCTTTATTAAGTTAAAGTATCGCATATTTTTTAATATATTTAAAAAAAAGTCTTTTTCTAAGCTTAGCCTTTTGTTAAAAAAAAATAACATTTGCTTCTTAGCGGCATTTTTATTATTATTTTTAAATTGATTATTAAAAGAATAGCCAGTATTAATTTTATTAATTTTATAAAAAGTAAAAGGTCACTAAGATGATTGTGTAGTGTAATTGCAAAATGCATTTCCTAGTGATTGAGCGCAAAAGGTATTAGTATGTGTAAAAGGGATTAATAGTTGTTAATATTACTATTGAGATTAAGAGCTTTTTTGTTTATGGTGCTTTTTGGCCTTATAATCAATGTAATTATAAAGAAAAGTAAAAGATTAAGAAATCGTATTTATGATCTAATAAGAGTTCAATTTAATAAGGGCTGAAGATTTGGAAATTAAATAATAAATTCGCTTAATTAATTGGCTTTAGTTTTTAGCTTAAATTATTTTTACGTATTTTTTTAATGATTAAAAGATTTTATATTATTAAAATAATTGCTTACGTAGCTAAGGGGGAAGCTTATCTTGCAGATCCATCTTTAAAATGGATTTATTATTAATGCTGGCAATACAAGCAAAAATTCTAAAATTATAATAAAAGCTTTAAAAGAAATTCCAGTAGTTTATATGAAAAGCGAAGTATTTGAAATAGGCTATTTATTTATCGTAAAAATAAAATAAAAATAAAATAAATTATTCTATCAAATTTAGGGCATTTATAGGCATATCGTTTTTATTAAATTCGGGTTTTAAGAAGGCTGGTTTTAGGAATGTTTATGCCATTCTTTTAGTTTAGTTTAATAATCAATCCTTCTTATATTCCTCATCAATAAAGTAAGTAGCATAACGACACAGAGTGTTATACATTTGAACTTTTCATAGTTTTGGGAAATATTTAATATTATTAAAAAGTTTATTTAAGAGGTTTAGAATTTTTTCAATATAAGTAGCATAGGATATGAAGAAGATTTTAAAAAAAATGGGACCTAAAAAATGTCTTTAAAAAAGAGACAATATAAAGCGTTGTTATAATAATAGCTTAATTTTTTGTTACGGTCACGCTACGGCGTAGGTAATCACGGGTATCTTAGCCCTAAGACTCGGCGGCCCCGCCGTGTAAAAGAGCTAAGATAAAGGATTTTATTAATATAAAACATAAGACTTAAAGTCACGTAATAAGTATAAAATCACCGGGGATTATAGTAATTTAGGGAAACCCTTATACGATTACTTTAGATTATAGTAATTTAAAGAAAACGAAAGTTTTATATAAAGTCGGCATATTTGCCATTAAATAAAAGTTTTATACTTAACTTTAAATAATATTCTTAATAATATTAATAACTATTTTACCTTATATATAATACACTTACTTTTTAATTATTAAAAATTAATCATAGCCTTTTATATTTATACCAAGTAAATATTAGACCATTATACTTTAAGCATTTTTTTGTTAAAAGTACTAATTCACATATATAATATAACTTTTAACTTTTTTATTAAGGCTTTAACTATTATTAATACCTTTAATTTAAAAAACGTTTTTAAAATCATATCCCCAGATCTTTATTATAAAAACTAATCTAAACTTAAAACCTACCTTATTTAAATAAAACTCTATATTGAGTTTAATAGTTATTAATTTTTCACAAACATAAATAAAGTCCTTTAAGCCGTGTCTTTTTTTAAAGGGTTGTTTTTAATTAGATCAAGACTTTCTTATTTAATTATATCAAAAACAAAACCAAAAAAAAGAAGGTTTTTACCATTATATTTAAAAAAAAAATTTAAAAAATCTTTTAAGCTTTAAAGGGTTTAAAGGACATATTAACTGCGTCTTTAATAACATCAACTAAAACTAAACAATTAAACGTAACATTTAAAACCTAAAATAAACCGGGTTAATAATTACATATATTACCATTTTTTAATAATTTATTAATTAAACTAATTAAAATAATAAAGCATTTAAAAAATAATATTATAAAAAATTAAAAGATAAAATTAAAAATAAAATTATTAAGTTAAATATATTTTCCAACTTATAAAAACTTGTTAAAATAATTATTAAAATTAACAATTATAACTTTAAATATGCTTTTAAATAAAAAAACTAATATTATTTTAAAATATATATATATTAAAATAAAAAGAGCAAAAAACCCTTTTATTTTTAAAAAATAAAACTAAATACTACGTTTTAAAAATAACACAAAAAAAAGCCACATAATAACAAGTTCTTTAAAAGAAATCATAAATAAACATTAATAAAATAAATTATATTTTAATTATAGTTTTTTAAATTATATAATTAATTTTTATTATTAAAAAAAGTCATAATTAAAAAAAAATTAATATAACAAAAAAAAAGTACTTATAATATTATTAATATCCCTATATTATTATACCTCACTAAATAATTCAACGCCTTAAGCTTTTAACACATAACCATTAATAAACTTAAAAATAACAAAATCTACACTTAAATAAAAGACAATAATAATATAATATAAAATAATGAAAAAAATGAAAAACTCTATTAAGTCTTGGATTTAAAATTATATTAATTATTACTCTTTAAATTATTATAAAATAAAATCTAAAAAATCACTTAATAAAAAAAGAATTTATACCTTTAAATCTTAAATTCTCAGTATTAAATTAACAAAGTCATGAGGGTTATTTATAAAGAATTAAGACTAGTCCTTATAAAAGGATTATAATAAAATAAAAAATATTAAATAATTTATAAAAACTATAAATATATTAAATAAAAACAAGTCAAATATAACAACAACTATCCTTAAACTTATATATAAATTATTTTTTAAGAATTATCACTTATTTTTAAAAACTAAAATAAATTAAAAAAAAGAGAATTTTAAAAAATCATATTAAAAAACAATTAACAACGCTTTTAATTTAATATAACTAATAATACCTAAATATATTAAAAACGTCTTATTTTATTAACTTAAATCTTAAAAATAAATCAATTATTTATAATCATAATTATAAAACTAAACTATTAAATTTAAAAAAACATTTTAATAAAAGACTTTTATTAAAAGAATTTCTTTATATACTAATTAATAATAACAAAAGACTACTACTTAATTATAAAAATAAAAAATAAAAGAATAACTCTTAAAACTATAATAAATTTTAAAATATAATTTTTTTTTATATTTCTTATTATTATATTTAAATATTTATTATTAACTAAAATAAAATAAAAGAATATTAACTAATATTTACCAATAAAAATATTACCATTAATAAAACAATAAATATATAAACTCAAACTTTATATATAAATATCACCGGCTATTTTAAAAGAATCTAATTTAATATAACTTAAATTAAGATATATAACATTATCCTCGGATTTCCTTAAATAAAAAAACACAATTTAAAGATTAATTAAATTAAAAGGTAATTAATGTTTAATCATTATAAAAACTACTATTAAAACAAAATAAAAATATTAATCATTCAAAAGGTTTATGTTATTTTTAAAGAATAAATCAAATATTAAAATAAAAGTCCACTAATAAAAGATATATTATTAATATATTATAAATTTATAGTATTATTTAAAAAAAAACGAGGCATTAAGGTTTTACCTAAATACTAAAACTACAATTACTAAATTAAATTAAAAAAAAGTACTAAATCAATATTTCAACCACTTAAAAAATATTTAATAATAGACTTAATAATAATCAAAAATTATATTAATAAATATTTAGTAAAAGGGTTTATTAAAAAATCTAAATCCTTATAAAAAAATACCGTTTTCTTTATATAAAAAAAGGATAATAAACAACAAATATATATCAACTATTATTAATTAAATAACGCCATAAAAAAGATTATTACATATTATTATTAATTAAAGAACTATAAAACAGGCTCATAAAAGCCAAAATCTTCACTTAACTTAATTTAAAAAACGCGTATAACCTCATTAAAATAATTAAAAGTAAAAAAGAAAAAACAACATTTCACACTCGTTTTAATTATTATAAATATACAATTATATTATTTGGCTTAATTAACGTACCAGTTATATTTTAACGTCTAATTAATAATATTTTATGGTTATATTTAAACATAACATATATTTATTATTTAAACCACATTCTAGTTTATTCTAAAGACAAAGGATAATATATAAAAGACATAACGGTAGTTTTTAAGAAATTAAAAGCCGCCTTTATGTTTTTTAAACCAAAAAAGTATAATTTTTATATAAAAGAAGTTGTCTTTTTAAATTACGTGGTTATTATTACTAGATTGACTATAAATCTTAAAAAAATCAAAGTAATTATCAACTAAACTAGGCCTATTAATGTCAAAGAACTATAATTTTTCCTCAGATTTGTTAATTTTTATAAACGATTTATAAAAAACTACTTAAGAATTATTAAGGTATTTATAGAATTAACTTATAAAAACAAAGAATATATATAAATAGAAAAAGCCGACGCGGCTTTTAAGTCTTTTAAAAAAATGTTTATTAAAGAACTTGTCCTTATATTATTTACACTTAATAATAAAATATATGTAAAGACAAATTTTTCGGATTATGTTATTAGCGCCGTATTCAGTTAATTAAGCGAAGACGGGAAATAATAACTAGTCGTTTATTATTCGCGGAAACTATTACTAATAAAACTCAACTATGATATATATAATAAAGAGTTATTAGTAATTATATACATAATACGCAAATAAAAGGTTTATCTTAAAGGCACGGCTTATAAAATATAAATCTTAATAGACTATAAGAATCTCATTTATTTTATTATTATTAAAGAACTGAACTAATGTCAAATCTGTTAATATAAAATGTTCTTTATTATTAAACTTCGAATTTCTTATATCAAAAGAATAAAAAACACTCAAGCCGACGCTTTAAATAAAAAACCAGAATATTTCGCGAATAAAACCCACGAATTTTACATTATATTATAAAAAGATAACGATTTATTAGTCGTTAATTATTAATAACTAATAACGACTAGTCGACTAGTTGTAAAGAAAACCTAGAAAAGCTACACTAACGACTTAGTTATAATTGAATAACATAAACAATTAAGTAAAAGATTTTCTTTTATATTAAATAAAACTCTTTAGTTTTAAAGACAAATATATATTCTTACTTAAAAACAAGTCAAGTTTATTATAAAATATCATAGGTTATCGGCTTATAATTACTAAAAGGTAATTAAGATATTATTAAAACTATTTAAGGATTATTATTTTTTAAGTATAAAAAAGGTAATTAAAGACGTAATATTATTATATAATATATATATTCAGAATAAAACAACTCATTATACTCCGTATAGGCTTATAAAGTTATTAATAACACTATTACGTTTATAAAAGTTAATCGCCTTAGATTTTATAGTTGAACTATTATTTTTAAAAGATTTAATCACAAAAATCATATACGACTCGATTTATGTTATAATAAATAAGTTCATTAAGTATATATATATAATACCGGTATTAAAAACATAAAATATACCCATTATAATATAAGTATTCTTTTAAACGATTTTCATAAATCATAGAATATTAGATAAAGTCATTTTAGACAAAGACAAACTTTTTATTTCGAGGTTTTAAAAGACTTTAATTATATTCTTAAAAATAAAACAAAAAATATTAACAGCTTTTTACCCTTAAACAGATGTATAAACAAAACAAATCAATTAAATAATAAAGACTTATCTTTAATATTATGTGAATTATAAATAAGACGACTAGGTTCAATTATTCTTATTCGCTTAGTTTATATATAATAGTGTAAATTAAAAAACCATTAAAGTATTGTTGTTTTACGCGAATTATAAGTATAACCCAACGGTATATAACACACTAATTACAGGTTAAAGGACCGCGTAAGAAGCCATATTACAAAGAAACGAACTAAAGCAATTATATGAAGAATTATTAGCTGATATTTTATTTATAATATAAAAATCAGCGATTTATTATAATAAAAAGCGTAATATAAGACTAACACTTAAAGAAAGGAATAAAGTCTACTTATTTTAAAAAAAATATCATAATAAAACGACTAAATTATAAGTTAAATCATAAAAAACTAAGACTATTCAAAATTATAAAAGTCAAAAGACTAGTTAATTATTAATTAGCGTTTTTTAAAACAATAAATATTTATCTAATATTTTACATATCTCTCCTTAAACCAGTACCACTAAAAATACTACCCGCTTTTGTCACAAAAATATAACCAATTAACCTAAACGCTGAATATAAAGTCAAAACTATTCTTAACTATTAATACTTCCATAATATAATTAAGTATTTAATCAAATAAAAAAGATACTTATAATCAGAAAACACTTAAGAACTTAAGACTAACCTTTATTACCTTAAGTTATTTTGAAGTTTTTATTAATAAAGCCTAAACCCTCTTAGAATAAGTTAAATAACCCTTTGAAAACTATAAGGTCAATAACGGGGGACTTTAAAAAAGTAAAAGCCGTAAATAAACTCGTGGTATTGACTTTTAAATGGGTAAGTTCTACCTTTTCTTTTGTTTTTTTTTAGTTTAATTCATTTAAAGTCTTTAAACCCGACTTTATTATTTTCTTTTTTTATTTATTTAAAAAGCGCTATTATTTCTTAAGACAAAAGATCTTTACTATGGCTTTTTTTTCTTTCTTTTTTTAAGCGTTGTCATTATTTATTAATAAAGGCCTAAGAGCCTATAATAGGAAGTTTTTAATAAAATTACATTTAATATAGTTATAACGGGTATATTAAGAATAATAAACAGTTTTAGGCCTTATAATGACATAATAATAACGATTTTATACGTAAAATTTATAAAGAGACATTTCTTTATTAGTCTTTTTAATTTTTAAAGCTAAAATAATACGTTTAAGTTTAACGTTATATTAAGAAAATATAATATAAAAAAGACAACTATAAGTTATTATTAATATTTCTTTAAGTATACTTAAGTATAAAAGTACATTAGGTTAAAAAAAGGATAATATTATAGTTATATTACAGCGTAAATAATCACGGGTATTTTAGCCTTAAAACTCGGCGGCTTTATCGCGTAAAAGAATTAAAACAAAAGATCTTATTAATATAAAACATAAGACTTAAAGTCACGTAATAAATATAAGATCATTAAAGATCACAGTGATTTAAGGAGACTTTTATATAATTACCTTGGATTATAATAATCTAAAAAGAACGAAGGTTTTATATAAAGTCAGCACGTTTATTATTAAATAAAAGCTTTGTGCTTAACTTTAAATAGTATTCTCAATTATATTAATAATTGTCTTACCTTATACGTGATATACTTACTTCTCGATCATCAGAGATCAACCGTAGTTTTCTATATTTACACCGAGTAAATACTGGACAGTTACAAATTTACTATCATCTCCATTATTATTATTATTAAAATTAAGGGTAACAGCGATTTGCTTACCCTTGTTTTTAATAAGAATATTAATATTTTTCTTAATAAAAAAAAATTAAATAAAAAAGGTCTATTTTAAAAAAAAAACTTAAAAAAAGCACAATTTTTATTAAGGCGTTAAAGCTATTCTTGCATTATAAGTAAGTTTTTACTTATTTGTTTGAAACGCTTTCTCTTTTTATTCAGCTTTGTCGGTGCAGTACCGGTGGATCACGCAAAGATATATTGAAGTAAAGGGGTCAATATAGTCTTCAGTAAAGTAGGTAGTAAAATCTGTATATCTTTAAAAGAGTAAGAGAGATCCCCTATTATATACCCCTCCGAATAACCCCTATAACAGGTCCGTTATAGCTCCGACTACCTTTAAGAACTGTCAGATTTATTATTCTTAGTAGTCAAGGCATAACCCTTAAAGACTATTATAGTATTATTCAAGTGGCGCTCCTTGTATAATATAGAAAGATTATATAACCCCTATAGACTAACACTAGTAATACTTCTTTTAAAAAGACAAATCAGAATTCCAATATAATAAGAAAAAAACAAGGGTAATATAGACTTTAATAAATCAGAAAAAAACGTTTTATAAAGATAATGCATTAAAGAGTATAATAGTACGCAATATACAAAGTAAAAAGAGCCAAAGTAATAATATAAGAGATATAACATCAAAATCATTGGAAAAAAAGACCAAAAGATACTAAGAAACAAAATAACGCAATAACTTATAATACAGGCCCGAAAGAAGTCCGAAATCTATTCGTAACGGTTCTATATTAACTGTGTTAAGGGAGTTGTTAATCCGGGGCCGGAAATCGATAATATATAAGCTAAACGAAGCCTATTAACAACTTAAGCGAGGCCCATAAGTCTTCTTATTATCCCTTTATTCTATATATACCCTAAAGGTTCCTTAGAAATTTATTCTTCTTTTTTTAATAACAACGAATTACCGTCAGTATATTAAAATCCATCGATTTTGTACCAAAACTGACGTAATCTTAAAAACCTCTTAATTAATAACTTTAATCTATTAATAATAAGTCAATTATCCTTCAAATCGGTACTTAGATTTGTTCTAGGGCCGTTTTAGTGCTATATCCTACTGTTAATAATAACATAGTACTAATTCCGGTACTATCTAGTGTCTTTGCGGTTACCCACCACAAATATTACGTCTAATACGTCTATGCCTAGGTATGTGGTTCAAAGTACTCTTATGTTTTCAATAACTCTAAGTCGAAAAAGTACAGTTATTATATAAAGTAAAAAGAAGAATGCCGCCTTATAAGTAAATTCCTAAGGATTACCCATAATTCTAACTTATAAGTTAATTATAGATTCTAAAGTAAATCCGAATATATTCTGTATTTAATGTAAATATAATTCCTTTAGTTCGTTAATATCGAGTTCAATACTTTGGTTTATATAATCAATACTATACCGTTTGTCTTCGCGGACTTTTTTACTACCGCAGAGTCAATTGCCGCTGTGTTATTAGTTGTTTTAGCGGAGGTATTAAAGACAAAAGACCAGTTGACGTTTACTTTATTAAAAGAGACTCGGGCCCTTTAGGTTAAATTGGGTTAGCTTACTAACACTTAGTTAGTATATAACCTTTCTTAGTATAATGTCCGATTTTAATTAATAACCGGTTTATATATCAGACCTAGGCGTTTAAGTTAAGAATATAACGGTGGCTTTAAACCACGTTAACGAGATAATATCTGGTATTTATACCCGGGCCGAAAAGGCTTAAAACAAACGTAAGGCTTTTATTAAAGTAAGACTTAATAATAAACGTCTTTATTATAGTGCGCCGATAATAAAAAAAGAAAAAGAAGGTTTAGAGTTGTTTACGGACGGCTTATATAGCATAAGCAATGAGTAAGCCTTGTTTCGGATTGGCTTTATAATAGGTTTTTTATAATAATACTTTTTTTAAACCTTTGTATAAGAGTAGCTTTTTATAATAAAACCGGCAGTTAAGTCTTTATTGGAGTATTATTATAAAGCCGCCCGTTAATACTTTAAATCAAAGGATAAATAAATACGAATTTAAGCTGTTTTCCGTTTTTATAAACTAAATAATTATAATATATAACTAAATAAAATAAAATAAGTAAATAAAATAAAAAACGCATCTTAAGGAAAGTATACATAAAAGAAAAATAATGACTATACGAACTCCTCTGTTATTAATCCGAATTAGCTCTGGTAAGTCTTTGAACCTATTTTTTTATTTTAACAATAAACGTGTTAATATTAATAAAATCTTAAAGAGCCTTATTTAAAGTGGCTTTTATTATAATATTAATAAAGTTATGAGCCCTATTAATTCATTGCATTTTCGTGAGTTCTTTATATTTATATAATTAACGAATTATTATTATATTAATCATCAAACGCTTTTCTTTTATAATACTGAGTTTAACGATATATTCGTATAACGAAAAAGAGTGTATATAAACGATAATAAAAAGCCTTAGAAAATCGAACTTATTAATTACTATGTTAATAGTAGTCGCCATAACAATTAACATATTAACGCCGGTAACTATAATATATAATTCTAAAGCGAGTACTACACAAGTAATTCTCTTGTATTTAGTAGAACTAGTATAAATGATGTTGCCATTGAAGGTAAACTTTATATCCCCTTTTGATTTGGTTCTAATTATTATTACGAAACCAATTTAAGAACTCAGATCTTTATTATTAGCAAAAGAACCATTAACAAAGACATAGATCTTTACTAAATATAAGTCTACGGGAATATACCGCAGGCCTTTTTTTAAGTTATTTATTTGTTATTAAAGACGTAGATTTAAGGCTTTAGTGTTATCTATTATGAGATTTTAATATTGAGCCGTTATTAAAAGATTAAATGTGGCTTTTAACTAATAAATCGTAACGATATAGGCTCCACGAGTACATTACTCTATATAAGCCTTTTTATAATTACTCTTTCTAGTGTCAATTAACTCGATTTTAACCCCTTGTCCTTTTTAAGACATATAAAAATCGTCCCCTTTTATAATAATAATATAACCGTTAAATATAAAAGGTTCAGAAGCGTTTAAGACTTAAATCGGTTTTATTAAAAAGTTCGTATTTGTAATTTCCGTTTATTCCTTAACTAAGAAGTCGTTATTTCTTAAAATTAAGGTATTGTCCGTTTATATTCTAACTATTCTAAATTCTTAATTATCTTTAGTACTAATTAATAAGTAAAAATCGTATATAAAAGTCTCTATTTATAACTTCTCGGTATAATATTTATAATAAATATTAAACCAGTGATTTCCTGATTTTAGAATATTATATAATAAGAACATTACTATAAACACTATATTAAAAAAGAATTTATCTACGATTTCATAAGGAGGCCATATAAAAATATCTTACAAAAGTCTTATTTATACTTATATATAGGCTTAAGTAATATCCCAAAGTACTAGACGTAATTCAGATCCGTTTCAGACCTTCTTTAGCTGCTTAATCGCAAATACTAAAAAAATAAACAGTTATTAGTTTACGTGTTAAATTATTAAAGATTAAGTTAATATTTCCTTTTTACCCTTATTATTAAAACATTAAACAACAAGTCTTAATTTCTCATATAATATCAAAATCTCTTTACCTTTTACTTCATCTATTATTCTAGATTTAAAGATGTATTGGCTTTTCACTCTAGAGTTGTCCTTCTGAATAAGTATAAAAACCCCTCTTTTAATAAGTGCCTTATATTCCATTTAACAAAATTACTAAAATAATACTCTAAAAGTAATAATCTTACTTTTATTCTAAAGTTTAATAAAAAGCTTTTGATCTTTTGTCTCTTTTTTAATCAAAAACACCTCAGTATTATAGTTATTATCGATTATTAATAATCTATAAATAAGTTATATAAATAAGAACTCAACGATAATCCGGGATAGTTTCAAAGTCGATCCGAATATATTATTAACTAATAATCTAAGATTAAGAATAATTTTTATAAAATCTTTTGATAAATTTTCTTTTTAACGCTCAACGTTTAATGTATCTATCTTAAATAAGCGTATAAATGTCGATTAAAATATACGAATCTAATTATTATCTATAACGATCTTATAAAACTCGCTATTTATTTTTAAAAACTCATATAATCCTTTCTATCTTTCTTTTCCCTTTATATTAAGACTTGATCCTTTAAATGTAAATCATGTACTAAAGTAATACCAAGGCCGTTTTAAATCGCTAATATATTATTGACTTTATAAGTCATATAAATCTGTCTTACTTTTTTTTATCGCTTTCTTAATAATAATAGCGCGTTATTTAATAAATAGACTTAGAAGATCTAACTCTGTTATTTTAAAATAAGTTCCAAAAACAAGCAATATAAAAATCAGCCTATTAAGTCCGGTTATATTATTCACTGCTTTAACTACTATTTATAGTCGATCTTCGTCATTTAGTTCAAGGTGTTTTTCTATAACGATTTTGTAGGCATATCAAAATAAACGATAATATTTTTCTACTTTATTAATCAAATAATATATTTCCACAAAGACAAGCTTTAATATATTCCTAATAAAACGTAAAGAACTACGGAATTCTTTAGAGTTAAAATTAGTCTTATAATCGTATATTACAAAGTCAAGGGGTTTAATATATGTGTCTATTTATATTAACTTAAAAACATTAAATATAACCTAAGCCATAACTGAACCGGGTCTTTTCTAGAGTAGTTTTATTGTTTTAAAGCCGGTGGCTTTATTAATTATATAAAAGGCATATCTTTTTCTAAACTGTGTTATATTAATATAAACTATATAATTAAAATCTATGTTATTTTATAATTTAAATCGAAATTTATATAAAGCATTTATGTGTTTTTAACAATACTTATATATCTCTTTAACTTTAAATATAATATCAGAGTCAAGAATATAACTAGCCTAGTCTAATAAGTGTTATAGGCGTTATACCAAAGGGTACCCGAATTACTTATATAACCTCTAAATCTTTATTTCCGTTAAGTGACATATATTAATCGTATTAGTTGATGAATTTAATAATTGCTAATATTAGTCTAAGAGAAGCCATAAATGGCTTTGTTTTTATATAATTAAGTGTTTTTTTTTTGCTTTAAACTAATATATTCTATAGGTTATTATACTAGGCATTAAGCTTATTTAACTATTATAGGCACACTAAGAATGGGATGTCCGCATTTATAATTGTAAACTCTATTTGTCTAGTAAGAGTACTAACCGTTGTTATTCTTATAAAAGGGTAGGAACTGGTTCTGAATATGATCTGACTCTGTTTTGTTTAGTTTATATCGAATTTGACGTCTTGAATCCGTTATAAAACTCACAATTAGTTAATACCTCCAGTGTTTTTGTTTAAGGCTTTAGTATTAATAAATAGACCTTAAAAGAATTGATTTATTTATTACGTTATATAAGCATTATTATATAGAGGTTTCTTGATCTTATTCTTTAAAATATGAGCCGCTTTCCGCTCTTCAAACTATAATAACACTTCCTATATATTATACTTGATTTTACTTATTATAAATATAGTTGTGAAGTTCGCCGTACTATTATTATTATCGCTGTTTAATTCCCCTTAAAAATTATTATTATTTAATAAAATATTTAATTTATCATTATAAGGGTTATCTTTATGTCTTCCGGACTAGGTCCGATCTATGTCTAAATCAGGTCTATATCTTTTAGTATATACTAAATAAGCCTTAAATGAGCTCTCCATAATTCTTATTTCTTTTGTTTTCTAATCAATAAAGTACTTCGTTCTTATAATATCTCGTTTTTTTTTAAGTATTAACTATTATAATAATCTTTCTTTTTATAAATAATATACTTAAAATAACCTGGCCTAATCTAGAATTTGTCCTTACGCTTATTATCTTATAAAAACTTTATCTTCTTATCTAAGTAATATATACTTCCGTCGGTGACATAGGATTAGTGGCAATTTAGATTTAATTTAAAGGCCCTTTTGACTTGTAATCCCGGCTCATATGTCGTCTCAATACTAATAACAAAACAAAAGCCATTTATCAAAGTAAAGAATATTAATAGTACTTTAAATAAGGCCATTTTAAAGAGTAAGTTACTTGACACTCTTTATAATAACTTATCTTAAAACGTCTTGTCATTTCTTATATTATCATCCTTAAGACTTAATTAAAGGCTCTATAATTCCTTAACAAAGCCCTCTAACTGACTTAGTACTGGTTTACCTTTTTAATATGATTTAGTTTAAAATAACAAAAAGGTTAAACTGAACTATTGGCTAAAGAACTTATTCGTATATTCCTCTATTTTAAAATTACCTTAGATAATTATGATAAAATCTTCAAAAAAATAACCTTTGTTTTAAAAATACTAATAATAATATATACTGGCTTTGTTTTATAATATAAACGGAAAAGCTCGGTTTTAAATAAAATTATCAACAAAAACTCGTTAATATAAATCGGCGAAGATATATAACTTCTCATTAAAGTGGTCTTTAGTGCTATTGTATTAAAACTCCTTTGAATACATTTTATTAAGATTCACTAAAGATTTGGCTTAGTTTAAAGATAATAGGTTTATTATAAACTATAAAAGCCGTATCAGTTCAGAATAAGGTCCAATAAGTCTTGGTGCCACTATAAAAGGGGGTAATATCCCGTCCTTTAAATAAATATTTAATAGTAATACTAAATTAAGTAATATATTATTATTTAGTCTCTACTTTAGTTCATTTTTAAAAGGCCTTTTATTAAAGGTAAATAAGAATTCCCTCTTTAAATTAACAAGTGACATTATATTATACAAATCCTTTTTTATAATATTGACTTTAATAAGGGCAAAAGTACTAAACGAGTTATTTTGACGTTTTAATGTAATACCTAGTGTCTCTCCTTTCAACGTTAAAGGTGTTTAACCCTTTTTAGTCTCTAATATAAAAGAAAAAAGGGTTTATACAAGTACAAAAACCCTTGGTTAATTTTAAATAAGCCGTATAAAGGGTATAAATATGTCCTAGACATAATTCAGGACAAATCTAAGGTATATCCAATCTTACATCTCTAGTTGTTCCTTAAGCCATTTATTCTTTTTAGCCTTTATTATGTCCTTTAATATATCTATAACTTTTATCCTTTTGGCTTTTTATATATAACAACCATAAAATCTAAAATCGTCCTTTAATCAAGTCCTTTCTTACTTATATATCTTTTTAAAGTCAACAATTGTCCATTTACCAAAAAACTCTTAAAAGTCTTAAAACAAGTACTCTCTTTTCGTTTTCCTATTACAATAGTGTTTATAAAACTCTTATAAATACCTCGTATAATTAGTTAATATCCTTTTAGTTTTTAATAATATATTATCCACTTTTTAGGTTAATAAAATAATACTTTCTTATTCTTTTATTAGCTTTGTAATATATTCCCCTGACTAAGACATTATATCGGGGTAAGTTCAGAGTTGGTTTAGATATAATTCTTTAAATAATCCGTTAGTCCGGTTTTTAAGTATTAATCTAATAATTATCGTTAAATAATTGTTATGTTGTGTTTATTATAGGTTATATAATTGTTGGATTTTTAATCAATCAAAATGCCTTTACTAATGTCCTTAAAAAAAAAGTTATCTATCCTTTAATCTAGTCAAATGGCTAGGCCTTAGTTAAAGGTACAAATAATTAAGTACTTCAAGTCGACTCTATAGTCTAAGACTTTATTATTTATAATATAAATTAACCACTGATTAATGTCGGTATAGTACCGGTAGATTATACAAAAATATATTAAAACAAAAGGGTTAATATAGTCTTTAGTAAAATAGGTAATAAAATCTATATATCTTTAAAAGAGTGGGAGAGATCCCCTATTATATACCCCTCCAAATAACCCCTGTAATAGGTCCATTATAGCTCCAACTACCCCCAAGAACTATCAGATCTATTACTCTTAGTAGCCAAGGCATAACCCTTAAAGACTACCATAATATCATTCAAGTAGCGCTCCTTGTACAATATAAAGAGATTATATAACCCCTGTGGACCAACAAGCTTTTTCTCCATCTTTTCTATTGTTTATATATTTATAATAGTTTAGCTACCCTAAGGGATAAGTTATATTATGCCAAAAAAGGAAGAGGATTAGAAGAAAGATCCTATAAAAGAAATAAATAAAGCAAAGGTAAAAAACATATTGGCGTTTTTTATTAAAAAGTGCTTTATTATAAGAGGTTTAGGCTTTATATAACGCATTAAGAATACGTTTATATAAAAAGGGATATTGTTTCTTGGGCTTAATTAAGTTAAAAAAGCGTAAAAAGGGGAAGCCGGTATTATTAACTTTTTTGGATTTATTGATTGTTTAAGTGCTATTTATTAAGTTATACTTGGTATAGGCCTTTTGTTGTATAGAATAGGGGTTTGTCGGCTGGTAGCACCAACAGAGCCTCAATGGCGCTGCAGCCAATCAAGACTGCTTATGTAACTAGATCTTTGGAGCTCCTTCTTAAGGGGAGCTTTATTATACTCCTTTATAATTTAAGATTTTCATACTTCCTGAAGCTTTTCCTTTACGGTGTTTAATAGTTAAGAGCCACAGCCTTATTTTATAAGTTATTAAGGTACGATTATTATAGGTTAAGAGAAGCAAGGGTAAGTGTTGAAGGATATTTATTATTATTTGGAAGACTTTTTAAAAGTATATATTTTCCCTTTTTTTAATATAATAATACTTTTTTAAATTCTTTAAATGTTTGATAATAATAGAATGTTTTTTTAGGATGTACTAATCAATAAGGACGACGCTTTATTAAGCAATTGTTGCCAGTGGCTGCAGTGGTGGATGAGATTTTAGTATTACGCCTAATTTAAGGGTATTATCAATTTTGTTGATTTAGATAAATATGATGTTTTAAATCTTTTTAAATTTTGATTAATAACTTTTAATATTAATAAATATATATAAGTTAAGATAAACAATTGGTTTGTAAGGTGGATAACGTTAATAAGCGATAGCAAGTGAAAAATGTATTATAAGTGGGAAATTGCCAGCAAAGATAAGAAAAGGATTTTTATGGAACCTTTATAAGCTATTAAATCACAAAAGGCGACTTTTAGCGATATTAAGGAAATTTGGGAAGCTTGTATAAGAAAATTCTAGAATAATCTTGCCTAATGGACGCTTTTTAGTATAAGATATTAATATTTATTTAATTGAGTTAATAGCATTATTAGTGTGTTAATTTTAATTAACGCTATTAATAATAATAAATCAAAGAACTTTATTGGATTTTAAGCATTGGTTAGGTTAATTAAGCGAGAGCTTGTTTTCTTGGACGCTTTTGTGTTATTATTTGTTATTTTAGATTATTAAGAAGCTTTAATGAGTGCTTTTGGAAGAAAAGGGAAGATGGAAGCTTGTATTTGGTATAAGGAGTGGCAAAAGAGGTATTGTTTTATTAAAACATATAATATTCCAGAAGTATAAGGTGTTTTAGGTATTTAAGATTTTCTTTTTATAATTTTAGTTTATGCTGAGATATGGGCTGTTTAAGCTTTAACTGATATTATCAGAGACGATGTTTTGGGAAGGGAATATTATATAATGCTTGAAGAGTATAGTTTAGTTTTTGGAACTAATTTGGAAGAGTATTTTAAGAATGGTTTAGGGGGTAAAAAGATAGTGAATGGGTTATATGCTTTTTTAGAAAAGCGTTTAAAAACTCCTGATAGCTTTGAAGCTATTTTTAGTGCTAGAAGCTTGAGCATTTATAGTAAATAAGGCTTATTTAATTAATCTTATTTTAAATAATTGAGGGAAAGCGGCTGTTTTTGTAATTTCAATAATGGCTATTTCTAGATACTTATTAAATGCTGGAGATTATAGTATGCTTATGATGGCGGCTGTGCAAATAAATTAAGGAATTGCCCTAATAATAATAAGGTTAAAGAAATTCGCAGAAGATTTAAAGAAGCGAAGTACGCTAAGTTATAAAGGGAAATTATCAAGGAAGGTTGGAAAATCTTCCTTATTAGTCGAATTATTAAAAGCATTGCCTTAAATAAGAAAGAGAAGGAAAAGCTGTTATTATTGATAGACAAAAGTAAATACCTTGGAAATGTTAGTGCTGTTACTATTGATTTGAAGCTGTTTGATGTTGATAAGGCAATAGGAGTGTACGCCGCAGATTTTATTAGTAGTTTATATATATTTTCCGATAATACATTTATTGATAATTGTGGTGTTTAACATTTTGTTAATAATGAAAAGAAGCTTATTTTAGGCACTTTTGTAAAGTTAAGGAATAATAATTGTGTGAAGGCAAGTATATAACGCCTTTTAGTTATTAGTTGAGGTTAGTAATTTTTTAAGAATGTACTAGAGAGTAAAGACGGTTTAAATATATAAGACCTGATTTTAAATAATGTTGTAGTTATAGTTGGTTTTAACGTTAATATTATTTTTAAGGCGCTTTTGTTAGATATTAGGATTTAGTATTTAGGAAAAGATATTATATTAAGGTATGGGGAAGTTTGAAATAGCGTAATGCTTTAAAAGTTAGAGTGGAAATATAATCTTATCTTTTTTGAGTATAAGCTTTTTAATTATTTTTGTTGTTCTTATAACTTAGTAATAGTAAAGCGCTTTTTAGTTATGATATATTTAACTTTTTGTTATAACTTGAAACAAGGTTTTTAGTTAAGTAAGAAGCTATTGTGAGTTTATTATATAATGCTAGAGATATGGTACCTAAGAACGGGCTATTTTAAAGAAAAAACACTTTGGGTACTATTTTACATAAGGAAAGGGGTAGAATTTAACGGTGTTTTTAGAATTGAGTATAAAGATTGTATTGTAATATACGCCGGAAACGTTATTTTAAGGAGGGAGTTTGAGAATAAGGCAATTAAACCATTTTTTAGAATCTTTTAGGATTTGTTTGATTTTCCTTTAGGCTATAATGAAATATAATGATTATTAATAATCAAAGACAAGTATAATAGGAAGTTGTTTAGCTAAATCTTAGTAAGTAAGTTGTTGAATTATGTTATATTAGTATTATAGAACTTTGAGTATTGGATAAGACGTTAATATAAATTGTTTATTTGTGTTATTAGGTATAATAATAATACTTTTATTGTTGTAATTTTTGGAATAATATGTTATTAGGACTGGATAATAAGGGAAGGGATTGAAGTGGAGAACCCTTTAGCATATATTAAAGAATTAATTGGTGGTTTAGAGCGTGCAGGATAAGAAATTATTATTAAATTTATTAAAATGCGCGTTTGAGCGAAATTCTTAAAGAAATTGTATTTAAAGGTGTATAATGCGGCGGTTTACTTATATAATAAGGTATTATTTGTATAATGAAAGATAAAAAGCCTAAACTAAGTATTTTAGGAATGGTTTTAGGGTTATTTTTGATAATATGATTTATTAATTGTAAAAAGGCTATTAATTAACCTAAGACTAAATTGGAGCGGGGAGTACACGTATAGGGCGCGTGTTTATTTAGTAAAGAATGATAGAGAAGCCGGAAGAAACAAAAGAGGCTTTAAAATCAATCCTAGGGGATATTTAGGTTATTTGGTTGGTTATGTTGCTTCTAATATATACAGAATTTAGGTGCCTTAGCTATGTTATATTATTATAACGCGTAATGTTTACTTTGATAAGATGAAGTTTTATTTTTTGAATGAGGAGAAGTTGATTGGCTAAATCGCTTTTGCTTTAAAAGAACTTATTATTATAATAAAGAAAAATGATGTTTTCTTAGACGTAGGGCTTAATATAAGTAATATTATAGAGAATGTTGTAGAGGAATAAACGGCCACGCTAAATGCCATTGTTGAAGTATATATTAAAGAGTTAATAAAAACAAAAATCATTATATTAAAGGTACTTTCCTTATTTATAAAAATGTTTCTCTTAGCTATTAAATCACTTGCTATATTATTAATGGACCTTGATTTTCTTGAATTATTGATAAGCTTGGGGATAACGGAAAGTGAAATAGGAATGGTTTTTTATAAAAGCCGGGAAGTAGAGAATAATGAAATAATTTTTTATAAAAGCCAAAAGGGGGAGAACAATAACATAGTCCTTTATGAGAATCAAAATTTGGGGGTAAATGAAATGGTTTTTTATAAAGACAGTATTAGGAATAATAATAAAGTTTTGACTTTTTATAAAAGGTTAAGTTTAGGCGTTTTAAGATTTACTAAAAATTAAATGATTAAAGATTAGCCTGGGAAGAACGCTTTATGTAATAAAAGTATAGATTTAGGTATTAAGGAAGTACGTTAAATATACCCTTAAGTTATAATATTAAATCAAAAGCCATAAGACCTTAAGCAATAGGTCCTTAAACTATTGGAAGTTCTATTTATAGCAATTAAGATAAACGATGATTTTTAAATATTGGCCAAAATAAGCCAATAATAGCAATAATAACAAGAACATGACCAAATTTATATAATATAAAAAGTGTGGAGGGAATATAATAAACTCGCAATTTAGGGCCATTACTTTGTGATAGTGGCTTTACAACAAAATAGCCATTTGCATATAATGGAATTTGCTAGTATATTTTGTTAAGCTACTCTAACGTAAGCAAATGGCAAAAACATAGTTATATTATATATAATAATAGTAATAGCTGTTTTAAGTGTTAAAGTAAAAGCAGATCTTATAGTCGCTTTTAATTTATATAATTTATATTAAAGGAACTTTTAAAGGCTTTAAAGAATTGGAATGAATTAAATAGCCACGCTTAAGGCGAACATTTTAAGAAAGATACTAAAAGAGAGATTGCTAATTTAAAAGCTTAATATTATTAAAAAGTAATTCCTAAGGAAAATGCCATTATATAGCCTATTTTATTGAAATGGGTTTTTATATATAAAGTTAATTTAGTAGGCGAATTAACTTATTATTGTTTTTATATTACAATATAAGGGAATATATAAAACGATTTAATGATCTTTTTGATATATACTGCAATATTCGTAACACGCTTTTTTAGAGTAGTAATGGCGTTTATAGTATAGTTTGATTTAGAAGTAAAGCAATTTAATGTAATCAACGTATTTGTTAACGCCAAATACGATGAGAAGAACGCCTTAGTGTTATATTACCTCTTAAATGGCTAGAAAAGACCTAGAATAGTAATAGAAATCGATTAAGCATTATATGGCTTAAGAGATTCCCTTACGCTATAGTATAGCGATTTTACGGTAATATTGGGCAAATTGAATTTTAATCTTTTAACGGAAGAGCTGTGTATTTTTATAAATTTTAATAAGATAGTTTTTGTGGCGTTTTATATTGACGATATTTAAGTTTTGTATTATGCCTTAAATAATAATAAAAAACAAGAAATTATTAAAGGATTGTATTTAACTTATAAGTTTATAATATTAGGAGATATGGAATAGTTTTTGGGGGTACGTGTAGTTAAAGATTAGTTCGTAAAAATGGTGTTTTTGATATATAATACTTATATAAAAAAAGTAGCTTGGAAATTTAATATAATAAATAAGAAGTGCCTAAACACGCTTTTGCCGAATTATGACTTAGTTAAGAACTCTGGGATTATTATATTAAAGCAAATTAAGGAGTATTAAGAGAAGGTTGGGTTAGTTTTATATATAGCTATTATACTAAAGCCAGATGTTGTATTTATAGTGTTTTAGCTATTATATTTTTTAATAAACCTGAGCGCCTAATATATAAAAGCAATCAAATGGATTATTAGATACTTGTTTGGATTACGCTTTTTGGCAATTATTTATTAATGTAAAGATTGGGAGATATATTTATTAATAGTTTTAAACGCCTTATTTATAAATGACAAAAAGTCAAAACGCTTTTTTTAAGGTTTTATTATAATATTATTTGAAGATGCGATTATTTAAAAAGCCTTAAGGCAAGATATTGTGACCACTTTAATAACAAAAGCGGAGTTATTAAGGATAGCAAGGATGGCAAAAGAAGTAATAGCGCTTCAGCGTTTTTTTAAGGAATTAATACTTAATGTGGAAGCTTTGTGGAATATATTTTATGATAATAAATAGATGATTTGGCTGATAATTAAAAAGAACTAATATATTTTGATAAAGCTAAGATATATTGATATATAAAATATGTGGCTATGACAAAAGTATAAAAGGGGGAGCTTTTAGGTGACATATTTTTTCATTAATAATATGCTAATAGATGGCTTAATAAAGAACTTGCCTTAATAGAAGTTTGAGGTATTTGTAGCTTTTCTAAACCTTTAGAACGCTTGAGCCGTTGTTAAAGAGCTTATTTAAGTTAGTGCCAAGGTATATTTATATTTATATTTAGTATATTTTATATGTTAATTTAAATTAATGTTATAAAAAGACAACGAATATAAAAAAGAATTATGTGAATTCTAAGGACCTGATCTTAAGCTATTATTTTAGGGTTATAAAGCCGCTTTAATATACCCGTAGTATTATAACAATATAAGGGAAATGTTCTTAAACTGCAACTTTAAGATTATAAAGCCGCTTTATTATTGGAGTAATATTCTTAAGTTGTAATTTATGGGTTATAAAGCCATTTTTACTTATAGAAATAAGAGCAAAAGGTCTACTAATTACTAAGCGGCGCTAGCTAAAACGTTAATCTTTGCTAAAACAAAAGCGTAAGTGGTAGTACGCGCTGTAATAGTAGTAATCAAAGGTTTATTAATATCAATAACAGTAGTTATATTATTATCATTATTTATCTTAATGCTAAAAATAAGGCAGGGGGGCACGGCGGTTTCTTGGCAAAAAGAGGCTATAATCTATTAGATGTCATTTTAAAACAATAGAAATAGTATTTACAGAACGACAAATCGGAGGTAGAGTTATCCTTTTTTTTATTTTTATCCTTAGCCTTTTTAATTTTTTTCTTTTTTTAAAACAGCCTTGATAATAGCCTAATAAGCGGTAAAGGCTTATGGCCAATTAATAGGAGCTTTATATATTGTTTTTATATAATATTTAATATTATATAAAATAATATATATATGCGGGAGCTTTTTGGTATTAATTTTACTATTAAATAGGCGGCAAAAAGGGCGGCAGCAGCTTAAGGCGCGATAGCGCAATTAGCTTTATTGTTTTTATAATAATAAAAACACCGTACTAACAACGCCTTATTGTAATAAAGGTTGCTCGGTGCGCCACATATATTATTGTAAATATAATGGAAACATGGCATAGTACAAGTTTCCTTAGTTACGGCGTAATGCCAAAGGATTGGTAGGGGCGGGAAGGGCAAGTAAAGGGAAGGGATGGTAGCTTAAGGGATGGTAGCCTATGGGGCGCCGGCCAATTATATTATATATATTAACATATTGATTTTAGATTTTTAAATGTTTAAAACTTACTTTCTTTTTTTTCAATATTTTAAGGGTAGCGGCAGGGGCGCGCTTTTTAGTACAAGTCATTTTTAATAATATAATTGTTAAAGAACGTAAATTCCTGGTATAAAAACTTTAATATAATTTCATTTGTTTAATTTTATTGCCTTAGTAATAATGCTTTTATCATAATCAATTGTATTAGTACTACTCCCAATTATATGGCGGTTTGCATTTACGCCATTATATTATACAAATTATATTTAAACATTCTTATGGTTTTTATAATTATTTTTAGCTAAAAGGGTATATTATATAAAATAAGGGTTTATCGGCTGATAGTACTAATAAAGCCTCAATGGCGCTGCAGCTAATCAAGACTGCTTATATAATTAGATCTTTGAAGCTTCCTTTTAAAGGGAGTTTTATTATACTCTTTTATAATTCAAGACTTTCACACTTCCTAAAGCTCCTCCCCTACGGTGCTCGACACCTTTTTTATAAAAAACTCTTTTTATAATAAAAGTTCACAAAAGAATAAGAAAGGGGAAGATGTTTATTGTCTTCCTAAATGAGTTGAAAAGAATTATAAATAATGTAACGCTTACTTTATAAAAACCTAAACCAGCGTTTAATTAAGGCTTCACATATTAAATGAAACTTAGTGAAAATAATCAAGATTTTCTTAGAATTTACAACTAAAAAGGAAAGAAGGTAAAAAAGGAAAGGGGTTATATACAAGAAGCATCGTTAAAATAATTTCGCTTAGGCGCTTAGTAATACCCAATTAGAAAAGCTTCCCTAAATGCCCTCCAATCCGTACCATCCGTCACAATAATCAAGAAATCTTATATTACTGAAATAATTACTTACATAACTAAGGGGAAAGCTTTTCTTGTAAATCCATTTTCAAAACAAATTTATTATTAATGCCGGTAATATAAGCAAAAGTTCTGAAATTGTGATAAAAGCTTTAAAAAAAGCTTTAATAATTTATGCAAAAAGCGAAATACTTAAAATAAGCTATTTATTTATTATAAGAATTAAATAAAAACAAAATAAATTACTTTACTAAATCTAAGGCATCCATAAGCGTACTATTTTCATTGAATTTAGGTTTTAAGAAGGCTAATTCTAAGAATGTTTATACCATTTCTTTAGTTTGGTTTAATAGCCAGTCCTTTTTATGTTCCTTATTAATAAAATAAGTAATATAACAACGCAAAGCATTATACATTTGAATTTCCCATAGCTTTGAGAAGTATTTAATATTATTAAAATTTTTGTTTAAGAGGTTTGAAATTTTTTTAATGTAAATAGCATAAAACATAAAAAATATTTTTAAAAAAAATAAGACTTAAAAAGTATTTTTAGGAAAGGAATAATATAAAGTATTATTACAATAATAGCTTAATTTGCTATTATTTTTATTACTATTATTACCTGAATTAAGGGCAACGGCGGTTTACTTACCTTTATTTTTAATAAAAACATTAGTATTTTCCTTAATAAAGAAAAAAGGAGTAGATAAAAAAAAGCTATTTTTAAAAAAAAACAAATTTAAAAAGAGCACAATTCTTGCTAAGGCTTTAAAATTGTTCTTATATAACAAGTAAATCCTTGCCTATTTGCTTAAAATGCTTTTTCTTTTTATTTAGCCTTTTTTTCTTTTTTTTTATTACTTATGTATTTATAATAATTTGGCTACCTTAAGGGGTAGGCTATATTATATTAAAAGAGAAAAAGGGTTGGGAAAAAGATCTCATAGGGGAAATAGATAAGGCAAAGGTAAAAAACATATTAACATTTTTTATTAAAAAGTGCTTTGTTATAAAAGGTTTAGGTTTTATATAATATATTAAAAGTACATTTATATAAAAGGGGATATTGTTTTTTGGCTTAATTAAATTAAAAAGGCATAAAAAGGGAAAGCCGATATTATTAACTTTTTTAGGTTTATTAATTATTTAGGTGCCATTCATTAAGTTATACTTAATATAAGCCTTTTTTATAAAGAACTCTTTTTATAATAAAAGTTTATAAAAAAAATAAAAAAAGGGAAGGATATTTATTATCTTTTTAAACAAATTAAAAAGAATTATAAATAATATAACGCTTGCCTTATAAAAACCTAAACCAGTATTTGATTAAAGCCTTATATATTTAAAAAAAACATAATAAAAGTAATTAAAATTCTCTTAAAATCTACAACTAAAAAGAAAATAAAATAAGAAGGAAAAAGAGGTTATATATAAAAAGCGTCATCAAATTAATCTCGCTTAGGCGCTTAGTAATGCCCAATTAGGAAGGCTCCCTTAAATGCCCTCCGATCCGTACCAACCGTCACAAATAGGGGGGTTTATATGGGGGGTATAGCTTTATGTGATATGAAGTTTTCTTTTTAATTTTATTTTAGATTTATTTAATTAATTCATAATATAAGAAATCAATTGAAATCATAAAAGAAAGATTACTTAAGATTACAAGGGGAGATTATAAGAAAAGATTATAAGGGGAGTTTATAAAAAAAGATTATAAAGGGAAATTATAAGGGCGATAATAAAGTGAGTGATAATAAAGTAAGCGATAATAAAAGGAATATTATAAAAAAAAGGAAAAGACTTTAAAAAAAAATTTCAAAGAAAAAAAAAGGAGAAAAAGGCAATTAATATATTTATTAAGCTTTAAGATACGCTAAAACATTAACTAACATCAAATCCCACTTAAAATCAAGTGTCTACTTATATTCAAAGATAAAAGGGCTTAAGCAAGTCCTTAATTAAAACTTCTTCCTTAAAATTAACAAGCCTCCCTTAATTTTATTTATAAAGCTCTCTACTCACACCTCGCTTCTTAAGATTGATCTTACAAAGGGTGTTTTTGAGTCGATTTTAACATATACTATCTCTTTCAGCGTATTTCTTATAAGGGGCTCCCAAGAGAAGTCCCAGGAGAAGTCCCAGGAGTGCTTTTCTAGGGAGGCAACGCTCCACAGCCTTAAAGGAATTAAAAGCCAAACCCGGATGCGCTCCTAAAGGAGTGCATATAAAAGAAGGGTGGCCCATGATGAAGCTTGAGGATATCTGTTCAACAAAAATACAAAGGAGCTGACCTTCGAGGCGAACGTTGAGCATTAGTCAACTAAGGAATCAATTGAGAAAATCAGCAGTATCCCGATTTGCATTCACCTTGGTTAGACAACGAGGTTAAAAGCATTTGATTAGTTGCTTGTTTTGTAGGCTTGTATCTCTGACATGTCAACATCTGCTGTCAGCAATGGGTTACTCTTTCACATTCCAGGCCCCTTTCCCTTTCTTCTAATGTTGTTGTTTGGTCTATCATGTTGATGATTTGTAGGTGTGTAAACATGCGTCCGTTATTTACATCTCATTCTTCTGGCGTTTCTGTAGCTGGCTACTAGATCTTGCTGTATGCTGTACTGAGTCGATGGACGTATCGTAACCAACTCAACAGTCGATACGCCATGACACAAAGATCCTTGGTGGACTTTTTCAGTCGTGCATTTTCCCCCACCGGCCCTTGAGTCTACCGGCCTGGACCAGTCTGACAATGAATCGAATGTCATGGTCATCTGCAGTCCAGTTTGGGTTGGTCGTTGCCCATGATGAATTGATGAAGGGGCAAATCTGGGCCGTCCAAGTCTTCGAAGTGAGATCTCCCGCTTGTGTAATGGACCATAGGTAAAGGAATAGGGTTCTGAATCGAATTGGGTCGGGGCTTGATTAAGTCGTCGCTTGATTGGTAAATTGTATCTTGAACAACTATTGAAGCAAGCTTTGCAGGCGTATCAATGAGCTGGGTTGGGATGACTGCTTCTGGAGGCTCGGCGGCGGTTGAGTCATTGGTGTCCTGGGGGTGAGTACATGTAGCACTGGAGATATGTCTTTTCTTGGTGGCTATATGTCCCGTGCTTGCCACAGTCTCGGGTCGGGCTTTCGCAATCGCCTTCAAACTTGCATTGATGTACACGAATGTCTAGCGATTCTCTTGGAGGATAGTCGCCAATACTGTTTCAGTTAAGTTTCAGTTAAGATAATTGTGTGAGTCGAGGTCGGAAGAGGCATTTGATCTAAGAACCGCCGATGGTAAGAGACATTATCACGAAGCTTCCCTCGGGCTCCGCGGAATATCGGAAACTGCAAGACGAATTCATCGAGAGTTGCCACTTCCACTCTGTACCCCCGTTGAAGGAGAATGAACAGGTACACACACCACCGTCGAAACTCCTCGAATGATAGCTTCAGGACATGAATGGTTTCAAATTTCTAGAATGTCAACGTTGTCAGAAGGCTCATTGTGCCGGATGTCTTAGCTTGGTTGGAGTTGACGCCGAAAAATAACGCCTCTCCTCGACTGTTCAAAATTACCATCCAGGATTTCGATGCTACAGAAGTTGCATCAAGATTAAGAAGGACTCAGGCCTGTTTGAGAATAGTCGTAAACTTCTTAGAATTTCTTCATCCTACACTGTCCACACAACGAGGCAGAACCAAGCAACACACGTCGAAGTTGCCAGAATGGAGGTGTCGGGTTTTCATTTGTTGTGAAAGACACCCGAGTCTCATGCGCCCTTGACTTTCTCGCTCTCACATACTCAAACTTCTCAGCCGGGTCTCATTAACACAACCAAGACATAACCGAAACATACATTGAGCCTGGATGTGGCGCCGATGCCAAAAGGACAAAAGAATTCGTTTCTAGGAGATGTTACCAGGACCTAGTCATATCCCGAAAGGCCACAACAAAAATCTCACTCGTGTGCCCTACCAGCTTCGGTGCTCATCACCGCGATGAAAGAAGTACCTTGAGAATAGCGTATATCTAAGCAGAAGTTGTCTACGCATTTTCGAAAGGCATCTCCTGCAAAAATTTCTGGTACTACTTCCGATCGGCTGACGAGCTGTACGATGTGCCCCCCCCCCCGGGATCTTCACGATGAACAGGCCACGGTGCTCCTACTTCAAAGAGTCAGTCAAAGTCTCGATACGACTGTGATGCACTCATCGCACACCTCAACGACCAACATCCGCCTCAGCAACCAGCAACACCCTCCCTGACTACGCCCCTTTCTGCGACTACTATCAGGGGTCTGGATAGGATACTGACGAGGTTGGAAAACGCGCAAATCTGTCCTACATCCATTTGCATTCACAACCGACACCGAAATCGCAACCGAACGTCGGCAGCATGGCACAAGATCATCATATCAAAGTCAAAGAGCAAACTCGTCGATCTCATCCAGTGCAAAAAGGGGAGATCGCTCAACTCGACTCCAGAGCAAAGCCCAAGAGAAAATATCATCCTGCCATGAACTTGCAATCAAAGTTCCCCTCGACTTGAGCCATGAAACGGAGAATACTTGTGAGACATGGACAAAAGTCTTCATGCATGGAGAAGCAGAGCTTGACGGATGAGGAAAGGATCATAGCAAACGCCCTCGGGTGGCGAAGGAAGTTCAGGTGGTGAAGGAAATTCGGATGGTATGGAAAATTTGGGTGGTGGACAGGATACATGGAGAAAATGATGTGATAGGGCCAGGAAGGTGTGGTGAAGATGCAAAGGACTAGGACGGTGAGAGGCAACACAACGCAGGTATCTGAAGGTCTGATCAGCCTGATGACGAGTAAATTCCTGGAATATTTGCGTCATATGGTTTTGTCAAGTAACGTGAGTTGTGGCGTAATGCGTCTAGTGGCATAATGCGTCTAATTGCGGGGGACCACCTTTTTAATTTTTAAATAATTTAATAATGGTAAGAAATAAAAGCAAAACCGCGGCAGAGTTTAATATTTTAATTGCTAAAGCAGTTTTAGGAATTTAATTTGGATTATATAAGTTTTTGTATGAAGCTGCAAAAGTCCTAAAAATATTTAAGGATATTATAACATAATGCGTTCATAAAGGCTTAATGCGTTTTGAGGCTTGCTAGAAATAACAAAAACTTTCGTTCGCATAAGAAAAGGTTTTTCTTAAATAAATTAAAAGATTAATAATTAATGGATATTTGCTAGGGCATTAATTATTAAAGGAATTTGCTAAAAAAATTTATATAAAGCGGATTTATAATTTGGACAACCTCTTATTTAACGCCTTTTAATTCTTACCATATTATAGGCTTGATTAGAATTGGGTTTCACGATTTATAAAACAATATCCATATTTTATAATTATTATTGAATATTGAATTAATTCCATATAAATAGATAAGGCAATAAAATTAATTTTAAAAGCATGATTTAATGTGTACCAAAGCATTGTTTGGGAATTTAAAATTTTAGAAAAGAATATATATAATATGAATGAGTTTGGATTTTCGATTGGAATAATAAAATTAATATGAATTATTATTGATATTATTTTTTATATAAAATATCAAGCATATTTGGGTTGTTAGAAGTAGGTTTTAATAATTAAATGCATTTATGGGAATAAAATAGCTATTATTTTATTTGGTATTTTTAAAAGCAAGAATGTTCTTGAGAATTGGATTTTTTTTAAAGTTTAGGACAAATGATTCTTTTTAGTAAATACAAAAAATTAAATAAATAATTTTTATAGGTTAAAGTAGCTTAAACGCATCTTTAAACCAATAATGCATACAAAAGCTAATAGCCAATATTATTTTCTTATTTACAATGGCCATAATTCCCATATTAATGAAAGTTTTATTGCTTATTGTTTTCAAAATCAAATTGTTCTTCTAATCCTTTCTTTACATATATCGCATTTGCTTTAACCATTTAATGTTGCGATTTTTGGTTTATTAAAAAAGCGGCTAATCGCAGCACTTTCCCACCTTAATCAAGCATAGGTTATACAAATACAAAAGTTTGAATAAATGAAGGCATATATTCAGGCTTGTTTAAAGGTTTTTAATTATTTTCATATTGAATTAGCATGGCATAAATTTGGAATAATTTTATTTAATCCTTAAAAAGCATTTTATATAATGAAAAAAGACCTTATCCCGAAGCTAGAAAGGCCGAAAACACTAACCTAATTTGATATTTTTAATCAAATTTTTATCAATAGTTTATTGCCGAACAAAGCAATTTTATGAGCAGCAAATAAGCTCTTAAATACAACAATTAAAGCTTATATAATGCTTTTAACCTTGGTCTATTAATATATCCAAAAACTTATAATTGGAATTAAGCAATTACAAGCGCAAAATAAGATTTATTAATATAATGCAAATAATCTTTGATTAATAATAAAGCAATAAATAATATATATAAAAGGAAAACAAATGGTTTTGAAAAGTCATTTCCATATTTTTACACAAAAATTATATAATGCTGTAATTGCGGCCAAAAAAGCTATCAAAAAGCAGGCAAAAAAAAAGAGGAAAATCAAGGCCAAAATTAGATTGTACAAAGCAAAGAGTAAAAAAAAAATTAAAAAAAAAGGTCAAAATAATTTTAAAAATGAAATAGAAGACTATATTATAATTAATATTGAATAATTGAAAATTTTATTCGAAATTTCCCCACAATTAAACGCATTACGCCACTAGACGCATTACGCCACGACTCACGTTAGATATCGTTTGGCAATAGTAGCATTGGCTCGACTCACAGGCGCTCTCCCCCACCAGTTTGATACAATTCACAACAACCACAAAAAGAAAACCATCAAAAAATGGTGGGGGAGAGCCAGAGATCCCTTTTGAATAACAAACTACGTACGGTCATTTTGCACAGGTCACGTGATGCCTCCCATGATTATAATTTATGCTTCAATATACATTACATACACATGAAAAGAATCAAGGCATTATAAAATATACAATGGCTTAAATATCAAAGATCATAAAGATTAAATTTTAAATGTAAGAATTTATATTTTAGGCACAGAGGAAAGCAGAGCATTAAGTAGCAGAGAGGGTTATTCTATTGATAAGCAAGAAGAAGTACGGTCCCGTTCGCTTCTTCCAGATAAGCAAAGCTCCCGCTGTCATCTTGGCTGAGCTCTAACCGCATGACAGAACCTCAATAACATACATATTTATTAAAAATAACAAATCAAAATAGCTTCATACAGTGGACAGTGGCAATGCGTCTCACTTGTAAATCCAGAGTATGATGTGATGAGAAGATCCATGGTTCGATTTCATGGTCGGGCAATCTTTTTGCGTTTCTTTAACTTTATTTCTCGGCAGATCTTTCACATGTAAACACATCTAACTCCTTCCCGACATTAGTAAAATACCAAATTTCTTTCGCTTATTTAGATATTATTCTCATTTATTACTACAAACGAGCTTTGACTTTTTATTTTTACTCGTTTTCCGGTCGGTTTTCCCAGGAAGTCCTGCTCGGTTTTTTTTCACAAGTCTGAACGACGGAAAAAAACCCCGGGTTTCCGCCGATGTTCGCCCGTATTACAAGGAATTTCAGCGAGTGGAGAGGTTCATAATCAGAGGAAGAATTGTGAAACTGCCATCGCCAATACCTTGGAGGTCTCCCGCAATCGACGTGGTCAATCAAGTAAGCAAGAAAGAATTCCCAAGCTCGATACATGAGAATAACCCAAAGCTAAAATAGTTCTCGAAAGGACTCTTAAGTCTTAGATAGTCCTCAAGTACACTAAACTAATCAGTAAGCTTTCATTCTCAACGGACATGTTAAATCACTCTTGTCTCCCGATGAGTTCAATCTCTAGTGGATAGTAATAAAAAAGGAGACCAGAATATGGTCTTTTTTTTGGGGAGGGGGGTTTAGAAAGTCTACACTTCATGGCTGTTATCGGTCGGTTACGTGCCCGTCACGCCATGTGTAAATTTTCCGGTCCGATCATCGGGGACAAGGTGAAGATAAATACTATACAACACTCATGGCCCCCAGGCTTGAGAGTGACTTCAACCTAAGAACCGATACCAAAGCCTGGCACACATGACAGTCTGCCCTACGGGTTGTCCTGAATTTGGGCAACATATCACGGTTACAATCACACATGGCCTCGATCGCCGGCCCTGGAAGACTTTGCAACAGCTTTAACGCCGTTACAAGGACGAAGCAAATATCAACACAAGGTTGATTACGCGTTCATAACAAAAAGCTATCGAATATGGACCGAAACAGCCTCAGGACCGAGATACCCGCGCGCCTTTACCTACGAGCACATCTTTGGAGAGTTCTCAGAACGAGCTTAGGACCGAGAGAGAAACGTCGCAAACCGCGTCTGAACTCTAGGAATGGATCACAATCAGCTGGACATCTACCTACAGGTGCTCTCCTTGTCAAGTTCAATGCCGACATATCACCTTATTTTGTTGTCTCGGATCGGACCTTCTGGGATCCTTGTACCCTGTGGTCTCTTTCGTTCCTGCATCCCCGGTTTGTCTCTTGGATCTTTTGTTTCTCGGGTTCGCTGCTACGAAGTACCAGGGCATAACAGCAGTGTGCCTATGCAAACGGTTTCGACTACATACGGAATTGGTCTCCTCGGTCTCCAGGCAATTGGATGGAGCTGTCAGGAAAGATGCCCTGCCTCAACTGCACCATGGTCTTCCCAAATGCTGCAGCATGCCCGGCGTCATGACTCTCCACGGAGCTTTATTGGTCTCCCTAGGAGAACGAGGGGTTGAGGATGGGACGTGGAGAAGGTCATAGACGGCCTGGTTTTGTCCCGAGACTTGCGGAGGAGTTCAACACTGTACAGCTTCCTGAGAGCCGGATCGAAGGAAGCTCGGAAGAAATACGACCTGCCAGCGGTCAGTCTCCGAGTGTTATGTATAACTGACATCTGGTGCAGGAAGCAACCTGAGCCAACAAGGTTCAAGTTGAAGATCGCGCCTGGATCCTCCTGACAAGATCCATGGAAACTCACTTTTTTCGTGTCACCACTGTATGGACCACAAGTTGAGCATATAACGATAACTTCTGCACAACACGTTGCTTGTTTGTACATGGATTTTGGTAACGGGTGCTGAGTTCTTTCTCCCAATGTCCTTATGTTCTGCTTAGTCCAATTTTCTTTGCTTATGATGTTCAGCGAAGCAACTCCCATCAAAGGTGAGCGTTGTTAGAAGCTTCGTTACATTTCTTGGTGTTACACATTATTGACAACATGGTGGTCTTCTTGGCTTTGCACCCAGCTATGAAAGCCAAGTGCCTCTCCGAACCTCGTCCGAGATATATACATCACGTTCTGTATAAAGTTCGTTCTCCTCGATTAGGAGAGCTTAGTTTGTTACAGTATCTCCATGTTGCTTTTGTCGGAGCATCTCCTTCAAGCGAGGCAGCTCTATCGCATCTTCAAGTCGACCAAGATCGGGTCTCCAACCTTGGGTTCACTATCATCTCAAGTCATACTGTAGCTGGGAGACTATGCAGCCATTTCAAAAATCACATCTGCTTTTTGCCCGCAAATCAAGGTTTACTGAAGATCCCATACGCTCGATTCACAGCTACGATTGGTAGCGGAACCTTGGCTTTCCTGTGGTTTCCTCTTTCGTACTCATACAACGAAGCTTGATGGTATCCTCACGTCCGCAACGAGTCAACTGCCATGATAGGAGCGTCAACGTGGTGGGGTCGGCCGAGATCAAGATGAGCATACTTGCAAAAGCTGCTCAAAATATGAGAAACTAATGCTGAGCTGAGACTTATGGATTTCTCGAGGAAGTCACGGCTTGAAGCGGATATTTCCAAGTCTACTTACCCCTCGTTGGCGCCCGTTAACACGGGAGCTATTTCTTCTAAAGCTACTTAGCGGATTCGGACATCCTCCGACACAGAAAGGATTGTTTACTTACATTTACTACTGCTCGACTAGCCATCATAGTGCTGTTCAAAGTTACTTCGCCACATGCGTGCTTTAGTTGAGGGGAAATCATGAGGG
Organism: Helotiales sp. F229; assembly: GCA_002554605.1. NCBI lineage: Eukaryota > Fungi > Ascomycota > Leotiomycetes > Helotiales > Helotiales sp. F229. The sequence goes on from MXAW01000011.1 coordinate 1,402,478, forward strand.
CCAATTATGGTCGAAGGGCAACCGGATAGAGGAAGCGGGGCAGAACCATACCAAGACAGCTCCACAAGCCCGAAAGCCTCTCCCTTTCAATTCTGACGTTGCACATCAGCTCTTCTACCAATTGCAGCCTTTCACAAAACACATGGAAGAGCCGTTCCTCCAAGATGCATGCATGTTGCTACTCGTATGCAGACATGCATGCATACAAACCTTGCTGGCCCCACGCCTCCAAGCCCCACACACCAATTCGCCCGATGGATTCACACCAAATCTGACTCGATGCAATGCAATGAAGGATCCTCGCCATCTGGAGAATGAGAAACAACTGGTGGAAACTTTACCCCCAAGAACAGTACAGGGGAGCAGGGGAGCAGGGGAGCAGGGCAGCGCTAATACCCCGCAGTCGCTAAGCCCCAGCATCAACCATTTTGCTTCGCTCCTTGTGGACGAACAACAGACGAGACAAGGAATAGAGTACCCAAAGGACCTCGCATCTGATGGCTGATCTGGTCTTCCTGCACGATCCTCCAATTCTATATCTCATGTCATGCTCAGCAAAGCTAACAACCTTGCAATGGGGCAGCCTGGCGCTTGCATACAGCACAGCTGCTGATCTATGGGGTTTCCAGAGCTGCACAGAGTGCACGGCAAATCCGGAAGGCTAGGTAGAACGAAATGATTTTGTATCCATGGGGCTCTACTCGTCTTGAATTGCTTCCTTTGATCATTGAAGTTATTTATTTGGCCTTTTGAGATGATGTGAGCATCGATATCCGAGCCAAGAACTTCGAGGACCAAGTGGTACCTTCCGTACATCATCTTTCCTTGCCTCGTAGCTAGCTATCTACTCCAGCCACTTATTTCAGAGACGGGTATCCCATTGTGAAGTCGTAACTAGGTAGCAGAGAAGACCCACATAATCCTTGCTGCGGGGTAGCTTGTGGGGGTTAAGTGCCAATATTTCTAGACCTTCGAGCTGCTGATGCACGCATGGTTTTCGTTTTTGGACAACAGATTGACTCTACACCCCGAGATATCACCATGATTTCTCCTCCATCCCGAGCTTACAGGGTGGATGGACAAGGTTCCCATACGTTAATCCTCACCCGGTGAAGCTCTCCAAGGGACCAAGTCTCACCAAGTGAGGGGTAGCTCCCTTCACGTCGTCGCAATTAGCTCTGCAGCTGCATTTCCAACGTAAGTATGTGGTTGGGATGAGAATGGAATCCAATTGGGTTTCATAGCTGGGAATGAAGCGGACGTAACACGCGTCAATTATTCCCTAGGTCGTATTAGCCAGCTTGCTTAAGCAAATCTTTCGTGCGGGGTTGAGGATAAGCTGGGGAGGTCAAAAAGGAGACATCTCCTGCGTTTTCTGGAAGATGTCAGAAGCATTGGCTGTCCTTTCTCTCGGAGCCTGGACAAACAGCAACCAGATAACATATATTTGAAAATATTTTTGCATCGAGCTCATCATGACGGTCCCTGATGAGGTAGATATCATCGTGTGCGGTGGTGGTAGCTGTGGATGCGTCGTTGCTGGTCGGTAGGTTTCTCAACTGCGCACTCATTGATGGCAGATACTGAATGTTTTCCCCTCCAGTTTGGCCAACCTCGACCACAACCTTCAAGTGCTCTTGATCGAAGGAGGAGAGAGCAACTTGAACAACCCATGGGTCTTCCGTCCCGGAATCTGTAAGCTTTGCCAAGCTACCTTCAAGTTGTTTGCTGACTGCTGTAGACCCACGTAACATGAAGTTGGACAGCAAGACTGCCTCCTTTTATTACTCACGACCATCAGAATGGCTCGGAGGCCGCAAGGCTGTCGTCCCCTGCGCTCATATTCTGGGTGGAGGATCCTCTATCAACTTTATGATGTACACTCGAGCTTCTGCATCTGATTACGATGACTTCCAGGCTAAGGGCTGGTCTACCAAGGAGCTCATCCCTCTCATGAGAAAGCATGAGACGTATCAACGTGCATCCAATAACAGGTAAGACGATCACGCCCCACTACACAGTTCCAGCGCTGACGCAATCTGTAGAGATATCCATGGCTTCGAAGGCCCAATCAAGGTCTCCTTTGGAAACTATACATACCCTATCATGCAAGACTTCCTTCGAGCCTCCGAGTCTCAAGGCATCCCAACCACCGATGACCTTCAGGATCTTGTGACAGGTCATGGTGCAGAACACTGGCTTAAGTGGATCAACCGAGATGTGAGATGATGGCTACTGGTGTCCATAAGTCAACTGCTAACAAATGTGATAGACCGGACGTCGAAGTGACTCTGCTCACGCATATATCCACAGCACTCGATCAGTTCACCAGAACCTGCACCTCCAATGCAACACCAAGGTCGACAAGATCATCATGGAGAATGGTGTCGCAGTCGGCGTTCGGACTGTCCCCACAAAGCCGCTTCACCCATCCGTAAGTCTTTTAGAGTGCCCCTGGTCAACTGTATTGATACTAGTTCCCCCAAGCAGCAACAATCCCGTACTTTCCGAGCCCGCAAGCAGATCATCGTATCTGGCGGCACTCTTTCATCGCCATTGATCCTCCAACGATCTGGTATCGGTGATGCCAAGAAGCTGCAGAAGGCTGGCGTCAAGCCCATTGTCGATCTTCCAGGTGTCGGCTTGAACTTCCAGGACCATTACTTGACGTTCTCAGTATATCGTGCCAAGCCTGGTATGTCCTTCACTCGTCATAATGAGCTTTCAAAACTAATCAAGCTAGGCACTGAGAGTTTCGATGACTTCGTCCGTGGCGACCCTGAAGTTCAGAAGAGAGTTTTCGACGAATGGAACATCAAGGGTACTGGCCCACTTGCAACCAACGGTATCGATGCAGGTGTCAAGGTTCGACCTACCGAGGAAGAGCTCAACGAGATGGACTCGTGGCCTACTCCTCAATTCCGAAGTGGCTGGGACAGCTACTTCAAGAACAAACCCGACAAGCCAGTCATGCATTACTCTGTCATTGCTGGGTCTGTCATTACCTGAACATACATTGTTGAGAGCTTACTGACACATTGTAGTTGGTTTGGTGACCATATGTTGATGCCACCTGGAAATTTCTTTACCATGTTCCACTTCCTTGAATATCCCTTTTCTCGTGGCGAAACTCACATTGTCTCCCCCGATCCATATGAAGCACCTGATTTCGACGCTGGCTTCATGAACGATGAGAGGGATATGGCTCCCATGGTCTGGGGATATATCAAGTCAAGCAAGTTTATCTATCTTCTACGTCCAAACATTCATCTAATGTTAGTATAGGAGAAACTGCTCGTCGCATGGAGGCCTATGCCGGTGAAGTCCAAAACATGCATCCTTTCTATGCCTTCGACTCGCCAGCTCGTGCCAAGGATATGGATCTCTTGACGACCAAGGCTTATGCCCTCCCTGGTAACCTCACTGCCGGTATCCAGCACGGCTCCTGGTCAATGCCAGTTGAAGCTGGCAAGCCATCTAAGCCAAACATGATTAACAGCAACTGCCAACACGTGTACGAGGATCTCAAGTACACCAAGGAGGATATCGCCCACGTCGAGGAGTGGGTTAAGCGTCACGTCGAAACAACCTGGCACTCTCTTGGTGTAAGTCCTATCGGTTCCCAGCCGTGTATGCTGTGCTAACAATTGAATAGACGTGCTCGATGGCTCCTAAGGAGGGTAACAGCATCGTCAAGCACGGTGTGTTGGATGAGCGCCTGAACGTCCACGGCGTCAAGAACCTCAAGGTTGCCGATCTCTCAATCTGCCCCGACAACGTCGGATGTAATACCTGTACGTTACCCTGACCTCCCCTATCAGATATTCTTACTTACCAACACAAACAGACTCCACCGCCCTCCTCATCGGCGAGAAGTGCGCCATGCTCACTGGCGAGGATCTTGGATACAGCGGCAAGGCCCTCGACATGAAGGTTCCCAACTACCACGCTCCAGGCGAGGCACTTACCCCATCTGCGAGACTCTAAACGTCTCTCTCTTCAAATCAGTGGATCTTTTCGGGAAAGGAAAGGGGACTGTGAAATTGTTACTTATTAGCGGGTGGGGGGTTAAGTCTCGGTGCCTGTGATTGGACGAATGTATTGCTTCCCTTCTTTAGGTAGCTCTTAGTGGATGGATGATGTTGGTTCTCAAGAACACACATTCATTATTCTTGTTCTCTGTTTCTCCTTGACGGGATCATGACGTTTTATTCCTTTGAGCAATATGAAATCTTTGAAGACATGTTTGAAATCAAGTGTCTCGTGTATGGTCTTCCTTGGTGTCAGTTCGAAACAGCGAGATGGCACCACACATGTCCTGATTTACTCCCGCCTCAAGCTCACCAATAACCACCACTGGTGGCCCACTTAAGCTCTTTGCAGACTTACACTGCAGCGAAAGGGCTGTGTTGCAGCAATGAAAAATGCCAGGGGCGACACGCACGAGAATTTCCTTCGCCGAGTTGGGCTCACGGCCCAATCACGCTTAACTCTCACAGTTGTGGCTTGTAACTCAATTAGACATTGGACAGAAGTACAGCAAGGCTCATCGAAAGGCCGATCCCGATCTAGCACTCTATGGAAGGGAGCAAAAGTTCTATTTGAGAGGCACCGGCTGCGCCTCGGTGCTCTCGCTGGGCAATGAAGTTCACTCACCGATAACTTGCAGTAATCCCCCAGAGTCTCAGTCAAAGATATATTTTTTGTTTCGAGCATAAAGACATTTTGAGAGTTGAACATGACAAACGCAATATCGCATCCCGGAGGATCAGCTGGAGTAGGTGTGCTACCAGCGGGTCCGACCACATCGACCACCTTCGAGACCATACAACCACCTCCAACTCAATCTTTCAAACGCGGTCCCCGAGTACCGAATTGCGAATTTTGTTGTTCCTTCGATGGAGAGACCACAAATCCTGCCGAAGACCTTAACCGTCCACTCCATGGGTGGCCCAGACTTGCGAAACTCATCTCTGAACACTCGGACTTCGAAGCTTTCGATTCTTTCAAAGATCTCCAGATCAAGAGTCTGCTATACTACCAAGCTGAGTTGGATAAACTCAGGGCAGACCTCCATCGACAGGAATGGAAAGATTTCCGAACTGGCACATTCAGGAAAGCGGAATCGCTGGGAGAGAGAGTTGATTCCCTTCTTGCAACCGAGAGGAACGACGGAGTCACTTTTTATGCGAAAGAACAAATGAAGCTGGTCGGTAGAATTAGAGTTGTGTTGAAAGAGTATAGTATGTATGCCCCTATATCCTATTAAAGTCGAATTATCTCAATGACTCTTCTGCAAGACGAAGCACTCCTCCAATATTCACAGATATCTGCCCTTCCAACCCCCGACCAGTCAAACGTCGTTAAGCTCCGACGCTGGTTCGCCCACTATTGTGCCGGGCCGGACATGATATCTGGACCTGGTGGCTCTACCTGGGGAGATATTGGCTATTCGGCTCCTCAACAGGGTACTCTGGCTCGACAGACTTTGAGACTCATCTGGAACCTTGTACATACTCCAAAATTGGAGAAAGATTTGAGGCCTCTTGTCATCCCAAGACAGAGACACGACGTCGATGGTCTGACGAGATGGGTAGCTAATGACTTTGTGCCGTATTGGGCAAATGTCAAAGCTGCTATTGCGGGGTATTGGGGATCAGAGACAGAAATCGGCGATGAAGAAACCTCACCTCCAAGGTCTCAGAATGAGGATAACACTAAGTCCAAGTGGTGGAGGCGTCCGTTCTTTTTGAGCCCTCGACGTCCGTCGCCAGCCCTGGAAACTCTGCGAGAGGACGACATAAAGACCTTGGAAACATATACCCAAGATCTTATACTGCGATTCACCTCTTCCATAGCCACCTTGGTCGCTTGTCTCTTACCTACTGTGGCTATCGGCGCACTTGCGACTTTGAAGTCCACCGGTTCTTTGATCGGTCTCATCGCGGTGTTTACAGCTGTCTTCGCAATCGGATTAATGTTTCTCACAGATTCGAGGACTACTAGAGTGGAAATCTTTACTGCAACTGCTGCGTAAGTATAGTCCCGCCTTTTCTGACATTGCTTGCAAATCTTCGTTGTAGTTCAGTACTTCAGCGCTGTCTTGTCATTTGAGCAACATTTCGTAATGAATGGAGAAGTTCATGCTGACTAGGACTATTAGTTTTTCTGCTGTCATGGTCGTCTTTGTGCAGAATCAGGACGCCAAGACTGTCAAGGTCGCAAATTTGGTGTTTAATGGGACGATACATGGTGCGGGGTAACCGAGTAACGAGAAGCATTGTTGCATACCAAGATCGGTACAGACAGTTGGTACTGGAAATACCGGATCCTAGCTTTTGTAATGTATCAAAGTGAGTATCGATGTTGTTTTGTGGAATAGCAAGTCGTCTCGAAGTCAGGAGTTGGTGTTTACTTTGTTGCCAAGCGAGCACTGCTAGCCTCGCTAAAGTTATTCCATCATCCACTCTTTAGTACAAAAGTACGTAATGGAAATCCAGAAACTAGAGCTTTCATGTTTTTCAACTTCCTTAGAAAACCGTAGCAGGTCATTGGCTAGGGTCGCAAGTATGTCGATGCTCTACCATTATCATCAATCACATCACATGATCGATTGAAATTGCCTTGGGTCCCAGAAATACAACATTTCAATCAATCGCATGGTTGGGTGTTAGGCTTGTTAGACTCTATTTTCTAGAGAACTGAGCCCAAACTGTCGACTGGTCTGTCAGTGCTCGATCCAAGTCCATTTTGACCTCACATGATTTGTTTTCAAGATTATGTCAGCCCTCAGGCCCCAAGCAAAATTTCCTTGACGCCCAATCTCAACAAAATGACAACACATCCACCAACTCAACCGGAGACCAGACACAGCCCAAGTAAACGATACGATAACATTGTCTCGTTGTGAAGCCTCAAACTTTCACGATAATGCGCCATCAATCACGACATCGAAACAGGTTCATGCACGTCGCTGGATCCTTCCCCGCGTGACTTTCCACGTTACTCGGTCTCAACTACGCTCATCTTCTGTGTAACGATGCTTTCTCCTGGCCAATGTCGCGGATCTTATATATATCTTGATGGTTTTTGAAGTCACGCACGAGAATGGAAGATTTGACTCATATTTGCGTGCGTCCGAGTCGGCAGTGGCAAAGTCTCATCCGATGACCGCCTCGATGGTGCTGCTACACTAGATTGTACTCTTTATATTAAATTGCAGCGCAAAGTCTACCATGCCTCATTCCTCATTACAATTACAATTTTTCCACAATGGCTACCGAAAATACCGTCAAAATTATCACCGAGCCAGAGATCCCCGTCGAGACGAAGGAGGAGCCTTCAGTCGAATCAGTTGAACCTGCCATCAAGCCGATATCAGATCCGATTCCAGAGCCAATTCCTGAAAGCCCTTCCGCAGAAATCCAAAATGACGAACCTGCAGAGGAAGAAATTTCCGAGCCAGAGATCCCCGTCGAGACAAAGGAAGAGCCTTCAGACGAATCAGTCGAACCCGTCATCAAACCAATACCAGATCCGATTCCAGAGCCAATTCCTGAAAGTCCCTCCGCAGAAATCCAAAATGACCAACCTGCAGACGAAGAAGTTTCCGAGCCAGAGATTCCCGTCGAGACCAAGGAGGAGCCTTCAGACGAATCAGTTGAACCCACCATCAAACCAGTACCAGATCCGATTCCAGAGCCAATTCCTGAAAGTCCTCTCGCAGAAATCCAAAATGACGAACCTGCAGAAGAAGAAGTTTCCGAGCCAGCGCCCGAAGCTGTATTGGAGACTGCAAAGCAAGAGCCTCAACCTAACGAATCCATCACGGAGCAGTTGTCTGACTCCCTGTCTCAAATCCTTCTCACGGCTTTCGATACGGTATCAAAGAGCCTGGCCAATCGTGTCCAGAGTTCTGACGTCGAGAAGCCCGATCCTGAGGATGCAAATGACACCCCGGCGATCAATGAAGAGGCTGCTATGCCATCTCCTCCTGCTTTTCAGGTCCCTCATCCGCGAAATCCCGACTTTGTTGGTCGGATTTCAGCACTCAGCCAAGTTTTTGGGATGTGGAATCCAGGCCAAACATCTCAAGCACGGATTGCGATTGTTGGATTAGGCGGTATTGGGTATGTTTTTTCAGTTCTCACTTATTACTCTGCGGATCTCGATGCTAACATTTCCTAGCAAAACAGAACTTGCGATTGAATTCGTGCACAGAGTGCGTCACATTTCTCCAACGACCCCAATCATCTGGATCGGTCTGGATGATCTGAAAGCCGCCGATGAAGGCGCACCAGGAAAGCAGCTAGAGGAACATTTGAAGGCAGGTTGCGGTCCTGACACCATGCTTGTCCTGGATACTGGGGACGACTTTGATATCTTGCTTGAGGCGAACTCCGATTCCGAACGACTGATCGACAGACTTCACTCATTCGAAGGCACCATCATCCTCCTGGCCAGAAGTTCACAAAATGCCAGTGAAATAACTGGCTCTCATGGAATCTGCGAACTCGCCGAATTGGAAATTGAGGCTTCTGTCATACTGTTCCGCAACCATCTCAGTCCTGATGCATCAAGCGCAACAGAGGCTCAAATCCAAGAAGCTGTCAGCTTGATGGCATATCTTCCTCGCGCTATCGTACAAGCAGCGGAATTAATCAGCCATACCGGAATGAAAGTTTCACAATTTCTCGATCTGTACCAACGAGCAGATCAATTCAAGCTTCGTATGTTGGGCAAGTTGGATCCCGTCTCTAGCCCCGAGCACAGTATTTCAGTCATCGGCAGAGGAGTATTCGACATTCGCAAGTTTCGGAAGACATATCACAAGTTCAGCCGTTTTCTGTACCAGCTCTACTTTCTTGGTGGTGATTCCGTCCCTTGCAAGATCTTCTCGTCCGCTGATCCCCTTGACATGGTCATCACGATGGTCTTACTAAAAGGTCACTTCCTGATTACTGAAGACACCTCAAACCAAACATACTCCTTCCATCCTCTGGTCTACCTTGCAATCCAGAACTCCCTTAGTCCTGGCGATTTCAAGGATACTGATGATAACATCATGGAAGAGAAGACTTGGTATGAGGATATCGTTCACGCCTTTTCACGGGAGTACCCAGACTCCAGCCACGAAAGCAGGGAATGGTGGAAGGAGTGCTTTGCGCACCTGGTTGGTGGCTATAGTCTACACAATGACTCTTTGAAAATGGCTGTCGCTACAATCTATCATCGAGAATCGACATTTTTCAAAGGCAAAGGCATGCTCTTGGAGGCATTGAAGATGATCGAACTCGCTCGACACTCACTTCCCGATCCCACGCCTCCTGAGCAGCTCGCCGTCGTTCAAGAACATGTCGCTTTGTTGTTCTCTCTTGCCAAATATCGCGATATGCATGAAGTCCTTCAAAGAATCTCCCCGGAAAAGGGCCCTGGGGTTCTGTGGAAGAAACGCATGCAAGCGAAGCTGGAGCAAGCGGATTGTGCGAATCAATACAACACGGCCATTGACATGTTTCGTCAAGTTCTTCTATGTGCAGAGACATCCGATGAGTCGGAAACATCGACATCACTCTCTATGGATGATCTCAGCATGGCCTTGATGTCCAAGGGACGTTTCAGAGACGCTGCTTCTGAATGTCGAAAAGCACTAGCGGAACGGAAGATGAGTTTGGGAAGCTCCTATCCGGATACCCTTACCAGCTGCCACAATCTAGCAGAGATCTTGAAGCGACATGGCCAAATCTCAGAAGCTCTGCGGTATATTCAAGGAGCTTTGGTAGGCCGAGAAAGCATTCTCGGTCCAGATCATCCAGAGACAGTGCACAGTAGATTTGTGAAGGCAAGCATTTTGAGATGCAAAGCTGTAAGTACAAAACTTTCCCAGCACATCATGAAAAGTAGAAAGTCTGGGTCTGTGTGCACCATCCTAACTAGATGATTTTACAGGTATCAATAAACGACTTTGACGAAGCGGAAGCTCTTACCTTGAGCTGCATGGAAAGACTGAGCTCTATGTTGACAAGCTCGCATCCACTTGTCATTTCTTGCAGAAGCGAACTGGCACTGATCATGTTCGCGCGGGGAAATTACGAAATGGCGGAGCAGATGAACCAAGCTTCATTGAATGCGAGAGCACAAGGACCGTGGCTCGAAGCATCGACCCATCCCGACACACTCACGAGCAAACACCAGCTAGCCGAAGTTTTCCGTCTGAAAGAGGGCTGTAAATCCGCAGACCTGCTGAGCGAAGCTGTTTTCACAGACCGAACGGCCATCTTGACCAACGGCACTCTCACTGGACAAGATTTCCATCCTGATCAGCTTACCAGTCTTCATCATCGCGCTATCATCCTTTCCGGTCTCAAGCAACATCTGCCAGCACTGCAGAAGATTGACCTCGCACTCACAGCACGAAAAGCTCTGCTCGGCGACGACCACCCTGATGTATATCTCAGCATGACATGGAAAGGAGAGATCATGCGGACCCAGCTTCCCCGCTACCAATCAGAGCGAGTTCAAACCCTGGACACGATCGAGAGTCTGCACAAACAAGCTCTAGAAGGTCTCTCATGGATCTTCGGACCCGAACATCAAAGTACACTCCAGTGCGCAACCAATCTCGCACTCCTCAAGAACGAAAGAGGCGGTTCCTCGAAATCTGAAGCAGGAGACTTGTACCGTCAAATCTATAAGTCGTACCAGCGGAACTTGGGTGATTTGCATCCGGAAACACTCAAAGCTAGAGGAAGATACGCGGAATCTCTGAGAGCCTCCAGTGCGAGTAATCATTCGCAGGCCAGGAAGTTATGGAGAGAGTCGTGTGCTGGCTTCGCGAAGGTTTATGGTTCCGATGCGTGGGTGACTGTGAAGGCGTATAAAGAGTACGAGAAGTTCTTGAGGACGTATCCGGATCCTTGACTCTCACTTTTGATGTGGTTCGTTGTCTGGTGGTGGTATGCACAGTTGTGGAATCGACTCACTAGAAATAAGAAGCGATGAAAAGTCCAAGTAGCAAGAATGGAGGAGATGATGGGTAGAATATGGATTGAACGAGTAGAGTAGACAAAAATGTCACATTTCCTTATAGACTGCCACACATCTCGTACGGAACTGTCTAAACATACATTCCGTACTGCAACATGTGCTTCCCATTGTCTGGGACAGAATCTCCCCATGTCATCGTGTAACCAATCCCAGAGAAAATCCCGCGGGATGAGCAGCCCTGCTCAGCTTTATCACATCTCATCACCTGGTTCAGGCTAAGTCATTGCGCATATTGTCCTGCACAGCACTGAAGCTCAAAAACTGCTCATCGCCTCCCCTGCAAGCTGCCAGCGAACACCACGTCCCAAAGCTGCAGTACGAGCTGCACGCCGCGCCCAACCCAACGCACACACGACGAACACCTCTCGCCTCAAGGGTATGCAAGCCAATCAATTCCCGCAGGGCTTCTCCTCTGCTTCAATTTATGAACACTTCATCTTCACTTGCTCCAGCACAACGTTTTCAGATCTTCTCTTCTTCTTGTAAATTTAATTCACCGTGCTCCTTTCCTTCTCTGTACTTTTTGTGGGTATATGCATAGGTGTGTTTTTTGAGACAATGAAGTGTTGAAGTCCAGTTCTCGCTAAGCTGCTGCTGTCGACTGCCCCTTTCACCACATGTCGCCGAATCCCCGCTTTGGCATCAGGAAGAGGAATAGAACGGATACGGATGTGGATGTGGATACTTCCAGTGCGTCTCTGACACGGAAATCTGGAGCTGGATCCATATTTCCCACCAGTCCGTCCACTTCTAGGGAACCAGCAAGTACTTCGGGAATCAATCCGGACTTGGCATTACAGTCTGGAAAATCTCCTATCTCAGAAGGACGAGATACAAAACCAGAAAATATAATCGAGGAAAGAGATGGAATACGATATGTTACCATCACAGTCACCGGAGGGCCTGGGACCTACGTGACGCTTGTCGCGCTGGGAGACACGACTCTCCCAACTGCGTATGCTGCTATCCAGCCATCACCGTATTTATCTTCTTTCCTCTTCGTCCCCTAACCCACATTCCTTTCCTCTCGAACTCCACAGACTAACAAGCGAACAGCAAGCTCCAAAATCCCGGTATCCCAACTGGCACAATCGTCGGCATCGTCGTGGGCATTTTCCTCGGTGTGATGCTCCTCGTGGGAGTGTTCTATGTTTACTTATTGCGAGCTCGGCATCTGAAACGGATTCGACGGAGGAGAAGGAGAGTTAGGAGAGCGAGTGCGAGTTCTGGTGGTAAGTTTGCGAATCTTCCTTGAGTCTCTTTATGAGGTTGCGACACTAATCAAATGATTAGGACCTGCTCCAGCGCCAGCGCCTCCTGCTGCAGACGGTGGACCGTTCCCTCCTGCAAACCCTTGATTTGGCTAGGGGGACTGGGAGGCAGGAGGAAAGTTTTCGGGAAATGATGGTGTGATGATGATTGTATTGCTGGTGGTACTCTGTATGTTTAATTGTGGGTGGTACTCTGTATGTATGTATGTATGATGTTGGTGGATATTGTTGTAAAAATTGGTTCGGTTCTTCTGTTGTATTTACGCTAGTATTCTGAAGCGAAACGATCCCTTAAATATTGCGACCAAAGTTATCTTCCCACCTATACGAACATCATCTGCTATTTCATTTCATCTCTTCTTGATTAGACAAGCAAGCCGAACTCCAGCTGCTAAGAAACGTCGGCTGAACTCCATTTGGTAAACGCTCATCACCCCGCCTCGCTAAATCTTGTGGAGATACTTGTCACCAAATAAACCCATTGCCACAATTTGAAAAGAATTTAGAGAGAGAGAGAGAGAGAGAGGCACTCCTCAATGATACCTCGGGATATTCAGTATTGCCTTTCGATGAAGAAGCGGAAGAGGGTTGAGTGCACGATGAATGCCTTGGAGAACAGTCTTCTTTTCTCCCTTCTTTTCTTCTTTTTCTTGGCTTCTTTTTGCATTTTCTCTAACTTTTGGCTCATGTATCACTATGAAATGAGTGTATGGTGCTCGATGTTTGATCGTGCGATTTTATATATTTGAAGTGTAAGTATCGTGTTGAACAGCGCCCACCACTAGAGATTTCCCAGATAAGCTGACTGAAGTGCGCTTAGTGAGAAATGTATATTGTTGTTCTATGCAAGTAGGGTAATCTATTGAGTTGAGTCTTTGCAATGCTACTATAAAAAAATGAAATCCAAAACATTCTCAGACCTCAATTTCTCAACCCTTCTGTACAGGCGCAATGTCCTGTTTGCCAACCGCTGTCTGGGGCGGGGTCGCCACTACTGTCCTCTCTGTCTCTGCATCCGTACCAAGATCCTTCACAGCTTTCGCCTCCTCAGCCCTCTTCCTCTTCTCAGCCTCTTTCTTCATACTCGCTTCTTTTAAAGCCTTCACACTCTTCCACTCCATCGTCAATCCGCAAATGATGCTAGCCGCAGCACATGCAACACCAACTTTAAACACATCCGACAATGCAGCATTGTATGCAACCAAAACCAAGCGCATGTACTGCGGTGGTACAATATGGCGCAATTCCGTAGCGCCTGTTCTCACGATTGCTGTAGCTGAGATGGAGATGTCGGCCACTTTGGAAAGATTCGAGATTAGACTTTGCGTGAAGACTGTCTGGCCGACGGAAACGAATATCGCTCCTCCAATACCTTGCATGAAGAACATGAGAGAGACTCCAATCATGACATCTTTTTTCGCTAAACATGTCTGTGCTGCCATTCCTGCCTGCTGCATACCCAGACCGAGACCGAAACCGTACAGGAACTGGTAAGCGATCCATTTTGGCGATGGAGTGTCTACTGTTAGGGTAGTGAGGAGGCCGGTACCGATGGAAATTATGATGGAACAGACGATGAGTTGCCCGGTATAGTATCCTGTCTTCGCGGTGATGCCTCCAGCGATGATACTAGCTGCGACCAATGACAAGACGAGTGGGAGAGTTTGGATACCAGATGTGACAGCGGAAACTCCTTTGATGGCCTGAAACCAGATAGGCAGGAAATAGATGATGACCATCATAGATCCTGGCGTGACGAACGAGAAGTACATACCTGACAATATACTGCGTTGGTTGACGACACGGATCGGGACTGTTGCATTATCACCAGACTTGAACTGGATGAAAATAAAGAGCCCGAGAAGGATGCCAGCTAGGATGAACAGAACAATTATGCGTGCGTTTTGCCAGTTATACTCTGTACCTCCCCACTGAAGTGCAAGAAGGAGAGAAACAATTCCTGGTAGGAAGAACAATGTCCCTAGCGGGTCGAGTTGCCTGATTTGTTGACGGACGGTAAATTTACTTTTGGTTGGCGGCGCGTCGAGGACGAAAATAAGGATAATGGCCACAAGTCCACCGACTGGCAAATTTATGTAGAAACACCATCTCCAAGTCGCTTTCGTTGTGAAGGCGCCTCTGCTCAATAAGTAAGTGTTAAGCTCTTGAGGTTGACCGAAAAGTAGGATGTTGTTCGGCCAAAATTGACGGACGGAAGACGTGATTTGAGAAGACTTACCCAACAAGAGGTCCTGCAACAGATGCAACTCCGAAAACGGCTCCAAATATTCCTTGATACATTGGCCTCTTATGCAGAGGGATTGTGAGAACCATGATATTGATGACGCCACTGAAAATGCCTGCGGATCCAAGCCCAGCCACGGCTCGTCCGATGATAAATGCTATGGAACTGGGTGCTGTACCACAGATGACTGACTTGAAGATGTTAACATTTGTTCTTAAAGCAAGTCATATCAAAAACTTACCCCGACTTCAAAGAGGCCTATCGCGCCAAGCAGCGACCATTTGGGGGAATAGAAAGTGTAGATGCGGCCATATATCAATTGGAAGGCGGAACTTGTGATTAGATACGAACTCGCATACCACTGCAGTATCAAGTCAGCTTTTCTATGCTTGATCCATGTGCCGGATAGGGACTTCGTCGATTCTGTTGGACATGAAATTAGCGTCAATTCTACTTACTCCGACATCATTGATTGAATGAAACTCATCCGTAATCTGCGGGATCGCAGTTCCTAATATTGTACGGTCCTATTGCAGCTATTAGTTGATCCTCGAGAATGGTGAACGACAATTTCTTACAAGAGCCACGATAAACATAGTGCAGTAGACCGATATCATAATAACAGCCACTCTCTTCCAGGGTGGATAGATTTCTTCATCCTCGCCCTCCTCTTCTGTTGATTCTGACTTGTCCACGGCTGTGAAACCAGGACCGACCTTCTCGATATCTGTCGCGGGGACTGCCGCCTTAGGTTCTTCCATGCTGGGTGACATCTCGCTTGTCTTAGGGTAAATCGTGAGTCGCGATGTTTATAATACGAAGAAGTAGACGAGGGTTACTTGGCT